>CM031242.1:289601073-290973573 GCA_018340775.1 Taxus wallichiana var. yunnanensis | reverse complement strand
ATTTATAGATGAGGGAAGAGAATCCTAAATCCTTGATTTGTGTGATTGATTTGTCTAATATGAACCTAACTAAAGCTTGATTAGAGATATTTGTTTGAGTTTCCAAATTCATTGGAAATAAAATTGTTATTTTGAGCTTGATTGAGTGAGTTATTATTGAGTTGTAAAAGGTGGCATGAATTTTGAATATTCTTATCTTTTGCATTGAATTATTAAATTCATGTCTTTTTTTTATTAAACAAAAAAGTGATTTGATTTTTAGCTTTGAGGAGATTTTATTTAATTTTGGAATGTCATGATTTATGGGATATGTTTATTTAATTCAAATGCATGATTTTATTTAATCTAAAATTGTCCTCTTTCATATATTTAATGATTTTATATTTTATTGATTTTTTTGTCTATTTTACTTGAGATCGTAACGAATGAAGTAAAAGTGGATAAGTGTGGAGGTGGAAATGGATATATGTAGGATTTATTTAATTAAGTTGATATTTAAATTAGCTAATGGGATAGCGAATGAATAATAAGGGTGATAGAATTAATGAATTAATCCTAGGAATTGGATATGTTTGTAATAGGATTCATACCATGAATATTAAATAATTCAAGACCATGTGTGAGTGATATGAATGTTTAAGGAATCTACATGACAATGTCATAAAACGTCATTAAAGGTCGTAAAATCAAAGAATATATCAAAAGGGGTTTAAAATGGTTGTAATGTCCTGTGAAGTAATTGTTGGGTGATACCAAAGGTTTAGAATGTGTAATACGATATTTTAAGGTTTCTACATTTTCCCCTCTTTAAAGTGTTATTATGAAGTAATAACACTTTAAAGATAGTAGACGTGTGTAGATTGGTGAACAAATGATAAAGAAGTGTGGTGAAATGTATTATTTACCCAAGTGAAGCATTTGTATGCCCCAATAGGTATATATTATACTAAGTGAGTTTCCCCTGAAGCGGATGGGTGATGGAACAAAATGGTGGAAATATGCTTAGTAAGAGGAATAAGAGACTAGTGGAGGAGTGATATAAAAATGGGATCATAAAAGGAGAGATGGAGGATAAAAGGTCAAAATTAGGATTTCGACTGAATAGAGGGTTGGGTGGGAGAAAAAATCATTGGTCATTTTTTCTACTATAGTTTTGAATATGGTATATGATAAATGAAAGACATACAATTACATTTTTGTTAATGATTTTTTTAATGAGATTCATGAATGAATGTAATGAAAATAACATTACTTATAACTTGAAATTCCATTTAGATTTTGTATTTTGGAGAAACATGGTTTGTTATTACATAGTAGAGTTAGCACCAATGTTATTAATGAACCACGATGATCAACCCATTATGTGTGTAAACAAAAACACATACTCCAAACAATGAAGTAAAAACAAACCCAATATACATAGTAAATGTATACACCAAGGCTATAAATGAGCCAAGATGATAAAAAAAATACTTTTACTTGGTCTATAGTAACTATCAATGCAAAACAATTAGAAATAAAGACAACAAATTGTGCCCTAATGTGTTCCACAATGATGATTGATTGAATTAATTTTCCTCCAAGAAAGGATACATGCAAGGGGTAGGATCATACTGAAGAGTGGGGTCGAGTGACACTCTTGTTGGATCCGGATGGAGAATTAATTTAATTGAGTTTCCCCTAAGAAAGGATACATGTAAGGGGTAATACTTGATCTGACTAAAGATTCAGGTTAAGTAACATTCTTATTGAATCCACATTGAAGATTGATTTCATTGATGGGGTCATTACTTCTAAGAAATGATATGTGTAAGGGAGAGAGAGTGAGAACCGATATTTCCCCAAGTGAGGATGTACATTATCATTTTGATTTGTTGTAGGATAGTTAGAACGATCACTAGGATAGGAGTTAAAAGTTTGATTTTGAGTTGATTGTAGATTTTTTGTTTTTGTTAGTTTAGATTTATTTTCCTTGCTTTATTGTATTATCCTACTTGGGATATTCCACCTCACATGGAATTTCCCTACACTTATGGGATATGCTTGCTTAGGTGTACACTTTCCTACACTATTCTAGGTGTTGGTTACCACTAACTACACTATTCTAGGTGTTGGTTTCCCCTTTATTACACTAGTATAGGTCTTGGTTAACATTATTCTAGGTGGATATTGCCATGATTCTAGAAGGAGGTTACACATTCACCTCTTATGTGTACATATCTGATGCAAGGGAATCATCACTAGATTTATTTTAGGTTACTTCACCATGTAAAAGTGGTTAAAATTTTTGGTTTGATTAACTCTAAAGTAGTGTGATTAAGTCATTTTTGGTGTCCTTAGGGCTTAAAAGATTCAAATTTTTGAATTGGATGTTTTCCTTCATTTTTTCCTATTTAAAAATTTGAAATTCTTAAGCCATTTTTGGCTTGTTCCTTGTATTTAAGAGGTCTAAAACTTGTACAAGGGTCATTAGGTGTATTCTAAGCATGTGTATAAGGTGATTTTGTCTTTTATAATGTGTGGAGTCTCACTTTGGGTTTAAGGAAGTGAATAGCCTCTCAAAGCTTCAAGTAAGCCCTTTTTTATTCCACATATGACATTGTGCCTAAAACTTTGGGTGGTTACATGAGATTAATTCAAATGAGGGAGTATAAAAAGGATTTTTTACTGTCTATTCACCATTTTTATTAACAAAGTTTGAATTGGAGGGCCTATGAAGAGTTCAAAATTTGTATATTGCAGTGTTCTTGGTATTACATGTATTTAGTATAGTGAAATGAATTGTAACAGAGAAAAGATAATTCTGTAGATTCATATTTTCTAGAAATTAATGAAGTAACTGGTATTATTGTGAGGAATGAATATTGTTGCACTATAGAAATTGGAAACAGAGTTATGAACAAGCATAATACTGATCTTGAAGTGGAAGAGGCTAATTGTTTAAATACACATGTGGATCAAGAAATTATAACATGTTTAGAGGATTGTAGAAGGAACCTTGAGCTGAACCAAGAAGGTGAATCATTATTTTGTTCCTTTCTCTTCAAACAAGATTCTAACTGTTAAGAAACCATGAATTTTTATGTACAGAGCAGGGTAATTAGAAGAAGAAGAATGAGATATAGAGAATTTTGAAATCTATTGGTAAGGTAATAAACTCCTAAATACCCTCATAGACATTTTTGAAGGGGTTTCAGACTTTGAAGTAGAGTATATGATTTTTGGTGATTAAAAACTATAGTCTCGGGCCTAATGCGAAAACCCTCTAGGATTTAACAGTAATTCTCTCTTTAGTATCTTAATCCTCTAAACTAGAGGCTTAAATTAACAAGTAAGTATCTGAGGAGAGTCCTAGTTAAGAATCATCAAGAAATATTATGGGTATAGTGCAATAAATAGTGGTATTTAATGATATTTCCTTAAGAATCATGTAACATACAATTAAAGATGTATTGAGGGTATGAGTTAGAGTGATTTGAAACACCTAGTATAAAGGAATGTACTCTGAAACTTTTGGAAATAAATTATTTGGAATAATGATTTGTTGAATTTATAATTATTCAGAGGAAAGAGTCTCATCATCAAAAATTGTATCGGGTTTAATCTGAGACGAGCCTAGTAAGAACCTAGTGGTCTAAAAGGAAAAGTTGTGAAAATAAAAAATTTCTCAAGGAATTTAATCAAATGGGAATGACCACACCTGAGACTCACTAAAATTTACTCAAAAACATGAGTACCTTTTTCATAGGCCCTATATACCACTTTGTTACATACCATTCTATTGCTAAGTGTTCTCAAAAGGCCTAAATAGGCAAGATTTACAAGATTAGAAAAACATAGTCAATTCTTGTAATTCCATGGTTCTTTATGACTAAGATCAGTTAGATGGAGAAGAAGAAAATGAATGTGGTATGGAGTGAGTATATTTAATCCTAAAGGACAAAATTTGCAAAATTTCAATATTTTTCAAGCTTAGAGAATAAGTACATTTTTGCAAGTGTTGAAATTAGTTTAAGTTGATGATCTAACCTTCTTGTTGTGAGTGTGAAGTTGATTGAAAGTAACTACATAAATATCTTACATTATCCTATTTGATTGTATTGAGTTGGAGAAATTTACGTGTTATTGAAACTATATCTCTTGTATTTTTGTAATTTGTAGTATTATATGCTTACTTTGTTTCATCATATAATAGTTCACGTATCACATAATTCACCTATGCATTCTTCAAACCATCATATTTGTGGTGCTTTTACAATATGATATCAGATCCGAAATTGTATTAAGCTTTTTTTGGTTAATCTTGTGTAAATTTATTTTCATTTGAGGTCATTATTTACAAGTATTTGGGTGTTATTTGGTGTTGATTTTTCCTAGTTTGTGGGTATATATACTATTTTTATGCTTCTGAGGTTTGCAATCCCATAAGGTGCATATACAGTTCTAGATATTTCTTTTTGTAGGCCCTAAATCATTGTTGTAAGATCCCTAGAATATTTATCTAGATCTAGGCATTTTTAGACATGTGAAGGGCATTTTCACTGTGGTAGTGCTTTGCATGCATGTTAAGACTTGAAAATGGTTTTTTTCCTGATCAAGAGGTTTTTTTCAAACCTGCATTATAGTTCTGAACAACCCATACACACATTAAAGATCAAGCTTTATTTAATGTTTTAAGTACCACGACAGAGCTATTTGCTACATGCGAGATCTATAGAAATTTAAGAGTCGCAATGCATATCTTCTTGATCCAACATGGCCAAAGCATCTATATAGACCCATATTTGATTCATCAAAACCCACCTACTTCTTTTGCTAAAACTATATTTTAGTGAAAAAAGCACATTTCAAGTTTAGTGTAAATTCGTTTAAAATAAGGCTTATTTATGGGAAATAAGTATTGTAAAAACAATAATTGGTAGATCGATATCAAGTGCCATTATTTTAAAAATTTGAATATTTTTCATTTCCCAAAGCATTGGAATATTTATTTTGTAAAATTAACAAAGTTATAAAGTTCCAAAACTGTGGGGGTTCATGATATAGTTTGTTGAGGGTGAACAATGTGTTTCCTTATTTGTTTGGAACTTATTTCTTTCCAAAAATTTATTTGTATTCTATAACAACTACAATAAATTTAATTTTTGCACTAAAGGATCTAATTTAAATTAACCCACTTACACATTTTAACTACGATGAATGGAAATAAAAAATGATTATTACACCTAGGATTAAAGGGTTATATGGTATCATAATGTGGTCGAACACGAACCTAGTGAATCAGCGAGACAAAGTTAAGTGGTTTAATAAGTGTGATGAATTTTTTACTATTTTTATTCTTTCAATGTCTCCCGAACTCCTCTTTCATATAGAGTCAGCCACATCTCCCAACCAAGTGTGGAAAACCTTAGAAACCTTGTTTGGAAAAGTTGACACTCTGAGGGGTCATGAGATATAAATTAAACTTATCATCTTGAGTTCTAGAAATTTTAAAACTTTGGAATATTTATTTACTAATATCAAGTCCTTATGATTGCAGTTAAAATAAGGTGGAACAAAAAAATAAGGATGACCGGCTAGTTCTTTCAAAGTGCTTTCCAAAACTAGATTCTGAATACTCTATCTTTGTCTCTACATTTTATGCTACCAAGAGGGATCATTGAGCCACATATTCTATGCCATCTTTAGATGACGTTTTTACCAATTTGACCAAGGATCAAGACAATTTAATCCAAATGGACACCTTGAAATCATCTAAATCTCAAGCCCTCATTGTCGGGAATGGGAAACAAAAATACACTAGCAACCAAGAGAATAAGAAAAAGACAAAGGATCTAGAAAAGAAGAAAGAACATAAATCCACTACCTCTTCCAAGTCTACCACTAAACCTCCATTTCAAATGGGAAACCTAATAAGGAAAAGGTTAAGTGTGCCTATTATAAGAAACTTGGGCATGATGAGCACAAATGTATGAAGAAGAAGATTGACCACCTTAGTCATCTCCTTGATAAGAATAACATAGGGGTCCCTAAATCTATCAAACAGTATTCATCGACACAATAATCTATTAAGGCAAAGGAAACAAATAAAGAGAAACATAAGGGAAAGTCACAAGTTACAAGGATCCTAATCTACTCCTTCATAGATAATTTACTTTGGTGCTTCCCAAAGACACGGGTTCATCACAGGTTGATTTTTCTTCCTTAGATCCCTATAACATGTCTTCCATCCATTTGGGTGATGAAACTTTAGCCACATTTTTAGGAAAGGGTCTCGCTGATTTTGAATGTAGAACATTCAAAAATGTTCTCAATGTACCTTAACTTTCAACAAATATTTTGTCAATGTCTTAGATGACTCATATAGGGAAGGGCATGAGAGTCCTATTTGATCTAGATTCAGTTGAGATCAGGGAGTTACATAGTGACACTACAGTAGTAGTGGGAAGGGAAGATCACCATGCTAGGTTATATACCTTCTCACACTTTGCACTTGATGTTTCCCCTACTACATTTCTCACACATTTAAATGGTTCTAGAATATTATGGCATCATTTATTTGGCCATCTTAACTATCGTTACCTTGAGAAGCTCAGTTAACATGACATGGTTATAGGATTTCCTAGAGTTCATTTCTCAAAGGGAATTTGTGAGGGTTGTGCTCTTGGAAAACACCTTGAAGAGAAATTTGAAAAAATCAAAGCTTGTAGAGATTCAACACATTTAGAGTTGATTCGAGTGATGTCGTAGGGATTTTCCCCATCCTTATTTCATTAGGTCCAAATATTCTCTCACCTTCATAGATGACTTTTCCAGATATACATGGGTCTACTTATTTAGGAAAAAGTCTGAAGTGTTCGATTAATTTCGATACTTCAAGGCACTCACTGAGAAACAATCTAGGAAATTAATCAAATTTCTTTGAACAGATAATGGGGGAGTATGTTAGCAAAAAAATTGAGTAGTTTTGTACCATAGAGGGTATTGATCTACAACAAATTGTATTTGTTCTCTATAAACTAGGATCTTCTCTATATTAATATAGTGTCTTACACTCCTCGGCGAATGGTGTGGCGAGAATGCAAAAATAGGTCCTTAAAAGAGATAGCAAATTGTATGATCCACTCTAAATATCGACTCTGTATTTTTGGGAATAAGCCATCAATTATTCTTGTTATATACATAATTGTGTTCCCCACAGATATTTTAAAGCTATGACTCCCTATAAATAGTGGAACAATGGGAAGCTAAAAGTTAAGCACTTCAAGGTCTTCGGATCACCAACAATGGCATGCGTCCCTAAAAATGAATGTAAGGAAATGGATCCTCAATCCAAACCTTGTAAATTTTTAGGTATCAAGAGGGGTTTAAGGGTTATATACTTATCCATCCTACTACTCATGAGTTATTCATCAAGAGAAGTGTTAAGTTTCAGGATAGTCCCACTAAATTTTTACTTGATGTTTCTCTATCTACTTTGGATTCAATTAGTTTTGATAAGAAGTCTGAGGAATCAAATCATCCACAACAAGTTCTTGAGGTAGAGTCTTATACTTCTTCCAATTATGAAAACAAGTAGAGTAATGAGGAGTTATCCTTATCTAAATCTATTCATACTTTAGAGGATGAGGATTCGATAGATGACTCACCCACTTCAATCCATATTTGGGATAGGCATACACTTCAAAGTCCATGAACTTGGGAAGGGGATCCAAAGGATGATAAATATACTTGAGTAGAATATCGAGTAGGTCACATGCCTTCTATGCTTCAGTTATAGATCCAAAAACATTCTGAGATGAATCAAGCATACCTGAGTGGGATAGTGCTATGCATGAGGAATATAATTCCTTAATAAGCAATCAAACATGGTGTTTGACTTCACTTCCTAAGGGAAGGAAGATGGTTCTATGTCGATGGATATATCAGACCAAATTTATAGTAGATGGGTCAATTGATAAGTACAAGGATTTATTAGTATCAATGGAATTTTCATAGGTATCAAGCATAGAATAATCAAATACCTTTACACCCATAGCTAAGATGAATTTAATTAGACTCACACTTTCTTTAGCTCTACTGCAACACATGGTTGGAGTGTGCACCAGATAGATGTGAAGAGGGCTTTGCTTCATGAATATCTGTAGGAGGATATATACGTGGAGAAGCCACATAGGTTAATTTTAGATTCATCCTTAGTTTCATACTTAGGAAATCCATCTATAGCCTTAGGTGGTATGCCAAGATGAATTCCTTCCTCCTTGATTTTGGTTTCACTTAGTGCCATTTAGATCCCAATATATATCTATTACATTGGGATGATTCATTACCGACACTTGTAATTTATTTTGATGACCTTTTGATTAATGGGAGTACTTCATTGGCTATCTTAGTAGTGAAGACAAATCCTCAAGATAGATTCAACATGACTGACTTGGGTCTATTGCACTACTTCCTTGGCATTGAGATCACACAGTCTGATTCAAGGATTTCACTTGCACATCCCAAGTACTCTCTTGATATTTTGGCTTGGTTTCACATGGATGATTGCAAGCCATCTCCAACTCCTTTATTAATTGGAGTAAATTTTGAGGCTTATTGTTCCACACCCTTGGTTGATGCTACTTTGTATTGACAACTTGTTGGAAACCTTATTTACTTGACTCACACCAGACCTAATATCTCCTATGCCATTGGTATTGTTTCAAGGTTCATGTAGGAACCCCATGAGATGCATTGGAAAGAAAATAAAATTATATTTCACTACATTAATGGATCACATAGATATAGGATTCAATATATGGGTGGTTCGGACATTGACTTGTTTGGCTACAGATTTATATTGGGATAGAAAAACTGAATGTCGTAAGTCTACTTCACGTTACGCTTTCTCATTAGATTTTGGACTTATCAGTTGGTTGAGAAAGAAAAAAATGATATTTCTCTATCATCCATATATTAAAAGTAAATGGGAGTTGTTAATGTAGCTACTGAGGCTATTTGGCTTTAAGGAATTCTCTCTGAGATTAGTATACCAATCGGAATCCTACATTCATATTGTTTGATAACCATAGCATCATCCAGATATGCAGGAATATGGTCCTTCATCAAAGGACCAAGCACATTGAGATTCACGTGTAATTCATTTGAGAGATCATTCATGAGAAGGTAATTGATTTGATATTTTCCAATCTTCAGAGAAGGTTACTGAAATCTTCACCAAACCTTTCACCAAAATAAATTTCATTCATCTACAAGATATTATTGGGGTGCAATCTACATTAATAGCTTCATCATCTTCAAGGGTTCCTTATAGCCTTTTCATATATTCATTTATTCATGTCTCTCTTTTGGGGAGGTTTTTTCCCACAATTTAATTATACATGGGTACCTCATTAGGCCTTGCTATCGGGACCCATTTTCATTTTTCAATTCCTACCTAAGATTTTCTTATGGGGGTGTTGGTGTAGGATTTATCTTACTCACTTTACTTGTACTATCCTACTTGAGATATTCTACCTCACTTGGAGTTTCCATACACTTATGGGATATGTTTCCTTAGGTGTACACTTGACTACACTATTCTAAGTGTTGGTTACCCTCAACTAAACTACTAGGTGTTGGTTACCACTTGACTACACCATTCTAAGTGTTGGTTACCACTATTTTAGGTAGAGATTGTCATGATTCTAGGAAGATGTTTCTCTTTCACCTCCTATATGTACATCTCTTGTATTATTCTATTTGATTGTATTGACTTGGAGTTATTCTGTGTTATTGCAATTATCTCTCTTATATTTTCGTAATTTGCAATCTTGTATGTTTTCTTTATTTTTCATGGAACAATTCATGTCTCGCATCATTCATATATGCATTCTTCAAACCACCAAATTTGTGGTGATTATCTAATAGTTTTTGGTATTGTTTGGAATATTACCTCAGTGTTTGATAGTTATGTGAATGTTTTGAAGTTTTTGGATAATATTAGTTTGATTTTTTTAATTTTTGACTAACTATAGATGTTTTTTATTTTGTGATTAAGATATTTGTTGTTTTTAAAAAATTTATTATTTATACTTTTAAGGATTTTAAAATACATGATTTTTAGATTTTTTACTTGGTAAAGGGTACATTGTTTGAACCTATATTCAAGAAATTGTAAGAAGTGTATTTCATTGGTAGAATATAGACGATATATTGATAATCTTTCTAACTTTACCCTTGACTCCATGCAATGAGTCAGATGCGAAGGATTACTTGTAAGATCCAAGAAGGGCGTAAGAAAAATGGGATAGTGATGTGCAAATGAAGATGATGGATGCAAAGACATGAGGTTGGACAATGTGACTCATCTCCAATTAATATTATCTAACTGATTCCAATATTATTTAACTTTATAGGTCATGACTAGACTTAGACCAAATGACCTTCATTTGGCAAGATCTAGTGTACAAATTGGTTTTCTCCCTTAACATGAGAAACTAAATTGATTATTTGTATTTTCTATAATCAAGTATTATTTATTGATTTTTCTAAAATATTTTTGTTACTTTATTTTTTTAATTTGAACCCCCACATTTTCCCCCATACCACCAATAAGAAGTAAGGGTTCAACACTAAAGACAATACATAGGCAAGTAAGGGTACCTTTCTATTTTCCCAATATCACGCTACCAATAAGAAGTAAGGACTCAAAACCAAAGACTATAAAGAATAAAAGGTGTAAGGATATTATTTATTTTTGTATTTTTGATTTATTTTTCCTTGTTTGTGTATTTTTCTTATTTTGGAAATATTATTTTCCCAAATCTCATCCCCACACAACTAGTAGGATGCAAGGGCTCATCACCTTAGACTGAGATGGATGGATAAAAGATCTTGATGAATAAGTTTAGTGTTTTCTTGTTAAGGAGAGAGCTTCTTCAAAAGGAGGATTTTCCATCAATAAGATTCTAGACAAGACTATATGTAAAAACATCTAGAATGGAAGAATCTAGAACATGGATGATAGAAAAAAATCCCCAATAAGAATAAGATTAACTTGTGCCTTACATGTGAATAGTGTGAAGATATGATAAAGAAATGATAGAGATATTTGTTAATGGATGAAACAATTAAAACCATTTGTACAAATTACCTCCCTTAGTGTGGAGATTACCCGTGAAAAATGTATTTTTCTTCTTCACTTTTCATTTTCAAATATTATTGTCTTGAGGAGTTTGATATGCCAAATATTTTTCTCTTTTTTTTTTTTGATTTTTCACAAAATAGGGTTTGTAATGGACTTATCATTATGGAAGAGGACCATGTTTTTAAATTTTTATCGGTCCTAATGTATGAAATTTGGATGGGAAAGTTCAATGATTATGTGATTTTATTTTTTCTAATTTACGAGACTTGGTAAGACAAGGTCCACCTCAATGGTTATCTGATTTGATTGGTCCGAACTTAGAACACTTAGGCAAATGAGGTCCAAGTCAATAGTGTGGATGGAAAGGTTTTTATTAGTAGGTTTATACTAGATAGATCATCAAAGAGGCCATGTGTGGATAAAGGTAATATGTAATTTTTATTTTGGATTTCATACTCTCTAATACCTTTGTCAATGGTACCCAACGTAGGTGGACTATAATATGTTGATGGAGTAGAATATATAAATGTTTGGGGTTTGAAAATAATATCAGCATCAATAATTTCCTCAACCATGAATAGTATAACATGGGGAGTGAAGGATTGATCTATATATGGATTTTCAAGGAATCTTAATGATTTAATAGAAAAAATATCCATTTTTTCTGTGTTGTCTACAAGCACTTTTTATTTTATTATTAGTGATTAATTCTTTTTTTAGATAATATAAAAAAATTTGGCATTAAATTGGGAACCAAAAAAACCACGTACAAAATGAAGCCATTTTCAGACAAAAAATAGTAAAAGAGCCATGGAGGAAAAGTCAATAAAACTTGACGACAGGTCATCAAAAAACAGATCCAAACTCCAAAAGAGCTTGCATATTAAACAATATTTTTTTGTCAAAATACCACAGAGGAGAACAAAATAGAAATAGAAAGAAAAGGTCAGCCAACAACCAGTAATTAGTTCTCCATGGCTTTGTTGCAATCCCTAGTACTCGGCCCGCCATCTTTCCTACCAACCACCTTATTAATAATACGCTTAGGGATTTTTATTCCTTTTTCTTGGTCTAGTTCTCCACTTTAGAATCATCCTTGTCTTTGACATGGGTAGACGCCTTACCATGTGATAACTATCTGTAGTATCTAAGGTGTCACTATTATAAGTTTTAAGCATAAGTTTGCATGTTTGGTTTACACTCCTCCCTAGAAACATAATCCTATAATAAGGAAATATTCTATTCCTCCATTACATAATCTACTTGAATGCCCCTTATAGTCCTATTTTATGGAAATATTTTAGATCCCGAATGAGGTTCTTGTTAACACTTGAGCATGGTATCGGCTATAGATATAGCTCTCATCATTCGGTCTCTAGTCGGCAAAATACTGATCCCTTTTGCTATAAATTTTCCTAAATTAAGAATCCCCTTCTTTACGTTACATAAGGCATCTGCAATTCCCTCAGAAGGATCAATTTCTTTCTTTTTCCTTATACGATTGAGACGAGATGTCAGGGTCTCTTGATCATAGTTTAGGTCATTAGTATGACCTACTTGGGTAGGAATGACAGGCTTTTTTATTTGAAAAAGTAAAAGAATTAGACCTCAATGGAGGGGGATGTCTAATTTCTTATTTTTAAAATCCTCAATCATAGAAATCAAAGACCTATAGAGGAAATAAGCTAATCTTACAATGTGGTATATGCAAAATAAATTCAGGATTGAGAGATGGTGAGAAAATATCATAAGGAACTTCCCCTATAAGGTCAGATATTTCATGACCACCAAATATACATTGTCCCATCTATTAGTAAGGTAGGTGAAAGCTATACCATCATCAAAGGCAACGATGTTCTCCCCGAATTTAACAAAAGTAGTAATTTCATGTTTTTTTCGGGTTTTATCTTTGTAAATTTTGAGTCCATCAGTTTTCAATCCCGTAATCTCAAAAATAGATTCCTTAGAAACCCGATTTGAAACCCTCTAAAAATGAAACCCCCATCGATTCATGCATTTACAAATTCCACAGAAAGAGCAGGATCATTACCTTTTAGCTGACATATGTACTGGGTGAAACCACCTTTGTGTAGTAGCTTCCATAGTGCATTATTGTTTTTAAGATGGAGAAAAGTGGTAGGTTTAGTACGGACCCTATCTCCTCCCATGGCCCCTTCAATTATTGATAAATTCTTCAATGCATAATTAATTATTTCTTATGATGTTAGATTTCAAAAATTCTAAGGACCAAATGATATGATTGAATTGCTTTATGAAATATTCACAATTAAAGATTGAAATGGTTGTGTGTTGATACCCTTAGGAACATACACATAATGGAGTACACATGTAAGGATGTCTTGAAATGTAGGTTTTATTTCAGTCATATCTATGATAGGGATTTGCATAGATTCCTTCTTTTTCTATTTGATAATGGCATGAGAAACATACAAATACTTTACATTGGATGGATATTTAGAAATATCCATAGACTTATAATTAGATGATTGAGGTGTCATGGGTGGTATCCAAACCTATTTTTAGTGTTTCTATATAAATACTAGGGGTATTGTTTTTATGGCATTTATAGTGTTAAGTGTAGGATCTAGAAATGAAAGGATAGAATCAAGCTCAACATTGTTTGATGATTGACCCTTATCTTTATATTTTTCATTGGTATCATGAGTTGGAAAAGGAAATTAGAATGATTCCAATTTTTCTTTTGTAATTTTTTATTTTATGTTTTTTTTTAATTAATGTATTTTTGTCAAGTAAATCTTGGATATAATGGTAAATATTTGAACAATGATCCATATAATGGCCATTGATGTGGTGGTATTCACAATATTCTGATTCTTTATACCATGTGGGTTTTGGTTTCCCTTCTTCAAAGGGTCTTGTGAGTGGATAGGTTACCATTTTAGCACTTGTTAATTGATGGAATACACTAGAAATAATTTCTCTGAGAGGTGTGAATTATCTTTATTTGACTTCACATGGAGTAGTTTCTTTACTAGAGATTATGATTGGTTTTTTTATTTTTCATTAACTTGGGAAGCCATATGAGAGATTTGTTTCAAATCTCATGAATTTTTATAATAAATCTTCATTCGATGTGTCATTTGAATGACATGTGGTTTGATTTTTGTATGTCCTCATCTGAACTCAAGGGGTGTTTGATTTGATGTTCAATTACAAGGAAGAAGAGATTATGTTTCAGATTGAATAGATTGATATTCTGATTTTGATTTGATTTGTTGGGATTGATGTGATTTTAGAGTCCAATTGGACTGGTTGGATTATGATTTGGATTAAATTTGGATATTATTTGGGATTGATTTGATGTGCTTTAACCTATATTTATTGAATCCACAGGATAAGGCTTAGATGTGGTTTGATTTTTCCTTGGATTGGATATCCAAAGGGTAAAATTTAGATTTATATTTGATAGAAAATAAGGTCTAATTTTTTTATATTTAAACGCTTTTGAACGGAGCTATGAAATAGATGGTTTAGGGACCCCAACCTTACAACCATAAACTAAGTAAGAATTAACAACGAGAGGCCTAACATAATGGCTTGAGAAAACAAAACGACTACAAAAACCATAATATAAAATTGGGGCACTACTACTATAACTAGTCCCCCCCAAAAACAATAGAAATCGTTATTACTCATCATCCAAAATTATCAGCACTGAGGTCCTAGAGACTCGTGACCCCCTCCTTTGGTATATCATAACCTAACACCGAGAAGCTTTCCCTCCGGGTACCTTTCCCTACCTACCATCGTCAACCCCACCACCACTAGTTTGTTTTTTCAAACCGAGCAATGTTTCCATCGCCTCCCTAGCTCCCGCCGAAAATATTGAGGTATATAGAGTTCGAAATGACCAGGAGGTGAAAATAATTCTGATTCAATAGAGGTAGCCTACAGGGAACCGGTCTATGATCCCTGTAAATGCATGAAAAAATTCTATGAATTTCAGCAAATCACCATACCATCCGCTTAGCATTTCTCTGCCTCTCACACCTTCCTTCCCCTACTCAAGATCCTCCCCACCCGCAGTAGGTTATCTATAATTCTACAATAGGCCACTAATTCATGCAATCCTACTCGGTAAGAGGGGAAAATAAAAAATTTGGGGACTTCTATAATATCATCCCTAACCGGATGTAGCCACATGCAATTTGAAACAAAAACATAGTGACCTCTGAATTGACCCTTGCTCTATTTGATTCCTGTAAATAATAGTCACCAATTACCCACTCTATCACCTTATATTCTTGCTCGAGAGAATTCTAAGCACCGCCTACAAACTCTCTTGCAAGATATGGCCCAGAAAAGGCCATTTCCCTTTTCTCTCCACACAAATCCATAAATGGAAAACCCAAAAATCAATTCGTGAACCCTCAAAAAAAAAACATAGGCTAAAGGTAAAAATAATGGTAGGAAGTGGCCTTCAAAAAGGAAAATTACACATGCCATCATTAATCATCCTTTCCCTACTTACTCCACCTATCCAATATGATGATTTCATCCAAACCACTCCAATTATTTATTTTATGTGAAATCATTGAAACAATTGGACCATCTACTTCCCAATTCACCAAATTATCAAATCGCTCTATTGGCCTCCCTATAAACATGCTTTATACACCAGCTTTGCATTTTCCCAAGCTAGAAAATGATATTAGAAATATAAAAATTAAGGTGCCAAGAAATATCGAACCCTTAGTAATCATGTGAACAATTATTTATGAGTCCCCTTCCACCATGAGTCTTTCACATCCACTGACACCACTAACTTAACTTATTCCGAAGAGCTTGTGATTTGGCTAGATTATAGGTTCTTGCATGTAGTGGAAAGGAACCCGCCACTACCACCCTTCCCATATCATATCTAATAATGCACCCCGCCCCAATTTACTTGGGTTGCCTCTCAACACCCCATCAAAATTCAGTTTGCGAGAACCTAGGGGTGAAACATCGTGTCTAATTTCATTGGATAAAATGAAACCTTTTATCATATTGTGATATGGTTGATTCATACTAGGATTTATGATATAAAATGTGGAATACAAATAAGTGAATTTTTTTTAGATGAGGTATTTGAAAAATATGGGATTAATTGGCCCCAACTTGTTAGGCTGGTTTAGGAAATTATCTCACCATTATTGTGCGAATGAGTACATGCACTTAAAAATTCTAATTACCGAATTTATCCTTCAATTAATTAGAAAGGGGTCGTTACCATAGAAAAATTTTGGTTTTCCTCATGGGTGAAACTATTCAATAAATATGGGGTGCTAACCTTTTTGGTGGTGGTCCTCTCAATGTGACAGCTACTTTGGGGTTATTTTGGTACTCCTTTTAATGAGTTATAGGTATTATGTCCGAGTAGTTCCCATAGTTATGTGAACAGGTATTTACCGCGATCCAAACCTAATATGAAAGTGTTTTGTATATTTTATTTAGAAAAATTTATTTTTCTTTAACCAACGAAACATGTATACAAGGTGTTAGTATTTTATTTCTTGATTTTGGTAAGACATTCCAAACAAATTTGTCCTACGAAAAGTGATTATTAGTTTTCCTACAAATATAATGTTATAAAAAAATAACAAAAAATGTCATGTCCCTTTTTTATTCTCAAGATCACTCAAATCGCAATATAAGAGCATACATTGCTTTTGAATGAAATATATTATTAGTGAAATGACTAAGAAAATAGATCTTAGATGCTTTTGATTTTCAAGATCACCAAAATGTGCAAGAGAAGAGCATACATGGATTTTTTTTTTCGAAAGAAAAACAATAGAAGATAAACAAAAATATAAATATAATTGTTAGCCCTATTTTTTTTTTATGAATTAACTTATAGAAAAGTGTCGAAATGTAAAGAAAACAACATGGAAGAAAGTTTTGACATTCTATATATTTTTTAAAACATCAAAATTTTTACACAGAACGCTAGCATAGAGAATGAAATGACAATATTGGTTACACTAACGTAAATTAGATTCACAGTAACACACTTTTAATTATGTTACCACCCTTTAGATTTGTTCTAATGCACTTTCGATTCATGATAACACATATAGTGATATAGAAATGCACATAATTTCAATTTCAATTTTGACAGGGATACCGTTTTGAAGGAATGAATTGATATTTTGATATTTCCACTTTTTGACATAATGTTAATTTTTATTTGGAGAACTGTATAGATTTTAAGTGGTCCAATGCTTTGGGTCATGGATCATGACCCATCATCAAGATAGAATGAATATAATGATAATGAGATTGCTGAAATCATTATCTTAATAAATATAAATGTGGAGGGAGATAATTGTAGTTGGCCACGCAAAGTAAAAAATATAAAAAGGAAATAAAGGAAAAATTAAAAACTAAAAACAAGTAGATATAAAAAGGAATAAAATTGAAGGAAGAAGTAAAATATTAAGAGAGGGTAATAAATAAGTGAGAAGAGAAATACACAGAGATATAAGAGAAGCACGAAAAAATGAAATAATTGGATACAAACAAATAATGGTGAAAAGTAAGAGAAAAATAGATTTTTACTTAGTTAATAAACAAAGACAAAATTATAACATAAAATTTTTATTTAGGAGCCTAAGAACAACCGATTTCCATGTGTTGCTTGAAAACCAACCCTTATCCTAGTTAATTTTGTTTTCATGGTGCATGATCTCAATGGCTTCGCAAATATGCCTCTTCAAAAACTTTCTTCTAAGGTGATAACTAAATATGAATTATTACAAATGTCATTATTGGTATTGATCGAGTGCTCCAATGCGTAACACTCTATACAATCATATTTAATGTCTTTATCATGTTCATTAATTCTAGTTTTAATCTATCACCTTGTTTCACCAATGTAAGGATTTCTGCATGAACATTTAATCATATAAACACCACTATAGAGATTGTGCTAAATTTTATCTTTTAGAGAATTAAGGTTCCTTTTAGGTGTTGATGGGAAGGAAGGACATTTCAATGCCTTTTTTATTCAAAATTTTAGCAATTTTATCAGTGGTGTTCTTAATATAGGGAAGGAATTATTTTTATTAGAATTAGGAATTTTAATAGCAAGATGAAGAGGATTACAAACCTTTTTATAAGTATTATAAATCACATGATCATTATAACCATTATTCTTAAAAACATTAGAAAGGTGGGAAAATTCATTATTAAGGTGCTTGTTATCGCAAATACACAAAGATCGAGAGGTAAGTATTTTTAACACACCATATTTTTGGGATGGGTGATGGTGGGATTATACCCAAAGGTAACGTTCTATGTTTGTTTTATTTATGAATACACCATGGGTGAGAGTCCCATTTTATTTTATTTTAAGTAAGATATTGAGGAAAGGGATAGAATTATCGACCTCAGATTCCTTAGTGAATTGAATATGTGTGGAAATGATATCAAGGTGAGTAAGAGATTCATTTATTTTTTCTAAGACATGATCCCAATAAACATTAATATCATCTACAAATCATTTCCACCATTCTAGTTTCAAAGAGAAGACTAAATAGCTTTATTTTCAAAATTTTCCATAAAACAATTAGCAATAATAGGAGAGAGAGGGGATCCCATCGCGATACCTTCAGTATGCTCATAAATTTCACCATTAAAGCTAAATAAGGTAGATCTCAAGAAAATTTCAACAATATTAGCACTTTCGAATCAATGACACCCCTAACTATAAGAATGGTTTCATCGATAGGTATTTTGATAAAGAGTGAGATAACATCAAAGCTTATGATAGAGCCCTCCTTTTTGACCTTTTTCACTTTAATAAATTCCACAAAGGAAAACTAGTCCTTGGTGTACAATGAGGAAAACCCCACCAAAGGATTAAGCTTTTGGCTAGAAATGAGGCGAGTGGTAAGTGGGTGAGTGAGTGGTATTAACAATAGGATAGATAGGTATACATTTTCATTCATTACTTCATTTGAGGTCTTGTTTATATGGTTGGAAAGATTATAATGATATCTACAAGATGGGAAAATTACATAGAAACACACCTAAATGTATGAAAATTCACCTTCTTAAATGTAAATGTACCTAGTTTGATGCTAACACAATTTTGACTACGCTAACGTAAAAAGTCTCACGAAGATGTAAAACTATAAAATAAGGTAGATTTAAATGATATTAGGAATGAATACATGTGTAATATGATGGAGACGTAACTTTAATCACATAGACCTAAGGATAAGAATGAAAACATAGATCTGATGATGCTAGTGCAAGTTGTGTACTATGTTAGTACAATTTATGTCATGGAAGCACAAATCACCTTTACCTACACAAAAATGTCAAAACATGACTAATTTTTCTAAATTTTTTAAATTGCTCATAATTTACTACATGAAAACCCATAAACATTGGTCATTGATTCCTAAAAATAAATAATAACACAAAAACAACATTATATTTTAAAAAATGATTAATAAATGAAAAATATGTGGGTTTGCTCCCACCGGGTATGCCAAAAATGTTTATAAGAAAAATACTACACAAAAGAATGAAAAAAACACAAAAGTGCAAACTTGATATTTCTTCGTATCTCATTGCAACCTCATATGAGATTGTTGAATCTTGGAATGAAGCACCGAGGTTGTTAAATTGCTTGATCAAATTATTTTTGGATGTTCCAAAGGTTTTCCGAATGGAAGTAGATTTTTAATACGAGAAAAATTATTGATGATTGAATTTGATTTTTGTATTTGTGATAAATTATAAAACGTAATGGAATTTATAATAATATGGTAATTAGACACAATAATGATTTAATTCTCAAAGATTCCAAAGATGATAAATGGAGAGGAATGAGTTCTTATTTATAGATGAGGGAAGAGAATCCCAAATCCTTGATTTGTGTGATTGATTTGTCTGATATGAAGCTAACTAAAGCATGATTGGAGATTTTTTTGATTTTCCAACTTGATTGGAAAGATATTGTTGTTTTGAGCTTGATTGAGTGAGTTATCATTGAGTTGGAAAAGGTGGCATGTATTTTTAATATTTTTAGCTTTCGCATTGAAATATTAAATTCATGTCTTTTGTTTTATTCACCCAAAAAGGTGATGTGAGTTTTAGCTTTTAGGAAATTTAATTTTGGAATGCCATGCTTTATTTAGTTAACTCAAATGCATGATTTAATTTAATCTAAACTTGTCCATTTTCATATATTTAATTATTTTATTTTTTATTGATCTTTTCTCTATTTTACTTGAGATGTTAAGTAGTGAAGTAAAAGTGGACATGCGGGAGGTGGAAATGGATATATATAGGATTTATTTAAATAAGTTGATAGTTAAATTAACTAATTGGATAGGGGGTCAATAATAAGAGTGATAAAATTAATTAATTAATCCTACTTGGATGGGATATACATGTAATAGGGTTCATAGCATGAATATCTTGATAATTTGGGACCATATGTGAGCAATAGGAATGTTTCGGGAGTTACACAACAATGTTGTAAAATGTCATCAAAGGTCTTAAAATAGTGGAATATATCAAAATGGTTTGAAAATGGTTGAAATGTACTTGTGAAGTAATTACAAGGTGAATTTTAAGGTTTAAAATGATTAATATGATATTTTAGGGTGTCTACAAATCCTTACACTTTGAAACATAAACCAACACATCCATCATTTTAAGCAATCCAAAACAAAAGTGTAGAGAGATAGAGATAGAGAGAGATAATTTTTCTTCACAGATTCAAACTTCCTCATTCATTTGTACTTTTTACTCTAGAGAGAGTAAGGAAGAGAGAGAAAGACTAGGAGACATTTTATTTTCTATTCACAATATCATAACCATTTACATTTTGTATCCATTTTCATTCAAATCCATCTACATTTTTAATCCTTTGACATTTTCAAGACCAACCACAATTTCATAGTTATTTCTAGAGAGAGAAGAGGGAGGAGAGAGAAAACATCATAAATTTCAAAATCCATTCATACAAAGTAATTGATTAAATCATACTCTACATAGTATTGTGATGATATTAAAAGGTTTCATGAGTAGTTACAAGTCAAATGGAATCCTCGGAGGATTTTGAAACTAAAGTTATAAGTTTGTGAAAATTGACTAGAATCTCATGAAAAATCCATATCGAGTATTTTGGTGTAGAGCAGAATTTGAAGACTTTAATTGTTAAAAAAGAAGAGATCTGTCAAGAAATCAAATGGGAAAAACCACTTGTCATCCGGGCTAAGATTAATTTTTATGGATCTTAAAAAGGGAACCCGTGGCCTATTGGGATGGGTGAGATCATTCGTGATAGTTTAGGTTCTCTAATTTTTACCTATGTTGAACTTCTTAGCTCTAAAACCAATAATTATGTTGAAGCATATGCTTCTCTAAGGGGTTTAATGTTGGCTAAATACCTTAATTTAAAGAAACTTTGAATAGAGGGAGATTATCTTTTCATAATTCAAACCATGAAAGGGGAGGGGAATATAAATATCAATATTCGAACATTATTGAGGAAATGTTTAGTTTCCTTCCTAAGTTTGAAAGTGTCATTATTAAACATGTGTTTAGATAAGAAAATCAATGTGCATATAGGCTCGCCAATTTTGGAGTACGAGTACATACCAATAAAAGCTTGAGACCATATTTACACACAGAATAATTCTATATTCTTTGTATATTATAATCATACGGGATCTTACAAATAAATAGGAGAGGTTGTTCCTACAATGTAGGAAACAACCCATAACAATACATGAGTTGTTTTAACAACTCATTATTATGAACCAAATAATGATTATTATAATTATGATTTATTTCTAAACAACTCATAATATAATAATAAACTAAATACAAATAATGTTAACACTAACATAATCCTAACATTCACCCCCTTAGCGTGAATATTATTTACTGATATCACCCCCTTAATGTGAACACGGAAAAAATGCACCATAAAACTGGACCCAGAATCGTATGCATCCACATACTTTTAGGTCTGCATACTATTGGCTTGGATCTTGTTGTTTGGATCTTGTTGCACATGACCAATTCTCTTAACCACAATGAACCCCATACCGGATGACCACACTTCCACTTATTTACCTACATACGTGAACTCATAAATGTAGTTTTATTTGCCAGATCACCACTGTTTAGTCTAGCCTTCAATTCTTTTAGAAGTATGTCCCATCTAATGGCCCAACCATTAGCATGGCATCTAGAGCATCTCCAAGTTCTTCTTATTTTCCATCATTAGACAACTCAAAAGTTTTGTCTTCCACTGCACTCCAAAAAGCTATTTTCTGGTATCAAAGGTCTTTAGATGACAGATAGACCCCCTCTAAGTCATCAAAAATGCTAAACTGGACAAATAAAGTCAGTAAAAATGTCCATGACAGACATACTACACGAGTCTATATTAGCTGAAATGGAAAAGACTCTAAAAGCTATTGATCTAAACCAAAAAGGAGATGTATCGAGCTCTTAGATTATTAAATTCAAAAATAGATGATGTAAACCATCAGTAAAAAGAATAGAGAGTAATGTATAGAATACTCGCTACTATTGTATCTACTGCTTGATATTCCCAAAGTCATCACTCGTAATGTTGTAGATATTGTTCAGCCTCTTGTAGATCATACTATAGGTATTAAGAGTGACGTGTCCTCCAAATTAGGAACCACTCACAAACTTGTACAGTCCAGTCTCTTGCAATTACATGAGTCCACTGAGCAAATAAATCATAAAATTGATATTGTCCAAGACACAGTCAGTCCTTTGCTAGTCATAGTTCCCCAAATAGAGCAGATCTTGGATAATACCAAGAAATCTAAAGAAAAAGAAGGTGATTGGTCCAACACTGTATCTTGGAAGCAAGTCTCTGAGTTTGCTGGAACTTCTTCCCAGCACAAAGATATTCTATCCCAATATAGTCCATTGTTCTATCCAAAAGATGATAAAAAGTCCATAGGTATGGTTAAAATTAAGCCAGAAGAAGCTGAAGGAATGATTATTGGAGAAAATTCTAATCCAAAACCTGAGCCGTTACAAGGAATGGCTAGGGTACAGACACTTCAGCCTAATTGGTATAAGGTAGAATGTCGTACCACATATGAAATAAAAGAAATGGTGCATGGAATGATAGGATGGGGTAATTCTCAGTTAGAAATGTATAAAAAGGATCCCCATGCAATAGCTTCAGCAATTGCAAATGGATTTGTAGGGATTATAAAAGAATGGTGGGATACTGTTCCACATCAGTCAGACATTCTACAGAGTGGATTTATGGGTTTAACAGCTGCAATCATAAAAGAATTCATAGGAGATGTAAATAATAATAAGTTTCAGAATACTTCTTTGTTTTTAAGAGCTAGACTTTGTGATATGTCTAGATTAAAAGAATATCAGTGCTATATGCAGAAATTGTATTATAATTCTGGCAATATAAATGATCCTACTATGAGATTAAGATATGTAGAATCTTTTCTGCATACTTTGCTACAGAGTATAAGAAATCCATGCATGGGAAAAATCCAGATGAATTAAGTTTTGGTGCAATAAATCAGATTATTGATGAAACTAATGCAAGGCTTTGCAGAGAAAAGTATGAAAGAAAAGAGGCCATAAAATTTGAGAAGGCACTTGGCCATAAGTTTTTCCAGATGTTTGATAGTGACCCATTCGGCTGTGATACACAAAAGTCCCATAAAAAGAAGGTATGTAAAGATTGTTCTTCTTTTTTAAAGGGGAAGGGTTAGAGGAAGTTTAAAAGGTATAAGAAATATGATAATTCTTCTGCATATAAAAGGCCATATAGAAAGTATGTTTTCCGAGAAAAAATAAATATGTAGCAAAAAAGAAGAAGTTTGTTCCTACTTGTTTTATTTGTAAAGGAAAACATTATGCCACTGATTTTCCTCAGAAAAATTCAGAGAAAGGAAAATCTAAAGTCAATATTCTTGCCGCCAAGGGTATCACAGAAGATAATTATTGTTTAATCAGTGATTCTGATAGCTGCTCCTTAGATATTTCTTATCAATCTCCTGATGAGGATTTTCATATTAATATTAGACATACTACTTACTCGATAGTGATAGTACTTGTTCTGGATATGATTATTTACCATCATTTGTGAATATGGTGGTTTCTATAAATATGAATGCTAACTTTCCACATCCATTGATGCCCCTATCTTCTGAACTTCTTCTCAAGCGCCATTCTGACTCGAGACAAAGTGAGTATGAAGACTGTCCCCCATGGGACACAAGGTGAGAAATATCTTTCTTCAAAATAAATTCAGAGAATTGGAAAATAAATATTTCCAACAATCAAGAATAGAGCAAGAAAGAAAGATCATAAATGCGAAGAAGAATTTTTTCAAAGAAGAGCCATATTCTCCATCCCTACAAGACCTCCATTCCAGGGAAGGATTCGTCAAAGACAGACTCCTTATAGAGGAAGAGGATGAGGAGATATAAGAAGAGGTGGGAGAGGAACTCTTCCACAAAGAAGCTTCTAATTCCTTTTCCTAGAAGAAAAGGAATCGAAACAATATCGGGAACTCATTGCACAACAGGCTTATTACGAAATAAACTCCCATGAGCCATTGAAGGATTGGAGAAGAATAAGAATTGAATTTCTTCAAAATATCATATCTAAAGCCACAAATGAGTATAAAAACTCATTAAAGAATAAGAGAGTGACAAAAAAGCAGAAGATGATAAAGATCTAGAAGAAGCATATCAGCAGATTATTCTCGCAAGAATTACAAGAAGAAGCCTCAAAGATCGTAACCAAATTCAGAGGTATGCACTGTTAAGTGTACCCAAAATCCTTTCATATCTATCACTATTTGCATCCCTAATATAAAACCCTATTCATTAGATGCAATGATAGATACTCTTGGAGCAAATATTAGCATGATCGATCTAGAGTAATACCTCTTGACTATTGAAATGAAACCTATTTGAAAATTCATTTTGATAAAAAAGAAGTTGTCTCTAGATATCCGCCTATATCGGTCATTAGGATAGAAGGATATAATAGAGCTCAAATACTATCAACATGACATGATATCCTATGACTTGCCTAATAGGAGTAGATGCTTTACAGGATTGTGGAACCTTTAGTTTCAGCAAAGACTATATTTCCCTGTTCAATCCTGATGTAAAAATTCCTAGAAAGTATACTTTTCAGACAATAGTCCCTTTGTCTGAACATAAGAAAGAATCCAACCATGATTGGATTCATAAATCTATTTCTCTTTGTAAATCTAATATTGATGACATTGTTTCAAAGATCAAAAAAGATCTTTTCTCTGACAATCCTCATGCTTTCATTTCTAGAAGAAAGCATGTCTCTCTCTCTTGACCTACAAATTTTGAAGGATAAAGAAGGAAATGAAATTATACCAAAATTTAAAGCACACCATAGAGGCATGATCCTCCGAGAGAAAGGAGTTCCATGAAGAGATAAAGAATTACCGCAAGGTGGTTTCATTCAAGAATCAAATTCTCCGTGAGCATGTGTAGCCTTCTACATCAATAAAAGAAGTGAGCAGTTGAGACAAAAGAAAAGGTTAGTTGTTCACTATAAGCCTTTAAATAAATTTGTTTCTACAATTCAGCATCTTATTCCTGCAAAGGATGATTTGCTTGCCCGAATCAAAGGATCTAAAGTCTACAACAAGTTTGATCTAAAGAGTGGATTCTGGTAGATTTTCTTGAAACCTGAAGATACTTACAAAACTACTTTTGTTGTTCCTGGAGGTCAGTATGAATGGAAGGTTCTTCCATTTGGTTTAAAAACTACCCCTTCAATCTTTCAAAAGAAAATGGATTCTATATTTGGTGATCTTTCAGAATTCTTATTAGTATATATTGATGATATACTAATATTTTCAAAGTCTCCAAAAGATCATCTTGAGCATTTAGAAAAAATTTATGATACAGTTTATAAAAATGGTTTGTGCCTATCTCCTACAAAAATGGAGATATTCAAGGATGAAATGGATTTCTTAGGCATCAAAATCAAAGATGGATCCATTGAGATGCAAAAGCATCTAGTATCTAAAATTCAAGAATTCCCAAATTAAATCAAAGAAAAGAATAGCTACAGAGATCTCTTGGATGTGTTAACTACATTGTAGGATTTTACAAAAATATTGTTGCAAATAGGATACTTCTAAACAAGAGATTGAAAAATAATGCTCCATCCTAGAATGAAGACATGACACAAGTTGTCAAAATAATAAAGAAACAGTGTCTTGCACCCGCCTCTATGTCTTTGCCTGGATAAAGAATAAAGATCATCAAACCGATGCCAATGAAAATTATTGGGATGCCATCCTAAAGGAAAGAAGAAAAGAAGGAAAAGAAAAGGTATGTAGATATGCTTCTAGTTCTTTTCAATCCGAGTTGAAATATCATTCAACTCATAAAGAAATTCTAGCCGCCAAGAAATCTATCAAAGCTTTCTTATTTTTTATTCAAAATGAGCATTTTCTTTTGACATCGATCTAAAAGACTTCAAGACTAGACTAAACAAAGTGGTGATCCGGAAATAAAAATGCATTCAATAGAATGCAGAGATGGGGATTATGGTTCGACAATTTCAGTTTTGATGTCGAACATATAAAAGGAAAAGAAAATTCTCTTGCTGATTTTGCAAGTAGAGAATTAAATCAAACCAGAATGTAAATGTTACTCAAATATTTCATGAGTTTGTGGAAAGCATCTGGAAGACTGAAACTGTCAAAATTATTTAGATTCAAAGAAAAGGTGTGATAATACTATGTCTTGGGAAGCACAACATTTGCTTCTTTCAAGAGGTATCATTTCAGTTTCACCTTATCAGATGACAGAGGTTGCCTGCAGATTTGTGGATCCAGAGGTACCCACTACTGAATTTCATACGATAAAGACCTTATGGTCTTCGCACTCTAAATTGGCAATGGCAACATTCCGGATATATTGAACCTACTAATGACAACATGCCCATTGAAGATTTAAGGTTAAGACAATTGGTCCCTAGACCAAACACTCTTTGGAGATTTGAGTTTTCGGACTCGCCGTAAGGACATCCGTTGGAGAATGATATTTGGAACCGGCTAAGTATTCTTGGTGATAGGCAATATATTGCTAATCATTTTAAATATTTTCTTTTAAAGTATTTGCCTACTAAAATTTCTGAGTCCACTATTAAATGTCTCTCCGACAATTGCTGTAAATATTTTAATCAATTGTAAAATAAATTGGTATGTTAAAGTCCATTATTATTTGAGGACTAATATCTTTCAGGGGACATCATGCAAATCCAAATGGCCAATTATGGAAAAGAATCATTCTCCACCACACTATGAATATACATCCTCCTGCTCCTATTCATTTCTTGAGGATTCTAGACTAGTACATTTTCTCGACAAGGCGTCATCTCAACAGGAATGAGGATGGAACCACTTCTCTATCTAGAGAATGGTATGAACATTATACTAGGAATCTTCAACTACCAGAAATAAATGATAAGACATCTACTTCCTCAGATGATGATGTTGGTCCTAGTGTATAGTATAGTCCTTAATAGCTATGACGACAAGCTTGTTGTTGTCCATAAATAAAGTAGGATAAGATTTTGTTTTCATCTTATCTGAAGCTTGGTGGACCTCCCCACTTATTAAAGGCGTTATCATGGGTGGCGTGTACCCATACGTGTCCTCCTACTTTTTCAAAAGTAGGAATCTTTTGAGTCACCTAGGTAACCGGTTCCCGCTTTCTAGGTTAGCCCTTTGATCTAGTAATAATATCTCATATTGCTATAAATTGGCATGTCGGGATTCATTCTAGACAATCAAGACATCGGAAGATCATTGGATCATAGGTGGAATTCTAGAGTCAAGGAAGTCTGTAAGTCTCATATTTATTGAGTAGCTTGCTTGTTATAATATATTTGAAGTTATATTTGAGGTTTGATTTGAAGTGGGTTAGAGGAAGTTTAAAAATTATAAGAAATATGACAATTCTTCTACATATAAAAGGCCATATAGAAATTATGTTTTCCAGAAAAATAAGCATGTATGAAAAAGGAAGAAGTTTGTTCCTACTTGTTTTATTTGTAAAGGAAAACATTATGCCACTGATTGTCCTCAAAAAATTCGAGAGAAAGGAAAAGATAAAGTCAATACTCTTGCCACCAAGGGTATCACGAAGATAATTATTGTTTAATCAATGATTCGACAACTCTCATTAGACATTTCTTATCAATCTCCGATGAGGATTTTAAGATTAATATTATACAAAGATATCTTATTGTTATAGTGATAGTACTTGTTATGGATATGATTCTTTACCATCATTTGGGAATATGGTGGTTTCTGTAAATATGAATGCTAACTTTCCTCATCCATTAATGCCCATATCTTCCGAACTTTTTCTCAAGTAGTTACACTCAAACAAAGTGAGTATGAAGACTATCCCCATGAGAAACAAAGAGAAAGATCTTTCTTCAAAATAAAGTCAAATAATTGGAAAACAAATATTTCCAACAATCAAGAATAGAGCAAGAAAGAAAGATCAAAAATGCAGAAGAAGAAGAAGAATTATTTTCTCAAGAAGAGCCATATTCTCTAGTCCCAACAAGACCTCCATTCCAAGGAAGGATTCGTCAAAGACAAACTCCTTATAGAGGAAGAGGATGAGGAGATATAAGAAGAGGTGGGAGAGGAAATCTTCCACAAAGAAGTTTTCCATTCCTTTTCCAAGAAGAAAAGGAACCATAAGAATATCGTGAACTTGTTACAAACAGGCTTATTATAGAAATAAAGTCCCTTGATCCATTGAAGGCTTGGAGAAGAAGAAGAATTGAATTTATTCAAAATATCACATCTAAAGCCACAAATGAGTATAAGAAAATCATTGAATAAGAAGAGAGAGACAAAAAAGAAGTAAAAGTTGATGAATATCTAGAAGAAGCATATCAGCAAATTCTTACGCGGAAGCACAAGAAGAATCCTCAGCAGTAGAACCAAATTCATAGGTATGCACTGTTAAGTGTACCCAAAATCCTTTCATATCTATCACTATTTGCATCCCTAATATAAAACCCTATTCATTACATGCAATGATAGATATTAGAGCAGATATTAGCATGATCAGATCTAGAGCAATACCTCCTGACTGCTGAAATGAAACCTATTTGAAAATTCATTTTGATAAAAAAGAAGTTGTCTCTAGATATGTGGCCTATATCCCTGTTAGGATAGAAGGATATAATAGAACTCTAAAATTCTATCAACATGACATGATATCCTATGACTGCCTAATAGGTTTAGATGCTTTACAGGATTGTGGAACCTTTAGTTTCAAAGCAAATACTATATTTCCTCTTGAATCCCGAGAGTAAAAATTCCTAGAAAGTATACTTTTCGATAATAGTTCCTCCTGTCTGAGGCGTAGGAAAGAATCCAACCATGATTGGATTCATAAATCTATTTCTCTTTGTAAATCTAATATTGATGACATTGTTTCAAAGATCAAAAAAGATCTTTGCTCTGATAATCCTCATGCTTTCATTTCTAGAAGAAAGCATGTCTCTCTCTTGACCTACAAATTTTGAAGGATAAAGAAGGCAATGAAATTATGCCAAAATTTAAAGCACACCACGAGGCATGATCCTCTCGAGAGAAAGGAGTGCCATGAAGAGATCAAGAAATTACTGCAAGGTGGTTTCATTCAAGAATCAAATTCTCCATGGGCATGTGTAGCCTTCTACGTCAATAAAAGAAGTGAGCAAATGAGACAAAAGAAAAGGTTAGTTGTTCACTATAAGCCTTTAAATAAATTTGTTTCTACAGTTCAACATCCTATTCCTGCAAAGGATGATTTGCTTGCCCGAATCAAAGGATCTAAAGTCTACAAAGTTTGATCTAAAAGTGGATTCTCGGAAGATTTTCCTGAAACTCAAGATACTTACAAAACTACTTTTGTTGTTCTTGAGGTCGAGTATGAATGGAAGGTTCTTCCATTTGGTTTAAAAACTTCCCCTTTAATCTTTCAAAATAAAATGGATTCTATATTTGGTTATATTTCAGAATTCTTATTAGTATATATTGATGATATACTAATATTTTCAAAGTCTCCAAAAGATCATCTTGAGCATTCAAAAAAATTTATGATACAGTTTATAAAAATGGTTTGTGCCTATCTCCTACAAAAATGGAGATATTCAAGGATGAAATGGATTTCTTAGGCATCAAAATCAAAGATGGATCCATTGAGATGCAAAAGCATGTAGTATCTAAAATCCAAGAATTCCCAGATGAAATCAAAGAAAAAGAACAGTTATAGAGATTTCTTGGATGTGTTAACTATGTTGCAGGATTTTACAAAAATATTGTTGCAGATAGGATACTTGAAACAAGTGATTGAAAAAGAATGCTCCATCCTAGAATGAAGACATGACACAAGATGTCAAAATAATAAAGAAATAGGTCTTGTACCGCCCTCTATGTCTTTTCTGGACAAGGAATAAAGATCATTGAAACCGATGCCAGTGAAAATTATTGGGGTGCCATCCTAAAGGAAAGAAACGAGAAGAAGGAAAAGAAAAGGTATTTAGATATTCTTCTGGTTCTTTTCAAGGTTCTGAATTGAAATATCATTCAACTCATAAAGAAATTCTAGCTGCCAAGAAAGCTATCAAAGTTTTCTTATTTTTTATTCAAACTGAGCATTTTATTTTTAGATCGGATCTAAAAGACTTCAAGGCTAGACTAAACAGTGGTGATCCGGAAAATAAAACGCATTTAATAAAATTCAGAGATGGGGATTATGGTTCGACAATTTTAGTTTTTGTGTCGAACATATAAAAGGAAAAGACAATTCTCTTGCTGATTTTTCAAGTAGAGAATTAAATCAAACTAGGAAGGTAAATGTTACTCAAATATTTCATGAGTTTGTGGAAAGCATCTGGAAGACTGAAACCTGTCAAAATTATTTAGAATCAAAGAAAAGGTGTGATAATACTATGTCTTGGGATGCGAGGTACCCACTCGAAAAAATTCATACGGTCAAGACCCCATGGTCTTTTGCACTCTACATTGGCAATGGCGACATTCCATATATGTTGAACCTGCTAATGACAACAAGCCAATTGAAGGTTTAAGGTTAAGACAATTGGTCCCTAGACCAAACACTCTTTGGAGATTTGAGTTTTCTAGACTCTGGCCAGAAGGACATCTGCTAGAGAATGATATTTGGAACCGGCCAAGTATTCCTGGTGATAGGATATATATTGCTAATCATTTTAAATATTTTCTTTTAAAGTATTTTCCTACTAAAATTTCTGACATTCCACTATTAAATGTCTCTCCCGACACTGCCAGAAATATTTTAATCAATTGTAAAATAAATTGGTATGTTAAAGTCCATTATTATTTGAGGACTAATATCTTTCAGGGACATCATGCAAATCCAAATGGGCAATTATGGAGAAGAATCATTCTCCACCACACTATGAATATACATCTTCCTGCTCCTGGCCATTTTTTCAGGATTTCACACCAGTACATTTTCCCAACAAGGCATCATCTCAACGGGTTTTGAATATGGAACCACTTCTCTATCTAGAGAATGGAACGTCATACTTGGAATCTTCAACTACCAGAAAGAAATGATGAGACATCTACCTCTTCAGATGATGATATTGGTCCTAGTGTACAGTATAGTCCTTAATAGCTATGACGACAGGCTTGTTATCGTCCATAAATAAAGTAGCATATGATTCTCTTTTGATCTTATCTGAAGCTTGGTGGACCTCCCCACTTATTAAAGGCATTATCATGGGTGGCGTGTACCCATACTTGTCCTCCTAATTTTTAAAATTAATAATATTTTGGTCACCTAGGTAACCGATTCCAAGTTTCTAGGTTTTCCCTTTGATTCGGTAATAATCTCTCACATTGCTATAAATAGGCATGTTGAGATTCTTTCTGACACAACGGAAGACATCCGAAGATCATTGGAGCATAGGTGGAATTCTAGAGTCAAGGAAGTCTCGTAAGTCTTAGATTTATTGAGTACCTTGCTTGTTATAATATATTTAAAGTTATATTTGAGGCTTGGTTTGAAGTGGGTCGAGGAAGTTTAAAAGTATAAGAAATATGACAATTCTTCTACATATAAAAGGCCATATAGAAAGTACATTTTCGGAAAAATAAGTATGTAGGAAAAAGGAAGAAGTTTGTTCCTACTTGTTTTATTTGTAAAGGAAAACATTATGCCACCGATTGTCCTCGGAAAAATTCGAGAGAAAGGAAAATCTAAATTCAATACTCTTGCCGCCAAGGGTATCACGAGAAGATAATTATTGTTTAATTAGTGATTCTCATGGTTGCTCCTTAGACATTTCTTATCAATCTCTTGATAAGGATTTTCATATTAATATTGTACAAAGATACTAACTCGATAGTGATAGTACTTGTTCTAGATATGATTCTTTACCATCATTTGTGAATATGGTGGTTTCTGTAAATATTAATGCTAACTTTCCTTATCCATTGATGCCCTTATCTTCTGAACTTCTTCTCAAGCAGTTACAGCTCAGAAAAAGTGACTATGAAGATTGTCCCCCATGGGACACAGTGAGAAAGATATTTCTTAAAAATAAAGTCGAGAGAATTGGAAAAAAATATTTCCAACAATCAAGAATAGCACAAGAAAGAAAGATCAGAAATGCGAACAAGAAGAAGAATTATTTTGTCAAGAAGATCCATATTCTCCAGTCCCTTCAAGACCTCCATTCTAAGGAAGGATTCACAAAGACAGACTCCTTATAGAGAAAGAGGATGAGGAGATATAAGAAGAGGTGGTAGAGGAACTCTTCCACAAATAAGCTTCCCATTCCATTTCCCAGAAGAAAAGGAATCAAAACAATATCAGGAACCTGTTGCCAATAGGTTTATTACAGAAATAAAGTCCCCTGAGCCATTAAAGGCTTGGAGAAGAAGAAGAATTGAATTTCTTCAAAATATCATATCTAAAGACACAAATGAGTATAAAAAACTCATTGAAGAAGAAGAGAGAGACAAGAAAGAAGCAGAAGCTGATGAAGATCTAGAAGAAGCATATCAACAGATTCTTCTACAAGAAGCACAAGAAGAATCCTCAGCAGCTGAACCAAATTCATAGGTATGCATTGTTAAGTGTACCCAAAATCCTTTCATATCTATCACTATTTTCATCCCTAATATGAAACCCTAATTATTAGATGTAATGATATATACTTTGGAGTAGATATTAGCATGATCGAGATCTAGAGCAATACCTCATGACTGCTGGAATGAAACCTATATGAAAATTCATTTTGATAAAAAGAAGTTGTCTCTAGATATGTGGCCTATATCCCTATTAGGATAGAAGGATATACTAGAACTCTGAAATTCTATCAACATGATATGATATCCTATGACTGCCTAATAGGTGTAGATGCTTTATAGGATTGTGGAACCTTTAGTTTCATCAAAGATTGTATTTCACTCTTCAATCCTGAGGTAAAAATTCCTAGAAAGTATACTTTTCAGACAATAGTTCCTCTGTCTGAACACAGGAAAGAATCCAACCATGATTGGATTCATAAATCTATTTCTCTTTGTAAATATAATATTGATGACATTGTTTCAAAGATCAAAAAAGATCTTTTCTCTGACAATCCTCATGCTTTCATTTATAGAAGAAAGCATGTCTACTCTCTTGACCTACAAATTTTGAAGGATAAAGAAGGTAATGAAATTATACTAAAATTTAAAGCACACCACAGAGGCATGATCCCCTCTGAGAGAAAGGAGTGCCATGAAGAAATCAAGAAATTACTGCAAGGTGGTTTCATTCAAGAATCAAATTCTCCATGGGCATGTGTAGCCTTCTACGTCAATAAAAGAAGTGAGCAGTTGAGACAAAAGAAAAGGTTAGTTGTTCACTACAAGCCTTTAAATAAATTTGTTTCTACAGTTCAACATCCTATTCCTACTAAGGATGATTTACTTTCTGAATCAAAGGATCTAAAGTCTACAGTAAGTTTGATCTAAAGAGTGGATTCTGGTAGATTTTCCTGAAACCTAAAGATACTTACAAAACTACTTTTCTTGTTCCTGGAGGTCAGTATGAATGGAAGGTTCTTCCATTTGGTTTAAAGACTACGCCTTCAATTTTTCAAAAGAAAATGGATTCTATATTTGGTGATCTTTCAAAATTTTTATTAGTATATATTGATGATATACTAATATTTTCAAAGTCTCCAAAAGATCATCTTGAACATTTAGAAAAAATTTATGATACAATTTATAAAAATGGTTTATGCCTATCTCCTACAAAAATGGAGATATTTAAAGATGAAATGGATTTTCTAGGCATAAAAATCAAAGATGGATCCATTGAGATGTAAAAGCATGTAGTATCTAAAATTAAGGAATTCCCAAATGAAATCAAAGAAAAAGAATCGCTACAGAGATCTCTTGGATGTGTTAACTACATTGTAGGATTTTACAAAAATATTGTTGCAAATAGGATACTTATAAACAAGAGATTGAAAAAGAATGCTCCAGCTTGGACTGAAGACATGACACAAGTTGTCAAAAGAATAAAGAAACAGGTCTTGGACCTGCCCTCTATGTCTTTGCTCTGGATAAGGAATAAAGATCATTGAGACTGATGCCAGTGAGAATTATTGGGGTGCCATCCTAAAAGAAAGAACAAAAGAAGGAAAAGAAAAGGTATGTAGATATGCTTCTGGTTCTTTTCAAGGATCTGAGTTGAAATATCATTCAACTCATAAAGAAATTCTTGCTGCCAAGAAAGCTATCAAAGCTTTCTTATTTTTTATTCAAAATGAGCATTTTATTTTGAGATCGGATCTAAAAGACTTCAAGACTAGATTAAACAATGGTGGTGATCCAGCAAATAAGACTGCATTCAATAGAATGCAGAGATGGGGATTATGGTTCGACAATTTCAGTTTTGATGTCGAACATATAAAAGGAAAAGATAATTCTCTTGCTGATTTTGCAAGTAGAGAATTAAATCAAACCAGGAATGTAAATGTTACTCAAATCTTTCATGAGTTTGTGGAAAGCATCTGGAAGACTGGAACCTGTCAAAATTATTTAGAATCAAAGAAAAGGTGTGATAATACTATGTCTTGGGAAGCCCAGTATTTACTTCTTTCAAAAGGTATCAATTCAGATTCACCTTATCAGATAATAGAGGTTGCCTGCAGATTTGTGGATCCAGAGGTACCAACTACTGAATTTCATACAAGACAAGACCTTATGATCTTCTACACTCTACATTGGTAATGGCAACATTCCAGATATATTGAACCTGCTAATGACAACAGGCCCATTGAAGATTTAAGGTTAAGACAATTGGTCCCTAGACCAAACACTCTTTGGAGATTTGAGTTTTCCAGACTCTGGCCAGAAGGACATCCATTGGAGAATGATATATGGAACCGACCAAGTATTCCTGGTGATAGGCAATATATTGCTAATCATTTTAAATATTTTCTTTTAAAGTATTTGCCTACTAAAATTTCTGACAGTCCACTATTAAATGTCTCTCCTGACACTGCCAGAAATATTTTAATCAATTGTAAAATAAATTGGTATGTTAAAGTACATTATTATTTGAGGACTAATATTTTTCAGGGACATCATGCAAATCCAAATGGCCAATTATGGAGAAGGATCATTCTCCACCACACTATGAATATACATCCTCCTGCTCCTGGCCATTTCCTGAGGATTCTAGACCAGTACATTTTCCCAACAAGGCGTCATCTCAACAGAATGAAGATGGAACTGCTTCTCTATCTAGAGAATGGTATGAACGTAATACAAGGAATCTTCAACTACCAAAAAGAAATGATGAGACATCTACTTCCTCGGATGATGTTGTTGGTCCTAGTGTATATTATAGTCCTTAATAGCTATGACAATAGGCTTAGGATAAGATTCTATTTTGATCTTATCTCGAAGATTGGTGGACCTCCCCACTTACTAAAGGTGTTATCATGGGTGGCGTGTACCCATGCGTGTCCTCCTACTTTTTCTAAAGTAGGAATCTTTTGGTCACCTAGGTAACCGGTTCCCGGTTTCTAGGTTAGCCCTTTGATCTAGTAATAATATCTCATATTCCTATAAATAGGCATGTCGGGATTCATTCTCGACAATCGAAGACATCCAAAGATCATTGGAGGATAGGTGGAATTCTAGAGTCAAGGAAGTCTGTAAGTATGAGATTTATTGAGTAGCTTACTGTTATAATATATTTGAAGTTATATTTGAGGCTTGGTTTGAAGTGGGTCGAGGAATTTTAAAAATTATAAGAAATATGACAATTCTTCTACATATAAAAGGCCATATAGAAAGTATGTTTTCCGGAAAAAGAAGCATGTAGGAAAAAGGAAGAAGTTTGTTCCTAATTGTTTTATTTGTAAAGGAAAACATTATATGACTGATTTTCCTCAAAAAATTCAGAGAAAGGAAAAGCTAAAGTCAATACTCTTCCCACCAAGGGTATCATAGAATATAATTATTGTTTAATCAATGATTCGAAGCAAATGCTCCTTAGACATTTCTTATCAATCTCCCGATAAGGATTTTAAGATTAATATTGTAGACAACATATTAACTCATTATAATGATAGTACTTGTTATGGATATGATTCTTTACCATCATTTGTGAATATGGTGGTTTCTGTAAATATGAATGCTAACTTTCCTCATCCATTAATGCCCATATCTTCCGAACTTTTTCTCAAGTAGTTACACTCAAACAAAGTGAGTATGAAGACTATCCCCATGAGAAACAAGGAGAGAAAGATCTTTCTTCAAAATAAAGTCAAATAATTGGAAAACAAATATTTCCAACAATCAAGAATAGAGCAAGAAAGAAATATCAAAATGCGAAGAAGAAGAAAAGAATTATTTTATCAAGAAGAGCCATATTCTCCAGTCCTACAAGACCTCCATTCCAAGGAAGGATTCATCAAAGAAAGACTCCTTATAGAGGAAGAGTATGAGGAGATATAAGAAGAGGTGGGAGAGGAACTCTTCCACAAAGAATCTTCCCATTCCTTTTCCCAGAAGAAAAGGAATCGAAACAATATCGGAACTTGTTACAAACGGGCTTATTATAGAAATAAAGTCCCCCGATCCATTGAAGTCTTGGAGAAGAAGAAGAATAGAATTTCCTCGAAATATCACATCTAAAGCCACAAATAAGCATAAAAACTCATTGAAGAAGAAGAGAGAGACAAGAAAGAAGCAAAACTGATGAAGATCTAGAAGAAGCATATCAACGGATTCTTCTGCAAGAAGCACAAGAAGAAGCCTCAGCAATAGAACCAAATTCATAGGTATGCACTGTTAAGTGTACCCAAAATCCTTTCATATCTATCACTATTTGCATCCCTAATATAAAACCCTATTCATTACATGCAATGATAGATATTAGAGCAGATATTAGCATGATCGGATCTAGAGCAATACCTCCCGATCACTGGAATGAAACCTATTTGAAAATTCATTTTGATAAAAAAGTTGTCTCTAGATATGTGGGCTATATCCCTGTTAGGATAGAAGGATATAATAGAACTCTAAAATTCTATCAACATGACATGATATCCTATGACTGCCTAATAGGTATAGATGCTTTATAGGATTTTGGAACCTTTAGTTTCAGCAAATACTATATTTCCCTCTTGATCCCGAGGTAAAAATTCCTAGAAAGTATACTATTCGCATACAATAGTTCCTCTGTCTGACGCAGGAAAAAATCCAACCATGATTGGATTCATAAATCTATTTCTCTTTGTAAATCTAATATTGATGACATTGTTTCAAAGATCAAAAAGATCTTTTCTCTAACAATCCTCATGCTTTCATTTCTAGAAAAAAGCATGTCTGCTCTCTTGACCTACAGATTTTGAAGGATAAAGAAGGCAATGAAATTGTGCCAAAATTCAAAGCACACCACAGAGGCATGATCCCCTCTGGAGAGAAAAGAGTGCCATGAAGAGATCAAGAAATTACTGCAAGGTGGTTTCATTCAAGAATCAAATTCTCCATGGGCATGTGTAGCCTTCTACGTCAATAAAAGAAGTGAGCAGTTGAGACAAAAGAAAAGGCTAGTTGTTGACTATAAGCCTTTAAATAAATTTGTTTCTATAGTTCAACATCCTATTCTGCGAAAGGATGATTTGCTTGCTGAATCAAAGGATCTAAAGTCTACAAAGAAGTTTGATCTAAAGAGTGGATTACGGAAGATTTTCCTGAAACTCAAGATACTTACAAAACTGCTTTTGTTGTTCTGAGGTCGATATGAATGGAAAGTTCTTCCTTTTGGTTTAAAAACTGCACCTTCAATTTTTCAAAAGAAAATGGATTCCATATTTGGTGATATTTCGAGAATTCTTATTAGTATATATTAATGATATACTAATATTTTCAAAGTCTCCAAAAGATCATCTTGAGCATTTAGAAAAAAATTATGATACAGATTTATAAAATGGTTTGTGCCTATCTCCTACAAAAATGGAGATATTCAAGGATGAAATGGATTTCGAGGCATCAAAAGAAAATATGGATCCATTGAGATGAAAAATCATGTAGTATCTAAAATCCAAGAATTCCCGGATGAAATCAAAGAAAAGTATAGCTATAGAGATTTCTTGGATGTGTTAACTATGTTGCAGGATTTTACAAAAATATTGCTGCAGATAGGATTCTTCTAAACAAGAGATTGAAAAAGAATGCTCCATCCTGGAATGAAGAAATGACACAAGTCATCAAAAGAATAAAGAAACAGGTCTTGACCTGCCTCTATGTCTTTGCTGGACAAGGAATAAAGATCATTGAAACTGATGCCAGTGAAAATTATTGGGGCGCCATCCCAAAGGAAAGAATAGAAGAAGGAAAAGAAAAGGTATGTAGATATGCTTCTGGTTCTTTTCAAGGATCTGAGTTGAAATATCATTCAACTCATAAAGAAATTCTAGCTGCCAAGAAAGCTATCAAAGCTTTCTTATTTTTTATTCAAAATGAGCATTTTATTTTGAAATCGGATCTAAAAGACTTCAAGACTAGACTAAAGAGTTGTGATCTGGCAAATAAAACTGCATTTAATAGAATGCAGAGATGGGGATTATGGTTCGATAATTTCAGTTTTGATGTCGAACATATAAAAGGAAAAGAAAATTCTCTTGCTGATTTTGCAAGTAGAGAATTAAATCAAACCAGGAATGTAAATGTTACTCAAATATTTCATGAGTTTGTGGAAAGCATCTAGAAGACTGAAACTGTCAAAATTATTTAGAATCAAAGAAAAGGTGTGATAATACTATTCCTTAGGAAGCCCAACATTTGCTTCTTTCAAGAGGTATCATTTCAGTTTCACCTTATCAGATGACAGAGGTTGCCTGCAGATTTGTGGATCCAGAGGTACCTACTTCTGAATTTCATATAGTACAAGACCCCATGGTCTTCTGCACTCTACATTGGCAATGGCGACATTCCAGATATGTTGAACCTGCTAATGATAACAGGCCAATTGAAGGTTTAAGGTTAAGACAATTGGTCCCTAGACCAAACACTCTGTGGAGATTTGAGTTTTCTAGACTCTGGCCAGAAGGACATCCATTGGAGAATGATATTTGGAACCGGCCAAGTATTCCTGGTGATAGGCAATACATTTCTAACCATTTTAAATATTTTCTTTTAAAGTATTTGCCTCCTAAAATTTCGACAATCCACTATTAAATATGTCTCCCGACACTCCGAAAATATTTTAATCAATTGTAAAATAAATTGGTAGTTTAAAGTCCATTATTATTTGAGGACTAATATCTTTCAGGGATATCATGCAAATTCAAATGGCCAATTATGGAGAAGAATCATTCTCCACGACACTATGAATATACATCCTCCTGCTCCTAGTCGTTTCTTGAGGATTCTAGACTAGTACATTTTCTCGACAAGGCGTCATCCCAATAGGAATGAATATGGAACCACTTCTCTATCCAGAGAATGGTATGAACGTCATACTCGGAATCTTCAACTACCGGAAAGAAATGATAAGACATCTACTTCCTCAGATGATTATTTTGGTCCTAGTGTATATTATAGTCCTTAATAGCTATGATGACAGGCTTGTTGTCGTCCATAAATAAAGTAGGATAAGATTCTCTTTTGATCTTATCTGAATCTTGGTGGACCTCCCCACTTATTAAATTCGTTATCATGGGTGGCGTGTACTCATACATGTCCACCTACTTTTTCAAAAGTAGGAATCTTTTGGTCACCTAGATAACTGGTTCCCAATTTCCGTTTTACCCTTTGATCTCGTAATAATCTCTCATATTGCTATAAATAGGCATGTCGAGATTCATTATGGACAATGGAAGACATTCGAAGATCATTGGAGCATAGGTTGAATTCTAGAGTCAAGGAAGTCTTTAAGTCTGAGATTTATTGAGTAGCTTGCTTGTTATAATATATTTAAAGTTATATTTGAGGCTTGGTTTGAAGTGGGTCGAGGAAGTTTAAAAGTATAAGAAATATGACAATTCTTCTACATATAAAAGGCCATATAGAAAGTATGTTTTCCGGAAAAAGAAGTATGTAGGAAAAATGAAGAAGTTTGTTCCTACTTGTTTTATATGTAAAGGAAAACATTATGCCACTGATTGTCCTCAGAAAAATTCAGAGAAAGGAAAATCTAAAGTAAATACTCTTGCCGCCAAGGGTATCACAGAAGATAATTATTGTTTAATCGGTTATTCGACAGCTTTGCTCCTCGGACATTTCTTATCAATATCTTGATAAGGATTTTCATATTAATATTGTAGAGCATACTGACTTTGATAGTGATAGTACTTGTTCTAGATATGATTCTTTACCATCATTTGTGAATATGGTGGTTTCTGTAAATATGAATGCTAACTTTCCACATCCATTGATGCCCCTATCTTCTGAACTTCTTCTCAAGTAGTTACAGCTCAGACAAAGTGAGTATGAAGACTGTCCCCCATGGAACATAGCGAGAAAGATCTTTCTTCAAAATAAAGTCAGATAATTTGAAAACAAATATTTCCAACAATCAAGAATAGAGAAAGAAAGAAAGATCAGAAAAGTAGAAGAAGAAGAAGAAGAAGAAGAAGAATTTTGTCAGGAAGAGCCATATTCTCCAGGTCCTTCAAGACCTCCATTCCAGTTTTCCCTTTGATCCGGTAATAATCTCTCATATTGTTATAAAGAGGCATGTTGAGATTCATTCTTGACAACGGAAGACATCCGAAGATCATTGGAGCATAGGTGGAATTCTAGAGTGAAGGAAGTTTATAAGTCTGAGATTTATTGAGTAGCTTGCTTGTTATAATATATTCAAAGTTATATTTGAAGCTTGGTTTGAAATGGTATGAGAGTTGGTTCTCATGTTTCTGAGTTGTAAAGGATCTTGAATCATAAATGAAATATTGCAAGTTTTGTTTCTGATTTTCTATTTTGAAAGTTCTATTACGTTTTTTCATTTCTCATCTGTGAAGCAAGTTCATACACCGTAAGCCAGGCTAAGAGGCAAGGCTCCCGCAAGTAAGTTTTCGTGTTGAGTGTAGTTTAGGTTTAAGCTCGATACCGTAAGTCTGTTGGAATGTTGCTTGTCGATGAATTTAAAATGGCATCTGAAGATCGTGATAATCTTTCTCATGGAGATCTTGAACAAGATCTTGTAAGTCTTTCTGAAGTCTTCCCTATAAATTCTACCATAGATGTACAAGAAGAGTCTGATCCTTTACCTACTTGGAAATTGCCAAAGATCCCGTATGACCAGGTCTATGCTAAAATTTCTGCTTTTCATTTGATAGCCGCTACTACTTTTAAAACCCGTGAGTCTGTAATACAAGTCTCTCAAACATCCTCTTGTGAATATAATATCCCTTTGATTGATCCCAGTGATATAAAATCTCTTAAGAAACAAAGTACTTATAAGTTTGCTCATATAGGTTGTGTTCAAATAGGAATAACCCCTCTGTTCCGTCGTGGTTTAAATGCTTCATTCTTTGTTGTCTAATGGATCTTAGATTTGACAATTTTAAAGATTCTTTGTTAGCTGCAATCCAAACTGGTCTTCATAATGGTCCGATATCCTTTGAAGTTTATCCTAACTATCCTGTTAGTCTGACCAAAGATGATCTGTTGAAAGAAGTCTTAAAACTTCATCTTGCAACCACTGGTTTGAATATGAAACCCGGTGCTTATCCATTAGCCATTCATTACAAAGTCATATATCATCTTGTAAATACCATGTACCCTGCTGTAAAACATGGTATATCCAAGGGCAGTAGCGTGGTGAGTCACGTTAATGTTGAAAGTCAAAAGATAGAACCAGAGTTGATTTCATGGTCACAGATCAAAGTGCCAAAGGAATGGACATTGTCTAAAAAGTTTTTGCAGACCACCCAGCCAAAGATTGAGAATGCTACTGTTGTAAATGAATCCAAAAATAATGTTACTTTGTCTTTTCATAGTAAAATTTATTTGTCTAGTCTTCCTAGATTTAGTTCTGTAAGATCTGATAGTTCAGTGTTTTCTTTTGGTGAGTCTTCCAAAGCCCCTGCAAAAGAGCAAGTATTTTTGTGCAGTCATAATAGCCTTGTTCATGATCCTAACACTGATTATTTATGGTGCAATGATTGTGAACAACTCATAAAGCAAAAATATGTCCCATCTAATGGCCCAACCATTAGCATGGCATCTAGAGCATCTCCTAGTTCTTCTTCTTTTCCATCATTAGACAGCTCAGAAGTTTTGTCTTCCGATCGGACCCAAAAATCCATTGTCTAGTATCAAAGGTCTATAGACAGACAGATAGACCCCTCTGAGTCATCAAAAATGCTAAATTGGACAAATAAAGCTGTAAAAAATGTCCATGACAGATTACAGTCACAGGAGTCTATATTAGCTGAAATGGAAAAGACTTTAAAAGCTATTGAGCTAAACCAAAAAGGAGATGTATCAGGAGCTCTTAGATTATTAAATTCAAAAATAGATGATGTAAACCAGTCTGTAAAAAGAATAGAGAGTAATGTATAGAATACTGCTACTATTGTATCTACCTGTACTGATATTCCCAAAGTCATCACTCAGAATGTTGTGGATATTGTTCAGCCTCTTGTAGATCATACCATAGGAATTAAGAGTGACGTCTCCTCCAAATTAGGAACCACTCACAATCTTGTACAATCTAGTCTCTTGCAACTTCGCATGAGTCCACTGAGAAAATAAATCATAAAATTGATATTGTCCAAGACACAGCTTAGCCCTTTGCTACTCATAGTTCCCCAAATAGAGAAGATCTTGGATAATACCAAGAAATATAAAGAAAAAGAAGGTAATTGGTCCAACACCGTATCTTGGAAGAAAGTCTCTCGAGTTTGTTTGGAACTTCTTCCCAACACAAAGATATTCTATCCCAAAGAAAGTCCATTGTTCTATCCAAAAGATGATAAGAAGTCCATAGGTATGGTTAAAATTAAGCCAAGAAGCTAAAGGAATGATTATTGGAGAAAATTCTAATCCAAAGCCTGAGCCGTTACAAGGAATGGCTAGGTACGATACACTTGACCTAATTGGTATAAGGTAGAATGTCGTACCACATATGAAATAAAAGAAATGGTGCATGGAATGATTGGATGGGGTAATTCTCAGTTAGAAATGTATAAAAGGATCCCCATGCTATAGCTTCAGCAATTGCAAATGGATTTGTAGGTATTATAAAAGAATGGTGGGACATTGTTCCACATCGATCGACATTCTACGAGTGGATTTATGGGTTTAACAACTGCAATCATAAAATAATTCATAGGAGATGTAAATAATAATAAGTTTCAAGAATACTTCTTTGTTTTTAAGAGCTAGACTTTGTGATATGTCTAGATTAAAAGAATATCAGTGCTACATGCAGAAATTGTATTATAATTCTGGCAATATAAATGATCCTACTATGAGATTAAGATATGTAGAATCTTTTCCTGCATACTTTGCTACAGAATATAAAAAATCCATGCATGGGAAAAATCCAGATGAATTAATTTTTGGTGCAATAAATCAGATTATTGATGAAACTAATGCAAGGCTTTGCAGAGAAAAGTATGAAAGAAAAGAGGCCATAAAAGCCGAGAAGGCTCTTGGCCATAAGTTTTTCCGTATGTTTGTGATGTGACCCATTCGGGCCGTGATATACAAAAGTCCCATAAAAGGAGGTATGTAAAGATTGTTCTTCTTTTTTAAACTTCATCTTCGCAACCACTATCATGCTAATATCTACTCCAATATCTATCATTGCATCTAATGAATAGGGTTTTATATTAGGGATGCAAATAGTGATAGACATGAAAGGATTTTGGTACAATTAATAGTGCATACCTATGAATTTGGTTACATTCTTTGAGGCTTCTTCTTGTGCTTCTTGCGAAGAATCATTGATAGGCTTCTTCTAGATCTTCATCAGCTTCTGCTTCTTTCTTGTCTCTCTCTTCTTCTTCAATGAGTTTTTTATACTCATTTGTGGCTTTAGATATGATATTTTTAAGAAATTCAATTCTTCTTCTTCTCCAAGCCTTCAATGGCTCAAGGGAATTTATTTTTGTAATAAGCTTTGTTGGCAACAAAGTTCTTGATATTGTTCTGATTCCTTTTCTTCTGGGAAAAGGAATGGAAAGCTTCTTTGTGGAAGAGTTCCTCTCCCACCTCTTCTTATATCTCCTCATCCTCTTCCTCTATAAGGAGTCTGTCTTTGATGAATCCTTCCTTGGAATGGAGGTCTTGTCGGGACTGGAGAATATGGTTCTTCTTGACAAAATAATTCTTCTTCTTCTTCTACATTTCTGATCTTTCTTTCTTGCTCTATTCTTGATTGTTGGAAATATTTGTTTTCCAATTCTCTAACTTTATTTTGAAGAAATATCTTTCTTGTAGTGTCCCATGGGGGACAGTCTTCATAGTCACTTTTTCTGAGCTGTAACTACTTGAGAAGAAGTTCATAAGATAGGGGCATCAATGGATGAGGAAAGCTACTAAATACTTAAAAGACATTAATATTGACACATATACAAACAAAACTTTTAAACTAGCTCTAAACTTACTTAAAACTTAACTAAACACAATGATATACTAATACATAACGAGTACCTAAAACGTGGGCTGGGCTTAATCAATATTTTTAAGAATTCTCCACTGTGAGTAATACACCATAGATGCATGCACTAGTAAAGCCATGAGAAATATAGTGGGACTAATGCAAAGTTCTGAAAATAAGGGTTGATGTCAAGACCATATATTTAACTAGGAAAAAATCGTGGCCAACTATTTTGAGCTCAGATCTATGTAGATAACTGATATTAACACGTGGCGCTTGCTATGAATGGATGACTGTAGAGAGATATAGTTCTCAACGATGATAATACATGCGTCTTGTTGGCCACCTCCTTGGGAAATGTTCAATGTGACCAACCATGCAATCTTGGTAAGTGAAGTATGGGGATCGATTTCCAATGTTGTGCAACGCCGATATTATCCAACTATCATCCAGACATTATCTTGGATATCAACACCAAATATAGATCTGCACACTATTTAATTAGATACAAACTGCCATAATATCTAGAATAAATCTGTGGCTTTGAGTCAGCAAACCAATGCACAATGTGTGTCAGACTTTGAATGGAGCAGGCGGTGCTTGACTGAGATAAAATGACATTCTCATATCATAGTTTTCTTATGCCTGTGTTGTTTGGTCACAAACACCAATACATACAATAGCACACTTTTTAACACCTCTGTAATGTGGTCTATTCACTGCACTTTTAATGTTTTGTAATTTACGAAGGCTGGACGCGGCTTGCTTACTTTGCTACGGTGTTTCACTTCAATCCTCTAATTAGCACTTCATTGTTATGCTTCTCTTTCTTCCACACATAGATCAACCTAAACACACTTCAACATATGATCTAGAAACCATAAACCAGGGCAGTATAAAGACATTGACTGCCACTATTTATAATTATTCCCCCATTACAATCACCTAGCTCGATACCAAATGAAAGCTTGAGACCATATTTACACACGAATAATTCTATATTCTCTGTATATTGTAATCATACGGGATCTTACAAATAAATAGGAGAGGTTGTTCCTACAATGTAGGAAACAACCCACAACAATACACAAGTTGTTTTAACAACTCATTATTATGAACCAAATAATGATTATTATAATTATGAGTTATTTCTAAACAACTCATAATATAATAATAAACTAAATACAAATAATGTTAACACTAACATAATCCTAAAAACCAAGTCATCATGGAAAATAGAGGTATCCTTGTCACCTAGAACTTTAATTTTATTAAATGTTGAGAGATAAAAGTTATTTTGTGTGTGTGGCGAGATTTGGCATTTTCAATCTATCATTTTTTCTCATGTGAAGTTAATGTACCCCTCTGTTAAAACAAGGTACTTTACTTTCGATATTTTTATTTATGTGCTTTGCAGCTTGTAGTTTCAATTTAAATTTACTACTATGGGTGGCGATAGGGTGATACTTGAACCGAATCTTGTGTTGGCCTCCGAGAGATACGAATATATGGGAAATTTTAAGAAAATTGGGCCTTACAATTTTTTGTTTGAACTCAAAGGGCATGATTTTGCACTTTCTTCTAATTTTGCAACATCTTGGGATAATGGCATGGTTATGGTTCAGGGGGTTAGTATGCACATGACTAAGGAATTCATTTCCAAAGTTACGGTGTATGGAAACAGAGGGTATTGAGGGTTTTAAGGATTGGTCTAGGTGTATAGAGGAACTTCATGCTTTTTTAATATTGATGAGAAGATACATAATATGGAGAACAATATTGTAAGACTGGATTTACCTGGTCATTGGCCTTAAATATGTTTCCATATTATGAAATATATCACCTTGGATGGGAAGTATATGAAGTTTCATATCCACCATTTTATTCTTCTTAATCATTTCCATCATAATAGGAAAATCAGCATTCCTTTTTTCTGTTTAGTTCCTTGCAAGCCTCGATTTGTGAGTTTTAAGCGAGAAAATGTGGTGGATCCTCTCCACTACAACCTTATTTTTCATCTGGTATAGGTGGGATCTCCTATTCCAAATATAAGGGCTCTAGATGTGAATTTAGGGAAGACTAGGAAGATTATCTTTCTTTAGAGGACTATGGGAAGCTTCTAGATTTGAAAATTAGAGTTCATAAGGATTACAATGTGGTTGTGGTCCTTCAAATTATGGATGAAGGATCTTCTTTTGATGCTCTGGGAGGAGAATAAACTTATAAATTTTATCTCTTATAGGATGGAAGCTCTAGAGGATATGGTGGAACAAATTAAGGTGAGAATAAGAATCTATTAAAAAAATTCAAGAGTATGAAAGAGGAGATGATCATCTATGGGTAGAGGCTTGACATGTTGTAGGAAAAAGACGTTGTGGATAAGGAAAAGAGAATGAGATTTGTTTTGAGTAGTTCTCGAAGATGAAGAAACCCCAACCGGGGAAATTGAGGAATGGAGGCCCTCGCTCGAGGACTCGAAGGAATTATTCTTAAGTGGATGGTTTCCAGGACTTTTTGCTAACCAAATTTTCTCTACTATGTATTACTTGTTGTTTATGCTTCTTTCATTGTATTTAGGTTTTTGTTCTATTTTTGGGCTAGTTGTGAGTCAATTACTATTTGAATCATTTTGGCTATTTTTTTGTTCATTGTGATCTTTTATGATATATCCTTTGTAATGGCCCTTGGAGCCTTTCCAAAAATTACCAATAATGTTTTTAACTAGAATGGCTAAAGTGCTTACAAACTAGTTTCTAAAACCACTAATTTTAAGTTCAACTATAAATTTTTTGATTCATAATTACTCCTATATATACGAAGAACTCAATAGATTCAAAAAAATCTATTATGATGAACAAGGTCAAGTTACAAAGGTGACTTCATGGCCAATTATCGTAAACATGTTAAACACTTTTGTTACATAATGACAAGTGGGACCAAAAACCCACTTGCTAAAATAAATTCTAAAAGTGATTTCATGGAACTGAGAATTAGTTTCAATTCTCCTATTATATTTATAGAGCTATATGGGGGTGATTTTTCAATTATTTCCAATTGAAGCAGAAACCATAAGCAAAAATTGATAATCTTCTCTTAAAACGGGAATGTAGCCACAAGTGTCGGAAATGCTAAAAGGGATTAGAAACTTATTTTGTTAAGGCATAAAATTGAGTTCATCATCTTGATTTAGGGCCTTCATGGTGTCTTGTGTTGACATGGATCATGTTAGATACTTCATTTGGTAGTAATAGTTCACTCTAGTGTTCTATACACACAGTTTCATAGGTTAAATTTCTTTTCTTTTGAAAATTTTCTTGGAGGGGTAACATTGTATTATTCATTCTAGATACATTTTCTAATATTTAAAATATAGGATTATAAAAGTAAGAAATGATAAATTGCATGATTTTAGTGCAATAGGATGGGAGATCCATACCTATTTTATGCATATTTTGTAATCATTACATTCGATGAGACTATATTTATTTAAGAAATTTTGTTAAATAGATCATGTGCTTACAACAATCTCTCACATTTTGTATAAATAAATAACATAAATCTTTCAAAATCTACATCTAAAAAAATCCTCTATCCTTCATGCGTTGATATATGCCCATACCCTATTCCAAATCTCATATTTTAACATAGGTTGAGAGTATGCCAAAGAAAGGTGAATCTGGTCATGTGGACACCTATTGGTTACAATTGGTGAAATAGTTGAAATCCTTCATGAGGATTTAATCATCTTTGTAAACTACTTCATTAGCATGGATGGAAAACTCACCATATATAATGGTATGCGACTTATAGTCAAAAGGGGATTTCACAAATAAAATGACATAAATTTTTCCAATAATGACTACTTCCCAAGAGATAACATATCTTTGAGGAATTTTGTCAAAAAATTCATACGACTTGTCTATTCTTCTACATTTTCATAGATGTTTAACAGAAGAACCTAAGGTAAAAAAATTTGAAGGAACTCGACCAACTAAAGATGGAATCCATGTTATGAAAGATAATCATGGTATAATATTCTTTAGCGATCTTTCAAAGCACCAAATGAACAAATCCACACAACCACAAATTTTATTTCCATTTAGGCATAAATTCTAGAGTTTCCTCGAGATAGCCAACGCAACAAAGAGATTCAAGTTTTGGTCCCGAACGCACAAAATTTCCATGCCATCCAAGATTTTTTAACCCCAAACGACTAAGCCTACATGTCTCGCATGAGAACAACACAAAAATGAAGCTTACAAGATTAGAATACACCCCAAGGGAATGCATCTTATATATATCCCCACTCTATTGTGTTTTGGTGGATGTTTATGGCCTACACAAAACTCCCATTTTAGTGTTCTCTTAGAGGATGTTGGAAAATGTGTGGAATCAAGATTTAAACCTATAAAAATTTCATTTCCTTGAAGATTTCGAAAACTTTTTTTTTTTTAATTTGGTTCAAAATGAACACACAAAACAATATAATAATTAGTATATTCAACTTTACTATCACATTACACTACACGATTTGTGGCTATTATATAGTGAATTACATAGCCAAACCACCTCCTAATAAATACATAGGTATAACAACAAATAAGCGTATATAGAGGTATTTACCTTAACTCATGTTCACCTAGGTATTTTATTTACCTTTATTGTATTTATCCTCACCCACTTATGTGTGTGGATATTTCTTTTATCTTATTTAGATATTAGGAGATATTATCTAGTTTTTAGGTATAGTTCCTTCCTTGATCTATGGTATTGACTAGATCCTTGATGTCTAGTTCTTTCCTAAATCTATGAACTTGACTAGTTCTTTAATGACTAGTTCTTTCCTTGATTTATGGCTTGATCTATGACCTTGACTGGTTATTAGATTGTTATTCCTTTCCTATATAAGCAAGGCACACTCTCATTGTATTTCATTGAGCTTCATAATAAAATATAATATTGTTGCTCATTTGTTTGCAAAGGTTTATGTAAAGTTATTCTAGAATAATTATTTGATCTTATTGATGGTGGTGTTTGATTAGCATCTAAGTTTTTGGCTTGGTACGATTTGGTTATTATTCCTTTTAATAACCCAAATACTAATCAAGGGTATAACAAAACTCTCTTAATAATATATTAGTAAAATAATATATTATAACAATATAACAATAATGTTTATCACAACGTTGGTAAATGATATTACAAATAGATATGAGAGAACTAATTTCCTAACATTCCCCCTTAGTGCAAACATGGGAGGGAAAAAATTGCACTTCTTTTGCAGCTTTTTGCTCGTGCGAGATCATGATATTGGCTCTTTGATGGTTTTGAAAAGGCTGACCAACAACCTTGGTATGAGCCCCTACTCATCCAATATGAACCCTTGTTCATCAAATATGGACCCCTGTCCACCAAAAAGGAACCCATGTTCCAAGTATGAACCCCTGTTCATCCTCTTCAAGTATCATGATGCTACTTTTTCCTTGTGCTTTCATATTTCCACTATATTTTCACATCAAGAAAGTACATAGGAATCTGCTCACTTTATTACAACAGGAACATACAATAAACTGAATATGAACAAAGACAGGTACACTGAAACTGAAAGAAAGCACACTAAAACAAAATGCCACAACCTCATTTTACGGTCCTGTCACTTGCGGCTGGAAAGAGGAAGTTGTTTTCCATCCATCCTCCTATGCCTCCATCCTCGAGTGTCATGTTGCTAGCTCAAAAAAAAATGAGCATGAAGCACATTTGTTTCCACGTTGATATTATTCTTTGCTCTCCCCCACAATGTGAAACACATTATTTTCCGGACATTGGGTAACACCGAAAATGTTTCCGTGAGACAATTTTTTATTTATTTTATGGACTCTCAACTTTAGATGACAACTCACAAATTTGACAATGACAATTAATGACCACTCAAATCATGATTTTTGACTTGATTTTAATAAAAACAATAATTGAATCAACAAGAATACCTTTATACTTTTGAAGAATCCCAATAAAAATCATGACTAAAAACAATAAATATGCACCTTGAGTATAAAGTTACAAGACTATATAACAAGACTCAAACCATTGACACTTTGGGAGAAACATTTAACTGAACAAAAAATCACTAAAGGGAAATCTATGACATTTTAGTTTGGCTTATTTCAGAAAGGATACACAACAACCTCTATGATAACAAGACCGAGTCCCCACTATAAAAATATATATATAATATATTTATTGACAACTTGTATTTACTATGACCATTTGACACTTTTAATAACACATTTTATTTCAAACCTAGAACTTCACTCTTAATGGCACTTTTTAGGGATGCATTATATTTATAAACCAAACACTTCGCAATTTTGAATCACAAATTTCGAAGAGCATTGAACGTTGTTTGCAGAATTGTTGGGACTGGAGGTGCCTCAGTGATGTTGTGGAGAGAGTCTGGCCTTTTAAGGTAGTGTTGTGAGTTGACATGATCGGTTCAGTAGTATATACGTAATAAGTGGAGGAGGGATTCTTGGATGTGTTGTCAGATCATTAAAAAAATTGAACTACAGTGTATATGCACGCAAACATTTTTCACACTGAGTGTAGGCATGACTCGGTATAATTACAATTATATGTAAACTTCTCTAATTCATCACTAGTTTCCAAGAACTAGAGAATCACTGTGCTACATGCCCGAATATAGAGAGATGCATGCAATGTGTAAGGATTTGAGATCATGTGGTTCTCGTGTAACATCAATAAATGTTGGATCTACACAGATTCTGCCACGAACTAGATTATGCTACACGTTTTGTTCAAACTTGTTGTAATGATCCCATATGTGCAAAGTTTGGATTGGGTTTAACACAGTAATAATGATAGATAATTTCATGAGACCTCTGGTGTAGATGTATGAGAGAATGGTAATCCTAATCGCTTTTCCATATGAAAGTCATCTGATGCAAAATGTCCAATGCTGAATCCTAATATAGGTTATTCCGTACAGATATAGATGAAAAACTTCAATTTCTTTTACAAATGATCTGAAATAAAAATAGAATTTCTACTCCACTCCAAATGAGTCGCCTTCAGTAAATCTAAAAAACTATGCAAGAATTGTTGCAATGCTCGTACATGGAACTGTCATTACCAAGGGCAAGAATATTTACAAAACTTCCCCTTAGAAATCTATTTCTACATGATAGGCACAAAGAACAACATCGCTTTGATACCAAATCTTGAATTTGGTTTAAAATGAACACACAAAATAATATAATAATTATTCTATTCAAATTTATTATCACATTACATTGTCGGATTCATGACTATTATATATCCAAACCACCTCCTAATAAATAGGGAGGTGTAACAACAAATAACCTGGAATACTATTCACGGGTATAAAAAAACTCTATGAATAATATATTGTTGAAACAATATATTATAACAATATAACAGTAATATTTATCACACCATTGGTAAATGATATTACAAATAGATATGAGAGCACTAATTTCCTAACAATTTTCAATGAAATCTATTTTGTGCACATTCTGTAACCATTATAGTCCAAGATACATGGCCAAGGGGAGTTTTTAATCCAAACATGGCATCCACTCATTGTATCCAACATGCCTAATATACACAATTTTCCCCATTGTTTTCCATGGTTGTATCGAAGATACCAAAGCAAGAGTGAAAGAAAACCTAAACTTTTTTTTTAACCTGATTTGCATCTTCATGGCTTTTTCCTTTTTTATTCTATTCGATTTCATTTACCATTATTCTCTTTGATATTATTTTCTTTTGGAAAATGGTAAATTTTTGGTTTTGAAAGGACCCGCCTCCTTTTAAATAAGGCCCAAAAGGAAATATACAACATTGAATCATAACAAACAAGAATCCCACAGGTAAAGGGAACAAAAGGTCGAGAAGGCCCAAACCAAATGAAGAAAAGAAAAAAGGAGCCATAATCTAGGACAAAGAGGATCTTATGCTACCCCAAGATTCTGGCAAAGAAAAACTAAAGCCAAGGAGAAGGACAAGTTGCGAGCCACAAAGATAGCCGCAAAAGATGTAGTAGAAGAATAATAAGGAGAGGAAGGGGAGATGCAGCCAAAATTAAGCTACAATAATTGAAAGTGGAAGTAAAGCGGAGTAGGAGGGAGAAAAGGATGGAAAGAGGAAGATCGGTGTTTTCCTTCTTCAAATACACTACCTTCCACTTGTCATGAGAAATCATCTCTAAAATAAGAGGATTGTATTCAGATAAGTCTAATGGATTAGAGAGTTATAAATCTTTTTGGATGATGGGAACCATCCTTATCCGAGTCAGAGTAATCAGATTCATGGGGCCGCTTTATCCCTATATAACGTCTCTCCAAAGATGGAGTAATAAACGATGATTGTCCCACCTCCTTATAAGTTTTAGTGTCTAACTGTGCTATAGTTGATGGAGATGTATCTTCTGCTACTTGATCTTCTCGAGTCAATAATGTCTTCATCCTCGAGGTCTAGTGGGCTCCATTGTTTAGGATAATATCTTTTTCCTAGGATCTTGAGATTTATTCTGAGGATAGGAAACTTGGAGGTGATATGGAGTCCTACAATTCCTACATTTGAAAGAAGTATTTTCATAGTCAAGAATCTAAATATGGGTCATATCTTCCATCTTAAGAGTCATTTTTATGGAAATTCCTTGTTAAGGTATACTTTAACACAAATCCTAACAAAATTATGTAGACCACTCTGCATCATCTTATCGTTTTCTTTGATGAAAAAACCTAGAATATTTCATTTCCTCCATCAGAAAGAAAAAATGAGGGGAAGATTAGGAAGTCTTACCTAAATAGGAACATGTGTGATGGAGAATGTATTTGGTTCAAAATGTGGAAACCATGGGGTAGTGAAAAGACCCACCGATCCCTAGAACCAAGGACCCTCTTCAATAACCCTTTGATAATCCTCCAGATCATTGAAGAAGATGTGAAGATTCCACAGATACATAGGAAGTATTTACAAATTTCCCTCCATGAGGAATGTATCGATTGAATCATGAAATTATCTAATGGCCAATCACCATTAAATCTACAGATAATGGCCTTGGATTTCGGTATTATGATAAATTAAGAGATTCTTCATCGTTGATCTCCAAGGTAGGGGATTCAAAAGCTTTCTCCACAATGTAGGTGAGGGAGGAGGATTCAGTAGGAGATTTCAAGGAAGTTGAATTTTTAAAAATTGCTTCCTTGAAAGGTGTAGAGCAACGCTACTTGGCTCCACCCAATATAATACTAGTAATAAAAATTGTGGAATCCCGTGCGATCCCGTAGGAGATGAGTAGAGAATCATCCATGAGAGGTTTTCCAACAAAAACTAGGCCAAAGGGATCTACCTGCTTTGAGCAGTTTATGAGGAAGAATAGATTTTAGGTCCATCCCTCAAGCATGTCGATGGAGCTCAATACACAAGGTATTCCCATTCAAAGTACGAATAAGACCTTGGAGTAGTTATGTTTCATATTCGAAATGTTTGAATCTAACTTGGGGAAATATTATAGTAAAACTCGAGATAGGAGCCGGGGGTCTCAACAGCACTCAAATCTTGACATCATTTGTTGATGAGCCACTATTAATCCCTACACCTAACCTATGAATAGGTAAATGAGATTACTTCATAGAGATAGGGCGTTGGTAGTGGAAACCACCAAGCATAGACTCACCCCCACCTACATAGCAACCGGGGGAAATAGAACCTCCATCGCTTAGGTGAGTTCAAGCACTACCACCATATATGCACCTTCTACTATCGTAACAAATACTTCCTCTACTAACACCATAGTGCTTGTTTCCTCCACTGCGTTAGTTCCTATTCCTCCTATGTCATCGCATTCACCCCCACTTGTGTAAGTTCTATTGCCACTTACAACAATGTACCCTACAACCCTAATAGGGTTAGGGTTTCGCCATCGAGTGCGGTGTCCTTTGTCATTCTCCTTTTTATTTTGGTTTCCATGTTCTTCTTGAGCATTCCATTACTAATTTTTCGATACTATTTTCATTTGATATCATATATATATATATATATATATATATATATATATATATATATATATATATATATATATATATATATATATCGAACACGAAAAACAAAACTATTTTTATTATGTCAAAAATAGAGATCAATTATCCCTATAAAATCCCATCGGTGCAAGGTGAAATATTTATAATTTGATCAATGGGAGGGCACTATAATATTATTTCAAAATTTATAAACACACACACACACACACACACACACACACACACACACACACACACACACACACACACACACACACACACACACACACACACACACACACACACACACACACACACACACACACACACACACACACACACACACACACACACACACACGCACGCACGCACACACTTTTCTAAATGTGGGTTGTATTATGCAATAGCATATATTAATAAATATAGAAATTCAAAATATATGATTGATGGTGGGTAAAGGGGCCATGCCCTAGCAACGACGACTGGCCACAACCTCCTCCCCAACCCTTGATCTATCTCAAGTCATGTGTTGTTGGTGTGGCCCCACACCATATTCCATGTTATTCCATAGGATGACCCCTTGCACATATTTTCCATTATACATTTCTCTACAAATGAATGTCGGTGTCTTGAACCTTCATCCACACACCCCAATGAAAATTATAGATAGATAGATAGATAGATAGATAGATAGATAGATAGATGGTGAGTGTATGTGTATAAAATATTGTAACAAATTTAACAAAAAATTAAAATATATACAAGAAAACACCCTCTCATAGAAAAAAAAATCATTGCAAACAAATAATGATGAAACATAATCTTGTGAATCTCCTTTACCCTTAATTTGAGATCTTCCCATATTCATGTAACAAATCCAACAAAGAAGAAACAAGAAATAAATAAAAGGATAAAAGAAAAAGTATAAGTATTCTCAAAAATAAAGTAGGGTTCCTAGAAAACCCTAAGGATTAAGGGAGGAGATTCCCTTGATCAAAGGGCTCAAATAAGACCTAGGTTTTTCCACTTAGAGTGGAACACTATTTTCCCCCTCAAATTTGGATGAATAAGTTTGTTTTAAAATTAGTTTAAATTGAATTTGGGGCACAAGGGGGATGGGTCCATTTGGATGGGACCAAATGGGACCCATGCCCAACTTAAGAAACGTAATCCGTAGTAAAAGTTAACTAATTTCCTACCTTGTTTAACTAGTCCCTTGGTGGGGAAATTTTCTTTTAAACATAAATAATCCATAATTAGTGTAACTAATACCTTAGTTATTATTATACACCCATGGATTATTTAATTACCATGATATAATAAAAAAACACAATAACCCGTGATGATTTGAATAACAACTCAAGTTACATAAACAAATATATGGCTATCTTGATACGTCTTTGGTTAATTTTAATGAATCGTAATGAGAATTTAATTTTAATATTTACTTGGTATGGCTAGAACCCTTCATGGATAGAGTGATATTTAAAACTCAAGTGAAGAGAATGGAAAACTTAATGCTATGGTTAATTGGAGCATCCCTAGTTATCTTGTTTAATGTACATGATAGTATGGACTATCTTATACCTATTTATTGTGTTAATGGCTCATCTTTTTATGTTAAATCAGTCCTAGAAACCTTAATTGAAAGAATAATTCTACAGTTATTGTCATTATATATAACAAATACTATAGGAATTGTAGTTTTTAAACATAATGGATATTAGTAATTTGTGTAAATGGAGATGAGATTAGTTATTTTCACCTCTAATTGAACTAACAAGTTGGCTTATTAATGGTTCAATCTTGTTTAATAATCAACTAACATTTTTTTAAAATGTCCCAATTTTTACATGGTATTTGGATTGTTACTTTAGGTTGTGAAATCATGGGCATGACACACGAAAGCATGAATTTTTTCTTATATTTCTCAAAACTCTTCCTTGTGAGGAAGAGGATTTAGGTTAAAGGAACCTACACTCGGGAAGACAAGTTAACAATAAATTCCTTGAATATTTCAAGAATATGAGTTGCACCATCTAGATATAGAAATATTTTGGATTACCTAAATTTGATCTAAAAAGGTACGGTCTATCAATATTGACTTCATTTATAACCACCTCTCACAAATTTCTAATTTAGGCTAAAGGGTAAAATAATGTGTTTCAATTCAACTCAAGCTAAGTATCCCTAACCCTAACATTTTTCTTTTATACTTTTTTCAATTCTTATATGTCTTATATTTCATTCATTTGATAGTATAACATGATCCTTGTGCTATTTACATTATTAATATATTTATGTTGAGAAGTATTCTACAATCATAATTAGGAGGACGGTGGTAGGTTGTATAATTTATGAGTGTATTAAATTTTAAAATTAACATTAAATTTGACATCAATATAGCTATCACAAGGATAATTAAATCTTAAATTTGGCATCCTTTTTTGTATCACTTAAAAAAATATTTTTTATTTGAAAATTCCATTAGATAAAGTGGAATATCTTGGCCACACAATGGATTTGGAGCTTGATTTTTTCATGAATATAATTTTTCAAACCTAAAATTTGTGTGCCTAATTGAGGTAATTTCTAAAAAATCTATGGGAAATTCATGAATAAATTAATTTAGTTATTAATCATTAAGGTAATTGAAAAATAAAAAATAAATACCTTAAGGTTAATATGTCTCATCATTTTTCATATATATATATATATTGTTAGAGATATTGTATTATCATCTAGTAATATCCATATATATTGCTTTACCACCTAGCATGACCATAAATATAACTTTTTGTTACCATATAATGATACCCAATAAATAACAAAGTAATCCATCCTCTTTTTCAAAATATATTGTATGTGTAGGTTCCCCTTATAAATGCATTATAAATTTCTCTTTCTTAGCATTGTTGGGATTTTGAAAACCATACATGTAATAAACTATATAGATAAATAGAAGCAAGTATAAATCTGAAATAAATAAAATAATTCACAAAATATTGACACATTGTTATCCTAGGAAACCATTCTAGGTTTAAAAACCATCCGAACATTGCTTCTTGTATTAGCTTGAAAAAACTTACAAATACAATATCTAACCTTCAAATCTCTCATCTAAAAATAGATGTCTTATCTCTCACAGGTGAGAGAATGCAATTTTATTCTAAATCACATTCATATAGGATCATTTTGGTTTATAGGTAATATTATATAAACCAAAAAATTTAAACAATTTAAGTCAGTTGTGTATACATTTATTTGCATTTTGTGGGATGTTTATTGAAAAATTGTGTTTATGGAGAGATATTGAGTATAATGTTACATTTTTAGTATAAAATTCCATTTTGCAATGTATTTTAATACATATTTCATTTATGTGATGTTTATTTTGTATTGTAATCATCCAATGTTTAGCATTGTCCACACAATCATGTTTGATGGTGAAATTTTAATAATTGAATGCTTGAATATCAAAGTTTTGAAGAAGGTTGAGTAATTGAGTTTGGGACAATTTTTGGTTCCTTTGATCCTTACATTTTAATTTTTTAGGATTATGATTCTAGGAGGTGACATGATCAAATATATAAGTAGATTTTATTTCCTTATGATATTACTCATGAGAAAAGTGTAGATGTGAGATTAATTATCACCAAATTATGATAGATAAATAACCATATTAATGGTGTAAATATAGACAATATCATTATGATCATTCTAATGGTGTTATTTCTACAAATAATATATTTACAATCATTTTTGTTAAACTATTTTTTCATTGTGATATTTTTATTGATGCATGTTTTCTATTTGTTGAGTTTTTACTTTCGTACATATTTTTAAGGTTTCATCATGTACGGAGGATCCTCATTAATTACCTTGACCCCATATACATCATTTACTATCAAAGCATGCTTTACTTTCCTTATGAGTAGAAGCATGAAAAATCTTTGTGGTTATCCACATTTACGAGTGTGGATAGAAAATTGCAGCAGATATCTTCCATTGGGTAATTATTGGGTAGAATGTGTGGGATGATGTTACATGGTAATTTGTTTTACATATACTCATCATGCAATTGTTGATATAAGCTTGTTGTATGAATTTTCTCAAAAAGGATTTTTAAGGAGAAGATAGTTGAGATTATGTTTAAAAATTTCAAAGAAAGAAAAAGGAAAAGTAACACAACAAAGTAATGTAAATATAAGATTCAAAAATCATGGTGTAAGAGTTGATAATTTGGATAAAATGATGTGAACTATGTAATATTACTTGGAGGTCATGTAAGCCACATAAAACTGAGGTGTTGTTTTAGAAGATTATAGTGATGTTGAAGGTAGAACTATGAAATAGGGAGTTCATTATACAAATGTGAACACAAATATAGAGGAATGAGAAGTGCAAGGTGTCTTGAGGATAGGATACTTTTCAAAACCAATAAGATGTGGAATATACTAAGGTTAGATACCCTTTTATCCTAGTAGTTTGGAACTAGCAGAGCTCATAGATTAGAGAATAGATATACATAAATATTTTGAGTATGAAGATATGGAAGATCCCAAGAAGTTTAATTTTTCATGAAAAAATTTAAAAGTGCATGCACTCTTTGGTATGAAAATATTCAGACCAATCAAGTGTAGTTTGGAAATTATAAGATTAATACAAGGGATAGGATGGTGGTGAAGATTATAGTTAAGTCTTTACCCACATTACTAACTCAATTTTTCACAAGGTTGTAAGGATTTTGAATAAAAGAGCTTAGTGTGAAATAATACATTAAGGAATCTTATTGACTTTCCATTAGAACAAGACACATGGCAAATGATCTCAAGGTATATAACCATATTGTAAATAATTATTGAAGATGAGAGTACTATGTTGAAATTTCATTATGTAGAATAATCATGTCATTGTTCTTCAAAATAATAATATAATTTGGCATGTAAATATCAAATCACTAACCATGAAAAAACATATTGTGCAAGGTCATGGGAAAATTAAGGGAATTGATAATTATCTAAAGGTGAGAGAGAGTCATGTTTGATTGTGCAAATTGAAGGGACATCTTTAGTAGATGTAAATTCATATATGGGAAGAGGATATATTGGTGAGGAAGAGGTCATCGATTCATCAACATATATTATAGGTGTGGAGAAACATGTAAAATAGCACATGATTTCCCACACACTCAAAATTATGGTAAGTGAAGTGTGTTCATCGTGTAAGGAGAGGAAAATAGATTGTCTATTCATAAAGAAGAACCATAAATTATAGAAGAAGTGGTATTAAAGCATATATTATTGAAGGTAGAGAAAAAAGAGATTGGTCCTGAGAAGAGAAGAAGTTTTCTTAGGATGGCATGAAAATTGAAGGGAAAAAATTGTAAAATTATAGTGAAAATTGGAAAAATGATAATTTAGTTGTATATGAAATGGTAGAAATTTTTAATTTGAAGAGGATTAAGCATCCAAATTCTTAAAGGGTTTCATGGTTTCAAAAGGGGCATCAATGTTAGTGAAGGATCAATGTTTGATCAAATTCTAGATTGAAATAGATTAAAATGAAGGAATATGCGACATCATTCCCATAGATGGATATGATGTGTTATTTTTGAGGTCTGGTAGTTTAACTGGAAGGTGCGACATGATGGTCATAAAAATGCATAAATAGTGGAAAATAATAGATAGATTTATACTTTGAATTCATTGTAGGAGAAAGGTAAAACAACACTACTTAATTAGTTACTCTTAAATAAACAATTCCTAAATTATGTGAAGCATGATAGTTCATGTTTTTAGCGTGGACCACATTAAGATAAGGCATGGTGTAATTGATTTATAAATAATAAATAGTGTTGTAGTAGGTGAAAGGAATGTTTGAATAATTTACAAAACAATTATCTAGTGAGTTACCTGAAAGGTTACCACCTGTGAGAGATATTAGTCACCACATGACTTTAATTCAAAGTTGAGTTTACTAGACAAGGAATCTTATAAGATAAGATTATGGGATAATGCAAATATATAGAAGGAACTAGAATAAATTTTGATAGATGAATCATTAGGGACATTTTTAGTATGTGTGCAGTGCTAAAATGATTAACCCTAAAGAATTTTTGTAAGTGGCATATGTGTATTAATTTAAGGGACATAAAAAATATCACCATCAAGTACATGTTTCCATTTCTATGCATGGATGAAATCATGGATTGATTAAGTGGAGTGAATTATTTTAGAAAGGTTGATTCAAAGTGTGGATACCATTATATTTGTATAAGAGAAGAGAATTTATGAAATATAGTGTATAAGAATCAAGGAGGATTGTATGAGTGGCTAGTGATGTCATTCAAATTTAGGAATACACACTTTTATGAGGTTGATGGATAAAGTTCTAAAACCATTTATAGAAAATTTTGTGAATATGTATCCCGATTATATGTTGATTTTTATTATGAAATTTGAATAAAATTTTCTACATATGAATAAGGTGTTATAGATATTATGGGAAGATAAATTATTGATTAAACTAAAGAAACACATATGTATTCATGAGGTTTTAATATATCTAGGATTTTAGATTTCTAAATAAGGATTGAAAATGGACCTCAAGAAGGTATGTGTAAATTTAGATTGGCCATCACCAAGGAGTTCTTTTAAAGCACACATTTTTCATGGATTTCCTAAATTTTACCGTGAGTTCATCGATAAATTTGGTGGTGTATGTTAATCAATTGCATAGTCCATGAGAGGAGATAGAGTTTATTTGGAGCAAAAACATTGAGAAGATTTTTATAATTAAAGAGGAAAATAACAGAGTAATCAATTTTTTTAATTTCTATATTTTTTAAAAGTATTTCAAATTGATTGTGATACTAGAGGTATAACTATTATTATAACATCAATTATAAAAGTTGGACTTGATGCAAGAAATATAGTGTTTATGATCGGGATTTTTACATAATTATGTAAGTGTTAAATAAGTGGAGACATTAAATTATGTCTAATGAGTTTTTGTTATACATGAACCATTATCCATTGCAATTTATTAACAAATAGATAAAGTTGAATCATATGCACATGAAGTGGTTGGAGAACCTACAAGGGATACAAATTTTTATTAAAGCACATGAGCGAAAATATAACAAGGTGGTTGACATGCTCATTAGGTGTAATTATTTTTAATAGGATGAGAGTGTAATTTATGGGTTTTAAATCCATGAAGGAGATATATGTGCATATTGAGTATTTAAGGAAGCTTGGGAGGTATGAAAAATACCTGCAAGAATTAACAGGACACCTCGGTTTGAAAAATTTGTGTAGGAAGGATTTTTGTTTAGATATGAACATTTGTACATTCTAGAAGGATTGATGTGTAAAAAAAGGGTGAGAGAGAAACATTTTAGACGAGACAAAGAATGAACTTTAACTTAGATAAAACCTTAGTATAGGTATGGGAGAATTATGTTTTTTTACATAGATGAGTACATATGCATACAAGTTTGTATAACAATGTAATTTTTAGTTAGCTAGCTAAATGAAGATCTCATAATGTAAGGTTGCATCAAATATTTCAGTTCTAGAGATGCCTTATGGAGACATAAGTATGTATTATGTTTTGGGTTTACCTAGGACACAAATGGATATTGATTTCTTTTTTGTAGTAGTGTATGTATTTTAAATTATGTAACATTTTATTACGTATAGAATACTAGTGATGCAATACATATTGCAAAACCTTTCTACATAGAGATTGTGAAACCGCATGGGTTACCAAAAATTTAGTCTTTGACAAGAATTAAAAAATTGGTCATTTATAGAAAATATTATGAAAGAAATTAGATAGAAATTTGTAATTTAATTTAGTATACCATCCACAAATTAATGGATGTGAATAAATTTTTGATATAATCCTTAGATATTCATTTAGATGTTTGGTCAAAGATAAGCCAAGAAGTTGGGATTTGTATATATCACATGAATAATTTTCTTATAAAATTCAATAAACAATAGTACATTGAAAACACCATTATAATTTGTATATAGGAACATCCTAAGAGGAGTTTTATATTTGAGGGACTTGTCATGCAATAGAAGACATGAGTGTTGTAACAAGATATTTTGTGGGAAATATGTGCATGTGCAACTATGTGATTAGTTACAAAATATTAATCCACAATAAAAATAGTGAATAGATGAGAAATAAAAGGAAAATTTATATTTTATTGAAGACATAGTCTTAGTATGCTTATACAAATAAATGTTTTGAAAGGAATACATAGTAAGATTAAGTGAAAGAAGATAGAGCCATGTCAAATCATGCATAATTTTACCCATAATTCTTATGAGATTGATCTAATTGTATTCATCGACATCAATAACATATTTATGTGGTAGAAATGTATCCATACGACACAACACAAGGAGACGATGATGAACCTAACTCGAGAAAATGATGGAGCATATTATAGGAAATGTATGCTAGATAAGGACCATGGCACAATGGAAGGGAACTAGATATCAAAAAAACACTATAAGGAGTATATAGAGTGTTTTCTCCAATGAAAAGGAAATAAGTCATTAGATATAAATTGGTTAAGTGTTATAGTTTCCATACAATTTGGTATTATGGTTCCTTGAGTAGGAGCTCAAGTTTTCAAAATTACCCAAGGTGTACAATGTAGAATCATCTATATTTATAGGAAATATTGTATCAATTACAAATGTTTAAATAGTTTGATCCATTTGTGTTTACATTTATTTACATTTTATTGTGTATTATTTGGGTACACATTAAAGAATTGTGTTGATGGTGAGTCATGGAGTATAGTGATGCAATTTTTAAGTGTAAAATTACATTGTGTAATTATTTTGGATTGAATAGTTCCTCTAAAAAAAATTGGGTTTTTACACAATTGTATAGTGTGTAAAATTTTCTACATAATCTTGTTCAATTGTTTAACTTAGAATAATTAGGTGTTTGAACGTGCAGTTTCGAGAGAAGGCCGAATAGTTGAATTTAGGGAAATTGTTAGGTTTTTTATCCTTAAATTTCAATTCCTTATACTTATGAGTCTAATATGTGGCATTATTGGATATATAAGTAGCTATAATTGTCTTAGAAAAATATGATAGGGAGATTGATAATGAAGTAACTCAAGTCGGTAGAAGATTCAAAATTGGGAGCTTTGAGGTCACTTGTGAGAAGAGTATGGATGTGATCTAAACACTAATCAAAGTATTATTAAAAAATAATCATAATAATAATTTAAATATATATTTTATCATTTGGATTGATTTGATAGTGTTCTTTTTTGAAAAATAAATCCATAAGCTTATTTTTGGCTCAATTTTGTGTTCATTTGATATTTCTTTATAGACATATTTTCTCTCTATTGTATTGTTATTTTACATGTATTATGAAGGATATGAGGTTTAAGGTGTCTCTTTATTAGTAACCCTAACCCCATACACATCACACATCATGTAATTAACCTTGTTTGTTGATCTAGAATAACATTTCTGAAAAGCTAGTTTTGGAAAGTCTTGAAAATCTATTGTTAGAATTTTCTGAAACTTTTAGTATTTTGCATTTTCAAGAGTCTCGTAGAGAATTTTAGGTCTTTTAGAATTATTTAGTAATTTTTTTCAATTAATTTGTGTCATATTTATAATGGACCTTATAGTTAGAAAATCGGTGAATAGGCTAGGAGATATTTTTTGTTTAGTAGTAAATAAGGGTTAAGGAGAACCTACCTCGCACAAACTAGAAAGATAAAAATATGAAACCATGGTAAAGGGTATACCCATTTAAGCCATCATAACATAACCAAGTACAAAAAAATAACATTCCTACCAAACTAACAACCACACAAGTCAAGAAAACCAAACTAACAACAAACCACAAAAACATACATTCCAAACACAAATCCAAAAGCTAACAACATGACTTTAGTCCTTGAAAATTTCTCCCACTTTGAATGCATGTAGTCATTCCATTCTTTAACCATCTCTCCAATAGTCACCCTCCATTTTTCGTAGTCCAGTTCGATCATTTCTTTTTTTGGCATTACACCTTATTTTTCCAACTATTTGGCCCTCTACATTACATGGACTAATTATCCCAACATCTTAAGGTGTTGTATAGTACTTTTCATATTCAATATATGTAAACCTTTTATTTGTGACAGTGTCTCCTTCATTTTTAGCACATCCTTTTCCATAGCTTGGCATCTTTCATTAGCATTTTGCAGTTTCTCATTGACCACAATAGAGGTAATTTTTTCAATATTCTCTTGCACCTCCCTTAGTTCAATAATGATCATGTTGATCTTGTGCCTATTTATATTAGTATCAAGCTTGTAGTTTTTAAATTCAATCCTAAAATCATTATCCTTGGCCAACGAATCTTGAGAAACGAATAAACATTTTTGCTATATTTTAAAGCCTTAAGATTCACAATGGTGTCCTCGGTATTTTGAGTTTATGTTTCAGATACTTCTTCATTTTCCAAAACTTTGGGAGGGATCTCTTTGTTCATTTCCTCAATTTCCATTTCAGGCTTCATATTATTCTCCTGATAATCACCATCACTACCATCCTCTTAGATTTCCCCTGTAACCTTCTCCTCATGCCTCGTTTGATTTTTCCCTTTTTCCCATACTTTTTTCTTTCTAGGGTTTCTCTCTATTCGTGCGTGGTCTTGTCCTCTTTCCTATATTTTTATTTCCTTCCTCCATCCTTGGGCTCATCTCCTTTGCACCAATTTTCTCATCCCTTCCAATCATAGGGGTCCCTATTCAAACCAAGGCATTAATGAGCCCTTGGTGTAGAGGGACTTTGAAAGTCCCTTTTCTAACTTGATCAATAGATTTATCCAAAGATCTAAACAAGAAATTAGGGAAAAATACTTCCTACCATGTCTAAAATGGTTTAGCATAGGGAAATGATAGGCATAAACAAATTTAAACCTACCTTCTAGGGTTACATATGACATCAAAAGAAAATCAATTTCCTCAAAAAGAGGAGGAAGAGAGTCCCTTTCATAACCATTAAAATGTTTTCTTAGATTCTCCTTACCTTGCAAGAAGTTATCCACTTCCATGCTGCAGTCTATATTTAGTTTGAAAATAATTCTACCCTCCAATGGTAGCACTGTAAATTTTGTAATCAACTTGGGCATAATCAAAAAGGAGAATCCTTTAATACATACCCATCCTTCATTCCATGACTTTACAATTTAAAGACTCAGTTCCTCATCATGACCAGTGAATATGTTGAAAAATTTAGTCATACTGGCTCTCTCTCTGTAAGCTCTTTCACTTCCTTTCTAACCTCTAGCAAAGTTTCAGGTTCTACCCTTACTAAATCTCCTCCCATTTTTGTGCTAAAAGTAGTTGCCCTCCAAGTCTTAACATTTTTTGCAAGAGATGCAGGTCTAGACCAAGGGTTCTCGTAATTTTCAAACTCCATTGATCTTACATGTTCCTAAAAATGATTTTAGCTCTTTTTTTGATAGGAACATTCCCTCTCTTCAAATATGAGAATTTTTTAGTATCAAGATCTTGCACGTGTCTCTACCTTGCATTAGTCTTAATCATTGTACAACTCAACTCCTTTTTATCATTTGAAAATATTTTAGACATGATTTGCCTTCCTTTTATCCATTTTATTATCACCCCAATTCTTAATACTTATAAGGGGGCACGAGGTTAGGGACTAAATTCCACCTCTAAAATATGTTTGATTTGTTCATCCAGACCATCTATGCTTTCCACAATATTACAATCATTTGTAAATTACCCCCATGTTTGTAAATTTGTCAGAAATCCCATTCCCTTCATGGTAAATATGTTGAAACGTGTTTGATCTAAAGAAATGGGTTCTATTATTTATATTTTTGATAAATTATTGAATCATAACTGAGACTATATTATTTCCATTCATGCTTGATATTATATTTTGAGAGTCTCCTTCAACAATTAAGGTTCTAAAATCTCTCTCCATGGCTAACTTAACCCCCTAGTATATTGCAGAAGCTTCTGTAACGTGATTAGTTTAGGTCCCAAGATTAAAGAAGTAAGCTAACACAAACTTTCCATTGAATCCCGAAACACTCCACCTCCTCCCACTTTACTAGGATTCCCTTTTGCAACACCGTCAAAGTTTAGTTTAATAAATCCTTCCATAGGTCTTTTCCATCTCACCCCTTCTCTAGGATTTCTTTTTGAGTTGTTCCATCAATCAGGAGACCCCATCTTCTTGAAATATGAATTTCCCCCTCCAAAATTTCATCCTCCTTATTTTTTAGAATATAAAATTTGTTTCTAATAGCTTGGACACATTTCTTTGTTATTTGTATAGAGGACAACTTTTTCCCCTAAAAACCCTCCTATTCCTTTCTTTCCACACTTCCCACCAAGAATGACCAAGGATAAGGATTCAAAAAAATTTAGGCCTTGACTATAAAAAGGAAATTTTCATTGAACCCAAAAATCCTTAACTGTTAGAGGATAACCTAAAAACCCTAAATTGGGATAAGATAGAACTAATGATCAGCAATGAAAAGGGACAACCTGTAAAGAGATGATTGATTGTCTCCATTTCCTTTTCACATAAAACATTTTTTTATTAGAGGTAAAAAAGGGTTGAGGGGACCCTACCCCAAACATCGAACACTCTCCATGAGAGTAGAAAACAACATTACAATAACATAAAAAAACTATAATATAATTGTTCATAGTAATAAGAGCTCTCTGGAGCCCATAAAGCAAAACTAACAAACAAAAAAACACAAATAAACTAACAACATAGATGAAAGTAACAACCAATAATAGAGATAGTGAAAAAAAAACAACCCAACCCAGGTCATTTGTAGGATTTTTCAAGCCCCTCCAACACCTTAGCCCATTCTTTCGCCAAAGCTTCAATATTAACTGCCAAGGATCCTAGGTTGAAACCATCTAGGGTAGCCTTTCTCTTCCCTTACGAATATCCATGACACAATAGGTATTGGCGAGCTGCCCCATAGTCTAAAGGTATTGTAGGGTCAATTTCACTGTCACAATGTTGCATTCCATATAACTATGGAGAATTGCCTTAACTTGATCCATTTCTTTGGTTATGGCACCAAAGTTGGCCTTTAAAACCTCAAGCTCTCCACCCTGCCCAAAGCTGACCGCTACCTCCACCTGCTCTTTCATCTTATGTCAGTCATTAAATAAAAACTGGATCGAGCTCTTAGTGAGCTGCATATCACCCTTGAGTTCCTCAATATCTGCCACCATCCTTTCTAAGTGGTTTTCCCCTTTGATCAAACCAACATGACCCATTAACTCAAATTTTTGTTCCAGATATTCTATTTGTCGGAATCACCCTTGGTGTTTGATGGGGAGTAAGGGGTTTGCTTAGATTCAGTCCTTAAGATTATGGGCCGTAACCACCTCCACCTCTTCCTGGTCATCATCTGAGTCCCTATCTTGGGAGTTAGAATAATTACTTGATTACTTCTCCTCTGAGTCTGAAATAGTGTCATCCGCATAAGCTTCCAGATCCAACTTGAGGGAGCTAGTTTTATCAATGTCCAGTGCCACTCTTTTGACCAAGGCAGAGATAAAGCCTTGATGGAGAGGGACAGAAATTCTTCTTGTTTTGAACTGTGAAATAGAGGAACACAGGGAACGATACAGGAAGTAGGGGAAACTAAAATCCTAGCCATGTCTAAAATTATTTAGCATAGGGAGGTGATAGGAATAAATACACTTGTGATGGCCCTCGAGGGTTAAAAATTGAATGAGAGAGATCCACCTCATCATACATATTAGGTAAAGACAATCTAAGGTAATTAGAAAAATGGGAGGTGAGATTCTCATTACCTTTGAGAAAAAGCTTCAATTTATTAGATGCTTCCTTCTTTGGTTTGTAGACCTCCCTCCCCATCACTGGAATGCCCATCACTTTTGCCACCAAATCCACAGTAATCTCCATACTGATCCCTTTCATTTCCACCACAATTCCCTTTTTTGTCGCTTTCCAAGCGCTGGAAAAATCCTTGCTTATATTTTCAAAATGCCCTTCAAAGATTTTTAGAAAGGGGGTAAAGCCCTTGCTATCAAATAGAGCCATATCTTCAGGTGTGACCCCTTCAAGATTAGTAGGTTCATTTCTCACAAGATCACCCCCCATTTGGTAGAACAACAAAAACCTCTTCACAAACATACACAGAATCCAGAACACCAAAATATTACTCGCATGCCAAGAACTGAAGTTTCTACAGACACGAGGGACAAAATATCTCTCCAAGAATACGTGTGAATCCCATCCCCGATCTTCTCATTATTGAGAGGTAAATTCAAAATCATTATATGGCCATCAAGCTTGATGATATTAACACCCCATGAAAGGCTCTTATACATGTGCATTGGTGTCTTTTAATAAGTTATCCCACACCTTGGGATCAAGAATTTCCACCTCCTTCACAAGTGTCAAATCAAGCCCATTAACCCCAAATTAGCAAAGAAGTCCGCCATAGCTTTTGCCTCCCTCTACACATGTTTGAAAACGATGAAATTAAAAGATAGAGCCATTTTCTTAATACTCTTAACAGAGTTATGGTTGGAGATAGAGATGGAGCCTTTCCCATTTATGCTATTAATTATGTAAATAGGGAGTCCCCTTCCACTTCCAGATTGGAAAAATTGTGTTGCAGAGCTATAGAAAGACCCCAAAATCTTAGCATCTTTAGCAACATTATTTGTTTGAGTTCCCAAATTATGATAGAACCCAAGGATAAATTTTCCTTTAGAATCCATAAAACATATTTATCAACCATGTTCTGACCTCATTTTGTAATATTATCAACCGAATATTTTTTATCAAATTTAGCCAAATGAATATATTGACTTTAGGAATGACATTCTTATTCCATAACTTTCCCCATAAGATACCTTCAATATTCTCTTCTTAAAAACTGAGAGTAAGATGATTTGACAGAATAGATGCTCGTTTCTTCTTTGTCCCATATTAGTCTGTCTTGTTCTCTTTTGTTATAGGTAAGTTGATTATCAAAGAATTCATTCAATCTTTCCATTTGTTGATTTAAATCTTGTCTATCCACCTCCAAGTGCTTCCAATTCTTGAAGCCTCCTTCTTCAATCAATAGTTTCTTACCATTATTCCATATTTTCTTTCCAGATGTGGTAGAGATTTCCAGAAATTTTTCTTCCATCATAAACTTCCCCTCGCTTTTTATCTTTCCAAAACATGGTCTTGGAGCCACTTCCAATTTTCCATTTACATCCTTTTCCTAGAAGTTCCTTTTCCCAATTGATAGCCTTCCATATGCTTGATCCATTGAAATTAGGAGGTTTGAAAATCCATCTATCATCATGTGTATCATTCCAATATTTTTTTAGAATTCTGGTCCAAACACTTTCTTCATTAATTAGTCTCCACCCTATTTTAGCTAATAGAGATTTGTTCATTTTTACCTAGTCCCTTAAACCTAAGCCTCCAATTTTATTTGGTTTACAAACCCTTTTCCAAGCCACCAAAGGAATACAGTCCTTACTTTTTGTCCTACTACATAGAAATCATTTTTTAATGCTTTCAACTTTTTCTTCAAACTTCATACGAGCAAACAAAGAGACATAACATAAACTGGTAGAATTTGTAATGATATTTTCAACAAAGTGAATTTTCCTACCTGAGAGAGAAGGTTACCTTTCTACCCAACCAATTTTTTTCAAACCTTTCAATAAGGAAATTCCATTCATTGCTTTGGGGTCTTCTTTCTCCCAAAGGCATACCAAGATAGAAAGAGGGAAGGGTTTAATGTCACAATCCATGAATCTAACAATTTTCCTTTCCCGACTTCTTTAAGAAGAAGATCAAACTCTTTCTATAATTTACAATTTACCCTGAGACTTCCACATGATCATCTAATTGTTACTTGAAGGAGAACACTTTCAGACATGATTCTCCCACCAAGATTGTGGCATCCACAAAATTTTTATGTAAAACATTGTTAGTACCCATAGCTGGGAAATTCCTTTTATACTTCCAATATTAGTGGCTTCATTAAGTTTCTTGTTGAAATATTCTGCCATAAGGATGAGGAGAGAATGAGACAACGAATCACCTTTCCTTAAACCTTGGGAACTTGGAAAGAAACCACAAGGGACCCCGTTAATAAGAACTAAAAAGAAATCACTAGAAATACATGTTTTAACCATACCTCTAAAGGAATTATCAAAACCAAATTTCTCCAAGACCTTATCCAAGAAAGTCCATGAAACCCTGTCATAGGCTTTATCCATGTCCAATTTGATGACCATAGTAGGTTTCTTGCTGATTTTGATAGAGTGAATTGTTTCTTGGATTGTTATTATCCCATCTTGGATTTGTCTTCCTATGACAAAACCCCTTGTCGCTTCTGATATGGAGGGAAGAAGTAGCTAAAGACAAAGAGAAAGAATCTTATTGTAGATTTTGTATAAGGTATTACAAATGCTTATAGGTCAAAAATCCTTGATCTCCACCGCATTACAAAGATTTAGAATAAGGTTCAGAATGGTAAAATTAACCTCTTTCATCATATTTTTGTGTTTAAAAATTCTTCTACCACCTTAAAAACATCATTTTTAATCATGTCCCAAAAATTTGGTAGAAGAATGTCAGAAAACCATTCGGACCTAGAGCCTTATCTGGACTAAGATTTTTAACGGAAAATTCCACCTCCTATAAGGAAATGGCCTTAGAGAGCACAATATTGTCCTCCATGGAAATGAAATTTGGGATACATCTAATGAATTTTTCTTCCTTTTTTAGAGTTAACCCTTTGCTGCTCGATCGGCAAATTTCAAAAAGAAATGGCCTCCTCTTTTATTTCCTCATTTTCTTTCCTCATTTTCTTCCCGAGAGTTCCATCATCACATCTAATTTTACCAATTATGTTAAAGATCCTTCTTTTAAGGGTGGTGAGGTGAAATAATTTCATGTTTTTGTCCCCCTCCTTAAGCCACGTAACCTTGGATTTTTTTCACCAAAATTTTCTTCCTTTGCTAAGATGTTATGATATTCTGAAAGTAATTGCCTTTCCTTTTCACTTTCCATAAGATCCAAGCCCAAATCTCCTTCTTCACTCCTATTTTGAATGTCCAAAATTTATTTTTTAACTCCGTTTTCTTCTAGAAAATATTACCGAAGTAGAATTTATTCCATTTTTTGAAGTTAATTTTGACATGCTTGAGTTTTTGGATAGTAAAAATTTATTCCCGAAAATTAATTCTCCATCATTCTCTTATCGTAAATCCTCACTTTGGATCCAAATTTTCTCAAACCAGAAAGGATTTCTCTTTCTAGTAGTATATTTCATGATCATAAGAATGGGGTTATGGTCTTACCCTATCCTAGGAATGGTAAAAAGTAAGATCTCTTTCTTAAACCATTCTTAGTTAGCAAGCACCTTGTCCAGTCTCACTGCATAAGTTGGGATCCTACTCTCTTGTTAGACCAAGTGTATTTTATTCCTTTTAAGTCAATTTCCATTAACTTTGAACTCATCAAGAATTCATTAAGGTCCTCCATACCTACTTTGTATAGTCCATCAACCCCCTTTTTCCAGAGGAAAAATCGGGGTATTAAAATCTCCAAGCAACAACTAGTCAAATCTAGAGATAATATTTTTGAAGTTTAATAAGTGCTGCCATAATCTCTTCCTTTCCTTATGGGATGTAGGAGCATAGATGTTTGATATAACCCATATTTTGTTATTTTCAATGTTTCTCATCATCACAACCATGTGGTTTCCTCTTTTAATCAAAGTATTTCCTCTAAATATTTTAGGATTCCATACCACTGCTATGCCTCCTAAAGCACCAATGGAACTAACAACAATGGCTTGATTTTTTCCAAAAAAATATCGAATATTTTAGAAACTTTCTTCCTTCATTTTTGTTTCCTATATTGCTAGAAAATATAATTTCTGATTTTCCACTAGATCCTTTAAAATTATCCATTTAGCGGGGTCTTTAAGCCCTCTCTAATTTCATCATATGAAATTCATTTCTTTGGGTTAGTCTTATTCTTTCTTAAAACATTTTGATCTAAACATGCATGTGTTTTTGATTCTATATATGTATGTGTATTCTTCTTTCAATATTTTTGTCTACTCGGCCTTCCATTTTTTTAAATTAGTATACTGGCATTAATTAGATTGCCTCCCTCTGTACCTATAAATTTCATTGTGCTATTTTTTGAGGATGTCCCTTTTAAAGGTTCACCCCTTAACAACGGAAACCCTATTAATGTTTGTTTTTCTTCCATTTTCTTTACCTTTATTTCCATTTGAAATATTGGTTTTACATTCAACATTTCCTCCACTGTCAAATTATTCATTTCCATACCTATTTTAAGTGACTATGATTATTCTAACAATATTGTGCTTATTTTTCCTTTAGAGACCACCAACCCATCGCCACTAGATGTGTTGTTTTCCTTGTTTTATATCTCTGGGATTTTGGTTCCCTTTATTATTTCTTCTTTCTTATTCATAACTTTATTAGGAGACAAGGGATGTAATTTACTTTCCACAGAGAAGATTTATTTTGGGTTTCCATTCTTGAAATCTTGAATCTTTGAGTCTCACATTAATATGCTTTTGTTTCTTTTCTTTTTAACCACCATAGTGAAATCGTTGTCTTCCCGATTTTGGTCATCCATTTGAGGTGTTTTGATACTTTATTGTCTCTCTGTTACATGAGGATATATGACCCAACAAGGAGCACTAAATAAAATAATAGTAATAATAGGATATATTTCACATTTTTTCCACTTCTATCTTTTCAAATCCATCACTAATATGCAGATGATTGGTCTCCATATAGGATGACATTTTTATTCACATATGTAACCATCCAAAATTTATTTTTTATTTTTTTCATATATTTTTTATATATATTGTTCCATTATATATATATAAAGTATATTATTTATAATATATATATATATATATATATATATATATATATGAGAACATAAGAGTTAAAAGTACTATAAGTATGGTCTCAAGACTCATGATCCTTAACACTACCTTCCTTATTAATTAAAACAAACTCAAACAAGTAAGAGGAAATGGGAGATCCCTTCAAATAATTACTTAATGAATCCCTTGAGAGGTAGAGGAGGGAAATGATGGCATAGTTTTTTATGTCCACTCATAGGCCATCCTTGAATCGCCTTATTTATTTATACCTTAAATGTTGATGAATTGTATAAATATTTTGATCAACTAGAATCATATTTCTCTATCAATAATTTCTCTAATAATGAAAAGTTAACATTTGTACTTTTGATAGCATCTTTGCATGTTAAAAAATGGTGGAAATCATACTCAGGCAATATTATTATAATGATTATGTAATGGTCGGATGAACCCCTAAAAGTATAGGGTGGTTTCATAGATGATACCAAAAATAATATTATCTAGTGAAGAACTATGAGCATCAATTTAAGAAAATACACCAGTTGCATCGGGTATGTGATTAGATAGTGCAATAATACACTATCGAGTTTCATTCCCTATCGAAATATTACACACATGGGACACCAAGAAGCATCAAATTCTCAAATATTGTAGTGGGTTGTGATATTACATCCAGGAAGAGATGGAGTTTGCATACATCTTGATACTCTCGAGGAAGCCTACTGATATGAAATCGAGGTTGAAGAACATTCCAAATATATGGAAAACATAGATCATATTCCAAGAAAGGGAAATTTTACACCAAGTAGAAAATAAATGATACACCACCAAAAATATAAGAAGAAAGAATGGTAATAATATCTACAAAAATACAAAAACTTTGGTTTGAGAAGCACAAGAGTAGGTATCATGACATGAATAACTATCGAGATGTGAACAAAACTCATATAATAGAGTCGTGGGAGCTAGATGTGGGAGAATCCTTCTTAAAGAAAAAATGTACACGTGAATCCAATTATGGATGTGAATCCATATACTACTCGCTTCCACCACAAAAATATTTTTGCCACTAAAATAAGATGGAGAATGGCTATTTTCTCACGGATGTGAGTAAATGGTATGTCTCTTCACTTTATCCTAGATAGTGGTAGTCAAAAAAATTATCTATGGAAGTATTAAAGATACTAAATTTGGTAATAACTCCTCACCCACAACCATACATTGTAAAGTGGTTGTTGACCATATTACATTATTTATTGTTATATTAAAAATGGTCAACAACCACTTTACAAAGTAAATGGATAAGGTAAATTTTATTGTGTAAAATTATGTAATTATTAACATGGTCACGATCATACGCATTTCATGTAAATTGGAAAATTTGAAGGGATTTTTTTAGTTAATGAAGTGGCACTTACAACATTAAATTAAATTAAATAAATATACGCTTTTTTGGAACTATCTATGTTGCCTTCATCCTCCAATGTCATGTTGTTATCTTAGCTTGATCTGTATTTAAGGCTCTTTATATATTCACGTGCGATCAAATGTTGATGTTTTTGTGGTTGAGTCATTTCAAGTTCAAGATCCTCGTCATATCCTACTTAAAGATTCTCACAAATTCTTTTGTCTTGACATATCATATATTGGATGTCGCGTTCAAGAGATAATGCATCCATTAGGAAAAATTTCTTTATTGTTATAAATTTATTATTTGTTGTTACTAATGTCTCCATTAATCAACAAAAATAACAAATAAAAACAAGTACTCACTATTTTTACGATAACTTGAGAACTGTAGCTCCATTTTACAAATCAAAATGTTTTAAAATATGGTTTCAATATATTTCCAGAGGTGTAGATAATTTCTGGTGATTTCTTTATAATTTTTAGTGATTTAGCCAAATTTTTGGTGATTGTACCTCATCGCTAGCAATTGCATTGCAAGTCCGAGAATTAATGATTCTGTAAAAATTCAACAGATCTTTCCAAATCCATGTTTTTACACATGTTTGAAGTTGTTCAAATTTGGATTACTTCCTAAGATAGACGCCAACATGAAAAATATTTTCTAGATGAATCAACAACTTAAGAATTGCAATCAAACTATTTGATGCAATCTAAACAACAAATTTGAAGAAGGATGATACCAAATTCGAATGAAGAAATAATCACTTATGTCTCCTTTATTTAATCTGTGCACACTTCTTACCAGTCCAAAATCACAAAAATAATCTATTAAAAACTATTTTATGCGCTTCTCTGAAGACTGCTAAAAAATTCTAAATACTAAGCTCTCACTCTGACAACTAATAAATGCTCACATAGGTGGGGAAACCATAACTTACATTAGATCTTCCCTTTCATTGAACTCTTTCTGAGCCATAAATTCTCTGATACTAGATGTGGAGGATGACTTGAATGGATTTGCAAAAATATCATAAAAGAAGAAATTATTTAATAATAATTTAACACATCAATAATTTGTATTCATTCAATCAATATTACATACATCAACATATGTAGGTAACAACTCCCTATTAATAATGAGGTAGCTATAACCTCTCACTAACCTACCAAATTAATTATGTTAGTTGTTTATAACTCGCTAAAAAATACATAATTGTTATTGTTGTTTATAATAACTAATAACAAATTACTAACCTATTACTAACATTACATTCACCTTATTTACTTTCACCACTAACATTTACATTTTACAATGCATAAATATAAAAACATATGAGAAGCATTAACCCATAGAATTCCTAAAATGAAACTCTCCACGATTAATCCATCTCTAAGGGTAAGTTGTCAACCAATCGGGCATAGGCCAAGAACTCTGTCGAAAGCCAAGAGACTTAGCTAATTGAACATTAGAGCCAGAAGCTTGACAGAAGGTGTCTAAACAAGAGAAAGTTTCTTTGATGTTCTGTTCATTCTCAGCTAAAGTGAGGAAAGAGTCATCTACGAAATTCCCATTGACAAGATGAGAAGCCTGATCATGAAGAAAGATTCACCGGATGCATCCCCAATCCAACCTATTTGAAAAATGTGATAGCCAAGGGAATCAGCTACAAGAACAAAAAGAGAAAGAGTGAGAGGGAACCTTTTCTTGATAGACCTAAATAAGTTGATGGCTTGAGATTGATTTCCATTGATAGTGAGCTAAGAAGAAACATCATAAAACAAAGTTTGGACAACATTGATAAAGAAAGGTCCAAACCCAAGGGCTTGAATCATAGCCTTCTCAAAATAAATTTTAAGTAAAATAATTCATTTTAGAGAAATTATGGCCAACTTCATACCTTCCAAGATGGCAATGATATTATAAGGGATGTATCTACCCTTAACAAAACTAGTCTGCTTCGAGTGAACCGCCTTTGGAAGAAGGTTAGGAATACAAAGAGAAATACCTTTAGCCAAAATCTTGTAAGAGACATTAAGAAGAGTAATAGGCTATCAACTAGTAATGAGCTTGATATTCCCCAATTTAGGAATAAAATTGATATTGCCCTTATAAATAACATTTCCAAGAGCATGGTTCTACAAATCTTCTTTATAGACCTAAAGAATTCATTTCCAACCATAGACCAAGTTTCCTTAGAAAACTCACACAAAAAACCATAAATATTAGGATATTTATCATTAACAAGACAAAGGAGGGAATTATAAAGCTCATCCAAAGATAGAGGAGTGTCACAGTGTTTCCTTTCCTAAGGAGACAACTTGCAAGGAACCACTTCCACACAGTGTTGCAAAGAAACTTGACTTTCCTTAGAAGGTTGTTGAGCCTGGAAAACCAAGGTGTAATGATCCATAAAGGTATTGAAAATATCTGGAAGGCTCATGACACGATCATGAGCTCGCTGAATAGCTTTGATTTATTCTTTGGAAAACTTAGCCTTGAAGGGATTTGAAGAAGATTTTGGAAGCTTTGTCTCCCACTTTAATCCAGTGAAGTCTAGCATGGATCTGAGCACCTCTAGCCTTGTGATTTTCAATAACCTTAAGTTGGTGATGGAGTTTGGATGCCCAAAGCTGGGTAGGGATGTCAAAAGGTTGAGCTTCAAGAAGAGTAGAGGTTCTCTGAAACTCTTGAATCAATGCGGAATCTTCCCTTTTTCAAACTCAAGCAACATGTTTGCCAAAATGGCAAAGAAACTTGTAGTACACCGAATGGTGGAATTCCACCAATCAACCCAAATGGCATCATATGGAAAATGTGGTACCATATTCCAAAATTTGGAAATGAGAGAGATGACACCAACATGACTCAAAGAAGGAAACATTAAGATAGAATTGATTGTTAGGCACCTTAAAAGGGGTCCCACTCCATTGTAATTTGAAATAAATGGGGTTGTGGTCAGACAAAAGGACACCTAGCCAAATGGTGATCGAAGAATGGCCATTTCTGTCTAGATCAAAAGCATGTTGCTAAGAGATCATGACATGATCAAGCCTTTTAATGACTTTGTCAATACCTACTCAAAAGTTGGACCAAGTAAACCAATTTTGAGAAGGGAAATCATTTCTACTGTCTAAAAAGAGGGTCATAAAGGCCCCAACTATTTTTAAAATAAAACCAAGCCTCATGTTCCCCCATGCACCACCTCATGGGAAGAGACCCCAATTTATCCTCGAGATGTTCAATCATATTAAAGTCTCCACAAACTAACCAATAGGAAAAGGGTAAGTTATCTCCCAACCATCACCATAACATCGTCCTTTCCATGCCATCATTAGAAGCATAAATATTGAGAATGCCAAAAGAATAGCCATTAATTTCCAAAATAATCCACATGACACGATTTTGAGGATCATGCCTCATGGAAGAAATCAGAGTAGAAAATCTAGGAGAGACAAAAATAGAAACACCACCTCTTCCTTCCATATGTGAAGAATAAACATGCTTATAATCAGGAGCAATACACATTAAAGTGGTTTGAAGCATAAAACTAATAATCTTAACTTGTAAAAAAACATCAATATTACCAATAAATTAAAAATATTTTTCACGAGTATTTTCTTGAGGTGCCACACATTCCATGAGAGAAATTCATCACAACTCAATCATAGTAAGCTCCCCTCGTCATCCCGAAAACTATCCTTGGAGTCAAGCAAACTAAATTTGTTAGAAAGCACAAAAAACTGGTCTAAATTTTGTTGCTCAACTTGAATGGAGCAACATTTAGTCCCATTTTCACCACACACCCCCATAGACATTGTACGATAGAAAAGTGACATGCGAGAATGAGAATCTACAAGTATCCCTTCTTCGTACCCGACCTCCTGAGGTCATGCTGAGACAGACGGTGGAAATGAAATATATGTGGGTATAGACAAACTAGTTGGGAAATCTTATATCTTCAACACGCAACAATGGGATCTGTGAGTCTAAAGCAAAGAAAGCTCTCCTAACCTGAATTGGTGTAATGGATCGTTTAGATATAATAGCTTCTCGGAGGCTCCAATCAATGTTGAGATCTACCAAGATCCTATCTATTTGTTGTTCGATATGTGGAAAGTGGCATGTAGGTGATTCGTGTATATTTCCAGACAAGGTCATGGAAGATGGTAGTGAGAGATGTAATGGATTTGTAAGAAACTATGGGTGGTTTTCTGGTCTAACCCGAAAATATTAGCTTGATTGGCTTCTATGTTTAATACGAGAAAATTGTGTTATGATATCCGGTGGGAGTGGTGAGGATCTAAATACCAGTGTACATAAACTGGTGTCAATGTTTAACTGATTAGCAAGCCCATTGGGTTGTGGGACCTGGGGATCACAACCATGAGTTTGTGGTTATTGTGGACCTATTATGGTCATGTGAAGAATCAATCTCTTCTTCTGACTATCCAATGGTCATAAGCCTTTTCAACTTCTATGTTTAATAACGAAGTTGTGTGATCTTCTCAGAATATCTTACGGGTGTTCTGGAAACTTGTATACGTAAGCCTATGTCTATGTCGATGAGAAGGTATCCTATGTTTAGCTGCGGAACTAATGGATCACAACCAAATATTTGTTCTCTTTCAAGTTCTTGTATGGTCATGCGGATATCCTATCAATGTAATCTATAGTTGGGTTGACTTGACTAGAATGTGTATGCTTTTTCGTCTTCAATGTTCAATTCTCTCAATTGTTCACTAACTGCTTGTGGGTTTATTGTCATTTGAAAGACATGAATCCTAAGGCCTTGATCTATATCTGTTAATGTTGTGAAGATATTTGGCTGAGGTATTACCGGTTCGAATATGTAATCCCTAGGCTCTCTGGGTCCCATAATTGTCATGCAAGAGATAATCAAACTTTAACTGAAATAAGTAAACTAACTATGAAAGATATATCTACACTATGCTTATATTCCTTTTATTTTTGTATTTTCAATGATGTGTATTTGAACGAAATTTAAAGAGCAGCTATTCTAATATATTTAAATAACAAACAATTAATCTAATAACAGAATTAAAACAAGTAAGTTAGCTTGATATATCTATTTTCCCGTGCACTTGTGAATTTATCTTAAATATTTAAATAACTAACTAATTTAATTGAAATACCTTCAATCTTACCTCAAAGCAATAAGGAATGAATCATAACTTATCAAAAGCTATCATTCCCCACAACTTTGGTGGCAATCTGAAAGCAAGCTTAGCTGAAATAAAATGATTTGCTACTCTATTTGATATATTGTAACTACAACTTTGATAGTTAAAACTTGGAGTTTTACAGAATAGTGGTAATTCTAGTTGTGTCGTGACTTTTCCCCTCAGTGTGATCTCTTTGTTCCTTCATGTTCTCATGAATCCAGAAAAGTGTGAATGTGATAGCGGCAATAGAAGGAGATACTCAAACAGTGGTAGCTTGGATGTAAACCGAATAGAATGAAAGTAAGAGAGGGATAGTGCAAGTGAACAGAGCTTGACTATGTGATTCCTAGTAGGATTTATTACAGGGATATAACGCAAATATACCAAGAATTCTAGGATCTATTTCTTGTGAAAAATAACAACCTACAACTCTAAGATTATCAAATGAACTTTAATCTAGAACTAAAACTATCTTATGCTAAGTTGACTGTGTTGAGGATAGCAATGGAGAAAAATGAAAGTGTGAAGATCAAGTGATCTCTAAATCAGAAAGGAAGAAAGGAGCCTTGAACTGAGAGGCTGAGAATTCATGCAAAATCTAAACCTATTGAAACTTATGGAAGAACTTTAAAACACACTGAATAATAATTCATAGAGGGAGAGGGGCCATTTTCTTGTAAACAAGCTTGGTATTTATAGCGAGAAGCGAGGGTGATGGTTGTCTCTTTTTTACCATAATATGCTTCGAGACCTAAGAGAGGTCTACCATGCGTCAGTATCCCGACATATTCGGGGTATATAAATACCCACGCAATAATGGGAACAAGTGAATATGGATGAAAGAAATGAAAATAAAAGGGGAACAGTTGTTTGTTTCATGTCGGGTTCACCAATTTTGTATGATAGAAAAGTGACATGAGAGCATGAGAATCTACAAGTAGCCCTTCTTCATACCCGACCTCACGAGGTCGTACCAAGACAAATGCCGGTGGAAAAGAAATATATGTGGGTATAGACAAACTAGGTGGACAATCTTATATCTTTAACATGCAACAATAGGATCTGCAAGTCTAAAGCAAAGAAATCTCTCCTAATCTGAATTGGTGTAATGGATCGTTCAGATATAATATCTGCTCAGAGGCTCCAATCATTGTTGATCTCTACCGAGATCCTATCTATTGGTTGTTGGATACGTGGAAAGTGGCCTATAGATGCTTCGTTTTTATTTCCGACAAGGTCATGGGTAATGGATTTGTAAGAAACTATGGGTGGTTTTCTAGTCTAGCCCGAGAAAAATATTAGCTTGATTATCTTCTATGTTTAATGAGGAAAATTGTGTTATGATATCTGGCAAGAGTGGTGAGGATCTAAATACCAATGTACATAAATTGGTGTCAATTCTTAACTGATTAGCAGGCCCGTTGGGTTGTGGGACCTGGGGATCACAACCATGAGTTCGTGGTTGTTGTGGACCTGTTATGGTCATGTGAAGAGTCAATCTCTTCTTCCGACTATCCAATGGTCATAAGTCTTTTCATCTTCTATGTTTAATACCACGATTTTTACAATCTTCTCGAATACCTTATGTGTGTTTTGGAAACTTGTATACGTAATCTTGTGTCATGTCGATGAGAAAGTATCCTGCATTTGGCTATGGAACTAATGGATCACAACCAAATATTTGTTCTCTTTCAGGTTCTTGTATGGTCATGCGGATATCCTATCAATGTAATCTATAGTTGGGTTGACTTGACCAGAATGTGTATGCTTTTTCGTCTTCAATGTCCAATTCTCTCAATTGTTCACTAACTCCTTGTGGGTTTATTGTCATTTAAAATACATGAATCATAAGGCCTTGATCTATATCTGTTAATCTTGGGAAGATGTTTGGCTGAGGTATTACCGGTTTGAATACTTAATCCTTGGGCTCTTTGGATCCTATAATTTTCATGCAAGAGATAATCAAACTTTAAGCTCAAATAAGGAAACTAGCTATGAAAGATATCTCTACACTATGCTTATATTCCTTTTATTTTTGTATTTTCAATGATGTGTATTTGAACAAAATTTAAAGAGCAGCTATTCTAATATATTCAAATAACGAACAATTAATCTAATAACATAATTAAAACAAGCAAGTTAGCCTGATATAGCTATTTTCCTGTGCACTTGTGAATTTATCCTAAATATTTAAATAACTAACTAATTTAATCAAAAGACCTTCAATCTTACCTCAGAAATGAGGAATAAATCACATCTTCTTAGAAGCTATCATTCCCCACAGCTTCCCTGGTAATACTGAAAGCAAGCTTAACTGAAATAAAATGATTTGCTACTCTATTTGATATATTGTAACTACAACTTTGATAGTTCAAACCTGGAATTTTATAGAACAATGGAAATTCCAATTGTGTCATGACTTGTCCCCTCAGTTTGATCTCTTTGTTCCTTCATGTTCTCGTGAATCCATAAAAGTGTGAATGTGATAGTGGCAACAGAAGGAGATACTCAAACAATGGCAGCTTGGATGTAAACCAAATAGAATGCAAGTAAGAGAGGGATAGTGCAAGTGAATAGAGCTTGACTATGTGATTCCTAGCAAGATTTATTGTAGGGATACAACACAAATATACCGAGAATTATAGGATCTATTTCTTGTGACAAAACAACAACCTACAACTCTAAGATTATCAAATGAACTTTAATCTAGAACTGAAACTATCTTATTCTAGGCTGACTGTGTTGAGGATAGAAATGGAGCAAAATTAAAGTGTGAAGATCAAGCGATCTCTAAATCAGAAAGAAAGAAAGGAGCCTTGAACTGAGAGGTTGAGAATTCATGCAAAATCTAAACCTATTGAAACTTATGGAAGAACTTTAAAACACACTGAATAATAATTCATAGAGGAGAGGGGCCATTTGCTTGTAAACAAGCTTGGTATTTATAGCATTTGGATTTACCATAGGGTAATTTTGAATTGAACTCTTCTATTATAAACAAAGAGAAATTACTATTTACCATGTGGCTAAAACTTAAATGCAAGCAAGAGTGGTTGAGAAATGCAAGCGCCACTTGATTTTTCACGTTGAAGAAAGTGTCAGAAAGTTCTAGAAAATGCACACAAGACCGCTATCCTACGCGGGCGCGATTCTGGGATCGACGCCATGTCCTAGGTGGCGGTCCCAAACTAAAGACCAAAATGCAAGAAAAGAGTGGAACGGGGTCAGAACAAAGCATGCAGAGGCTGGATATGGCATTTTGGGATGCAAATGTATACTCAGCATGATTTCTGGATTCCAAACACCTTGCAAAGAGATCTGAATCATCATTGGGGTTTCTATAACCTCTTTCCAAAGAGTACAAGTACCTACGCTTTTGGGTACGTATGGACACCTCACAAGGTGGACTACGGGAGTAGAGTTTAGAAATAGAGGTTGACACAACAATCCCGGTGACTAAATTTTGTTGCGAGGAGACGAATGAATTTTTGTTAGTTGAGCTACAAGTTGTGTTGGTGTTTTAGAGATTAGTTGTATCGTATGATTATTATTCAATGTCGGTTGTAGGTTGGAAGAATACGGGATCACTTTGTAGAAGAAAATTTAGGCATAGCTGACTTCTTACCACAAACAAAAATCCAACCGTCACATAGTATCGATTTATGAATAGGGTTCGTAAGGGATTTGGAATATTTTTCACTTGCACTATATGAGGATATTCATGAATGTGATGGTCAAGATATTTACACATCAAAAAGGTTTTAAGAAGGTTGAAATAAAAAAATTTCTAGGAAAACAAGTGGATCCAACTTGAATATCAATATGGCCCCACAAATCCTTGGTAAGACCAACCTTGATGCAAACATGTTTATACAAGTGAGCATAAAAGAAAGATTCGGGTTCTTGACAAATATATTTTTCAATGGGAGGCTTATCTCATTCAAAAATACCAAAACATCATGGGAAGACTAGGTAGCTCCACCCATATAGGTATCCTATGCAAAATCGACTAGAAGGGTTAATATTAGGTGTCCAACATGAAAGCACAAGTAGGGTGTTATTCGAGATACCAACATGCGATTCGCAAAATCAAATTTTTTTACCCGAGAAGGTTCATAAAAAGAAAATACGTAAAATCCCTCGGTGAGGTTGCAGACGCCAACAACCTAGATACCGCTAGACTCCCAGTGGTTCTTAATCCATCCTTGAAGGAAGGATTCTAAGGGAATACGACCACAAAAGTAAGCTATCAGAAAATTGTTACTATAATACTTAACCACAGGATCAATAAACTCGGTAGCTATAACAACATCAAGAGGGGATTCAAATTCATTATCTCATCATTAATGATTAATAAAAATATTGAATTAATAGATGCCTAAATCTGATTGTTATTGTAGAAGTAAATAAATGTAGAAATTAAGTACATAAATTAACCCAAGAAAACTAAGCAATAAAATGTGAAACCATAGTTACAAATAGGGTAAGAAGAGCCTTAGTTTATTCGCAGTGATCCATGGATTGTGGCAAGTGGTGACTAGATGAAAAATATGGAGAATCATCACACGTAACCTCGTAAAGTGTGTGAACTAACTATCTCGCATGGACCGGGCACTGGAGAGGGATAGGGGCACCTATGGGCTCCCTAGACCTATTTCTAGGCACCTATGTCTACAAAAATGCTTAGGAAACCTCCTTTGAGTGGTCATGAGGTATTCATTGTTATTCTCCTTTGGTCACTATGGGGTCATAGAGTAATTGGCAAAGTCGCTAGAAACTTGCAATAAAGATATGACTCCGCAAAACCCTAAAAGAGACATCAAGTCCTAAAAAGAAAGATGCAGAGTGAGGGGTCGATTTTCCTCATTTATCACAATGGTGATCTTACGAATGAGTGTTTCAGTACATCTCAAACCCAATGTAGTTCTATGTGTGTATGTATGTGCTTGGAATAGTTCCTTAGGAGGCTTTTCTACATGTCGCACTTGATAGTGAGAAAGTAGCTAGATGTAAAAAAATGTAATAGATGTGTACACAGAATAGAATGAACTTCCCTTTTATGAAGTGTATGTAGAATGACCAGCCCTTGTGTCCCTTGGATTGTGCTAGATGGATGCAATGGAGCTCTTAAACTCTTGATGGATGCAACGTTAGGTGGTGATAGCTAATGCTTAGTGCTTGGTCCCTTATAATGATCACATAACTTTATATTTATATGATTCCCTTGCTTGAATTTCATTTTTAACCCTAAAGAGGATGACTACAAAAATATAATATGCTCAAATGGCTAGAAAGGACCTAAAAAGTGTGAACAAATTATGTTGAGGTCAGGGGCACCTAGAGAGGACAAGGGCACTGGCACTAGCGTCCTGACCGGGAACTAGTGTCCAGGATGATAAATGTCAAGGTATAAAAAAGACATGTTTAACAAGTAAAGGTACAAGACCAAAAGTGGAAATAGAAAGAAAAGAAAGGTGGTCAAAGACATGGGTTAATTAGTACTTTTCATACTTAATAATCATATGAATATTAATATGTAATTAGGACTAAATAGATATCCAAAGTGTGTGATTTTGTGTCTACATTAAACTTTTAGGAAAAATTCCTTACACTCTTTGGAGCCATCGTCACAACCACTAGCAATAGTAGTTTCTATGGATGGTTGAGAGGCCATTATATAAGTGGGTTTCCACCCAAAAGGGCAGCTTAATTACCCAGGGGATGTTACCTAAAATATTTAGTATGGTCTAGAATGGTGTGAGATGTACTAAAGAACATGATAAAAACCCCTAGCAAAGCCAAAGTTGTCTCCTTTCCTCCTCATACAACCAACTTACGCAATATTTTAAAAAGTCAAAATGATTGAATTTTAAGGGTGGGTGATATACATTTTGTGTAAGATCGAGAAAATAATTAAATCAATTCATTTTGGGGTAAAGAAAAGGATAACTAATTGACGATTCCTCATCATCCAAAGAATGAATTCATCAACAGTTCATCCTCAAACCGATTAATGTAATATAAGTCGAGTGATGGATATCTTGCATGCAATGTTAATAAAAAAATTCCGGAAACATTGGGCTAGTTGTGCAAATGAATAGAGAGCGTGTTGAGTAGGGTTCATTTTAAGAGGCCTCTAGGAAATTGGAGGTGGAATATACCTGGGACCACTTTCGTGGAACAAGTGAATTATCTAGGATTTTTGAGTAAAATTTTCACCTAGCAAAATATAACGCATCGCACAACAACTGAGTTTTTTTAGTTGTCATATGACAAAAAATTTTATTATGGTGTGATAGTAAACATTGTTGTCTTATGACAGTAAATTTTATTTTCTCTCGACAAAGAAATGTTGTTTGTGGGACAACAAAAATTTTATCACACGATAACAAAAAAATTTATCACACGACAACAAAAAATTTTGTTACATGATAGTTATATTTGTATTCACATGACAGCAAGATTTTTTTCATGCAATAAAGAACTTTTGTTGTTGTGCAAAGCATTAAATTTGGTTGTTGCGCGACATTGAATTTTTTTGTGATGCGTCTTTGGATTCTTGTTGTCGTACATCTCATCCTTTTTCTGGTCACACATCCTAATACCAAAACCCTAATCCTACCTTATAAATACCCCCTCCGAATCTCATTTCTCACACTTCTAACAACTTATTGCTTCGTGCTCGCGGTGCTCACGGGTCTCGTATTCAACTTAGTGCTCACATGGCCCTACAATTTTCCTCTTTGACTATCGGTTCTCGGATACATATTTTCTTTGAAAATGTTTAACAAAAGCCAGCTCTTGATTCTCTTGTGCTATCTTTAGAACTACGTCATGGAAGCTCAAACTATCCGTGCCATCACCCTACCCAAGATCTAATACAAATACTTAATGTGTCCACAGTTAATGTAGTCTTGCAATGAATGAAACGTCTGAAGGAATGGGTACAATATTATGAGTTTGAAGGACTATTTAACATGCCACAGCCTCGAACATGATGTATTTGTTCTCAACTACCTCCTTTTGACATTTAATCTAGTAGACGGATAATTCATTGTGACTTTTCCAGATGGATGCACATTCGATTCGGTTTTACACCGTGAATATTTGTCAATTGATAGGCCTTTCTTTCAAATATTGTAGCCTTATTACAACCAAATCCACTTTAACAGAAGATGATAATATTTTCCTCGAATCCTATTACAATTTCCATGTTGATGGTACGTGTTTTAATTTTGTTGAATTTTAATTTTATTTAACATTTTAATTTTGATATAAATTGTGCTTAATTCTTATTTAATGACTTTTGCAGCAAATCTAAACAAATCAAGACGAGGATTCAGTGTGTAAGGAGTTACACACGTTTTATTCAAGCCATGATATCTTTTTTTCAAGTGAGAATTGTTTTATAGGGTATGCAGGCATATATTCCCCATTGGGCTATTGCCTACATTCTCGCAACAATCCGAAAGAATAAAAAAATTGATTGGTGCACATACTTATCAAATAAGATAAAAGTTGATATTGCCAATATTGAAGTTGCTGAAAAAACCAATTGTTTGTTCCACAAACTATATCCTTGCTCTTTATTTTGAGGCATATCATAATTTACAAGGTGAACCCACTCCTACTTGCATGAATGACTAGATGAAGCAATTGTCCATTTCAATTGAAGAACAATAGGTTAATAAATTATATTTTGATGTTAGTAAGATTATTCACTTCATTAAATTACATTTGGATGTTAGTAAGATTATTCACTTTTGTTTGCTTCTTTACCTTATGTAGAAAAATATTTGAGACGTCATTCCATGAAAAAAATTAGCATCAAGAGGAAGAGGTCAACAATATGCTTTGAGGTGTCGGAGATTCACAATCTGACATGGATGCTCACTCATCACCTCAGCCTCAAGTGTTTCAATTAGTAAAACAACCGAGATGTAATACCCTTAACATTCATTATTAGTTTTTGTTTTACATTTTGCAGGGACTTTGGACTACCCTCCACATTTACCACTACAATCATCACCCACTCAATCAATTCAGTCACATGCATCTATTCACTTGTTGGAAGTATAACCTCCTGTACCACCACTCTAATCACCCACACAATTATTTCAAATTTAGACATGGCCGCTACATTTTCCCTTTCAACAAGGTATAAAATTGTTGCTTTTTGTAATTTTTAACAATTTTTATATAATTTAGTAATGATTTTTTTCTTGACAAAGTGTTTCCGGTCCATTGCGATTTGTTCAAATGTTGCCACCTCCTCCACCGATACCACCATTCCGACACAAAGTTATAACAACAGAAGAAATACACTTGGTAAATGCATGACACTTCCGTCCCCCAGTTGGAAACTAAATATTGCTTCCAAATTTCCCAATCTCTCTTTCGGTGGTGTGTCCAAGTACAATAGGAAAATCAGTTTTAAATCAAATTAATTTGGATGAAGATTATTTGGGCATTGATAGCAATGACCCAACATGTTTTTTTGATACACGTGATATGATTCAGGGAATGTAGGTATGTTTCCATTTCGATGTATTTATTTTAACATTGATACATATCAATTTCTTGTCAATTTTTAATTTTTAAATCGCTTCCAGTTTTAATATTTAAATTTATTTTAACACATAAATAGGATCAGGGCACAAAGTGGCAACAAAGGGCAAAGCACAAATACCTCAAGCCTCAACCCCCCCATCCTCTCCATCCTCTTCGAGATAGTGACCAGATGATTAGTTTTTCTTTGGATAGCTTGATTGCTAATGACTATGAAGCCCATGTCCAAGAATTTTTATGCCTAGTTTAAGTCAGCTCAAACAGTGGGAGCTAAGGGCTAAAGTGTTAATTAAGGAGATAAATAATCATTTTGATAATCATATCTAGAGGTATAGTTTATATGTTGTAGTTAAAAATCATCCAACTAAGATAGATATCTTATTGAACCAAGCACAAGGCGGGACTGTAACATATAGTAATAGTTATCAAGATAATGTTTTAGATAAAATTTTGAATCAAATAGAGGATATTAATGTTGAATCCCGGCATATTACAACAAATGGTCAAAGGATAAAGATCTGGTGGAAATTTCCAATGTTGAAAGAGATAAATCTCTTGTAAGTATTATGAATTACAAGTTACAACATTCAATTTTAAATCATATTTTTATTACTTTCAATTTTTAATAATATGTTTTAATTGAGCTCAATTTTTTTGTAGTCAAAATATGAAAATTTAAAATTCAAGAAAAGGTGCTCCAAGTTCACTTGAAACAGCTTGAAAATTTTATCTGCGACAATGTAGCTTAAGCAAACTATTGTTTTTGTTAACAAGAAAAACAATACTCTGAAGTGGATTATCAAAGAGAATGGCATGGATGCGGATATTTTTTTCAAGAAAAAGCAGCTGCAATTATTCTTTGTTATCCCCTGGAGATGCTTCAAAGGAAGATGAAGCAATTGTTAAGAACTTAAATATTGTTGTGGAGGATCTTGTAAATTCGGAAGGATCTTGTAAATTATGGAATTCTCGAAGCAGGGAATAGAGAAGTGATTGGGAAAAGTGACATAGAAGTTGCAAAAGAAATGGAAAAGGAAACTGGGAGTGGGGAAGTTGTTTGAGCATATACTACATGTGTAATTGTATTTGTTGAAAAATGTTTACAAAACTTAAAACTTGAAAAATGTTGAAGTTTGAAACTTGAAAGTTGAATCTTTGTTTAAATTGAAGAATATTTTCATTGTCTACTTCTATTTTCTATAATAATTTCATATAGTTTTTCAACAAGATATGCTTGCACGTTGTAATGGTTTTCATGGAATCTCATTTTTTTACATGTATTATCTTGCAATCTAGAATTTATATTTTTTTATATATAGAAATTATAGATTGTGAATTATAATGATATCAAAATATGTATGGAATGCATTTTCTTTAATGTTGAAAGTTTAATTATTTACAATGCAAAATATGTAATATGGATACCCTAAATTATGTTTATATAACATTCCCATTTTAAGACTTTAGAAACAAGGGAAAAAAAATTTAAACATAATGTTCTTTGTTCTAAATAAAACATCATTTAGAACACACATTCCATGCCAATCAACCTCATAACAAATAACCATATGCATTTGTAATGACTCAAGATATCTACCGATCTCTCATTCCATGACTCAGTTATCAACCGATCTCTCATGTTAACTTCAAGTATAGAATAATTTATGTATACTACCTATATTTGGTTCTCCTACCCTATTTTGGGTACTGAGTGATCTGTTTAAAGAACATATCTGAATATTTGTTACCAATATTCATCTAACATCATGTTGCTTTAAACTAGGTGACATAGGACAACGCAACCAATAGCTTGCGATACTTTGGCCAAATATTTTCAACATATTGTTCATGTTACTATTCCTAGATGGCATACTCATCATTTCAGAATATGTCCTTCACCTCACTCTTATGTTATCTAGAATGGTCTTTACTAACTATCGTTAGTCCACTTGCCCAAGGTTTGACCCTAGCCCAGGTTAGCAACATAATTTATTATAGGAAGACACTCATGATGACTTAGGGTATATGGGCATACTCGGTTGACCTAAGTCAACCAGATGTGCCGAGGTACCCTGAGTCATTGAAAGCTACTACCTATCCTAAACATGCTACTAACTTGACCTAGAGAGAAACTAAGTTCAAGTCCAGATGTGCGTAAATCTAGATGAACAAATACGGAAGGGTGTTTCCACATGTCAACTGCAACATTGTATCATCGAGAAGTCTCAGGACTTCTCGAGGGTTCTATCCTGCATTGGCATGTGCCAACATCTGTTAGAACTGATTCATCAAGATGTACATACCCCCTTAGTGGTTATTAATCATAATTAAATTGGATTAAGATTCAGATTATAACAACCATGCCTAACCCTAATTCTAACATTTATTAAGTTATTTTCCCACACTTAACCTGATTAGATATGGAGAAATTCATTAATTCAAGTTTTCATTGTTCTTTATTAACATGACATAACAAGTAGTTATCCCAAAAATAGGACAGCAAACATCAACGTTTAATTCTTAATGTAACCTAGTTGTCCAAATCAAGTGAGACATCCACCTAGATTCAACTAGTGTTTACTTTATAAACGAAGTTAAAAAGATTAAGGATCATAACCACTATTCATTTTATCTTTCGTTCTTTGGGAGAGGAAGAGTCTTCCTCTACATGGTTAAATGTTAGGTTTAACATAACCCTTTTATCATTCATTACTTATATAGTTTAATTGTATGTCCCATGCATATTTCATTATTAAACTATAGTTATGCAGATTAGAGAATGACATCTTTTACAATTTAACAAGTTCATTATAATAAGGGAGATTATACTATCTCCTTAATCCAACTCAATATTTGATAATAGCAATAGTATAAAAATAGATATAAAGAATTCTACCAAGATATCACTATTATTTCTGGCATACAAGTACAAAAGAATTCACATCTCAAATTGGAGTCCAACACAAAACCTTTCAATACATGATTTTAAATATACATTTACAAGACTATGCATTTCAGACATTTTGCATGTCAATCATAATTAAGATCTTAAAAGAACATCACTTTTCTTTTCCAACACAACTCAAGAATGATTTGAAACTCTTTACATAAGATCCCAAATTAAATAAGCCAATGCATCATAAAATTTCTTGCCTTCTTTTATCACTTACGATGTCCATCTACAAAAATTGCTAGCATGGGTCAGTTCAATGAACTGAGCATGATAAGCACTAAGCATTAAAGTAAAGTGCATTCCACTAATTGTTCCATTAAATAATTCTACTTTAATGAAACAATTAATATATATCATACAAACAATCATAAGTAATAACACCCAGGAAAGAAGCACAATTAAATATTTTGAATTCACTATTAAGAAAAGAGCATAATATAATTCTGCAACACCTGCATTTATATCATATGGTTTAATTGATCCTATCAATTACTTTAAAACAATCAACAAGTTTTGTCATCCAATTGTTTCATGATTCCATAAGAATAGAAATACACATTTATCTTTTCTAAGAAGCAAAAGAAGTTAGTTACAGCATAGCTCATATCAGAATACTTCATCATTCCATATAACAAAGGAAGAAGAATCACTACATGCTATTTCCAAACACTCATCATTAGTAAGGCAATTACAGGTTTAGAACACACAAATCTACCTCAATTCAAAGACCTGAAACAAAACATTCCACAATAAATTTTCCATCTCAGAAGAAGATTGAAAATAGATAAGTTCAATCAAATGAACTTATCCAAACAACAAAAAAAGGATCTCAAATATAAAAGGACCCAATCTATAATTCATTTCATTTATACTATGAAATGAATTCCCTTTTCTACTTCTAACTTAGAAACTCTTTATCTAGTTCCCAAAAGAGAACACAAAACCAAATGTACAGTTAAAGAAAGAACACTTCTAATTTTCCATTACAATTCTATCAAACTGGTTTACCCATTTCCATTCACCAAGTTCAAGTTCAATTCAAATCTTAAAATGAAATTCATAGTATAGACTCTAAACAGTAAATTGTCCCCAAGAGAACATATTCCTTTCTCTATAAAACTTGGAGATTCATTCAATGAATCCATAAGGAGTAGAAATCCTCAAACAATAAAAGATTACAAGTGCAAAAGTAATCGTGAACTCAAGAATTGAAGTCCCATTACATGGCTTCAACAGTTCAATACAAATAAGTATGTAGTTTGTGTCCTAGACAAGAACAATAATACAAAATTATCCGAACAGAGATAATATATATCCTTTCATACAAGATTCAGTATACTAGGTTTTAAATTCAACTTCCAATAAAACCCAAGAAACCAATTAAAAGATCTGAAGAGAGTAAGAAACCCCCAATGATGTTTAAGTCCAGAGATGTTCCAATCTTACTTCCTACTCGACTGAAACAGAATCACCACAAGACTTTTGAATTTTAGTTTAAAAGATTATGACAGGAAGGTAATTGTTTCAACATCTAAAATAAGAAGGAAAGTAAATAATACATTTCCATAACCACAAAAATTTAATGACTGATCCAAACGAACTAAAGATCAACCAAACCCACAATAGGACATTGTTCCAATCCATTTATTACTAAGAACAAAATAGTCAAGCTTTCCACAAGACACGGGTTCACTCAGGGCAGAGAAGAATAGGATACACTTCAATTCACATGCCCTGTCAAGTTCAAGAACATAGTACAGTCTAAAAGACAGATGTAATACAACCATTCCCTCTCAAGAAGCTAAACAGAGAAGATCTCAAAAGAGGTTACCCAGTCTACTTCCGGCCAAACAAAACTCTCAAGACCCCCTTGAGCGACAAATCATAAATGAGGTTAAAGATTTTCAAAACCAAAATACCAACAAAACCTAGCTTGCAATACAAGTAAAGAATCAAACACATCGATTCCAACACAAGTTCAAAACTCCACAATAATGGAATACATGTACAATGTCAAATACGAGCTTCAACATAAGTTCAAAATCCCACAAGGCTCTAACACCGACTCAGACAAACACAAGATCAAATACAAGTCAAGTATTTTCAATTCCTCAAATAAGAATAAAAATTCAGCTCAGAGTATATGTACAGAAAAAAACTCAACAACTCGACTACAAGTTCAGCATTCACAAGAACTAAATATGAGTACAGTGTCGAATACGAAGATTCAACCAAAATTTTAGATCTACACCAAGTTCCATTCAGTCCAGAACAAACACTAAGTTCCATTAAAAGCTCATAACAATCACGAAGCTTCAACACAAGCTTAGAACAACCACGAAGCTCCACTACAAGCTCAACAAAACACAAGACTAAAACAGAGATTCATAACCATACAAGCAACAAATGCCGCCGAACGACCAAGAAGCTCTACTACAAATTCAATGAACACAGGCTCTAAATGATAGTTCAGAATGAAACATACGGCAACAAATGCTAGTTCAGTCAACACTAGCCTCGAATACAAGTGTCAGAGCTTCCAAAAACAAGTTCGCATGAATATCACCATTAAACTAGCACAGAGAAAGTTTCCCAAAAACTACCATTACCAACAATGGATTTACATTCCAAAAACCATAGATATTTCATGAAAACATGCAAGTAAATAACCAAACACATCATGTAAAAATATATCTCAAGTGAGCAGAATTGTTTTAATGAATCATTTAGAAGAAAGAAAGAAATCTTAATGGGTAGAGCCTATCATGCCTGATAGTGCCTCTACGCCATTCGAAGGAGACTTCCAGCTAAGTTTCCAACCCTTTTTCTTCTCCACGACAGATCAAAAACCAAAAAAATCTTCTTCCAATTCCTCTTATACATTCCCTTGATCAAAAATAGACTAGAGAACCCAAAAATAGCCAAGAAGAAGAAGAAGTTGAATTGTTGGTTCAAAGAACCAGATAGCTCCATGTAGAGCAAAATTTGTGAGGCATGAAAAACCAAACAACCTCTCACAAACCCACCTCTCATGTTTCCAAGATGGTTTGCACACAAAAACCAAGATTCATTAATGCCATAACTCCCAATTCTCCCGCTTATCTCTCCTTTCCACTACCTCCCAAAACTGGTGAGTACCAATTCCAAATCAACATGCAATTCCATACTTAGTGAATCCTCCATGTAAGCCCCACTAAAATTTAACTAGCCCTTGCCAAAATGGTAGTACTTCCCTTCATTTAAATCCAATCAAATCAAATAAAATCCATTGGAACCGTCACCGTAGTGCCATGCGACCTTAGGCCCCTTTCAAATAATTTAGGCTAGATTTCCCAAAACTTAGGTTAGTCAAAAATCATTTCCTAAATAATTTCCTTAGGTTTATAAACATTTCCATAGGTAATACCACCTTAGGTTATATCAAATTCACAACCATTAGTATTAGGAATTAGGTTAACATAGTAAAGTATCACCATAGTAATCTCCCCTTCCCTTATTCATTTAGCACAAGAGGTTAGGTTAGGTCACCCCCCAACACAATAGAATAAGAAGCTTAGGTTAGATTACAACCCAATTGAATAGATGTAGATAGGAAGTAGGTGTTCTTACCTAGCTTAGGATACCGTTAGGATTATCCTTAATTTTTTAGGATCTTGATCCCCTTCATAGTCATAAGACAAATATATTTTGTTTACGCCAATAATGTCTTGTGGAGATCAATCCCAGAGACCCAAGCACAAACTTACAACCGAATGAAGACATGATCACTCAAGTCCAAAGAACTTGTAACATAAAAAGTTCAGTCTGCTATGTCTCTCAACCAATGAATTTCAATTTACCATTCAATCTGTTAAGAATATTTAAAACATTCCTTGGATCACTAAAATTGATCCAAGGATGAGTCAGTACAAGAGATAAGTTTGTAACTCTCAAAACTAGATTGCAGCCTATCAATAAGAAGTGAAAGTGGATTCTTGCAAGTCATAACATTTCAGTCCAATGAATCCAAGAGTAGAAATGATTTATCCATAACAAGCATGATTTTCAATAATCAAGGAAACACACCTCATTCAAGAAAATCACATGCCAACGCTTGTAATGCAAAGAGAAATATAACAGTTTGTTCAAGGTGTTACAGTTTAAGTATGTAAAATGCAAAATGTGTAAGATGGATAGCTCAAACTATGTTTGATTCATTACAATTTATGTCGTACAGGTTTCCTCGCTACTTGTTTCAAATTAGTGAAATTGCAACAAGAGAACAGAAACTCCAAGTATGAGAGGGTTTAAGGTACCTCTAGATGGGATGACAATGTATATGGGTGCAAAATGAGAGATTCTTTTCACAATGAGCTAGATGACCTGCAAATCAAGAGAACTCAACATGAAAAATGGATTAGTAGATAGATGGGTGGGTTGTCCTGACAATGTCAGTCCCGAGAAGTGAGAGCTTCCTAGGATGGATGTCAACCCATGTTTTTGATAAAGATAAGATAAAATATTGATAGATTGGATGTAGCAAGATCTGAGATAAGATAGAAACTGAAATGCAATGAAGATAAAGTAAAATGTATATCTGATCTAAGCAAATTAAATCAAACATGTATAGATCGATGGAAACCCGAGAGTGCAATGCCCGAAATCGACGGTGGCTAGAGCAAATCAACTAGAACAATGACAAAAAATACAGATCTGTAGGCCTTGGAAAATAGTGTTCCAAAATTCATGTCTCAAACACAACATCAAAGCAATTTGAAAATACCAATTAAAATAAAACATGATTATTATAAATAATTGTATTTGAATAAATGTAAGTTAATACCTGTAACATTTTAAATGAGAAATAGAGCTGAAAGAGTCCATTTTCAATAGCCTCCTCATTATCAATACTTGCATCTACAAAGTTAGAAGAAGCACCAAATCCAATCTCATCATTGAGAACATTTGTATTTGTAGTTGTATTATTAACACCTCAATGTAAAATATGTAATATGGATAACTTGAACCGTGTTTAAGTATGTAAAATAAAAAAATATGTAAAATGGATAACTCTAACTGTTTTTGATTCATTACACATTATTTATTATTGTCTTACGTCAAATTACAATATTTGAAAAATATTTTTCCAAAAACTCATGTCACAAACACTACATAAAATTAGTTTGAAAATATCAAAATAAATAAAACAAGATTATTATAAAAGTGAATATAGAACAAAATTTAAAATATAGGGTGACAAGCAATAAATGTAAATTGATACCTGTAACATTTGAAATGAGAGATAGAGCTGAAAAAATCCATTTTCAATAGCTTCCTCATAGTCGATATTTGCATTTACAGAGTTAGAGGATGCACCAAATCCAGTCTCATCATTGAGAACATTTGTATTTTTAGTTGTATTATTAACACCTCTTCTTTCAGCAAGGGAATTCCAATGTGTAATTTCTCTGTCAAAAGGAAATGTGTCCAAGGAGTAGCGTGAAACATACAACCTCATAAAAATTTCTATATTTTTATCCAACCTATTTCTTAGTTTTGATTTTACAAAATATAAAGCATTGAAAACCCTTTCATCCTCCACAAATCCCAAAATCATTGTTTGGAACAACTCATATAATTGAAAATATTCACTGATGTCTTCTTGTAACACACTACTTTGGTATATTTTTCACCAAAGCCTTGTAATTACACCATTCTCTTGAGGTTCATTTAAACAACGATATTAGTTAACCATTGTTGTTGTAAAATGAGATGATTGAGAATTTATTAAGTCAATATTCAATATACCTTTTATTTCAATACCATTGACCTCTGATGTCTTTGTGAAATGATCCATTATTGTACCCATGGATTTATGAAATAGCTTACTGACAAAATCTGCACGATCACCTGTAGTATTCCAAAAAATTGGATTCATCACTCCCATAGCTTCAAGAATGTTATCTTTATTGAAATTCTCTCTTATTTTGGATGTTAAGGATTGTGCAATTTTTTAAGCTTTATTCGTGTATCAATTGTAATAGAATCAAACAAAACACGAGTCATGGGAAATTCTTCTCTTTTTGATCTTGGAATATCTTGTCATTTTTGCAAACAGGTGTAGTGGTATATCCCTCCCATTAACATTGATATAAAGGTGATCATGGATATTAAATATCAAATAATTAGAGGGATTCTTAACATCCAATAAAAATTTCAAATTATTGAAAACAGGTGTATTAAAAATTTAATCTTACAAGTACAAGATATCAAGAGATTGGCATATACGCTTTCTCAGCTATATAAAATCAACAATATAAATGGATCTCTCTTGTGCATGCTTCATCAATGTATTGATATCCTTCAACATTGGTATAATGTCAACCAATGTAAGCAATGTTTCCAGATTTGTTAAACAAAACAACAAATCCTTATCTTTGTCAACTTCATTATGATATTTGTGCATGAAACCAACCAACGATGGATACTCCTCACAAATTCTGCATGCAGGCTCATACAAATAAATCCACCTTGTATCAACATCCTTTAGAAGATTTTTACCATCTGTAATTCCAATTGAAAATTTTTAAAACTCAAGAAATCACTTTGGACTGCTTGACATATAGGAATGTAGTTCTCTAATAAGGTCTTCTACTCTTGCAACATTTTCAAAGTTTCTAACTATTTTATATGCTAGATTCATTATGTGATCCATACAATGAATTACGCAAGCATATAAGGGGCTAATTGTTTACAATCAAACACACATCCTAGTTCGATGACCCTATATAAATGATGCACCAACCATTGCACTAACACATACCAACTTCGTAGCAATTTCATATTCATTCATGCCAACAATATCTTTCAAATTGGAAACAACTATTTTATATAGGTTTTCAACATTGCAATTTTCAACCATTTTCTGTACAACCAATAGATGCAGTTGCCTTATATGATTTTCAAAAGTATAAACATGGATGCATACCCATGAGGTGTTTTCAACTGTTATTACTTCATCAATTGATAGAGATATAAACTTTACATTTTTTACACTCTCTTTCAAATCTTCCTTTTCAATCATTGCAAGGCATTTAGCCATTTCCCATGCACTTTGTTGTCTGACCAATGAGATTGAGGAATGTTGTGCATTCCATTATATTGAAACAAAATTTTGAAATCAATGAAATCAGAAATAGGTATTCCCTTCTTAAGGATGTGGAATATGGTAGAGAACTATATGCTTTTAGCATGCAAATTTGATTCAATCACCTTACCAATTTGTGATGTGATTGTTCTGCCCTTTTCCACAAGATGTTTGCATATTTTCTGCTCATCTTTAAGATCTCATTGGATATTTAAAATGCATACATTCTTTTTCCATCTATGTTTTTATTTTCTGCCCATCCTCTTGTTGTACAGTCACATATTATTTTCCACAATGTGTCTAAATTCAGTTGCAATTTTTTCTACTTTCCTAGTTTCCATGTACATATTGTACATGTACATTCAATTGGGATATCTTCATAATTATTTGGCTCTACAGGTTCGATCAAAGGAAAATTTTCATCCCACTTGAACTTATATGTCCTACCAAGTGTCCACATATTCTTGTTTTTTTAAAAGTCTTACTTTTGTGACCAAAATTTTTAGGAATATCTTAATCATATTGTTTCCTTCTCACAATTTTCATTTGAGTTTTGTGTTACATTTTGCTGAGTATTTGAGATATCTTGATCCTCTCCTGGTTACATCTCAACAATAATATCTTCAAGCTCGGCATCTCAATAGGAATATCTTCAAGCTCGGCATTTTTTCATCATAGGTATCATTTGGTTGATATTGTGTTGAAGCCATGTCCACTTCAATAATACCTTCCACACATTTTGTACTGATTGATTCTAGTGGTAGTTTTAGGGGTTCTAGTGGTAGCTATATCCATAGTTGAGAGTTTCCAAAATACTTGAATAGTTTTGACTTTTTAGATATTTGAGTTGCCTTCTAGCTTCTTCCGAGCACTTCGCAACTTCCATTGAGTACTTCTTTTGGGAACTAGTCTCTCGTTTATACCCTTGTTGGATGTCTAGACACTTTTCATGCATCTTCACTATTTTCGTGTGGCTGCACCCTTATCATGTGTCTAGACTCCTCTCACGTGCCAACACCACCGCCACGCATCTACACCCTTATCGTGTATCTCCACCCTTGTCATGTATTTGTACCCTTTTCGTGGTTTGCACCCTTTTCACCGGGTTTGCACCATTGTCACGTGTCAACAAACCTTACTTGTCACACATCTTCACCCTTTTCATGTGTCTAAACCCTTGTCACACGTGTGTAAAACCTTATTTTTCACGCGTTTGCAATCTTATTTTCACCTTTCTCGTAAGTCCTACAATTTGAATTACACTTCTTATTGTGTGTCCGATGGTACTTCTCAATTTCACATGGTACTTGATTATACTTCAGACAATACCCTACTAGTAAATTACTAGTATACTACCCTATGAATAACATGTGTTTATATATGAGTAGTTTTCAATAGTAGGCGAAGCCAACCCATAAAAATTTATACTGGAAAATTTAGGTGAAAGGTACATTGTCCTACTCCAAAAAAATCACCTTTTAGATTTTCCAAATATGGAATATTCACCAAATTACGAATATTCACCACTAACAGCTTTCCCTAGTGTTGGCGATGTTATTGTACCATTCAAGGGTGGTTCGTGGCTAAGGAAATTGGGAATTTCCTTAACATCAGTCTTGATCATGAGCCATAAGATAGCAGCAATGTTGAAAGGCCCTAAGATGTTGTGGATTTTCATTTCTATATAATTTGATAAACTTCGAGATCTTACAATGGGTGTTGAACATTGTGTCTTAGTGTTTTCATTGATTTCGATTCCATTGATGGAAAAGGGTTTCATGGTGTTGTATCAGTCTCTATGATGTGTCTTTCAGAAGGTTGATTAGTAGTGTCTAGTTCGGTGAAGTCCTATGATGTTCTAGAGCACGATTCAATGTGTATGCTCATATTTTGAGTCCTCCCATGTTCATTAAAAGTTTTCATGAGGTCTATCATGGTTAGTATGAAGTTTCGAGGTGTATGAGTGTCTCAAAGAAAGAATACAAGTTGTTTGATTATTTTTGCTTACTTTTGAGTCCGATTAGGTGTTTCGAGTTAGTCCAAAGTTTGTGTCATTTGCTTCAGAGTGTGAACTACTTGCTTCGGAGTCTGAATTGATTGCTTCGAGTCAAGGTTCATTTTAAGAGACCTCTTGGAAATCGGAGGTGGAAAATACCTAGGGAATATCCCTAGAACCGGTTTCACTAAAAGGTAATTTTTTGGGGGTTTGTGTGAAAAAATTTCACCTGACAGAAATGTAGCAGATGCACGACAAGATATTTGTTGTCACATGTCAGCAAGGTTGTTGACGCGCGACAGTAAACCTCCTGTCGCGGGTTAGTAAGGTTGTTGATGCGTGATAGCAAACTTACTCTCACGCATCAACGAGGGTGCTATCTGAGCACGTCAATAACCTTACTGACGCGTGACATGAGGTTTATTGTCACACATCAACAACCTTGCTAATGTGCGACAACAAATCTCCTATCACACGCCTCTGCAGCCTCTACCTTCCTTTCGTGCATCGATAAACCGTCTTTCTCACATGTCAACAAAATCTCGTGTTGCGTGTCAAAAACTCTCTTGCGTGCATGTCCGCAACCTCTGCGCCTCCCGTCACGCATCAACAAACTCCCTTGTTGTGCATCGCGTGGAACTTTCTTTTCATGCGTCTGAGAATAATACTTGTCACCTGGCTGCAAATTTGATGAATATCTATAAAAATACACTTTGTGTATTGGCCTCTGTTGCTTCGCAAGTTTATTGTACTTGATAATAGATATGCCCCCAGGTGGTATGAGTGAAGTAGAAGTGTTCTACCTGGTGAATAATCTAGGATTATATAGGGGATATATTTCAAGCATAGGTGAAGCCAACCCCAAAAAAATTAAACTGTAATTTTTAGGCGAACAGTCACTGACCCGCACTAGAAAATTCGCCTTTTCAAATTTTCCTAAAATGGAATATTCACCATATTACGAACATTCGCCACTAAAATTATACTTGTTTAGAGTATGACTAGAGTTTGTTATAATACTATTATGACATATGGTGAACGTAAATCGATGCAAAGATAAGGTAAAGAGGTGCAGTACATGTTTAAGCATGTTTTGCAAGTGATCATCTAAACCTAATCTAAGTGTTTGAAGGTCAAATGAAGCATGAGAGTGAGGTGCAGAGGATTATGAGCTAATGGACACATGTAGAAGTGTGAGACTTGTTGTCTCAATTATGTTAGGTCCTTTTGGAGATCTTTTAAGTAGAGCTATAAGGTCTAACTACTAAGTCATGGGGCACACTAGGTCTAATCCTAGTGTTGAGAGGCCTATTTAGCTATAATAGTCATTTTTAGGGGTGTATGAGCTATTGAGGACACTCATAATTCTATTTTCCATAATATTCAACATGTAGAAGTATTTAGCAAAGGTTTCATGCTTTCTTACGCTTTGGTTTAGTTGGTTTTGGTTTAGAACATGCAAAACCCCAAGGCCTTATCATGCAATTCCTAATGGTGGTGAATTCAAAGAACTATTTGATAGAATATGATGTTTTGAGATGTTATCATAGGGTGTTGTGATATTTTAGGAAAAATTTTAGGTTGTCATGATGAATATTTTGCAAGATATGAGAGTTAGACCAAAGAAGGGTTCTTAAGAGCATGTTTTCAAGCTCGATATGGGAAGTATTTTCTTGGATGACAAATGTAACCTTTTATGGATGTTGGATCATATATTTAATAATATCTTAGAGGTGGAATGAGGTTAAATGATGACCATATATTTAGGAACAAATGTTAAGAAGTGAAACAACTTATTATGAGCTTGAAACCGTAGGTTGAGAGTGATGGAGAAGAACTTCATGGTAGGTTCCCATAATTAATTAGTTATGTTAGTATGATGATTGGATGTAGTAGAGTACTCTTCCAAGTTTTCACAAAGATATGAAATACCATGTGGTAATGAGTGGACCCCGCTTAAACAGAAGGTTTCGGAGATATTCAATTTAGGATAAAGTTTTCCAAAGGAGGTATTGTTGTATATATCTCCCTCCTGGGTAAATATGGACAAGCAGAAGAATATAGAAATCAAAGAGACTCAAACCCCGACTTTTATTACGTCACACAGGTTAATGGCGTAGGTAAGAAGGTGTCGACACGTGAAAATTCATGCCCATGGCACAAAGTTAGAGACGCAGCGTAAGATGTTGACATGAAATGGATGCGCCCATGGCGTAGGAAAGAAGATGTTGACACACAAAAAGTCACGCCCATGGCGCAGTGAGAGGTGCAGAGCGGAAGATGTCAACATGAAAATGGATGCGCCCATGGCGCAGGTAAGAAGATGTCGACACGTAAAAGTCGCGCCCATACGGCGCAGTTAGAGGCGCAGCGGAAGATGTTGACATGAAAATGGATGCACCCATGGCGCAGTAAGAAGATGTCAACACGCAAAAATTCACACCCATGGAATAGGTTAGAGGCGCAAAGTGGAAGATTTTGACATGAAAATGGATGCGCCCATGGTACAGGTAAGAAGATGTTGACACATAAAAAGTCGCGCCCATCGCGCAGGTTAGAGGCGCAAAGCGGAAGATGTCGACATGAAAATGGATGCACCCATGGTGCAAGTAAGAAGGTGTTGACACGTGAAAATTCACACCCATGGCATAGGTTAGAGGTGTAAAGAAGAAGATGTTGACATGAAAATGGATGCGCCCATGGTGCAGGTAAGAAGATGTTGACACGTAAAAAGTCATGCCAATGGCACAGTTAGAGGCGCAGCGGAAGATGTTGACATGAAAATGGATGCACCCATGGCGCAAGTAAGAAGATATTGACACGCAAAATTTGCGCCCATGGCACAGGTTAGAGGTGCAAAGTGGAAGATGTCGACATGAAAATGGATGCGCCCATGGCGTAGGTAAGAAGATGTCAACACGCAAAACTCACGCCCATGGCGCAGGTTGGGGGCGCAAAGCACAAATTGTCAACACCACATTTTCGGTGTCTATGGTACACTCAAGAGTATGTTGACACGAGGATGGATGCACCAAGGCGCATCTTTAGGAGGCGCAACATTTTGAGTGTTGACACCCCGACAGAAAGCAAACCCTGGCGCAGATATTCAAATGGCCATAACTTTTCACAAGGAGCTCGATTCACGCAAGGTTGGACTTTTTGGAAAGCTTACAAGGTCCTCTGTCCAACTACAACTGGATATCTTTAATTGGGTGAGAAAATTTCTTTAAAAATACAAAATACAATTCACCACTTTTTGGGTTTTCTAGGGTTCTCACCTACCACCGTAATGAGATGAATTAAATGTAACTTGGAGGTGGTCAGTAGATTTGGATTTCCTCTCTCTTTTCTCTCTCATTATTCATATAAATTGTAAGGAGGTGCTTCTTTCTAAAGGTTGGGAATTCTTGTTTTTCCCTCCCTTCTTCTCTTTGGGGCAGTGAATTTGTGGAGTTCAAACCTCCCATCTAAAATTGTAATGCAACTTTGCCTCTTGGAATCTTGTAGTGTATCAGTGTCAATCTTTGGAGCAAATAATGCATGTCTGGATGATTTTCAACCCTCTCTCGTGTTCATTTGCATCCTCCTAATATTTCACTACAAATTTGGTTATCTCAGTGCATGATCTTGCATTACATTTTAATGGTTTGTGTTTATTGGCAAGACAGTGTTCTTCATTCCTGCATCACCTTTGCTTAGTTTAGGTTTGTTTTTATGCATCTTCTTACCCCGTCTCCTCGCAAGTTAGATTAGGTTTTTGACTAAACCCTCTACATTTTTATGTGTGCATCTCAATAGAAGAATAGGAACCGCCTTCATCCGAGAGAGCTTACCCATTTCATAAGGTCCCACACTTGGGAAAAGCTCCATGTTATGCAATCGCACCGAGAGTCTCAACCCATCGAAGTCAGAGATATTCAGGGTGCTTGTGATTCACCATCAACAGTTTTGGCATGCCCGGTGGGACCAAGAGGTCATTCCACAAGATTTGAAGGAATTTTCAAGAAATTTGGACTTAGAAATTGCAGGTTTTACAATTTCATATTTTTTCACCTTCCAGGCTGAACTTTGAAATTAATTTTCAAGGGCTTAACTTGCTCAAAACAAGTCAAAATTTCACCAGTTGATAGATCGGGGGATAATCTTCAAAAGGGTATTCTTAGATTTTTGAGATTTTGACTTTCAAAATTTCATGGTTTTTAGTATTTCAGGTTTTCCCAGGTGTTGAGCATGTCCCAAGTTTCGACACAGTGTGTTTCAGGTTTTGTAAGTTGCCTTGCATGACCTAAGTTTCACCTATACCTTTCAAGGATTAGTAGCTGCACAACAAGACCCGATAACCAAATTGAAGAATTGTATCTTTCGGGTCCTTCAAAGTTTTAAATTCTATTTTTAATATTGTCAAGTTTGGTGTGTAACTTGGCAGAATCTAGCCTTTTGAGGCTCATTATCTAACACATCTGGCGACTCCGAAGGGATAGAATTTAGTGGTGTAGCAACACAGGTTGCCTAGGTACATGAGAAGAATTCAACCAGGTCTGATACTCGAGAAGAAGGGCTATTTGTCCACATGCAGCTATCACTAGGCAGAGGAAGGAGAGGAAGAAGACCACAAAGATCACCATCTCCACCTAACAGGACTTTATCAACCCCTCCACCTGGTAGACCTTTTATCCAATCAACAAGAGTTCTCAAGCCAATCAGAATGGCACAACAAAACCCTTTTGTCAACTTCATTGGCAGCAGCCCACTTGCCCTCAATGCACATAATCCAGTTCCAATTGCAGCATTGAAGAACATTCCATTTTTCACTGGAGAAAATCATACCACTCTTGGTGATCATGTCAAATACATTGCTAATGTTTGTGCAATCCATGAGATAAATGAAATGGATGTTGCTGTCAAATTGTTGGCATCTTCGTTCAAAGGGAAGGCATTGCAATGGTTTAGGAGCCTTGGAGCTCATTCTATCCAAAAGTGGAATCAGTTATGCATAGTTCTCCATGAGTAGTTGGGAGAAAAGGGAGATAATTTGTCTCTACTGGAACAATTGACAACTATCAAGAGAGCTCCCAATGAACAGCTGACTGACTTCAACTTCAGATTTCAAAGGTCTTAGGATAGGATTCTAGTGGCCGTTAGGCCAACAGCTGAAGGTGCTTTTCTATATTATCTTAAAGCTTTGAATTCTGATATTTCTATGTTAATTCAATCTATGGGAGGCAAAACCTTACCTAATACTTATAAGATTGCCATTAGGGCTGAAAACCTGCCTTATTCAAGCCGGTAAGTTGGCTCCTAGGCCTCCCATGCCCTTGTATCCAAACTTAGAAAATCCAAGCACTAGTCAAGCACCCACTTTGGCTCATATTCCCACTCCTAGAAATCAAAGTTCAAATGAAACTTCTACTTCATCCTCTAGTGCTTCAAATGAACTCCAAGAGGTCATGAAACAATTACAAAATTTGGGAAATGAGTTGGTTACACTCAAGAGGCAAAAAGCCCAAAGCTTTAGACCTTCTTATCAGCCTCAAGCTCAACCTAATAGGCAACCATACCAGCCCAATAGGCCACCCAATCCAGCTGCAAATCAAAGCCAAGTAAGGCCTCCCACTAATAGACCATTTCAGCCCTATAACCCCAATATTACATCTGCTTCTAAAGCATTAGTGCCAGTGTAAAACAACATAGCTCAAGAGTATGATTGGTGTTTCCCATGCAATGAACCTCACAACCAATCTATGTGCTTCAATGGTGCTTTGAACCAAGCCTTGATGGTGACAACTATTGGTGTAGAGGGTGAAGTGAGTCAAGAAACAAATCAGCAACAAGGGACATCTCAGCAAAACACAACTCCAAATGATACCGCACTTGTGAATTGGCAAGCTGAGGATTTTTGTGGCATGAATCAAACAATTTCTCATAGTGTAACAGCTAACACAAGATCAAAGAAGAGGAATATTGGTGAAGGGCAACATTTTCTCCAAATGATCTACAACCTTCCATCACTCCACAAGGTGTTGGTAAGCAAAATACAGTTCCAAACACGTAAGGACAGCCCAAACCACCTTCTAAACCAACTCAAATGCTAGTTGTTGTTTCCCATGCACAAGAAAGGAATGTGCAAGCTAAAGGACAACAAAGAGATGTTTCATCCCCATTTAGCATCATTGATCAAATGAAGAAGACAAATGTGAATATATCAATGTGGGAATCTTTATCCATCCCAGGCCAAAGAGATCTTCTACAATGAAGAATTGGTCAACTTCAACCAAAGAGTCCATATGCAAGAGAATGTCCTCACAAATGCTACTCACCAAGGGAATCATGGAGGACAACAAGGTAAAGTTCTGAAACCCCCTCCATTCTATGTTTCATTAATCATTGGGGATAAACTAGTACACAATTGCATGATTGATTCTGGGGCAAGTAGTTCTGTCATGCCCAAGCAAATAGCTGATCAGCTGGGTCTCCAATATGAAGTCATATCAAAGGGGGTAGTGTAATTGGATGGGATAGCAGTAGCAACGGTGGGAGTGATTAAAGGTTTGAATCTTACCTTGCATGCATGCCCCAATGTTACCATTTTGCAAGATGTGTCAGTGATAGATTTTCCACCACTCTTTGCCCTATGCTTATCAAGGGATTTCACAGCTAGAATTGGAGGCTACTTATCTGCTGACTAGTCACACATGTTTTTAGAACAAAATATGGTACTAAGGTCACAATTAGATCCGAACCAATTGCAAACTTTCATATCGAGCCTCATACTTCAAGCCAAATCAATACCAACTCATTCAAGCATTTGATCAAGAAGATTATCCAAGCACAGATGAAGTTGACACCAAAGTTGGAATCATCCCAAATTTGACTCTTGATGAATGGGTGAGCAAGGTACATGCTTTTGATCCCTACCAAGAAGTAGAAGAATCTGAGCTAGGATTCTATCAGATACATGAAGAAAACCAGACTATTCCTAAGATCACCAAACCAAACCATAAGGATGACAATGAGCTATGGCAGTTATTTTTCGATGGATCAAGGACTAGGCAGGGTGTAGGAGGAGGAGTTATGCTTGTTTCACCTCAAGGCATCAAATATTATTCAGCTTTATGTTTCAGCTTTCCTATTCAAACAACACAATTGAATATGAGGCCTTGATTCATGGAATTCATTTGGCCAGAAAAAGGGCATAAAGAATGTGCAGTGTTTGGAGATAGTGAGCTAATCGTCAATCAAGTCAGGGGACAACATGCTACAAAGAATGACATGCTGAGGAACTACAAGAACAGGGTATGGGACCTCATTGAGGATTTCGAAGCTTTCAACATCGTTTCCATACCCAGGAAGAAAAATGAAGCCACAGATAGGCTCAACAGTTGGAGTAATGTTTGATGTGGTTGACAACATCAGAAGGGGAAAAACACAACCACATATCCATGTGATTGTGAGGCCAGCAGTTCTAGATAATAACACAAGCTGGCAGGTGTTTGAGAATGATCAATAGATCGTCAATTTTTTACAAGAAGAGGCTGAATTCTCAGCTAGAAATCAAGACAGACTAGAGCAGCAGTACGGGGATCAAGTAGTGCAATTGGATACAAACAAGCTTCCTAAGGGTTTAGTAACGTTGGAGTCTATCTTCAACCCTAACGACAAGTTCCGTAAGGAAAAGGCTAACTTACATGTCAAGAGAGAAGATTCAAAGCCAATTCTGGTTGGGGAAGGCGAAACACTTCAAATTGGTAAAGTGGCCATTGAGCAGGAGAAATCAGATTTCATACAGCTTTGCCAAGAATTTCCAGATGTCTTCGCTTGGAGCTATGAAGACTTGAGAGGATTCAATCTGAAGTTGGCACAACATACCATAGAATTGGACCCAGATGCTAAGTCCATTAGGCAAAAGCAAAGACCACCAACCCTCACATTAAGCCTCTAATGAAGAAAGAGCTAAACAAGCTAATAAAGGCAAGCATTATATTCCCGATCAAGCACTCAAGCTGGGTTACAAACTTGGTTCCGGTCAGGAAGAAGAGCAGAGAAATCAGGTTGTGTGTGGACTTTCAAGACCTCAACAGGGCATCTCTCAAAGACCATTACCCACTTCCTTCAATGGAACAAATATTGCAAGTGGTGTCTGGTTCGAGAGATTCTCTCTCCTAGATGGCTATTCAGGGTATAATCAGATAATGGTGAAAGAAGATGACCAAGTTCAAGATAGCTTTCACCACCAAATGAGGCACCTATGCCTACAAGAAGATGCCATTTGGGCTATCAAATGCTGAGCCACTTTCCAAAGGGAAATGGATATGGCATTCAAGGGATTGATCAATAAAATAGTTTTGATATATCTTGACAACATCACTGTATTCTCAAAAATGCAACGGATCACCTCTTTCATTTGAGGCAGGTATTTCAGAGGTGTAGAAGATTTGGGGTATCATTGAATCCCAAAAAATGCATATTCTTGGCTCACGAAGGAAAACTTCTAGGCCATATTGTTTCAAAGGAGGGGTTGACGATTGACCCAGAAAGAGTTGAAGCAATTCGAGCGTTGCCATTTCCAAGTCACAAGAAGGCTCTTCAAAGCTTCTTGGGAAGGATCAATTTTATCCATGGGTTTGTTCCAAACTTTTCAGCTCTCGTAAAGCCAATAACGCTAATGTTGAGGAAGAGCATGGCATTTAAATGGACATCCGAAGGCAAGGCAAGTTTTGAGGCAATAAAAGAGGCTATATCTAAAGCTCCAACTCTCGTCAATCCAGACTTCTCCAAGGACTTCATGTTATATGCCTTCGATGGTGGAGACACAATTTCTGCAATCTTGGTACAACAAAACAAAGAAGGATTAGAACAACTAGTTGCTTTCTTCAGTCAAGGCTTGGAGGAATACGAAACTAGGTACTCTTTCATTGAAAAGCATGTCCTTGCAGTGATCAAGAGCTTAAAGAAATTCAAGCACCTAGTCTCAAATAACAAGATCCAATTATTGGTCTCTCATGCGGGAGTTAAGGACTTCCTTCTAAACAAGGATTTGAACGAGAAACGTGCAGGATGGATAACCCGTGTCATGGAATATGACATCGAGATCAAGGTCACAAAACTAGTACGTGGAAAAGGACTATGTGAACAACTAGCTTTGAGTCGGCAAGTCGAAGCAGTGATGAAAAAGAGACTGCCTTGGTACTACAGATGGTCAAGAAAAGGAAAATGATGATGTGTCCACTCTTTGTTGGACTCGAGAATATGATACACTTCCTACACGCAGCCTATGCCCTCCGTAAATGAGCAAAGCAAAGAGGAGATACTTTAGATTACAAGTCATTCCATATGTGCTTGTTGATGGTGTTTTGTTTAAAAAAGACATTAATGGAGTTCTATTGAGGTGCATTGGGACAGGTCAAATTGAGAGGGTGTTACGATATTTTCACGATGGATATTCCGGAGGACATTTCACCCCACGAGTAACAACTCTCAAGATAATGAAGGCAGGGTATTATTGGCTGACAAAGTGTGTTCAAGGATCATATACATGGATAAGAAATTGCAAGAAATGTGTGCTCTTCACGGGAAAAGAAAGATTAGTAGTGCTTCCATTGCACCCAATTTTGGTTGACCAACCATTTATGCAATGGGGATTGGACTTCGTCAGGGTCATCAACCCAAACTCAAGCCAAGGCCACAAGTGGATTCTCACGGCAATGGACTATTTCACCAAGTGGACCGAAGTAGTAGTGCTCAAAGAAGCAAATGAGTCTAACATACTAGACTTTTATGAAGGAATAGTGACTAGGTTCGGTGTGCTGGCCACTATCATATCAAACAATGCGTTGGCATTCAAAGGTTTCAAGATTACAAAATGGGCTGTCAAGAATGGAATCTATTTGAGCACCTCTTCAAATTATTACCCGTAGGGTAATGGACAAGTAGAGTCCACGAACAAGAATTTGCTAAGGATCATCAGAAGGACTCTGGATGAAAACCAAAGAACATGGCATACCAAGCTAAAATCAGCATTATGGGCTGACAGGATAACACCAAAGAGGTCTACAGGTAATTCTCCCTACAAGTTGGTCTATGGGAAAGAGGCAATATTGCCTATATCATTAGAATTGCCTAGCATTGGAGCTCATGAAGCAATTGGAGTTGTCTGAGTTCGAACCAATGGAAGCCAGGTATGCAGAGTTGATGGAATTGGAAGAAATCAGAGAACATGTAGTTCAAACGATTGAGAAAGATCAGGCCTTAGTAAAAAGATGGTTTGATAAGAAGGCAAGAGCAAAGACCTTCCAGGAAGGGGACCTAGTTCTGAAATGGGATGTAGATCGGCAAAACCAGGAAGGCATTCCAAGTTTGATGCCATTTGGAGTGGCCCCTACATGGTCACGAGATGTAAAAGTAGTAATGCCTTCCAATATGTCTCATTAGATGGAGAAGAACTCCCGATTCCGGTTAATGAAATCTATCTTAAACATTGCTACTAAAAGGAAAGGTTTACCCTTGTAAATATTAGCCTAGTTTTCAATTCCTCTAAGTGCGGGTGCACATTGTCTTGTTGTAGTTAGGTTCCGTTTCCTAATTGCTTTGGGCACGTGTTTTGTTGCTCTCGGTTGAATTTCTACAGCTCAACATGATGCTCTCGAGAGAAGGAGTTGCATGTATCGTGCTCCTGGATCGATATAAGGTTGGTTTCGTGTTATTGCTTATAACTCCATGCCCAATGGATTGCTAAAAGGCCACCGATCTTCTACTAGCAGGCGTGTGATCCCGTTGAGTCGCCAAATTGTTGTATATATCTCCCTCCCCGGGTAAATATGGACAAGCAGAAGAATATAGAAATCAAAGAAACTCAAACCCCTGACTTTTATTACGCTGCGCAGTTAATGGCACAGTATGAAGGTGTTGACATGCGAAAAGTCACGCCCATGGTGCGGAGTTAGAGGCACAAAGCAGAAGATGTTGACATGAAAATGGATGCGCCCATGGCGCAGGTAAGAAGATGTTGACACGTAAAAATTCGCGCTAATGGCATAGGTTAGAGGCGCAAAGCGGAAGATGTCGACATGAAAATGGATGCGCCCATGGCGCAGGTAAGAAGATGTCGACACGCAAAATTCACGCCCATGGCATAGGTTAGAGGCACAAAGTGGAAGATGTTGACATAAAAATGGATGCGCCCATGGTGCAGGTAAGAAGATGTTGACACACAAAAAGTTGCGCCCATGGCGCAGGTTAGAGGCGCAGAGCAGAAGATGTTGACATGAAAATGGATGCGCCCATGGTGCAGGTAAGAAGATGTCGACATGAAAATGGATGCGCCCATGGTGCAGGTAAGAAGATGTCGACACGTAAAAAGTCACGCCCATGGCGCAGGTTAGAGGTGCAAAGCGGAAGATGTCGACATGAAAATGGATGCGCCCATGGCGCAGGTAAGAAGGTGTCAACATGTAAAAAGTCACTCCCATGGCACAAAAGTTTAAAGGCACAAAGAAAAAGATGTTGACATGAAAATGGATGTGCCCATGGCGCAGGTAAGAAGATGTTGACACGCAAAAAGTCATGCCCATGGTGCAGGTTAGAGGCACAAAGTGGAAGATGTTGACATGAAAATGGATGCACCCATGGCGCAGGTAAGAAGATGTCGACACGCAGTAAAGAGTTGCGCCCATGGCGCAGGTTAGAGGTGCAAAGCGAAGATGTCGACATGAAATGGATGCGCCCATGGCACAGTAAAAGATGTCGACACACAAAAACTCGCGCCCATGGCGTAGGTTGGGAGTCAGCGCACAAAGACAAAGTGTCAACACCACATTTTCAGCGCCTATGGTGCACTCAAGAGTATGTTGAGACGAGGATGGATGCGCCAAGGTGCAACATTTTGAGCATTGACACCCCAACAGAAAGCAAACCCTGACGCAGATATTCAAATGGCCATAACTTTTCACAGGGAGCTCAGATTCACGCAAGGTTGGACTTTTTGGAAAGCTTACAAGGTCCTCTGTCCAACTATGACTGGATATATTTAATTGGGTGAGAACAAGTTCTTCAAAAATACAAAATACAATTCGCCACTTTTTGGGTTTGCTAGTGTTCTCACCTACCACCGTAATGAGATGAATTAAATGCAACTTGAGGTGGTCAGTAGATTTGGATTTCCTCTCTCTTTTCTCTCTCATTCTTCCTATAAATTGTAAGGAGGCACTTCTTTCTAAAGGTTGGACATTCTTGTTTTTCCCTCCCTTCTTCTCTTTGGCGTGAATTTGTGGAGTTCAAACCTCCCATCTAAAACCGTAATGCAACTTTGCCTCTTGGAATCTTGTAGTGTATCAGTCAAATATTTGGAGCAAATAATGCATGTCTGTGGATGATTTTCAACCCTCTCTGTGTTCATTTGCATCCTCCTAATCTTTCACTGCAAATCTAGTTATCTGTGCATGATCTTGCATTACATTTTAATGGTTTGTGTTTATTGGCAAGACAGTGTTCTTCATTCCTCGATGCATCACCTTTGTTAGTTTAGGTTTGTTTTTATGCATCTTCTTACCTGTCTCTCGAAAAGGTAGATTAGGTTTTTGAGTAAACCCTCTACATTTTTATGTGTGCATCTCGAACAGAGGAATAGGAACCAGCCTTAATCTGGAGAGCTTTCCCATTTCACAAAGTCCCACACTTGGGAAAAGCTCCATGTTATGCAATCGTACTGAGAGTCTCAACCCATCAAGTTGCAGACATTCAGGGGTGTTGTGATTCTCCATCAACAGGTATTGAATAAATTGGAATTGTTTGTATCCTATGATATATTATTCTTAGATTCCATGATAGTTTCAGATCATGGTGATGCATCTAAATATCAAAGTGTACCCTATTTGTGAAGACTAGTCAAAGGGAAGTTTTGGGACATTTTCAGGTAGTTTGCAGAGATGGTCTTGGTTGAAAGGCCTTCCACTTACACGCTGGATAGATTTCATATGTTCGAAAAAATATTTAGAGGGATTTCCAATGATTAATGGTTTATGTATTGGTGAATTTATTTGATCGATCTTTCGGTCGATTTTGAGGAAGAAGGTATGTTGTTTTTTCAGACAGCTTTTGTTTATGCCGAAAGATTGAGTTCGTTGATGCATATAATGGATTGATGATGTTTTCTATCACCTCGAAATTGAATAGGGATGAATTTTTTTTCTATTGAATTCCTTTAAAGTTCTTGGAAGTGATAGAAAGGGTGTAAACTAGTTGAGTTTGTAAAACAAGTTTCTACACAACTTGATTTGGTGAAGAGGAAAGTTGATGTGGTTTGCACATATGGATGTTTCATGAGCTATAACATGCATGGATGTGATGTATAGGTCATGAAGATTCCAATGATTGACTACATGACATAGTTGAGGTGTTTTTCCGTGTTCTTGAGCCCCAAAGGTGAAGAGTGGTTCCTGGATACAGTTGTTTGGTGATGAATATGAGCCTTCTTGTTAGTGTTATGAATAAATTGATTGGTGCAGTTAATGTGTGACCACGGTTGATTTTTTTATGTCATATTTGAAATTTGTGATCAATTATGGATCTTGACTAATCATCGTTATAGTGTTTGTGAATTTTAGTCATCTAGGTGATAGGGTTTTGAGTTGATTTTGAGCTTGTTTTGTGCATTTGGGCATGGCCAACCTATATGGGTCCATTTTATGAATTTGAATAAGTGTAATGTTATTTTTTTAGTTTTTTTGGTTGAGATATTGGTATAGGATTGACTTCATTTATGTTTATGAGAAGAGAAGCATATAAAAGTGAAGTTGTGGTTCATTTTTAAACCAGACCAAGAGAGAGGGACAAAGTACGAACCAAGTGTGAGTAATAAATGGGTATGAAGGAATTATTTCATATTTGAGGAAGTGTGTCAATGGTTGAGGAATGTTAGAGATCTAGTGTGCAAGAGTTTCAGATCAAATCGGGTCATGTTTGTGCAAGATTAAGTGAGTTAGAAGGAGGGTTTGAAGAAGGTTTGAAGGTGTAAGAGTCGAATATATTATCAATATCATTTGTTTGTATTGGCATAATTTATACAATGGTCTTATTATTCAAATATTCAATGATGATTCATATTCATGCAAGTATCTTGTTTTCAGTAATATCAACAAGGGTTTAGGGGTTAGGGTTTCTTGTGGGGTTTTTGCCTCACTAAAGAAATATCTTTTGATGTGTAGTATTTACTTGAGTCTTTGTTGTGTGTAATATCAGTAAATTTTTCAATGGTTTTTCTTCCCCTTGAGGTTTTCCCACTTATATTGTGATCTTGTCTCTTGCATCGTTATATTTATTTGATTAAATGTTATGCACACATTAATGAATGGATGAATGGTGTATGGTTTAAGGAAGCAAATCTGAAATTGGTTAAAGTTTAGTGAGGACTAATCCACCCCCATATCAGTCCATTTTTATTCCAACAATTGGTATTAGAGTAGGTCCTTTTGGAAGAGTTTGGTCAAATAAAATGAGATTCATTCAAGCATAATAATGGCGAGTCGGTAGAGTGGTTTCTCTACCAAAGAATGCACCTTTATTTGATAGTGTGAATTATACTTTTTAGAGCTTGATAATGAAGACTCATATCATATTGCTAGGGTTTAATATTTGGAAAGCTATGGAAGATGGTTATATTGTTCCTGTAACACCTCTAACTAGTAATGCAAACAAAAAGGCTTGTAGTGACAAATCAAAGGTTATGAATGTTATCTTGTGTGGCCTATGAGAATCTGAGATGGTAAAGGTAATGCATTGAAAGTCAAAAAAAAATCATGGAAGAAACTTTAGGTCTTTTATGAAGGAGACACAAAAGTTAAGATAGCTAAGCTTCAGACTTTTAGAAATCAGTTTGAAGGTCTCAAGATGAGTGATGATGAATATATTACTTCATATTTGCTTAGGGTTGAAAATATTGTCTACGCCATGAAAGGGTTAGGAGAAGATGTGAAGGAAGAAGTTTTTGTTCAAAAGGTTTTGAGATCTCTAACTCCTAAGTTTGATTCCAAAGTGTCTACTATTGAAGAAGCCAAGGATTTGGCTACCTTAAAGATGAATGAGTTGCATGGAACCCTAACTGCATATGAGATGAGAATTCAGAGTGATAAACTTGTCAAGAAGGAGATAGCTTTCAAGGTTTAAAAGAAGACAAAGAACAAGAATACTAAGGATGATGATGTTGCTCATGAGATGGTTAATGCTGAGTTCGATGATGAAGAACTCTTTCGCAATGCTTGCTTTAGAAGACTAAAATTTGGATCAAGTAAGTAAAAAGGAAAGCTTTCTTTTAAATGTTTTAGTTGTGGTAAGGTAGGTCATTTTGCAAACAAATGTCCTCACAAGAAAAAGGATGGTGATGAATAAATTGATGGAGAAAATGAAAAGAAGGATGAGAATTTTGACAAAGTTAAAAAGGGTTTTAAGAATTTTGATTACAAGAAGAAGGGAAAAGATATTTTATACAAAAGAAGTGTGTTATTCATCTAAGGGTAGCAGATTGATAGTGGTGTTTCGATTCGAATCTGAATTAGATCAGAAGACGTTGGAGATGAGGTCTTATTCATGACCTAAGATGCAATGAGATCTACAAGTGGTGGTTCTACATTGTTGGGTGACTTCATATCAAATTCTTGCAAGAACTTTGAAGAAGAAGAAGAGGAAGAATATATCTATGAGATTTAATTAGTATGTGTCAAATCGAGCTTAAGCATGTTGAGATGAATGTCAAGAAGCTAAAGACTCGTGTCAAAGAGTATGAAGGAAAAATTCATGATCCGGAGGAGAAATATTGGGTTGTGATAGAGAAGCTTGATGAGACAGTGAGAAGGCTAGAGATGCAGATGAGTTCCATGACTCTAAATTTACAATCCAAGGAAGAAGTGACTCTTCTTAAAAGAGAGTTTTCTGATGTAGTTAGCAAAGAAAGAACATTTCAAAAGTTTGAGAAAAGTACCAAGGACCTTGATGATCTTCTTATCACTCTAAAATCAGTAGGAGATAGAACAAGTTTGGGGTTCAAATATGACACCAAAGACAAAGGTATAATGTAAGAGGATATTGTTTTTAGCAAAGAGATTGAAGATTCAAATTCCAAATAAGAGCAAAAGGAGAGGTGTCAAAGACAATGTGAAGAAAAGTTTTATTAGGCAATCAAATACTTCAAGGTATGATAGATCTTTTAATGGTAATTGTTTCATGTGTAATAGCTTTAGGCATAGAGCTAAGGAGTGCACAAGGTTTGCTAGAGATGATCATCCTTATAGGGATACTAGGAGTGAGAAATCTAAGAATGTATTGTGCTAAAATTTTCATGAGAGAGGTCATACTACTAGGTACTGTCTACATGAACCCTCATGTCGAATTTGGGTAATGAAGGCTACAGGAAGAAGTGAAGTTGTGTATTTCGATTACACATTTTAATGTAGGAGAATCATCTCCTTCATTGTAAATATGACATAATTTTATCAATTTTAGCTTGAAGGTGAGTTTATAGGCTTAATAAGTGCTTGTGAGTCACTTTGGGTGCTAGTTTGGACCTTGGCCTTTCAAATTTTAAAATTTGTAATTCCCTCCAAAAAGGAAAGATTCAAAATTTGAGAGTATTTTTGGGTAGCTTAGGAGTTTGAAGCATTGTAGAGGACATTCTTAGTGTGTCAAGGTATAATAGGTGGTTTAAGAGTCATAATAAGAGTGTTGAGGGTTAAAGTCTTAAAGCCTAGTTAATTTGAATGTTGTGTCCAAGTAGCCATATGACCATGAGTCCTCAAAATGCTCCTAATCGAATGATAACTGATTTGAGAGGATATAAAATCCAAAATGTAATTGTATATGAGGCATCATTCGAATGATCCAATTGAGAGAGTTGAGGCTCCAAGATTGAAGAAGATATAGTTTGCAAACTATTGTTTTAATGGTGAAATTTGTGTGTAATGAATGGTTTGATAATCTTGTTTAATGTGGAATTTTGATCAATTAAATGGATTAACACTGTTAAGAAGAAAATAATAAGTTATTTGATTGCATTATTTGCACATATGCATGTGTTTATTATTGTCTTGATAAGTTGAAATAACCCTTGAACATTTTGTACATGAGAGCTTGAGGTAGAGTCGGGATTATCAAGTAAAGAATGAGTTTTAAGGGATATGTTGGTTAAGAGAAAGTATATAGATGAGTTTGATTCGTGCATGCACTCCTAAGGGTGAGTTATAAACATGGAATTCCCTATTATTGATGTTATTAATCACTCAACCATTTATATTGGAAAAACACTCACAAATAAATTTGTAGCGAGCTTCATTTGGGAACTATTCTATGAAGGATTGTCTTGAATCATGAAATCTCAACAAGATTGAAAAGTGTTTGAATGAATAGTGAGATATATGCATTTTGGAACTTCTTTCAAGGCATTCTAGTGATAAAACAATGTGTTGAGTCTCAACATTCTTGAGGTCCGAGAAACATTGTTTCTAGAGGCAAGCAAAGTTAAACTTAATGAATTAATTGAAAGAAAGGCTATGGAATTTTGTTATTAAGTCCAACTTCCGAGAAATGGAGTAATAAGGCTCAAAGAAGAGTCTTAGCACATGGGAGACGTGCCTTCATGATTCTTAAGATAGCGCATATATCTCTAGGGTTTATAACAAACCCTCGTTGCTTGTAAGTAAGTCTTGCGTGGGTAAAGTTAATGAAGCCATGATCATTTGAAGCTTGTAGACTCGAAGGTGGTGGTGAGTGTGAGCTTGAAGGAAAATTTGAAAAGGGATTTCACAAATTAAGAGAGCATTTGATCACTGGTAATGCTAGTTAAGCACATAATCCTTATATCCATAGTGCTCACTTGATGTAAAAGAGGAGTTTAAAAATTGAAATGTGAGCCTTACACTTCAGTAAGATAAACTCTTTTCCCTTTTTATTATAGACTTTCATATAACATTTTAAGCCTTGAATTGAAGTATAAGAAATGTTATGGGTGAATCTTGTCTCTCGGGTCCGATTGTGGGCTACATGCATGTTAGTTAGGGCATGAGAATAAAATACTCAAATTAGAATATTTTTGCACAAAATTTTGTATTAATGATCCCGGGAAGTGAAAAGGAGATTTCATAATAATTTTGAAGTTCCATTGGAGACATTTGCGGGAAAATTGAACAGCCTTCTCTCTCGGGATAGAGCAACCTAGTCTTAGTCCTAGTTTGTGAAGCTCCATTACAAAGGAATTAGGAGATTGTTATTGAGTTCAAAGGTGAAATTTATTACACATGTCAAGGACCATAATGGGTTCTTGAAACTACCCTTAATTATTCTTGAAATGGACTACAACCTAAATTATGCTTGACGGTTCTTAGTCCGAGACCTAGGTGAGGGCTTTGTACGCTTAGAAGAGAAAGTGAAATAAATGGAGAAAGGAGAGAATTTAGATCCCCAAATTTGGGGCACATGTTGAGTATGACTAAGAGACTTGGAAGGAATAGAGAGAGTATTGTGGGTTGATACATAAGTTTTTATCCCTATATGATACAAATACACATTTGTCTTGAGAACTAAGGGGGCCAGCTTTTGCCAAAACAGTAAGAAAGTGTAAACTTAGTGTTTTGAATCAATTTTAATGATCAATTACTATGAGTGGAATTATATGAGCAGGGTACCTGTAGAGGGAGCATGGAAGAAGCCAAAATCCCAAACTTTGCATGTTGAGGAAGGGAGTCTAGTTGAGAAAGCTAGAGGGAAGAGTGAATAAGGTATGTGGCAAGAAACTTTGAATGAAGAGGGTTCATTGGGCTTAAAGCAACATGAAGATCGGGTATGAAGAAATATAAAGAGGATATTGAAGCTATTTCAGGAAAATTTGATTAGTTAGTCAAGAATAAGCCATTTTTAGACTAGGAATGGTCTTCATATTTCCAAGTAAAGTAGAGGTGAAGTTTGCACCTATCTTAATAAATGATTATATGAATGATAGCTTGAATTGGACTACATCGGGGTTAGACATGTTCTTGCAATGACTGTTATGTTCCTACAAGTCTAGAAAGGAGCTTTCAAGGCTCTAGGATACATGACAATAGACAAGGCAGAGATATGGGACCCAAGAAGGAGTAATATGGTTCCACCTAGAACAGATATGATTGCTAATCAAAGAGATAAACAAGGTACATGTCATAAACAAGATGGAAAAGGTGAGGTGCAAGTATCTAAGAGTACTTGGTACCACTTTAGGTCACTCTTCTAGTTCACCATGAAATATTGTGTCTGTACTTAGGCTTCTTAGAGACATGTTGATCCATATGAAGCATTGAGAAGAGGGGGAGCTAATTGTTTGAAGTATGTTGTTGTAGGTGGTTTATCAAGGTATGTCATCAACATGACAAGGTATGTTGATAGTCTTTATTGGTTTTTCATTCAAATAAAGTGTGTTTCAAAAGCCCTTAAATAGGTACAATCATTTCTTTAAGCTTGTGTTTCCATAGTTGAAATCTATGAGGTCCTAGTTTGATATGTCAATGCGTAGTTATGTCTTGCATCCGAGTAGTCCATGTAAGTTAAGATCTGAGTCTAACATGAAGAGTAGTTGTTTGTCATGATATGAAGTCAAGATGTGTGTCATATCAATCAAAGATCCAATTGTAATTTAAGATTGGTTCATTTTATGAAGTCTATGAGTTAAGGTGCTTCGTTGAAATATCTAGTTATCGAGATAAGTCTCTGTCATGTCTAGGTCCGAGTATGAAGTGTTGCTAAAGGTTCACCTTTTGTATTGATCATGATGTATGTCTTATTACTCTCAGTTGTGTGAGTGAGTCTCAATGGTGTTCAATATGTTTGAAGATGTTTTAGTTGTAGTCAAGAGATCAAGAAGGTCATTCTTGAAGCCCTATAAGATGCATACTCCCACAAGGAGTCTGATTTCATGTATCTCTTGAAGTTATGTTCTGAGATTGTTCCAAGAAGGTTGACAGTGTTGGTGAATGAAGCTATCTTGAGGTCTACAAATGATGATCAAACTGCAGAGTACATTGAAAGAAGTGTTAGATTGTTGTGTTAATGTTGCGAATATGCTACGTTTTTTCGTGTTTTTTGCTGCAATATTGTTGTATTTGTGTTGGTACGAGGTGAAGATGGTGTAGTGACATTCTTCTTGTGTCTGTGAAATTTTTTCCAAGGAAAGAGAACTAGTTTAGTTCCAATCAAGAGCAAAGGGGTACATCAGATTGTGTTTGTGTTTGCAGTGATGAGATACAAGGTGATAAGTTCCCTTGGAGCAGGGGGTTGGTTATGACTCTCAAACAGTGTGAAATGAGCTCTAAGGAGTCTAGATGACTATGTATAGAAGTGGATGATGATTTTGCAGGTATGATGACAAAGAGAGTAAGTCATATGCTCAAGGAGGTTGCAATAACATGCAAACAAGGATGAAATCACTAAAGTGTTGATTCAGGTCGAGGCATTGAAGTTGATCACTCTATATGGCATATATGCAAGGTATGAGTCTGTATTTTTACATTTTTAGTTAGAGAAGGATGGTATAAACCCGTGGGGCTACAAGGTGCTATGTCATGTTGTGTATGGGCTTCCATGATTTCCTGAAGTTGGTCTAATATGCACCGAAGATGAGGTTTGGGGCTCATGGTCCTAAATGGTGTTTTACTTGCCTTGAAGCAAATTTTGTGATTTTTGCATGGTATAGCACTTGTAGGTGATGTTGAGTGTGAATGAAAACTAATTGTGAAGATTATTAGTTCAGGGGGAGTTGGTTCTATGATCATATCAAGTTCATGGATCTATTTTTATTGTTGTTAAAGTCAAAAAGACAAAGTGTCCAAATCCAAGGGGGTGTCTTGTGAACAAGTAAGTTTGAGTTCATTTATTGTTTCCATTGTGTCATGTTGTGTGTTGTCATTTTCCATGTCTAGTTGTAAGTGTAGCCTTTGTCACATATGTCAAAGGGGGCAAGAAGCATCAAAAACATGGAAAAGAGTCTAGTATGTGTGATTGGACTTGTTGGTCGAATTAATGTTTCTAAAGGTAGTTGTCATCACTGATAAAGGGGGAGATTGTTTGACATTGTGTCTTAGTGTTGTCATTGATGTCAATTCCATTGATGGAAAATGGTATTATGGTGTTGAATCGGTCTCTATGAGGTGTCTTTAAAGAGGTTTATTGGTAGTGTCCAATTTGGTGAAGGCTTATGATGTTCGGAGCATGATTCAAAGTGTGTATGCTTATATTTTGAGTCCTCCCATGTTGAGTAGAAGTTTGCATGAGGTATACCATGGTTAGTATGGAGTTTCATAGGTGTATGAGTTTCTGCAAGATAGAATACAAGTTGCTTCGGAGTCTGTTTTCCCTCTTCTAAGTCCGATTGAATGCTTTGGAGTTAGTCTAAAGTCTCTTCATTTACTTTGGAGTGTGAACTACTTTCTTCTGAGTCCAACTTATTGCTTGAGTATATGACCATAGTTTTTATAATACTATTACTACATATGGTGAAGGTCAAGAAGATGCAGCATGAGGTAAAGAAGTGCAGGTACAACTTTGAGCATGTTTTTCAGGTGATCATCTAGACCTAGTCCAGGTGCTCTAAGGTCAAATGAAGCATGAGAGTGAGGTGTAGAGGATTATGAGCTCATGGAGACATGCATAAGTGTGAGACATCTTGTCTTAGTTGTGTTAGATCCTTTTGGAGAGCTTGGAAGTAGAGCTATGAGGTCTGACTACTTGGTCATGGTGCACACAAGTCTAATCCTACTGTTTGGACACCTATTAAGGTATAATTGTCATTTTTAGGTGTGTATGAGTTATTGAGGACACGCGTGAAGGTATATCACATCATATTCATCATGTAGAAGTAGTTAGCAAAGGTTTCATGCTTGGTTAGAGTGTTGGTTTAGTTGGTTTTGGTCTAGAATATGCAAAACCCAAGGCCTTGTCATGCAATTCCTAGTGGTGGTGAAGGTACATAACTATTTGAGATAATATTATGTTTAGAGATGTTATCAGAGGGTGTTTTGATGTTGTGGGAAAATTTTCAAGTTGTCATGATGAATATTTTGCAAGATATGAGGCTTAGACCATCTTAAGAGCATGTTTTCCAGCTCGATATTGGAAAGATTTGTTTGGATGACACATGTAACCTTAGCATGGGCCCATGAGTCTTTCAAGGATGTTGGAGCATGGCGTTAAGAATATCTCGAGAGGTGGAATGAGTTCAAATGAGGCCCATACATTTATGAACGAATGTTAAGAAGTGAAATTGCTTATTATGAGCTTAAAACCCTAGGTTGAGAGCGATGGAGAAGAACTTCATGGTAGGTACCTAGAATTGATTAGTTATGCTAGCACGATGATTTTATGTAGTAGAGGACTCTTATAGGTTTCCAAAAAGGTGTGACAGAGCATGTGGTGATGAATGGACTCCACTCAAACAGATAGATTTATGAAGATGTTTAGTTTGGGACAAAGTTGTCCAAATGAGGTATGAAATAAATTGACATTGTTTTTATCATGTGAGGTTTTCTTGATGTTCGTGATAGTTTCAAATCATGGTGATGCATATAAATATAAAAGTGTACCCTATTTGTGAAGACAAGTCAAAAGGCGCTTTTGGGACAATTTCGAGCAGTTTGCATAGATGTTCTTGGTTGAAAACTTCCACTTGGAGTTGGAAGGAGTTATAATATGTTTTGGAAAGAAGATTTGGTGGTCTTTTCATTTATGAATGGTTTATGGCTTGGCAAGTTGATGTGATGGGTATTTCATGTCATTTTGTGAGGAAGAAAGTATGTTGGTTTAAAGGACAATTTTGCTTATCTTTGAAAGATTGAGTTAGTTGATGCATGTAATGGATTGGATAATGTTTTATATCACATGAAAAGTGAAGAGGGATTTTGTTCCTAGTGAAGGCCTTTGGAGGCATTGAAGTGACAAAAATTGTGCAAACTAGTTGAGTTTGCAAAACAAGTTTCTGGGCAACTTGATTTGGCGAAGAGGAAACATGTTGTGGTTTGCACATATGGATGTTTCGTGAGCTCTAAAGCATGCATGGATTTGATGTATAGATCCCGAGGATTCCAATGAGTGGTTACATGCCATAGTTGATGTGTTTTGGTGTGTTCTTGAAGCCCAAAGGTGAAGACTAGTTCCTAGAGACGATTGTTTGGTGATGAATATGAGCCTTCTTGTTAGTGTTATGAATCATTTGATTGGTGCAAATTAATGTGTGACCATGGTTGATGTTTTTATGTCATATTTGACATGTGTGAGCAATTAGGAGCTTGACTAATCATGGTTATGGTGTTTGTGAGTTTTAGCCATCTAGGTGATGGGGTTTTGAGTTGATTTTGAGCTTGTTTGGTGCATTTGGGCATGGCCGACCTATATGGGTCCATTGTATGAATTTGAATAAGTGTAATTTTATGTTTTTGAGTTTCGTTGGTCGAGCTATTGGTATACAACTGACTTGCTTTATGTTTATGAGAAGAGAAGTATATAAAAGTGAAGTTATGGTTCATTTTTCAACAAGCCAAGAGAGAGGGAAAAAATGTAACCCAAATGTGAGTGAGAATAGGTATGAAAGCATTATTTCAAAGCTAAGAAAGTGTGAAAGGCTGAGGAATGTTAGAGATCCGTGTGCAAGAGGTTCGATCAAATCGATCATGTTTGTGCAAGATTGAGTGAGATAGAAGGAGGGTTTGAAGAAGGTTTGAAAGTGTATGAGTTGAATCTTTGATCACTATCAGTTGTTTGTATTGGCAGTATTTCTACATTGGTCTTTTTATTCAAATTTTATGTGATTATTCATATTCATGCAAGTCTCTTGTTGTGAGTAATATCAACAAGGGTTTAGGGGTTGGTGCTCCTTGTGGGGTTGGTGTCTCACTAAAGAAATCTCTTGTGATGTGTAATATTCACTTGAGTCTTTGTTGTGTGTAATATCAACAAAGTTTTCAGTGGGTTTTCTTCCCCTTGAGAGTTTCCCACTTATATCTTGTGTTCTTGTGTCTCTTGCATGGTTATGTTGATTTGATTAAATGTTATGCACACATTAATAAATGGATGAATGGTTTATGGTTCAAGTAAGCAAATCTGAAATTAGTTAAAGTTTAATAAGGATGATTCACCCACTCCCCACCGCCCCCACTCTCACCCATTGTGCTTCCAACAATGGGGAGGATATGGTTTAAGATGTATTAATGGGTTGATGGGTTGATGGGTTCGTTATAGATTTGTTCATGAGAAAATGTGTTTTTAGGCCCCATAGTAGCGAAAGATCTAGTCTCGCAATTTTGTTTATCAAAGTTTGCATGGGATCATTTGATGGGATTGGACGGTTGTTGAAGAAGAGTCGGCTTGTCCATAGGCTAGGGGATTTGATTGTTGATATTGATGATATGGTAAAAGATGATTTTGAAAAGGAGGAAGGCTTCCTGGTATGTTGTAAGTTTGTTGGGAAACTAACGGTTGTGAGGAAGAGTGGATATATTGATAAGGATGAGGGATAGAAGTGTTGACAAGAGGTTGCGATGGTTGTGGATTTTGTTGAGTAGGAATGTATCCGTATTATGGCACACTCGTCATAGAGATAGGTTGTGAAAGGGGACGAGTGCTACGATAAATGATTGTATTGATATGTGGTAAAGATGTAAGAATAGATACGACTAAGTTTTGGATCGAGGATGTGGGTTGCGCGAGATGACGGGTTGAGATGTGGCCAGGAACTTGTAGAATGAGGCATACCAATAGAGCTTGTCGAGCGAGGAAGAGAAGTAGAAGGGGTGTGACTAACTACGGGTGATGAATTAATAATGTGAGTTTGGACACCCTAAGGATTGGTTGAGGATGCAGACGACAAGGGCCCTTGTTGGCTAACCGTGTTTAGTGATGAGATAGTGTTGAGTTCAAAGTTGGCTATGGGAGTGGATGAAATAGGTGCAAATGTTTATGTACAATGGGGGGGGGATAAGGAGCGCTTTGTTCGATAACTAGCTAATAAGTGGGTCGATGAGTCAAGAGTGATCATACGTTACAGTAGTAATAGGTGGTCGAGGTTCTAGACTATAACTGGGAGACGAATGGCGCATGAAGCAAGATAGTTGCTAAGGACGACATGATTGGTATCTAAGAGTTCCTCAAATATTGGGTCACCACTATCAAAGTACTATGGAATGGGTGGATCAGAATTTCTGACATGTTTGAGTGAATGTTGGGAGAGCGTGGGCTCTTGGGTTGTTTCTAGGGGTTGTTGTAATGGGTCTGACATGTATGTGATATTCTAGATACGGGATTGGTGTCTAGTCAAAACCATGAGACAGACAATAAAAAGGACAATTTTATAAGAATGAAAAACACGCAATCAACAATAAGTTTTTATTATCTTGATTAATTAGAAATATGTGAAAAAAAGATGTCTTGTATGAGGTACTAAGAATCAGGGTTGCTAAGGTTAGTTTCAAGTATGTTGAGGATGGAGTCCTCAATATACCCAAAGACACAAGAGGCCCAAATCTATGTTGATGTCGATACGAGACGTGATATTGGGGCCTACCCTCTCCTCTCACTTCACGGCCCCGCAATAATAAGAGTGTTGGGTGCTTGGTCGATATACTGCCCACCAATTATTTATACTTGTCAAGAACAACGGGTCGGCTTCCCTCTTGGTGATGAAATCCAAGTAGGTAGACCTAGAAGGGGATGTTTAAAATGCAAGTTTGATTATACGTGATTTGGTCGTGTGTGAGGGAAAGGAGTGAATACATTATTTAACCCCTACTTAAACTAGATGAGCAAGCAAGAATGCAAGTTATTTTTAAGACCTGAAAGAAAAATTGATTTGAATGCGGACAAAACACATAGGATGTGATGTTGAAAAGAGACTGAAAGGAGGGAAGAAAGAAGTACCTTCGGTGGCTAAAATATTCTCTTTTTATTATTTTACGTGTTCTTGAAAAGCCGCTAGAGGACTCCAAGTTGAAAAGTTAGTTAATCTCACAAGAAATGAAGCAAGAAATGGATTCTACCATAGGAATGTAGAATTTGATCAAAAAAAGACCAAGGTCACACCGAGCGTGCCAGATGTTTTAGTAGATTTTAGGATTCGATCTTATTAAGTGAAACAAACCACTAAAGCTTAGAAAATAACAAGGTTTAATGATACCTGTGTTGACAACGTCGAGATGTACAAATCCAAATGGGTGCAAGAGACATTTCTTTGAGAGAATGAGGAAACTTGCAGATAAGTAGACAGCTCAACAAAAGAGATGTTAGATAATAATTTGACAAGTTGCTTGGCAAAGGCCAATCCCAAGAACCAAAGGGCTTCCTTTGACAAGTGTCAAATCACTTTTTAATCAATTAAGCTTGGAAATCATGACAAAATTATAGATGATATAGAATAATAAAGTTATGATGTACTCGTATGGATGGTAAGATTCAATCAACGTCCTTGATGATAGGTCGAGGGATGAAAATGTCTTCCTTGCAACAATTGGCCTCGTCACTATGTTCGAGGAGAACTTCCAACTGCTCAGTGATCTCGTCTAGATTGGGTGTGAAAGCGATGGCGCAGAGACTTAGTTCGTAGTCGATGTCTGACTATTCCCACAAGAGTGGTTATTGCAAAATCGATTACCCTACTCGTGGAAATGTCATCTAACAAAAACAAAGGCTTACAAGCAACGATGGATTAGACATGATTACTAATTTTTAAATAAATAAGACAATTTTTAACATGGCTCGCCGTCAATCAAGTCAATTGGGTCGATCGTTGTTAAAACCAAGTGAATCAAACAGAATTTGGAAAGTTAGGAATTCTCTTATGGAAAGCAGAATATTCTTTTGAGAGCTAAGACTGATAATTGACGATATTGAACTTGAGAATGTAATATACTTAAAAAGAGACTTAGCTTGGTGAATAAAAACAACGTTGGTTGAATGGGTGTGCAAACTAATTGTTCCAAAGGTAACTTAACACCGTGAGATGCCTGGGAACCTTCGCATTGATCCCCGTACAAGCCTCGATGAGCTTTAGTCTCGCCTCATGTAAGCTTGGGAGCTAGATGATCAAGATTGAATTCGGAATTTAGGATCAAAGTTGGAAAGATGAGAAAATTTGAATCCTTGGGCAAAGGCCTGAGTTGGTTTATATAGGATTGATGTCGTTTCAACAAATCACTACCAATCTGCATCAATTGGCGACGATCACAGGATAAGTTCAATTACTCTCCTTTCATGGAACTTTCGATTCTCAAACGGTTTTTAAGTTGTTTTAAGTTCGCATGAGGGTTGTTAGGTTGTTTAGATTGTTTTGGTTTATTTGTTTTCATTGATTTAAGATTATTTTATGCTTGCAGGAGGTTAGAGTGCAAAGGTGAAAACAATTGTGGGTTTGCAAAAGGGTGTGTTAGAGTGCATACACACTTATGGGAATTAAGGTGTCCTAATTATGGTGTCTACAAATCTCTTTTGCTGCAACACCATTCTCTTTTCCTTGTTCAACACTCGAGGTTGTTCTTGATCCCTTCAATTTAAAAAAATACTTATCCTTCTCACACACCGCAACTCTTGCATGAGCCATTGGCTTTAATCATTCGCAATGTCTGTCTCCATCGCCCTTTGTTGCCACTACCACTCCCTGCCTTCTTTAACCCTCGAAAAGATATATATATATATATATATATATATTCAAGTACCCGTCCATCTCCTGGTAACCATCATAATAAACTATTCACAAGCAGCAACTTGCCAATGGCATTTCCAATTGCATCATCCTAGATTTCTTCATAATCCTCTCTGCATCAAATGTTCTACCTGCAAGTTTCAATGGACTTAAAATGTAGCACAACATTTTGTGGTGGCACATTTTGTGCATTACATACAATGGATGAATAGATTGCAATTGTGATCTTAACTAGATCCTTTCCTATTACTGTATCTTTGACATGCTTTTCTATCTGGCAATAGACTTGCCCATGTGTACATTTTCCTATAGTTACTTAAAGAGTTTGTAGTAAAAGATACATTGCCTTACACCAGTAAGTTACATTTACGATACTTTAAAAGCTAATACCACCATATTTTGTCAATTATATACAATGGATGGATCAATTTCTTTTTTACAAGTCTAAAGTAGATATATTCCTGCTATTGCATGTTTGAATTTCTTTTCTAGATGTGCCATCAGGGTTTCCCATGTGCATGTCAATACTTTATGGTTCATATTATAAAACCTATTTGCTTCGTATTTAAGTTACGTTTACAAGCCCTCGTGAACATTACTGTTATCCAAATGAAAAGCATGAATAACAAAAAGAAAAAGATCATATGAACAACAAAAAGAAAAAGATCATATCATTACCCAGATTATTGGATGGGATGTCCTTATGGCATTCTGGAACTAGCTTTGACAGCCCCTTTGCATTTTTTCTACCATTCAATCTTTATACAACAAATGCTCATGACGATCTTCCGTTTGTTTTTATGCTTAATATTCTGCTCTACAAACTCCCAATGAAAGTAAGAGATACTAAGTAAAATGTTTCAAGTAACACATTCAATGAAATGGCGGTGTTTACAATTAAATTTTCACGATGCCCAAATATCAGACATAGAATATAAATCAGGCACCCCATCAGACTTCAATGCTATCCTATACAACTTTCTAAGCTTCACTACATCCATAACTCTATTGGCTGTACTTTGCACCTCCCCATGAGACACTTTTATGATGCACTTTTTGATCTAGATTGAACAGAGGAAACTTGACTAGAATATTTGGTTGTACTATTTGCAGCTGCCAGTATAGTCTTTAGCAAACTCTGCAATTGCTGGCAAAAATTTCAGTAACTCTGCAATATCCAATATAAGCATCTGATCTTGCGATAAAGGAATTTTTAATCCCGGCATCAAATGCTTTTTTCCCTTCCAGCAGAGAAGATAAAGCTGATTCAAGCATCTGCCACAGCACCAGAATCTTAGTCAAATGCCTGCAACTAGTATTATCTGCTTTTCAAATGCTAGAAATTAAGTCCATCTTTAAGAACACACCGTAGGTAGGATCAAGGTCCATGATTGCAATTGATATACAATATTTCTACCTCACATTCATAAAATTAAATGAATGTGGGGTAGAGCTAATATTCACTTTTGTGAAAGATCTAAACGAAAGGGAAAACAGACGCAAATAAAAGAAAATGAAAATAGGTTTTACACCCACCATCCCTTGAAATATCATGGGATGAAAAGTTTGGACGACAGTATACTTATGTTATCATATATTAACCACTGAAGTTCTGGAAGTAACTTCATTTAGTTGTCATGATGTGTTTGGTTAGTCGTCAATCCTCATAAGGAATGCATTCTGAGATTTTACTGGCCTTATATTGATTTGACTGATGTTGCAGAAGTCTCATGGTTAACCATAAGCAAAATGAAACTTATCTTGTTATTTCTAATCTAAAGGAAAATATTAAAATATATGTTTTTATGTCTCTCCATTAAAATTAGACATGTAAAACCCCATGACAATAAACCAGCAGCTACCCATCCTAGTTTCAAGCTCTGCCCTGCAGAAAGTGATTCTACTTGCAGGTACACAAGAAGATCATACATTGTCTTTTAACACATATGACATATATACATAATACTTGCATCTCATAAATTCGTGCACATTGTGCTAAAATATTTTCTAGCAAACTTACATATGACCACAAGCTAAAAGCAACATCAACCAGAGGCAACTTAATTAAGACAGTATGCTGGATTGTTGAATTACAGTCCCTCCTATGTTTCACTGTCTTTAACATGACAATAAGACCATGGATAAATGTATGGCACCAATAGCCAATAAGCCATATATGTGAAGGGAGGAGTGGGATCAAAAGAAATTTCTGAGGGTAGTTCAGCATGCGTCCAAAAAGAAAACTAATCAGTCTCGAGTCCACGGTAAACAAGAATATAAGTAACTTGTTTTTGTCTCCATAACTCTAGTGCCTACTAGAAAGTAATTATATATCTTATAGTTTTATGAATTCTCGTGCCTACCAGAAAGTACTTCTATATCGTATAGTTTTATGAACTAATTGTTTACCTTCAAAGATGCATAATTTATGTTCCCATCAAATATACTCCAGTGTTATACCATCTAGCTCCTTGTACGTAAAAAAATAACAACACAAGTCATGATTGTATTTTAGTTTTTACAGCTCACACGTCTTGAAATTATCCACTGTAGGAATAATGGGGCTAGAAAATCTCATCCTACCAGAGTAGGTATATTAATTGTTTTAAGCATTATAAACTATTAACTTAAATCTATAGTAGCAGAATCAGTGATAGTATTAATCTAAATTATCTGGTCTGAGTTTGACTTTAAATTCAATGACCGTAAGTTTAAAAATAACAAAAAATAGATATCATCAAAATAGACATGAGATAAAGGTGTATTCTTTAATGTATCTTCCAGAGTAGTAGACATCTGTGTCATTCTCTCTCTCTCTCTCTCTCTCTCTCTCTCTCTCTCTCTCTCTCTCTCTCTCTCTCTCTCTCATGATTGCATTTTAGTTTTTACAGCTCACACGTCTTGAAATTTTCCACTGTAGGAATAATGGGGCTAGAAAATCTCATCCTACCAGAGTAGGTATATTAATTGTTTTAAGCATTATAAACCATTAACTTAAATCTACAGTAGCAGAATCATTGATAGTATTAATCTAAATTATCTGGTCTGAGTTTGACTTTAAATTCAATGACCATAAGTTTTAAAATAATAAAAAATAGATATCATCAAAATAGACATGAGATAAAGGTGTATTCTTTAATGTATCTTCCAGAGTAGTAGACATGTGTCATTCTCTTTGCTTCCAATTTGTCTGAAAATTTTGTTAGATCTCTCTCTCTCTATATATAGAGAGAGAGAGAGAGTAGTATCTGAAGTAATGCAGTGAACTGTTGTCTTGACGACCCCTTTTTGTTCAAGACTAAGAGCTCTATCTGCTTGAATTCCTGAAAACTTGGGGAAGATTTTGTTTGTGATAATTGGAATTGTGCCCTAGCTGTATGCCCAACCATGTGCTGGATTTCTGTCCCCATTTTGATTGCTTGGGGTTGTCAGAGTTTCAAAGTCACGGCTTGAAGTACAGGTGATGGTAATGATGGGAAGGAAATTAGAGGGAATGAACATAAGGTATTAAAATCACCCCAGGAAGGCCCATCCAGACTAAAAAGCAAGGAGGACATTCAAGCAGCTAACAGGTTTAAGTTTACAGGAGGTTTTAAAATAGGCAGACTGTAGGAATACATGACACAAGGAGGACATTTGAAGAGTATAAATACCTGAGCCAAAACAAAGGATAATCTTAAGATAATAGGAGCAACCTCCACTTGAATTTTCTTTTCGATGGAGCAAACTGCCTTCTATATACCTCCCAGCAACCAGACTCTGACCGTACCACAACATTGTTGTGCCCGGCATGCATATATTGTGGGTCTGCTTAGTGCTCCAACCAATAACAGCCACGTAAATCTTCGCTGACCCATTCCTAGGAGAAGTAAGCAATTAACCCTGGACTTCGCAATCCAATAGGTATTCTTTGTTATCCTTATTAAGGCCAGGAAAATGTTGCATTCTACTTGTTTTTGGCATTCATATAGCCTGAGAAGGTACAGGAAGGAAGGAGGCAGACATATTATTTCTTTTACAATGCATGGGAAAGATGAAAATATGAACTGGATAGCTGGGAGGGAATTTATAGTTTCTCACCTTCAAAAACTACATAACGCACCCTTCTAAGTTCTAACAGAAACAGAGCCAACATAAGAAACACTAATGTCCGTAGACCTCTGACAAACCTGACAAACTACCTCACTTGAAGCAGCAAAATCACAGTTGGTAAGCCCAAAGTTTGGTCTCTTACAGTATGTGTGACCAGTGAAAGAAGTCCAAGACACTATACTGTCATAAACAAGTAACCCCTGAACTCCACCAGATGAATGCAGATGCTACATTGGTGTTGGGATAAAATTCTTTTGAAACAGCAAGAGAGGAATGGTGAGTTGTGAATGCTAGCGATTACGTCAGATGCTGACAAGGGCATATGAGAACCAAAGGCTGCAATTTCCATAATTACCTACATCACATCACTGAATTCTAACAGTGGCTTACTCATTTGAGCATTGATGAAGCTTGTATACTTATGTGGCAATGAATAATCTATCGGCGGATTCTAGAAATCAAGTGTTTATTAAGGAGGCCACCATCATTAACTTTCCCTATACACATTCCCCTAACAATGGTGTTGACCACAACTCCTAGCAAACATCATAGTCATAGGTAAGACCTCAGTTATACGGGACCATGGGAGAAAATAAATCCCTCCATACGCTCCCTTAAAATTATAAATAATCTTGTCTTGATTTGTCTTCGTCGAAGAGTCAAAATTCAAGCAAAGCATTTCTTCTTGTTGTGGTTTCCTCCACAGTCGAGGTTTAGCAGCTACTGGCACTGTGGACAACAACCAAGACCATTTTAAATGGATATTATCTAAATAATTTCATCCTAGACTCAGCTTCTGATTATAGTACACGCTTCAAACAATGAAAAGAGTACGTCTTTCCTATATTGTGATACTCGATGGATTCAAAACAAGGGCATTGTTTGGTGAAATTTAGGAAATTCAAATGTTTCTAGCAGCTATCCAATGAAAATAAAGATGACTCCAGAATCCAAATACAAATGGTATGATCCTTAGTAGACAATTTGCTTGAGATGGGAAGAAATATTTCTCTAGATTGGACTTGTGCCACCAATAGCAAGTCAGATGAAGTAAAGGCACAATATAATCAATTCAAGCCCCCAGGGGCTGGCCCGACAGGTCATGGGAGGTTGCATTAAAGCACCCCAACTAAGAGGACTTGGGTTTGAGTCCCTAATTTAATTGTGTGGGAGGGATGAAGCATCTAAGCCAACCCCAAGGTTATGGTGCCAAGCCAATTTGAACCCGTGACTTCCAATGAAGAGGCTTCACCTCTGGACTTGCTTACAAATTTCCCTTGTAACAGTTATGACAAAAAGTAGCACCCTAGGATTTGCACATTACAGACCCCTACCTTTTGCTAACACGGACTGTCTCCAAGTTGTGGGACTTGCGAATCGAGACAAACCTCCGAAGAAGGCCGGTTCCTCTACCTAATCCTAATGCTAAAATGCAAACTAACTAATCTTAAAATAACAATTCCAAGGGACCAGGAGAGAGAGAGAAAGGTTAGAAAGATGCATGGAAATGAAATCCTAAGCTAAAAGATGGTGATAGCACCAGAAAAGGGTGAGGACACTCTAATGAGGGAGAAAGGAGAAGGAAATGGAGAAGGGAGAGGCCAGACATAAGTGACACAAACCCAAACTGCATTTCACATCTATTCTCACATGAGAAATACATGCACAACATTCAAATAAAAGAGAGGCAAGGTTGCAGATGCAGACACAAGTCATGGTTGAGAAAACACCACAAAACAAGCTTTATTGCAATAAAGTATGCACAGACCATTACAGTTGCAGAGGAAGGCACAAAAACACATTGCCAAGTCCTAAATGGAGGTTTGACGGCTCACAGCTGCTCAGGAATCATTTTGACATAGTTCCTTTACATTTTAGAACATCCTCCTCCTTCAAAATGAAAGATTTTTACAATATATAGATCAAGGAAGAAAGAGAAGAGGGAAAACGAAGGGCACGGCTTTTTCAACTTTTAACCGCCAACAATTGTATTGAATTCTCCTGGAAAGCACATGGGCACCCCTTCAAGACCATCCTTGTGTCCATTTTGTCTTGAGATGGAAGCCATACTTCATCAACTTTGGCAATGAGAGTGAGATTTGACCGCTTTCGTGCTCAAGACTGTCCTCTCTCCCTCTGAAGCCGTGTTTTCCATTCTGACCTACCAAATCTCATCAATTCTTGATTTTCATGATGTCAAATTGAAGGGCTCGAGGAGACCTTTCCAACAATACTAATTTTGCATGATTTGGAGCTCTGGAGCGAAAGATATGGCCATTTGAATATTTGCATGTCGAGATGAACAGAGAGTGACACGTAGAAGCATTTGATTGGCTCCGAGATTGCCTTTGTCTACGTGTGCATTGTTATTCCTTTGCCACATGTTCGCCTTTCATTAGTCAGCAGTCGGGCTTTTTCTCTTTCTCGAGTATGTTCACTACAAAGTGTAAGCCAATAAGATATCTCCACGTACCTTCGCAGTGTCAAATTGTTCTTTTACTTGTACTGCCACCGCGAAACATGAGTCAATAGGAAAGCTTCTTGCAATGTCGGTCTTCACTTATACCATATCGACCCCGAGAAGCGCGAACCAGCAAGAAGGCTCCACGCTTGTCTCATGTCGGTCCTCGCTATAAGAACCTTGTCGAGAGCACGAAGCACGCACCAATGAGAAAGCTCCACGCTCCTCACAATGTCAAATTGTTGTTTTACCCCGACCGACAACTACAAAACATGAGCCAATGAGAAAGCTCCACATATGGCAAGTATCGGATCTCTATTGCTTTCACTTTTGCTTTTAATTGGTTGCGCCTTCGCATCGCAACTTCTATCTAGGTAGACTTAAAACTATCGGCTCGTAAAAATGCAGCCACGCATAGAACCTTATCGGCCACACCACCCAGACTCGAAGCCTTTTGAAAACCGGCTCATTTCGTGAGCTTTACGTCTACGGAAGTCCATATGCTCACCCTGAGCCAGAATAGTGACGCGTGTCCACCGTCCGCTGTTGATTTCTGCCATGCGGTGCCTTCAATTTGCGCCACCTGTCATGCTCGCCCCGCTGACCGTTCAACCCTTTCCCGGACCCGAAATGCTATCGACCTTGATTGATTCCGCAGACCTCATGTCCGTCAAAGAATCGCCAGTGAAATTTGCCAAAATGGCAACATGTGTCCTACTCCGACAGCCTCAATCTGCATCGCATGTCCCCCTGTCTCCGATGTTTGGCGTTGAAATTGACAGCCAAATGAACGCCACACGGCCTTGTAAAAATAACCTACTAATGGATTAGTTGAGCCTCCCATGTGTTTTAAATGCCAACGGTCGGTGCTTTGAGTGGTCGAATTTGATACCGCTTTAAATGTATTTTGCCCCTTTAAAATGACTAAGTCCATTTTTAGCCAAAATAACCCGGGGTATTTTGGAATAACAAGAATAAAAATATATATAATCAATTAAAAAGATCCTAGTAGAGGATCTTCTAAGGAAAAGTTGGGCTTGGTTCTTATGTCTTGCTTTCATCTATTAATGTTGGGTTGACAATGAAGGTTTAGCAAAAAAAACATGATAGTAATGTGTGCCAAGTTGGTTGCAATGCACGTGTTGTCTTTCACTTGCCTAAAGGAAGAACATCCCCAACCTTGCATTGCCTCAAGTTTGAATGTACAAAAACCAAAAAAACGTGGAGCAATATAAAAATTATTGGCCCTCAAGGTTGCTTAAGCACTGGGACTTTAATGTTTGAAGGTCCTTCAAGATGCTAAACTTCTAATCAATCATGTTATAGTCTCATTTAATGCAAAAACGATAAACTGAAACTTTATGGTAAAAATATGGGATATTATTGACTTTTCCGGCACTGCATACATCACAGCAATTACAAGAGAGTAGAATCACTTGTCTGATTCGATAGCAATATCAATGTTCTCTTTTGTGCAAATCGAAAGTTATCCAAAGTGAGTTGACATACAAACAGCAATTGCCAATAATGCCAGTCACTGCCAAGATTTTAAAGACGACCAATATCTTTTAGATTCTTCTCCAACTTTGATGGGAATTCATAAAAGCTTTTCACCCTTGAATACTTATTTGATAAACATGATAGGTTTATCATAGAAACAATGAAAGATAAATTTCCATGTAAGTAATTGGTCAAAGAGTAACCTTGCTATTGAAAATGAAACATGATTTGTATATTTGGAGAAATGTTATTCTCCAAAACTGCGTCTTAAAATTGAATGTCTCCGTAAGGGTATAAGGATGTATTTTGCTGGTAATATGATGACTTGCAAGCATTCAATTTAATTTGAAGCACTAAAGTTGATGACTCAAACCTGGACCATATGTGTTAATAGGTTTGTATTTTCTTTCTTTCTTCGCACAAAAAGGCTTCCACTAGCTGAGAATAAGAAGCTCGTGGTTGCAAAGATGATTGTTTCGTATCTAAAAACTTATTAATAGTGTAATAAGCCTCCAATTGCCAAAGCTCTTCATCCAAAGACATCGTAGTCGATATTGCACCGTGTTGGCTAGATTTTCTACATAGCTGAAAACCTAGGCAGTCATGAGATAAATCTCCCTCATTTACCGACGAGGCTCCCGTGTAAAATTTGTCAATTAAATATGTTAGTATCTATTTGTGGGTATTATTTTAACCATGCAGCTCATGAACCATAGTTGTATAGTTTTGCACAGTTAAGTAAGCAGCTTGTTTAAATAAAGGAAATATCTAATGAAGAAGGAAATAATAAAAACACAGGAAAGAAAGGGGGAAGATGTGCAAACCAATCAATAGATTACAGAGTTGATTGCATGCACATAGAAAGAACCAATAAATATTAACACACAGAATTATAAGCAAAGGCAGCTTTTTCGAGATCTAGATCTAAAATAACACAAAGTTTATAAATAGATCTAAAATAAAAGCTAGAAACAAAATGCACCGTGACACAAAATTTTCCGAAAATCTGCTCATTTCTATTTCTTTGCTTCAAATAGCTATCAGGGGTTTCAGCACAAAGTCTGGAACACAAGAATGTTGCTTACAAATTCTCGATCTTTTAACCCGTAGGTTATTCCTCTACTTATAGCATGTAGAGGGGAAATTACAAATAGGAAGTTTTTAGTGAATTGGCACATGTGGAAGTTGTCAAGGAAACAACTGGCAATCTCCCTCCTGGAATTCCTCTTTGCATGACATGCATGATTTGCAACTAAAGATAGAACCTTCTATTTTGCATGTCTGCCACCTATCTCCAAGTAATTGACTTCTTCAAATAATGGCTTTTAAACCAATCACTTAAGTTGTATAATTTAATTGATCACTCAATTACTTTATCGAAGAAAAGAAGAAGAAAGAGGAAACGAAATTAGATGAAAGTTGCAACACTTCCAATTTTGTTCTTTTTCCATATTCTGCATGTGGTTGATTCTTTTGCCCTTGATTCTCACCAAACTGGATCTAGAAGCGCAAGATCCTCGAAGCGGTGCGAATCTGGAATTTTGCTTACGGGTGTTACCTTTGCCTTGTCTTCCCCCTTATCCTCAAGCTTTAGCAATTCTTCTCCAAAGACATGTATCAAGACAATGTTTGTCATAAATAACTCATCTTTTTTTATTTTTAATTGCATATGAGCAATTAAAAATTCAGGAAAGCACTCCGGGTGAATGCAACTTCAATGAAGGCTTCAACTAGAAGATTGGGAGCACATGCACAAGATCCTTGGAAGGAATTTTTCATGCACTGACTTCTACACGGGTTGCATTAGAAACAAGTCGAAGCTATGCATGATTCTGCTGATCCTTTTCTTTCATCATGCTTTGCCATGGCCAGAGAAATCTTTGTCTGAGCAACTCTTTCTCTTTTTATTTGGCCGGAATTCTTTACAATTGGTGCAAATCTGGAATTTCTTCAGATTCGGAAGATATATTCAATGTATTGGACATTGATTTAAGCTCCCTTTCAATTATATAAGCACCTGTAATGAATACCTGGGCACCTGTAATACTATGCAGACAATTAATCAGACTTAAATCAAGCTCCTTCAAACCTAGGCGCCAAACTTTGAAGCTTTCCAGAATGAAAACACCTTTTCTTGAGCAAAATTCCTCCTTTGGGCGCCAAAATTGTTTGGGTTGCACTCTTTTGCTAGAAGAATTAATTAATTCATCATTATGGCAGCCCATGCTTATATAACCTTCATCATTCTATAATTAATAATTGCCCTTCCTATTCCTGGCAATTAATTAATTAAAAATCATGTTTTTCTCTTAAACTTGGGCGCCAAAATTTGCATGCTTTGGGGCTGCATTAAATAAATTAAATTAATTTAATTTTAGTTTTCTTCCTTCACCTTCCTCGACTTCACACTATGCTTTGACCTCATGCGCCAAAAATTGGAATTAATTCCATCAATAAATACTTTAAAAAGTATTATTTCTCCTCTAGGTGGGTCGCACTTTTTGCCATGGCTGATTTCTATTTTTAAAAGTCACTTTTTGATGGGAATAATCACCCTGCACTGCAACTCCAAAAATCCCATGGTCCACTTAAGTTGTTTGACTTTCATAATGGGATTTTTTACCCTGCAAGGCAGGTAAGAAATTCCCATCAATGCCTAAAGTGATTTTCTTTTATTTTATAATGGGAATTTTCACCCTGCAAGGCAGGTAAGAAATTCCCGCCTGTCTACTGCCTCTAATTTTCCCTTCATGACTTAGGTGACTTCGCTTCCATGGGAAAAAGTACCGCCCGCTACCAAAAATCCCATTGCAGCTTAAAACCTTCCTTTCCCAAAAATGCGACTTGCCCAGAAGAGGCCTTTTTTTGTGCATGACTTCATCTTTTTAGAGAGAACCAGACTTCCTGTGGCAAATTCCTTCTGGCATGACGTCCGTAGATGATTTCCAGATACTCCAAGCAAGAAAACAGACTGAATTGGCAAAGGAATTGACCTAGGGGAATTTCACAGAGAAAAAACACGCAAAAAAATAAAAACGAAAAATGTTGCTAGAAGTCACAGACAAAGCCCAGGATCCATTCCTGGTGAAAACCGTACTGGTATATGAGAATATTGACATGTAAAACCTCAACAGGGTTAAACCGGAGCACAATTTACCTCAAACGGGGCTTAAAATAATTAAATAAAAATTTCTCGCAGGCAAACCCCAGCGATTGAATTTTTTTGAATGTGCAATGAAAATGGACAAATCTATGGGGAAGCACCATCACACATTGAATTAGACGAATAATAGCAAAACATAGTTCTTATATTTGTCTTGAATAGGATATACTATACAATGCTAGATTTTGTAACCAAGCCTATGTTATTCCTGTGGGCCGAACCCTGAAAAGGATTTTATGGCATAAGAATGTGTACAAATGATGGTGTAATATGTAAAGCCAAAAAACATCTTCGATCATTGGATGTGTTGGTGCCCATTTTCATCCTTTTCCATTTTGCCATGTTTCCCTTTGCTCTTTATGCTCTGAACGTTTTTTCTCTTAAAATTGGTGCTATGCAACTTTTCCCTCTAGATCAATGCCTCAAATGCTCATAAACTTATTATTTTGCCCCAATTTGAAAGAAATATACGTGTATGCCCTATTTTGTGCCCTAATTTTTCCAAATCAATGCCTCTCGCTGCTTTTTCCACTTTTCCCACCTTTGAGCTCAAAATTGTTCGTTTCATGCATATTCGCCTCAAAAATCCTCGCCATGGTCAAAATTGCATAAAATCACTTCCCATTTGTTTTTGATCAAAAAATTCTTCACCCACGAAGAAAAAATCGAATTTGGGCATCTCTCGCGCGCTTTTTGCGTCTTTACGGTCGACAGCGCCTTTTCGATCGTCAATGTCTAGCTCGCTGCATTCATCGGCAACGTGAACGCTTGTAATCGACGGGTATCGGCGCGCTTACTTGAAAAACTTAACGCTTTTCGTGCCTTGAAAAAGTTGCAAGTTGCCCCCGCAGGCCCCAGAGGAGGACACGTGGCAGGCGGGATGCAAGGCGGAGTAGCAAAGGACTTGGAAGAATTTTGCCTTATGGAGAAAAGGAATGAAAGTTGTGAAAAGGGGCGTAGGCCCGCATCAAGTCAGTAGTGGACACGTGTCAGCGTCAGAGCACAAGGCAGGCCGGCAGAAGAAAAGTGGGAAAATTTCCCTTGGCGAAAAAAGGAGTTAAAATATGAAATGAGCCCGCAGATCCTCAGAGAATCACAGGGAGACACATGGCAGGGGCAGAGGGGAGTGCGGGTCGCCGGAGGAAAAAGGAAACTTTTTCCCTTTTAACAAAATAAGTTAGAGTGATAATTTGAAGTGTGGCCCCGCGGAAATCAGTGACCGACACGTGGTAGGGACAGAATTAGAGGCGCGGGTCCACGGGGAAAAGTGAGAAAATTTTCCTTTTTCCCAAAAAGGGTGGAAATGCGTAGAATTGAGTTGTGATTCCAATGGGGCCCACCTTGGGACACGTGTCAGCACCAAATCTCAAGGGCGGAGGGGCGGAGAAAAATGTCAAAATTTTACATTTTTCCAAAAATGTTAAAAGTCAAAAAGTTATCCCAAATCCATTTCCAATCACGTTATGACACGTGGAGGGCTCAGATTGAAGGGAGAAAGGCAAATCAACAGATCTGTGCATTTTTCAATTTGGCCGCCATTTGAGCTCCAGGAAGCTTGGAGATGCAAATTTTGCATCAATTTTCATCAATTTTTGGCAAATTCGTGTCGATTGTGCCTGCAAGGACCAATGCAATTGGTGTTAAGGATCAATTTGCAGATTTGAGATGTTTTTGAAGTAAATTTTTGCCCTAACCCGTGCAAAAACGTAAAATATCAAATCAAGAAGTTGCAGAGCCAAATTTTGGATGGATAAGGATGAAATGATGAAATGAAAGGGGCTGCATGCTTTGAAGATGAAAAATGTGCCCCACAATGGATAATGATGAAAGTTTTGTAATGATTCACCTTTTGAAAGAACAACTGGCAACTTTTTGCGAGTCTGTTAGATGTCATTTTCCAAAAATATTGCAAAGCAAAGGTGCTCCGAATATTCCACTTTTGGAGGGAAGATTTGAGAGGCAAAGGATCAGTTGTAATAAAAAGTTATATATTGCATGAATTTGTCATGCAAATGGTCGAAGAAACTTAGAATTTCACAGGAAAATCTGGGAAAAGCCCATTCTTTGAGAAACCACCTGAGAACCATTTCTAATTCCTTTTTGCATCGATTTGTATCATGTTGAGTTGGTTTCAGTTGTAAAGCCATCAACAAGCTCTAAGATTGTTCTTATAACATTCCCCTAATAAATTTGGTCATTCTAGATTATTTTGTGTTGTCTCTTGGCAAAATTTGCATACACTTATGTTTCAAAATGTTTTCAATTTGTGTTTCTTGCTCCTATTGTAGTCTTGTTTAAAATCTCTCTTGATCATACATGGTCTCATTTCTTGTTGATAGTTTAGTGGCATTTGCAATCTCACATTCAGAAGAGCTTTCATCTGATAAAGAGATAAACAAATTTAAAATCACTTTACCTTCCTTGAATTCAGAGATTGTTTGTAAACCTTTGGGTGCACCTTAGGTCATGATAAAATAGAGATTTCTGGATGCTTTGTTGGTTCATCTGCTTCAAGCTTTTATGGCAGGTTGTCAAAGATTGTGTGGAAGAGTGCAAATCTGGGCCTCCATTCGGTGCACATATCCTGGTTGAAGGAGTACTTTAACCCCTTTGAAGCATTCTGTTGTTTAGGTCTTACAAGCTTTTTGCAAAGGTCCTCAAAGAATTTGGCAAATTCTGGTTAGTCTTGTCTAAAATCTCCCACCAAAATTTCATTCAAACAAACCAATCCTACCTATAATACCCCTGCATTGCATTGTGTGTCAACAAAAGAATACAATCCATTTACAAAAATGCACAAAGCAAATCAGGATCATACTATGTCTTCAGTAACCCTTGCCTTGCATTGAAAGTATCTCCATAATCTGGGAGTGACAACTTGTGAAAGTCAGATTTGGAGTGTTGATTATATTTTCCCAAGGCCCCCTTCATACTATTTGCACAAATTGACGGATATCTTCATCTCCTTCACCATTTGAGGGTTACAAAATAGGTCCTCTTACCTTGGTTGAAAGGCACAACCTAAAACAGTTAGGACAAAATCAAGTCCTATTTGAGTGCTATCCATCTCTCCACAAATACGAGTGCTAGTTAGATCACATCCCCGGCTACAAAACGACATACATCATGATCTATTTGTCTTCAAGCTTCATGCCATATCTTTGATGTTGCTCAGACTGAAAAGGAGAACAAATTTGGGTACCAACACTTTCTGGCACCATTGCCGGGGACATTCTTAGTTCAATCTAATCCATGTGCATACATATTTGAGATATTTGAATGCATATCAAACCCTGGTAATGTCTCTTGCAAGTTTTGACTGCAAATATATTGTTAGAGCATCATTCTATACTCATATTTGCAAGGTGTATGCAAAGGTTTCAAGTTTTGCTTGCAATTTTATCAGTTTCCAGCAATAGTTGCACTTCATTTGCATTTGTGGTTGATAGATTCAAGAAAAGGAAGGTCTGATCTATAAAGTTTTGCAAGATCTTCAGTGCTGATAGGTATTTGACAGAGTATTTTAGTGCATTTGCACAACTAGGGTGAAAATCCTTAGTGGCGACTCCATGTTGTTTGATCTTGATAAATACCAGTGTCTTAGCTTTCATCATTTATTTTGTGTTGCTAATCTCTACAAAACTGGAGGGAAGAAGATCTCACTTCATTAGAGACTCGCTAAGAAGTAGTTTTCAGATTCAAGGAACTCGAGTTAGAAGGGAGAAGAGTTTGGAAGGTTGTTAAAGGACGACGTCGAGCAAAGGTATATCCATTGGTGAAAGAGATCAGCCTTTGGTAGAGGATTATCACTCTTCTTCCGGTGATTCCGATTCAAGCAATCCTCTCATAAACTTGTTTATTTCAACTAGTGAAGGTCCTTCTGCTGTACACTGTGAATTCCTTCTTCAATCTACACTGTGTGTTTCAATTCTAATACAACTTTCCAAGAAGATTAGCACTTAGAGAATACCAATCTTGTGAACCACATTCTTGAGCCCCAAAGACCTCTCACTCCTCATCAACTTGTGTCACCCCCAAGATCACCTCCACCAAACAATATGGCTCAGCCTAGACCTCCATTTGTTGATTAACACCTTTGGTCCTATAGACTTTAGAGAAATGGATGGTTACCAAAATGCTGTCCCACAAGATATCGAAATAGGTTGCCAAAGTTCCAAGGTAACAATGCAATAACTGGTGATCAACATCTCAAACTTTTTGTTAACATGGAGGATTTTGAAATAGAGTTTGAAGATGTGTATGTCAAATAGTTCATTCATACACTAGAAGAGGATGTTAGGGATTGGTACAAGGCTCGCCCGATAATTCAATTGATTCTTGACTGAGATGAAGAATGCATTTAGGTTGCAATATGGTGACAAGACTGATCCTAGATTTCTCTTGTCTGAATTTGAGAATATCAAGAAGAACCCCAATGAATCAGTTCATGACTTCAACACAAGGTTTAACAAAACTTTGAGAAGGCTGCCAGTTAATTTGAGGCCTTGTGATCAATCTTGTTTAATCAAATATGAAGATGCATTTGATAAGAAGGTAGCCTACTACCTAAGAGACAAGAACCCTACCAATCTAAGGCAAGCTTTCACCATGGCACTTCAAATTGAAAACAATATCAAAGCAATTGGGAAACCTCTCAAGAGAGATGGTGTAAAGTTGATAAACCCTGAAAAACCTCAAGCTAGTAAGGGTGCTGATTTGGAGGAGGTTGTGAAGACTTTGGCAGGGGCTGTCAAAGAAATCTCATACAAGTTAGCCTAGGCTAAAAAAGGGAATTGGGACAGACTTCACAAGGTCAGCAAAAAGCACAAAACCATGACAGATTTGTCAATCATCCTAGAGGTGATCAAAGGGCTGATGATATAAGGAAAGGACCCATGGGGTCTACAAATAGACATCCCCAAGCACGTGAAGGAAGAGTGTTACCTAATCCCCAACTCGCTAGGGTTGTTGTTGAGGAAGTTGCTAATATTGATTGGTGTGATAGGTGTTTTCTACCCCATCCTCCATGTGAAGTGGACCAGCAAGATGGTGAAGCTTGTAATGTCCCCTCTTTTCAAATGAGCTTGACGAAGACCTTTGGCCCTTTTTGTCTACCCAACGGCCAAAGGAGGTTTCTAGGGTGACTAAGTTTCTATTATTTTATTATATTGTGCTAATGTTTTTAAAATAACATTATAAGTTGCACATATAATAAATAATAAAGCTTATTAATAAATTAAAAATGTCAATATCAAAATACAATTAAAATTAATTGTATTAGAGGAAAAGTGCGACTTACCTATGGGAGTCATAAATAGGGAAATGTGTCATTAAGCCCATAGGTAAAAATGCGAATAGCATAGGGAAAAGAAAAGAATGTGATTGGCTTGTTTAGAGGTGGTTGTTGGGCTGTTTTTCCTTTATATAGGCAAGTCGACTTGCTTAGAGATATCCAGATTTTTATTATCAGATTTTGCATTGTTAAGAGCTCTTGCTTTTATCAGAAATTCCAAGGACGAAAACCCTTGTGAATTAAACCTCTTGTGGACGAAAACCCCAAGGGATTGAGAGGGGATTTCACTCAGAAATTTCCAGCGTTCTTATTCAGATTTCCAGGTTAATTTCAGCAGTGTTTGTGAAGGTGTTTTCAGTGGTTTATGACAGCAGTTGGGTCGACTTATTGTGGATGGTTTTGGCAACATTTCAAGAGGTATTTCCTTCAAAAATATTTGTCAAATATTCTCCATATTATTGTAAACCAGATCGCTGTAATTTTACATTTATCTGAAGTGTTATTTTGAGGGTTTCAGGCAGATTAATAATCAGATTTCAGATCTGATTTCTGGGTTGTTTTGGCTGCAATAAATTCTGATTTTTGCATGATTTGATGTCTAAAAATACCAGTAATCATTTGGGATTGACAGTATAATTTTTGAGTGTTATTTGCATTGAGATCCAGCTCAAACCCTAGTCACATTTTCTTAATTAAATTCAGATCTGCATTAGGGTAATTGCCATAACATCCATAAATCTGTAGTTGTTTTTATTTGGTTTAAAATTCATCGGAGTGTCAGGGAGACCCATTGGGGATCTTTCAAAGCTAATAATAATGATGGTACGAGATGATGATATCTACATGGTGGGTTGTTCTTCAAGCTCACAAGGAGGAGCAACATCAACTGAGGTGATAAGTGCAAGGACTGCTGCAACCTTTTGGGATTGCATCAAACGGGTACAAGTCTTTCTTCCCCCTCATACTCTTAAAGTTGATGTAGTGCAAGCTTTTGAAATTCCTAACAATGACTTTGATAGTTAAGAGCTTTGATGATTAATAAGTATGATGGTGGTATCCCTTCAGAGGAGGATAGACAATTGTTGATGAGTGTTGTTGTAGCTCAAGAGAAAGAGTATAACACTAGGAGCAAAGTTGTTAAGGGAGTTGGGCCTCAAGCCAAACCTAAAACACCCTTGCTCACAAACATTCCCAAAGAAGCTTATAGAAGAGAAACACTTGCAAAAAGCTCTGTTGTCCCAAGGAAAAATTGCAGTCCTCCTCATGACCAAGCTGCCAAGAATCCCTTGCCATCTAATGAATCTGTTTGTCTCCATTCCAATGCTGCCTTGCCAAAAAATGTTCCCTATGACATAGCCCAAGTATTGAGCCAAATCAAAGTGAGTGTTCCAATCATTGAGTTGCTTAGGATTCCTGAGCATAAGAAGAGAGCATTTGAGTACTTGGGATTAAAGGAAGAAAAGAGTACCCCAAGCAGAAATGTAAATGTTGTTGAAACTCCTCCTCAAATCATTGCAGACCTTGAAACACCACCAGCAGTAGAGGATCTTGAAGAAACACTTGAGGTATACTTGGGGACATCCTTGGTTAATTCCCAATTGAATGTTGATCCATTCTTCACAACTTTGATCATAACGGATAGGCTACTTCACAATTGTATGTTTTATTCCGATGCATCATGTAATGTCATGCCTCTAGAAGTCATGAATGATTTGGATATCAAAGTGACAACTAGCCTATGGAAAGTGTACTTGCCATGGACTCGAGAGAAGTGTTGGTTGTTGGTTGTTGGTTGTGTGAAGGGTCTAGTGGTGCAGCTTGCATCTTATCCTCGGGAGGAATTTAAAATTGGATGTTGTGATTGTCGATTGCCCCGCCAAATGGGATATGTTATCGTCAAGAAAGTGGGCTGCAAGTGTTGGAGGGAGTGTCCAAATGGACATGTCTTTTGCCATTATTCCCATTGAAGGCGGCCTTGTCAAGCTCTATGGAGAAAAGAAGATGTTGCAAGAAAGTGGGCTGCAAGTGTTGGAGGGAGTGTCCAAATGGACATGTCTTTTGTCATTATTCCCATTGAAGGCGGCCTTGTCAAGCTCTATGGAGATAAGAAGATGTTGCTTCTTATGAAGTCTTATTTGTTGATGTTGATGCTAATAATTTTGTTGGGTTTGCTTTGATGGCAAAGAACACAAGATGGATCAGTCAAAGTGCCTTGAACAGGTAAGTTCTCCTTGGACCTTGCTATTTGATGGAGCTTGCTCCAAATTTGGAAATGGTACTGGTATAATTCTGATTTCTCCTAGCTTGGAAGAGTTTGTTTTCTCCTTCAAGCTTAATTTTGAATGTACTAACAACATTGCTGAGTATGAAGCCTTGTTGTTGGGTCTGAGAATTGCATGGAAATATGGTGTCAAGGACATCATTGCAAAAGGAGATTCAGAGCTAGTTGTCAAACAAATAAGAAAATTGTATGCTACAAAAAATTAGCAGATGAAACAATACAAACATGCAGTTTGGGATCTAATTGAGATGTTTGATTCCTTCAACATTATGCATCATGACAAGTTTCAATGTTGTTGCTAACAAGTTGGCAGTGTTGGGGTCAAGATTTGGAGATTGCACCGTTTCACCTTATTGTGAATACAATGTTGAAGTGTTAACTAGGCCAATTGTCCCTGACAACATCAAGCATTGGCAAGTGTTTAATGATGATGCTCAAGTGCAAAAGTTCTTACAAAATCAAGGTGAGTTTGCAGATCAAAATATTGATTGAGAACCAGTGGTGTGTTTGATCAAGGAAGAGAGACTTTGTTTAGAAAGGATATTATCCAATTGAAAACCAACACCATTCCTAGAGGTCTTGTTGCACTTGAGTCCAATTTTGACAATGTTGATTGCATCATCAATAGAAACATGTCTGCCTCAAGGGATGTGGAAGAGCATGACTTGGGACAAAAGAAAAACCAATGAAGATTTGGTTAGGGAGTAGTTTAAACAAGGAAGAAAAACAGTCCTACCTCCAATTGTTGAAACAACATCAAGACTGTCTTGCCTGATCATATTCAGAGCTGAAAGCATATAGAGAAGATTTATTCCAACATGAGATCCCTCTTGAGAAAGGTGTCAAACCATTCAGACAAAAGCAGAGGCCAATTAATCCACTCCTCTCCATGAAAATGCAAGATGAATTGAAGAAACTGAAAGAGGGAGGGATCATTCAGCCCACAAGGTATTCATCTTAGGTTGCAAACCTTGTGCCAGTCAGAAAGAAAAATGGAGATATCAGACTTTGTGTAGACTTCAGAAATCTAAATAGAGCTTTAATGAAAGACAATTATCCTTTGCCAAACATGGTAAACATGCTGCAGCTTAGTGACTGGATCTGAATTGTTGTCCACCTTGCATGGTTTCTCTCGGCTACAATCAAGTTGTTGTCAAGGAGTCAGAGAGGTTTAAAACTGCCTTTACCACTCCTTGGGAACATATGTTATGTAAAGAATGTCTTTTGGTCTCATGAATGTTGGGGCAACCTTCCAAAGAGCAATGGATGTTGCTTTCGCTGGTTACATAAATGACTTCATTGCAATTTATCAGGATGATGTGACTATGTTTTCAAGGAGCAGAAAACATCACTTGCAGCACTTGGAAAGAATATTGATCAAATGTAGAGAATATGGCATTTCTCTCAATCCAAAGAAGTGTCATTTTGGGGTACAAAAGGCCAAGTTGCTTGGTCACATTGTTTCAAAGGCTGGTGTCATGATTGACCCTGAGAGGGTAGAAGCAATCAACAAGGTTCCAATTCCAAGAACAAAGAAGGGCATCCAATCCTTCTTTGGGCAAATTAACTTCATTAGAAGGTTTGTGTCAAATTTTGTTGAATTGACTCTTCCTATTACATGCATGTTAAAGAAAGATCAAGTTATCAAGTGGGAAGAGGCTGCCCTTAAAGCTTTTGAAGGAATCAAAGAAGCATTGAAACATGCACCTGTCTTGCAGCTCCGAATTACAAGAAGCCTTTCCAAATCTTCTCCTTTGCTTCTGAAAATACTATTGCATTTGTTTTGCTCCAAAAGGATGAAGATGGGGAGAAGCCTATTGCCTTCTTTAGCAAGGCTTTACAAGTTGTTGAGTTAAAGTACACAATCATGGAAAAACAAGCATTTGCCTTGGTGAAAGCAACAAAGGTTTTCAGGGCTTATATCTTAAGTTCAAAAGTTATTGCTTATGTTCCCCACACCATGGTAAAAGACATCTTATCGTAGATGGAGATCTCAAGCAAAAGATGTAGATGGGTGAACAAACTGCAGGGAGTATGACATGGACATCCAAACCACAAAATTGGTAAAGGTTTGGGTATTGCTAAGCTTATGGCCGAGAGCAACTTGCAGATCTGGAAGTGAATGAAGTAGAGGAAGAAAGGGCAATATGTTCTTGAGAAATTGGTAAGTTCTCGAGTGGTACAAGGATATAATCTTTTACCTCGACACCTATGTTGTCCCGATCATTTGAATAAAAATCAGAAAAGAGCCCTCAAGTGGCTTCTCAAAAATACACCATCACTGACTTTGGGCTAGCTTGGAAGAACCCTGAAGGTGTCCTCTTAAAATGTATAACTAAAGATGAAGCTCCCAAAATAGTTGTTGATTTCCATGGGGGAGTTTGTGGAGGACACTTTGCTGGAAGGGTTACAGCACACAAAGTTTTGAGAGTTGGTTATTGGTGGCCTACTCTTTTCAAAGATGCAACCATGCTGATTAGAAAATATGAAAGCTGCCAACATTTCTCTGGAAGAATGAAAGCTTCAGGCTCCCTTCCTTTGCAGCATGTATCAATTGAAGCTCCTTTCAAACAATGGGGGATGGACTTCATTGGATAAATTTCAGACCCTTCTAGTGCTAGACATAAGTGGATCCTTGTAGCCACAGATTACTTCACTAAGTGGGTGGAAGCAATCCCCACCAAAAAAGCAACACACCAAGTTGTTATGGACTTCTTGTTGAATCATATCATATGCAGATTTGGTGTGCCAGTCAAGATTGTTGTTGATAATGCCATGTGTTTCAGAGATAAACCTTTGATAGCAATGTGCAAGGAGTATGGAACCCATCTGACTTATGCTTCAAACTATAATCCTCAAGGGAATGGACAAGTTGAGTCCAGCAATAAGAACTTATTGAAGATCATTAGGAGAACTTTGGAGTTGAACAAGAGAAAATGGGGTGAACAACTGAAATTTGCAGTTTGGGCTAATAGAATTACTGCCAAAAGAGCTACTGGTAAGAGCCCATTTGAGTTGGTGTATGGAACTCAAGCTCTACTGCCCTTACATCTGCAATTATCTTCATTTCGCTTGTTCAACTTGAAGATCAAGAGGTCACCCATATGAAGCACGGATTAATCAGATAGTAGAGCTAGATGAAGAAAGAAGAGCATCCCACCAAAGGCATGTCAAGATTTAGAGAGAAGTTAAAGAGGTTGTTTGAAAAGAAGGTCACTCCTAGGGCCTTCAATATTGGAGATCTGGTTTTGTTGTGGAATAGCATAAATGAAGATAAGGGCAAACATGGAAAATTTGATGCATTGTGGATGGACCCTTACTCCATTGATATCGAATTGGTGAAAATACCTTTTTTCTCAAGGACTTAAATGGGGAATCGCTTGAATTGCCTATTAATGTCGAGCATCTCAAGCATTTCTCGGATTAATCCTCAAATTTGAGGCATGCACCAACTTGTACAGTGTACAGTGTTTGGTTTTTGCTCTGTTTTTTGTTTTTGTCAGTTTGTGGTTTGTCTTGGTGTGTGTGCTTTTGTCTGCTTTCACGGCTAGTTTTTGGTGGCTTTGTCTCATGACTCCTTTGCCTAATGGATTATTTTGGCACTTGGTCTACTTTTGTTCTTGTGGCACTCACTAGGAGTGCCCATCCCCGAGCAAGAGCCGATGTTGGTGCCCATTTTGATCCTTTGCCATTTTGCCATGTTTCCCCTTTGCTCTTTGTGCTCTGGAACGTTTTTTCTCTTAAAATTGGTGGTATGCAACTTTTCCCTCTAGATTGAATGCCTTGAAATTGCTCATAAACTTATTATTTTGCCCCAATTTGAAAGAAATATACATGTATGCCCTATTTTGTGCCCTAATTTTTCCAAATCAATGCCTCTGCCATTTTTTCCACTTTTCCCGGCCTTTGGAGCTCGAAATTGTTCGTTTCATGCATATATGCCCTCAAAAATCCCTTGCCATGGTCGCAAATTGCATAAAATCACTTCTCATTTGTTTGTGATCAAAAATTCTTCACCCACAAAGAAAAAATTGAATTCGGGCATCTCTGGTAGTTTCTACATTTTTTACAAATGGTTGTACAAGCATCATTTGCCCGTCAATGTCTAGCTCACATTCATCAGCAACATGGCCGTTTGTAATTGGACGGGGATCGACGGGTTTACTCGAAAAACTTAACGTTTTTCGTGCCTTGGAAAAAGTTGCAAGTTGCCCCGCATGCCCCAGAGGAGGACACGTGGCAGGGAGGCTGCAAGGTGGAGGACTTGGAAGAATTTTGCCTTTTGGCGAAAAGGGATGAAAGTTGTGAAAGGGGCGCACGCCCACATCAAGTCAGGTGGACATGTGTCGTCAGGGCACAAGGCGGGCCGGTAGAAGAAAAGTGGGAAAATTTCCCTTAGCGAAAAAAGGAGTTAACATATGAAATGAGCCCGCAGATCCTCAGAGAATCACAGGGAGGCACGTGGCAGGGGCAAAGGAGAGTGCGGGTCGCCTAAGGAGGAAATATAATATGTTATGATCGATTCAAGAATGGGCAATTACAAAAACCATTCAAATTCCAACTGGCATGCCTTCCCTATTTGTTTCCTGTGCTAGGAAGGTGCAATGTTGCATACATGGACCCCAATGATGATGTGGCTTGTTGTGTAGTATTGAAGGAGCCCAACACAGTGATGGTATTCATGATGTAGTTCACAGGTGTAGTTCGTAGAGATTATGTGATATTTACAGGCTGCAAGGTTGTTGGAAGAGTAAACTGCAAAGTTGGCTCAGTGGTGCCGGGAATCGACTCGAAAAGTTGAATTGTGTGAATTCTTCAAGGAATAATCTGAACTTGTCCCAGAATAATTTTGGATCAGATCTCATTTCAATCTCTAAAATAAGAGAGGCACAGAGGAAATGAGTTGAGAACTTATGCGGCTCAACCTCAAGAAGGGGTAGAAATGGTTGTGATAGCCTTGAATTGACCCAAAGCAAGTTGAAAATTTGATGTTGAAAAGAGTCTTCTTAAAACCAGCAAAGAAAGCAAGAGGTTTGTGGCATAATAGACAATATTCAAAATGAAAAGTTGGAAAGTGTTGTAATTGATTAGTGATAATTCAGTTTCTACTAAAATCATGCAAATCTTGCGGTTAAAGTGTTCGCCTCACCCAAGTCCATAAAAAGATTATTGGGAGCAAAAAGGTTATCAAGTAACAATTTGTGATTTTTAATTTAGATATTTTGTTTTTGTGGGACTTTTCACCAAAAGTGCGAGTACTATTAATATACAACTCATCATTTTAATAAACTATTTTCTATGAGGTATGATTCCTCTAGAACCGTTTTTTAACTCGTATCAACACCGGTGAATAAGCACAAGGCAAGGTGACCCACAAAGCACATGAGCACCTCTAAGCATTTGTTAGTATCGGGGAGGAACGACGATTTTTAGAATATCAACTACTTTGGGATTTTCAGCTCTAACCTCTTTTCTAATTAACAAAACTTTTGGTGATGCAATGCCCTATAAGCCCACCTTGATTAGAAAAGCTCCCATTACTTACAAGCAATGTGGTGGGTATTGGAAAACTCCCATTACTTGCAAACAATGTGGTGGGCATGGAGTATCCCACATTGACAATAATTATCAATCAACATGGGTGTATAAGACACTACATCATCAAAAGCTTTGCTAGTTGGGAAAGAGCCCGAGGGCGTATAATTATAAGGCACTACTACATTGTTCACAATCCGTTACTTGATAATATTTTTGTACCCAAGAAACTTTGTACAGATTTGGGTGACGGGACCAATTTAACCCCAAGTTCTACACCATTTTTTGTAGAAACCAAATTATCAATACCAACTCTATCAATAATCAATTTGTAACACTTACCTCCAATTTTGCACTTTAAAAATGCACTTTTATACCACAGACCTCTTGCTTTCTTTTCTAGTTTTATAAACCTCTCCGCAACATTAAATTTTCAGCTTGTTCAAGTTCAACTAAGGCTGTCTCAACCATTTCTAACCCTTCTTCGGCTTGAGCCATGAGTTGTTGACCCGTTTCTTCTTCCCTCTCTCTTACTCTAAACATTCACATGCTTGATGCCCATGCTAACCAAACTTCATACATATGCCATCAAATCCTCTAATACAAACTCTATAACCATAACACCGTTGTATGTTTGGGTAGCATCCACCTCTTTGATTTTATTGAGAGGAACTTACCTCTCTCTGTAGACAAAATCTAAGCACTTGGGTACATTTCTAAGTCCTAAAGCATACTAATGTACACATGATTCCTAAGCAAGAAAACTAGTGGTTAACTCCTTTGGCTTTTCAGTTCCTTTATCTCTTGCACTTTATTGTTTCTAAGCATCCATTTGGCTTTACACATCTTATAGCTTTGTCGACACTTAACTGATTTACCCTTTGATGGCCTCGCACACTAGCGCCTAGCTAGGACATAAGCGCCCAGGCACTCATGTCCCTTCTGGGTGCTCATGTCCCTCTTTTTCTTCTTCTTACTCTTTTGGGTCCTTTTCGCCTCTTGGGCATCTTTTAACACTTTGGGTTGGCCTTTCAGTTGTCAATTATGAAATTCAAACAAGGGAATCATATATATACTTAGTTATTGCTCTCAAATAAAGGGCCAAGCACTATAAGCATTATCTATCATCACCTAAGCTTGCATCAAAGGCACAAGAGCATTACAAGGACACATCTAGCACTTTCATACAAGGGACAAGGGCTGCATTATTCTGCATACACAGCATAGGAGGGGAGTTCATTTTATTCCATCACACACATTCTACATACTTGGTACATTCTAGATTTAGCCTGCTATCATTGTGCAACTTGCACAAGGGCAACCTAGGGCATCATTACACACACAAGCACGGAGAACTACATGGAGTCTGAGATGTAGTGCAACACTCGATTGTAAGTTCACTCTTCGAGTGACCATCGGGGTCAGTCCGACTCCACATTTTACATCTTTTTTTATTAGATTTGATGTGGTTTGTGGACATGTGCGGTAGTTCTCTCTGCTTTGCAGTTACTAGTACAACCAACGATCTAACAACAAAACCAGAGCGACAAAAGAAGATCAACAGCAAAGTTCCTCCAACTCGAAAAGACCGTAACCCGAGCATCTAAGCAATCACTAGCGCCCAGAACAATCACTAGCACCCAAGGCGCTCTTGTCCTCATGTGGGTGCTTTTGTCCAACACAATTCCAAGTTCTAGAACCCTCGGTGAGCTTTAACAACACTGTTTCCATCTTGTTCCAGCAGTTAGTCCAAATGATCTCCAGTTGCGCGAAATCAGCTAAGTCATCTTCCTCTTTCATTTGCTTAGGGTTTCATATCTTTGAATGCTTGTTGCTTGTCCATTATTGTATATTATCATCTGTATATCATTAGTTACAGTATAGTTACTCTAAAATTAAGGTTTAATTCAATTTATATTAAATCACTCTCCTTTCTCGCTTCAAATATAGTCGAGCTTTGCTAGGCATCCGCCTTTCACATCCTCAAAATCCTCTTCCACTATTATTTTGTAAACGACTTTTTCCATACCAACCAATAGGCGTCTTCCATACGATGCAAAACCATTTAGATACATAGCTATGTTCTTTCCATCTTATTTGTAATTTCCATCTTCTTTGTAAAGCAAACCTAATGGTCGGCTTGTTGAATTCTTTACTATACTCCTTTGCACTCAACAATTTCTACCTCTAATTTGGTGGCTTCTTTGACAAAATCAACTAATAGTCCAAAGGTAATCCAATCCACCTATATGATTTTGTTAGGAACTCATCTTTCCTCCTCTTTCCATCCAATATACTTTATCTTTGCTAGACATCTACCTTTCACATCCTCGAGTCCTCTACCGCAACTATTATGTGGACAAGTTTTCTTCTACCCTTCAAGCAAACCAATAGACTTCTTCTATAGAATGCACAGCCATTTAGATACCTAGTTATGTTCTTGTCATCTTCTTCCATGTAACCAGATCTAATGGTCAGCTTGTAGAATTCTTTAGGGTAATCCTTTGCACATAAATCTTTTTGTCTCAAATTTTGTGGCTTCTTCAACAAAATAAACTAATAGTACAAAAGATAATCCAATCCACCTCTTTGATTTTGTTGAACGGAACTTATCTCTCCTTTTGCATATGATATATTTGACCTTTGCTAGCCATCTGCCTTCCCCATCTTTGAGTCCACTTCCACTATTTATTTGTGGACAAATTTTCTTCTGCCCTTCAAGTCAACCGATAGGCTTCTTCTATGGGATGCAAAACCATTTAGATACCTAGCTCTGTTCTTGTCATCTTCTTGTATGTAACCAGATCTAACGGTCAGCTTAAATTCCTCTGCTCTCAATTTTTCTGCCTTGAATTTTGTGGCTTCTTTGACAATATCAACTAATAGTCCAAAAGGTAATCCGATCATATTCCATGTTGTTATCATTTCTCACCTTTCTATTTTCTTTAACTGCACATCTGTTGATCTCAAAATGTGTGCACCCTAACAACAAAGATAAAAGTATGGAAATGCTTCCAAAGTGTGGGACCCTGGCGTCTTTGAAGCATTCCTCAAAAGAAAGTTGGCACTTACACCAAAGTAATCAAATGCCTACACTAACACTAATCTAATCACTAAGTTAAAACTTGCAAGGGGAAAAGAGAAGGAGAAAATAAAACAAGAATTTGGTGATGCACAGGAGAATTTGGGGTCACTTTCCCTTGGTTTTGACAGCACAGTGAATCAAAATCCTACACATCAGAACCATACACACTATATCCACAAAGAAATATAAGGCAAAAAAACAAAACAAAGTGTTTAAGGGCTGCCATGGGCCACAATTAACCTTATATTGTTGTTTGAAGTTTGCACAATTTGATACACTCATGGGAGAGGCATTGGAATTGTTACAGGAATGAGAAACAGAGGCTAAACACTTAAAAATATTTGTCTCTCACAAATAGAGTAGCCTTACATTCGAGAGGGAGAGGAACCTTTGCAATGAAAATTCTTTACATTATATAGAGTCTAAGAGAGAAATACAGAGAAAGAGGGAAATTGTTGAATCCTCAGAGCCCATAAACCCGTTCAAAAGTATTAAACACCCAAATCTGACTCCCAACTGCAAAATCCTCTGCCGGGATGAAAGATCTCAAATCTCTTAGAATGGGTGATGCATTGGTATAGAGTAAGACTCCCTGCTTAAACAAGGTGTTGGGCTCGAGAAATGAACTACATTAAACTTTGAAAGTGTTTCAAATCTGCATTTAGGAGAAAAACATCCTACATGAGCTTTGAATGCAAACTGCTTGAAACACACAGGCCCAAGACCCAAAATGTGTTCCACTTGATAGCACTTCTCCAACACTTTTCAATAAGACCAATTTTGCTTGATTTGCTGGCCCCAGTCAAAAGATATGGCCAAAAAGGCAGATCTCTGCCGTTTGCCCGCCATTAAAGCTTGAAGACCAAAACTTTGGGTTTTCAACTATAGTGATGACTCCAATTTACTCATTGGGTCAAGTGGCCAATTTTCATTGGCTACAGGTTGCTCCATGTCTCTAAACACATGTGACGGATAGGTGGCTGTCAATTTTAACCCAACACGCTGCTACAGGTTATTGGGCTTTCCATTTCCCCAAGCTCTGTTTCTGTTGGGTCTGTATTCTCCTTGGCACCTGAATACATGGGATTATGCCACATGGCCCAATCTCTGCTTTTCTAACTCCCAAAACTCCTTGTCATCCACGTGTCAATTTTCCTAGTCCTCGGGTTCTTGGGCTTGCTACTTCCTATATGGGCTCGAACTCAATCTTCCCAAGATTCCCAGAAGCCTGTCATTGGTCCACATGGCACCATTTTATGCCCCAATGTTATGCGTCATGGCACCATTTCATGCCCCTAAACTCCAATGTTGCCTGGGCGGTCGTCATACTTGCCAATGTCTATTATAGAGAGAGGTTGCCCTGGGCGGTCGTCCTATAATCAGAGGCCTCTGATCCCGGGATCACTTCTTTGTTTTACCCCACTCTGCCCGGGTGCCTGACTCTTCAGGATTACGCCACATGGCATGATCCCGAGCTGTCATTACTTTATCTTGACTTAGCCAGTTTTTCCACCTATTTGGCTCACCCTGAGTTTCAGGGATTACGCCACGTGCCACGATCCCTCTTACTCTCAACTAATGCCTTAGCCATGTTTTCTACTTTGTGCTTAGGCAAAAGTCAAGTATGCGGAGCCCTCTGCTCCATGTACAATGGGAGTGCTTTCTCCACACATGTGAGATAAATCCCCAAGTTTTAAACACAAGGTGGCCGCCATGGTTGAGCTTTAAACACACAGAGTCCGCGAACCAGGCAGGCAAACAGAGTTCTTCAAGGCTTCCTCAAATTGCTAAAGCACTGAAAAACACCCCAAGGTCCAACTATGTTGAACTACATAGCTTTTAATCCATCCAAAACAGACTGCAACCTCCAAAACAAGCTCAAACTGCTTGTGAAAGCTGTGAAGGCTGAATGAGAGTTCAAAATGTGACCTCAGGCGATTGCAAACTGTGCAAATCTTGAAAGCTGGCCAATACTCACTGCAAACCCTGCTAAAAGCCTCTACTACATTACGTTGCTATGCTGAGAAAACGTTGACAGGGAGTTGTGAAGGCATGGGGGCACCTAAGAATGATTGTAGATATAATTGAGAGCTAAATTTCCCCAACAAAACCATGCATACACCACTTGAAGCCCTGCAAACCTCTGAACCACTCAAAAGAAATGTGAAAGCTTTGAAATCATGAGAAAATGAGAGGGATATGGTCTAGTTGCTCAAAATAAAGCATGGAGTTTATTTTGGCAACATCTTAAATTAGTGTCCACTTTAACTTAGTGTCCATTTTATCAACAATGGGGTCCACTTTTGTTTCGGAAGGAGACCGGCCGCCGTGGTATATTAGTGTAATTTTAATTTTCTCAATTACACTATAGTTTTATGTCATATTATGTCGTGTATTCTAGTGTTGACACGTGGCAGGATAGGAGCCTCAGTGATGTGGAGATTTTGGAGTGATCCACATGGTGGATCCTCAGGCCACCACGTGGCTTGCCACCTAACTCACCATCTAAGCATCATGGCCGAGTTATTCCACATATCATGCGAGTTGTTTTAACCAACCGAGCTAATGGTGCTATGCATGTAACAAACCACAGTGCCATCTCACCTTGTCGGCACAACCAAGCCGTTTCCAACCCAGCTCACTACCAGACCAACGAGTTCGCAGGGGAGTTCCAACCCAACTCGGCATAGTAACCAACACGTCTAGGGTCGTTTCAACTATCCAACTCGCCAACACAAACCGACGAGCTCACGGAGGGGGTTGTGCCCATATACAGCAAAAGGAGTGTGGACGTGGCCACAACCATGATGGAATCTACTTGCTACGGGCTATTTTAAGCCTTTAAAACCACTTTGTCTGATGGATGTGGGATTAATCCCATCCCTTTGCCAAAACCAAACGCAGATTTGTGGGGATCAAACCGGCCACCTTGGTGCAAAAGGATAAGCGCCTTAGCCAACCCACCCGCGACTTGGAATTAGTATAAAAGGGGGAAAATTCTATTTGAAGTGGAGTCGGCTGATGGCTGTGTAAAGGCCGAGCCATTTTTGGCTTATAAGAGGTCATTCCAAAGGGAGTTTTTGAACCTGTTTTTTATTGTCAAAGCCAAAAATATGTCAAACGACCATAGAGGAGGTTTTGCTCATTCTTTATGGCACTTTAAGTCCGATTGAGAGTTTTTGAGTCACTTTCATTAGAGAAGAGTTCTCGGACGAACAGGGAAACTTGCATTGTTGGATCCATTCGTGGTTCAAATTTCCAGGTCCTTCAAGATTCATTGCAGGTTCAGATTCGTTTCATGTTGTGAGTTTTCATAATGTACTTGCAATATATTTAAAAATGAATCGATTCATCGTTCAAACAAACCTGGAGACGTAGCCAATTTGGTGAACTTCGTTAACAAGCTCCTTGTCATTATTTCTTTCAGTTTTGCTGATTTATTTCAGTTTTGGATGGATTAATAATAAACAAAGGCAAATTACGAAAAATCATAAAATAACATTTTGGAAGAATTTAACTACGGAATTGATATTTTGAGTTTCTAAACACTCTGAATCAGTTCTAAATCAGATTTTCAATCAGTTTCTCAATTCATTTAAATCAGGAATTTGAGATTTTAATCAATATCCGTTTTTATAAACTATTTGATAGTAGGGGGTCTACTATAGTTTACAGATCACACAAACACTTCAAATTCTTGACAAGATCCCCACAAACACTTGAGCTTCTTGATGAGACATTGTTTGAGAATGATTTAAACACAATGTGAGCACATTAATCAATATTTTAGGTGCATTATACGTATCTACAATAATGACTTGATTCTAATTTGGCATAATTGAAAGTGCAAACACAAGAGAGAAATAAATAAGATATTTTCACGAGAGTTTGCAAAATAAGAAGAGATATATATCAAATCTGCAGGAAACACCTGCAGAACAAATTCCCAGATAAAACCTGTAGGACAAAATGAGGATATTTACGGATGTTAGAATGAAGTGTAGTGAGAGAGAATATTCCAAGTAAAGGATTGCCTGAACTTTGAAGAAGATCGTGTTTTATTTCCCATATTCCAAGTACAAGAAATTAAAGGCATCATATGTGAACAAATGGAACCTTGTTTATTGAAGGGGATACCCCTATACTTCTGTAATATGTAATGAGTCTAAGTCAAAGTATTATTAAAAGTAGGAGTTTATTGAGGGGGACGGGGTATCACAAGTTGTTGTTAGAGGCCCTATCAGAGTAATTGAATAAAGATCACTTGCTAAATAATAACCATGCATTAAAGTAATTAGGTATTAGAGGTTAAAGGGTTGGTTATAGGTCCTGCTAGAGGATGTTATAGGCAACTAGAGTCAGGATCAATCAATCTGGCCCTCCAATTTTCTGTACATTTTCTTTTTTAATCAAAAATTCCAAATGCAAAAGTTTAATAAAAAGCAAGCCATGTACAGGAGGTGCTTTTTCTACCTGGGAAAGGCCCAGATTAGTAACCCAAAGGAGGTACCCCTTTTGAAACCGGGAGAACACACTTAACCCATTAGTTATTTGGTTGGTTAATTAGTTTTTCTATCCTTTCCTAAACTAACACTTTTACTTTAACTGATTTACTTTACAATACTTAGGGCACCATTTCTACAAGAGTGTGTTTCCTTTTTCACTAAATTACCTAGGGAGAGGGCCCTAGCCCAGCAAAAACAATGAAAATCAGGTGGACTGCTACCATTAACAGGGATCAACAGTACCACAAATGAAAGAGGCATACTATCATGCCAGATATAGAAGAAGAAAGAAGAAAGGAGTCAACAAGTTTTTGGAATTCTTCAACCGTCATCCTCCCATATCATCAAAACTGGGAAAAAGCAACTTTGCCACAAAACTACCTGGTGCCTGTGGGCATTGGGGTGCAAATGCTCCAACAAAAAAACTAATCTAATCCTTCCTGCGAAAGAGTGGCTCCTGTGCAGTTGGGTAATTTGAGTGCATTGAGATAGTACCTTAAACCATGAAAGTAGTGACTATGCTCTACCCACCAACGTGAATCTATACAAAACTCCACAACCCTCCTTGTCGGCCACCAGTGTCTCGCACGAAAAGTTTTGGTGACAGTAATCTTCTAATATTTGTGAGTTCTCGCCGTGCACTTACTGTCATCTCGCGTGTTCGGGATGTTGTGACCTGTGTTCTTCTTTGAACCATAATTAAAAATTCTAAACCACAAACGTGAAGTATTGTAACAATAAAGGTAAATGATTTCCACAACGACAGCCCGGGGCCATAATGGAGTGAGTTCACTTTTATTTTCAACATTACATTTGATGTCCATTTGATTACTACGTGATGATTTATCAATAAAATTGACTTTCATGAGATTGTCACTAAGATAATTGTTATTAGTTTTCTTGGAAAAGTAAAATAATGAAATAAAATGTGTGTGTGTGTGTATTGTGTGTGTGGGTATATATAAAGATATAAATATTCTGGTACCTTTAAAAGAAGATAAAATAAATAAAGAAACTATGGTTTTAAATATAAAATAAAACAAAAATAAACTAACCTAGAGACGAGGAGGAAGAGTTTAGGGTTTTATGCTTTTGTTTTATTTGATGTAGCTTTGTTTTGGGCTGGGCAGGTTAGGGTGACCGCCGCCTTGGAAGGGAAAAACCTGACTCCATGACTTTTGTTAGCATCCTCATTTGCCTGCGTCCAAAACAAGAGCTTTGGAACACAATTTGGACAATCTATCAGAGCGCTTTTGATAGGCACTCTGCCAAAAATCCACAACCTTTGTCTGCGTCCTCCATGCCTGTGCGAAAATGGGAGCATTGGTGCAGGGTATGGACGCCTTTACAACATAATGGAAAGGAGATTCAAACATGTCTTCTCTTCCCCCTGCAGCATCCGCTCAGCCTATGAAAAATGGGATCTTTGGGAATAGGGTAATGACACCCATCAGAGCAAAAATGGAAGCAGTTGCAGATGCAGTGGTAGATATGTTTCCAAAAGAGGAAATGCAAGAGGCGTGTGTACTGCTCGGCAGAATACCTTAAAGAAACATGGTCTCATGACGCAACTTGACCGTGTAAGCTTCATTTTTATTTTATTTGCCTACTGTTGTGCACTCAGGGGTGCATGGATTGGTTGCTTGTTATTTCATTAAGGCACGTAATCTGCTATTTTTTAAAGCAAAATGTTGTAGGCTGCAATGGTTTCAGGATATAAGCACCAAATGGGTTTGTTGTTAAGGCCTTGGAAACTTTCAAGCAAATGCACTAGGCGGGTACAAAGTGAAATCCCCCAACCTTGCCAGCACTCTCCCTACATATGTTAAAATGAGGGCTTTTGAACAGAGTATGGACATCTAACAAAGCATAATGAGCAGAGTCTTATTTTTATAAAATGTTGTTGTGGCAAGTGCTAGGTAGAGAGGCAATGCAAGGCTATGGAAAAGTTTTTCTCGAACTCTTTAAACTAATGAAGCATGTTGGAACACTCTCAGACTCCATGTTTGTTGTGCTCTATTTGTGTGCAGTGATGTTTATCTATTGGATGTGGGATCTAAATACTTTTATTGGCATGAAAGACACTCATTGCATTATTCCAGCAATGGATCATATACATGGCTGAACCTCTCTTTTGTACTGACAGTCTTGAGGAAGCTCTAAACTTTGTCATCAGCGTGCTGGTAAGCCTGGGGCAGTTGTAAGAATTTTGTTGCTTGGCGCTTGAACGGAGTCATTATACTATAGATGCGGCTGCCCGGGCCAGCATGTATGCGAAAGGAGGAAGCATAGGCAAGGTTGTGATATATTCATTAGAACACCTTAAAGAGATATGTTTTCATGGACCGCAATGGTTATGGAAATGCACAAAATGGGTGTGACGAGAAGGTTTTGGAACCTCACAAGCAAATGTGTCTGGCACGTGTGTTGTCAAACTTCTCATTTCTTGCTCGCCGACCCATTACAGGCATGGATTTACTCCTCCCTTTCTACCCACTTTTGATTTCTCTTTGGTTAAAAAATTTTAAATGCAAATATGGAAGTTAGCTTGTTATCTTTGGCAGTTATGTAAATATCTCTTGCACTGCTTTTGTGTATCATGTAAAACAAATGTCTTGAACAGCTGCCTTGGATGTCGTGCCAAAACACCCGACCCAAAAACTAAACCCAAACAAACTCATATTGTGTGCTCCATTAGACAAATGTAATGGTTCGACAAATGTGCCCTACAACGCAAACTAGTAGTTTTTAAACCATGTTCAGATTGTGCCAAAAATCTCCCAAAACTGACGCGCAAGAATCGCCTATGAACCTCACTTCTGTTAGTGAACTATCATAATCTCATGTTTGCTATATGGTCAACCATTCCAACCTAGAGACATTGCCAAAACACTTGGCAATCATGTTTGGGAGGTGGGTTTTCGGCTGCTTCGGTAATGGTTTGCTGAAAACAATTGTTTGCCAACGACCAAACCCTCCAAAAACTACCTCGTACTTTGTGCCATGGATCTCGAAAGGAAAGTTTGACCCTGCATACCTCTTCGTTGTTATATGGAGAATAGTCTGGCATAATTTGTTTCACTCATTACCCTCAAAAATGTTTTTGTGCATTCATCTCAAAGGCCACTTGGCTTCGCTTGTTGGTAAGCAAATGGCTGCTTTCAGCCAACTGGCTCCGAAAATCTGTTGCAGTTTGAGCCTCAATGATCGGTTTTTGATTCCGTAAGTTTCTGGTGATTCTCTGTATAGCAGAGAATAGAGTAGAGTTTTTAGACATTCTATTTGGGGTCCCACGCCATTTTTGCAGGCCCATTTTGTGGCCACTTGGGCTAGTTTGCGCAACTGTGCAACAAGGGCCCACAGACTCACGATGGCTCTCTAAGGTTCGTATAATATTTAAAACTGGTATTATGTTGAGTGGGAATACGAGGTTTGGTTTGCTTAAAACATGTTTGCAAATGGAAAGTTGGAATCTCGAAATCTAGCACTTTTATTTAGTCCTCTATAGTGACAACAGAAAAAAAAACTTTCTAAAGGTAAAACTTGGTGATACTTTGAAAAGATTTTGATACTTGAGTTAAAAAAAAATGTTTGTGTTCTCTCCCCTTCTTTGGTTATGGAAATGGTTTGGTCTACTTGCTTAAAACTTAAAAGGAATGAATGTTTCTCTCTCTCTAACCTCTCTCTAAAACTTGAAAAGGTTGTTTTGATTTGAAAAAGTATGGAAAATGTATATTTTGCTCTCTCGCTAACTCTAAATTGATTGGGGAGTTTTGTTAGCGGGTTAGATGGGAGGGGTGTGTCCATGCTAACGTGTATCGCTAACCAATGGTTACATAGTTTTACAGGTTGCAGGTGGCATGATGATATTATTTGTTTGATAAAAAAATTTGAATGTTAGTGATGTATACATGGTATTCTAACATGTTATTTTACAAGTGGAAAAGTGTATTATTTTCTTATTTAAATGTACTTATGAATGGTTTTGTATAATGAAAGAAGTTGATTTAGTTATATTTACAATGGAAGATTGACGTATGGAAATTCTATAGAGAGTGCATGAATCAACATGAATGGATGCATTTGAAAACTTGTTAACTAGTATACATGTTGTATAGTCAAGAAAGAAGTAATCAATTATGCGAGTGTGGAATTTAATGATTTGATGAAATAATACATTATATGTTCTAGTCAATCACATTGAAGATTGTGTACTTGGCTAATTAATGTTAATTCTTGTAACTTGGCATAACTGAATAGTATGTGAACTTAATCTAGAAAAGTAAATGCGTCGTAAGCTCGTAAAGAAACAATGATGTTGTTGATAGTATAACTTGTATCAACCCTTGAAATCTTTTATCCCTTCTTTGTTGTAAAGCATAAGTTGTGTTTCCAAAATATTGTAGTTGGATCAATTATCAACTTGTCTAGTACTCGTAATGGAATTTAATAAATGGGAAAATACTTGTAATAATAATGTGTTTTAACACCATTTGAAATGAGATCGAACTTCGATTATATTAAATTTAATCTTATGTTGTTTTCCTATGACACAAGGGATTGGGTCAACATCCTAACCTTCTCGGAGTAAATTATGTTGTTGCATGTTTAGACTAGCAACAGATGGGTATCATCTCCTATAGGTGACCTTTGGTGACATCATCCTTACGAGGTTCTTCGAGGTAAATTATGTTCTTGTAGGAACTCTTGGATGGTCACTCCTTCGCATGTATGTGGTGCCTTATGGCTTTGACATGAAACTTGTACTTTGTATGGTGGATCGGCAATCTATTATGTAATGTAATTCAAAGGTGGAAGTTATGACCTTCTAACTAGCTAGCCGTAGAGTTCATTTGGGACTGCCTCATGCATCTTTGCTTACACAACCAGTTAACTCTCCTACCTTCAGGTGTTGTGCTTCCATGGACTTTGTGTTTGTACGTGGAGATCCACATATGTTTCAAATATGGATATGCATCATGGGTATTAGTGGTTATCCTAGGAAAGCCCCCTGCATCTTTGCTTACACAACCAGTTTACTCTCCTACCTTTAGGTGTTGTGCTTCCATAGACTTTGTGTTTGGTACATGGAGATCCCCGTGTGTTTCGATATATGCATCATGGGTATTAGTGGTTATCCTAGGAAGGCCCTTATGTCTAATACAAGGTATCTATTTACTTGAAGCAAGAGTTGGGTTGATTGTTAATAGTATCTTCTTCAGAGCCAAAGCTCTCTCATCATGCCATGAGCCTAACTTTTAGACACGTAAATTGGTAAACATGAAAAAAGGCTCCTAGGATGTCTTATAGAAATGAATTTATTGGGATGTCTCCCCTACCTGGTGTCGATTTCATTGTAGGCGGGAATCTTCTTGAGAATAAATGGGATTAAGATAACTTCGGACCTCTTAAAAGGTCATTATGGATGGTACTTGTAATCAAAGTATGACTGTAAAATTCTATCAATTAGGAGGTTCTTGGAAGAAAGTAATTTCACTTGATCTATCTTGTTAACTTGTAGTTAAAACCCCTTGAAGTTAAGGAAAGTGAAATAATTTGCTTACGAAGAAACATGTGCCCTGAGCACAAGAAATCCTAGCTAGAGCACGAGTATTATGTAACATTTATGCCTGATAATAGTCTCAACTAGTAATAGTGTTATACAGTGGTATTGGTGTTAGGGTTTTAAAATACCTTGAGTTTCTTCTAGAAAGTACGCATTCTTAATGAAGTGATCAAAATGTACATGGGAAGCCCGTATGTCCTTGGGAATTTGTTGATTATTGCTTGATCATCTAGGTAAAACTTGTGGTCCTTTACCGCTATTGAATTGTTCCTAATGCGTTGAGTTGCAGCGTAAAATGAATCTTGACTTGTATCTTGTAATGGGAGATGAAATCTTTTAACTTTTCATAACAAATATATGACTTGTTCCCATAGTGAGACATGCCTCTTGGAAACGTGATTTCCCTACTTGTCGTGAGTGTTGTAAAACTCGTGTGATCTTGAAACGATATCCAATTGGTTAGTATGCTTAGCATGATGGTAATATAATTGAAAGGAGATGAGTGTTTCCGTTGTGATGAAACATTATGACGAGGAGAATATTCATGCTCTACAGATGATAACGCAATACTATTAAGCATTACATGTGGGATAATATGGTGAATGGAATCCAAGGGTAAATAAGAGTTAAGGAAATGCAAATCAATGGGACCTATAAGCAGGGTCAATTTCACCTTTAATTATTTCCTCATATAAACACCATGTTGTTTTGTGTCACGCCTGTTTGAATGAGTATGGGATTAGTTATGTTGTCTCAATTGTGAGAATTGTATATTGGTGTGGTCTCTAGGAAATAATCAATTCTTAAGTTGTTTATGGTGTTATAACAAATAAACAATATAATAATTAATGATGTAACACAAAAAAATTACCATGGTTTTAGAGGTCATTCTGGGTTGTGGAATTATGGAGTGTGACAAGAAACCCTTCGAATCAACCCACAACTGGAAGATACAGTTAAATTTGAAGCGCAGGTGACTGACACCAGCGACCTGCAAACCAGAAAATATCACCATCTCAATATCTGGTGCCATGTGTGCATCATGGAATTGGCCCAAGAATATGTAAGACAGTGCAAAAAAATTGGGAGCTAATTGAGTCTATCGAGTGCCTATGTGCAAGGACCACATTCAGCCAACCAGCCAGTCCACAAATCCACCCCATGAATGAAGAAGAATGAATATACACAAATAAAACCACAATATGTCAATTCAACACAATTGTTTCCATCAATTATTGCAGCCATCATATACGCCTAACAACATAGTTATATATATATATATATATATATATATATATATATATATAAGTCTACAAGTCTACACATCATGAGTATGGCAGAGTCCCTTGTCTCTGGACAATGCTCAAAAACAGTCTGTAAATGTTGGCTTAGGCAAATTACATAGGCCCCTACCACCCCTTACACGCAAAAATGACCGCATGCTGAACATGTTAATCTGAAACCTCAACATCCACCTTTAATGGAGCTTGGAAAGTGGGGAAAGGTTACACACATGGTTGAATGCCTTGTTCATTGCCAGAGTCCTCTCCACACCACACCACGTCAGGATCTCCACTCTATAACAAGGTGTGTTTCTTAATTTTTCTCCCAGATTGACATTTTTATGGTTGCTATGATACCAAACATTATGGCATAGTTGAGGGTCAAGGACTCTGCTACATAACAAACTTGACCTACATCGTCATCAACGATCTTCAGCTACCTTTCATCTTCAATCTTCAAGCCCTTTTCCTTCTTCCTTCTCAATGTTTAACTTGTTCCATGCATTATTGGAAGAAGCCCGTGTATAGGGAATGGGAAGCAATTTATTTTTTGAATTTATAATATTGCCCATCCTTGGACCATATTACATGCCATGCTTTCAGTTGTGACACGTGTCTAGAAAGAAAAATACATGTGTTAATAAGATTCAAACATGCCATCTCTAACGTAATACCTTTGTTACCAGGAAACGCCTAGGGCCCCCCCGTTTCCGTTTCCGTTTCGGAAACGGAAACTCCTTCGAAACGTCCTAGTCTCCTAGAGATAAGTATACATGATAATAATGTATAATTTCAATGAATACAAAATATTTTGAGTGTTTTATCAGTTATTCTCATCACTTATGGTGTATGGAGTACAATTTTAAAATGAGTACTATGCACACACACACACACACACACACATATATATATATATATATATTAATAATATATTGTACAGACATTTCTGTAACGCGTTTCGTATCCAAGGTTTTTGAAAATTGTCGTTTCCACGCTTCGCTCCCGCTTCCATTTCCGTTTCTGGCAACATAGCGTAATACCACACATGACATGGTGATCATGGACTTAAGCTCCGTGGTAATGGTGATAATGGACTTACACTCCATGGAAATTATGATAATGGACTTACACTCCCTAGTAATGAAGCCTACAAAGTACAAACCATAGTATACATACTTGGCGAGTACTTGCCCCAAAAACTCACTGAATGAGACTCGGCGAGTTTTCCCATGCGTACTCGCCAGACGTGGTTGAGAAGAAGAATAACACCGCTAAAACATATTTTTGTTATGAAAAACGTTGTTTTTTGTCTTATAAATGCTTCACACTCCCTCACTTGTAATCACACAACTATTGAGCATCCTTTACATGAGTTGAAGAGATTTTTAGCGATCTATATTAAGCAAGCAATTGGCGCGATCAAGCGATTGGACGTTCTATCATTCAAGAGGCTATCAATGTGCCCAGACTCTAGAGGGGCGCCCATCCAATCTCTATCTTTATAGCTAGATGAAGGACAGGACCCCCAACCCATTATATAGTTAGAGTCTATATAGATAGAGGGGCCCCACCCCACATATATCTCCTCTCCGGGTATAGGGGAGTCGTGCATTGATACGACGCTTGGGTGCCTATCTCTTGCATTTGGAGGTAAGTTCCTTTTTCCCTTCTTTTCAAGAATGTAAATTCTTTCTATATTGTTTATATATTGTATCCAAATATGATTTGCAAGTTTGAATGCATTCCATTCGATTCCAAATGATTTTAATTGTTATTTATGCTTGTTTATCATCGTTAATGAACAAAATTGCCGGAATGTATTGTTTTAAATGCTATTTTTTATTTTTTGGGAATTTATTCTTGTTTGTAGGGTTTACAATTACAAATTTGCAATTACAGTTACATAGGGTTTTAATGTTATTTTTAATTTTTAAATGGTTTTATAATATTGTTTTTAATTAAATTTAAAATATTTAAGTGTTTTTAATTTTTAAACATGCATTATGCTGCAAATTAGAACTTAACATATAATGGCATCTTGGTTAGCATTGGGCTTAGAATCACTAACAAGAACCATTCCTATTAATGCGCGTAACACTACTTGGAAATATGGTGTACGTGAAACAGTTTCAAGGATTGTAGTTTACAATTTCTACGAGAAAACATTTTCTGAAGGCATCAATCGCTTAAAGTACCATCTTGCATCTATTGTTTGCAGTGATGTTGCAGTATGTCCTAAGTGTTACAGAAGAGGCAAAACGAGAGATGAACGCAAAGTTGACAGAGATGGAAGAGAAGAAACCACAAAGGGCAAGGGTGCAAGCAGCCACAACAACAATCATTAAACCTAGAATGGCAAAGGAATCAAAGGATGATGCAGAATGATTGTGGGCTCTACTCGTGGTCCACAGATACAGAGAGAAAGATGCAATTTCGGTTCATTGCATTCAAGCAAAGGGATGAGTAGTTTATTTTTTACCTAGAATGATAGATGAAGGAAGAGTTGGAAGAGAAGAAACTAGGGAGGGTAAGGGTGCAAGCAATCAGCAACAATCATTAGACTCGAAAAGCCAAGGGAATCAAAAGACAATGCGGAAATGATTGTGGGCTCTACTCACACCCATGGATATGAAGCAAAAAAGGCAATTCCGATCATCGAGTTCAAAGAAAGGTATACATATTTTTTGTACCTAGAAACATACCTAGGGCACAACCTTTGTTGCAAGGTACAAGTTGGAACAAGGATGTGCACAAGGAAGCAAATAAAGCATGTGCAAATTTCTAATACTACAACTTTCCCTTCAATGTGGCAAAGAACTAGTACATGGAGTATTTGGTGATGACATTGACAATTACAAGGAAAGCATACATGACACCCTCTCCAAGGACTTGTATGAGAAGTAAAAAGAGGTTCCCAGGTTGGATTCTCAAATATAGGGATCCAATCTAAGACTAGCCACATTGTGTAGATACAAAGGTGCTCAAGGAGCGCTAGTGTCGTAAATCTAGAGGATAGTAACCATAACCCTAGGATGGTTATAAGTTTCCAAGGCCTACAACCAAGATAAAGATAAGTATCCTACTAGGATTCAAAAATAAGGGTAGCTAAAAGAGTGGATAAAGCCAAGGGGCGTTATAATAATAAGACAAGGCAATTGGCCAAAGCAAACATGTATCTACTCTACTTTATAGCAATGAATGACCAACATACAACAAGTACATGCAAAAAAAAAAAAACATTGACTAAAAAGGGTTAGACAAATTTACCTATAGCGTGTGCGTGACCGTTGATGCATAATCCTTCCCAGAGCCAACAAGATCGAGACAAAATTGCTATGGGTGGAAAAAGGGAAAGCTCGACAAGAAAATCTCTAGTCCTCACTCATTATGGTGACCTAAATGGAAAAGATATAAGCTCCAAGATTCCAAAGCCAACTAATAAGTGTGAAATACTATGAGCAAGAGCAATTATGCAAGTATTATATGTAAGTGGTTATAAATTAGTCGTCATGGGCTGTAAATTGCTTATAGTGGTTGTAAATTGGTTGTCATGGTGAAAATAACAAGAAAGCAAAGGGGTATATATACCCAAAGCCATCGCCCATGGGCCACGGCATCGGTCATGGCAAAACCAAATCAAACGCCATCACCTGTGGGCGATGGCGTCACCTTGGGGGAAACCCTAAAGTCACAAGGTGCAAAACATGAGGAATGGAGGCCAAGAGATAAATGATGGTGAATGACGATGGTCTAAAGTGACCAAAAACAAGGATAATATTGTGCAATTAATAGGTATACATAGTGGGAAAAGTGGACATAATGAGTGCAATGTGTGAACAAAGGGAAGAAACAAGGCATGTATAGGGTGACTAAGGATAATAGTGACATCTCTCAAATATTGTGGTCTAGCCCACATGACCAAATCCAATCATACCCCAATCCCGACAGGCCCCTTAAGGCACCCACTCGGAGGAGAATGCATCAACAACCCCTACATAAAAGAAATGGTTAGCAAGTGTCAAAAATATGGTGTATACAAGACTTAAGTGGAAATTGCTCCAGGTGCGATTGCGGATGCAACGGCAATCTGAAATATCAAAAGAAGTAACGGCAAAAATACGTATGCATCATTGTTTCGGATGGGTGAACAGATAGAAGGAATTGCACCCTCATCAAATTTTTACCAACTTCAAATGGTGAGATGGTTTTTTTGAAGTCAATTAATGGCTCTAACATAGTAAAAATGCATAAAACTTGAGCCTTATGTTAAAGGAGGTTGTCTTCGAGGTGGCTATCCAAATTGTTATGGAAGTTATCACTTACAATGTGACAACATATGTGGTAGATGAAAGACTACTACAGGAGAGGCCTCAATCACTCTTTTGGACCCTCAGGCACCCCATCGCCTTGACCTTCTTTGAAGAACGTAGGCAAAATTGATTGGGTGAGACCAATTGTAAAAGATGCAAGAAATATAGCCAAGTACATTTATAATCCCCTTGGATTCTCAACTTGATGAGAGAGCACACCAAGGGGAAAAAGCTTGTGCAAGCAAGTGTCACGAGGTTTGCAACTAACTTCCTAACATTGCAAAGTATTTGTAGTTTGTTGACATCGTTGAAACAAATGTTTGTGAGTCAAGCATGGCTAGACTCACAATATTCAAAGAAAGCCAATGGAGAGAGCACTACAAAGACAGTTTTTTATGACATCTTTACAAAGAGAGTTGCAGAGATCATCACGGTAACTTTATTTCAATGTAAATTTCACGCAATTCCCTTATTTTCATTTTTTAAATGTATTGTTATTTACTTCATTTGTATGTTTGTTCATAGGTGTCGAAGCCACTATAATATCTTTGTCAAATACTAACTTCTATGACAGCTGCAATAATCTAATTTTTTAATAAAAACAACCACCACAATATGTAGGAAAATAGACTTTATTTATTTATTTCAAATCACCTTTAATAAAAACACTAGAATGTCTTGATACAATTAATTCTTGATCCAGATGAAAAGATGAACATGAGATGAGAACAAGCAAACTACTTTGACTCAAAATTGCTTCTAGATGGGGTGACAATACTTGAAATGTGTTCCCAGATGGAGAAGTCGTACTTGTTTTTCTCGGATGCTAAAACAGCCCTGAATATGATGCCCTAGCTGAACTAGATGAATACATGTACCCTAATGATCAATGCAACCCCTTAATGGAATTGCCAAGCTTAGATATGAGGGTTTCCATCCTCGATTTCTGTGTGCAAATGAGGGTTTTCATCCTCTATTGCTGATGCAAAAGCAAAAGCTACTTGCAGACAATGAAGTAGTTGATAAATTTCCAAGATGAATGTAATAATAAACCCCAAATCTGCTTTTATAACTTCTAAGGCCTTCTCCAAAGTTGGCACCCCCTTTTGGAGTTACATGCATGCTCAACAAACAATAAAAATTACTTTATTCTCTCTCCCATGTTGGCACCCCATCCTAAAAAAAAGGATCTTGATGCTCATGCAACCCATTCTATCTTTGCACCCCCATAATAGAATTCTTTATTTAATTATTATTCTATCTTTGGCGCCCCATAATAGAAGTTCATCATTCTATTATTATTTTATTCTATTTCTGTTTTTTGGATTAAAAATATAATTTAAGTGTCTTTTTCCAATTAAAATATAAAAATACCCTTAGACCACTTAAATTAATTTATTTCCCTCTTTAATTTCCCCTTAGCCTACGGAAAAATAATAAGAATAGGCTTTAGGTATCCAAAATTAATTAATTCTAAAAAGGGGACATTACAATCCGCCCTTCCCAGAATTGCTTGCCCTCAAGCAATTGCAAGCTGAGATGCTTAAGAATTTCAGCACCCTCCCAAGTAGCATCCTCTACAGGTAAATCCTTCCAACATACTAGATACTTTGTGATAATCTTGTTCCTTAACTTCTTTTCTCTAAAATCCAAAATTACTTTAGGAACCAAAACAAGTTTGCCTTCATCATCCAAAGGAGGCAATTCAAGGAAGGAACAATATGTTGTCCCAAAGCCTTTTTCAAGCATGAGACATGGAAAACATTGTATCTTACTCTACTCTGGCAAATCCAACTCATAGCAACCTCTCTTATCCTCTACTTAATCCTATATGGTCCATAGAAACGAGGTTTGAGCTTTTCAGCTCCACTCTTCTTCAAAGAAGATTGTCTATAGGGTCTGCAACCTCAAGAAAACCATGTCACCAACCTCAAAAGTCCTCTCAATGTGGTGTTGGTCCACATAAAATTTCTATTAGTTTTGTGCATGTTGGATATTTTCTTTGAGTATCCCCAATATATCTTGGCTCTATGCAACCAAGTCTCTTGCCCCTGGCACTCTACTATCTGCAAATACCAAATCCACAAAGGAAAGAGCATCATAACCATACAAAGCTCTAAAAGTGTCATACCAATGGACATGTGATGAGTGGTATTGTAGCAATGCTCTCCCATGTAAAGCCATTTGACCCAAGTTGATTGTTGCCTTGCCACATAATTCCTCAAATATCCCTCAATCCACTTATTCACAATCTCTATTTGCCCATTTGTCTGTGGATGATAGTTGGTACTTGAGTTAACTCCGTCCCTGTCAAGTGGAAGAGCTCCTGCCAAAACAAACTAAGGAACCTGCTATCCCTATCACTCACAATATTTTTAGGCAATCCATGTAGCCTAAAAACCTCTCTGAAAAATAAATCAGCAACTTGTGCAACCTTAAACTCACTAGGAACAACAAAGAAGTGAGTATATTTAGCGAGTCTATCAACCACTGCAAAAATACAATTCTTACTGTGAACATTGGGAAATCCTATGATAAAATCCATTGATATACTTTCCCTTTTTGATTCGAATACATAAGGGTTGCACCAAACCCGCAAGAAAAACATGCTCTACCTTGTTTTGTTGGCACACAATACACTCTCTAATGTATTGGAGGACCTCTTCCTTGAGTCCTTTCCAAAAGAATTTGTCCTTGATCTGCTTGTAGGTCTTGAAATACCCTAGGTGACCAGCCAAAGGTGTATCATGGACAGCCCTTAAGATTTTGCTTTTTACCTTGGATTCAGGTACCAAATAAATTTTATTCTTGTAGAGGATAAGATCATCAACCACCCTATACCTATTATCTTATATTTTGCCCTCAAGGATCTCATTAGTGTAACCATTCTTTACATACTCTGCAATTATTAAAACTTTCCAATCAGCAGAGATTTTAGATATAGAGCATAGAAAAGGTTTTCTAGATAAAGCATCTGCTACAACGTTATTCTTCCCTTTTACATACTCTATGTCAAAATTATAAGCTTGGAGCTTACTTACCCACTTTTGTTGCCTATCATTCAAGTCCTTCTGGCCAAGAAAGAACTTCAAACTATTGTGATCAGTTTTGACCACAAACCTACCACAAACCAAATATTGCCAGAATTTTGCCAATGCATGCATGATGGCCAACATTTCTTTGTCATAAATAGAGAATCCACACTCTACTTCACTAAGTTTCCGGCTCTCAAAGGCTATGGGATGCCCCTTTTGCATCAAAACAGCTCCTACCCCTTCCCTTGATGTATCACATTCTAACTCATTACCTCAAAATCAGGAACAACCAATACTAGGCAAGAACTCATTACCTCTTTGAGTTTATCAAAGGTTGTTTGGGCTGTTTTGGACCAGCTGAAAGCTCCTTTCTTTGTCAAATCAATCAATGGGACAGCAAGTTGTGAAAACCCTCTCACAAACCGTCTGATAGTAACTACAAAGACCAAAGAATCCCCTCAACTGTGTCAAAGTGGTGGGTGGAGGCCAATCCAATATTGTCTAGATCTTCTCTTGATCAACTTGTACTCCTTGGGCACTAATGACATGTCCCAAGTATAAAATTTCAGTCATCCCAAACTCACACTTGGATTCTTTTGCAAAAAGAGTTTGTTGTTCCAAAATTTCCAGCATTGTATCCAAGTGTTTTAAGTGCTCTTCCCAAGTTTTATTGTACACCAAAATGTCATCAAAGAATACTAGAACAAATTTCCTCAAGTGTTCACTAAAAACATGGTTCATGCATGATTGGAAAGTAGCTAGAGCATTGGTTAAACCAAAAGGCATTACCAAGAATTCAAAATGCCTAAAATGACAATGAAACACTATTTTGTGCACATCTTCATCTCTTACCTTGATTTGGTGATAGTCGGACCTCAAATCAATTTTGGAAAAATACACTGCTTCATGCAATTCATCAATCATGGGTATTGGGTACTTGTTTTTGATAGTCTTCTTATTCAAAGCACGATAATCAATGCACATCCTCATTGTCCCATCCTTTGTCTTCACCAGAACAACAGAAGAAGAAGGGCTAGAACTAGACCAGATATGCCCCATCTTCAAAAGCTCTTTGATTGTCTTCTCAATCTCCTCTTTGTAAACTCTAGGATGGCGGTAAGGAGTAATCATGACAGGTTTAAACCCTGTTTCCAACTCTATGATGTGTCAAAATCCTCTATCCAAGTGTCAATCCTAATGGTAAAATCACATAATATTGTACCATGTCCAAAATTGAGTGTATATCCACATGATAAGATCTATCATCAGCACTAGAAGTGGAAATACTTACATGTAATGTCGCCTTTTCAAATTAATTGATTCTGAATACATGTAAGGCCTATTGGGGAATTAAAGAGGAAAATAAATTAATTTAAGTGGTCCAAGGGTATTTTTATATTTTATTTGGAAAAAGACACTTGAATTATATTTTAATCCAAAAAGCAAAAGTGGAATAACATAATAATAAAATAAAGAACTACTTTTTTTTGGGGGGCGGAGGGGGGGGCAAAGATAAAATAATAATTAAATAAAGCATTCTATTATGGGGCGCCAAAGATAGAATGGGTTGCATGAGCATCAAGATCCTATTTTTAGGATGGAGAGAGGATAAAACAATTTTATATTGTTTATTCCTATTCTAGGATGGGGCGACAACGTTGGAGAGGGCCTTGGAAGTTATAAAAGACAAATTTGGTGTTTATTATTCATTCGTCTTGAAATTATCAACTACTTATTGTCCATAGATGTAGTAGCTTTATTATTCATATCAACAATAAAGGATGTAAACCCTCATTTACATACAGATATCTAAGGACGAAATCCCTCATATCTAAGCTTGGCAATTCCATTCGGGGGTGCACTGTTGACCATTCAAAGAACAGTGTATGATAAAATGTTCATCCAGCTCAGCTGAATGCCATTAATAGGCTAGGGCACACTTTTCATCCTTAATTCTACATCCAAAACACCAAGTACAGCTATGGCTTCAATTTCTGGGGGAAAATATCAATCAAAATAGTTTGCATGCTCTTATCTTTCATCTATCTTTTCATTTAGAATATCAATTGTAAGAAAATAAGTGTATTCAAACACTGGTATTTTTTATTGTAGTTGATTTGAAATCAATAAATAAAAGTTTGTTTTATGACATGCAGGGGATGTTGCTTTTCATTAAAAAATCATATTGTCATTGTCATAAAAGTCAATTTTTATATTGTTGCCTAGGGTTTTGACAAAAATATCCAGGTTTATCTAAAGTATTTTTCAAGGATTGTCCCCTTTTCAAGATTAATTGATTATGGATATCCTTGCCTATTTTTTTCTGTAGGCTAAGGGAATTAAAAGGAAAATAAATTAATTTAAGTGGTCCAGGGTATTTTTATATTTAATTTGGAAAAAGGAGACATGAATTATATTTTAATCCAAAAAGTAGAAATAGAATCAAATAATAATAAAATGATGAACTTTTATTATGGGGTATTAAAGATAGAATAATAATTAAATAAAGCATTCTATTACGGGGTGCCAAAGATAGAATGGGCCACATGAGCATCAAGACCACCTAAAGCAATTTTACATTGTTTATTCCTATTTTTAGGATGGAGCGCTAACATGGGGGAGAGGATAATACAATTTTATATTGTTTATTCATATTTTTAGGAGGGGGTGCCAACTTTGGAGAAAGAAGTTACAAAGGTAGATTTGGGGTTTCTTATTACATACATCTCGGAAATTTATAACTACTTTGTTGTCTGTCAAGTAGCTTTGCTTCGTATGAGTAATTAAAGACAAAAACCCTCATTTACACACCAGATCCGAGGACGGAAAACCTCATTTCTAAGCTTGGCAATTCCATCCAAGGGTTGCATTGATCATTCAAAGTACATATATTCATCCAGTTCAGCTAGGGCATCATATTCAAAGTTGTTTTAGCATCCAAAATAGCAAAAAGTGTATCTGGTCCCCAAAACAGATTAACTTCATAAGGATATCTTCAAACAAACATCTCGTGGGATGAGGCATATTGGACACTTCCATGGTTAGATGTAAGCTTTGGGAGATTGATTCTATGTTGGGTGCCACATCTAGAGAGTTTTTGCAAGGGTTTCAATTTGCATGTTTATTTCTTGCCATTTTTATGTATCTAGATCATTAAAATTGAGACAAAAGAATTGTATACAACTATTCTAGTATTTGTCTTGAAGCTGATTTGAAAATAAATAAATAAATTATATTTTGTCTGCAATTGGGGTTTGTTGTTTTTATAAAAAAAGTTAGTTTATTGTTGTCATAAAAGTTCAATTTTTTATATTGCTGCCCTAGGGTTTGATAAAATATCCAAATTTGTTAGAAATTATTTATCAGGGATATTACAATGGTATCAAAGCAAATTTCCATACCAGCCTATGAAAGTGAAATATTAGAAAATTTTATTGCAGCTTTGAGCTTCCAGGTGAGAGAAGTCGATACCAAATTCTTGGGAGAAAAAGAAAGCTTTATAATAGCTAGAGGAAGGATTAAGGCAGCAAGATCCAAAGGTTGTTTTTGAGGAAAAGACGGACAATATTCTCGCCAACTTGTGGATCAGATAGAGAAGGAATCCATGACAATGTTTATTCAAGCAAAGTTCTTACAACGGGAAGAAAATATAGATCCCATTCAAGAGGTGTTGGTAAAAATAGAAAAGTACAAACTTGAGGCCCCAGAATCCTTAACCAGTATCAAGGGATTCCTGATTATCTTAAATCTGAAGTTTCCTTTGATGATTACTTGAAGTTACTCAAAATGAGGAATCCAAATAAAAGAGGGTTGTGTGAATATATATGACGGTTGAAGAAGAAGGAAGAACAATTAGTGTTGCAAGAAATTAAGAGGAAGCAACCCATGAAGGAATCCACCAGACAAGAGGAAGTTGAAAAAGATATTTATGTTCAAGAAGCGCCCTTCAATCCCAAAGATTGTGCTCATGCCATGTGAAGGGCATTTGCATTGATAACCGTAAAAATAAAAATGGGAAATTAGGGGTAAAGAACATCACTTGTTGGATGAAACGAGCTCCGGATGGAAGAATATGCCCCAAATCATAAACGAATAGGAACTTCCAAAGGGTAAGCCATTGATTGATTTTCAGAGTAGCATTATGGATGGATATGCATTGGAGGAGAACATTTTGATTAACACTAATTCGGGAGTCTTGAGTCCCAAAGATGGAGGTGTTGAGGGTATCTCAACAATTCCTATTCCGACAAGAAGGTGAGCACTTTGATTACAGCCTAAGGTATAAGAATATTTCATATTTGTTGTTACCTATTGTGTCATTTCAAGATAAGGTTAAGGATACAACTTGCAGCATAAAGCATGCGCCTAAGGAAAATGACTCGGCAGATACTAATGTTGGCTTTGTGCTTGCTGAAATTTTCAGATCAACCACTAATGATAAGCAGTTTGGGTAGCAATTTGGACAATAGTTTTTTGGATAGCGGCAGTTTGCACAGTCATTTATGTCGGCATCACGTGAAGCAATGAGGATTGGGAATTGCAAATTTCCAAGGTGGATTTGGGATCTGGCATGCAATTGCTTGAGGGCAGCAATTCTAGGAAGGGCAAGACTATAAGTCCCCTTTTCAGAATTAATTGATTCTAGATACCCAAAGCCTATTTTTTTATTTTCCATAGGCTAAGGAGAATTAAAAAGGAAAATAAATTAATTTAAGTGGTCCAAGGGTATTTTTATATTTTATTTGGAAAAAGGACACTTGAATTATATTTTAATCCAAGCAAATAAAATAAAATAAAATAATAATAGAATGATGAACTTCTATTATGGGGTACTAAAGATAGAATAATATTAAATAAAGCATTCTCGATAATGCCAAAAATAGAATGGTCTGCATAAGCATCAAGATCCTATTTTTAGGATGGAGAGAGGATAAAGCAATTTTATATTGTTTATTCCTATTTTTAGGATGGAGTGCCAACATGGGAGAGAGGATAAAACAATTTTATATTGTTTATTCCTATTTTTAGGAGGGGCGCCAACTTTGGAGAAGGCCTTAGAAGTTATAACAGCGAAGGCCTTTGAAGTTATAAAGGCAGATTTGGGGTTTATTATTACATACATCTTGGAAATTTATCAACTACTTCATTGTCTGCAAGTAGTTTTTGCTTCGCATCGCTGATAAAGGAAAACCCTCATTTACACACGATCTAAGAACGAAAACCCTCATATCTAAACTTGTCAATTTCATCCAAGGGTTGCAGTGATCATTCAAAGTACAAATATTAATCCAATTCAGCTAGGGCATCATATTCAAGGTTGTTTTAACATCCAGAATAACAACGTACAACCAAGGATTTCTTTAGACAAACATTTACAAGGCATACCGGACACATCCATAGTTGGATGCAACCTTTGGGAGATTGATTCTATGTTGAGCGCCACATCCGGAGAGTTTTCAAAATTGGGCCGAATTGTATACGAATATTCAAGGGTTGCAATTTGCAATTTGCATGTTTATTTCTTGTAGCCTTCTACGTATCAATTTTTATCTTATCACAAAATTTATCATCAAATAGCCTTATACCATGAAGCTAAGTCACCGGGTGTTCGAATTCATGAGTATAAAATTCGTAGTATACAAAATATTTCGTGATTAAATTCGACTAAAAGATTTACTATTTCCTTTTTACTATACCAATTTATTTACTGATTTATAAAAATAAATAAATAAATTTACTATTTTGATATATTTAATGGCATATTAGGACTTTTTACCAATTTTTTACTATTATGTAAAATATATTATCTTATTATTATATATTCATAATGTCACTAAAATTCAATTTTTTATATTAAACATTTATTATTAAATATTACTATTACTAGGGTTTGATAAAATATCCAAATTTATTAAGAAATTATTTATCAAAAAACAAAGATATTACATTAATTCGTAAATGGCATGTAGGTTGTATCTATTTATTTGGCTAACCTCATGCTTGCTTGCCCCTTAAGGATGTTAAGCTCTCTCCATCCGCTTTCGCGATACGTGTGATTATTTTTAGCCTTAGGTGCTCCAATGGCCATTTACGTGTAGATAACCCTAAATCGCAAAACAAAAAACCATGAAGTACAACCTCTTCTCCATTGGTTTTGAATTTTAGCTCCATAGTTTGGTAATTCTCTGTGAATTCTCTAATTGAATGCAACCATTGCACTCCCAAAACCACATTGGTTTCTCCTATGCCTACCACATAGAAATCATCACAAACCTTGTGCTTACCAAGAGTAATCTCCAATCCCTTCACCCTCTTGGTGCATGGAATAGTAAAGCCATCAGCTACAATAACATTAAAACCCTAGAAATCCTTTGTTTTCAAACCTCTTTGGGCTACCAAACCCTCATCAATTGTAATGTCCCTCTTTTTCTTGGATAGTTGTTGGTTAAAGACCTTTGGCCCATTTAGTCTACCCGACGGCCAAAGGAGGAGATTAAGGGTGACTTAAGTCATAATAATATTATTATAAGTGTTTTATAATAATTATTTTCAAATTGGCACGTCTTTAAATGGCCAAAGTGATTTTATTTCACTCTAGGCTAAAAGTGCGACTTGACATGGTGGGCCAAAATAGACATTAGGAAAATAATAAAATATTATTTAATGTTTATTTGCCCAAGGAGAAAAGTGCGACTTGGTATGGGCATGCTTTTAGGGTATTTTGGCACTCTCTTCTCATTGGAAGATGGAAAGGTGATTTTATAATATTTTTCCTATAAAAAGGAAAGGGGCGGCTTGGGCAAGATATCAGAAAATCATTTTATCAATTCTGAATTTGATCTTAAGCTCTGGTGCTTTTGTACAAAATATTCTAAGGACGAAAACCCTTCGAATTTACCCTCTAGAGGACGAAAACCCTCTTAGAGAATGTGAGGGATTTCCACACAGGAAATTCTATTGTGCTAGCATGAGTATTTTCAGTCTTTCCAATCAGTAGTTGATAGATCTTGTATCAGGGTGTGAAGAATAAAGATTGTAGTTGGGTTATGCTATTTTGATCCAATGAAGCGACCCACCTTTTGGCCATTTGGATGTGTTCTGAAGACATTTCAGGTCTGAAACTTATTGTTGTATGTTGCATTAATTTTTGTGGATCAAATGAAGCATTTTCTATAATTTTTGGAGGGGTTTATAGTGTTGTTTCAGACCTCTATTATCTGCAGATTTCTGATATAAATTCCAGATTAATATTATCTCAGAAAAGTCAGATTTTATATGTATATTAAGCTGCCAATATGCACAGATCAGTTTAGGGTGAAAACATGTTTGTTTGATTGCTGTTGTGGGGAATTTTATATACAAAACTAGTCGCCATTGCTAGAAATCATCTGAAGCAGTTATATTTATTGTTGCACAGTCTTCAAATCAGTTTGGGGATCATTTCTGGGTCTGCTAATATATTCTTATTACATTGGAGTAAGAAAATTATCATTTTTATTGTTAGGCGAGTAAACTCTTCTCATATTTCTAGTCATTTTTCCCCACTGAAAGTTCAGATCTGCAGCATAAAATTTTGAGTTATCTTTAATTAATTTGCACTTGAGTGTGTGGGGTTACCTAGAATCCACTTAAGGTTTGAAGAGTCCCATTTGGGGATCTTTCATCAATAAAGTTGTGAGTTGCCCCATTATCAATCAAAATAGTTACCTTATGCCCATGTAGTACTCCACGAACTCTGAAAGGATGATACCTGGGAGCACTAGAAAGTGTAAGCAAGAGTACTAGCTTGAGTCCATTTTTCTCCTTTATTTTCAGCCATCGGTTCTTCCTCTTCTTTGTCCACTTTCAGTTCCTCTTCTTCCCCTTCATCATTTGATATCACCTCTATATAGTGCACTTGTCCTTTGGGAAGACATCTATGACTCGGTCCCCAAGGATCTCTGCAAGTGAAACACAATTTCTTCCTTTTGAGTTCATTTCTTGTTTCTATCTCCTTGCTGGTTTTAGGCAGCTCCTTTTGTTGAAAACCACCCTGCTGAAATGGCTTTTTTTGTTGCCCATAAGGTGTTGGTTTTGGTTGTGTTGTAGGTTGTCCTATAGGCTGATATCTCCCTTTTGGAGCTGAAGTCTCCAAATCCAAAGCCTTTTTGATGGCTCCTTGTAGAGAGGTAGGGTTGAAAGCTTTCACTAAACCCCTAAGAGATTCAGTTAAACCTTCCATGAACAAAACAACCAATCTCCTCTTTGTTACATCAGGTACCATCACAAAAAGCTTCTGAAATTCAACTACATAGTCACTTACTGAATGTAGTTGTTTGAGTTGAGCTAATTCCTGGAAATAAATTTATGGATCAACTCTGTCAAATCTCTCTATTAACATGTCATTGAACTCACCATATAAGTGGATATGATAGTGTCCTTGTGTGATTAGCCCATGGTACCACCACTCATGTGCTATACCTTCTAGATGAAGGGTTGCAAATTTGATGGCTTCCTCCTCCATCATTGTCCTGAGTGATAGAAAGGTATCTAGCTTTTGTATCCATGTACGAGTTGTACTCTTACCAGAGCCATTAAAAGTAGGGAGGAACAACTTCCCTAATGTCCCTCTAATTAGCTTATGGCCTAGATTCAGCTCTTGATCGACCCCTATTTTTCTTAAAATGTACGAAAATGGTTAGTGATATAGCCTCTCTAATCTCACTGGAAGTACCTTGTACTCCTCATAGTTGGCAGCAATATCATCCGTTATAGATGGCTGAATTTCCACCTCTAAAACTACTTCCTCCCTATGAAGGAAATCAAGTTAGAAGGGCCTAACAATAGAACCGGTGACTATCCTCTGAGTGTGTTGGTTATTGTTCACTCTGAAGAACTTCCCTCACCATTTGGAGCTCTTTGCACATTCGTGTTTTGCATGGTGTGGACTAACTAAGCCATCATGTCAGCTAATTGTTCCTGGCCTTGTACAAGCATGTCAATACAGGCCTCATTTGAATCCCTTTTATTGTTACCAACAACTTCCGTCTTTTGTCACATCCCAAAACCGATCATTTATTATTTTTGATATATTCAAGAACAAAATGACGGTGGCCACCATAGAGATAACATGATATTGATTGATTGATTTTGCTTGATTAACATTTCGATATGAATAAAAGCATTTATTTTCAGTAATTAAATTGTTCGATGATTATTAAATGTTGATAGTTATGGATTATTGTTGATAATAACATGTCATTTCTAATTTATAGAAAGTTGATTTATTATTTTGGACATGTAATGCACTTGGTATTGTTGTTTGTGCATGTGCAGGAGTTCTCGGGAAATGAGAAAGGGCATCATCAAAGAGAGAAGAAAAGATGTTGTGATGGGTATTGCGAGAGAGAGTTACATGTGTATGATAGTGCTCGAAACTGGGTCAAACCGTAAGTTGGTCAATAGAATCTTTTTGTTTATTTCAATTTTGCTTTAGTGTGTTGAGTTGCGTGGTGAGATTGTCAAAATACCAAGCGACGATATTATATTGGTGCATTATTGGGTAACATGATGTCACTACATGTGAAATACGAGCAGGCGATTATAAATCCACAAAAAGGTAGTGTGCTTTGCAAATATGGTATTGACATTGTTCATGCCAAGGATTCATTATAATATTGTATTTCTATGACCTTCTAAAATAGATAACCTGAATGCGTCACCATAAAAGGCATAATCTCTACTAATATAAAGATTGATTTATTCACATAAGATAAAAATAGTGACGTTCAAAAACAAGAATCTAGTATTTTTGGAGATTGGAGATTAAAGCCATATATATTATAAATATAATATTATATATATATATATATATAGGAATTAGACCCTAAACCAAACAGCCACTTAAATTTAACATAGACTTCCCCTATTTTTTGGCAATTAGCATGTGCATGAGCACTCCCACTAAAAGCTCACTCTTAAAACTAGAGTTGACCACCACATTGCCTGATTTGGGGGAGGAGAGATTAAAGTTTTAGAAGTTAAAATTTGAGTTTTTAACTGGAGTGAATGTAAAGATTTAGAAGGGAAATTGGTGTTAAACAACACACCCACAGCAGGGAGAAGACATGAATAAAAGGAGGGTGTGTGGACGACAGGAGGGAGAAAAACAGCATTGAGAGGATGTCCAAAAGGAGGAGATAAAGACATGGGGGTTAAGGAAAGAGCAGGTTGAAATTCAGGGGGAACACAAGCGTGGAGGAGGATATAGACAAATGCAGCAGGAGGAAAGAATAACAAGAAAAGAAAAGTAGACAAGGAGGAGATAGATGTCTACAGAGCTTTTTATGAGAAGGAAAACACACAACAAACAAGAACTGTTATGAAATTTATTTGAAGAAAGAGGGGAGGGGCAATCAGCTGGAAAAGGGAGAGTACTTCAGACGGAAGTAGAAATAAGAGAGACATCTGCAGGAGGAAGACAGGAATTAATAGAAAGAGATTGGAATTAGATATATTCAGCGAAAGAGGGAAAAATAGTAACTAATGAACCTTGATACATACAGCAGACAAAGATACGGCCTGGGGATGCTTAGAGAGGGCAATAAGCAGTATTCTGGGAAGATCTGGGCATAGGTGGATTACCGATTGGATTAACTTCTAAAATTCCCAGGTTTTTATTTCCTGACCAATTACTATTTGCAGTCCTGAGTAAGAGAAAAGGGAAAAAAATTAGGAACACAGTTATTCTTTGCTTGTAAAATGACAAATTGTTGGGTAATCCCATGGATGTGTAGACTGATATAGTTTAAATTAGAGCCCCGAATTCTGGTATTTATTTTAAAATATACAGATTTGAATCATATGACTAAACAATTAAAGGAAGACAAATAAAGACGTCAACTATAAACCTTCTAAAGAGATATTCGTAACACTAGAAATATATCATAAGACCATAGCAAAATGAAGAAACAATTAGTGGATTTTCCATTATACATCAAATTTAGGATATTAAATTGTGGAACCTTAGGAGAGATATAACATAACCTTCTTATAGGTATACAGTAAAATGATAAGGAGTGAGTTTCTTTGTATATATATGAAATTAAGAAGGGAACACGACCTTAGAATCTAAAGAGACGATGAACTTCCAGACCTAGGCGAAATAGCAAAAGAAGAGAACTATAAACATCTATACAATTTGTTATAAATTAAGTGTGTGTGTGTGTGTGTGTGTGTGTGTGTGTGTGTCAAGACCTCTGATAACGAATCATAGCTTACGAAAACTTGGAATAAGATGTTACACTTTGGAACAACAACATGATGAGATGTTGTTCATATATAATTTTACATCATCTAAAAACCTAAGTAGAAGTATTATAGCCTTAGAAGTTAAAACTACTAATGTATTGAGCATGGTAAACATAATTTTATATTTTATTAAGGAAATTCCAAGAGTTAGGCAATTACGATGAAATCTTATTAAACTACAATAAAGGAAAAATTATAAGAACTTTATGTAAAGAAATAGGGGTTGATGAATTAAATTTTGTTAAGACAACATGAAGTGATGTTCCGTGTATACCTTAAAACGTGAAATTATAAGCTACAGAATAGTTAACATAACAAGTTTTAATGCATCTAAATAAAGGATTTGATTAAGGAATCCCCCACATATATGGAAATAACCTGGAATTAGGAGGCTTGCATATTGATTTTCCTAGGTGGTATGGGACACTTAGGAAGATTGGTACTTCTAGCTACTATTCACAGGTTGTTGGTATTACAGGGGATAAGAAAACTGGAACTAGAACCCTTATAACGTTTTACAAACGATTGGCATGGAACATTCAAGATCATCTTGTTGTTTGAGTTCTAAACATAGTTTTCCCTTATTTATAACTCAGGTATGGAGATGTTATGTTGCAAAAAAACTTCTAGTTGAGAAATGAACATGATTGAGAGATGTGCTAAGCTTAGGGGGTGATAGTACTAGGGTGATAGATAACCTAGTGCATAGAATCACACATGACGAATGCTAAGAGGGGACATAGGGTAGGTAGTGGGTTGACACACAGGCTAACCTCTTAAATTATCACTTTTGATTATTCATGCTCTAGCATTTGATGGATTTCAGAGATTAGGTGGGTACCTACTGATATCCGTAGACTTTTGGCCAAAAGCAAAATCATCAGGTTATGATTTTAGGATGTATATTATTCCTACCCCGTAGATGTTTACCAGTTGATCGAGTAACTACTTACACATGAGACTCTCTCTTTCCTCATTGATTACCACATCTTCCTTCTCGTGAAGGGTAGGGCCACTCTCAAGATTTGAGAGGTGTGTGGGGATCCATATGGCTCGTGGTTGGAGGTAAAGCGCTCTAATGATGCTCTTTCTCTCGCTGCAATTGGACAACAAAACAGTTCTCTACAACTCTTGTAATGGAATTGTACGGTAAAAATTGTTTCATTGTATTTCTATTGAGATTTATGTAAATGTTACGAGAATGGAATTTATAAACTTTGTTAATTGATAGTTGTTTACGTTGTATAAACTACTGAAATATTTTATGCTTTATGGCGCTCTTGGGTAGTTCATGTCTAAATGGTGAAAAACCCTACATCATAATCATTAATGGTTAATTAAATGGTAACTAATAGAATGCATTTATATTTTATGGATGTTGAACTCATTTGTAGTGTAGTGCTAGCAAACAAGATTAAACATTGTAGTTAAAATTTGTGTGATGGATTTGCATTATTTGGCGTAATGAAAATAGATAGGAAAGGAATAAATTATTAACTTGATTAATAAAATCGACACACGAATTATGCTTGATTATACGTATGGAAGCACTTGAATTAGAATTGCAGATTCACTTGCTTAGAATTAAACGAAATGCTTTATGTATTAATGGATGATTAAATAAACGAAAACTCACTCAAAAATTAACATAAGGCTATTACACATTTAGTTCACCTATTTCAAGTAGATGCCTAATATACTAGATAAGGAGATACTTATTTTGTTATTTAAGTTGAAATGGAATTCAAATAAATGTAAACTAATATTGATATTGTACGCCTCTTAACGTGCATGAATGTTAAGTAGGTTTAGGAAAGCACGAGTATTGTTTCCTTCCTAACATCAAAGGGGTGATTGTTTCCTTCCTAACATTTTTTCCTCAAAAACAACCTCTGGAACTTGTTGCCTTAATCCTTCCTCTAGTTCTAAAGCTTTCTTTTTCTCCCTTTATTGATACCTGACTTCTCTATCACTACCCTGCATTAAGTTCAAAACTGCAAATTTTCTTTTTTTCTTTTTCCTTTTTCCTCTTCCACAAGTTGGGCAGAAATTCACTCTGATACCACTGTAATATCCATGTCAAATAACCTTAGATAAATCTAGATATTTGCATGAAACCCTAGGGCAGCAGCGATAAAATACTAACTTCTATAACAGATTGCAATAATTTGTTTTTTTAAATAAAACTAGCAACCACAATATGTAGGAAAATAGGCTTTATTTATTTATTTCAAATCAGCTTTAAAAAGACACTAGAATGTCTGAATACAATTATTTCTTGATCCAGGATGAAAAGATGAACATGAGATATGAACATGCAAACTGTTTTGACTCAAAACTGCTTTCAGATAGGGCACCAAAATTCCTTTCTAGAGAAGGACGCTACAATTGTACTTGTTTCGGATGCTAAAACAGCCATGAATATGATCCCTAGCTGAATTGGATGAACACTTGTACCCTGGATGATCACTACAACCCCTGAATAGAATTGCCAAGATTAGATATGAGGGTTTTCATCCTCAAATCTGTGTGCAAATGAGAGTTTTCGTCCTCTATTGCTGATGCAAAAGCAAAAGCTACTTGCAGACAATAAAGTAGTTGATAAATTTCCAAGATGAATGTAAAAATAAACCCCAAATCTGCTTTTATAATTTCTAAGGCTTTCTCCAAAGTTGGTGCCCCCTTTCGAAGTTACATGCATGCTCAACAAACAATAAAAAATTATGTTATCCTCTCTCCCATGTTAACGTCCCATCCTAAAAATAGGATCTTGATGCTCATACAACCCATTCTAACTTTGGCACTCCCATAATAGAATTCTTTATTTAATTATTATTCTATCTTTGGTACCCCATAATAGAAGTACATCATCCTATTATTATTTTATTCTTTTTTTAGGATTAAAAATATAATTTAAGTGTCGTTTTTCTGGACCACTTAAATTAATTTACTTCCCTCTTTAATTTCCCCTTGGCCTACGAAAATAATAAGAATAGGCTTCGAGTATCCAGAATTTGTAATATCCCTGAAAATATTTTAGATAAATTTGGATATTTTTGTCAAAACCCCAGGACATTAGTGTCAAAATTTACCTTTTATGACAGCAATGACAATCTGATTTTAAATGAAAAAACAGCGAGCCTCAAGGTGACAAAACAGACTTTTATTTATTGATTTCAATCAGCTACGATTAAAAAAATACTAGGGTGTCTGAATACAATTATTTTCTCACAATCGATGGTCTAAATGGAAAGATGGAAGAGAAGAGCATGCAAATTGATTTGAGTGAAATCTGCCCTAGATCTTCAAGCCTTAATTGTACTTGTTGTTCGGATGTAGAATTAAGCCTAAAAAGCGTGCCCTGGCTGCATTGGATAAACACTTGTACCTTGAATGGCCACTGCAACCCTTGGATGGAATTGCCAAGCTCAGATGTGAGGGATTCCGTCCTCGAATTCGTATGCAAATGAGGGATTTCGTCCTCTATTATTGATGCAGAAGCAAAAACTACTTGCAGAAAAAGTAGTTGATAAATTTCCAAGATGTATGAATAAAAACCCCAAATCTGCATTTATAACTTCCAAGGCCATCTCCAAAGTTGGCGGCCCCTCCAAATAATAAGAATAACAATATAAATTGTTTTATCCTTTTCATCCTAAAAATAGGATCTTGATGCTCATGCAACCCATTCTATCTTTGGCGCCCCATAATAATATGTTTTGTTTAATTATTATTCTATCTTTGCACCCCCAAAAATAGAAGTTCTTTATTTTATTATTATTATATTCCACTTCTATTTTTTGGATTAAAATATAATTCAAATGTCCTTTTCCAAATAAAATATAAAAATAACCTTGAACAGTTTAAATTAATTTATTTTCCTCTTCAATTCCCCTTATAGCCTATGGAAAATAAAAAAATAGGCTTCAATTATCCATAATCAATTAATTAAAAAAGGGGACATTACAAAATTAATTAATTTTGAAAAGGGGACATTACAACCACTAGTGAGGGTTTTGCGCTTGGTTGATGGGGAGCAAAACCCGATGGAATATATTTATGAGGCCATGGATAGGGCCAAAGAGGCCATCCAAAACTATTATGGGGGGTATAGCTAGATTTGGTCCCTTTTGGGAGATAATTGATCGAGATGAAATAATCAACTCCACCAACCCATTCATGCAGCGGGTACTACCTCAAACCTAAGTTTTTCTTCTCCAATGGTTTCACAGATGTTAACGGGGAGGTTATGGAGGGCCTCTCAACATGCATTGAGGGGATGACACCAAGAGGTTGAGGTGAGAGACTTCAATATTTTAGAGTTTCAAAATTACAAGCATGTTAAGAAAAGCCTTGTTTCTTGGACGTTAGTTGTTCAAGAGAGAAACAACCAACCTCTTAGCAACAAAAATTAGAGTATTTACTTATATGTTACAAGTTACAAATTTAAAATTATTAATTACTTATAAACTTTTGATTATCTTGTTTGTAGGTTCTTGGTGGGAAGATTGGGAGGAAATACCCCACATCTTCAAAAGCTAGCCCTCGAATTTTATCTCAACCTTGTAGTGCTTCCAGATGTGAGCGTAACTAGAGTTTGTTTCGTGCCATTCAAAACGAAGTACAATGTGTTGACTCAAAAATATCTCAATGACTGGATTTTGTGCAATACAATCTTCGGCTTGCACAAGAAAGGTGGAGGCCACATCGCAAGAGCCTATTGATTTGGATGAGATTGATCCATACAACAATTGGACTATGCAAGAAGAGGAAATCCCCACGTTCACAAAGGACGAGATTGTTGCTTTCGAGAGGGAAGCTATGGAGGGAGAAGCACAAGCAAGAGATATTGGATTGGATGACATCTTTGGAGATGATGTCAAACATGCAACAAAGGAGCCACCGCCATCTACTACTAGGGTGGAGCTGCAGTCACAACCTTCTAGGAGGAGCGAGCAATCACAACCGAGTGTGGGGACTAGTAGAGGCACTAGACCCTCTCCCCAATATTTCTCTAGAACGAGGAAGAGGAAAATGTAAATTATTGTAAATTGTAACTTGCATAGATATGCAATTTATGATGATAATTTTCAATGACAATCATCATAAATTCATAAGACTTATCAGTTGGTTGTTGTATTCGCATGATGATGTGATTTTGTACTCTATTTGTATTCAAATCTAATAGAAAACACTTCCCCAATTTTACATACTCATTTGATATATTTTGTAACTATATTTTGCATAAAATTTATGTTTTCTATAGAAATTTGTGTACTTTTTAGTTGTCGAATATTCGTTGAGTCTTGCCAAGTCAAAAAAATTGGGTCTACCGAGTATTCGTGAATACAAGTATGCAAACTATGGTATGGGGCATGCAAAACCATCTATTTCAAGAGTGTTCTCACATTATGGAGCCCACCAAAACATTTCCTTCAAGAGTGTTATCATGGTATGCGGCTTGTAGTACAATCTTCTTCAAGAGTGTTCTCATGGCATAGAGAACACAAGAACATTTATTTCAATAGTGTTATAGCAGTATGGAGCCCACAAAAGCATCTTCTTCAACAATGTGGTCACAAGACAATCTACTTCAAAATTATTTTTACGATGATGCTACTGCAATACAACCATCTCCAAAGGAGTGCTCGCGGTACTGATACTACAATACACCATCTTTTAGAGGTACACTCATGGTATTGCTAGTGCAATACCTTCATCCTCGTGGGTGTGCTCATGTTATTGCTATCACAATACCATGTTCTTGCTTCCACTCTACCATAAAATGGTATTGTCTAGATTTTCAAAATATAGTCTTTTGCCCACAAGACCACAACAAGGTATTTCCCACTACCCTCAAAATGGTCTTTGATATGCAGGGCCAACTTGTCCTACTAAAGATGCTTCTACAATCATGCTCTCAACAAGTGCTTTTGTAGAGCATTTTCCTCCTCTAACATAGGATTTAGGGAAAACATACTCTAAGCACAGAATAAATGATGAGAATCACTTCTGGATCTTATTTTAATTTTTGTAATTAGCTTTTCCTTCTACGTGGCCCACTTAACCATAGTCTTTATTAACTACATATAAATAAGACATAGCCCAATTCACCGGAGTCTTTCCTAACTGCAAATAAGATAAAACTAAAAAAATGTTTTCTGCTATTTGCATTGCATGGCCTTATCCAGCCTGCAAGCACACTTATCTATCTTTATTTATATAGCGCTCGGTTTTTTCGGCTGTCTCTTTGATTTCTCTATCATTTGTGTGTTTCTTTCCTAGCTTTCTGCAGTAAGTGTTCTGAAGCTATATCATAGATTGCATGGCGAGTAAGCTGTCCTTGCAGTGTATGTAAGTAATCTGCAGACATGATAGAAAGAAGGGAACGTGGGGACAAACACTGAGCCACAAAACTAGCGACAAATTCCAGCTACGATGCCCTAGAAATGCAGAACAAAATGAGAAATGAACTACTTTCCCCCTGTGACCATGAGCTATCAGGGAAATGCTGAGTGAAAACCAGCAGACCGTCAAACAGACATGTTGAGACTTACTGGATTTACCATTATGTCTCCTTTATTTGGGGATCTCTACTAACTAAAATTGCCAAGTTTCATCTTATTAAATGCCCTTCTTAAAATAATGGTGATTTAGGTTTTTCTTACAACTCTGTCAAATGCAGTAATATAAGTAATTATACATGCAAGCACCTTGTTATTTTCATTATTTCTTATATATTAAAGCCAATTTTGCCTTAAATCTATATTTTACTCTTTTTAAAATGTAACAAGTTCCATTTTCAAAACTCCTCAAAGGGGTTTTTGCTTTTTACCATTTTATGTGTTTGCTGCATGATTCTATATTGTTTCTATGTATCATAGTTTTATAACTCTGATAATAAGCCAAAAGTTAGGAGTAAAAGAAAAAAATGAAATTATCAACCTTGGCATTGATCTAGCAAATATTGGAAGAAATTTTACTGGTATAATTTGAAAGCATCAAAATGACACGTCAACCAAAAAGGGTAATAAAAATATTGTTCAGACAAAGCTTACCATATTTGAGTTGCAGTATGTTGACAGTGAGAGAAACAATGCTGATATCTCCATCAGAATCTGTAAAAACATATCAGGATGTGTCTCTGCACAGTAATAGTCTTTAGCCTTCTGCCAATGTCGCTCTGCAAGAGAAGCATGCCGCTTTGCTTTTTGAAAGTTAGCATTCCCACGCTTTTCAGAAGCAGGTTCTTTTGGTTCAAGATTCAAAGCCTTAAAACAGCAGTCCCTCTGGTAAGAAGCAAGCTGAAAGTGTGCAAAAGCAGCTTCTTGCGCTCGCAATGTGCCCATTAATTCATACAACACTAAAGCTTCTCTGATTGCATCGTTGGCAGTGATCTCATGTTTTCTCTGATGGGTTTTCCTTGTTTTCTCCTCAGTCAAAACAGTGGACTCTGTCGGCAATTTTTCCCAGTTCACATTTCCAGGTATAGATGCAGAAACATATTCTCTTGCAAGAAGCATTCCAAGTCTCAGATATGTATGGGCATATTGTGTATAAACTTCATTCCATAAGCTGTTTATCATAGTATCTACTTCTTGCTCAACAGCATTAAGTTCAAACCGGGCTGCACCATAAAACTTCAAAGCTTCTCCATACTGGAATTTCACATCATCTAGCATCTGCCTATAAACATTCTGGAGGACGCCACACTGTTTATAGGAATCTATCTTGGACGCCAAAGACTCTGCAAGTGCCCTTCTACCATGTCCCAAATTACAGTTAATCAATACAATATTGGTAAAATCTTTAACCTCTCTAAATGCTTTTATTGCTGTTGCAAAAGCAGTTTCAGCACTTTTAGATCTCTGTTTGCAAGCCTCCACCGGCCCAATTCATTGCATACCCAGCCTTTCTTCCTGGTTGCCAGCTGAAAATCCTGTGCACATGCAGGAAGGCCACTGAGAGCATGCATCGCTGCATCATAACACTCGGCAGCAGCTGAAAAATTAGCCTCTAAATCTCCTTTAGGTCCTTGTAAGAAACTAAAAATGTCTCTTGTTTTATCTTTAAATGTGTCAGTGCTTTTGGACTTAAAACTCTTAGCAACTGCTGTGAGTTGACTATTTGCTTTTATAGTCCTTTCAACATCTTTAGATTCTATGGGTTCCTTATTTCTTTCATTCTCATTAGTGGGCCCATACCAATCATCATCAGGCCCTTGAACAGTGATTCTTTTCTCTGAGTCGCCCCTTTCAGAACTGCAACTGTGAACACTACCAGAACTACATGGATCAGAGTCACTTTCTGAACTCTCTGAATGAGATGACAATGCATACTTTGAGTGTTTTTTCTTGATTTGCTTTCTGTTATAAGTCACTGACCATACATCACTGCCACTGCTACTACTTGCACTGTTTCCACTGCTTACCCTATCACTCTGGCAGCTACAGTTTGTCAGACTACAAAAATTGCAGTTGCGCTTTGACTGTGCTAATTTCTTCTTTAGTCGTTTTACTTCTTTCATAACTTCTGAAGCCATTTTCAACTCATCCCTTGAATCTTTACCTTGATGGCCATCTGGTAATTGTTCACCTTGCAGTCTATGGTATTCCACATAGATGTCCCCAAAAAGGATCCATGCTTGGCCCCAAAATAAACCTTTCCTAGAAAATGGAATGCATGAAATATTATTTTCATCATGTTCGTATACCTCTTGACCACCATCGCAAAGTGGATTAATTGTTTTTCTTGGTTTCAGCTGGTCTTCATTGCACAGTTCTGAACTGCTTTTCTTCCCACTTGAGACATAATCAACTTCTTCTAAACATGGAGGCATGGACCCATACAATGAGCAACTCAACTCACCGACCTTCCATGCCTGATGCCATTGCCCATCATCTTTGTATGCTTTTCCAAGAGCCAGATAAGATTCTCCTAGCAAAAGAACAAGCTGCCAAAGCTTTCGGTCCATTTGAGATCCTGCTAACCATTCTCGTATGTCGCAAACTTCAATACAGTCAATATCACCACAAATACATACTTGAAGTTGTTGGGCATGTGGAGATCTCCCCATTGTTCCACTGTCATCATCTGTTACCTTCACTTCAGTGTCTTGAAGTTGCCGCTGCCACCTGAGAGACTTGATGGCTTGTGAAACATGATGCACAGCAGCTAATTTTGCAGATATAGGATCAGTGACAGTCTTGACCAGCTGTGGAGAAGCTTCTTCAATTCGGCATACAGAGAAGCTATCTTCATTCTCAGAAAATGGTGTAATTGTGACACTTCTTCCTAGAGGCTCTAAATCTTTGATTTCTGTCACCATCAAATCTTTTCCCGCTTTTGAGCTAATACCAGGCTCTGAAACCTTTGAAAATGTATCCTGAACATTTTCAATAATGTTATTGGATGAGTTAAAGGCTAGCATTTCATCTTCCCTCATTTCTGCAAATGAATGTTCCTGAATAATTGATTTGGATGATGCAGATGATAGCTCCTGAGATGACATTTTCTCAACATCAATTACAGACGATTCAGACTCCAAAAGGAAGATGTTCATTGTTGAGCCCAAATCCTCATAGCACTTTAATATAAGTCTGGCTACCTGTTCATGAGCACATGCACGAAGCACCTGCACTCAAGAAATAGTATAGTGTTTCAAATAAATAACCTCTCCTGAAACGTGGCAATTATTTCTTGTATGCAAAACAATTGCATTTCAGACTCAAGCTAAGACGTACTTTGCTATGAACAAATACTTCACATTCTCAAGTACAAGGAGGCCTTCAAATTTACATACCAAATGCTCCTGCTCATTCAAAAACTCCAAACACTTCTTGAAAAGCTTAGCACATCTAGATCTGTCATTTGGGACCTGCAATAAAGAAAGAAAACCATTACCAGAACAGCAAGAATGTGCTCCAGTCTCTTAGCATGATAACCATTTACAAAATTGACTAGAAAAAACCCTTAAAGAATGGTGGAAAATGACAACTTGGAAGTGGAACATAAAAGTATGCTTCTACCTTTGAAAGAGACAACCTGTGAGCCACCCGATACAATAGAATCCCAAGTGGTAGCGAATAGTCCCCAATTTCTCTATTCTTGGAAGAAGGAAGTGAACTACAGCTATTCCCATCTTTATCAGGTGAACAATTCTTGGATAGCACAGAAAGATCAAAGAGTTGCATCAAATCCTCTCCAGCATTCCTAAAAAGCTGTAAGAGCAGATGCAATATTCAGATTGATGTTTGATTAAAACAGGACTTGAAAAATCTCCAAAAAAACAAAAGTACTCTGTGATTCCAGAATCTAAGTAGAAACACAGTCAAACATGAAAATGATGCATGCTAAATTCTTCTACATAGAGACAAAATCCAAACATAACATACCCAGTATGATCCAGGATCCTGTTTGCAGTTGTCTTGCAGAAATTTCAAAACAGAAAGACCATTCTGCTGGACAACTTGAGGATGAAACACAGTAGTTCCATCTTCTGCAATACCTTTCAGTAAAAAATATCATCTGTCTTGAGAAGTTCATAGCCTTGAACCACACCATTGTGATGATAACAAATAGCTAGCTCGACGCTTGCCATTACATTATCAAGCCAAGCATCGAGCCACATCAAAGGAGTCACCTGTCAGACCACCAAGCTAGTCAATGCAATCCTTGCATTTTTAAGAAAGCACAAGAAAATCAATCAGGCATGGCATGTGAAAGCACGATTCCAAGAATCCAAACTATGCATACGAGCACCCTCCTACCTGCTGCTCCACCTCCCACAGATGCAAGCTCACAGCAACATGCTTTTCATTGCTAAACACCAAAAGGTCACTTCCTAGAAGCATTCGTAAGTTGTGAAATTTCCAAAACAGAACTCTCAGGAAACCTTCATTGCTAAGTCTCCGATGCTTTTCTGAATCCTTCTGAACATAGTTCGGACAACGTTGCTCCTCACTAACATGCCTTGCATTCTTGAGAGCATCAGGCCTGCTCTTCCATCTAGAGGCATGCCTACCACCCCAAGACACACTGTCTCTATTTGCTTGTGAAGCTCCTTGGGCATGTGGATGACAATCTTCTGTATCAGTATCAGGTTCGTCATCATTTACAAAATGCCATGAAGAATGCGACTGCGGATTGACACAAGATGATAAGCAATCCCCTTCCATGAACCCTGTAGCAGAGTGCCTTGGAAAAATAGTAGGAGTTGCTGCATCATCTGGAACTGTGGACTCTGCTGATGGAGGGCAATCACAAGCTTCTGCCCGCACTGAGTGCATAGCAAAGTTTAAAAAAGAGACTGGTCTACACCCTTTGATTGACTCTTCTTTCTTCTAACAAGCTTCTCTCCTCTCTCTTCTACATCTGGTCTGCAAACTTGATAGAAACAGATACAAGCACTTAAGAATTCTATATAACCATCTAGAACATAAGTCACTGCAAGAGGCTCAGGCAATAAAGCAATACCCTGTATTAAGTATGAGAGTTTTCCCAACGCGATGAACTGCAACAGATAATCGAGATTTGGAGTAAGATATTTTAAATATCTGCTTCAAAATGTCAACAGGAGCAACAACGTCTATCTTGTCTTCGTAAGCTGCGAGTCCACTAACTGCAAGGGCCTCGCACTTCCTTGCAAGGGGCTGGTTAAAGGTCCACTGCCCCGAGCATTATATAGTCCATGTAGATCTGCTAACCAACAATAGCCTTTTATCACACAAAAGTTCCTACAAAAATTATATGCGACTTGAAGAATCCTCTAGGATGGCAAAGAATTCAAATCAATTCATGTTTATAGGGCATAACTATATTAAAAGTTATGCAGAAATGGGAATAACAATCTAATGGAAATTAGGATAATATTGGCACTTCTGTGAATCCGCTACATGGCTGTGTGCATGGATATTAATGGTATGGGGATCCAAAGAATGGAAGCAAACAATCTGTGTCACAAGTTAACAGCATTGCTGAATGATTTGATTAAACAGCAACCTTCTCCTCGCATTCTCAGCCTTTGCACCAACAAGTATAGGGGTGTTTCAAAAAAATGTGGTTGTAATTCAAGCTAATAAGATTTTTCTTAAGCATCCCTTGTGCAAAAGGTCTCGTCATTTTGGAGAAGCACATAAAACAGAAGCACACTTCCTGACACTAAATATAGTTCAATACAACATCAATTAAGAAAAATTATTAGCCATTATGAACTTTTTCAATTCACAAAACAAGAATGATGTGCCTATGGCAATGATCTGCATAGGAATAATTACGAAGGATCAAGTGACCTTTGTATGGAAGGAGAATATGTAATGTCCCCAATTCCGAGCAGATGGCCTAGGAGGCTTTTCATCCATCTTAGCCTTGGTCATGCCCAAGGGGCTAGTGACGTTGATGGTTATTGGGTATGGTTTGCACCTTCATTTCACTTATAGGTTATGTTTCGACATTGGACACGTACTTTGAGGTGACTTAAGTGAAATAAGGTTGTGTGATGCTCCCCTATGGTACTTTATTATTCTATTTCTTCGTTGGGGGTAACTTAAGTGTACTTTTGGGCATAGTGGTGATAAAGTAACTTAAGTTATTTTATTATTATGTGGATTTTTCCCCAAGGAGGTCGATTAGGATTCTTTTGGGCCCTTTGTTGCAATGAAAAGTTATAAAAGGAAGTACTTGGGGGAGAAAGGGGCATTCATTCATACACTCACTCTTTTATGATATTGAAGTCATTGTTGGTTGCATGCTTTTTGCTTGTGGAGTAAGATCCCACAAGAACCCTAACTTCAGTGGTGAGAGATCCACTCCTAGCTAGCAAAGCACTCTTCGGTGGTGAGAGATCCTCCCTAGTTTGTTAATTTGGAGTTTCATTCAAATCAAATTTTCAGATCAGAATTATCAGAGAATTTCAAGGGTTTGCTCAGTGCCGGAGAGAGATTATTTGGTCCATACTTCAGCCATCTATAGATCAGATTATTCCCAATGTTTGAGGCAAGCTTGGTGAATTCCCAAGAGGAGTTTCATTCAGTTTGGGCTTTATTTATTTTCAGATCTACTTACTTAGGGTTTTGCAGTAGTGTTTTCTAGGGTTTCTGGTTGGAGTTTTTCAGTTTTCCAGGTTGGATCTGATTCGTTATAATTTAAATATATTGTTGTCCGAATTTCAAAATTTATAAAGATCATTTCAGCTCCTTGTGAATTTTTGGAATTTTTAGGCAGTTTCAACAGTTAAAATAAATAAATAAAATCAGATCTGAGAGATAAAAATTATTTCTCTTGTTTATTGTTCTACATATTTTTCTAAGTTATTTGAAGCTTCTGGGTAGTGTTAGAAATTATTATTCTGGAAAATACAAATTTTTCTTTGTTTCTGCATATTGCTGTCCTAAAAATCAGAAAAATCAGAATTTCAGTTCGCTGTTATTTTTATATATTTTGTGAATTTCAAGTGATATCCCACAAGGGATATTTTAGAATAATCCGGATCCAAGAACAATCATTAGATAGAACAAGGCAGATCAGCAACAACCCTGTGCAGATAATTGCATCATTCCTTTTCAGGATGTTTCAGGGCAGGTGACAATCAACATAGAGGAACCCTAAACAAGATTTCAAGTGGTAATGGTCTATGAGTCCTGGGGAGATTTAGCTGAATTGGCTACCCATGTCACATGGAAATGGATATCGCACCTGATAAAGATGTGGTATCAGATAAATACAGACTCGTATTTGGATACAGTATCCAGGCCGTATTGTATCCATATCCATATTAGTATCTGATACCCAGATATAGACATTTGTGCAGTGGGGGAAATTATGCAGCAACTCTGCTGGCTACCTAAGGTAGCGTATACGCATGCAAGCAATGCCTGAGGCAAGACCCATAAAATGAGCTTTGGTTGAAGAAAAATCACTCTCAAGTCCCAAAACCAGCAACACGCAAGCAAGCTAATTAAAGAAATCAGTAGGGACAGATCTGCTCCCTGCTATCCCACCGCAACCATATGTCAGTGAGTGTCACCTAGCAAACAATGATAAGCAGAGAGTGCAGAATACAGGATGCTTGGAAGGTTCTGCCACTTGAGTTCATTGTTACAAAAATAGAGGGTTGAAGCGCTCCACCGACTGCTGTAATCTTGACCATCAATCCTCTCCATTGGTGAAGAGCCAAAATCTTGCCACCTGTTAGGGTAGACATTGGAAAGAGGAAGATTTAATCGGGTAGTTAAGGCTTTCCCACTCCACAAGTGATCCAACAGGATCTTCCAAAAGCGGTCCCATTGATGCCACCAAGCCCATTCTCATAATGGATCTTGTTCAATGATCTGCACTACTCCAGAACCACCTCCAAAGGTTTGCAGTACCTCCAAGATCATCAATCCGTCTCCACGAGATACTGCACACAATTCTACAATGGCACGATGCAATCTGGACAGATCAGATATGGTGCCTCAAAACATTACGCAGTATTCACCAGTGGCTTCCTTGGTATCCCCAACACCTACATGCCACATTGCTGAGGCCAAGTCACACCGCACAGCACCACAGGTGCTGTCAACATGGCAGACTCCATTCCGGTGGGGCGGAGACCCCATGAGTGAGTCAAGGGCATAGCCCTTGTGGGATTGAGGGCAATTCCCCATGGTGAATTTGTTGACCAATAAATTTACAGCTCAACTGACAGAAGGCAAATAATCAAACATGGAAGCTCAACCATTTCAAATTCCATAACGGTTCTTGAATCTTTATGCCTTCGAGGCTATGTAGTATATGTATGCATATTTGTAGCATCAGATAGCAAGCAGATAGTAGAAGGTACACAGCCATATGTATCACTCGAGTATGCCATTTGCAGAACACACATTGGTATAAATTTTGATATAGTTCTATTATTTTCTCTATTTTGTTTCTCTGAATATAATTGCTTCTGCATACACACACAACACATCTAGGTCCTCGTCTAGAGCATTGTTACCTAGACCTCCTGGGATCTGTGGTATCAGAATGGTTCATCTTGCATGTCCCATCAAACGAGGTCAGACTATCTGAAGCTCAGCGTCAAACCACAAGACCCCTTAGACTATGTATCGTTCTATTTCAGTAAAGTTCCGATAGTAAGAAACAACGAAACACAAGATGAATTCCACGCAATGATCAAGCATGAGTTGGGAAATCTCTTCAACCACAAAAGACATTTCTGTTCAATCAGTTCGTTGTGAAGTCCTCCCTAGATTTCAAGTAAATTTAGACATTCCTATATTAAGAGAAAAATAAATGCAGATGCAATAGATAACTGGTTGGATCAATTAGGCTCATATTTTTCTATGATTAACTTTTCTGATGAGGAAAAAAATCAAGATTGCACTTCTAATAGTTTCTTCAGCCATCAAGGAGTGGTGGCAAGCCCATACTTTGTGGGAAGAAGACCAGACAGTAGGAAGATCTGAACCAACCAAGAAAAATTCTTGGCAACCTTAAATAATGTATTATCCTGAAATGTCTATGGTGACCGCTATATTCAGAGGCAACAACTAAAACAAGGACATGATCAATCAGTCCAAACCTACACTAATGCCTTCCATGACGTGTATGCAAAAGTGGTCTCACTTGAGTCTGAGGAACATCGAGTTCTCAAGTACTGCAGCAGCATAGGACCAGTCATTCAGTCCAAACAGAAGCTGGTTAAGGTCAAGACAACAGAAGAAGCCTATCGCTATGTGGCAACCATTGAAGAAGATTCGAAGATGAAGAACAAGCAAGAACATCATCTACACCAAGGAAACCACCTTCTCCTGAGAAAAATTCGCAACAGCCTAAGACAAATAAATGGTGTGACAAGCAAGAAAGCAGCAGCCACTTAAAATCAGAGTGCCATGCTCAGAGGAGTTTGCTTGCACAAGCAGAAACAGAGGATTTTGAATTCGGGCTCCCTGATGGAATCGTTGACTGAGATAAGACTATTGTAATAGCTACCACACAAGCTACACCAATAGCACAAGATGCTGAAGCAGAATGCCTATCCCATTCACAATTGTGGGTGCTAGGGCACTCACTAGGTTTTCTGATCATGGCGGTAGCATGAAGAATATGATATCTGAAGCAAATGTCGAGCGATTGAATAAGCCAACCATGCCTCATCCACATTCTTACAAATTGGGATGGTTCAATTCTTGCAACACCAAAGGTATACACGTCACTCACCAATGCCACTTCACATATACTATATATCCTTTCAAATAAGAACTTATTTGTGAAGTAGCATCAATTGACGTGTGTGAAGTAATCTTTGTGCATCTATATGCCCCTAGTTGCCAATGTGTATACAAAGCCAATCCCTGGAGAGTCATTGTATCAGTGGGTAGTAAGAGATATCGGATTGCTAAAGTGATTCGACATTCTTAGCCATGTTGCACCTACTCCCAAGAAGATTGTGTCATACAGTCGTGCATATTCACCATTCAGAACTTCACCTCCTACAAAAGCATGAACTCAAGCGATCAAGACAGAACAAATTCTAGAAACCATGAATGCACAAAATTGTTCTATGCTAGACTGTATAATTGTCAAAATCGGTCAACTTCCTCATCAAGGAAAATGGTTCACCAGATTGCAGCTAGAGGCCAAGGTCCCACACTTGTTTCCTGGAATTCTCACAATTGGGACTATTGCTTCGCAAGGTGGGGCAGTTGATCCAAGAGGATCTTTCAAAAGTGGTTCCAGTGATACCACCAAGCCCATTCTAGCAGCTTACAGTAATTGCAGATCGTATTCAATGTCAGCGGTACTCTAGAACCACCCCCAGAGGTTCACACTACCTCCAAGATTGCCAATCCATCTTCAACAAATGCCACACACACTTCTACAGTGGCGCAATGCAATCTGGGCAGATGGGACATGGTACCATCCATGCACGCAACAAAACTTACATGATATTTACCAGTCGCTTCCTTACGGTCCCAAATAGCTAAATGCCACATTGCTAAGGCCAGCTTGCACCACGCGGTGCCGCCAAGTGATGTCAACATGGCAGACTCTGTTCCATTAGGGCGGAGCCCCATGAGTGAGTCAAGGGCATAACCCTTGCGGGCTTGAGGGGCAGCATCCCATTTCACAAGGCAATGCCTCGTGACAATTTTTTTACTGTTAAATTTCTGATGTCAATCAGTTCAACCAATTAAAGGCAAAGAATCACAAACGGAAGCTCAACTATTTCGACTTTCATAAAGGTTCTTTATGCCTTCGCAGCTCTAGAATATATATATAGTGTATACACATCTGTAGGATTAGGTAGCAAGCAGATAGTAGAAGGTAGACAACCATACATCTGCCTCGAGAGTACACCATGTACAGAATGCACAAATTAATACAATTTTTGTTCCAGTTCTATTATTTTGTTTCTATGAATATAATTGCTTCCGCATACACATACAACACATCTAGGTCCTCATCTAGAGAGTTGTCCCCCAGACCTGCTGAGCTCTGATTCAGCTGCCCCACCAGGATCCGAACTGTTCATTCACACCAATGGCAATGCATTAAGAAGCTTACACTTGTCCCAGAAGAATAGTGGAGAGCAGGCACATTGAATGGAAAGGTAAGATGATCTTTGCCCGCTCAGATAAATCAACACCAAAATGCAAGGCCTTACTACGCAGTGTTACACAGGAATATGACTAAAAATCTTCAAAAAAGAGCCAGTGGTCCTTTCAACTGTTTTTAATGAAAACGCCAAAATGTTAGGAAGAGTCATCTGAAAACACCAAAACGTTAGGAAGGTTTGCTCGTCATTTGCAAAACCTCCAGATAGGTTCAATTCCTTCACCATTAAGGGATGAGGGTAACTTTAGTGAAATTAATAGTACTGGGAAATTATTTTCAATTGGAATAAAATATAAAGATTTTAACAAAATCTGGGATATGTATTAAGGATTGTCCCTTGGAAGATTTGGACTTCTAAGAATTAACATATTTTCTGAGATGTTCCCTATAAAGTATTAATCTCCGTTTGGAGATCTGGGTCTCCACTCATTATAAATTTCAATTCTCTAAGTGATGCAGCAGTTTAAATGGGAACCAAATTGGCCTCCACAATTACCAGATTGATTCAAGTAATGGAATTTAACATGCATAGTTACCAAACCCTGCTGTATCTGACTGACCTGGATGCCGTTGGATCTGGAATTTTTCAGATGTAGCAAATCAGTCTGATCCAATCCAGATGTATTTTATTGATTTTCCATTTTTGAAAATTAACATTTCTCTTGTTTACAAACCCACATCCCTAAGCACTTACTGCTCAGCAGAACAATAAAAAATTTACATAGAACAAACAGATTTTCTGAGATGTTCCCTATAAAATATTGATCTTCATTTGGAGATCTGAGTATCTGCTCATAAAAGGTTCAACTCTCAGAGTGATGCTGCAGATTTTATGGGAAACGAATTGGCCTCCAAAATTTACCAGATTGAATCAAGCAATGTAATCTAAAATGCATAGTAACAGATCCTGCCATTTATGGCCTGGATCCTGTTGGATCTGGAATTTTCAGATGTACCAAATCATCCTGATCCGTTCCACACATATTATTTTATTCTTTTTGTTGTTGAAAATTATAAATTTCACTTGTTTACAAACACACGTCCCAGCCGCTGATCTGCTTGGCCAAACAATTAAAATTTTACATGTCTATGTTATGTAAAATATTTACACACTATATAAGTATGTGTGTATATATGTAAAATATTTACACATACACTGTATATATGTGTGTGTGTGTGTGTATACACTTTTTGCAAACTGTACTTTCCAAATGTTTTTCAGAATTCTGGATTTCCAGATTTTTACCCATCCTAATCAAATACTGTTTTCCAAACTTTGTAACTATGCTAAAATGAGAATTATGGCACATAGCAAGGAGGAGAATGTGTCCCAGAATAATGCTTTATGTTTTGGTGAGGCAGTAAAAGTAACCTTGAAGAAGCTGAATGTAAAGGTATCTTACTGTAAAGGAGGTACAGATTACGCCTACCAAATGGGATTGGGGCTATCCTTCAATAATGTGTTTAAACCCACTTCACTTATAGAAGGGATCAAGCTAGCTTTACAAATGGGACTATATGATAACAAGATTTAAGGAGATTTCTTCCTCTTAATAAAGTAACATAGCCAAACCATTTCCATCTAGCACTCAGATCAAATTTGTGATTAGTGAAGCCATTTCCCTACCACTTCACGATGATAGTGTAATTTACATGAAGTAATAGAAACTTTAATGGAGCAGCTCATTAATTAGGCAAAAAGATTCTACTTTGGAAGCCCATAAACTTGAAATAAAAGCATGTGGATCCCTCCAACCTTGTGAGGGCACTCAGTACATGACATCATTATTAAGTGGAACAAGAATTGTAGGATATGGCATAAGATAAGATGATTGGAAAGAATCCCAAAAAGATTAATCTTTGTTATAAAACCTGGGGAAAAAATGGAATGCGATGCGGTCACGGTTAGAGAGTCAAGTGAGTAACAACCTTACACCGTGCAGCCAGGGAACTCAACATTCAAAACGGACATAAACACGCAGACTCGCACAGTAATAGAACACCACCAACAGTATCTTTATTGACTTCTGTGGGGTTTTCAAAGCATAGACAACACGAAATTTCCGCTTTATTGTAGACTACAAAATATGCCATAGATAAAAGTTCAGTCCCATAATGGACATGATGCTTTTATCTCACTTTCTGGGCAACTAATCTAGTTGCCCTCAAAGAAGACACACCGCACCTATCTATCACCTAGCCAACCAAGCCAACCCCTTTCGAAAGGAACTTATTCCTTTACTAAGACATTGATCCTAATTTGTTATGAAAAGTGAAATAAATGCTTGAGCTTCCATACATGAAATGCTTGAGCTTCCCCTCGTGACTCTTCAACTTCTTGTTGGATATATGCACGCAGCCTGTCTAAAGAGTTAGTATTTGATCTTGCACAGACACCTAGCACTGTTCTGGTCATTCGCAGAAACTGTGCACACTATGCAGCCTCACAGGCAAAAGGTTGCAGTTCTGGTCATTCATTTATTTAAACAGGATTTGCAGAACTTTGCATAACCTAGAAGACTGATGGGGTTGCCTGGAACTTCACAGGCAAAAGGTTGCACAGAAGTTCGCAGAACTCAAAAGACTCTCACTTGTGCATGAGTTCGCAAAGCTTGCACAGACATTCGCAGCAATTCGCAGACAAATGAAGTTGCATGTGACTTCGTGGAACCTTGAAGGTTCGTGGAGTTGCACAGAACTTCATAATCAAGGGACATTGTGCAGAACTTCACGTACTCTTCAGTCAAAGGAGCTTCGCAAAGTGTCGCAGGCAATCAATGCAACAAGAGATGTACTCCTTCGCAATTGTGCGCATGAACTCAAAAAATTTGGATCCTCCAACATATCAATGCTTCTAAAAACAGCTTATCACTATCTATGTTTTGCATTGATGCAAGATTGCTTGTGAACCTAGAAGCTCCTCCATCATCATACAAAGTATGTGAAGTGAACCATGAGGTCCTGCTCATGAACATTCCATGAGTTGTTCTATTTGATCTTCTATGTTTGGCAATCTCAGATACACTCATCCAAATTGAATATTCAGTCGTTCTATCCTTCCATTTCACTAAGTACTACCTGTTCTCGTTCCTTTGATCTTCTTGATGATCTTGGAATCGATCACCGTCTCAATCTCCTCTCTTACCTCCTCAGGTAACTGATGTCTCCAATTTAAAATCAAAAATCTGAACCTGCATTCTCGTCACTTGCTTGTCCCCCACGGTAAAGGTACAGATCCGCCACAATAGATATCAATCCCATCTAGGAGTTCTATCTCATATGCATTCACAGCGAATTTCCTCGGAATCTTGCACGGCCAATCTTCTTCCACTTGAGCTTGCCATAAGTTCCTCTTGGAAACCATTCTTTCCTCGAGTGAGCTCAAACCATGTCACCAACTTGAAATTCTTGTTCTCTTCTCTTGAAATCAGCATGTTGCTTGCATCTCATAGTGCTCTCTTCCAACATCTCTTTCACTTGCTGATGTATTTCATGACTATACTCAACGAAGTCTTCTACTATAGCATTCTTCCCACTTAAGTCACTAATATTTCAAAATTTTGTGACCACTCTTGGGCTACACCTAGATACAATCTAGAATGACATCCTTTCAGTACTCCTAAGTTCTATTGACTAAATCATTGTAAGTGAATTCAGCCTGTGCCAAGACAGAATATCAAAGCCTTAGTTTTCTCCTACCAAACACCACAACTGATTACCAAGACTTATGTTGACAGCCTTTGTTTAACCATCCATTTGGGGAAGGCATACAGAATTGAACCACAACTTGGTATTCAGCTTTTCCAGAATGTTCTCCAGAAATTCCCAACAAACTTCGCATCCCGATCAGATACCATGCTCCCAGGCATTCCATGCAGCCTAAGCATTCTGAAAAACAAATTAGCTATGTGCATAGCATCATTCATTTTCTTGCATACAACAAAATGAGCCATTTTGGAGATTTTATTTACAATGACAAAAATAGAATTATGGCCCTTTTGAGTTCTAGGCAATCCTAAAACAAAGTCCATGTTGATGTGTTCCCACAATCTTTTTGAAATAGGCAATGGTTGATACAACCCTACAATCTGACTTTTACCTTTTGCCAATGGACAAATGTTGCATTCCTGCACCTATTTCTTCACACCCATCCTAGGCCAATAATAACTTTCACCGAGTTGCACCAATATTTTATAAATGCCGAAGTGACCATCTAATCCTCCACTATGCTTCTCTTAGATCAAATTCTCCCTCATAGACCCTTGGAGTATACACAATTGTTGTTCTTTGAATAACAAACCTTCTTTAAAAAAATAGACCACCCATGGAGTTATGTCCATACTCAATGGATCCTTGCAGGTTGTCCATCCATTTTTGAAATATTCATGCTCCCTATACAATTCTTTCATGGAATCAGGCCCAACTACTTACACTTGCATCTCATTCAACAAGAGAGACATCCTACTCGATGCATTTGCGACTCTATTTGACTTGACACTTATATGTTCCAACACAAATGAATAACTTTGCAAAAATTCACCCCACTTCATACGTTTGTGATTTAACTTACCTTGCCTTTTAATGAACTAGAGTGTTTGATGGTATGTGTATACAACAAACTCCATGGGCAGCAAATAATGCCTTCACTTCTTGAGAGCTAGCACCATGGCATAATACTCTTGATCATAAACAGAGTACTTTCCTTTTGTTTATTCAACTTCTCACTAAAGCAATGGGTTTTACCTTCTTGACTCAAAACTGCTCCTATTGCAGTGGCAATACAATCAACTCGGAATACCTTGTTGAAGTTTGGCAATGGCAAAACCACATGTTCAATCACCTTCTTCAAACCCTGAAAGCCATGCTCTGTTGCAGTTGTTCATATAAATTCCTTATCGCCTCTAATTGTTTCCATGATAGGTGCACATATCCCACTAAAGTTTATCATGAACTTTCTAATACAACTTGCTAACCTATAAAAGCTTCCTACTTCAAACATGCTTACGGGTCTTGGCCATTCTAAAATGGCTTTTACCTTCTCTCAATCCTTCATGGGAAATCACAAAACCCAAGTAAACCAATTCCTTGTCCATAAAACTGCATTTCTTTAAGTTGACCAGCAACTTCTCCTCTCAAACTCTATAGCACTTCTCTCAAGTGCATCAAGTATTCTTTTTTCTTATACTTGGAATCAGAATGTTATCCAAATATACAATGACAAATTTACCAAAAAAATGGTTTCAACACTTCATTCATAATATGCTAAGCACATTTGTCACTTTATATGGCACAACAAGCTACTCACACAACCCATCCTTGGTCTTGAATGTTTTCCACTCATCACTTTCTCAAATTAAAATCTGGGAATACCCACACTTCAAATCAATCTTTGTGGCAAACCTTCCTCCAATCAAACAATCCATCAAGTCATCCATCCATGGCAATAGAAACCTTTAATTGATTGTTATCTTGTAAATTGCTCTTAACTCTATATAAATGTGCCACTCGCCATCCTACTTCAGTGCTACCACTGTTGAAAATGTACAGAGCTCAAGATTTCCCTGATCAAGCTTTTCTTCAATAGCTCTTGGACTTGTTCCTTCACTTCCTCATTCTCCACAAGTGTCAACCTATATGCTGCCTTGTTTAATAAACCAGATCCAGGAAGCAGATTCATGTGGTGGCTAATGTTCTTCATGGATGGTAGACTATCTATAGATCATTAGAGGTGATCTTTGCATACTCACTCAACAAATCCTTCACTTATCTAGGCAAATCACTTGCCTTTCTTACTGTCCCAAATTTTATTTGCGTAGGAACAAAAGCAGAACATGTTTTCTCCTTCTTCACCTCTTTCAAGAATTGTTTTCCTGAAACCAACAAAATCTTTCGGTTGTTGTCCACTTCTTTTTCCTCCAACAGGCCCACAGTATGCTTCTTTCCATCCTTCACAAGAGTATCTATTTTCTCTACCATCATGCAAAGCCTTCCCACCAAACTATAGAGGCCTTCCCAGCAACACATGCCATTCGTCCATGGGCATAATACTACACAAAACTTCATCTTTATATGAACCAACCTGGATATTAACCCAAAATTGTTCATTTACTAAAATCTGATGTCCCTTTCAGTCCAAGACACCTTGTATGGGTTTGGGTGTGCAATCCTCTTCAACCCAAGCTTTTCTACCATCTCATTTGACAAAATATTATCAATACAAATGTTATCAACAAGAATTTAGCGGCATTTACCTCTAGATTTGCATATATATCTGAAAAGACTCTTTCTTTGTAATGGTTCATTCTTCTTGGTTGGTTTCAACAACACTCTCTTCATAACGAGAGCTTCTCCATGTTCTCGTTCCTTTGTGTAATTGGTGATGCAACATTGCCTTCATTTGCTTCAGTAATATGATTGCTAGTCTCATTTCTTTTACTACTCTTTTGTTGTGTTTGTGGACACTCGAATGTTCTATGCCCAACATCTCCACATCTAAAGCATGTACCCATGAATCCTCTCTCTTACTCTACCAAAGTATCCTCTTCCTCTGGAAGGATATCATCTAACTCTTTTGATATGACTATAACTCTCGAGTGCTTGCTTTTTCTTCATCAATATGCTTTCCTCTCTCTGATGCGTGCTTGTATTGTCCTCGAGAGAACCTTCCTCTAGCCCATCACCCTCGACAACTTCCCTTTTGCCTTCAAAGCACATTGATAAACTTCTTCCACTAAATGCAATCTTATCATACCAAACTCATCTTGTATGGAAATATGAAGACCATTCAGATGCCTTGTGATCTTCTCTTCATCATCTTCAACATGACTGACCCGAATTGTGAGCATGTACGACTCCTCTATGTAGTCTTTTGCACTATCCTTTTGCCTCAAGTTCTGCAATTTAATAAACAAACTCAATTGATAATCCAACAATAAAAATTTACCTTTCAACCTTGCAACTATTGTATCCCAAGACTTGATTCTAACTCTTTCCATTTGCACATGATTCCATCACAAGGATGCATGTTCCTTCAGCTTTGTGTAAGCAAAATTCACTCTCTTGGGATCCTCCTCCAGCTCATAGCTAAAATCTTTCTCCAACTTGGTGATGCAATCAATCAGTTTCTCAGGGCAAAAGCTTCCGAGTAACTAGGGTGTCCAACCTAGGCTTGTTTTCCATCTTGGCAATAGCCTTCAAGAATCTATTTTCTAGTTCATCAACCGATTTTTCAATCTGAACCTCAAGTGCTCGTTCTTTTTTATCTTCACTCATTTGCTGCAACTCATCTCCATTGAGCAGTTTCCGTAACATTCAATCTTAGCTTGAGTTCCTCTCATCATTTCTGCCAGGTCTACAACTGTTGGTGCTCTTCCTCCTCTTTGAATGGGAACCTTTGTGTGTCACTTCTTCTAATTGCAACTCCCTACAATTGTAGGACTTTTATCACACCTACAACAAACCCACTAGAGCCTCACAAACTCACAGCTAAGCAAGACAAACCTTGCTATGATGCCAAATGATGCAATCACGATCAGGGAGTCAAGTTAATAACAACCATAGACTATGGATTTGGGGAATTCAGCACTCAAAATGGACATACATACAAACTCGCAAAATAATATTTCTTGAAATTCACTTTGTTGGGAGCCTCCATCTGCGCATATAGTTAAAATATTTCAACAACTCAATGATCCAATCAATGAGTTCCTCAAGGCACAAACTTCTTGAGTAACTAGGGTGTCCAAACTAGGCTTGCCTCCCATCTTAGCAATGGCCTTCACAAATCTATCTTTTGGTTCATCAACAAATTTTTCAAATTGAACCTCAAGTGCTTGTTATTTTTCATCTTCACTCATTTGTTGCAACTCGTCTCCATTAAGCAATTTCCATAGCATCCAAATCTGGATTTAGTTCCTCTCATCATTTTAGCCAAGTGTAAAACTCTTGGGGCTCTTCCTCTTTCAACAGGAGCCTTTGTGTGTCATTTCTTCTCGCTGCAATTCTATACAATTGTAGGACTTCTGTCACACCCGCAACAAACCCACTAGACCCTCACAAACTCACAGCCAAGCAAGACAAACCTTGTTATGATACCAAATGATGCAGTCACGATTAGGGAGTCAATAACAACCTTAGACTACACATCTAGGGAATTCAACACTCAAAATCGCAGAATAATAGAACATCGCCACTTGTATCTTTATTTATTTCAATGAGGAATTCAAAACATGCAGACAAAACTAGTTTCCTACATTATAACACACTACAAAACATCCAAAAGATACAAGATAAGTCCCATTACGGACGTGATGCTATTCTCTAGCTCTCCAGGACAACTACTCTAGCTGCATTCAAAAAGACGTACCAATCTATTGCCTAGCCAAAAATGATACTCCTAACCTAAGCATAATTGTAAATGATACTCCTAATCTTACCAAAAATGATACTCCTAACCTAACCAAAAATGATACTCCTAATCTAACCAATAGACAACACTAGTTTCCCGCCTTATAACACACAACAAAATATCCAAAAGATACAAGATCAGTCCCACCATGGATGTCATATGTTTCTAGGCAACTACTCTAGCTGCCCTCAAAAAGGCATACCAATCTATCGCCTAGCCAACCCCTTTCGAAAGGAACTCATTCCTTTATCAAGACATCGATACCAAACCATTACAAAAGGTGAAATACTTGAGCTTACATATGTAAGATGCGTCAACTTGCCCTCGTAACTCTTCAACTTCTTATTGGTTATATGCTCAAATTGTCTAGAGCATTAGAATATGATCTTGCGCGGACACCTAGCACCATTCTAGTCGTCCCGAAAGGTTGCACACAATATGCAAATGTGTATCGTGAAATTACATAGGATTTCCAAAACTTTGCAGAACCTAGAAGATTGATGAGGTTGCATAGAACTTACAGACAAAGACTTGCGCAGAAATCGACAGAACCTTGCAAACACTTGCCCATGCATAAGTTCGCAGAGCTTTGCAAACACTCTCCTGCGCATGAGGTCACAAAAGTTCACAAAGCTTCACAAATAAAATCTTGCGTAGAAGTCTGCAGAACCTCGCAGCAATTCACAGACAGGTCAAGTTGCACATGACTTTGCTGAACCTCATAGACTCATGGAATTGTGCTGGACTTTGCAGTCAAAGGAGGTTGTGCAGAACTTCACATACTTAGACCAAAGGATGTTGCGCATATGTTTGCAGGGCGTAGAGTTTAGCAAACAATCAAGGGACGTGAACTCAAAGATTTTGAACCCTCCAACATAACAACACCTACATATAGCCAATGGGGATTGGGTGGATTGGTTAAGTCGGATGGTTGTGTCTGACACCACCCATGTTCAAATCCCGTTAGGCACGAACCTGTTAGGGGTGGTTTGAACGCCGTTTGTGGCGGTTGGATCTAATTTGGAGTACTCGTGTTGGTCAATCTTCTTCAAATGTTGTGTCGATGGTAGCAAGGTTGTGGTGGTTGGATCTGATTTGGAGCGCTCGTGGTGGCGATCTTCTTCGAATGTTGTGTCGATGGTGGCAGGTTGCCATTGTGGAAGAATGTCTTCAATTGTAATGCCGGTCGTGGCAGGTTATTACTGTATACCCAGTTCATAGCTCCGGTCAAAAGAGTTTACGGGAAAGGGTCCCATCAACCCTTGTTTAACTAGCAAAAAAAAACAACGCCTACGAATACCACCAAAATGCTCCTGCTTAGAATAGCACCCAAAAAAATTATGAATGATCAAAGATTTTGGCAACATTGCACTGGATAACGACCCCCACTTCTTGGTTTGGGCACAAATAGAGGAATTTTATTGACAAAAATTGATTCTAAGCTAGAAGGATGATGAGATTCTTTAGTTCTTTGGCTATGTCTGAGTCAACCCAATGCATGGTAGTGGAATTAAAGTTCGGGCTTATTTATCAATAAGATGGTGACATCTGTTTTCGATATATTTTTTATTTAGAGTAACAAGTAACGAATGCCTCCAAAGGTAAGGCAACAAAACCACAAAGTGCCCTTGGGACATTTTGCTATCATATGCACAATTTCAGGTATTTAGAGTCCATTGCATGCGGAAAAACACACAAAATTGCTTCAATGGATCCTTAAGAGAGTGCTCTTTCATAATCTAAGCAAATCATGGTGGTCAAATTGGTATTGCAGTTGATTGTTTGACCTAACATACTGCTTATGATCAATTAGATAGAGCTCAAAAAGTGAGTTGTGTCATTGTAGCTGGTAAATGGGTCAGAGAGTGCAGCTTTCTAGAAAGATGGTCACATGTGTACAGAACAATGACGCCACTTCCATTAACGGTACCACGATCAAATCAGGGAAGGCTCGTGACTTACATGGCCAACTCGGATTTGTAATTGATATTAAATTGTACATTCAATACTTGGGTATTAGGATTAAATGAATGAATGAGGTAGGAAAACCCTATTGATGGGTACGCAGAGGTGAAACGATTGGACTTTCACTGTTTGAAGGGTTGGAATGATTCCTATTGCGATTGGGGGTAATCACTGGTGTGTAAAGTCTGATGGAGAGTTTGTCTTGTTTGCATGAAGCGAGAAACAAAGAGATATTTAGTCTAATATGGAAGCACTTAATAAAGCCGTAAGTCCTCCTACACCTAATAAACAGCAAACATTTGAATAAAGAGTACCTCCTCCTCCTCCTGTGGGGAAAATCCCAAGTGAAGGAAGGGTATTGAGGTCCGTCTCCGTGGGTAGCATTCTGTAACGAGGTGCCCTCACACTGCAACGAAAACAAACATGATTAAGCACAAGCGCTACAGAAATCAGTTAAATTGAATTGAATTGAATAGAGTGGAAGATTACCGCTGCGTGTGAGGTGGAGAAACGAGTGCGTCTTGAGGGAGAGCAACAGAAACAGGAAGGGTGCCACAAATGAAGCCCACCTGTCTGTGCTGCTGCACCTCCAATCTGCCTACGCATTCAACGTCCATCATGCTCATGCTCATGCTCATGCTCATGCTCATGCCCGTGCCCTTTCCTTTCCCCTTCCTCTTCCCCTCCATAACGTTGGATTAATCTCAACCAATTCAACCATCCCTCTCTATAATTTCTCAACACGGGATTTCTCCAATTTTGCATCCCATTAGCTATTAACAATTCATGCCCTTGCTTGCGCGTCTATATTTTCCTCGAAATATAAGGGAAAAGCTGGACGAGCTACCTTCTCTAACATTCTAGAAAATGTTTCTCGTTATTAATGAATCTACGAAGTTACGACTTCCATATTTTTATTTTATTATACTGCCGATAGGCAGTAATATTGTTTTCACCATAAACATTAATTCTTTTATCTGGTGAATAACAATATGCCATGTGTAATATTTGTTCTCTTTTGTAAAGTTTTACATCAATTTATTTGGGAATATTCTTCTACCCTTTTATTGAGGAATATTCCAATATTTTTCTTTTGGACTATAGTTTTGATGAAAGAAATTAATTTTTTCCATTGCAACCATATAAATTGTGTAGATTTTGAGACATGACAACTTACTTTTTCACACATCTACTCATGTCCTTCTCTTTATGTTCCATCACTGATAAGACACCATTTTTATCTGATACTATATGAAATTGTAGTGTGCTTTGAAATCCATATTACAGAAAAAATCTTTTTCTCAAAAATCATGGCACAAAATAATTTCTGGTTTGAAAGTGTAGGTTTGCTTTGTAAATAGTTTTGAATATTTTTATTATTCTTTTTCAAGAGTTTAGTTTTCTTTATTTTCATCTCCTAGAAATGTAAATATGTACAGGTTTTGATCTGTGTCACTGAGCATCTCATTTGCCAAGTGCAGATTTTTATCCTAGGGAAGAGTTCCTCTCATCACGGTGATTACTAGCGTGACCTTATATTGTCTGGGAAGCAAACCAACAGAGAGAGTAGGTTTTGTTTTTTTTCACACGATTGTGTGAGGTATTTTTGTGTACGGAAAACACCAGGAGTTACTTTTTGAAAATATGTTTGAGTGTTTGATACATCACAAATACAGATACTATTTTTTGCCAGAAGCAACTTGGGACTCTTAAAACAAATTTGGAATGCACACAACATAAATTTCCAAAATGGCTAGGTAGCTAAGATATTTACAAATATTTTTTTTAGTTTTCCTTTTAACCTTTAATCATGAATTTTTGTATTCAGTTGATGTCATGTTTGGGAATGAACACATTCATTCATTCTAAAGTATGCTTGTATGCTTGTATGATTTTCGCTCGGAGTGGAGTTGCGACAATTATCTATGGGGTAAGTGTGCTATTCATGTCCTGTTGTATCACTATATATCTCGTTCTGACAGGGATGAGCCTCTCTAATTGAATTGTGACAGGCATTGGTTTGCCACGGTTTTGGTTTTACATTGTAATTCTGGTGTGTTCAGAAAAGAGGGCTTGTATTTGTTGCAATATTCAACCTCGTCTATACAGTCTGCTCCACAATATTGTCATCCATATTTCTGGGAGAAATGTTGCATTTGGGAAGGTGGGGTCTCAAAAGTTATCAAATTTTCTTATGGTTCTCTTCACACTAATTCAACAATGAATAAAATAACTTTGTTTTGGAACAGTGCAATCGGTATGCTACTCGTTTTCGGTGGGCTCTACGCCTTTTTATGGGGTAAAAGAAAAGATGGCGTGAATGAGGGAGTGATCGATTCAAAGGAGGAAGAGCATTTAAACAATGGGGATTGGCAAGCGGTAGCCAAGCCTCTGCTTTCTTAATGTTTAACGCAGTAGGGCAGGGCACCAAAATGTCTAGATGGCGAGACCAATTCGTCTCGGCCCTGATCTTAGGAGGAATGAGTGTGTAACAAGTTTGGAACCCTCCGCAGCGCTGCAGTTTACAAGGTGGAGGAATGCAAGTGGGATTTTACCCACGATATGGCGACCGCCATGACGGTTGCGAAGGAGCTTTTGTTAAAGTCAAGTTTTTTGTGAGAGACTTGTACGGCGCCAAAGATGATGTTTTGATCCTCGCAGAGGAATTTGAAAAACTATGGAGGATAGATGCAACACCGGTGTATGGTAAGTGCATTTGGAAACATGTATTATTTTGCTACCGTAGGATTGATAGACTATAACTGTAGGGTCTTATCCAACCGACCGGGGCATGTTGTTTATTAACTGGTCTATGGCATTTGGCCACAACATCATTTTGGGTACACGGAATCAATCTTCGTCTTCACTTTTTTATATGTTGGTATCTCTAAGTTGGACACATGAAACAATCAAGCTGATTGAGATTGAGAGCCCATTAGGTTTTCACGGCTTTATAGTTGTTGCTGCCACTTTGGATTATAGCAAAGAAAGTTTCATAATGGGTATAAGATTTTCATGGTGTTCTTGTACAAATTTTGTGAATAGATTTTTAGGTACCTTAGATTGTTCTCATTTTCCATCACATTAAACAAGATCCAGAAAACTATATTTCTAGAAAATTCTATTTTATATTTGATAGTAAAAGTAACGTTATTAGTCAATGATTTTAAGGACTATCCTGAAAAATTCCGTCACATTCCATATCTTCGTCAATAAATTTGAAGTCATTACAACATAAGGGAAATGTAAGTATAATATGTATTTTGTTACAATTTTTCTCTTTTTTTAATGATTTCAAAAACAAGTAGAATATAAATATATAAATAATAATATCATTTTTATTTTTTTAATAGTATATTTAAAGGTAGGTTTTAATTTGGACAAACCAAATAATAAACATAAAGCATTTTTGCTTATCTCTTTATTTGAGTGTATATATTTGTATGTATCAATTTAAGTATATAGATATAATTTTTATTTCTATTGATGCTTTCTTGTTACATGTTGTCCTTTTATTGTTTGTAAGTTGTCTTTTTCTTGGCGGTTGTGTTTTTAATGTTGTGTGTATTAGAGTTTGTTTAGAGAGTTACATTTTTTAGCTTGGCTCCATCTCTACCACCAATGCGTCATTTTCTAACTCGTCTTGCGTGTTGCTTCCATTGTTGTCTCCATTTTCTCGTGATCATTGTTTCATCAAATAGGGTGACACCATAGGTTGGGGTTTCGAATCTCTAAGATGCGATCTAGTTCTATCTCCACTAACTCGATGTTGATGTTCATTGCCATTGGAAATATGCAGACTTCAATTTATTTATTGTATTTTCTAGTTGCACTTTATGTTTCCTAAATGACTTGCTAGATATTACATAGTAAAAATGTTTTGTTAACACGATATATATCCTTTTCTATGAATTTCTGTCATCTTAATATTTATCCACTTGTATAAATTTATAGTGACAAACATTAATCAAATCTTCGCAAAAATTTAGGATTTTTTTTAATTGAATTGTTACATATCTAGACATGTTCAAGTCTTTTAGGTACTTTTAATATATTGTTTTTCTTGACAAATTTTCTCTCAAATCTAACTTCCACATTTGGATAGCACCAAATTATTGTTTTACCCTCCACCCCTATAATGCTTAACTTCGGCAGTATTTGCCATATCATGGCCTTGTTTTTATAAATTTGGGTGCCTTAGAGATTAAAGGTTTAACTCTTCTGCTGATTTTACGAAGTACCATAGGATTGCAAAAATGTGTCGCAGAAAAGCATAGAAATTCAAATTTGGTAACATATTTTTTATTTTTAAGTCATAACAAGTTTAGTTAGACTCACTTGTTAAGACAAATGTTCATGTTCTAAGCCCAATAAGTACATCTCTCTACTTATTTTGTCTTGCTCATCTTTATAATATGCTTTGTCACAAAGCTCGAGAAATATCAATCAATCAAATCAAGAAATCATCCTTGTGTATCATCTAAAAAAAAATTGTTTTGCATCACATGCTTCATGTCCTCGATTGTACAATTTGGTTTGGATGTGTTATATAGCATTGGCCAACTTATATATTTCTAACTCTTATTATCTTCTGACTTTGCTTTCAATTTGAATATCCTTAGTGTGTCATTTCATCTTCCTAGGTATCATAATATTTCACCTATAGAAGGCTAAATAAGTAAATATCACTTAATAACCACCACGACACTCTTACAAGCTACTACTGCAAATATCACTCCAAAAGCACTCAAGGCTCTCTTAGATCTTCGTAAATCATTTGCACATATTTGGCGTAGTCAATACTACATGCCTAAAGCACTCAACCAAGCCAAAGAGTTTAGTTTCCTTTGTTTCCAAGTACGCGAGGGTCATGCAACCATGTCTTAGCAAGAGCGAAGTCACTCCAAACATTGTCAAAGGGTTTCAAGGAGCGAGAGGGTTAGGTCATGCGGTTAAAGCACACCACACCACACTACTACTACTTTGCATTGAGTAAATTCTCTAATTTATAATTAACTTAGTATCATTGTGTCTAGATACACGAGGGGCACTCATAGGGGTGGCTTAGATCACATTCACACTTGCACATGCACCTAGTAGAACTACATGAGGCTTGATCCCACACGAGGTCTTATCTTCTGAACACTTTATTGGTTAGATGGGTCAACTGCCAAGGGTAGTCCAACCTCACCACACACATGATTTCTCCTTTTTAAATTTAATGCATTAATAAAGGGTATTGTAGGTGTCTAGGGTTTTGTTTTGTTGCAGTGATTACATGTTGTGCAAGCAAGAATAACACATAATGAAGCACATTTACAAGAAAGTGAAGACACGGAAGTTTTAGAACTTGATTGCGAGATGGGTCCAAGATTGTAAGATCTAGCCAAGACCACACAGGTTCTAGAGCTAGATCATGTAACAATTATACAATCATGTACCAACTAAGTTTCTAGTTATAGTATTATGTAGACACTCAAATTTAGCAAATTTATCCTTTGACATTGTACACTTATGCGAGCAAATGCACTCTCTTCACTCTTGTTTAGCACATCCCGATAGCACTTCAATCACTTGTTTATCTTTGCATACCTCTTTGTCGTCGATATCTAAAGTTTAATTACATAAAATGTTAGGAAATAAGGGATAAAATATGCAGAATAATCCCTCACGAGAATCACAACAAGTAGAAACTAATATGCAAAAATATTACGAGATCTCAATTAAAATTGCAGAATAAAATAACACAACACAAAGAGACAATATTTAATGTGGTTCACCCAATTTGGGCTACGTCCACCAAGAATCACTTGCTCAGATTTTATTACAAGCCACCGCTCTCTCAATACAATACCCAGATCTGTTTGGAGCTATGCTCAACAAACTCTATAGAATTCACACCCGAATTCAAAACACATCTGCAATGTTACATAATACCTACCATATGCATAAAACCATATAAGTAGACAACTGCTTAAGCAGTTTTACAAAACCGTGGGTATCAAAACCATGGGCCAAAACCGTCCCATAAACCTATGGGTCAAATCTCGCCCATATGAGAAAATCATGTTTCCGGTATATCGAGACGTTTTAAGGCCAAAAAAATGTGAGACAAGCTGTGGAAAGTGTACATTACTCTTAGTGTACAGTCTTCAACACTTTCACACATGAAAATAGGCTCCACAACCTAACATAAAATACATCTAGAAACATTCATGCTTAGGCCCATGAAGTCAAATTATACTTTCCCCTCCTATCAAAAAAACATCGGTTTTGGTCGGGATGTAGAATTACATAGTAACCCTATTGTATGGTTTTAGATCAACATGTTTTAAACTAATTCTTTCAATTCATGCTTAGGCCCATGAAGTCAAATTATACTTTCCCCCTCTATCAAAAAACATCAGTTTTGGTCGGGATGTAGAATTACATAGTGACCCTATTGTATGGTTTTAGATCAACATGTTTTAAACTAATTCTTTCAATTCTATCACATTCTTATGAATAAATATACCCCCTTGGTTGGCCTTTCATGACATTTGACATAATAACATTTAAATCATATCTCATTTAGGGACATAGCACTTTATGAACTCCTCGTGTAAAATATAACACTAAAGGCACTCAAAGCTCCCTAAACTGTGAAATAACTCATTCACATCCATTATGGTAGCACCCTATACTAGTTTGAAGTCTCATGTCTAGGTCTAGGAATCTCCATCTTCATCATACAAGCAAGCAAAGTGATCCTTCATAAGCATTTAAGCAAGTGTGAAACTCAAGCGAAGCATTGTCAAAGCATAGTTGACAAGTTCTAATTATTCTATGGTAGATATTACATGCTTTAGGAGAACGTCATGTGGTTTGAGTCCTCTTCGGAGTAGTGACAAAATCGGTAGTGCACGCAGAGAGGTGCCCGCAACCCACCTAACATTGTTTTGCGGGAACTCCTTGCACTACTGAGGGTTTTGAAGGTTTGAGTAGAGTTTATAGAGCCGCTTTGAAGGTGGGCGAAGAAGGCGATAGACAACACACATTTCTAAGCAAGAAAAGAACCCGGAAGTTACAAACCAGATTCCAAGCATGTCCAAAATCTGTACATAAGGGTTAGGGCATGTACGGATATTATAAATGAAGTGTACGATTTTGGCCAGGGCTTAATTTCGGAGTTACAGATTTTATCAATGAAAGCATTTCTAGATCTAGATCTTCTTGTTCCTGCATTCAGACTACCTAGACTCCTCCAGATCCACACAAGAATTAGCTAAGTGTACTCTTTTCCTTTTATTTTCATAGTTGTTAGATCAATAGTCAGTGTGAAAAATGTTATTCTAATTTATGTAATTAATGTTCAAAAGTTAATTAAATTAGAATATCCACTTACAACATTATTCATCCTTTTCATGTGTGTTAATTAAAACATTCTTAAATTAAAAAGGGTGAGATTCGCCTAAAAAGGTGAAATCATTTGGTGAACCTAACCCTCTCTAATCGAGACAACATAGACCTAATCCTAGTGGCCCTAGAGTTTCTTTTTAGAAGTATGGTTATTGTTTTCTTCTATTGTTATCATCACTCTTTAGTTTCTATATGCTTTCCTTTTATGACCTATCATTATAGCACTCAAAATTCTAATCAATCTATTGAGCATCTTGAGATTTCACCTCCTACTTGCAGCGTCATAGAACCATGGCTTCTTTTATTCCTACTTCTAGTTCTCTTTTTGATCCGCTGCATAAGAGGTTCCCTTGCATGACATTGAGACCCATAGTGAACACTCCTATGATTATGACCATGATGAGGACAACAATGTAGATCAAGACCAAGTAGAACTCTTATCTAATTTTTGAGCTCGACTCTATCTTTAATCCACATCATATTGAGCCATCTACTCGACACATATTTTACGGATAGATCTCATACCTCATCTATTTATACCCACACATGTTGTGCCTATTGTTGTCATGTTAAATGTCTAACATGCAAAATTTGAAATTTGGTCATGATAATCAAGCCCCCACTTGAAGACCTCCTCTCCTAGTGATTGTAAACCCTTCTTCCCGACTAGCCTGTCACCTATGTCACCCTTATTCTCACGGTTGATAAAAATGTGCTAACATGATTTTTAAGTGTGTTTCATGTGCAAAGAAGTATACCTAGTCTGAATCATGAAGTTGTTGAGATCCAAGGTGGACTAGTTGTTCCCAAAGGCCTAAAAAGGGCTATTTTTAGCCATTTTTGTAGTAAAGGAATACTCTCTGGAGGATGATTGCAAGGGATCAACCCATATGGGAGTTATGTAGAGGATTTTTGGAAGACATACGGGGTAGTTTCAAAGAATTTTTGATTCATAAGGTGTCGGGAGTCATTCAAGTAAAATAGGGTCATTGCGAGTGTATGGAGTGATAGCTCCAATAGAGAAAGTGGACTTATTCTAAATATTATCGAGTTCTAGGTGGATTTGTAAGAAAAAAAAGCAATGGAATGCTTTTGGAATTATCCACATGATAGATACATCAATTTTAGTCCAAGTCTTTAAAATCTTATGTGATAGTCTAAGTCACTACAACTGTCCCTTCATGCCAAAAGAGTGACTAGGCATAAAATTTTAATTAAGATAAGAGTTGTCTCTTGGAAATGGATGTAATGGTATCAAAATGTGTTTTGGAGTCAAAATCATATAAGTTTAGGCCTCACGAACTCCATGTATTACTCTCAAGGCCGAAAAAACACTTTTGGTGTTCTAATTGTACATTGGCATGATGACATCGTCATCATTTTCAAGCTTGGCCACACTTTTCACTTTTAGTTATCCCTTTTCCCTTGTCCCTTAGTGTAAGTAGATAGTGGGGACACACAATGTTGGGAATATAGTTTGCTTTGAAATGGAAATAATTCCCCAAAATCTACAACAACAAAAATGTAAACTAGATAAATCCAAATCAAAACAAAGTACACACACATAACACAACATGTATCATGGTTCACCCAATGTGGGCTACATCCACCAAAGATAGAGATCTCATATATATAATAATCAAGAGTACAAAACAACTCTTCCCACAAAGAGTACGGTGCATCTCTCCAACAATATCTCCTCTACCAATCTCTAAACGGATCTCCATGAGTACACTACAACCGTGCCTCCAAACCATCACTAGATCTCATATACCAGAACTACCACATCTATGATCTGCAACCAAGCTCTCATGTGAATCTACAACAAGACCTCTCACATGGGTCTACCATATGTGCAACTATAATTGTGCACCAAGAAGTAAGCATGTCTCTCCATCACTGCATCAACTTGTGAAAACATGAAGACAACCTCCTCTGAATATCCGGATCTACATGGATCATCAATACAACATGATCTCATGGATTTATGAATACAAGATCTCACAACAACATGTGGATCTAACAATATAAGACTAGATCTACATGGATCAATAATACATCATGATCTCATGGATCTATAATACAAGATCTCACCAACATGTGGATCTACAAGAAAAATTCTATGTGCTTCTTTGCATACTATGCAAGCCATTACAATGAGACAATAACTATACAAAGGAAATACAGTGGAAGATGTTACCCTCTTCTCACCATTGAGATATACCTGCCATAACAATACTTATTATTTCCTTCATCTCTAGTTTCTCTCCATGAAAGCTTTGTCTTCATGTAACATGTTCTTTCTCTATCTTCTTCTTCATCCTATCAATATAGGAGAATCAAGGATCTAAATCAATCCTTCTCTTCATTAACCTTCTAACCCTAGCTTTCATGCTTATATATGCATATACAAACTTAGGTCAACTTAGCTATGCATTTACAACCTTTAGATTCACTTTATAACTAAAGTTAGATCTAATTCCCGTGAGTTAAATATAAACTTTCACAAACAGAAACGATATCGGTTCCTCGACCAATGGTGGTTCATCTGGCGGTGATGACGGTTAATATGTTGATCGATGGTGATTAATTTGTTGACCGATGGTGATTAATTAGCCATCACTGGTTACTATGTAAACTAGCCACTTGTAATGCATGCTCATTGGGAAGCAATTTAGCTCCACAACCCAACATAAAAGTGTGCCCCTATCAAGTAAACAAGTTGCATTACTTAAAACTTGTAACTTGCTCCATAGGTCACTCCATAAGCCAAACTCATGACCCCTGGTGCCCTCGATGCATTTTTCAAGGTTGTGTGTCCCTTTTTACTTGTCCCTTGGTGAAAGGTGACAACAATGACACTAAAGTGTTCCCCCTTATTTGGTGTGTTTTCGTCAACACTTGCAACTTGTTGCTAGGAAGGCTCAAACTTGGTCTTAGTTCACCCTGTCCCCTCCCCATGTACACAGGTCCCTATGGCACATTTTTCGGCCTTATTTATCCCTTGTACATTGTCTCATGGTGCAAGGAGACACCAATGACACTAAAATGCACTCCCCCTTTGTTAGTTATCCCTTGGTCACATGTAGGACCAAGTTGTAACTCTCAAAGACCCTAATTTCAACCCCTTCCATCTTGCTCACATGAAACCACACAATGACACTTGACATGATCCTATACAAGGCACACTTTGGTTCCCTTGTTGTCCCCTTGCTTCATCTTTCCCCTATTTTTTAGGGTGTAACTCCACCTCTAACCCTCGATTGACCAGGGTTAAGTTTAGGTGAGTTAATGATGAGTTAAGGTGTGCAAATGGAGTTATATTCAACACTTAACCATTTTTTTATTTTTGAAAGTTGTATTTTTCCCCCCAAAACTCATCTCCATGTTGTTATGTTGCTGGAAATTTTACAAGCACCTTCATACCCAAAAATGGAAAGTTACTCATATCTCCAAAACCCCTCATTTGATTTCCATGATATTTTAACAACCACTTCTCAAAAATGCCTTTGCAATGAGTATAAGCTCATCCCCATTGATTCTCTGAACAATTTTTAATAAACCAGGATAAAATTTCAGCCCCTACACCTGCCTTTTCAGATCTACGGAGTTATGGCGATTGAAAACCTCTAAAAAATGGAGCATATGATCCTTGTAAAAGCATAAACTTTTGAGACTAGTTTCACTCCATTTCAACACCCATAGGTCCATTTTCCTAAAATAGTAAGGTGTGATAAGTGCTCTCAATCTAAAAATAGTAAGTTTAAGAAAGATACAATTTTAAGTGTCACCATCACTCCTTACTAAGTCAAAAACACTAATTAGTGATAATTTTGGATACTAAAAAATCATCTAGAATATGACCTACTAAAAATAGAAAGTGTTGGAATTAGGGTTAAATCATTCATATACATTCATGCCTCATTTGTTTCACTACTTCCCAACGTCATGAAGGTCAAATACTTAGGTCTGGATCCAATTTCCACCTTGAACACTGAATATCCCAATGTGGGTGACAATGATGTGACACGTATGGACTGGAAGACATGAAAGCAAGGATGCTTGTAACACCCATGTTATGATCATTCAAATTAAGGGGATTTTTTTAGTAAAAAAACATACCCTTGATGTACAATTAATGTTATCAATGTTTAATAGTATTATTTATCTTCACGCTTAAATAATCCAACATGATTAATTATTCATATTCAATTGATAACATCTGATAACCATGTGTAGATTTAAGGGTATGTCCAAATCTCCACGATCTCTATGTTGTCCAAATTTCTCATTCGTTATCAAATTAATGCACTAGCTACTAAAGAAATTAGCAACTCGGAAAAGATAGAGGGTTTATGTTACCTCGGGTGTGATACGAGTGTTGAATAATGGATCTTCGCTACGAGACTTGCAAATAAGATAGACTAAAACAAGATTTTGATTAGATAAATAAATGTGGGGTTCCTGACTAAACAGTTCTAAGAAGCTTTTGACTTCCTTGGCAGATGTCAACCCCGTTTGTTTAAAAAGGATGAAATAAAACAAATGTTGTAAATAACATGTAGAAACAACAATAATGTTGAATCTAGAAATTGATTAAGGTGTATTTTAAAGTTGATTTGATTGAAATGATCATAAAATAAGTGCTCCCTAGTGCAGGTTGGCGATGACCCAGGCATGTAAAGCAAAGAGTTGATGGTGACCTAGGAGGATGGATATGAAGTTATGGATGAAATATGCATACTTGCAGTGTCTAAGAGTGATTTGAAGCTAATAAGAACCTGTAGCTACTGCAAAAGGGTTTGCGAGGAGAGCCAGAGGTAGAGAGGTAGGATAAAATACCAACAAAGAGGATTTAGATAGGTTTTTAGATAGATAACAGCGTGGTAGATGGTAACTAGAGGGATCGATGGCGGCTGTTGTCGGAAAATGCCAAGTCGAGGATGATAAGATGAAAACAGTAACTTGTGAGTAAAAAGAGTTGTGAGAGAGGACTGCTTGAGTGTTTCTAAAACTACTTTGTACCCAAGAAATGTTAGAAGCAAAGCATATATGATAATAAGACAAGGATATAGAAAGGATTGTGATATTGATGAGAAAATCTCACGAACGATGATTGCGAGGGATGCAAGCAAGCTAGAGGAATGTCCAAGAAGTTTGTGGATGTCTCATAACTGCTCAGGGATGAGGATGCTCAGTGGGAGAAAGCTTGAAGATTGTAAGTGTCTAATTTTCTGATTTCTGATGATGAATAGAAAGGAAGAAGCCAATTTTATTGGGTTGACGACAGTACCGGTGGTGGTCATTTAAGCCCAACTATGGGAAAGTTTCCCCAATGGGCATGATTTTCTGCTTTTGACGGGATGTTTTTGGTGTTTTTAAGGATTGGTCGAATGCTTTAAAGCATATAGGCAGGATTAGATTACTTGGGGATGAATTTAAGTTGGTTAGGGCATAAAAATAGATAGGGTAAGAGCTAGAAAAGCAAGGGGATTTGTGTGTAGGATAAAAGCATCCTAATTAGAAGGTTGGTTAGGGCAATGGATGAAGATTGATTAATTAATATGAATTAATTAATTAACGGCATAAATATTAATGAGGATGGGATGATTGGGCATGTAAGATATTAAAATAATTAATTAATTAATGAGGGTTGGGAGGGCATTTAATTAGATGATGGGGATGACTAAATATGCGCACGTAGGTGATGAGGATATAAATACCAAAATTAGGTGTCTACATTTTCTCCCCTTTTTGTTGAGTGGTTTGGGCTAGCAAGCCATGAGACAAAAATGATGAGAGTTGGATAAGGATAAAAATAATTGATGATGAGCTCCCCCTCAAACGGGGATTGATGACGTGAGGGAAATTGATGACACGTTTGAAAAAGGTAAATGATGAAGGGTGGGTGGGTGATGAAAAGATGGGTGAAAGCATAACCAAGGCAAGATGCCTCGGCAAAAAGGATCACAATATTGATGGAAAACTATGACGGTGACTCCAATATCACATTGATAGGGGACAATTGTGGTCTCAACGAAGACAAACAACAATGTTCTACGGACCAGGTGAATGGGTGAAAATCAACTGCAAGATATGGATGCAGTTTGGGATGACCAACGGGTCATAGGCAATTCATCAAAGTATGTGCAACTATATGCGAAAAGGGTATGTGAAATCCTTTATACATGAGGAATCGAGCAAAAGGTATGCGTCCACAAGGGACGAGGATGAATGATATGGTGCCTAATGGGACATGAAAAATGGTCGGAAGGCAAAATGGAAAAGCGATTGATGCGATAATATGCCCCAAAGGGGGAAAGGTATGGCCTCAAAGGTGAAGCATGGAAACGAATGATTAAATAAAATGCCCCAAGGGAACTAAATATGGCCACAGATGTGAACTTTTGAGATAAATTGTTTAATTAAATTCCCTGGAGGAAAGAATCAATATTGCCACAAATGTGGACTTAGAATGGAAAGTGGAGAATGCAAAATATTGAAGCAAAATGCCCTAAAAGAAGAATATAGATGGCCACAAAGGTGGACTTACGATGAGAGAGATTGGATGAGATCAGATAAGATGCAACTTAATGATGGTGACCTATAGGTATGAACGATTCTACGTCATATCAAGGAATGTGTGAGGAAAGTATGTCTCCAACTGCATTGGAGGTAAACAAGAAGGGGAACGCAAGGTACATGCGACCAAAACAGATGTTAGCAAATAACCAACGATATCTAATCATTTCACATATCATAAGGAAGCAATGGATGAGATGAGCTCATAAACCTTATGTCTATATGATAAAGGGGTTTGAGATGTGCTTGTCTGAAAGGAAGAGGGTTCTCAAAAAGTGTTGTTCCCTAAGTCTATGCCCCAACTCTGGGAAAGGGGAAAGAGCAATACTTAGAAGAAATCTTATTGATGTAGGAAGCTTTCTTAGGATGTTAATAAAATGGAAGGATGATCAATGTGGGAAGCTTTCAAATGCCATGAGGAGTAACCATCCTTCGAGGGTATGGTCTACTTTACACTTAGTATAGATGGCAAAAAGTAATACATATGATAGTCGTCCTTCGAGGGATCGATCTATTTATTTTGATCTTGATTTTGATTTCATGATTTTGATTTATTTATTTTACATGAACAACTGTCCTTCGAGGGATCAACCTATTTTTTGATAACTTTTATTTTGATTAAGCATCCATGTATTTTGATTTTACATGGGGGAGGGTTGGGACTAACTAAGTAGACCACTTAAGAGGGGACAATGAATGTACAAGAGACACCCCTGGACCCTTTACATGGTTCCAATAGGCGAATAAGGAGGTGACGGATGTGATGATTACGGAGTTCTCACCAAAGGGGAGAACTTATCCATAAGGAATATGCTACGGGTAGATCCGTGGTGCCCATATTTAAGGTCACATCTAGGAAGTGACAGAAGACCACATAATTCCAAATCATCACAATGAGAAATGGAAGAGGCTAAGATGGAGGAATGATGTACAAATATGACTAAGAGCACTGATAGACATGCTAATGATGTAGAATGGTCGCAAGTATAATGCTTTAAGAGGTTCCATCTCTAGTTTAACATCGAGGAAGGGAAATTTTCCATGCAATGTCCTTATTAAAGTCACATTCGAGATGGGATGAGAGCTTGATAGGATGGATATGAATAGATAGATGAACAAAAGTAAAAACTACGTGTTACCCTTTAAGGAAGCGAAATTATGCATCCCTAACTAGACGAGTAGATGGTCCCCCAAGGAAGGACAAATATGACCACAACGATGGATTTAGGATAAGATGAAATGATTCCCCCAAGGGAGGGATGAATATGGCCACAACAGTGGGTTGAGGATGAGAGTGAATGATTCAAGCTCGTTGCATGATAGCTAATTTGGAAACTATACGCTACCTTTTGAAAGTGAGAAAAGATATACATCCCGTAAGATTTAAAAAATGGCCACAAGAGTGGGCTTATGATGAGAATATGGTGCCCCAAGAGGCACAAACTTGGCCACAAAGGTGGACTTTGAATGAAATATATGGAGATAAATGGTCCCTCAAAGAAGGAACAAACATGGCCACAACGGTGGGCTTAGGATGAAACAGATGGTGCCCCAAAAGAGGCACAAATATGGCCACAATGGTGGACTTCGATGAAGATGGTGCCCCAAGAGAGGCACAAATATGGCCATAAAGGTGGACTTTGATGAAGATGGTGCCCCAAGAGAGGCACAAATATGGCCACAAAGGTGGAATTTGGTGAGAGGGATGGAAATATGGTGCCCCAAGAGAGGCACGAGTATGGCCACAAATGGTGGACTTAAAATGAGATGAAGATTTGGACAAGATTAATTTGGATTTAAGATTTGGATGGGATGGGCTCGGATGTGGTAAAATAAAGCAACGTAGGAAAGGAACTAATGCAAAGAGACCAATCCTAGAATGAAGTCCCCAACATCAAAGGAAGTGCTAGATGGATAGGAAGATGCATTGATGTGGATAAGATGCGTGGATGAGAGGATCAAAATGAAGAGAAGGTGCTCCCCCAGCGGAAGAGACTATGTCACATTGAGCGATTTGGATGAGTTAATGGATGTTGAAAGAGTTTAGATGAGATCCTCTTGAACTTGGATTAGATAGATGGTTGAGGATCACAAGGGTGATTAACAAAACCAACAATATCAATAAACAAGGGAGGACCCTCTTTAGGAGGAATGGTAAGGGATGATGTGGATGAAGGATGAGATTTAGTAATTTTGGTGGATGGGGATGTAGGAATTGGATTTGGATTGGTTGTGGTGGATGGAGAAGAATGGTTCCCATGAATGAGGAAATCATCTTTCTCAATAATATTATGGACTATAGTCTGAAAGGCCTTACAATGCTTGGTGTCATGACCCGAGTACGATGATAAGTGCAAGCGTGATTGGGACTGAACCATGAAGGTTTGGGACTATTTGGATTAAAATATTTAATAAAGGGAAGTGTGATGGCAAATATTTGAGTTAGATGTCGAAGGATATCTGCGTAGGACCCAATCGAAGTGTCAAAAGGAAGATAACTCTTATGGGTTTTAACATAATGTTTTGGCTTGGATTTAGGTACAGATGTAGATTGGATGGGTAAATTAGGTGTCTTGGAAGATAGATCAATTTTGGATTGTTTAGATTGGGATTTAGGTGTGGATATAGATTGGATGGGTAGATTAGGTGTCTTGGAAGACAAATCAAATTTGGTTGGAGGATTGGATTGTTTGGATTTGGATTTATCGTTGCGAGATGTCCTTTCTTTGGAAGTCTTAGACTTGGATTTAGACATGGATGTTTGGGATGTTGATGTATGAGCTGATTTGGATGTTGAGGATGGGGTAGATTGCATTGAGGTTTTGGTGTTTTGGTTTCAGTTTTAGTGTTGGTTAATGATTTAGGGTCACATGGACTGGACCAAGTGGTTACTCGAACAACTTTGATGGACAATGAAGGATCCTCTTTAGAAGAATCGTCATTTGGAGGTGAAATGGCTACAAAAGTTCATGAAGAATGAGGGGAATTTTGCATTTGGATAGATGAAGTCAAAGGTGTGGATGTTGAAGGAAGAGATTGGTTTGGTTTGGGAAGGAGGTATCCTTCCTTAATGAAGTTATGAACAATGGCTTGAAGTGCTCTGCAATGTTCAATATCATGTCCAGGGGTATGATGATATGCGTAGACAAGGTTGGAATTAAACCACAATGGCTTCTTGCTATTTGGGTCAAAGGCCCTAATAGGCGGAAGCATGATTGCAGAAATTTGTAACAAGTGTCGAAAGACCTCCATACATGATTCAACCAAAGTGTTAGGAGGTGCTTTGTCTTTGTGGAATATCTTGGTCTTTAAAGAAGAAGTGGATGTTTGAGATGATCCAGATGTTGAGGATAAAGTTTGAGCATGTTGATGTCTTGATGGCCTAAATTTAGTTTTGGTATTGGTAAATGCCTTAGTGTTGAATGGTTTCAATTTTAGTTGATGAAATGTTCTTGATGAAAAGGTTGTTGTGTTGGATTGTTTAGAGGAAGGAATATTAATTTCCTTATAGGAATATATAAGGGATTTTTAAGGTAATGTATTGATGGTTGTAGATTTTATTTTGGGGTTGTGTCCTTAGGAGGAACGACAAAAATTTACACTGGAGGATTCTAGAGGTGGTGTTGGTATAGGTGTAGGAAGCAATATTTATTTGATGGAATCTAAGGAAAGTGAAGATTGATTCAATTACGTTGATGAGGTAGAAGGATCATTTGAATTTGTCATAAGTTAAAGTGATTTCAAAGGTTCTTTAAATGATGTAGGAGGGGAGGACGATGTGGATGTGGTCTCAATGATTAATGTGGTAGGTGTAGGGATTGGGATTGGATCTATGGATGATATTATGGGTAAGGATGGAATAGACGTGGATGATGAAGTGGATGAGGTAGATATAGGTGTGGAATTAATGGTAGATGTGGGTGTGGGTGTTGAAAGAGATGTTTGATGTACAATATTAATTGAACAAGGATCAAAATTGTATGGTGTGGAAGGTAGAAATGGATATTTCGATGGTGGATTTGGGAAGGTTTGTTCGAAGATATTCAAGGAGTGGAGATTGAATTAGTTAGGGGATTGTGTAATATTGGGAAGTAGGGACATAGTAGGATAGATGAGATTGTTGAGGTACATAAAGTGTGGTAGATGAAGTAGGGATGACATTGACATAAGGTGATGAGGATAGAGTAGGACCCTCTGGTTGACATGATTAAGAACCAGAGTTATAGTGAAAGTATTCATATATGGGGCTAGAAGGAGACAAACACAAGATATCGATCATGCTAGATGTTTGAGGAGTGGCGGTAATTGATGTGATAGGCATGGGGTTGTAGTTATGGTTGGTGTGGGTGTAGGATAAGTATTGGATGGCCTTGGGTGCATAATACAAGGAGTGGATGGATAAGGATATAAGGAAGCTTGGTGTGTTAAAGCTAGAGGAGATGTTTGAGGTTGGATTAAAAAAATTTATTGTTGGAGCACATGAGAAGTGTGAATGTTGGTAGATTGTGATGATTGGATGGGTATTCCATTGGTAAAACCGATGGAAGTAGGGATAGTGTTTACAGGAGAAGATGTAGGTGGAATATAATCCTTTGATTGAGTAGGTTGATAGGTTTGAGATATTTTAGGGGGTCTACAAAGTATAAAGTCATAGATGGGGCTAGGGGGAGGCTTAGAGGCCTCTAAAGGAGTAGGAGGTAGAGGTGTTTGAGGTATGGTATCGATTGAAAATGGGTTATATTTGTTTGGTATGGTTAGTGAGAACAAATTTTTTGGTGGTGAGTTAGGAAAGGGCTCTCTAAAAATGTCAGGGAGTGGTGAAGATCATATTGGTTGAGGGGGTGCATGATATTGGGAAGGAGGAACATGATAAGATGGTTGGGATTGGATGGGAAGATCTGATGTATGAGGAATAGAAATATCAATAGGCTAGACATGCATGGTGATGTTGGAAAAAGCAGGGATAGTCCAAGGGGTGGGATAGAATCTACTAGTCGGTGTGATCTAGAAGGAGACAAGCATGAGATATCAATTATGGTAGATGCTTGTGTAGAACCGTTTGGGGTGAATTTTTGTTCCATTTTAAATCAAGAAAGTTAGGAAAACAGTTCTTTTTAATTTTTTTGTTTAAGAAAGTATGAAAAAGAAAAGGGGAAATGGATAATGAGGTACCTAGGAGAAGGCAATCTATGTTTGGTTTCAGGTATGTTTTGGCTTGGGAAGTCTCAGGGCGACTTCTGTTAGGTGATTAAATCCCAATCACCTGCCAAGAAAGGAAGTGTTTTGATGTGTGATTTGATTTGTGAGTTTTAGGTCGTGTGTGATAAGATGTGATATGCAATAAATTAACCTCCTACTTAAACTATGTGAGCAAACATGATGTAGAAAATAAAATTTCTTTTTAAACCCAAAATGAAGTGTGATGTTCGATGAGGACACAAACAAAAGCGGTAAATTACGATGTAAGGAGCAAATAGGGAAAAAGTGGGGAATCCCTAGATAGCTCTTTTCCTATTTATCTGCACACTTGAGTGATGAGTGATCCGATAGCCAAACCCAACACGAGCAAGCAATAAAGCAGATCCTTACACTGCATTGTTAGTGGAAGACAAAAAAGCAAAGACAAAAAAATAGATACAAGAGATCACCTAAAAGGTGGTCCTACTGTGCATGCAAGGAATTAGTAACTCATAAAAGATAGAGGGTTTATGTTACCTCGGTTGTGTTACATGTGATAAGCGATGGATCTTCGTTGCGAGACTTGCAAATAAGATAGACTGAAAACAAGATTTTGATTAGATAAATAAATGTGGGGGTTTCCTGACTAAGGGGTTTAAAGAAGCTTTTGATTTCCTTGGCGGATGTCACCCGTTTGTTTCAAAAAGAAAAATAAAAACATGTTGTAAATAACATGTAGAAATAACAACAATACTCAATTTGGAAATTGATTAAAGTGGATTTTAAAGCTAATTTGATTGACATGATCATAAAATAAGTGATACCTAGTTTGGGTCGGTGGTGACCCGGACCATGTAAAGGAGGTCAAATGCAACACGGGAGGATGGATCAGAAGTTATGGATGAAATATGCATACTTACGTGTCTAAGAGTGATCTGAAGCTAATAAGGACTTGTAGCTGATGTAAAAGGGTCTGCAGGTGGAGAGCCAAAGGTAGAGAGGTAGTATAAAGAACCAACAAAGAGGATTTAGATAGGTTTTTAGATAGATAAAAGCACAGGTCAATGATGACTGGAGAGATTGACGGCGACTATGCCGAGAAAATGCCAAGCCGAGGATGATAAGATGAAAATGGTAACTTGCAAGCAAAAAGAGTTATGGGAGAGGACTACTGAGTGTTTCAAACTGCTTTGTACCTACAAAATGTTAGAAAGCAAAGCATATATGATAATATGATAAAGATATAGAAAGGAATGTGATATTGATGAGAAAATATCATGAACGATGATTGTGAGGGATGCAAGCAAGCTAGAGGAATGTCCAAGAAGTCTGTGGATGTATCAAAAGCGCCTTAAGGACTATCGCATTGATAGATCCTTTGGCTTTTGAATAGTTATTTTGAGGTTTTGAAGATGAAGAAGATTCGTTTGATTTGAGCAGGCGTTCTTGTTTTGTAATTGGATTTTATTTTCTTTAATATCACGAATTTCCAACTTTCGTGCCATGGTGAACTCTTTGTCAAAGGTTCGGAAGGTTTGTACTGTAGAGTTGGTGAGATGTGTCCGCACAAGATCTAGTGAATAGCTCAATAAGTTGATCCGAGGTAGCTTTGGAATGTTAATTGGTTGATAAGACTCGCCAAAGCGAGTAACAAAATCTGTAATAGATTCGTCTTCATACTGTTAGGTTGAATAGAGATCGGTCATGGTGACTTTCTTGATAACATTGATTGAAAAATGGTCTAAGAAAGCTTGGGCTACTTGATTAAAGGAATAAATGGAATGTCTAGGTAGTCCACTATACCAATCCAATGTTGGTCCTATCAAGGACATTGGGAAGGTTTGTAGGAGCAAAGCGTCATCATGGGCGATTAGGTAGCACCCATGTTTAAACGACCGCAAGTGTTGTTTCGGGTCTTCTTTACTATTGAAGCGATTGAATTTAGGAATTTCCCAATGCATAGGGTAGGGATGAATGGGAATAGATGGATGGATAGGCTCATTATAGATTTCATCATAAGTTAAAGAATTACAGAGCCAGAAACAGATGCTTCTAAGGTCTGCATCTTTTCCATCATCATCTTAATGAGGTCGTTGGTAGGTTGTGATGAATGGGTGCCCCCTGTAGAAAAAGGGGTTGATGTTGAATGTATGAGGTGGGTGGTATGCTAGTGTATGGTGGTGATGAGTATGAGAACTACGTTGGAGGAATAGATGTAGGCAACACATAGCCAAAATAAGTGATCGATGAGGTCGGGGTTGTTGATAGTATGTGTAAGTGGGTGGGGTAGTCATAACAACTCTAGTGGTGATTGGGGGTAAGGACTGCGGGATAGAAAGGATGAGGTTCTGGAAAGGGGTGTAAGTTGCTGACACCGGAGGTGGTTGTGATGTAATAGGTATATGTGAGGTAGCGGGTGCAGATGGGGCTATACTTAAGGTAGCCATTGAAAGGAACAATTGACGTTGCGCAGTGCGATATATGACGTAGATCTTTGCGGTTATAGTGGTTGTGGGACCTAGATGAGACACCACATGTGGTAAAGTGGATGACGGTAGCACTAAGCTGGTGTTAGCTAATGCAGAGGTGGGGCAAGAGCAGGAGGGATAGAAATGGGCATGTCATATACTAACTGACCTAAGGAATCCAAGGTAGAAGAATGAGCGAGTAGTCTTGGAGGGCAATGGGATTCTAGTCAAGAAGTCTTATGAACTCCTCGTCACCAATATTAATGGCAATAGGCTGAGTTGGATCCATGGGTGATAAGATAGAAGGGGGTGATGGGCTAGGTGGAAGCGGCTGAAAGCTGATGTGAAGCACAAGAGCGTTGGCTTGACTGTAAGTCAACACCATGTGAGTTAGCGTAAACTAGATGAACTGTACTCTACAATCTGTGACACCTAGAACACCATGGATGGAAAATAATTGATAATGAGAGGTGAATTGACACGTGCTTTGATTAAAAATCAAAACAGAAGGACCAACACCAGTCATACCAACCAATGCTAGTTATTGGGTGACCGATGACGGTCACATTAACCGATCTGCGTTACTGCGGAAAACAACAGTTTGAGAAAGTGAGATAGAAACTGAGGAAAGTCAACTATGGAAGCTATATTTAGTCAATAATATCAAAATGTAGAGGATATGATGATGTCCAGAGATTTTAAACAGAGAAGAAGATGCGATGAGTGATCTTTGGGTAGACTGACAAAAAGCACAGGGAACCGACACCGGTCAGATAAACTGATGACGGTCAAATGTAAACTGACAACGGTCTTGTGATCGATGTCGATTACTGTGAACTTTGTAGAATGAAGAAAATTTTCTTTTTGTGAATTAAAGTTGAATGAGACACCAGCTTAGAAGTCTGAATATGGTAAAAAATGAGTCCTAACACACTCAGAAATAGTCGAATACACCAACTATGATTATGGAGTGTGAAAGGAAAGAAAAATGGAGAATACAACCTCACACCTCAAAACACAAGTCAAGAACAAAGCTAAGAAAAACATGTAATCCTACAAGTGAATTTAGTGTGTTTAGATTATGCTATTTAAAGATTGACTCATGAATTTAGAACAAAGTTTTTGGTTGGGAAGGCTTCCTATGAAGAAGGAAATTCTAAAGGTGAGGTTTCAAGTTATGTTTTGGCGGGCGAGCCTTTCTCTGATGGGTGACTAGACAAAGATAACCAACTAGGTGCCCACTATCAATCCTTTGATCATGTGATCGTTGATAGTCTCTTCCGGGTAAGATGTTGTAGAGAAGAGAGAATGTGCTTTCTATGATTTAGTTGTGTCAACCATCATTAGGCATGACTTCCAGCGTATAGGTTACCCTCAATTTTAATGTGAGATATAATGCAACAAACCAGAATGCCATGCAAGTGTTTTAAACCCAAATCAAAATGTGATATTCCATGTAGCAAGTGATGAACAGGAAGATGGATGTTCTTTCACTAATGCAATGCTAATGAAAGAAAGACGTATTCTTTTTAAAGTACCAAAAACATGATTGCTTTTAGACAATAGAAAAAAGGGGAATCTTCCACAGAAGAAAATTAATGTGGAAGCTTTTCAAAAGGGAAAAAAACACAACTTTCACCTAGGAATGAATAAAATGCAAAAAGAACCCCGATGGGTCCCACCACTGTCAGTACAAAATGTTTACCATTTTCTTTATTGATTTGAAAAAATAGATAAGGGTAGAAGGGCCAAGGAGGAATACCTATTGCGATGGTCGGTTGGAGGTCATGTGCGCATTTTGACTTCTTTGTGCAATGCTTAAGCTGCGAGAGCTTCCTTTTGGCTAGGAGGAACTACCTAAAATACAAAACAAGACCACGAAAGAGACTTAAACAATATATATAAGTGGGTTGTGTAACGTGTGCTAGATCTAGGAAGTGTGGTACTTCCCTAGTGGCGATCAACCAACCTGTTTAATAAAACTTAATGCAGAGATAACGTAAATAAATAAAATCTGCTATAGTTGATATGATTTAGATATCTCATCCAAATAAAATAATCAAATCTAATATAACAAGCTAGGTTATGATCGGATCTGGAAGTAGGGTAGATAGTCAGTCTTTGGAATTCGGGGTCAAATTTTGGGTAGCTTGGGTTACTTGGATGTAGGTTATTAGGTTTCTGTTATTGGCAGGATTACCAAATATAGAGACCGACGTCGGTCAAGTATGACCAATGAAGGTTTAGAGAGAGGCAGAAGCGATAGTCATGGATAACTAGCGTCGGTATAGATGAGATGATAAAAACTCAATGAAACTTGGTTTTGGGGGTTTTTCTGAGATTAAACAGAGATGGTAAGGAGAATGGTTAGGTCTGTGGAGGTGTTGGGAGTACTCAAAGATATTCAGGAATCGGGTATAGGTGATCAAATGATTGTGGGTGGTGGAATGGTTGGGTTCACAGGGAGGTAAGATTGGTGGGATAAAAATGTAAATAGAGGCTGATAAATAGAAGTGAAGAAACTTTATAAACTGAATAAAGATGAAATGATGTAGGTTATAAGCACACTTACTAGTGTTGCTTAGTTTGATGGTTGGATGATGATGATGGTTGATCTATGAAATAGTGCTAGATCTTTGCGGCGAGGGGCTTCCCAAAATGCTACTGTGAATGCAAATACCTTCGATTAGTCTTGGTGTTGGTTATGGATGTACGGAGGTGCAAAAGGGCTCTGGGTTCTTGCTTACATGCAGATCTCCTTCGTCTCACAACTCGAGAATGTGGCCAACCTACGAAACAAGGTTACCAAAATTATTATATATGGTAACTAACCAGGGTTTAGGGTGACCAACGTCGGTTTAGGGTTGACCAAGTGTCGGTTAAGGTGGGAAATCCTAGGTTTACTAAAAATGACAGATCTTGGCCAAAATGTTGGCCAACTCTCTTTATTCTCGCAGATCAAAATGGAATGTTGCACTTAGATAAGTGGGAATGTGGTTAGAGGAAGAATATGCATGTGATTTTAGGGTTGAACTAAGTCTTAGTTAATTAAGGTAGGTAGGACTAAGTCTTAGTTAGTTATGGTGAGTGAATGTTGGGTCATAGAAGAAGGGCAATATGCTAAGAATAGGACCAAGATGAGATGGTTTGGGTGATGTGTGCATTAATTTAATTAGGGTAATTAAATTAATAAATGAAGTGAGGATGAGTATTACTTTAATTATAAATAATTAAATTAATATTAATGTGGGGTAAAAGGGTCATGGATGGGTGAATATGTTTAAGTTGTCTATTCGAAAAGGGACCAAGGGAGTGTGACCTAATTTTGGTGTCTACAATATCCTTTCATTTTATCTTTTGATATTCATTTATTTTATATGAATTAATGAAATCGGAATAATCTCACAACTTAAGAATCATTAACTCTAATTGATAAATCATCTTTATAAGTAAATTATCTATATTTTCAACTCAAATAATAAGATAAGTCATCAACCAAATTTCAAATAAGGATAAATATCTCAAAATCTATTAATAACGATTCAAAATAATAAGTAGAAATAATACATTGGGCCATAATGCCCTTTTTAAGATGTGATGATATTTCAATCGCGTATAAAAATTGATTACAAATAATCCTTTCAGATTTATTTCCATATGAACTCAAGACATAAAAATAGTCAAAGAATATAATCCAAATATTTACTTCAAGTATGTCAACCTTTCCTGAAAAACTGTAGGAGAGAGATAGATATGGGTCAGTTCGTATGAACTGGCATGAGTCTGCATACTCTTAATCTATGTTGTAATTATAATGAAATAACAGAATAAGAGATGGCTAAGATTATTCTTTAATCAATAAGTTATATTCGTAAACTCCCTAGTTTATATTAAGAAATCTATCTCATAAACATATAATAATGAAACTTCATAATTATATAAAAACAATATGTCCACTATCATTGTATGCAACTAGCCAAATATGACTTAGTCATATAGAAAATCATGGATCATAAGTTGTTACACAAACATCAATCACAAATGTAATATCTCACGATATTTTCCAACTAACTTAACAACAATCATGCTTAACTATAACAAAATCAAGCCGTTGTAAATATATATTAACAATAGTATTCTAAAACTTTCACTATTGAAATCATAAAATGAAAAGGTCATTTTCATTACTAATGTAACAAATAATAGATTTGAATGTAATTAATTCATCTCCACATTAAAAAAATGAAACAACATTCAACTAAAAATAAGACAATTTATGTTTTCTAAAACCTTCATCCTTTCAAGTTTCTAATCTCCCAACAAATTAGACCTTACTTTCTATAAACAAAACAAGAATAATGGTAACAATAAGGGTCAAAGGAGGACTTGAAAACTCTTATTTATTTGTGTGTGTGTGTGTGTGTGTGTGTGTGTGTGTGTGTTATTTGTTATTAACTTATTACATAATCAAAAAAATATTTGTTATTTGATAAGTAATAACACAACCATATCAAACAATCATTTGCGAGGGGAATTAATTATCTTAATAATTCAACAAATATATCTAATCAAGTTGAGGATGTTCTGATGCTAGGTGATCCTCGTGAACCCGTGGAAGAAAATATCTTCGCAATCGGGCTATTCAAATCAGGTGGTCATCCTTTGTCTATTGAAGGCACCGAACTAGTCCTAACTTGTGTACAATATTGTGATCCAAACTCAAGGACAATCTTAGCGAGATGACAATTCTATTCTTGCAGTCCTCCAACTAAAAGTTATTTCTCTCTGCTTGCAAATTCCTACTGTAAAAACATGGTGATCATCACTTGAGAATTTTCCTCACAGGAATGGACAAGAACACACACCATACTCGTAATACTTAACAATTGGTTCATGACTTAAGTAGGGAAGGAAGCCTTCTTGGATCCATAAGAATTTGTATCAAAATGAATTTCATGAATCATACTCAGATGCAATTGTTTTACTAAATAGAGTAACGGGAGAAGAAACCACAAAGGATTTATGATATTATATGGCTTAGTTCATTTTTGTGGTAAAAAAGGAGATCACATGATTGATTAGGGGAAAATCATAAGCAATAACATTCATCGACAAGCTGTTGTAGTTGACTACCTCTAAGAAGTTCACCATGACTTCCTATCTAGTGTATGCCCTCGCATACACAAGGCCTTTCTAAGGTCTCTCAACTGCACCTAATGTGTTAGAAAAGTCACCAGACCTATGAATAATACCCACACTCACATTTAAGGAAAGTAACTCATACTTCTCTAGGGTGAATGGTGAATTCACTATGCATTTCATAAGGATACTTTAAGGCAATTCTAAACGGAGAATTTCATCTCAAGAAACTAATTTGATATAGAAGTATGGAAGTCACTTCATCAAGTTTCCCACCTTCACCTATCTTAGGGTTGGAGGATTTGATCTTGCACTCCGTAAGCTATCGAGGTACCTGAGTGACAAGCTCATCATAATTGAGTTGTGTAGGTAGGTATCCCATGTTCACACTTTGTATGCAAGTGTAAAAATAAGAAACATGTATCCTTTCCTATTTCTCTAAGAATATATTCATATAAGAGTATCATAGATGCAACAAATATTGAATCTTCTTTCACGACTTTCAATTTGTATTCCTATGTATATCGATCTTACTTCGACATTAGGAAGAACCCTGAGACTTTTCTCATGTAAAGTTTGCATCATATTATAAAAATTGAGGACCTTTGGGATAATTGCATCGATGAATTTGAAGTTAGAAACAAGACTACATGAGAATGACAGTGGATCAAATGAGGGACTCAAATTTTGATTGGTTTGTAGAAGTAATGAAGGATGATGGATCAGACCTATTCAATCATGGATATCAAGTAGTGTAATCTTATCCTCTTTCACCCATCCCATGGAACATTCAAGAGTCTGGTTACATCAAGGAAATAACCACAGTAGAGAGTTAGAGGTTAAATGATTGGTTAAAGTGAAAGAGGGCCTCTTTCAATAAATATAGTGGTCTATTATCTCCATTAAGGCAAGTGTCTCTCACTTCCTCTCTCAAGGCACTTGAAAGGGCCAAGGGTCGATCATGCAACAACAACAATAAATTGCATGCAACAATCATTGAAAATAAATTTCCCTCAAAAACTCCATGAACAACTCCAAACATAGCTTCAAAACAAAACAAATGAAATGAACAATGCATTCATGCATGCCTTAGCTCCCCGAGGAAGCTAACGATTCCCAAGGTGACTATCTGCCACAATAAATTCACAACATACCTTCCTTAATTTCTTTTCCACATCATGGCTTAAACCATAAACCTTGTTTGATATCCGTTTCAAATTTTCCAAACAACTTAAGTTTTAACTTAAGTTTATTAAAACTTCCAAAACCACATACAATGACACGAGTACCTATTCCCACATTTGAATCTAAATTCATATAACTTAAGCTTGAGTGGTCTAATGACTGATTTATATGCCATCAATACAAAACATGTGTGTGTGTGTGTGTGTGGGGTAATGTTTAATGATGATGTGATGAATTATTATTAATTAATCACATCATCATTAAACATTAACATATATATGTATTTATTAACTAAAAATGTGATATAAAGGTACTAGTTAATCTAAGCTATGAACAACTATAAATAAAGTAAATAGATGTTGTAAATAAATGCTAAGAGGGCCCAAACAACTAATCTAATAAAAGTAAAAACCTAATGTGTAAGAGAGGAGAGAAAAGAACTTAGCTGAATAGAAGATGCTCATGGGACAATGTCACAGAGGTGACTGGAAAATCTTGAAGTAGGAACAACTATGTAGAGGCCCTAAAAAGGATGGATATGAGTAATATGGCTGAGATGGAGCACCGGAAAGGGTGGGGGCACTATGGGTGCTCTGAGTGCAAATTAGGCACCACTGTCTGTGCATGTACAAAAGCTCTAGAATTGATCTTCATAGGTTTGGTAGGTGGTTTGAAACCCTTGTTGTGTGTCACATCAAATCCGCCGCTTTGCGTCCAATGTCGCTGATAATCCAAGATGATAGAAAGAACTGCAAGAGACCAAGAAGGAGTATCAAAACCATAAAAAGAAGAATGTAAATGAATGGGTCAGAATGACCTCATTGCCCACAACATTGGGCTTACTAATTGAGTGTTGTACTACATTTGGACCCAAATGTAGTTTTGGTGAGTGTGTGCATAATGTGCCCTATGTGCTCTTGTGCTAGTCACACTTTGTGAAGTAGTGAGAAATAACTAGATGTAGAAAATGTAATAGAATGTGTGGATGGAATAGACTATTACCTCCCCTATGGTGTGTGTGATGCAGATGACCTAGCCTTGTGCCTTGTGATGGAGCTATGTGGATGCAAGTGATCTCCAATATAATAGATGGATGCAACTCTAGATGGATGATAGTAGTGACTAGTGCTTGGTCCCTCATTATGGTCTCATAACTTTATATTTATAGGGTTCTCTTAATCTAATTTCGTAATTAACCCCAAAATTTCTGACCACCAAAAAAGATAAGAAGCTAAAATGACTAGAAAGTGCCCAAAAAGTGGCGAGAAAGTTCAAAACGGATTGGGGTGCCCATTGTGGGACTAGGGTGCTCATGGGCACCTCATTCGAGTGAAAATGACAAAAGAGGATCAAAAGCGACCCAGGCATGTGTGTGGTGGAGGTTGGGAATGACAATAGAAATCAAATAAAAATGACCAAGAGACAAGGATTAATTAGTACTTTCTTCACTAAAAAACCCTCTAAATAATAGTATGAGATCAAGACTAAATAATGTCTAAAGTGCATGATTTTGTGTCTACATGTGTGTGTGTGTGTGTGTGTGTGTGTGTGTGTGTGTGTGTGTGTGTGATATTTGTTTAATTAACTAATTACATAATAAAAAAACACTTTGTTATTTGATAAGTAATATTGCACACATATCAAACAATCATTTGCAAAGGAATTAATTATCTTAATAATTCAACAAATATATCTAATCAAGTTGAGGAAGTTGATGCTAGGTGATCCTTGTGAACCTCTAGAAGAAAATATCTTCGTGATGGGCTATTCAAATCGGTGGTCATCCTTTTTCTATTGAAAACACCGAGCTAGTCCTAACTTGTGCACAATAATGTGATCCAAACTCAAGGACAATCCTAACAGATGACAATTCTATTCTTGTAGTCCTCCAACTAAAAGTTATTTCTCACTTTGCCTATAAATTTCTACCTATAAAAACATGGTAATCATCACTCGAGAATTTTCCTCACGAGAATGGACAAGAACACACTCACACTCGTAATTCTTAACAATTGGTTCGTGACTTAAGTAGGGAAGGAAGCCTTCTTGGATCCATAAGAATTTGTATCAAAGTGAATTTCACAAATCATACTCGAGATACAATTGTTCTATTGAATAGAGTGATGGGAGAAGAAACCACAAAGGATTTATGAGATTGGATGGCTCAGTTCATTCTGGTGGTCACATAAGGAGATCAAATGATTTATTAGGGAAAATCATAAGCAATAACATTCATTTGCAAATCTGTTGTTGTAGTCGACTACCTCTAGGAAGTTCACCATGACTTCCTATCTAGTGTATGCCCTTGCATACACAAGGCCTTTCCGAGGTCTCTCCACTGCACCTAATGTGCCACAAAAGTCACCAGCCTATGAAAAATACCCACAACTCACATTTTAGGAAAGTAACTCACACTTCTCTAGGGTGAATGATGCATTCACCATGCATGTCATAAGGATACTTTAAGGCAATTCTAAACGGAGAATTTCATCTCAAGAAACTAATTTGATATAAAAGTATGGAAGTCACTTCATCTAGTTTCCCACCTTCACCTATCTTAGGGTTGGAGGGTTTGATCTTGCACTCCTTAAGCTATCGAGGTACCCGAGTGACAAGATCATCATAATTGAGTTGTGTAGGTAGTTATCCCATGTTCACACCATGTGCAAGAGTGAAAAGAAGAAAGATGTATCATTTCCTATTTCTCTAGTAATATACTCATGCAAGAGTATCACAGATGCAACAAATATTGAGTCTTCTTTCACAAATTTCAATTTGTATTCCTATGTGTTTTGGTCTTACTTCGACATTAGGAAGAACCTCGAGACTTTCCTCCTATAAATTTCGCATCATATTCTAAAAATTGAGGACCATTGGGATAATTGCATCGATGAATTTGAAGTTAGGAAACAAGACTACATGAGAATGATAGTGGATCAGATGAGGGACTTCAAGTTTGATTGGTTTGTGGAAGGAATGAAGGATGATGGATCAGACCTATTTGATCATGAATATCAAGTAGTGTAATCTTCTCCTCTTCCATTGATCCCATGGAACATTCAAGAGTCTGGTTGCATCAAGGAAATAACCACGGTAGAGAGTCGGAGGTTAAATGATTGGTTAAAGTGAAAGAAGGCCTCTTTCATTAAATATAGTGGTCTATTATCTCCATTGAGGCAAGTGTCTCTCACTTCCTCTCTCAAGGCACTTGAAAGGGCCAAGGGGTCTGATCATTTAAAGGAATATTCCAAGAGGAAGCTTGTGGAAATTGATTACACTAAAGTTACACCCTTGGGATGCCTCATGAATTAGGGGAAATTGATCCATCACAATATCCCAAACATTCCCACAATCCAAGTGTTTCTTCCTTGGCGGTTGAATTCTATCATCTTGGGCAAGCCCTAGTTCCTTATCAAGTTCCTAAGATTTCCCCTCTTCCTAAATTTATGTTTACACCTACTAAGACCTTCCCATGGGCACAACATTTCTTGGAAGAGAGTTTAGAATGTTGCAACAAGCCACAACACCTAACTTTGGGGCCATCTCAAATTACATTAAAACTAAGCATACCAAGAAGGCACAAACAACTTCTTGTGTCTTAATCGAGGGCTCTACATCTTAGTATATGGAAGTTGCACATATGAAAGTTATTAATCCCATGGGAGAAATGACATAGGATGATTATGCGATGACTAGGATTTCCTTGGGATAGGCCACTCATGAGAGATATTTGCACCTATTCAAATAGTCCGCATCCTTCTTACTTATAAGGAATGAAGAAAATAAGAAGACTGTGGAGTAAGCTGTAAGAGCATGTGAGGACCTTCATTATATATGTATAATCATTTCTAGAACCTAATGCAACTTGCATTCCTCCAACAAAGGCTATCTCTCCCATCAATAATTTTAATCCTCAAGTGATCAAGAGAGATCAAGGGTACACCATGCAAGGGAGAACCAATGAAAAATGAGTGGAGAATATTTTGGAAAAGGGAAAAGTATTATTGTATGAGGTTATCTCTTTATTCAAATTTTCCTTACCACTGTTTCTAAGGTGAAAATGACCAAGGAAGAGATTGAGAAAGAAAAAGTCCACTTTGTGGTAGTGTGTTCCCATTGGTGTCTCGAGATGAGTTGTCTTGATTCTCACTCCTTAGTGAGCAAGAATGTATTCACTTATATCTCGGATAATTTTTATCATGCATGGTTTTACTTAATGAGTGCTAGATGTGATATGATAAATGATGCTATCTCGAACTTGAGTCTTGTGGAGAACATGCATATGAAATCTTGGAAGATGTCAACAATAATGTGCAGAAGAACGAATCACCTCCGCTTAGTGAACAATCATCCTTGGAAGAGATCCTAAATTATTTCCAAGATTTGGTCTAGAAAGAGGTAGGGGATCCTTTCTCTTTCAATGAAGATACTTTGGAATCCCTTGCAGAAATTAGAGGCTCAATCTATAATATTGTAAAAGATCATCAAGTTTGGTTCAATCAATGTAAGACCATTGATGATATTCTTGAGCCTTAGATAAATGTTTTAGGTTGTGTTTTCAATCCACAAATAGAGAAGGTGACACTAGCAACAAATTGTTTCAGTAAGGAAGTGAAAGGCAAGGAGTTCATTCTAGGAGAATTTCCTTAGATTTCTCCAAGAGCTAGATCTTCATCATTGGAAGCTTCTTCATCCTCGGACTAACCACTCTCTTCTTCTCTCTCTTCTTCCCTCTCTCTATGTTTTAATTCTTCATTGGGAATGTATTTTTGACTTTTTTCATCTTATTCACTTAAGTGACCTTTTAATTTGACATTGTAAAAGTTCCCTTTCATTGATAAGAAAGGGAATTATTTTTATTCCTATAGGAATATGAAAGGTCACAAGTGATAGGAATGTGAAAAGTCATGTGGGGGAGATGAAGAGACATTGTAAAGCTATATATTGGGATGGCTTCTCCATTCCAAGGGGTTGATAGCTTTTGTTCTCCTACTACAAGCAAGAAGTTATTTCTTCTATTTTCTTGTCTATGTTCTTCTATTTCCTACTTTCAACTTTGTAAGCATTGTAATCTTGAATAACTAAGAAAGATCTTTATATCTTTGAGGAATAAATCAATTGAAATTTGTGTCTTTGATTTGTTAATCTTGTTATTGCTTACATGGTTGTTTTATTCTTATTAGATGTGGATCTAATCTAGTTAATGTTAATGAAATTTACAAGTTCCTATTCATTACAAATATCCTTCCTCTCCATATTATTATCCCCCATTCACCTCTCTCTAAGTAAATTCCTCTTTATTATGTACAAGAAACTCACCATAAGTTTAGAGGAGTATTCTTGTGAAATCCCTAGCCTAATGATCATCACATATATTAATTTTCTTGTATTCAATAAGTGGGAGCCTCCCCATTCCCAAGAGGTGGGACCTAGTCCTGGAGCATTGGTGAAAAATCACTAATTTAACCTTACAACAAATTATTTCGCCAACACCTATCTCCTCGAGGGTAGCTAACATTCCTATGCAAAATGTGTCTATGCCTATTCTTGTAGCCACTATTACTACTACATCTCCTATTTATCATCATAATGGCTCACATGCATCTTCATCTAGCACATAAGCTCTTGATTCCCTTTTATTATTTGCAAAACACAAATTTTACAATTGTAATAATATTTCTCTTGTAATTCTAATGCTATGGACTCTTCTCAATTATTGCATAACCCACTTGCACCTAAAGTTGTCTCATATCCTTTGCCTATTGGTTTTTTTGTACCTAATATTCCTATCTATGATGGCAAGGATCCCCAAGATCAACTTAGATCATTACATGTTACTTGTTTTGAATGTGCATTTAATGATATATTACTTACTAAGTTATTCCTAGAAGTCTTAAGGACTTCACTCTATAATGGTTTTATGATCTCCTTCACATTTTGTGCACCATTTTACTACTTTGGAAAATCAATTTTTGGATATCTTATGTACAAATGTCTAAACTCAAATAAGGATCTAATGAGCATATCAATGATTATGTCTTGCATTATAAAACAATGCTTACCAAGATGAACAACATATTAGCTGACAGTGAGTTACAAGACCTTTTTATTCAAAGTTTTCTCCCTCATTGTAAGAATCAATCATGTTTGATAAGTTTAGATCTTTTGACCATCTATGTCATACACTAAAAGAGCATGAAACTAAGTTATTACACATGAACAAACTCAAGTATGTTGTTAGCACCTCTAATACATCAACTACCAAGTTTCAAAGCAAATCTAATTTCAAAGGAAAATATAATGACCCTAAGGTTGCTTCTAAAGACATTGTCAATGTTGTTGCTTAACCTACTAAGCTATAATTACAACCTACAAGAACACAATTTACATGGTTACCTTGTCATCCACGCATTTTTCTAAAGCAATTACTTGAGTGCAATCTTGTGTCTCTCCCTCCACCGTTTGAGGTTGATATGAGCAAGCCTCAAAGTAAGAGCTTCAATGCTAATGTTTATTGTGATTATCATAGATGCATTGATCACCCTATGGATAGATGTCTTAAGTTGTGCCACATCATTTGAGATTTTGGCACTCTTTTAAGAGTCTTGCACTTGATTATGATCCACACTTTTGATGCATTATGTTACGCATTACATTTGAGTCTATCATTAAACTAACTTCATTTTTGGTTGCTATATTTGCTGCTACTAGAGTATTGCATCTATTTATCCCTTGGTTATGTGCTCTTAGGGTTGTTCCATCCATCATTCATTAGTGTATCAATTTTATTCATCATCAGCAGGTCTTCACTATTTAAGGTATTCCTTTTTGGGGTTTCTCTTCTAGTGTGCTTAGTTCATATACAGTTTCTATCCCTCTTCCTAGTGCATCTATAGATATGTCTATTATTTCAAACACTACTTCACATAGTGTATGCATGTGATTCAATTAATCTAAGTTAAATGAAACAAAACTAACACCAAGTAGATTCCTAACTTAGTTAATCAAAAACATAAACATCAAGATAAAACATGAAAGGAAAAACTTAACTAATGTGCATCAAACATTAAATGCAAACCTATCCTTTGATATTTAGATGTGATTTGTAATTGTAGATACTTCCTTTAGTGAGTTGAATGTAACTACGTGCAATCCAAGGATTTCTCCAAGGAAGAGGAAGATATCTCACTAATATGGCTTAATTTCCATGTTTGGTATTTCTTTTACTACTCTTTGTCAAGTAGAAGATTAAAAAGGTTGCTTGATCTATAAGCCTTCCAATATTGAAATGCTCTTATCATATACAAGATGTCTTATAAGGATATGGTGTAAATTTGGACAAAGTGTACTAGGTTCTTTATATAGATTTCCAGTTTTGGAGAAGCTTGCAACCTAGTGAATGTGGGATAAAGGTAAAGTAGAATTAGAAAGGGATAAGTATGATTAGAAGAGATTAACAACTCATGGGAGTTGGGGTGATTTAATTAATCAACTAGGATTAATTAATAGGCCAAATTAAGCTTATATAAGCCATTTGGAGATGATTTAGAAGGAAATTAGTAGAATTTGAAGTGTTTGAAAGGGGATTTAACTAATACGAAGGTTTATTAGTTAAACACGATATTAAAAGGCTTAATTAATTAATAATTATTAATTAATTAATTAAAAGAGGATTATAACTAACAAAGTGTCGTTAATTGACATCCAGTGAGGGAAGGCTAGTTAATTAATGAAGTGTCGTTAATTGACTGAAATGAAGGGGAATGTTAGCTAATTAGCGAGAAATCACTAATTATAATAAAATGACGGGAAAGAGGATAATTAGTGAAATTTTAGTATTAAAACTATGTAGTTAGATTTAGGTGTCTATATTTTCCCATGTTTGATGTGTTGTAGTGAAAGAAACCATTTCAAAGATAGTAAACAATTACAAACAATTAAATTTCGTAATGGTAGAAGAAAAATTAGTAGGATGGAGGATGCCCCCTCAAGTGATTATGGGGTGATAGAGAGAGGGTGATTAATGATTGAAAAAGAAAAATGATCAGAATAGAAGAATAAGACATTGTGGAAAATGGGATTTGAATTGGGATTGGTTGACCATTGTTCAATTTTGATTGATTTGAAACACGAGATCCCTAGGACCTCTTTGTACAAAAAAGAAACAATGGAGGGGAAGAATTGGAAGACGATAGGGAGAAAGTGAATTGGAATGGAAGATAAGATAGATGGGGAATGGGAAGATTGTGACGTAGCTGACGTACCATCTGGTTCGAAGTAGCTATTTAATTGATATAAGCATACAACAAAAGTGTAGAATGACATGAAAAGCCATAATATTGATTTTTGTTCCATGCTAAATGATCGACTCAAAGAAAAATACATATAACAATACAATACGATAAAGTAAACAAATAGGAAATCAAACAAACAAGCACAAAAATGTTTAAGAGAGTTGTACCAATGTTTTTTTAATCCAACTTCAGGTTCCCAAATGTTTGAGTTATACAAAAAGGGTTGAAAATTATGCCCCAAGAAAGGATACATGCAAGGGAATAGACAAAGGACATAGAAGTCCCATGAAAAGCAAAGTGCCTAAGCAATGATATATGCAAGGGAAGACAAACATAACAAACAAACTAGCTTTGTTAATGAAGATCAAGATGATCCACATGTTGTGTGCTAGATTAAGCACGCACTAAAGTAAGATGTTTTGTAAAATAGTTTTTGAGTTTAAGGATGTGTGTTTTGCGAATGTTTAGGATGTTTTGATGTTTTACCAATGTTTTTGGATTTTTGAATGTTTTACCAATGTTTTGGATTTTTGAAGGTTTTACCAATGTTTTTGGATTTTTGAAGTTTTACCAATGTTTTTGGATTTTGAAGATTTTACCAACGTTTTGAGATTTTAGAGGTTTTACCAATGTTTTTGGATTTTTGAAGTTTTTTTGGTTTTTTTAGAGTTTTTCGAAAATTTAATGAAGCTATATACATGAAGAACGAAGATGTAAGGATTCCCCAATGAGAGGTAAGAATATACAAGGGAGAATCCTGTGCATATATACAAAAAAGTAGGATAAACCTATCAGGCCACAAAAGATAAAATCAAAAGGATTTCAAACACGGGAAAGGACTAGATAAGAAGAAGCAATCATGCCCCTAGGTGTCGATGCTGTGAAAAATGAATCCTCATATGGCACCGAAATTGGTTTTCACCAAAGGAATTGTCCAAAGTGCTACCATTGCATGGTTTTCACGAATGGGCGAATTTACCTCTTTACCATTTTTTGATTTTTTTGATTTTTTTGATTTTTTTGATTTTTTGAATGCTCCCAAGCTCTGGAATAGATACACTTGATATGCATGATGTTCATAGGTTCTTGGATCTCTTCACCATCATGATATTACAACTTATAGGCCCCGGAGCCAAATTTGGCCACCACATGATGTATGGCCCTAATCGGTTAGGCTCAAAATTTACTTTATTTTCACATTATTTGGTGGTGTTAAATTGGTTTCCCTTAATAACAAGATTACCTAACTCAAATTCATGAGGGATTGTAGTCATTTTTATGTGACCTTAGAACAACACTCTAATCCCATACGTGTCAGCCTATCACCCAGTGGCGGGGACGCTCACTCCGAGGCACGCGCGGGCACCGAACCCCTCCTTTATGTGAGCATTGTGAGAAGATGATACCATTGATAAAAAATTATATCCAAAAAAGTAAATGATCATGCATACATTCTGAAGGCATATGATGAGTTATTATATCAATATACCCATTTAGATAAGAGAAACATCATACATAGAGCAGATTTGAGTCATGACATAAAGAAAAGATACTAGGGTTTGCACCCATGAATAATATATTCGAATGAGACATATATTTATATTGATCATAGTTCCATGAACCAAATTACATTCAAAAGGGTCATAACAGACCAAATGTATCAAGATAGACATGACTCATGTATGAGAGACCCTAGCTATGCTTCCCTTATTACATAAATTTTCACAGACCCATCCCTCTAGATATGATATCATTCGTACAACCCTCTAATGGTAACCCCACCCTCAAAACCTCCTACCCTTTTCTCTACTGGGCTTCGCCTTTCATCCTCTTTGTGTTGATCCTGAAGCTTCCCCTCATGGACCGCTCTCCGTTCGGTGTGTGTCTTCCTTACTCTAGAGCATCTCTATAAATAGGTTTAACACCCACCGCCATGCCTTCCTCTAGGAGTAGATTGCTTGCCAAGTGTCCATGTGGTCCTCCAATGGAGCATGATTATTCTGATCCAAGCTCTCCACTTTCTACAATGATGTCTTTTGGGAATGTTCTACACGTGGGATATTATTTCCTTGACCACCAAGTCACCAAGCTGGTACCTTATCCACTCAGCACGCCTAGTCAGGTCACATTTTTCTTCAAGTGCTTCTTGGAGAGCCGAATATGGATAAGTCCTGAGATCCTTTGCTTTGCCTTGCCCACACACCATGGTTTCTACTAAATGCTTCTAAAACCCTTGTCTTGAATGTTTTTACCTGTGCACCCTTCTTATTTACTAGACCCGTGCATGCATGTGCCATTTGGTACTTAGCCAATATTTTGAGGCCCAACATCACCCCACACTAAGCTTGTTCTCCATCCTCGGAAAAATCTTCTCTCCAAATAATAAAGAATGACAAGACTTTGAATGGTTGGAATAAAGAATGAAGGAACAAAGAATGAGAAATGGAAGAAATAAAGAATAGAGGAATGAAGAAGAATATGTTTATTCTTTGAAGAATGAGTGATAAATCCTTCCTTATATCCTTCAATCTTCTCTAGACATCCACTTCACCTGCGCTTATTGAAAGAGGTCACCTACTAGAGTGATTACCTCATCAAAACTTAGTTCATCATTCTTATCATTCACTGTACTCACAATGTCTTCCAACTGTTTGCCGAGGTCATCCAACGCATCCATCTTGTGGGTGATCTGGGGATATAATTCCTTAAGATGGTTTTTGATCGAGCCCCATAAGGTCTCGATGGCTTCTAAATTCTTCTTACTTTGGCCAAGATCTTATCCCGCTCTGCCTATTTCCCTTATTTTTCTCCTGAAACTCCTTGAGATTTGCCTCATGTGTAGCAACTAGAATGTTTGTTACTCTATCTCTGTCAGTGTAATTGTCATACACAACTTCAACCATCTACGTGAAGACCTTTATAGTGGCAAGGAGCTTAGTGTATCAAGTGACTATCTCCACAACCTTCTAGCTTTTCCTCTTTCTCCTGGTGTGCCAATGCCTCTTCTGCGATTCTAAGGTGAGTGGCCACCTTTCCATCGTAAGGATGTGATTCAAATCTTCCAAGCATTGCAAGGTCGACTCGTATTTTTGTTCAAGCGGTTTAGATCTGGATGCTTCAAGACAATAACATATGTAATCATCTCAATTTTATTGTATACCTCGCACACCTTTGCCTTTTCCTCCCTCATCTCACACCTTAATTGTGTGCTGATCAAATCTTCTTGCTTCAGATCCTTGTTATTTTCAATGAGATCCTCATTTTTCTTCTCTAATTCTCCTTCTAGGAATCTCATCCTGTCATTCCTCCCAAACAGTTTTGCCTCCACCTCAACTGAAACTTTGTTGAGTGCATTGTAGATCTGCTCATCGACAACTACGAGTATTAACCAGTGGGTTTATTCCTTTTTCTCTGTACCTTCGTCAACGCACCTTGGTTTACTTCGAACTCAGGTTCATCAACGTGGGACTCAAATGCCCAAGATAACATTTTCCTGTTTTGGGGGTACACACTCTCTTCCTCAAACAAAGACCATGTAATGACTTGGTCCGAGCACAATACTGGAAATGTACGTGTAATACCTTATTCGGGTCATTGATGTAGCTCATCCCTTGCCCTTGCGCCACTACCATACCTTTTCCTCCCGTGTGCGCTACTTTTGGAAAGCTCACTGCTAGGTTGGGATCTCCACCCATGCTTCCATACTCCTTCCCTATGATTTCCTCCTCTATTTCCTTGAGTATCTCATCAGTGCTTTGCTCCACTTCCTACTCCACTAACTTCTCTATTATGCCCGCTACTTCTCTTTCTATGGCCTCTTCTATCTACTCCTTGGTGAGGTGGGGGTCCTTTGATCCTTAGTATTTACTTCTTCACTCTCCCCTTTTCCTTGAGTGCCTTCCTCTTCTCTAATTTTTCTTCACTTCTTTCTTCCTCTCGAGTCATGTACATCATACACAGGATGATCCTAAACTTCTTCATCCTCACTATCGTCTCTTTCGCCCCTGTAGGCCTCCAAGCTCTCTCGTATCTTCGAATCTACCTTCTTTGATATCTTCTACTTTTTATTAATTGGGGATTCTTCCTTTTCTCCCTCTCCAATAGGTGATTTCTTCCTTGGAGTCTCTTCTTGCTCTGGAACCTCTTCCCTAGGTGTATTTTCCTTCTCCTTGATGGGAGATTTCGCAGCTTGCACCCGACTCCAACACACCCACAAATTGTGCTATCTGCACACTTGGTGCTTTCTTCTTTGGTGCATCTCCCCTCTCCCTTTTCCTTAGTGCAGCCTTCTTCCTATTAGTGGGATCCTCTGGGATGGAGACATCATTCTCCAAGTAAGAACTCAACTAGAAGATGCATAAATGGAAGCCCAGGATGCACTCTTCACACAATCTTTGACAACTCACCACAAAATCTTGAAGTAAAGAACTCAATTAAACACAAAAATCCTTGATCAAACCATGCCTAAGGTACCCCCAAAGGCTTACAAGCAATCCCAAATCAACAAATGAAGGTGGAGTGATTTTAAATTACTTATTTTCAATGTCGGATGAAATATCTTCTGACAAAAAAATTGCAAGTGCCACTAAACTATCAATAAGGATGAGATTTTGTGTGATTTCTAAAGACTTTCAATGCAAGATTGCAACAAGAACAATGAAAACTATTTACAGGTATTTAAAATGATAACAGACATCATATTGCCCAGAAAAACATAGATTAACTCAAAAGCGTATTAGATTCATCAACGGGAGAGTTTCATGAACAATCTCGAGCTATGTGATGGCTATACACTTGTAACCAACTCACATACATGAAGATCCAACACAAAAGAAATTAACTGGTTCTTTGGTGGGTTTCTCGAAAAAATGAGCTTTCTCTCAGAATTTTCTCGTGATTTTCAGCTTCCCGACCCTTTGCATTTCTCCAAAATGCATTATATACCTCTTGCCACATTGGAGCCTTCTTTCCCAAGAAAAGCATATGCCAAGGGATCAAGTTTGTTACAACAATTTCTCATGATTCACTTTGAAAATGACATTTAACAAATTTGCAACAAGAGTTGCACAGTGTTTAAAAGATCAATCATTACAAATATTTAGATCATTATCTTTCCTGGAGGAACGTTTTCATCATCAAGGCATGCAGATGCCTTTCCTCTCATCATTTCACCTTTTCACCTTTTAAAACTACCTCTGCAACTTTCAAATTTGACATTTCACGTGTTTGGATGGATTAGGAAAAACTTTGTTTCAAAAACACCTCAAATCTGCAAATTGAGTTATGAAACCGATTCCAATGATCCTAGAAGGCCAAAATGACATGGAATCACCAAAAATTTGATGAAATTTGATGCAAAATTTGTAATTCCAAGTTTCCTAGAGTAAAAAATGGCAGCCAAAAATGAAGATGTATAGTTACCCTTGATCTACTCTTTCTCCTTCAATCTGGGCCCTCCACATGTCAAAATATGATTGGGAATCAATTCAGGCTCACCTTTTGACTTTTTGACATTTTGGAAAAATGGAAAAAATTGACTTTTTCTCCACCCCTTTGCCCTTGAATTTTGGTGATGACACATGGCACATGGTGGGTCCCATTGGGATCACACTTCAATTCTGTGCATTTTGACCTCTTTGGAAATTTGGAATTTTTTTGCTTTTCCCGCGTGGGCCGCGCCTCGATTTCTCCTTGCCACATGTCGCCCGATGATTTTCTCATGGGCCGGTGCTTCAAATTTCCATACTAAGTCTTTTTACAAAAGGGAAAAATTTCCCTTTGCCTCATTCTCCCTGCTGACTTGGCCCGCTCTACCTTCGCCACGTGTCTCCATGTGGCTCATTCATGGGCTGCGGCACTAAATTTTAACCTTAACTCCTTTTTCCAAAAAAAGAAAAATTCCCCATTTCCTTCCAAGGCCCACACTTCCCTCTAAATTTTCATGGAAACGTGTCCACCCGTGATTGGCCACGAGGCCACGCTCCAAAATTTTACCTTAGGTCCTTTTTTGCAAAAGGGAAATAATTCCCTTTTGCCTCCGCCATCTGCTCTGTCCCCGCTTGCCACGTGTCTCGCCACCTACTCCATTGCGGACCCATGGGCTTTTCTTCCACTTTTCTCCCCTTCGCCAAAAGGCAAAATTTGCCTAAGTCTTCCGCCAGCCTTCCATCCCACCTTGGCATAGGAACACGACACGTGTCCTCCTACGGAGTTGCGGGGGTAAGTTTGAATTTTTTCCCAAAGTAAAAAAACGGCTAAGTTTTTCAAAGAAACCCACCAATCCTTGTCCAACTAGAAGCGGCCACATAGGAGACATCGTTTGAGCTTAATTTTGACGGTCAAATGACACCCGTATGACCGTAAAAAAATGTAGAATTTACCAGAGATGCCTCGAATTTGATTTTTTCTTCGTGGGTGATGGATTTTTTGCTCAAAAAACAAGGGGAAGTTGATTTTATGCAAGTTTCAACCATGGGGAAGGATTTTTGAAGGCATATAGGTGCAAAATGAGAAAATACAAGCTCCAAAGTCTGGGAAAGATGGAAAAAATGATAGAGGGCCGTGGATTTGGAAAACTAGGGCAAAAATTAGGGCAAACTTGAGCATTCTTGCAAAATGGGGCATGTCAAATGATTTTCAAATGGATTAAGGCATGGGAACAGAGGCAGCAACTTCATCTTACCCATTAAAACTACAAAAATGTTTTAGGAAATGTAGAGTGAAAGGAAAATTAGGGCAAAAGTATTGCAAGATCAAAATGGACACCAACACACCCTAGTCACACACTTCAAATTTTCACTCTTCTTCCTTCACATAAATATTTCTTTGTGAATGCCCTAGTTTGCAAGAGCTCTTTAATCTTGTAAATGTGGTAAATAATGATGTGCCTGACCTTTTACTTATAGCTTGTTTCCTATCTCACGCGATAAATGTTATGCCACCTACTAACATACTTAGCATTAAATGCAGATTTTTCCACTAAAGTTGACCTTAAGCATTCTTACCCACGCACCCAATCTTGCTAAAAAAATCTATACAACCTTATGGCATGAAAAAATCCTTACTTGATCAAGATTCTTACGCACGTGTCTGTAGCTAATCAAGGCACTTCTTCTATCTTTGACCTGATTTTTTCCCTTGCCTACCTCATGTTATTCGTGCACTTCTTATCCTTTGTACGTGGTCCTTGTAAAGCCTTATCCTGACACAAAAATTTCTCATCCACCTTTTTCCATGTATGCTCTGCTACCTTACACACTTTTGATCTTTTAACTCGGGCCATTAAAACACAAATTTCACTTCCAACATCTATTTATCTTTACTCTACTCCACCCCACACTAAAATAGATGTGTGACTCTCTGTGCATACAAAACCATTGAAAGTAATGTGGTTATCGACACACAAGGTGTGCAAAAATAAAAAAAATACAAAGGAACAAGAGACAAGAAAGGGAAACATAAGGAAAAGAAATGCACTAAGGGAAATCCTAGGCTTATTAATAAAAGCGCTTATTTACAAACAAAAGACTTATTTATAGTAGGGCTTCAACATACTCCCATTGAAATGGCACTCGATAACTATATGATAGAAAATCAACACGTGAACTTCTTCACACCCGACCTTTCGAGGTCGTGTTGAGACATCTAATGTGGAATTGAAATGGAAGTGAAAGTGATGGCGACGATCAAGCTAACTGGGAAACTTTATGTCTTTGACACATAATACTAGAATCTGTGAATCTAAGCAAAATAATGCTCTCCTAACCTGAAGGGGTGTGATGGTATAGTCCAATATGATAGCTACTCAGAGACTCCAATCGATGTCTAGTTCTACCAATATTTTATTGATTGGTTGTGGACTACATGGAAAGTAACCTACGGGTTCCTCGTATGGGATTCCAAACAAGGTCATGGAAATGGGGACAAGAGTTATAGTGGAATTGTAGGGACTATGGGTGATTTTCTGGTCTTGTCCAAAAAGTCTTAGCCTGATCGGCTGCTATATTCAACAATGAAAGTTATGTAATAATATTGGGTGGAAGCGGTGAAGATATGAATACCAATGTGCATAAACTAGTGTCAATATCTAGCTGACTAGCAGGCCCATTGGGTTGTGGGACATGTGGATCACAACCAAAGACTCATGGGGGCATGGCCCTTAGATGGTCATGCATGCAATCAAACCCTATTTCCAGGAGCAGTCCAAAAGTCGTAGGCTTGATTAGCAGCTATGTTCAATGTATCTAACTATCTTATTTTCTTAGTGTATGTTGCAGGTGTGCGTAAGACATTAAACGAAAACTCATGTCGATGTCAGTTATTAGCTCTAGCCCGTTGGGTTGTGGGACCAGGGGATCACAACTGTAAGTCTTTTCCTGTTGTGGACCGTTGATGGTCATGCAAGATGAATTGATTTGTTTTCAGTAAATAAACTATCTATCAAAGGAAATATAACCTATATTTTTGGTGTTTTCTCAATATATCAGAAAAAAGCAGTAAAACAAGCTAATCTATGGAAAATAAATGTTTTTGTTCTTTTCTAACTTTTTAGACAATGCATCTAATCTAATAAACAAACAATTAGCTGGATGTAGCTAACTATTTATGCAGATGTATGAATCTAAATCTAAAAAAATATATTCTAATTCAATCAAAATCCTTCCAACCCTACCTCATAAGTGAAGAAAAAATCATAACCCTAACAAAGCTATTGTTCCCCACAGCTTCCTTGGTAATGTTGAAGAGACAACTTCCTATTGATTTGATCTACTTGAAATTATCTAGCTAATTAAAATGAACTTGTTTCTCTACTCTATTTGATATGTAATTGAAATTAACAATTTGTAATTGACAATTTGATAAACAAAGCAAACAAATACACAACTCCAACCTGGAAGAGAAAGAACCTTGGAAAATCTAGTAGTATCAGTATCTGTCCCCTCAGTTCTTTCCTTTCATTCTTTGAGTGTTCATGTGAGTCCAAAGGATTGGGAATGCAAAGAACAACAACAAGAGGATGGCGCTTGAGCAATGGCAACTTGGAAGCAATTTGGATGCAATGCAAGTAGAAGAGAGATAACACAAGAGATTTGAGCTTGGCTATGCAATTCCTAGCAAGATTATGACAACAAAACAATACAAGATACACAAAATTCTCAGCCCCCTTTTCTTGAATACAAGCATGGAATATATAGGAATGGAGGCTAGGAGGTTACTTCATGCACAAGGAAAGAAGAAGTAGTTCCAACTAATTAAATCTTATTTAAAATAGAAGGAGCAAGGAGAACCAAGAAAACAAAGATATTTTTAGCCAATTCGGCTCATGGATGCATGCAAAAAGAAAACTTAAGTGAATTGTTGCATGTTTAAAACACGTGTGAAGAATTTGGAAAAAGTGGGCGGATCGCCGCCTGCAGTGCGGTGGTTTGCGAACCGCCACCCGAGGAAAGGTAGCTGTCACAGCCTGCACCAAGGCCATAACAAGCACATAAATAAACGTGGAGATGGAAAAATGCATGGAAAAGTTAAGTAAGGATATCTAGGCTACAAATATATACTGTGAATGGGTTTTTGGAGCTCGAACACCTTCTTGAAAGGATTTTAAATCATCATTGGGGACTTTTGTAACCGTTTTCCCAACAATGTAGCACATGTAATTTTGGGTACATACATATTGCCCCCTTGGAGAAGCTTCTTAGCCATGAACGGGCATAAAACATTGAGTCCGAGTATGGAATTCTGAAATGGGGAGTTAGAAGCTATACCTGACACACACGTGTGTTGAAACTTCATCGTCCAAGCTCCCACTTCCTACAAGAAGAAGAAGAGAATCAAGTGCAGATAGATAAAATATTTGGAAAATAAACACTAGACCAAAACGACAAGAGGACTTACCATCTATGCGGGGATGTAGAAATATACTCGCACTAATGCTCCACCTTATATATATATATATATATATATATATATATATATATATATATATATATATATATATATAAACAAACAAACTCAATTTTTAAATTCATTTGTGCATTGTTGATTTGGTGAAATTGGAGCTCTGGACATACGTTGATCGTTTCTAAAATGGATACAGAAGAAATGATCATATAAAGATATAGATCATGCCTCCATGAGTAGGAAATCAATTGGCACGTTCCCAGGTTAGTTATTTCCTCTTTTGTATTTTTGTGCCCTAGATGTTAAAATGTTGAAATTTCACCTAGGGGGAATTTTCAAATTTTCTTGTTTCAAATGAGTCCTTAGGGGGGGCACAGGGCATTCTTTTATTTTGTTAGAAATGGTCAATTTTCTCATTTTTGGGCATTTTTGGGGTTAAGGGCACGTTTTGAGAAATCGGGTCAAGACCGCCGCCCAAGACAGGGTGGTGGTCACAGAATCGCCGCCCGCTAAGGCAAGCGGTGGTCTTGGAACCGCCGCTTTGCACTAGGTGGCGCTTCTCAACGAAAAGTTTAAAACACACCTTAACTTGATTTTTTTTTTTGCTTTCAATGTTTTACTGTGTTTTATAAGCTTATGATGTGATGTACGTTACTAATTTGCTTTTTTGTTTGTTTTGGTGAATGGAGAAGAAGGTGGAATACATACATTGGAGCATAGAGAGAGAGTGTGATTGGATCCCTGAGATTCTAGATCAACTAACCCAGGCTGAGATGGATATTTTACAATGAGCGGGAATTTGGTGGATAGCACAGGTGCCCCATGTTGCTCCTTCCAGTCACATTTTGTGTGACTTATTCTCTTACTGGGATGCATACCGGAACACCTTCCGGTTTCCAGTGTTAGGGGTGAGTGGACTATCACTCTGGAGGATGTATACCGCATCCTTAGACTCCTGTACTTGGTAGGAGGCTGACATTGGAGACAGTGGGGTCCAGGGCCATGATGATGCAGTGGGCCACATACATGGGAGATGCCATTGTCTCATCTAGCTCAAAGAAGGGAATGAAGGTTTGGTCCATTGCTACTGCTCCCATTCCTATCCTTTGACAACCATCATGGGTATCTTGTCTTTGAGACTAGTTAGGGACAAGGGAGGAGATACACTTTTATACTATTGGGCCCCCATCATTGTATAGATCGAGGCTCATGGTCGTAAGTATGCTTGGGGAGAAGATATTCTGGGGACTACATACCATGATTTGTATAGAGTTGTCAGATTATAGGGACAGTCTTTGAGCCACCCTACTCTGGTTATGAGTTGGGTCTATGAGCATTTCATCCCCTATGGTAGGGGGTACTAGTATCGAGATCCAGAGGCTATCCAGGAAACTAGATGGATAGGCATGTCAGTGCTTTGGACACCTCATCGCTTAGTGGCCTCCCAACTTGGAACATACATGAATCCACACCCTACCAGGACATGGCAGGGGTATGGGGTGAGGAGGCTATGACGATGGTAGCTTACTCTTCCACAAGCCAGTTAGTTGACAGAGCTGGGAGATTAGAGATTCACCCATTTGACCAGGTACCTCAGTAGTTCGGTCTTCCATACCTTGCCATGCTTCCTCTAGTGGAGCCCATTTACAGGACTTTTTGGGAGGCATGGAGGGGTCTAGAGGGGATCCTGGTTAGACAGTTGTTACTCCTAGTGTGGCTACTACAAATAGGCGTGTAGTCTAGGCTCAACGGGTGCAGGCTGGTGCCTCTTGGGCTACCTTCATATGGGGTGGCTCCTGCTTATAGTGGGGAGGAGGATGAGTCGATCGATTTGGAATCTAACTCTGAGGAGGATGTGGGAGATGATATGGAGGAGGATTCGGTCGGAGAAGAGGATGAGGGGACATGACCTTTAAAGGGAGTTGAGAACGACCCTGAGTGGCATGATACTTGGGAGATCCTCATAGTAGTACATGAGGAGGCGATCGTAGAGAGAGAGAGAGAGAGAGAGAGAGAGAGAGAGAGAGAGAGAGAGAGAGAGAGAGAGAGAGACTAGGAGGGGATGATGAGTCTATGAGTAGATAATGTCATGCCTCTAGATTTAGTGAGGCTCCATAGCCACCAACAACACCTGTAGCAGCAGCCACTTGATCCCACATAGATGCTTGAAGACCTAAGTATGTTTGATATTCCTTTCTCAAATTTTTCTATTGATTTTCGTATGTTTAGATTAGCATTCTCCTTTTGATTTGCGTTTTATGATTTTCTAGCTCACTATCTCTCTTTTTTTTTGTTCTTTTCTGTAGCGTCTGCACACGAGTGGCGAGAACTCATTCAACAGGTTTATGTGGACACCCTGTTGATCCCCTTGGGCAAGACCCAAACTAAGTTGACTGCTGATTTAGGACAACCCTTAACCACAAGTTGACATACTGACGTCTTCACTCCCGTATGGAAGGTGGCAGAGATAGTGACTTCCCTTTGTACCTAGGTAGCTGGATATGAGACTGCTGAGTGCCTGATGAGGTGGAGCCATTCTCATAGTGAGGCTACGGGCAGTGGTACCACCATGAGCACTCACACCATTTAGTCCATTCTCAATGCTATCACAGCCATAGCAGGAGCCCTAGACGTGGTTGCGCACACCATCCGAGGGATCCCACAGGGATTGATAGGTCATTGAGCCTTTATTACTTTGATACCATTTTTGACATTATATGATTTTTTTGTATATTTCGGGCTCATTGCGAGCATTTTGACCATGCCTAGTGCATGATGACATTGTATACAAACTTGATCTACTACGATATATATAGACTCTATTTTTGGTTCGGTATTCCATTGTATCTAAGTTGACTCTCTTTTGGATTATCTCTCATGTGTACTCTAGATGTTTAGAACTTCCGATTTTCAATACTTTTCAGAATGTATGCAATGGATGTGAATGATAAACAAAATGATTTCTTTTTGCATTTTATGTTGCTGATATATGACGATGCAAAAACACAATGTGATCTTAAACTTAGCTTCTTTTGCAATCTTCAGTACTTCATATTGTCTTGATAAAACGTGATGATACAATGATACAATAAAATAGATGTACTTGCCCCACTCCTAACCCCACACAACTAGTAAGATGCGAGGGCTCAACACCAAGAGTTAGAAAGGGCACAAGTTATGAAATTTGTTGAATGGCAGTGATGAGAGAAAGACAGAGGTTTGACATAACCAAATTGGGATGCTACAACCTTACTCTACTCAAGCTACTTCATAGTTTAGAATGTGAATTTCTTTGTAGTTTATCTAGAATTGGATCCGTAGATGGCCACTTGGTTGACAAAATCTGGTTTTGGGGTTTTAAACTCTTTTTGGAATTTTGGACATCTAACTCACTTTGTTTTTGATTTATGATTTCACAATGTTTGACTAATTTGTAACTTTCAATTTTATCAAAGAGACCCCTACGCCTTGCCCCATGCTACTAGTAGGAAGCATGGGCTCATCACCATGGACAAGGCATAGATAAGTAAGGGCATTTCCCTCCTTTCCCAACCCTACGTCACTAGTAAGAGATGCAGGCTCAACACCAAAGGTTGGTAGGGTAGAGAAATGTGTAAAAATAAAATTTTCTATGGATTTGCATTTGACTTACTTATTTGGGAAAAATGTTTAGAATGCTCTTATTTCCAAGGAGATGTATGTGGGATAGATGTGACACCATGAAGCTTCTAGAATAGACCATGAACAAAAGACACCTAACCTAAGAAGAGACCAAAAGTAGAACCAAGTATGCAGGCCTTGGTATGGTTACCGTCAAAACTTTGTCTTATCTTGTTTGGATTGATAAATGATTCAGAAACAATTGATGATATTATGAAGGTTTGAAGAGACATGATTTGAATGTTTTGCCAATATTTTCAAAAGTTTTTAGGAATTGCTATAAGAATAAGCTCCTTGATCACACTTTTTACAAAATGAATGGATAGATGAAAATGCAATGCAAATGTAATAATGTACATATGAAAATGCTTGATGGATCATGCATAGTATCTCTTTAGATTAAGAGAGTTTACAGATTCACTAAACTCCTCACCTTCTACTTGACCTGACACAAGTGAAATGTGCCTTTTTGTAGAATACCACTACTCGATATGGACCTAACCACATAGGTATGAACTTTCTTCCTTGCTGGTCTTCTTGTGCTATTCATTTATCGAGTCTTAATACAAAATATCCTTCGTAGATCTCACGTTCGTAAAAATATTATTATATTACCAAGCCATACGGTCATCGTAAACTTTGTCTTTGTTGTTTAACATTTAGTCTAGCCTCATCGAGACTTTCTAACTGGGAGAGTCATGCTTCTCGATAACCCTCCTCTCCCAGGATCCCATGTAGTGAAATGCGGAGACTAGGTATTTTGACTTCAAGTGGCAGAACTACCTTAGCACCAAATACTAAGGAAAAAGGGTTGTCCCCATTGGTGTTCTAACCAACGTTCGGTAGGCCCACAAGGCTAGAAAAAGCTTTAGGTGCCAATCTTGTTTATTCTCCTTAACGGTCTTTAGGAGAATGGACTTTAAAGTCTTATTGGTAGCCTCAACTTGTCCATTAACTTGAGGGTAGTAGAGAGAAGCTGTGTGATGACTTATTTTAAACTTCATACACAACTCATGCACCTCATCATTTTTGAAAGACGTGCCATTATCAGAAATAATGACATGTGGCATCCCGTACCTCTGAAATGATTTAGTTCGGGATGAACTTAGCGATTCTGAGCCGAGTACGATGGTAAGGGGCATGGCCTCTACCCACTCGGTAAAGTATTTTGTGGCCGTGATTATGAAATTATGGCCATTTGTTGATGAGGGAGAGAACTTCCCTATCAAATCTAGGCCCCATGTGGAGAAGGGCCATGGGGTTGCGATTGGTTGCAAATCTTGTGCCGGTATATGAATCTCGTGGGAGAACTCTTGACATTTGTGACATCTACACACAAACTCTACTACGTCATGTTCTAGGGTGGGCCAGAAATAGCCCATCGATGTATCTTTTAGGAAGTGGCGTGGCTGCTAAAGTGACCTCCACATACCCCGCTATGTGACTCATAAAGAATCTTTTTGGATTCTTCGGTGTCAACACACCTTAACAACATTCCATCAAAGGCTTTGCGGTAGAGAACTTGTTCCAAAATAATGTATTTAGTAGAAATGATGTGTAATCACCTTCTTTTTTGTGACATTGACCCTTCAGGTATGTGTGATCCATGATGAAGTTGATAATGTTAGTATACTAAGGGAATACAAGGATAAGGGGTTTGGTTTCGATGAAATACACATGTTCATCAGGAAATTCCAGATCCACCAAATCACCCCCATCCAATGGATTGTCAGCCAACTAGTTTGCAATGATTTGACCCTTAACAAATTTTTGATTTACAAACATTAACTTGAACTCACCCATTAATGTTATGAAATGCCCGACCTTTTTAGACAAGGATCCTGCATGAGGAATGTTCGTAAGTGGTATGTCTTGACAATGACCCTTGTTTCTTGATTGAGCATATAATGCCTTAAACACTTTGTTGTAAAAACTATGGCAAGGCATTCTTTTTCTGCTTGTGTGTAGTGTGTCTCATAATCAAGCAACATCCGACTAATAAAGTAAATTTCCCATTCCCACTTTTCGTCATCCTCTTGAGCTAACATACAGGCTAGAAAAACTTCCGTAGCTTGTGAATATAAGATCAAATGGTGATTTGATCTAGGTGACATTAGCGTGGGAGGGGAAAAAAAGAATTGTTTAACTGCCTTGAAGGCCTCATTGCATTCCTATATCAAATCAATGCTATAATCCTTTTTCAACAAATTGTTGATTGGATGAACGGTGAAGGTCAATTTAAGGACGAACCTTTAGATTGCACCAAGTTTCCCAAGAAAATATCTAATACACGACTCATCGGATGGCAGAACCATTTCTAACACAACCCAGATTTTGGCTGGGTCAACATCAATCCCTCGTGAAGATATAATGTAACCCAAAAGCTTACCTCCTGTTACATCGAATACACATTTATTTGGATTTAGTGTGACACTGTATTTAATCAAGCATGAAAGGATGATGCAAAGCACCTCTGGGTGATTACAATGTTTCCTAGCCTTGGCCAATAGGTCATCTACATAGGATTCCACAATCTTATTAATAAGATCATGGAATATGTAGGTCATTGCTTGTTGATATGTAGCGCCGGTGATCTTAAGACCAAATGGCATGACAACATAAAAATAAGTTCCCCAAGAAGTTATGAATGTAGTTTTTACTTGATCCTCTGTGGAGATTTTGATTTGATTATATCCTGAAAACCCATCCATGAGAGATAAAAACTCAAATCCAGTTGTTGCATCAATGATAACATCAATGGATGGTAGCGGGAAATCATCCTTGGGACAAGCCTTGTTAATGTCCCGAAATTCTATGCAAATACGAATCTTTCCATTATTTTTGAGAACGGGACAATGTTAGATACCCATTGTGAATAATCGATTGGCTTGATAAATCTCACCTGGAGAAGCTTCATTACTTCTTCTATTACCATAAGGGCCACCTTTGGCTTCATAGGTCTTGACTTCTGCTTAATTGGTTTGGCATCCAACTTGGTGACAAGATTGTGAACTGCGATGTGTGGTGCAATTCCCGTCATTTCCTTGTAACTAAATGTGAAGGCTTTTTGATGTTCCTTGAGGATTTGGGTATGAATTTCTACTTCCTCTGGAGTTAAAGAGGACCCTAGTTTTAAGATTTTTGGCTCCTCCTCCGTTCCGATGTTTATATCAATCGTTCCCTCAATTAAGGAGGCATTTCCCTCCTCAAACTCAGGTAGGGATGGAGGAAACTCCAAGTCCCCTTCTTCTTCTACTTCGTAAATCTCAAGATCTTTCCCCGGAGAGGACTCAATCATGGGATTCACAAAATAAGAAGAGGAACATGGAATTAGGGAAAGGTCTACCTCATGACAGGTAAGATGCAGTTCTACCAAAGTGTTTAAATAACTTAAAGTTGACTCATCCCCATCAATAGGGTCTGAAGAGTCAAGCTGATCCTCAGCTTCCACATATGTCAACATTGACGCTCTGGTGCTTTGTGAATCAAGGATTCAACACGGATTGAAACCATGAAGTTGGTGTCCTCTAAGTCACTACTTGGGGTGAAGCGTGAGGTAGAAGTTGCTATAGAGTCTTCCAGAAGGTTCTGTTCACATGGGATGACCTCGATTGATATAAAGTCAAACCCCTTTGTTAGGCCCAACATGACTATTTTGTAGAGTTGTAGGTGTTTAGCCCTAGTCTCATACACCTTGGATATCTAATTTGTGACTAGCTGTGAGTCACCCAATACCCTAATATTGAGGATGCCCATTCTCTTAGCTATAATGAGACCTAATAGGAGAGCCTCATACTCAGCCCCATTGTTTGTGCATTCAAAATTCAATTTGAAAGCAAAAGGTAAAATCCTTCCTTCGGGAAAAGTAAGGATCATGCCTACCTCGACGCTTGGCGACACTTAGCTCCATCAAAATGGAGATTCCAATAACTACTCAGAAAGATGGATGTTGAGTCATCCTTTGTAAATTCTCCTTTTACCTCGGTTACCTCCACCATGTAAACCTCATCTACTAGAGGGACCAAGTCTAAGGCATGTCCCATACCCATGGAATCAAAGGGGAGAAGGATAGGAAAATCATTTTCTAATAGCTCGACAATATTTGTTGTAGTTCCTAATGATACTATCTCTACAACAACGTTTTCATCTTTGATCGCCAAAATACCCTCAATAAAACCCATAACTTCTAACTCCGTTGTGGGAACCAACTTTTCTTCTACCACCACGCTTGCTTTGGTTTGTGTAACTAGTTTGTAGGAAGTTCGAATTCAGAGTGGACCTCTGGATTTTTTTCAAGTTGGCCAAATGTATATCAAAGGGTTTTGGATCACCTTGAGTGACAAAGAATTTCCCTAAATGCAAGAATCTAACCTCTTGGAATAGAGTGGAGAGGATTACTTTCATGAAATGAATCCAAGGATGGCCAAGGATCATATTATAGTTGGTTTCCTAATCTATAATATAAAAGTTAGTGCATACCATCTTAGGTGCAAGAGTAACTGGTAATACTATGGTTTCGATCAAGGTTGCCTTGCGGCTATCATAACCCCTCAATGTGTTTCGCATCGAGGAGAAATTAGTCTCCCCATATCCTAACTTTTGAAGAAAAGAGAAGGGGACTATGTTAACTGCTGCCCCATCATCAATCATTGCGTGTTTCACATAGTTGTTGTAGATCCAAACCTGTAAAAACAAGGCCGGATCACCTCTATGAGCTATTTCAGCATCCGTAGGCATCTTGCTTATGTCAAATACAAACCCAATATCCCTTTCGGGTTTCCCTGGAGGGAAAACATCAAAGTCTATATGATTTATTTGTGCCTCTGGTAGAGGGGTAACATTAATCAAATGGCTAAGACCTAGCACTTCCAAAAGAGAGTGGCTCGATGAGTAGGGGAATTCTTTAGTAGATCTAAAAAGGAAATGTGTGAAAAGGTCTTGGTTAGATCACTGATCAAATCATAAGCCCCTACTTGGCTTGCTTAGCGTGTCATGAGCATTATCTGACATAACCGGATAAATCGGGATTAGTTACAAAGAATAGTCTTTGGCTCTTGTTGTGGTGTTAATTTTGGGTTCAACATCTAACTCAACCAAGCCTATGATCTTCATTTGTTGGTGACCATCCAAAGGAGGTGCCACCTATGGGTTTGATGAAGTTGAGGCTTCACGATCATGAGTCCCTATTACAATACCTTTATTTGAACCGTTGGGATCTAGTCTACCATCCTTTGGACGTGTGGGGAGAGGATCATTAAATATTCCCAATGGTGTGTTCTACGGAGACATTGGTCCCATATAGGTGTTTTGACTAGGTGCAATTGGGTTTGCCAAAAACATGTCAACAAATAATTGTCTTTGGTCTTTTGGAAAACACTTTGCAAAACTTATTACAATCATGAAAAGTTCTTGCGTCATGCCCACAAACCCTATGGAAACTGCAATACAAGTCAGGATTGTAATCCCGAGGCCTTTGGTTTGTTCCTTGTTGTGGTCTAAAACTATAGTTGTTGTTTGGTTGTTGACTATTATAATTAACACTTTAGAACCCTTACCCCTGATTCTAGAATTGGTTGGGGTATTGACTAGGGATTGGGGTTAGCATTTGCCTTTGTTGCTTTGAGGTTATTTTTGTTGTTGGGGATGATTAAAATCCACAACATTTACCGAGGGTGAGAAATTGTTTTTCTCTGATTGTTGTCATTATTGTTGTTGTTATCTATAACACATGTCTTGTAAGATTAACAACACTAGGATTTTGGGCTGGTCAGTCACACCGTCGGTCATGACTCCATGATTATTATTAAGGATCTTTGGTCCTTGATTGTTATTTGTGTTGTTGGAGTAACCGGGAGTGCTTTGAGCAGGAGTGAATAACTTCCCATTTGCTCCATAGGTCTTACAAAAACTATCAATGACTGTTTGGTAGATCGAAGAACACCCTTTAACACCTCTTCATAGCTCCTTAGAATTTTTTTTTTTGAACCTCTTCCTTCGTCTCTCTGTTGAGAGAGTGAAGGAACAAATCACAAAGTTCCATTTGATCCATGTTTGGAGCACTTGCGGAAGAGTAGAGAACATGTCGCCACCTTTGAATGAAGTGGGCTCTGATTCATTATGTTCTTGTTTGATATGAAGGAATTCCTGTTTCCTATTTGCAAAAGCTTTTTCATATCAAAAGCTTTGATAAAATCTGATACGAGTTGTTTGAACGAGTGTATTGAAGCCTCTGGTATCCTATAATACCAGTTGAGAGCAATACCTTCTAGTGTCTTAGGGAAAATATTTGCAATGACTGCATCCCATGGGAGTAGCTCTCGAATGGCCATTGCATAAGCCTTGATGTGGGCATTAGGATTACCCTCCCCTTTGAACTTTGAGAGATCAAGCAAGGGTCTCGGGAGCATGACCGCTGAATGGAGAAATCTAGGGGTTCCTTGAGATATTCATAATAAGTCCCCATTGCATATGTTTCCACCATTGAAGACCCTTGTTGGGGAGGTGGGGGCTACATTGGTTGTTGAAATGGGACAACATAGACATTTGGTGGGGCGTATGACATCCATGTGATTGTCCATATGGACCTAGGTAGGTGTACATGTCCCCCTGTGGGGATTTAGAATACATGTGTACATAGGGGGTTGATTACCTTCATATGGCATCAAAGGCACGAAGCCAGAGAACGTTGCATTTTTGGATGGCAGTTGTTATAGATATCCATATGTGGCTTGGGGGGACATACCCAAGGTGTAAGTCCCCATGAGCAGATCTCTAGGATTTTGAATATTCATGTAAAATGGAGGATTTTGTGCAGTAGGGATTTTCCTGTAATTATGTGGGTAGGAAGGAGTCTATGCTTGCCCTGCATATGAATTCTGTGTATTTTGGGCAAGCTTTAACTCCTTGAATTTATCAACCAAAGCTGAAATGACATCACCCATTGACGTGGTGGTGCCTTTCTTAGGTACCTTTGGTTGAACCCTTGGAGGTTGTTGAGGAGTATGGTATCCTGCTATGAATTGTTCATGATGTTGCCACCCCTCATTGGTTGTATTATCAGTTGGTGGTGGGGTAGCGTTATTGTTTTGAAGTAGGACATCACCTTGTCCTTATAACCTATCAAAAGATTGGTTCATTTGTTGGAATTGTTGTTCACTCCTAGCGTACCATGCTAAATACTCCTCATCGAGATGGGGGAGTTGATTAGATTACATGGTAATGGGCTGCAAAACAATACCCAAGGAGATGAACTTGCTTCACCAGTGAATGTCATGTTATTTGAACTTGATTGTTCGAGGGGATAAGTCTGAGTGACCTGATCTAGTTATTTAATGTGTACAAAAGAACCAACATTGGTTCCCTGAAGAAAAAGGGTTTTGAGTGGATGAGCGGTTATCTACCCATGTTGAAAGTGAATGTGATTGTTGTGGTATGCTTGATTGGTAATGGTACATGTTGAAACATGGGATGGGCTAACCATACTTGACATATCTCGACATATTCGGGGGGTATAAGAATACCCATAGAATAAAGGATGGATGAAGAAAGTGGAAACATTTAGAGACTAGCTCTTCATGTCGGGTTCACCAATTTGTATGATAGAAAATCAACACGTGACCTTCTTCACACCCGACCTCCCAAGGTTATGCCGAGACAGCCGGTGTGGAATTGAAATGGAAGTGAAAGTGATGGCAATGATCAAGCTAATCTGGGCAGCTTTATGTCTTCGACACACAATCTTTGGAATATGCGAATCTAAGGCAAATAATACTCTCCTAACTTTGAAGGGGTGTGATGGATATGATATTTACTCGAGACTCCAATCGATGTCTACTTCTGCTGAGATTCTATTGATTGGTTTGAGAATACATGGAAAGTAACTTGCGGGTGCCGCATACGGGTTTCCAAACAAGGTTATGGAAATGGAGACAAGATTCGTATTGGGACTGTAGGGAATGTGGGTGATTTTCTGGTCTTATCCAGAAATTCTTAGCCTGATTGGCTGCTATATTCAACAATGAAAGTTATGTAATAATATTGGGTGGAAGTGGTGAAGATATGAATACCAATGTGCGTAAACTAGTGTCAATATCTAGCTAACTAGTAGGCCCGTTGGGTTGTGGGACCTATGGATCATAACCAAAGACTCATGGAGGTTGTGGCCCTTGGATGGTCATGCATGTAATCAAACACTATTTCTAGGAGAAGTCCAAAAGTCACGAGGCTCGATTAACAGCTTATGTTCAATGTATCTAACTGTCTTATTGTCTCGGGTTGGTTACAAGAGTGCGTAAGATTGTTAAACATAAACTTGTGTCAATGTTAGTTATTAGCTCTGGCCCATTGGGTTATGGGACTAGGGGATCACAATTGTAAGTCTTTTCCTGTTGTGGACCATTGATGGTCATGCAAGATGAATTGATTTGCTTTCGGTAAATAAACTATCTATCAAAGGAAATATAACCTATATTTTTGTGTTTTCTCAATATATAAGAACAAAGCAGTAAAACAAGCTAATCTATGGAAAATAAATGTTTTTGTTCTTTTCTAAATTTTCAGACAATGCATCTAATCTAATAAAAAAATTAAATAAAAAAAATTAGTGGATGTAGCTAATTATTTGTGTAGATGTATGAATCTAAATCTAAAAAAATCTATTCTAATTCATTCAAAATACTTCCAACCCTACCTCGAAGTGAGAACAAATCATAACCCTAACAGAGCTATTGTTTCCCATAGCTTCCATACTAATATTGTTGAGAGAAATTCCTATTGATTTGATCTACTTGAAATTATCTAGCTAATTGAAATGAACTGTTTCTCTACTCTATTTGATATGCAATTGAAACTAACAATTTGTAATTGACAATTTGATAAACAAAGAAGACAAATACACAACTCCAACCTGGAAGAGCAAGAACCTTGGAAAATCTAGTAGTATCAGTATTTGTCCCCTCAGTTCTTTTCTTTTATTCTCTGAGTGTTCATGTGAGTCCAAAGGATTGGGAATGCAAAGAACAAAAACAAGAGGATGACGCTTGAGCAATGACATCTTAGAAGTAATCTGGACACAATGCAAGTAGAAGAGAGATAGCACAAGAGATCTGAGCTTGGCTATGCAATTCCTAGCTAGATTATGACAACATAACAATACAAGATACACAAAATTCTTAGGCCCCTTTTCTTGAATACAAGCATGGAATATATAGGAATGGAGGCTAGGAGGTTACTTCATGCATAAGGCAAGAAGAGGCAGTTCCAACTAATTAAATCTTATTTAAAATAGGAGTAAGGAGAACCAAGAAAACAAAGCTATTTTTAGCCAATTTGGCTCATGAATGCATGCAAAAAGAAAACTTAAGTGAATTGTCACATGTTTAAAACATGCGTGAAGAATCTGGAAAAGTGGGCGGGATGCCCACCCGAGGCAAGGTGGTGGTCCCACTTTACTAAAGGCCAAAAACAGTAAAAGAAAGAAATAGGGAGGTGGAAAAATGCATGAAAAATTTAAGTAAGACTATCTAGGCTACAAATATATACTATGAATGGGTTTTTGGAGCTCGAACACCTTCTTGAAAGGATTTTGAATCATCATTGTGGACTTTTGTAACTGTTTTCCCGACAATGTAGCATGTACAATTTTGGGTGCGTATAGTAACTTCATCCCATACAATGCTTGTAACTTGCATGTGCCCGTATCAAGGATGTGCGAGATGATATATGGCCCTAACCAATGGAATTTCAACTTTATAGGATGGTGCAAAATTTAGAGTCATATAAAAAAACCATATGCCAAACCTCAAATTGTTTGTTTTTGATTTGTCGATCAAGCCATGCTTTTTGTCTTGCCTTCTCTGTCTTTTGACTCCATCTAGCAAGTGATCACCTTTCCTCTAGCTACATTAATTTATCAATCCTCTCTTCAAGCACTTATTCATCAACCAATCCTCCACATCGCACTATATGCATCGATGGTAGCATAAATTCAACTAGTTAAACAACCTCTGCACCAAATACCAATTGAAACGGTGTGGCATTGTTCAATCTCTTAAAGGTTGTTCTCTATGCCCATAAAGCGGATAATACCTTATCATCCCAATCTTGTCTTCTAACACCAAAATTTTTGGTTAATGTGTGATTTAATATTTTGTTAAATGCCTTAGCAGAGCCATTCGCTTGGTGATGATAAGGGGTAGTCTTGTGATGGGCCACCATAAAATCTGCCAAGAATCTTGACCATTTCATTTATAAAATGTGTACCCATGTCATAGTTAGGCTTAAAGGACATCCATACATGCTAATTATGTTCTCCCATAAAAATCTAGTTCTTTGTCATTGAAGTGCAATCCTTTATAGGTGTTGCCTCTACCCATCTTGTCAAGTAGTCGGTGTAACTAATGATGTAACATGAGTTAGTCATTTGTGCAAGAGGTGAAATATGTCCTAAAAATTCAATTGTAAATTTTTCAAATTGTTCTATCTTTGGCTATTGGTCTTAAGGGCATCTCATCCCTTCTTCCGGGTTTTCAAGGTGCTGATAATGGTCGTAGGCCTTGTAAAACTCAATACAATCCTGGTAGATACTCTCCCACCAAAGCCCTACAAGTAGAATATTTTACGTGGTTGTATTTCCTGCATAGTCTCCTCCTATAATCCCACCATGTGCTTCTTCCATAATTGCAACATGCTCATGTTCTAATATGCATCGGTGTAAAACCTCATCTCAGCCTTAACTTGTACAAATCTCCACTAATAAACATGTAGGGTGTGATGCATATAACCAACTACTTTCTCTCCAAAGCCTTCATTCCTTCCGGTGCCACACCTATTTTAAGAAACACTGCAATATCCTCTAAGTCAGAGGGCATGTGCCACAACCTAAATAGTTGCACGTCTGACATGGTATCCTCAATGCTCTGCGCATCCTCCCCTGAGTCAATTCTTGATAAATGATCAGGTCTGAATTACTCTTTCTTGGTTTTACCACAATTGAAAACTCAAATTCTTGAAATAATAGGACCCAACAACATATGCACCCTTGTAAAATAGGATTGTTCACCAAGTACTTCAATGCCATGTGGTCCATGTAGAATATGAATGGTGTTGCCATCAAATAATTCCTAAACTTATGCAATGTGTAGATCATTGACAGAGCCTCACACTCAGTAGTTGTGTAATTATGTTCTGATGGTGTCAACTTTCTACTTGCAAAACAAAGGGGGTGATCAACAATCCCTCACCAGGTTGTGCTAGTATTGCTCCAATGGATGTCCTAGAGGTGTCAACATGCATATGGAAAGGCTTATCCCAAGAAGGAAAATGTAATATGGGCGCAGTGACAAGCCTATCCTTTAAAGTTTCAAATTTCAACTGTTGCACCTCTCTCCAGTGAAATGTACACTTGTGTTTTAGTAACTTCTCCAGTGGTGTGGTGATCTTGGCATATCCCTTGAGAAACTTCCGGTAGTATCCCATATGCCCAAGGAATCTATGCACTGCACTTTGACTGGTAGGCTCCCCCAATCCTACAATAACTACAAATTTGGTGGGATACACAGAAAACCTTCCTTATATATAATATGCCCCAACAGGGTTCCAAATGGAGTAGTAAAAACACACTTCTTAATGTTGAGGGATATCCTCAACTACCGACATCTCTCAAACATCACTGAAATTGTCACAATGATCTTTTACTAGTCCATGCACACCAGTCATCCGGTAGACTTGTAGAAACTTATGAATGAAGTCCCGAAATACTTGTACCACAATGCGTGAGAACACGGAAGGTGCATTCTTCAATCCAAAAGGCATGACCGTGTAGGTAAAGAATCCCCATTCGGTGGAAAAATTCATCTTCTTCTCGGTATTCCTTTGCAATCCTAACTTGGTGATACCATGAGAGCACATCGATGAAGGAATAAACCTCGCACCCGAGATACTCCTTCTAGAATTTCTTCATGAAGGGGGTTGGAAAAGGGTCAATGACACACACTACATTCGGTCCCCGTAATCAACATACATCCTTATCCTTCTATCTTTATTAATGCTTATGACCATTAGACTTACCCATTCGATTCATACATAGCTTCAATGATTCCTAAAGCGATCATCTTGTCTATCTCTTCCTTTACCCGTACGCACAAATTTGGATTCATCCGATACGACCTCTTCTGGATCGGGCACACAACTTCCTTCAACTTGATCCTCATTTCCCTAAGGAGTGGTGAATTCCTTTAAGTTGATGGTACCCACGTGGGAACAAGTCCTGAAACTCGTGTAAAAGGTCAATGATCTTAAAAACCTCTTTCTCGACCAGTAATCCCTAATGATAGCTTCTTTAGGTTCTGCCTCTAAACCAAGGTTAACCTTCTTTGTTTTCAAGGGCTCATGGTAAGCATGCACTCACTCATCAACACTATCCATAACTTCACATGTACCTTGAGTATGGTTAACACCCAAACTCTCTATCTCTTCACCATCTATTATGTAGACCATCTTTCCTTTTTATTTTTCCATACATGTGCACTCAAGTCAGTATCTCCTCTGATTATTCCTCCTCAAAGCACGTCTCAAAACCAAGTTCATCTAATAAATTTAGTATCCTATCCTCCACCATAACACTATCTCCCATTGTAAGGCACTTGACAACTTGCAACGCCTTATCAAATGATGGCTTTGTACTTGATACTCAAAATCTTGAATGAGATCAACCGCCAACTCCTACCAATTCCCCATCTAACAATGCATCTCCAAGTGAATGTACCATGCATGTGCACAACCTTGTAAGGTGGAATATAACTTATGCACCCATAAATAATGTGGTAAATCTTCCGTGCCTTCCATCCAGGCCTTCTCACACACTTGGACGTGAAATGCGGTGAGTTCCTTCCATGGTAGTCTCGTATTATAGTGTGTACATTACTTCGGGAGAACCTTACAGAGAACACGATTCTCACATCACATCACTATGGAAGGCTATTGTGATGAGTCACCCACCAAAGCACGCTTTGGTCCCAAACAAGTTATAGTTGAGCATCCTTCTTCTTTCATCCTCATTTCTCCACTAAGTCTCCATCTACTACAAGAAATCATTAGGGTTGGCTCCTCCAGGAGTAACTTTGAAAATTCTTCCCTCCCGGGCATTTGATTGAGTGCACCTTCGTTACCCTTGTCATAGAGCCTCTTAACCATTGCCCAATTAACTCATAAGTCCTGTGCACCCAATTGTCACATATTATCTTGGTTGTATCACTCATAGGTCGAGTGTCTTCAAAATGAATAACCCCTTAGTAGGATGAACTACTTTAGGGTCCACGATAAAGTGCACAGAGATTCATCAAGGACTTCCTCTCCCAAGGGCTCGGTATAGGGTGCTAAATTCCCATTTATCAAAGTGATGATAACCTGTTATTCCTTGTTCTCAAAACTGATATACCATTTGTTAAACCATAGGTTGATATTATTTTTGTAACACCAAGGGCGCCCAAGCAATGCTGGAAAGTTATTTGCCTCATCTAGCACCAATAATTCAAAGTCTCTAGTGAACTTGACCCCTTGAATACTGATAATTGCATCCTTCAAGACACCAATGGGCATTGCCTTCATCTTGTTCACCATATACAACACATTTGAAGATGGTTGTAATGAGGGCCTTCCCATTTGATGTCAAACACCTAGAGTGAGAACATTGACCTGTGCACCCATGTCAATCAAAATATTGGTCAGAAGCCAACCATCTACTACAACATTCAAAGTTATCTCTTTGTCATAGTCAAGGCTGTGGGGAGGAAGGTTAGCATGCAAAACATGCCTCTTGCACTCTTCTCCAGCACATGGTACCTTCTCCAGTAACCATTCTCCTAGTAAGGTAATGATATTCTCTTGCCTTAATATCTTGTATACTTCCCTAACCTCATCTAGATCCTTATACGAAGCCTCAACATTCTTCCTTTGCTCTAACTACCTTGACTTCTCCTTTAGACAATGGATCTCTCCTTGTAGACTCTGAATCACATCCATGGTTTCTTTATACACCTCCTTTTGATGAGTAAGGTCTAGATACTTTCCATGTACCACTTCTTCTCTTGTAACCAGTGTTATTTTTCTTGGTATCTCCCTGGTGTGCATGGCCTCTACTCATGTTGTCACTAGTACAAGTTCTAGTCCTGACTCACATGCCACTCTTGGCATCCACTGTGAGTCGACATTCTTTATGCTTACCATCCCAACACCTTTGTCTTTCTGGTGCTGCTTTGGCTCATGTGTTCAAACAACTCAGGGCACTCCTCATACTTATGTTTCTTTCTACACCACAAGCATTGCAACAAATCATGACACTCACACTTATAATGCTCTATAGACCCATAGTTATAACAGGTTCCTCACGGGAACTCACTTCTTCCTCCATGACTGCCATGACCATGAATTCCTCCATGGAAACCTCTTCCACATGCCCCTCCATCTGTGTGCCCTTCATATTGACTATCATCATCCTTGGAACTTCTTGCAAGGTTGGTCTAGCACACACCAAGATCAATGACATCATGTATCTAGTCAATCAACCTACAATCCTTGATGTCATGGGTCGTAGAGGTACAAATATTGCAATAACAAGTCAAATTATTATGTATCACATGTTGCAGTAGTGGATACCTACTTACATCATGATCCCCATGGTAAATATCACAGTCCATTGTCATGGCGCATACCGACCTTTAAGGAAAATTGTCCTTTGTGTGCCCCTCTATCTCACAATCCATGCACCACAGACCACTGCGAGTCTCGTGCACCGAGTTCATAGATAGTTTTTCTAGCTGCTTGGCCATTGTAGTAATTTGAGCCTCAAGGAAAGGGATAACACCGGTATCTATGTAGCCTCAATGCACGGGGGCAGCCTCCAAGGCCTCGCGTGGGTCCATGAATGTATTATGTAAAAGTGATCTCCTAAACGGTGTTAGCAACCCTCCAACAAACCATTGAGCATGCTGAGAAGGATGAATATCATAAGATAGTTTTGATAAGAGAGTCTTAAAACTCGTATCATATTCTCGTACACTCTCTGTCATTCCTGCCGGATCTCTTTCAAAGCGCTAATGCTCTTACGTAAAAACTCGGGGTTATGGAATTTAACTAAGAAGGCATTTTGTAGTGCGGTGTAATCTACCACCATTTGATGGGGGTCATACTTCTAGTACCAATTATGCGCTCGCCCTATAATGGCATTCACAAATGACTTGCCTTTCACTTGGGGTTGTGATCCCCTTCGCCCACCATAACATCTCACACTTGTGCACATGCTCTGCAGCTCCTCAACACCCTTGTAATCTAGTATATGTAAGGACATATCGAAAAATATTTGCGGAGGTGGCTGAGGTCCTTGTCCTCCTGATCTAGAACCTTGATCCCCTCCAAAGTGTTTCCTCCACCACTAGATCCACTAGATCCCCTAGGTCCCATCCCTTATGATCCTCTAGATCCACCAGGTCCACTAGGTCCTCTAGCTCATATTCCACTAGATTCTCCTCCTATAGTAGTAACGTTCTGAAGTGGCTACACCTAACATTACCAATGTTACACTTTGAACTACATGATCAAAATTTGTGATATTGATCTCCTACCGATGTGTATCTTACGCCACTCTTAGACACAATAACCAAACTTTATGTACTTACACTTTGCCTAAAAATTCCTCCAAACAAAGGAATTGTTTGTGTGGCCATAAATGTCCCAAATGAGAATTTATACCTCCTAGGTGCAAATCGGTCACTTCCACCGATACCAACTGAGGTTAGCAATACTTGTTTCTTGCTTTGGAAAACTAAGCACCAAGGGTTGGTCACTAGGTGGGTTTAGATATGCGGCAGATGGCTCTCCTTTTCTCCATGTGATAAAATCTCCTCGGTTAAAGGGGTTTCTCTCCCGCACTTGCTAAGATGGGGTAGCACAAAATGCTCAGGTTCTATGTCCTCTGCGTGAACCTCAATTCCTTCCCGCAATTTCGCCTCCATAAATCCATCACTCCCACAACCTCATGTTGTCTAGCTAACTCCCTTTCACGTGCTTCACTATACTTGAGTTGTCTCTCTTCCCTCTCCTTTTCCACCGTAAGGTCTGTCATCTTCCTCCACCTTAGCTTCCTTGCCCAGTGCTAGGGAGAAGCTTAGTCGGCTATAGGAACACCTCCAAATTTAGCATAATGATCAATATCTTCATAGACAACGTGATAACTTGCAAAAACAATCCTCTAGGTTCCCTTAGGAACTCAAACTCAACAACCTTTGGACAAGAATACATAGAAATGGTGTATTCAAGGGTATAAATGGTCAACACTCTTCTCCACCAGTGATCAACATCATGTGTCCAAGTTAGATCCACATCATGTAGCCTCTGGTAATCATCTTGGGTCCAAACACATGATCTATAGTACCATATTGATTTGGATGCATATGCTGAGAGCCATTCATACAATTCTCTTTGGAAAACAACAAAATACGATCTCATACAACTCACGATATAACTGTTCTTCTACCCATTTGCATGCATAAAACTTAGGTCTAGTTCTAAATCTTTGAGAAAACTCATCCTTTGTGCTTTTAAACCATGCTTCAACACTTTCCAAGGAAGCACTCTATCATCATGCATCATTCTCACAACAAATTTGAAAAGAGGTCCCAACAACGGAACCAAGATGTAGTCATTTTTATGTGTCCTTAGAACAACACCTAATCCCATGCGTGCCGACACAATCACCTAGTGGGCGCCCGGGTGCTCACCCGAGGAATACATGGGCACCAAGCCCCTCCTCTATGTGAGCATTGTGAGAAGATGATGCCATTGATAAAAAATAAATGCAGAAAAGTAAATGATCATGCATACATTCTAAAGTCATAAGATGAGTTATTATATCAATATACCCATTTAGATAAGAGAAACATCATACAAAGAGCAGATTTGAGTCATGACATATAGAAAATATATTAGGGTTTGCACCCATGAACAATATATTTAGAACAGAGACATATATTTATATTGATCATAGTTCCAGTAATCACATTACATTCAAAAGGGTCATAACAGACTAAATGTATCAAGATAGACATGACTCATGTATTAGAGACCCTAGCTATGCTTCCCTAATTACATAAATTTTCACAGACCCATCCCTCTAGAGATGATATCATTCCTACAACCCTCTAATGGTAACCCCAACCCTTAGAACCTCCTAATATTTTCTGCAGGGCTTCTCCTTTCATCCTCTCTGTGATGATCCTGAAGCTTCCCCTCATCGACCTCTCTCCATTCAGGTGTGTCTTCCTTGCTCTAGAGAATATCTATAAATAGGTTTAGCACCCACCACCATGCCTTCCTCTAGGAGCATATTACTTTCCAAGTGTCCATGTGGTCCTCCAATGGAGCATGCTTCTTTTGATACGAGCTCTCCACTTTCTGCAATGATGTCTTTTAGGAATGTTTTATGTGTGGGATATTATTTCCTTGACCACCAAGTCATCAAGCTGACACCTTATCCACTCAGCATGCATAGTCGGGTCACATTTTTATTTAAGTGCTTCTTGGAGAGATGAATATGGATAAGTCTTGAGATCCTTTGATCTGCCTTGCACGTGCACCTTGGTTTCTACTAAACCCTTCTAAAACACCTGTCCTATGCACTTTTCCCCATGCACCCTTCATCTTTACTGAACCAGCGCACACAAATGCCATTTGGTGCTTATCTAATATTTTGAGGCCTAAAAGTGATGATATGTTTATTGTATCCTGCATGGATTTGATTCTAATACACTTTAAGATGATCCAGGCGTTGTTGGCGAGAAAATTTGTCGTGTGGAAAAAATTGTGGATTTCTTACCAATACTTTGGGAGTCGAAGTCCCTATACTTAAATGATGCAACTTCTATGTTTACATGCACGTGAAAAGTGATTTTTGTGGTGGTATTTTGATTAGGGATCTAACAGAGGCACTCAACTGACACCCTGCGGCAAAGCTAGAAATTTCTTACTAGAGAGTACTTTGTGAGAGAAGGGGAAGGGAGTGAGAAAAATAAAATATGGGATTAATGACGTGGGTAGAAAATCGAGTCCCACTTAATCATAAGGTTCCAACAAGTATTAAATTTACGAAGAAACCACCCTAAAGATGGCAAAAAGACAAATTAAGACTTATGAGCACAAAGAATCAATAAATCCCTCAGTCAAAAAAGGTTATAAACTCCTTCTTGTATTGATTCTTGGGAAGAAATTGTACGTAACAAGAAAAGAGGAATGCAAGAGTGGGAAAATAGAAGAATTTCAACTATCTCTTTATTACTTCATAAGAATTACTCTCTGATGACATTAAAAGTTTACAATTGTTGTCCTCTTAATTTTCCCCACCCTTTCAAATCTAATTTCGTGAAAATTGGAGCCTTGCCATAAAAGAAATTCATATTTTAAACTCCTCAGATGATTGTTTTCATTTCCCATGACATTTTTAATCAAAATTTCCTTGGTCATCTTGCCGTTAAAATGTTTTACCTATTTTTAATGGATGGGAAATGATTTTAGTTCTCCTTTTATGTGTTTGGAATGTGTGGGACCTTGCATCTTTCATTTTTAACCTTTTACAGAGAAAGAAATTCTTCATCGGAGCAAAAATGACGTTTTCCCGTTTCTTGCAACTTCCTACGTTCTTTTCCCAAATTCTTTCTCGAAAGGTGAAGCTACGTGATTGTATCTCATTGGATGCGACTAGACGAGGTTTCTTTTTGAACTTATCACTTTTGGTGATTTTGGAAAAAATGTCGATTTTCCCGCATCCCCGAGTCCCTGATTGGCTGGAGTAGTTTTGGTGGAAGTTTGGGGCAATGGATCCATTTTATTCTCTAAGGCATTACGACAATTTTGGTGAAAAGTTCTAAAATGACCCGCGGCCCCGCTCATGCGAAGGGATAAATTCTGAGTTGAAGCCCGCAGTGAATCAAAAAGGGACACATGGCCTACGTTGAAAAGTCAACGGCGGAGGCATGGACTTTCGGGGAAAGGTTGGAATTTTTCCCTTTTCAAAATAGATAAAAAGTGAAGCACATCCCCACAACCAATCAGGTGATGCCATGTGTTAAAGAATGAAATAGGGACACGTGGCCATTTTTCAGTTCATATGCGCTTTGGCAGACTGACAGAGGACTTTAGGAATTTTAGCTTTGTTTCCACAAATGGTGAAAAGTTATAAAACTACTCGCGGCCCTGGTCATGTGAAGGGATAATTTCTAAGTTGAGGCATGCAGCAAATTAGAAAGAGACACGTGGCCTACGTTGAAAAGTAAATGGTGGGGGCATGGAATTTCGGGGGAAATTTGGTATTTTCCCCTTTTTAAGAGTGGATAAAGTATAAAACTGAAGCGCATTCCTGCTGACCGGTCGGTGATGCCATGTGTTGAAGAATGAAATCGGAACAACGGGCTTGCGAGGAAATTGAGAATTTGAGCCTTTTTCACCAAAGGGTTAAAATGTTGCAAATTGAGTGCGACCCCTTTTCTAATCATGGTGTGCCATGCATTCACGTTGAAAAGTCAAAGTGGGTCAGCGGAGGTTTTTGATAATTTGAGATTTTTGTTAAAAAGAGTTTAAATGGTAGATTTGAACCGCATTTTCTCAGCCACTCAAATGGTGTCACGTGTCTGGCCTTTGGCGAAGTTGCGAGAGGGTGGAGCAAAATGAGAAATCACGCTTTTTCTCCCAAATGTTAGGAAATACAAATTTCTCCCTCAGGGCCATCGTTACTTAGAGCTTGCCACGCGTAGGGTCCGATTTCAAAGCCGACAAAGGAAAGAGTGGCCAAAATGCACTCATCTGGTTTTTGATGCCATTAACAAACCAGAGCTCCAAATAATGCAAATGTGAACCATTCTTCATTCTTCTCTCTCTATTTCCATGTTATTTATTTATGAGATGCATTTTTGGTTTGTTGTGGAGCCAAATCGAAAAGTTTAAAGGGATGTAGAGTTTGAACAACAAAAAAGCAGATTTTATCAGAATACATGATAAAAAGGAGAAAACTTACCAATAAGCACTTGAGTGCTATGAAAGTGGTTAAAGGGTGGAAATGACAGACAACATAAAGAAGAAAATCATGAGATTCCCCTTGCTAAAGTAATCATGCTCAAACACCTGAATTATTAACCTTTTTGAACCTCCACTTTTCATGAGTGCATTTGTTTCATGTCACTTTCCAAAAGTAGATCTGTAACAAACATTATTCCTTTTGGATATTCTTTTCTTGGGGACAAAGTATGGATGTACATGAATTGTTATAAGAACATGGTTTTGGCCATGGAAAAGGGATTCTAGTTTTCGGGAATGTTGTAAATTTGGAAGTAATTCAATACAGAAGATTTTTCTTTCCCATTTTCCTCTATTGTATCTCTCTCTCTCCTTGCTCGATTCAATGGATCATTTGTTTTTGCATTCAAAAGAAACTTTGTGTTACTCGGTATGTGTAATCTTTAGAACTTTGTATCTATAGATTTTCATCGATGGTGAAGTAATTGATCATTTTCTATATTTTCTTGGTTCAATGTGAGTAGGAGATACTCGATATCTATATTTCCTAGAAGCATTGTTGTTTCCTTCCTTCTCCCATCTCTTTACTCTTCCAATCCTTCGTATTGATAATCTTTTGAGTATGAAAACATTCCAGAATATCAGGTTCCAAACATTGAGAGTTGTATATATGTACATTTGTTTTTCCTGATTTCAATAAGGGAACCTCTCCCATTAAAGAGGAGGGACACGTTTGTCCCCTGACTATAGTTTCTATCCATGTTCCATTCTAAAACCCAACAATTTTTGTCGACTCTACAAGGGAATTCATTGCAAAGATTCCAATTTTTGAATAACAAATTCTTGATCATCTTTGATCTAGTGACTCCAAGATACACTCGGGTGTAGAAGAACCCTTGGGGAAGAAGAATCTCATTTCTAACTTCGGATCATCAAGGTTTCTCTCTCCTTCAACAAGAAAAAGAATAGGAACAATATCTACAAGCAATCCTCTTGCTAGAGACAAAACTTCTGGGAGTGACATCCCTCAATATCAAATCAGTCCTAATTTGCATGCTTTGATTCTCACTTTGGTATTTCAGTTCCTCTCCAAACAATATTTCCAAGGGTGGCACTCCTCTACCTTGGGGCCAAAGGGTTGGGCCTCTTGCTCTTCCCGAACCATTGCATGAATTTCCTAGAGGCAATAGAAAGATTTTCCCTAAATTCAGAGGTGATGGGAAGGTTTATCTAGATGAGCATATTGCGGACTTCATTGTTGCTTGTGGTGTTCTCGGAGTTGAACACGAGGATATCTCTATTGAATTTTTGTAGAGACATTGCAAGATAATGCTGCTTGATTGGTTTTATCATCTTCCTAGTGGATCCATCACCAAATGGAATACCATGATGACATAGTGTGAGTAGCATTTCAAGCCTACGAGGATGTACATGCCCTCTTGGTCCAGATTTCTCAAATCAAGAAAGAGTCACACGAGCCCATGAGGGAATTTATGGCCAAATTCAACAGGTTGGTTAACAAGATCCCACAAAACACACACCATGTGGATCAGATTTAGAAATGTTTCTTCCTTAATGCCCAACTGCCTAAAGTGAGCCATGCACTTAGAAGAGCTAATCTTGCCACTTTAGATGCTTATAAGAGATTTTACTCGGTGTTAAAGATGATATGATCATGTCGGCAAGCTAAGGATAGAATCATACAAATCCAAAGCATTTAATTATTCCACATCTTCTCCTAGAGCTAATATAGATCGGTTAGTACGAAACTTGCTAATGATCTTATTTCTCTCAAGAAGTAGTTAGCTCAACATGCTCCTTATCAAGATGTTACTAGGAAGAACTTTCAGCCCAGGAATCGATTTCCCTCTCCTCAGACTAGATTGGCAATTGAAGGCCCACCTGTTAAAGTTCCAATCAATGCAGCATGTGAAGTGTTGGAGCATGATGATGAGGAGGAGAATGAAATATGTGAAGAACATGATGAGGAAGTTGATGAATAATTATAAGAGTTGAGTAGATCTCATGTCCATTTTCTCACCACTGAAGGTATAGATGAAGAGGATGATTATGAAGAAAGAGTTGCAGAGATGAACACTTTGAATCATATGATGTCATGACTCGTGAGCAAACCAATGAGAAGGAGAAAGTGGTGCAGCCCGCTAAGAGATCTAAGGAACCTCCTACAACCATTCTAGTGATTGCAAGGAGAGGATATGCTATTCTAATTTGTTCCATACCCAAGGTAGGTTCTGTTGTTCCTTCCTCCTCTATTTCTGCTCCTAAAAATTCTTGTCCTTTAAATGATAGAGTTGATAAGTCAAAAGTTTCATCTACTCCTATCAATGATGCTCCATCTACGTCTTTTTGTTATGACATTATTGACCATCTCAAGAAAACTAAGATCCGGATCTCGAAGTCAAATTATACCAAACCCATCCCAATGCCTTTGCTAAGATGGTAGACTTTATAAAATCTAAATCCAAGCCTTCATCCCCTAGTTCTAAAGGTCTCTTTCCCACTTTGCTTCTCCTTCATCTACACCAAGCCTTGTGGCAGCGATCACTTCATCGATGAGAGGATCAAACCATTTTATGTCACTCTCCTCATAGCTGGCCACAAACTTAGTAATTGTGTTATTGATTTTGGTGCTTTAGATAATGTGATGCCTGCTAAGGTAGCTCATGCCCTAGGCTTAACCCTAACCCAAAATTTTGGTTCATGTTACTCAATGGAAAGTAGAGAAGTGCCATTGATTAGAAGGATCAAGAATGCACAAGTAGCCTTTGCTACTTTTCCAGAGAAGAGAGTTTTAGCCACCATTTTGGTAGCTGATATTCCCCCTTCCTATGGCATGTTGTTGAGTAGAAGTTTTTGTAAAGATGTTGGAGGAGAAATCATGATGGATTAGTCACATGCTCGATTCCAGGTGAGTGGGAAAATGAAGAAGCTACTTGCTGAGAAACAAACTGAATAAATCGTGTAAAAATTAGGTGAACTAAAGGCACAAATACTTTATTAAGAAATTGGTCATGGTAACTACATGATCATGTCACAAGATGAGGCTAACCATCCTAAGGAAGTACTTCTTGATCCTAATGGCATTTGGATTTTGGAATTTGATGGGAGCTGCTCCTCAGCTGGTTCTGAGCTGGTGTGGTGCTTATTTCTCCTAAAGGGAAAATTCATCCTTTCTCCTTCAAGCTCTAATTTGAAAACACAAATAATACAGCTGAGTATGAGGCTCTCATCCTCGGTTTAAGTATGGAAAAAGAGATGGGGATCAATAATCTCCTTGCTTGTGGAGATGTAGAGATGATTGTAAAATAGGTCAAAGATATCTTTCAAGTGAAGAATAGAAGGTTGAAACATTACAGGAATCTGGTTGGGATTCCATTGAGTTCCTTGATGCCTTTTCAATTGAATCCATGCCAAGGGAAATAAATAATAGGGCTGATTCCTTGGTTGTCTCGGGGTCTCTACTAATCCTTCATCTAAATTTCTCCCAATATAAATTCACCATTGGGATTATTCATAGGCCTAGTGTGCCCGACAATGCAAATAATTGACATGTCTTTAATGATGATCAACACTTGCTTTCCTTCCTTGAACTCAGAGATAATTTTGACTAATTGTACTTTGTGGAAGTGGAAATTTTCCTAGAGAGAGTGTGTGCCTCCAAATGAAGAAGATAACAAAGAAGAAATGGATCATGAAGGCTACATAAAACTCAAAGGTAATAAGATACCTAAAGGGCTGGTAAGTTTGGAAGAGTTATTTAATAAAAATGATAGGTACATCAAGTCAAAAACTTCCAAAGGAGCTCAACAAATCTGTTACTATGAAAAGATAAACATTGGGAGTCTTAATGAACCCATCTTTGGTAAACATTGGAAAGTGCTACACACAAGAGGAGGGGGAGAAAGTAGTAAATATATTGAAAAGATATCTTGATGTTATTGCATATTCTTATGATGACCTCAAGGCTTTTCACCAAAAAAGAGATGCAACATTTCATTCCTCTAAATCCTAGGATCAAACCCTTCTAAAAAGTAGAGGAAGTATAACCTAAAATTGCTGATACAATCTTTCAAGAGATCCACAAGTTATTGAAGGTTAAGATCATTTTCCCCATTCACCATTTAACGTGGATTGCTAATATTATGCATATGAGGAAGAAGAATGGTGAGATCCGGATTTGTGTTGATTTTAGGCATTTGAATCAAGCCTCTTTGAAGGATAATTATCCTCTCCCCGTAATGGATCAAGTGTTGTAGGCTGTTACATGTTCAAAAATACTATCCATGCTTGATGGATTCTCAAGATATAATCAAGTAGAAGTAAGTGTTGTAGATCAGCATAAGACTACCTTTACCACTCCTTGGGGCACCTTTGCTTATAGGAGAATGCCTTTTGGCCTCATCAATGTTGGTGCCACCTTTCAGAGGGAAATGGACCTAGCCTTTGGAAGTCTCAAGGGAAAATGCATAGTTGTATACCTTGATGATTTGACTGTGTTTTCAAAAACCAAAGCTGATCATTTCCAACACCTTGAAAATGTCCTCCAAAAGTGTAGAGAGCATGGCATCTCCTTGAATCCCAAGAAATCTATCTTTTGTGTCACCGAGGGAAAATTATTGGGACACATTGTCTCCAAGGAGGGAATCAAGATTGATCTAGAAAGAGTCCAAGTAATTCAGCAGATCCCTCTCCCCACAAGCAAGAAGGGTGTGCACTCTTTCTTTGGCAAGATCAACTTCTTGAGAAGATTCATACCTGATTTTGCTGAACTTACTTTGAACATAGCCCACATGATGAAAGGGAAGTAGAATTTTGGTTGGTCCTCTAAAGGAAAGGTTGCATTTTAAGACATCAAGAGAGATATAGCAAATACTCCAATCTTGGCATGCCCTGATTATAGCAAAGACTTCATTATCTATTGCTATGCTATTGAAAGTACTATAGCTACCATGTTAACCCAAGAGAATGTTGAAGGTCATGAACTCCCCATAACATTCATGAGTTATATTTTTAAATCCCATGAGATGAAGTACACCATGATGGAGAAACATGCTTTTGCAGTGGTCAAAGGCTGTGAAGCGCTTTCCTTTTCACATCCTCAACTCTCATTCTATTATGCTTGTGCCTGATACAACCATTAAATCCATTCTTACACAAAAAGAATTTGGAACCACGAGAGGCAATTGGGTAGAAAAAGTTCACGAGTATGATCTTGACATCAAACCCAACAAGCTAGTTTGAGGAAAGGGATTATGTGAACTCATTCTTTGAAGGAGCGATGCCAAATTGTCTAAGGAGGAAGTTGATATCCTGTTGTTCTTTTCCTCGACTCAACCGACGAATGGTATGCTAGCATTGTACACTTTATTACTTATGGAGAATTTCCATCCCATTTGAGTGCGAGGATAAGAGAGCCATCAGATTAAGGTCTGCATAATATGTGTTGTGGGAAAATGCATTGTTCAAATGAGGCATAGATGGAAGGTTTTGAAATGTGTTGACAAATAGTAGCAAAAGAAATTATTCTTAGCCTTTCATGACCAGGCCTATGGAGGTCATTTATCTTCTATTCATGCCCACAAAATCCTCCGTCTTTGGATATTTTTAGCCTACCTTGTTCAAAGATGCATCAAAGTGGGTAGGAAAGTGTGAATCATGTCAAACCTTTGTTGGAAGACCAAAATTAGTTGTTTTACCTCTCAAACTAGTGGTGATTGAGAAACCTTTTCAACAATGGGGTTTGGACTTCATTAGGACACTCAATCCACTTTCAAGTGTAGGGCATACTCATGTTTTGACTGCCATTGATTATTTCACCAAGTGGGTGGAAGCCATTCCAATTAAAATTACTACTTACAAGTAGTATGCAACTTCATCAAGGAGCACGTTTTAATGAGGTTTGGGATACCAAACAAGATTTTCACTGACAATGCTTCCAATTTTCTTCTACTGAGATGATGGATTTGTGCTATGGCTATGGCATATCCCTTGCCCACTCTTTAGATTACTATCCCCAAGGGAATGGGCAAGTAGAATCAACTAACAAGAACTTGGTCACTATTGTTCGGAAGCTTGTTACTGACTCTCAGAGGAATTGGCATAAGAAACTATATGATGCTTTATGGGCAGATAGGATTACACCTAAGAGAGCCACTGGAATGTCTCCTTTTCAAGTGGTATATGGAGTTGAAGCTCAACTGCCAGTGACATTGGAACTACCAACCTTACATTTGATGAAGGCCATTAAGATGCCAACTTTACCAATTCATTGGACAAAAGAATTATGTACCTCTAAAAGTCGAATGAAGATAGATTATAAGTGGTTGACAAAATATCAGCCCATCAACTCAAGGTAAAAGCTTTGTTTGACAAAAAGAATAAACCCAAAACTTTTTAAGTGGGAGACAATGTTCTTCTTTGGGACAAAAGGCATGAACCTTAAGGCAACCATGGTAAATTTGATTCCCTTTGGCTTGGTCCTTTTAAAATTAGACATTTTGTTGGTGAGAACTCTTTTTACCTGGATTACATGGATGGTTCTCCTCTCCCACTTCCTTATAGTGGGAAATTTTTGAAGTTGTTCAAAACCTAGGAGTTTTGGCGGTCCCTCTGTACATTTTGTATAGCATTTGGTTTTTGGTTTTTCTTGTTTTTGCTTGTTTCCTTATGTGCGTTGTCTTCTGTGTTGGTATTGCTTCCTAACTCCATTGCCCAATGGATAAGGCACTGATATGTTCATCCCCAAAATTCTCTAAGGTTCTTGATTTTTCCTCTTTCCTCTACCAAATCATCCCCAGAAGGAGCCAGCTGTTGTCCTCTCAATTTTCCCCACCCTTTCAAATCTAATTTCATGAAAATTGGAGCCCTGCCATAGAAGAAATTCATGTTTTAAACTCCTCAGATGCTCATTTTCATTTCCCACGATGTTTTTAATCAAAATTTCCTTAGTTTGCTGCCGTTAAAATGTTTTACCTATTTTTAATGGATGGGAAATGATTTTAGTTCTCCTTTTATGTGTTTGGAATGTGTGGGACCTTGCATCTTTCGTTTTAACCTTTTGCAGAGAAAGAAATTCTTCATCGGGAGTAAAAATGGTGTTTTCCGTTTCTTGCAACTTCCTACGTTCTTTTCCCCATCAAATTATTTCTCAAAAGGTGAAGCTACGTGCTTTCTTCTCATTAGATGTGGCCGGACGGGTTTTTTTTGAGCTAATCACTTTTGGTGATTTTGGAAAAAATGTCAGATTTGCCTCGCATCCCCGCTGGTACCTGATTGGTTGGAGCAATTTTGGTGGAAGTTTAGGGTGATGGATCCATTTTATTCTCTAAGGCATTCCGACAGCTTTGGTGAAAATTTCTAAAATGACTGCGGTCCCGCTCATGCAAAGGGATAAATTTTGAGTTGAAGCCCGCAACGAATCAGAAAGGGACACATGGCCTATGTTGAAAATTCAATGGTGGAGGCATGGAATTTAGGGGAAAGGTTGGAATTTTTCCCCTTTTCAAAATAGATAAAAAGTGAAACACATCCCCGCAACCAATCAGGTGATGTCATGTGTTAAAGAATGAAATAGGGACATGTGGCCGTTTTTCAATTCATATGCACTTTGGCGGACCGACGGAGGACTTTAGGAATTTTAGCTTTGTTTCCAAAAAGGGTAAAAAGTTCTAAAATGACCCACGGCCCCGCTCATGTGAAGGGATAATTTCTAAGTTGAGGCCCACAACAAATTAGAAAGAGACATGTGGCCTACGTTGAAAATTCAATGGTGGGGGCATGGACTTTTGGGGAAAGTTGGTATTTTTCCCCCTTTTCAAAAGTGGATAAAGTATAAAATTGAAGTGCATTCCTGCAACTAGTCGGTGATGCCACGTGTTGAAGAATGAAATCGGAATAGCGGGCCTATGGAGGAAATTGAGAATTTGAGCCTTTTTCACCAAAGGGTTAAAATGTTACAAATTGAGCCGTGACCCCTTTTCCAATCATGGTGTGCCATGCGTTCATGTTGAAAAGTCAAAGCGGGCCGGCGGAGGTTTTTGAGAATTTGAGATTTTTGTTAAAAAGAGTTTAAATGGCAGATTTGAACCGCATTTCCTCAACCACTCAAATGGCGCCACATGTTTAGGATTTGGCGAGCTACTGAAAGGTGGAGCAAAATGAGAAATCGGATTTTTCTCCCAAATGTTAGGAAATGTAGATTTCTCCCCCAGGGCCATCATTGCTTGGAACTTGCCACGTGTAGGGTCCAATTTCAAAGATGACAAAGGGAAAGAGTGGTCAAATTACACTCATCCGGTTTTGATGCCATTAATGAACCGAGCTCAAAGAATTCAAATGTGAACCATTCTTCATTCTTCTCTCTCTGTTTCCTTGTTGTTTACTCATGAGATGAATTTTTGGTTTGTTGTGGAGCCAAATTGATAATTTTAAAGGGATGTAGAGTTTTATTATCAAAAATAGAGTTTATCGGGCATACATGATAAAAAAGGAGAAAACTTACCATTAAGCACTTGAGTGCTATAAAAGTGGTTAAAGGATAGAAATGATAGGACCACATAAATAAGAAAATTATGAGATGCCCTCTACTAAAGTAATCATGCTCGAACACACAAATATTCACATTTTTGAACCTTTGCTTTTCATGAGTGCATTTGTTTCATGTCACTTTCCAAAAGCTGATATCACAACAAACATTATTCCTTTTGGATATTCTTTTCTTGGGGAAAAATTATGGATGTACACAAATTTTTATAAGAACATGGTTTTGGCCATGGAAAAGGGATTCTAGTTTTCTAGGAACGTTGTAAATTTGGAAGTAATTCAATATAAAAGCTTTTTCTTTCCAATTTTCCTTTGTTGTATCTCTCTCTCTCTCTCTCTCTCCTTGCTCAATTCAATAGATCATTTGTCTTTGCATTCAAAAGAAACTTTTGTTCTAGTCTATGTAATATTTAGAACTTTGTGTCTTTAGATTTTTATTAGTGGTGAAGTAATTGATCCTTTTCTATATTTTCTTGGTTCAATGTGAGTAGGAGATACTCTGCTATGTATATTTCCCAAAAGCATTGTTGTTTCCTTCCTTCTCCCATCTCTTTACTCTTCCAATCCTTTGTATTGATAATATTTTGAGTATGAAAACATTCCGAATATCGGGGTCCAAACATTGAGAGTTGTATATCAGACATTTTTTTCCCGCTTTGATAAGGGAACCTCTCCCATTAAAGAGGAGGGACACGTTTCTCCCCGACTATGGTTTCTATCCATGTTCCATTTTGAAACCCAACAACAACTAGATAAGAAGTTAAGAATTTCATAAGAATATGTAATGAGGAGTGGGTAAGTGCACCAAGTTGGGGACAATTAAGTGGACATCAAATCCACAGAATTTTACATTAAAAATAGCAAAACATCAAATTTAGTCTTCCATGGACTTGAACCATGCCGAAAAGTAAAAACTATGTCATAAAAATAGTACCATTGCGTAGGGGAGACTATTAGCTTTGTAGAAATACTGATTTTAAAGTGAATAGAAGAGGATAAATATCATTTTATAATTTTTACTAATAGTAGGTCTTTAAGACACTTTTTCTGTGAATGTTTATGTCTATGTTTAAGATTGCAAAATTTGTTTCACTAATTAGAATGTGATAAAACTTATACCATCCCAACCATGGTGAAATTATATACATGTTCAAAATTTTTTTATTTGATTTCAATATTTTTGATGAAGTTATGGCGAGTGACGGAAAGTGCTCTGTTTTCTTTATGTTTTCATACCACTTTCATGGAAAAAATCATAAAAATAAAATATTACTCAAAAAATACAAAATAAAATCCATCCCAAGATAGATAGTGGCATATAACTTCTCACCAAAGGAAAAAAATATATATCAATTTTTGGTCATCCAAATTGTGGGCAAACAGACTATAATCTTATCAGCGTTTTTAAAAAAAAATACCAAGTCATTGAATTTTGAGTGTTTAATATAGCTAATCTTGTCCATTTTTTACAAAAATTAGTATTTTAGAAACTAGATTCCAGATTCTACGATTCATATTACTATAATTTTGTCTAATTTTGAGTGTATGTATTGCTAATAATCCCTACAAGTTGATACTATGTTGTTATTTGCAATATGATGTCCACGGATGACCCTATATTTGTCCATCAACTTCCTGCACTTACCCAGCTCATTACAATTTATAGAAGAGGAGAAACTCTTGATATATCCCCCATGACTCTTTGTATGTCTCGACATGACTTAAGACTCTTCACCTTCCTAGGAAAACATTAAGTCCCTTTTTCTAACATAAATGTGAATTATTACATTAGAAACATTAAGAAATACAAAAATTGCAACCCATAATGCAAAATTATAAAATTGAGGAGAGATAAAGCTTGGGGGTGAGAGAGAGAGAGAGAGGGAGAGATGGAGAGAGAAAGAAGGAGGAATCTTGGCGATGAAGAATCTGCTCCCGGGGTTGAAGTGACGATGTGGAGGGTCCTATGGGTGATCAAAGGGATAAAAATGGATGGGAACATTTTCATGTCCCTCATGTCCCTTTGATAAAGGGATAAAAGGGACATAAAAATGTGTTAGGCTCCTGGAGTTGACACATGTCCACTTCAAGAATTGGCTAAGTGCGAGAGCTTACCTTGAGGCCAACTTGCAATGATGATATATTGAGCTCCCGATGAGTTTCAAGGTGAAATTTTATATTAATTTGAATGAAAATGTCCTTATGAATCTGATGGTGGGGGTATTAGCTATTGATTCCTCCATTTTCCCTAAAAATCAGATTTTTGTTTTGGCTCCATGACTAAGCATGAGAAAAATGGATATAAACATATTGCGCCTAGGTGTTGTGAAAAATATGATTACACCATCTTATAGATATATGAATTAATTTTTTGAAGATTTATTTTTAGCTTCCAACTCTTTATAGAACTCCCATAATTTCTTCTCAAAGCTCAGGTGTTTTTTAAACACTGTGCATTGCCTAGGTCTGAGAACCCGTTTTTGATGAACTCCCCCAAAATTCCAAATCTTCATTTGAATATTACAAAATATTTTCCTTGATATCCTTAGACCTTAATTGAATCTCCATGTTGAATTTTTATCCTCCATTCCACTTCAAGGGTGCATTAGTCCCGAGAAGGCCAATTGCAACCCTTCCCAAAACTACCCAAAATTGGCATTTTCCAAGAACTCCTAAAATCACCTAAGGGCACTAACTTTGGTTTCCTAAATCAAATAGGGGTATTAGATGGATATCCAATTGAGGATCATTAGATGGACTGAGTAAGGCTTGGTGCTGAGCACATGTAGACCTAGGGTGTCTTGGAAAGATAAAATTTGAAAATTTTATCATAGGGGTATCATTATCATGCTTGAAAATTGGACATTTTCTTGTTGCACATTTACATGAAAACAATTGGATCTAGCTTGGGGACATGTTATGGAATGAGCATAATGAAGACATGACTTGAGGAATCCCATAATATCAGTAGACAATACATTGACCAGTGCCTTATCCATTGGGCCCTGTGGAGTTGTGTACAACTTACAAGAGAGAGAGAGATAATAAGGAAGAAAACATACACAAAAAGAAAGGAAAGGAAATATACAACACACACGGAAGTGAAAATACACACACAATAGAAAGGGAAACACACCTAAAAATCACCTATGGTATAAGGTGGGGACAACCCGCTTTCATTGAAGCACTTTCCTTTTTAGGAGTTACCCTTAAAGGGGTAATGTAGAATGTCGATGTCTTGCGAAGCCATTGATTGGTTCAAGGAAGTAGCCTCCCTTCCTCAAATTCTTATGAAAGCCTAGTGCTTTCATGATTGTCCATGTACTTCGTAGGAATGAGCCTATATGAGCTTTTTGTTTCTCAGGCCTTCACCCGAAATTCCCTTGCCTTTATGTTCTTTGAGATCATTTCCAGAGTGTTGACTTCCTTCCATGTTTATCCATAACACCAATATTTCTTTGAACACTTCATCATCATTCCAAGGTTGATCCTTGTTCAAGTTTTTTAATCTTCTGATCTTTTTCATTACCATATTCATTCTTTGCATAGGCTAAACACTCTAAAATGATGTGATCAATTTAATTTTGAACAAATTCCCAATGTTCTTGCTGTAGAAAACTCTCCTCAACATGAGTTGGCTTAATATTTTCCCTACCACCTTCCACCATGACGAAGGTGTTGTTCTCAAAATTGAAGATGTCTAAAGGAGTTCTGAGGAATTTTCTTCTTTTGCATTCACAAACTTCCTCTTACATTGTGGAAGAAGAAGACATGCTTTCACTCTCACATTCATCATTGAGGAAGTTATCCAACCTAACTATTCCATCTCCACATCAAACATTGGTGTATCAAAACAAGTATCCCTCATTAATTCACACCTATCTTGTATCTTGATGGCTCGAGTCAAGAGTTTGAGGCTAAGATGAGGATCTTCAATTTCTTCTACAAATTTCAAAATATCTTGCATGGATGACTCTTAAAAATTCATCATAGATTAATTTTTGTTTTCAAAAGAGTTTCTATATTATGACTCAGAGGAGTGGTAAAAATCTGATCCATACCTTCCCATGATTCATTTGAATTAATTCCATTTGTTTCTTTTGTGCTTTGTGTTCCCCAAGGTTCTCCTTGATGTAAGTACATACAACTCTAACTTATGAGCCCTTCTAATAAGGAGAAGAGGTCCATGTTTTGTGGAAATAACACACCTTGAGCTCAAAATCCATATTTTCCTCGTAATAATCATCATGCTCCTTGGTTTTAAGAATGAAATTGGCCTCTTCCATATGTTCATCCATGATTGAATCGGGAGATATTTCAATTCTTCAACTGTCTCATATTTTATGCATATCTCCATCCCGTCATTAATTGAAAAATCAAAGTTTGAAAAGAGATTACTCATGAACACCCTAAACTCATCATTTTGTATTTCTTCATCATCAGTGGAGTCTTTAGAAAGCATCAAATCATCCGTTATGCAACATGAATCTTCATCTATTGAATATGTTACTCCTCCGATGAGATGTCTTTCGTGCCAGAATGAATTGATGAATGATGATTCCATATCTATGTCTTTCTTAGTAAGGAAGGGAAAATTTCCATCTCTCTTTGATGTAAGGAAATAGTTTCCTATCCCACTACCTTGAAACAAAATGTTTGCCCTTGGATCATCTAATTTTTGTACTGTGTATTTCATCTTACACACTAGAAACAACTTATTCATCTCCCCTTTCACAGGTATGGTTGTAAAGGACCGGTCCATTTTGATTTCACCACCTAAATCCCTACAAAAACTTCTGCTTAGGAGCATGCGGAATAAGGTTTGAATGTCAGTTACCAAAATAGTGAGCATCACTCTCTTTTCTAGGAAGTCTACCAAAAAAATTGAGCATCCTTTATTCTACCCACCAATGGAAATTATTTGGATTCCATGGAATAACAAGATCCATTCGCATATGTCAAGGTAAGTCCTTAGGCATTTACAACTTTCATGGGCATCACATTTTTAGAGGCTTTATAATATATGATGCAATTATTAAGTTGGTAGCATTTGATGATAAGTGATAGGTAAAAAGATTCAAATTTGTTGGTTTTGGAGCGATGAGGCTAACATGTTTTGTGAAGGTGGCGTGGATGGTGCTAGGATTAGGCATTTAGAATTAAAGCTTGATGCTTTAGCAATACCACCATGGAATACTTTGACCAACCTATTAAATTGAGAAAGGTATGTTTATCAATATTTAAGCTCCGTGATCTAGAATTTGGTCTTACTTGCGTGTTCCACATAGTCAAATGGGGTCATGGCGAGATGAATTTGAGGTTCCGGGGGTGATGGAAGATTTACATGGCAAAGGTATGGTTACCTTGGGAGTTTGATTTTATTTAACAGGCGTGGTAATTGGCTTAGAAGGGGATGGGGAAGAAGACTTTGGTGCTACTTTAGATGATTTCGTAGGAGTAACATTTGAAGAAGAATTATTCTTAGACACTTTAGAACTAGGGGAAGGACTAGAAGACTTACTTGATGTGGTAGTGGGATTCTTGCTAACTAGTGGGTCTGGTTTTCTTTGGCTGAGTCCATTGATGGTGGTAGCGGTGACCCTCTGCTAATGATCTTATTTTGTGGAATTTCAATGGGAGGATCTTCTTTCTTCTTCTTCATTACAGTTGTTGAAGATGAAGCTACTTTCTTTGATTGAGCCCACATGAACACCACACATGAGAAGCTTGGAGCTTCTTTACCATTGTCATCTTCATCTCCTTCAACATACTCAATAAGGCCATTTTGAGTCTTGCCATTAAATTCTTCAACCTCAAGGTAGTCTCCATCATCACCTTCTTCTTCTTCTTCTTCATCTTTTGGTTCATCAATGTCACACGTAGCATTGACTGACGGTGCTTTGAGAGAAAGCCTATGGGGAGTTGGGGTGATTCTTGATGGGTTCAGAGGATTCGAGATACCTTGGAGCATTCCACATGGAGATTTGAGACAATTTTTTCTTCATGGCAACCAAGTCATTTTCCATTTTCTAAAACATTGGGTCTGTGGTAACTGAACTCAAACTTTGACCTTTTTGTTTTCCATTAGGACCTTTCACTTTTCTAGACAAGATCAAATCATCTTCAGTCTCAATCGTGAAGTCTTGTGCTTCCTTCAAATCCTTGGGTTGGGCTCTTCTAAGGAAGAAACCAACTTCTAGTGGTAGAGCACTGATGAAGAACCTTTTCAAGTTATTTTTAGGAGGCACAAAATCTTCAGGAATCCTTCTTATTATCTAGTTATATTTGGCAATAAAGTCTCTCATTGATTTAGAAGCTTCTTTCTTCATTTGCACCAATTGGACCAAGAGATCCTGGCAGTCCTCCATGGTTTTGAACCTATGTTCAAATACACTTCTTATATCTTCCCAATAGGTGATAGATATTGGGGGAAACATGTAGAACCATTCAACAACTTTCTCTTACAAAGTGATCCCATAAAGAGTCGAGACAAAAACATCCTCGTGTTTTACACCTAGTACACTGTAGGTGGTGATGAATGTTGCTACATGCTCCTCAGAAGTTGAGAACTATCTCCTCTGAATTTTGGGAAGTTTTTTCTTGAGCCTTTTGGTAGCTCATGGAGTGGTTGAGGAAGAGAAAGTGGGCTAATGTTTCCACCCCATGGTACATTTGGCCTACATTCTTCATGACCATGATCCACCATTTCATTCTTGATTCTAGCTTCCAACCTTTCTAAGGCTACGACTTTAGTTGCTGCTCTTGCGTCTACTTCACTTGAGATCTTTCAATATCCTAAATTTGAGATTTTATTTCCACTTTAGATCTTGCTTCTCTTTCTCTAGTTTTTATTTAGTATTTATGTCGGTGAAATCTTCAAAATTCTCATTGATGCATGGAAACTCAACGTTTAATGGGTTAATGACTCTAGAAATTCTACTAGGAATGTTTTCCTATCGCATGGGAAACCTTAGATTTGTGAGAAGATCCTGTCATATTTGAAGTTCTTTGAAGATGGGATTAGTTTGTCCTCCTTGTCTTTGTTTTCGAGTGTACCTTCGATCCACTAGCTTGAAATCTATGCTCTTCTCTATGGATCATGAAATTTCCTTTGTCTTTCTAGTTCAATGACATGTTCTTCTTCAAGGTCCAATACTCTTGTGGTGATGAAGTATTGAGTGAAGCTTTGTCGATTGTGCTAGATGGCTTCCCTCAAGTCAGAAGTGATGTCTTCTTGAATATGAAATAGTATCTTGGGCATTTCAATAGGAGGGTTACCTATAATAGCCATGATTTGTAGACATAAGGATCAGGTGACTTTTCAAATTCTATTTTTTTGGTTTTTGGATTTTTCAATTTTTTTATTTCCTTGAAATTAAGTCGTATTTGGGCGCGAGATGCTTACTAAATCTACCCCATGGTGGGCACAAAAAAATGTTGGCAAGAAAATTTTTCACGTGGATTTTTTTTTGGGTTTCTTGCCAATGCTCTAGGATTCAAAGTCCCTCTACTTAAATGATGTAGCTTCCATGTTTACATACATGTGAAAAGTGATTTCTGTGGTGGTATTTTGACCAAGGATCCAACAAGGGCACTCCAATGACCCTGCGAAAATGCTAAAAATTTACTTTGCTAGAGAGTACTTTGTGAGATAAGGGGAGGAAGTGAGAAAAAGAAAGGAGGGGATTAATGCTGTGGGTAGAAAATTAGAGTCCCACACCCATTAATTAGAAAGTTCCAACATGCATTAAATTTAAGAAGAAACAACCCAAAAAATGGCAACAAGACCAATTAGGACTTATGAGCACAAAGAATCAGTAAATCCCTCACTCAAAAAAGGCTATAAAATCCTTCTTCTTGTATTGATGCTTAAGAAGAAATTGTACATAGTAAGAATAGAGGAATGCAAGAGTGGGAAAATAGAAGAATTTTAGCTATCTCTTTGTTCCTTCATAAGAATTACTCTCTCATGAGATTACAAGTTGACAACTAGCTAAGAAGTTAAGAATTTTAGAAGAATCTCAAATGAGGAGCTCATTACAATTTATAGAAGAGGAGAAACTCTTCATTTATCCCCACTGACTCTTCGTGTGTCTCGACATGACTTAAGACTCTCCACTTTCCTAGGAAAACATTAAATCCCTTTTTATAACATAAAGGTGACTTATTACATTATAAAAATTAAGACATACAAAAAGTGCAACCCCCAATGTGAAATTAGAATATCAAGGAGAGAGAAATTTGGGGGAGAGAGAGAGAGAGAGGAAATCATGCGATGAAGAATCGCTCTCTGGGGCTAAATTGGTGATGCAAAGGGTCCTATGGGTGATTAGAGGGATAAAAAGGGATGGGAAAATTTTCATGTCCCTCATGTCCCTTTGATAAATGGATGAAAGGGACATAAAAATGCATCAGGATCTTGGAGTTGACACGTGTCCACTTCAAGAATTGGCTAAGTGCGAGAGCTTACCTTGAGGCCAACTTGCAATGATGATATCTTGAGCTCTTGTATGAGTTTCAAGGTGAAATTTTATATGAATTTGACTAAAAATGACATTATGAATCCAATGGTGGGGGTATTAGATCTTTATTCCTCCATTTGAGTCCTGAAAAATCATATTTTTGTTCTGGATCCATGACTAAGCATGAGAAAAATTGGATATAAACATATTGTGCCTAGGTGTTGTGAAAAATATGATTCCACCATCTTATAGATATATGAATTAAATTTCCAAATATGTCTTGTTTATCTCCTAACTCTTTATATAACTCCCAAAATTTCTTCTCAAAGCTCAGTGCTTTTTTAACACTTTGTGCGCTGCCTAGGCTTGAGAACCCGTTTCTGATGAACCTACCCCAAAACTTCCAAATCTTCCTTGAATCTTCAAAAATATTTTCCTTGATATTATTAGACCTTGATTACATCTCCATGTTGAATTTTTCTCCTCTTTTCTGCTTCAAGGGGGTGCATTAGTCCCGGGAAGGCTAGTGGTAGCCCTTCCCAAAACTGCCCAAAATTGGCATTCTCCAAGAACTCCTAAAATCACCTAGGGGACTGAATTTTCTTTCCTAAATCACTTAGGGGTATTAGATGGACATCCAATTGAGGACCATTAGATAGGATGAGTAAGGATTTGTGCTAAGGATAGGTAGACTGGGGTGTCTTGGAAAGATAAAATTTGAAATTTTTGACACAGGGGTATCGTTGTCATGCTTGAAAATTGGAAATTTTCTTGTTGCACATTTTCATGACAAGAGGTGTTAAGGAATTTTTCATCAATGAGTTCAAGCTCTGCTATCCCGAATCTTGTGTAATCCTTGTCTTTATCCGAGATAGTCTCATAAGGAGATTCTCAAGGAGGGGAGCTCGATCTCTAGGGGTATTATGGTTTCAGTGCTAAATACCAAGGAGTATGAGGTTGCACTTGTAAGTGTGCAAATGGAAGTGAGATAGGCCCAAAGAGTGGGATGGATTTGGAGATGCCAATTATGGCCTATTTTACTAACCATTTTCTCCATAATCCATACAAGCGTTTTATTGGTGGCCTCAAATTTCCCATTACCTTAAGGGTAATAAGGTGTAGACTAATTTTGGTGAATTTTAAAGAATTGGTACAAGGCCTTCACTTACTTATTTTTAAATGATTTACCATTATAAGATATAATGGCAGAAGGGATGTCATAATGGTAGATGATATGATTCATGATGAGCTTAGAAATATGAGCACTTGTAACATAAGTGAGAGGAATAACCTCTACCCATTTGGTAAAGTACTCAGTGACAACGATAATGCGTCTGTGGCCGTTAGATGAGGTAGGGGTGAGTTTTCCTATAAGATAAAGCCCCCATTTAGAAAATGGGCATAGAGTTGTGATAGGTTGTAATGAGTGAGACAATACATGGATCAAATTACCATGCTTCTGATTTAGGACACATTTATGAACTTTCTGGAAACAGTTTGTTTCCATAGTAGGCTAGTAGTATCCCACACATAAAAGTTTCTTTGTGAGGACCATGCCACTTGTATGAGCACCACAGATTCCTTCATGTACCTCTTTGATTGCTTGGATAGCTTCTTCAGAATTAAGACAACATAATAGAGTCCCATCATAACCTCAATGATAGAGAGTGTCCCTAAGTAGGGTGTAATGGGTTATACATTGGATAAGGGTTCATTTTTTGGAGTGGGAGAGGTTGGGTGGGAAGGTACCATCTTATAGGTAGTTATAAATGTCAATGTACTAGGAGAAAAGGGACCAACAACTTCACATACCAAAAATGATTCTGGCATGTCATAGGCTAGTACTATTAGATGATCGGCAAGGAATAGAAATTATCTGGTATCTAGTGATAAGCCCATCAAGGATCCAATGGTAGACGTAACATATATTGATCAGTTCTACATGCGTGGAACTTGATGGAAGGAAATCAGAACAAAATACTCTTTTAGGGTATCCACCATGCATTTGTATGGGATAATCTTCTCATCTATGACTTTGTATTCATCATTCACCTATTTTATGATCTACCATATTTTCCAATAACCTCAACTTATTTGATGTTTCGTTTGAAAGCAATTTTAATTCATGTAATGAGAGATTTATATTAAAAATGTTGTTTGTACATGGGAAGTAGATTATGAAAGCCCATGTGATGATATCTCCTGAGGGAGTAATAAGGATTACTCTTGCTCCTGAGCCATTGAATATGAATGACGTATAAAAATATATCTTCCAGGCCGATGATTCCTTAATAAATTAAATTAAAGCATCTGATAGATCCAGACTTAAGGTTTCTATTTTTGAAAGTAGTGCTTTGGCCAGTTAGTCAACAATAACTTGTCCTTTTACTACTTTTTTATTGACATATTCAATGTCAAACTCACTCAAAAAAATAATCCAATTGGTCATCCTTCCTTTAAGTGTTGGTTTTGACAAAAGGTATTTGAGAGGGTCAACTTGAGATATTATCTTGGTATGGTGGTTCAAAAGGTAATAGTGGAGTTTTTAAAAGGCGAAGACCACAACCAAACATGATTTTTCGATCTATGGGTAATTGAGATCATATGCGATTAAGGTGTGGCTAAGATAATAGATGGAGATTTCTTTATGTTGGGCATCATCATCGTGCGAAGGGAAGGCCTATAGAAAATTGGGTAGCATATACATAGAAACAAAGGTTCACTTGTGGTAGGTGGCACACAAACGAGTGGATTTTCCAAATATTATTTGAGTAAAGAAAAGGCTTGTTGGAAATCCAGACCCCAATGAAAATCCACATCTTTCTTGAGTAGATGGGTGAAGGAATGACACTTGTATGCAAGGTACAAGATGAATCTTTGAATGTCCTTAATTTTACCTTGCAGGTTGCGTAACTATTTGAGGATCTTAGGAGGAGACATCTCAATAATAGTTGAGTTTATCTATATCTACTTCAATTCCGTGCTGAGACACAATGAATCTCAATAGTTTACTTGAGATGATGCCAAAGACACACTTCTTAGGATTTAAACGAACCTTGTAATCCCGAAATCGTTCAAAGATACGATGAAGGATCACTAGGTTTTATGATCTAGTCTTAGATTTTATGAGGATATCATCAAAACAATACTCCACAATATCATGTAAAATGTCATGAAATTTGATATTCATAGCTCTTTGTTATGTTTCTCCTGAATTATTGAGGCCAAAAGGCATGAACTGATAACAAAAGGTTCCCTAAGGAGTAGTAAATGTGGTTTTTAGTTGGTCATGTTCTGCAATCTTTATTTGATTATAGCCCAAAATCCATCCATGAGGGATAACATTTCATGGTTTGTAGTAGAATCGATAATCATGTCAATGTTTGGAAGAGGAAATTCATCTTTAGGACATGCCTTGTTGATGTCCCTAAAATATGTGCAAATCCTTATACCAATAGGTTTTTTTAACAAGCACTCCATTGGAGATCTATTTAGAGTAATAAATAGGTTAGACGAATCCCACTACTAATAAATTCTCGAGATCCTATTTGACCAAAAAATCCACACATAGATGTATTTTACATAGTTCTTGTTTGATTGGATTTGCTAATTTATGGACAATTAGGATATGCACTACTAAAGAAGGATCTAAGCTTGACATGTCTGCATAGGAACAAAAAAATACATCCGAAAATTCCTGAATGAGTATAAAAAAAGTTTTCTATTCATGTGTTGAAAGAGAAGCCCCAAGTTTGACAATCCTAGGCTCTTATTCTGTATCGATGTTGATATCAATAGTCTCCTCCACAAGTAGTTTAAATCCACCCTTCATATGCATAGGATTTGGGGGAGATTGAGTTCTTTCTCTATATATGTCTCAAAGATATTTTCACCTATAGGCTAATTACTTTTTATATCCTTTGATTTTTCTATTTGTTTTTGTCTGTAAGTGCCTCAAAGAGGTTTTCACTATGGGACTTGGATCTTTTCTTTTGGCGAGGCTTTTTGGAAGATATTTTTCCCTCATTCTCTTATTACTTTTTTGACCACATATCTCATCCTCCTCCTTGAAATACGTGTATGCATTAAGGCTGATAGAGAATAAATTCTTGTGGTCACCGATAGAGATGTCATAACACAAACCCATGAATTCACCAATTACTTCATCATTCTGAAATAAATCAATTGGTGTATTTTGTTGTTTGTCCTAGTTGATAAGGGAAAGGTGTACAAGTTCTAATTCAGGAGTGGAAGGGGACAAGGTTAAAATAGCCATGTCGGAGAATAGGTTGGTGGAAGAAAGGTCCTCGTAAAAGCTACAAGGGGACTCTGTTTCGTTAGCATAATCTGAATATCTATCCTTGTGATCAGAGGAGGTGGCATCAAATTTTGTAGGATGGGATCCATAGGGTCGAATACCAACTCTATATCTATCCATTTTCTCATGTATTAGAAGAGGTTCCTACACACCTTGTTCATTTATGCCACACCCATATCCTTTGTATCCCATAACATACATCATCTTATTAGGGATGAAATATTTTGGGGATTGATAGCATGAAGCCATCCTTTCATCAGGGGATTGGGATGTATAAGTGTTATGCATTTTCTCATCCACCAAGAGGCCACTAGGAATGAATGTGTCAATACTTGAAATGTTCCTAAGGTATTTGTGGATGATAGTTGGGCCTACCACGTGTTTTGTGTGATAGGGAAGATTTGAAATAAGGAGGGTCTATTGGAGATTGTATTCCCCACAACCGGTAGGAAGGATTTCCATCTCCCATGTAGAAAATGGGTATATGGACGTGGAGGCACCAATTTCATGTGGGCATAGTGTATTAGGAGTGATAGGAGAGGTGAGGGCCTTTGATTGAATCTTGACATCTATTTAAGTATAAGGACATTCATATGCTATGGGGTAGTAATGCTGGATAATGCTCTACAATGCGCAAAGGGTTGTGGGTCCCCAAGAATGGTGAGTGCTTGTCCTTCATGATAAAGTTTGATACATTGGTGGAAAGTTGAGGGAATGGCCTACATGGCATGAATCCATGGGTGACCGAGGATAATATTATAGGGTAGTTCCAAGTCAAGGACATGAAACTAGGTATCATGTGTAATGGGCCCAACTTCCATTAGTAAAGTAATTATGCTTGTATTGACTGCTCCTTTGCATTATCATAAGCCTTAATGGTGATTACATTAGGTTCCAATTCTATATAATCGCATCCCAATTATTTTATGAGATTTAAGGTACATATGTTAAGGCATGATCTGTTGTCCATAAGCACCCTTTTGATCTTTTTGTGAGTAATGATCACTTCAATATACAAAGGGAGATTGTGTGTATGGTCATCCATTAGAATCTCATATTGGCTAAAGGTGATTTTTTCAGATGGAGCAAGTTATGCAACCAAGGCTTGGAAGCATGAAACATCAATGTCCATGGAAACTTCTGACCCTAAATATTTTTGTAAAGGATATCCTTATGTACAGTAGATATCTTGAGAAGATCCAAGATATAAATCTTAGTAGTTGTTTTCTCAAGTTTATTAAGGAGATAATAATGAATCTTCAAAAGAGTAGGAAGAGGAGGTTTTGGGATAATAAGACAAGAACATTGTGTTGCCATGACATACCCCTATGATTTAATTTTGATGAAATTTAAATGCTTAGTAGTGGGATAAACATAACCAATGAGAGATTCAAATAGATCGGTTGTTCCAGCAATAACATGATTGACATTTTTACTTTGGGAGGATTGACCTCAATTCAACTTTTTTCTTGTATATTTATGCTTAGGGAATGGATCTTTATAGATCCCTAACTATTTGTTAGAGGTTTTAGTGGTTTTTGTAGATCCATCTCAACGTCTCCTCTATCTATGAGGTCCTAAATGAAGTGTTTCAATTTCAAACATTGATTTTTGGCATGGCCTTTGACGCGATGATATTTGCAATATTTATAGTCTTTGTACCATGATGGCTTTGGTGCATCTTTAACAAAGGGTGTAGTAGTGGGTAATTTGACCATGTTGATCACATCCAACTATTTCAATATTGATGATAAAGACTCTGTAAGTGGAGTAAAATCTTGACATTTAACTTTGGGTTTGAGGGTCCTTTAGAGAGTTTCAAATGAGGGGTATTCTAGACCGCCTAGACACATTTGGAATCAATGATCTTGTAACCTAAATTTTTTATTTTTATTGAAAAACTTGGGCTTGTCTGTAGGTTTTAATTCATGGTTGTCTCTTTGAAAGGGTTTTAAAGTCCCTTTAGCAAGTAAAGCCTTTTCAATTTGGCTTCCTTTCTCAATAACTTCTTCAAAGGTTCTCACACAATGCATTTGCAAGTGAAATACTATTTTGGGATGTAAGTTAGGTACATAGATATTAACAAGATGTTTCTCTAGGATAGATCAAGGGAAACAACTAACTAACCCTCACCATTTTTGTATGAAAGTAGTAAATTTTTATCATTATTGTGTTATTTTATGTTACAAAGGTCTATCATAGTGATATCACTTTCCATGTTAAATGAAAAGTTGTGAACAAACTTCTCAACTAATTTCGTGAACATGAAAATAGAAATTTTAGGGAGATGAAGAAACCATTCAAGTGCATGGCCTCCAAGACTCCATGGGAATTAGAGAAAAAGATAATTATCGTTGTATGCAACTTCCTGGAAATCCATGAAGTCGTCTTTGATGTGACCATGAAGATCACCTTTACCCCTATATTTATCAAATTTAGGGCAATTAAAACTAGGTGGAAAGGGAGTACACAAAATCTCTCAATCAAAGGGGTATGGACACAATTCTTTGAACTGATATTTCTTATTGTGTCTAAGGTTATTTTCTTGAAGACTGATAAGTGCATTCTTCATGGATTTCCACTCTTGGTCAAAGATCTAGCCACGTGAAGGTGTGGCAGGTATGTACATACGGTTAGAATTTGATGTTTCACCACCACAATTTTCAATGTATTATTCCACATAAGTGACCTTAGGTTTTTTCAATGTGTGACTTTACTCATGTCCCTATGGACATGTGAAGCTAAGTTTTACAATTGATGGCTTACGGTTTATAATTGTTGTTGTGCGGTAACCTCTTCATTTTGGGGTTCCGTTTGAGGTTCATATAGAGGGTCCTTTTCAGGGTCTTCAACCTTAGTTCTAGCTTCATAGTTTGTTTGAATGAGTGGTATGCAATAACCATTTATAGTCTTATGGGATTCTACTTTTTCATTATTTCCTTGGGTAGAAGTACAAGCATGGTCATTATTTAAAATGTCCTTAACTATTCGATAAGGAGGAGACTCTATTCTTTCCTCTCCATGAATCATATTTGTAAGGATAGTGGGATCAAATTCAGGTGGAAATTTGCCCCCTAATTCTACTACTCGTGCTAAAACTTGATCTTTGTTTTGGAAGAGGAAATTATCTATGTGAGCAGGGTCATACTCAAAGGTATCCCGAGGAGTTTCTCCATCATCTCCACTATGGTCGATAAATGTTTCTTCTTCAGCTAATGGGTCTAAAGTGGTACGAGAGGAAAGGATTTCTCCTCATCTTTCTATGTGTAATTCTTGTAATAGGTGGCATGATAGGAAACATTTTGCTAAGATCTAAAAAATGTGTGGAAGTGTTACAAAGAATCTAGGAAAAAAATAGGCAATATGAAGTGAGAAAAGTAAAGAAATTTCCAAGGGTATGGAATGTATAATGAAAGTCACTAAGGAAAATATAGGAAGTCCTGGACAAAGTAACAACCATAAAGGAAACTGCTTACATTCTTTGATAAGGTAACAACACAATTTCAATATTTAAATCGAGTTTTGAGTAAAACAAATTTAAGTATTAAAAAGGGGTTGAAGTGATTTTGATAGTGTAACAATGTAAATTTCACACTTAAATCAAGTTTTAAAGAAAACAAGATTAAATTCCCGAAAATTGCAGATACAAATGTGAAAAACATAACAATACAATTTCAATACTTAAATCAAGTTTAAGACAACAAGATGTAAGTATTAAAAATGGATTGGCACAAGGTGAGAAATGTAATAACACACTTTCAACACTAAACTCAAGTTTGGATAAAACAAGGTTTAAGCATAAAAATGGGTCAATATAATGTGAGAGCGGTATAACAATACAATTTCGACACTTAAATCAAGTTTAAGAAAAACAAGATATAAGTATTAAAAATGGATTTATACAATGCGAGACAACATAACGATGTAAAGTGAGATCAAGGTGAGATATTTCCTATAAGTGAGACATCTCAATGTTGGTTTCAAGATAACCACCAAAATGTGAATAGCGTATCAACACTCTTTTAACACTTAAATCAAGTTTTTAAGGAAAAACGAATTTAAGTGGGTGTAAAAGAGGCCGACACAATTTTGGTGGCAATTTGAGTTGCTTTCTTTTAACCAATAATGCCAAAATAGAACAAGGGAATTTATGATTGGTGATGAAACGTATGCAATACAAATTTGGCAGAGTTTCACCTTGTTCGATAACAAGGTAGAAACTAGGACAAAGTTTTACTTTTAAGATTCATGGTGAAAATACGTGACACAACTTCAATGGAATTTTGCCTTGTTCGAAAAACAAGGTTTTAACTCCGAGGAAGTCTTACTTTGTAATGGCTCTTTGAAATTATCGATTTGGATAATGGTAAAGTTGGCCCCAATGCCAAATGGCTCCCTAGGATTTTGTTCTCAACACTCACTCAATATCTTGTCTAAGAGAGGTACAATTTTTAGAATAAATTCTAAACAAAGGACCACTACCCCATAATCAAATTAATGAACGAGGCCTCATATGAATAAAATTTAGCATTCTCATGGGTTTTTCTAGTCAAGTAGGTGATGGGGAACTTCCCGTTTTGTCAACCAGTTCCCTCAATGTGTTGACTACTTTAGGGTTCCTATGGTAATCCTCATAATGAGTTTTATGGCTTAAGCCAATATACTTCCCATAGTTATAGAAGTTGGGAAATAGCCTTATTAACCGCACCTACAAATACAGTGTGAGTAAATGATTCACTTTGTCTTGATTTAAAATGTGGTTTTGAACGCCTTTGACAACTTACACACAATGTATCAATAATTGTTTTGATTTTATTCTTTGACAAGTGAAAAGGTATCTATACTCAAAATATTAAGAATTTTCATACAAACCAGAAATTTTAGAAAGGCGATCAAGGTTGTTTTTGATTCTCAAGATTTTTTGAAAGCACAAGAGAAGATCATACATGACATTTGATGTAACTGATTAGAAATGGGAAAAATTTAATCAATGATAATTAAGTGCTTTTAAAACAACTTAAATGATGATTTTTTCCAAGTAATCACACAATGTTAGAATGGGGATCAAGGTCATTTTGATTCTCAATATTGCTTGAAAGCGCAAGAGAAGATCATACACGATGTTTTATCTAACTTAAGTAAATGGAAAAACAAATGTAATCAAAGCATTCAAGTGTGTAAAAAAATTGATTTTTAAATAACAACTCAAATGATTAGTTTTTCCATGCAAACTATCAAAATATCAAGTGTTAGCCATATTTCCAAATGAAAATCAAAATTTTAGAAAAGCATCTAAAATTGTTGTCATTTTGATTCTCAAGATCACTCGAAAGTGCAAGAGAAAAACATACGCTGGTTTTCTATGAATTTATAACAAAAAGGATATTCCAACAAATATTTAAAATGTTAACACCATTTATAAAAAAATGAAAACCATAATGTTAGAAAATATCTATAATCATAGCCATTTATGATTCTTGAGTTCACTCGAAAGTGCAAGAGAAGAGCATATGTGGTGTTGATAAAATTAAAATGAATCTAACATGCAAAGAAAATGAATAGTTTTATAAGAAAGGAAACCATGAATTTTTATAAGGTTAAATACCAAATTTATGTATTCATTGCATACGTCACCTCAATACCTTTCTAACATAAAAATGGATTCGTTTCGAGTTCGGGAGCAAAATTTATGACTTCCGAAGATAGGTTATGCATATACTCTTATAGTCACGGGAACACACTTAACCTTTACTAAAAAAATGTCTCAAATATTGTAAAAATATTAAATTTTTCCCACCAAGATTTAATTTTGACAGCAACCCACCTCCTTAATATGTGCAAATAAGACTCAACACTATCAAACACTAACATACATGCTCAAAAACTTAAGATTTTCAACAAATTGAAAGAACTAACATGTAAAATGATGAAAAATGAAGCTCTAAAAATGAAAACATGAAGAAAGATTGAATTTTTCTCATCAAGATCCCATTTTTACAGCAACCCACCTCCTTTATATGTGTAAATAAGACTCAAAACTATCAAACACTAACATACATGCTCAAAAAAACAAGAAATTCTAACAAATTGAAAGAACTAACATGTAAAATGATGAAAAAGAAGCTCTAAAAATGAAAACATGAAGAAAGCTTGAATTTTTCTCATCAAAATCTCATTTTGACAACACTTCACCTCCTTTATACCTACAAGGAATACTCAACACATGCAAACTCAAAAAACATGCTTAGAAACACAAGTTATGTCAATATATTAAAAAAAAGTTTGTATGCAAATGCCAAAATTAAACTTAACAAAAATAAAGAATGCACATGAGACAAAGGAGTGTCCCACTAGGCATGCCATATGTATGCATGTGATTGAATGAATCTAAGTTAAATGAAAGCTAAATAACACCAAGTAGATTCCTAACTTAGTTAATAAAAAACATAAACATCAAGATATAACATCAAAGGAAAAGCTTAACTAATGTGCATCAAACATTAAATGCAAACCTATCCTTTGATATTTATTGATTAATTTAAATTAACTAAATCTAAGTTAGCTAAGGACTAGTTAATCTAATCTAGGAGGACATATAACACAATACATAAATGTACTAAAACAACATGAAAATGAAATACACTAATAAAATAAAACCCTAATGTGCAAGAAGGAGATAAGGAAAGAACTCAACTCGAAAACCGGTGTCTCACATGAGTGTCGTAGGTTTGACTAGAATTTCGAGAATATGAATGAATGTATAGAAGTCCTAAAAAGGTTGGATCTGTAGGATCTGAGTGGAATGGGGTGCCTAGAACAGAATTGGGGCACCTATGGCCGCTCTGGTAAGGAATATGGATGCCTTGTTCTATGAAAAAGCTTGAAAGTTGGTATTGATAGGGTTAGAAGGTGATATGAAACTCTACCTTTCTGTCACATCAATTATTTTGTACTACACTGAATATTCCAAGAGGAAGAAATGATTGAGCACCGTATTGCATTGCATTTCATACACGGATGTAATTCTAGTGTGTGTGTGTGCATGTCGTGCCCTAGGTGCTCTTGTGCCAGTCACACTTTGTGAAATAACAAGCAATAACTAAATGTAGAAAATGTAATAGTATGTGTGCATGGAATAGAATAGAATCCCCCTATGAAGTGTGATGTAAATGTCCTAGCTTGTGCCTTGATGATGGAGCTATGTGGATGCCAATGCAATAGATGGATGTAACTCTAGATGGAGTGATAGTAGTGTATGATGCTAGGTCCCTCATTATGGTCTCATAACTTTATATTTATAGGGTTCTCTTGCTCTAATTTTGTAATTAACCCCAAAAAGGTTGACCACAAGAAAGATAAGGATAAAAATGGCTAGAAGAGGCCCAAAATGTGGTAGGCAGCTAGAAGGATTGGGGCACCCCCAGGTGGGACCAGGGTGCCCATAAGTGTCCTAGTAGTAAAGTTTGGCGCCCAGATTATGGCTAAAATTATGTGTCATATGCGAAAATGGTTGGGCACGTGGGTGAAATAGGCAATAATTTATGAAATAAAATAAATAAGATGGCCAAAGGGATGGGGGTTAATTAGTACTTTCTTTACTCAAGAACCTTCTAAATAGTAGTATGAGACCATGATAAATAAATGTCTAAAATGCATGATTTTAAGACTATATTTTGCCCCCACTTTATGTTGGTGAGCGGAAAGCTTGGTAACATAAAGTAGATAGAGATGCATACCTGATGTCCATGAAGAGTGTAGTAGAAGTGTGCCGAAGGACTAGAAAAAGCATGGAATGATAAAAATATGGAGGAACGTGGAAACTATAGATGAAAAATGTGCAAAGAAAAAGTGATGAGAGTGAACCTAGGGAAAACGTGTGTGTGTAGTTGCACGTAATGTGTACCTGCATGGTTAGTAAAGCATGTGTGTTGTCACAAAATGTTGTTGTTGTCACTTGTTGTTATCCCCATTTGACTACTTGTTTCTCATACGACCGACTGTAAGGAGAAAACGATCAAGTAGTCAAATATGTATGTAAAGTGTAAAAATGCTATGTAAAAGATGCATGTAAAGTACGCTAATGTAAATGGAAAATGTAAATGGAAGATGTGCACATGATCCATGTTGAGAAAGAGTATAGAAGGATATCCTGTACTTCCTAGGTTTATTGGGTGATCTGACACCACTGGATGAAGTAGTGTAGAAAGGAATACCCACTGTAACCTCTAAGTCTGTAATTGCTTCGTAGAAAAATGTGTAGAGATATTTGTACTGTCTAGGTTTTTTGGGTGATCCGATGCCATTGGATGAAGTAGTGTAAAAAGGCACACCCACTATAACCTCTAAGCCTATAACGCTCTCCACAAAAATGTTAAGGACAACATGTCCTGTAAAATTCACTGTGTATGGGGTTCGTAGACTGGTCTGAACTCACTCGCGGTATGTAAACCCATAATGCCAAGGGTGGAAAGTGCACTAAATTGAACCGGTGTAAATATGCTATGTTAGTGTAGAAACCCCTAAATGTTTCCCCCTTATTTGGGGGCACATGTGACATCGTTGATAGGAGACATGTGGCCCTAAAAGAGGGCCAACCACATGTATGATAAAAAGTGCTTGGTAGAAACCAAGGCACACACAAACAAGAAAGGATAGCCAAAGACAAGTGTAAACACACATGCATGTAGAAAATAATGTATAAGCTACGTAAATAGTGTAAAAGCTACCAAGCAAAGTAATGTAAACACATAAGAAGACAAGTATGCTGCAAAAATTGGGTTGAAAACATGGGACATCACTCACAATGTCAAAAGACATGTAAGGCCATCATGGCTGAAAACAATAGACAAGTGTGCACACCAAACATAGGGCAAGGCCCAAAAATAATAAAAAACAATGTAACAAACAAGTATGGAAACCAATATCCTTGCATAACAAATGATGCACATGAAGTACCCGTTAGCATGTTAGAAAGATAGCTAGTATGTCAAAAGCGTGTATAAGAAAGTAATGTAAAGTGCTAAGTACAAAATGAAACAATATCACCTGAAGATACCAATGTGTAGATGCCCCAACGACTAGTGTAGGAAGGGTAGAAGGTGAGCATCCATGCCACATGTAAGAGACCTATATCTGTGATCACAACTAGAAAAAGGCATGAAATCACATCTATGTATGATATAGATAAATTCCATACAAGTAATAAAACTAGCATGTGTAATAAAGTGAGCATGAACAAACAAGCAAGAGTAAGCAAGAATACAAACAAACATATATGTAGTATGTTGTGGATGGGTGGAATGGAATGCAAGATGGAATGATAGGAGCCACGTGCCCCTTGAGTGGATGGAGATGTATGCAGTGAGGTTCATTTTTTTCCCCCTCAAAGATTCAAGAATGAACCGTAAACGAGAGTGCGTCATCGGGAAATGGTCGAGTAGTGTGTATATCGTGTCTAACACACTGTGATGAATGTGTATATGTGTAGTGGTGATGATATGTGAAATGTAAAAGAGATGTGTGTGGACCTTATAGCCTAAGTATATACCACTATGAGATGAGATGTGGAGTGATGATTTATCCCTAAGCGTATATCACTATAAGATGAATGGAGGGTGTGGTGATGTAACCTAAGGTGTATACCACTACAAGATGATAGAATAGGTGATGATTTATCCTAAAGCGTATGTCACTAAGCTAGAAATGTCGCATGGTGAAAAATGGAATAGTAAACGTGTGGTGAATGTAAGGTCCATTTGATTTGTAAACCCTCGGCAGTTGAGTATGGACCGATGAACTAAAGTGCATCATCGAGTGGTGAGTACAACACATAGAAGACAATGTGGTGTTTGTAAGGATAAAAATGACCATATGATGAGTTGAATATGTAAGGATGTAATGTGTAGAATGTGTAGGTATGCTATGTCTAAAATACAAAGGTGATATATGTAATGTATGTAGAATGTGTAGGAATGTATGACTATACTTTGATATGATGAAGAATAGTAGAATATGTGTGAAAATATGTAGCGTGTTATGTATAGTATGTAGATGTATGCAACCATCATGATGTATGAGGTGAAGAGACACAAATGACCAAATGTTGTAGAATGTATAACATGTAATGTGTGATGAAGTGTAATGTATAATGCCTATGGTGTAGTGTGTGGGGTTCAGTGTAGAAGTAATCCCTCAATAGTCAAGTGTGAACTGAAGCACAAGAGTGTGTCACCTTGTAATAATGCTAGAGTAGAGGATGAATATGTCTAAGGTGAGGAAAAACAAAAGTATAAGAATGTGAAGGGTGTGATTATGTTAAGATGAAGAATGTCTGAATATAGGGAGTGTGATGTAGAACTATGTAAATATGCTAGAATAAGGTGGGGGGAATTAAGTGCTATGCCCCAAAGTATACATGAATAAGTGAATTATCCAATGATGGTGAAGGATAAATGTCTTTCATCTAGTGTGGGAGATGAAAGCACATGATTTTTCTCTAATATAGGAGGTATAGTAGAAAAATGCTATAGCGGGAATGAACCCTATACACCTGGGAGGGATGAACATATGAGGAAGGTCGTGGTGTCACAAAATGCATTGGTGATGAGGATCTCGTAGGTTGTGGAATGTGAAGGTTAAGAAGGTCTGCATGGAATAAGTCAAGTAGGTGACCTATGTCATGATGTAGTAACTGTGTGAGGAATAGGCCTATACTTATGTGTAGGGATAGTGGAGTGATGGGGGTATGGAGATGGTGCACGAGTTGGAAAACTATGAGTTGATTGTACTTTGAGAAACATACAATGTGATGTGCCAAATGGAGTAGGGGATGTGCTACATATTATGCGAGGGTTTGGTAACCATGGAGTAGATGGAGGGACACCATCAATATAAATGAACTGATTATTATAAAAAAATTAGAGGCGTAAATGGTTCATAGAAATAATATATTGAGAGTAACGAATCCAATTAAGACCTAATAGCATGTTGTAACCATCAACCATGTTGCCAATGAGGAAAGGTACAAGCATAGTAAGAGGGCCAACTATAACATGTAGCTTAACAACACCAAAAGGTTTTTCAAAAGGGTACTCGACTTGAGATAGAGGATAGCGGATGGCCCTAAGGAGTGACATAGAACACACACTAATGGGCCATGATGGGTAAAACTTAGTGTTGTTGATGGGGGTAGAGCCAATAAATGCACAAATGCACAAATGGTTTGATGTAAAATTGGCGTGATAATTTACCTTGGAGAAGGAGATGAATGATGGTGAAACTTCAGTGTTAGCTACTAAGAAATTTAGAGCTTTGGATTCCAGAGGCAATACGACGTGATACACATGATTAGAAAAAGAGTGCTATCTTCTTGTCATGTTTTTGAGAGTCATTATTAAAAATCTTGAGCTTACCTTTGTCATTGTTTGGGAAGGGCTAGTAGATTTTGGGAACTCAAGTTTTTTTATTTTCAAATAGATCTTCGATGATGGTACGGAGTTTGAGGAATGTGTTTGTAGAATGTCCAATGCAAAATGTTAATCACAGTGGAATTTTTCATTGTAATTCCTACCTTTTGGTCATGATGGGTCTAACTTGAGGGGAGGGGGAAGTGTAATAATATTGCTTTCAATAAGTTGTCTCAATATAATATGCACAACCATGGGAAGGGTGATAAATTTACGTTGAGGTTAATGTGTGTGATCCTCTTTACAAGGAGCGATAATGTCACCAATAAATTTAGCATCGGTTGGTTTTGTAGTGGATGATTTCAATGGAATTTTTTTGGGAAAATGAGTGGAGGAGCAGGTATTTTCTTGGTACTTAATTTTTCCAATGGATAAGAGTTTAGTCTCATGGAGTTTGAGAGTGTGACAAAGTTTATCAAACGAAGGAGAGGATTCAAAGAGAACACTTTCCTGTAGAGGTGGTAGTAGACTTTTTATAAATAAATCCAAGTTCGAGTCGGCAAGGAAATTTTTCATCTTAGCCAAATTATTATTATACCATAAAACATAGTTATCCGGTGCATTCATTTGAGCCTTGTCTAAGTTGTGTTAGCTGAGCATATGAAATCTTAGAGCCAATGTTGATAGAAAAATGAGTAAGGAATGCATCAGCTAAATGTGTAAAGGAGGTTACTGAGTGAACAGGTAAGTCGTAAAACCAATGCATCACATAATCATGGAGACTACAAGGAAAGATCTTAGCTAAAAGGAGATGGTCATTGGAAAATCAAGGCATGCCACATGAAATGCTCTAAGATGCTCCGTGGGTCCCCATGCCCATTGAAGATGGGAAGCTTAGGAGTGCTAAAGTTAGGTGGAAGTGGATAAATGGAAATGGTGGGAGTGAATGGAATATGTAGCAATAAGGTAGAATCCAAGGATGATGATGCATGGAAAGTGGTCTGTTGAAGCTTACAAATTTGGGCTTGAAGATCATGATAAAGAGAAGTTAAGTCTTGGTTGTCAACAGATGAGACTTTCCGACATGAGAAACTAGGGGTGGTGTGAAGTGGTTGGTAGGTGTAGGGACAAAAATGGGGACAATAGAAATAGGAGGAAGAGTAGAGGCATACTATTGAGTGACAATGGAAGTGGGAATGACTATCAAGTGGTGAGTTTAGCCAAGTTGGTAGCTTCTTCACGGGTGACATGTAAAAGTAAATCTAGGTCTTGAGGATGCTCAACAAGGTAATCATTGATAGACTTAAGGTGAGCTTCAATAAAATCTTCATGAGATTGAGCCATGGAAAGAGAAGAATAAACCCTAACAAATGGAGATGGAAAAAGGAATATTGGAAGAGTGTAAGCAATCAAGCCGGTTCATTCACCAAAATGATTAACTAAAATTAACTAAATATAAGTTAGCTAATGAACAGTTAATCTAATCTAGGAGGACATATAACACAGTAGATAAATGTACTAAAACAACATGTAAATGAAATAAATGAAGTAAAATAATAAAATAAAACCCTAATATGAAAGAAGGAGGTAAGGAAAGAACTCACTGATAACCTAGGATATCACAAAGTGTCGCAGTCTCGACTAGAATTTATGAGAATAGGAACAAATGTGTAGAAGTATTGAAAAGGCTAGATTTGGAAGACTCGAGTGGACCGGGCACCTATGGGTGCTCTAGTAAGGAATTTGGGTTCCCTGGTTTGTGAAAAAGCTTGGAAGTTGGTCTTCGCGGGTCAAAAGGTGATCTCAAACTCCGCTTTCTTGTCACATCAATTATTTTGTACTTGTGCCGAATGCTCCGAATATTTGAAGAGGAATAAATGACCGAGTGCTACAATAAATTTTGGACCCAGATGTAGTTATGGTGTGTGTGTGCATGTCGTGCCCTAGGTGCTCTTGTGCCAGTCACACTTTATGAAATAACGAGCAATAACTAAATGTAGAAAATGTAATAGTATGTGTGCATGGAATAGAATAGAATCCCTCCCACTATGAAGTGTGATGCAGATGTCCTAGCTTGTGCCTTAATGATGGAGTTATGTGGATGTCAATGCAATAGATGGATGTAACTCTAGATGGAGTGATAGTAGTGTATGATGCTATGTCCCTCATTATGGTCTCATAACTTTATATTTATAGGGTTCTCTTGCTCTAATTTCGTAATCAACCCCAAAAATTCTGACCACAAGAAAGATAAGGATGAAAAACAACTAGAAGAGGCCCAAAAAGTGGCAGGAAAGAGCTAGAAGGATTGGGTGCCCCCAGGTGGGACTAGGGCGCCCATGGGTGCCCTAGTACTAAATTTGGGTGCCCCAGTTACGGCTAAAATTATGTGGGATGTACGAAAATGGCTGGGCATGTGGGTGCAATAGGTCGTAAATTATGAAATAAAATAAATAAGATGGCCCATGGGATGAGGGTTAATTAGTACTTTCTTCATTCAAGAATCTATTAAATAGTAGTATGAGACCGAGATAAATAAATGTCTAAAATGCATGATTTTGTGACTACATTTAGATGTGCTTTGTAATTGTAGATACTTCCTTTAGTGAGCTAAATGTAACTACATGCAATCAAAGGATTTCTCCAAGGAAGAGAAAGAGATCTCACCAATATGGCTTAATTTCCATGTTTGGTTTTCTCTTACTACTCTTTGCCAAGTAGAAGATGAAAAAGATTACTTTATCAATAAGCCTTCCAAGATTGAAATGCTCTTATCATATGCAAATTGTCTCACAAGGACATGGTGTAAATTTAGATAAGGTGAACTAGGTTCTTTATATCACTTTCCAGTTTTGGAGAAGCTTGCAACCTCGTGAATTTGGGATAAAGGTAAATTAGAAGAGATTAAAAAGGGATAAGTATGATTAGAAGAGATTAATTAGAGATTAACAACTCATGGGAGTTGGGGGTGATTTAATTAATCAACTAGGATTACTTAATAGGAAAAATTAAGCATATGAAATCCATTTGGAGATGTAGTAGAATTTGAAGAGTTTGAAAGGGGATTTAACTAATAAGAAGGTTTATTAGTTAAATATGAGATTGAAAGGATTAATTAAATAACAATGGTTGATTAATTAATTAAAAGAGGATCATAACTAACGAAGTATCGTTAATTGGTATCCGTGGATGGGGGAAGCCTAGTTACTTAACAATGTGTTGTTAATTAACCAAAATGAAGGGGAATATTATCTAATTAGTGGGAAATCACTAATTATAATGAAATGATAGGACGAGGATAATTAGTGCACTTTTAGTATTAAAACTATGTAGTTAGATTTAGGTGTCTACACATAACATTAGTCCTCCTTGGTCTCATGATAGGCCTTTGGTTGCACATGCATATTCACAATAGTTATAAGCCTCTTGATAAGCCTTTAGTTGAACATGTTACACCAAATAGTTCTAGGCCTCTATGTCTCCTCGTAGGCCTTATTGTGTGCACATTATCTCTAGTGTCTTGCAAGCTAACAATATTTTATGCAAAAATTCTATCTTTATAACTCTCTTTATAGTTTCTCATGGGTCTTCTAGGAGTCCTCATTCTTTTATCCAACCCCATAGGTATAACACATCACATTATACTCAAGTGCTCTACTATTTATGGTTTTCCTCATAGGCATTTTTAGGTACATATTACCACCATTTTAATGCTTTCACTTGAGTCACATTCTATGACACATTTGAGGTTTGACCCTCCATAATCTTTGATCATTGTTTCACCTCCTTGTAGGGTTATTTTGGGCTAGCTCTCATGCTATTCCCCCTCATTTCCTAATGATACACTATATTTATAGGTTCAAATTTATTGTTGAGGGATCAATTCCACACCCAAACCTTACTTTACAAACACATAATGGGGAAAACCTTACTTTGAATATCTAGTTACATACTCTATATCAACACTAAAATATTTTTGTAAAAAAAAAAACATTCAAATATTTACAAAAATACAAAATCAAGACTTGTTTCATAACATACATTGTTTTCACTTTACATTATATATGTTGTTTATTCCTTTGGTTTGATAAATAAAATTTATTCTTTACACACATGCATTCATGTGGTATATTGAGCATGATGTAGAACATACACAAAGTGATACATGATGATAGGTGTTGGCCTACCCACTACCCAGCATCGCTTACCTATGAGAGAATCTAATTTTTCATACTATATCAAGGTTCTATATTTCTATTATAGTTCTTTTCTTTCCTCATTACGCTTGGTTATATATATAGTGTATTTGTTATCTTTTGGACTAACAAGACTAACATGTGTCTTGTGCAAAGTGATTACATTTATTACTTCACTAGCTCTTTTATATCATATGCTATGTGATTTTCATCCCATTTAGATACACTTGCTTTTCATACATGCTTGTTACTTATGTATGTGTGTGCATGCTTGTTTTCTACTCTAATTGTGGCTTAAAGGCCTTAATTGTCTTGTGACATCGTGGGTGTCCCATGTTTGCAATGTAATACCATGTATGTGGTTGTGCATCTATTATTTCTTGGCCTAAGGGCCTTGATTGTCTTGTGACATTGTAAGTGTCCCATGTTTGTAGGCATTTCACCCGTTATGTGATTTTGTTTGATATTTTTACACTTGTTTCTACATTGTATGCACTTTTTACTAACACATGGTTTACTACTGTTGATTATTATTGTTTTCATGCATTGAAACTAAGTTATGGTTATCATGCTTCTTGTTGTTTTTGCTCTTGTTTTGCATCATGTTTTATACCATGCACGTCCCCCTTGTAGATATAATTTCTTTTTGGCGGTCTCCACATCAATTTTTTAGAGGTTATACATAGATTCTCAACTTCTTAGACATAGGTATACATCTTTTATTTTGAGCTACGCATTCACATTCTTCATCACACATGCCTCAAAAGAGGGGGTAAACATTTGGGGTCTATTCTACATTTCAAAAAGAAACAAACATGTAGAGGTAGATAAAAATGCCTCAAAATTAGACTCAGACACATAAATTTAGAAAAATTTACATAAGGTCAAAAATATACCGACTAGTGAGAACCGTGTATAAATGGTTACGACCATATTATATGGTTTTTACCAAGGGCATTTTATCTAAATATTTCAATAGTTTTAGGTTTTTTTATCACTAGTATGACATTCTCATATGGTTTCATACTCAAATTGACTCAGATTGACATAGATTCATAGGGCATGAAGTATATCATTCTCTCTTTCTCCATGACACTCGCTTTTACCTCTAATTTTGGACACATTGGGGGCACATGTATCATTTATTTGGTCATATATCAACATGCATAAGCTTTATTGAGTTTCTACTCAGTTGTGTGACACATGGGAAGAGTATGGGGGTACTTATTCTCTTTTATACTATGTGTCCTAGTTTACAAAATTGGAATTATATCTATCTCGCAATGTATGGTCTCGTGGGGTTACAAAGGTTTTCAAGTGGCTAAGTTATTCATTAGTAGAATTTCCTATCCTCTTGAATTTAAGTAGAAAATATCGGGGTTGTTGAATAAATTTTATACACAACCTTCTTCATTTATGGGGTGCTTCGGCTCCTCGTCCTCTTGGTTATTCTCTTTGGTATGTTGGGTTTGTACACCTAATGCATCAACCTCTCTTCAAACAATTGCAGACTATTCCACCCTAATTCTCCATCAAAATTCAAAAATATAGAATATTCAAGGCACAATAACGAGAGCACATTCCCTCTACAAAACAAACAAGTGTATTCCTTCCATGTTTTTCTACTCTTTTGGTATTTCTTGTTATATATTTCCTTACATTACTTTTATTAAATTTTGAGTTACAATTCAATTTCCTATTTTGGGCATTGCATACACTCCATGTTGCAGGTTTAATTTTAGAGCATGCCTACACCAACACAATGGGATACTACAAAATAAAGTTATTGCTAGAAAATACACAATGTATCTACACACTCAGGTATACTTTCATTTTAAGCATGTAATTTTCAATTTTATACTTAAGGGGGAATATAGACACTCAAATTTGGAAAATTTATCGTTTGACACTATTGATCATGACATTGCACAATTGTATAAATAAATTCACTCTCTTCACTCTTTCTTAGCACACCTCGATAGCACTTCATGAAATTTTTATCTTTACACACCTCTCTAACATCAGTATCTGAAGTTTAACTACATAAAATACATTTAGAAACATCCATTCTTAGGCCCATGAAGTCAAAATATACTTTTCTCCCTCCTATCCAAAATGGATAGTTTCGGCGGGATGTACAATTACATACTGACCCTATTGTATGGTTTTAGATTGACATGTTTTGAACTAATTCTTTCAATTCCATCACATTCTTATGAACAAATATACCCCCTTGGTTGGAATTTCATGACATAATAACCTTTAAAAGCATATATAATCAAGTAAATCATACCTCATTTAGGGACCTGACACTTTATGAACTCCTCGTAAAATATAACACTATAGGAACTCAAAGCTTCATAAAATTTGAAATAACTCATGCACATCAATTAATGTAACACCCTCTACTCGGTCTTAATTCTCCTCCCAAGCATACGAGTCTTCATCTTCATCTCCATCATACAATCAAGAAAAGTGACCCTTCCCAAGCATTTTAGCAAGTGTTAAAATGAAACGAAGCATTGTTGACAAGTTTTGATTGCACAATGGTAGATATCACATGCTAGGAGAATGAGGTGTGGTTTTTTTCTTCTTTGGAGGAGTGGTGACATTGGTGATACATAAGGGTAACCACAACCCAACTTATGTTGAATTTTAGGAACTCTTCTTGCACTACAAGGGTTTTGAGAACAGTTTATAGAGCCATTATAAAGGTGAGTGAAGAAGATTGGAAAAATTGACACACATTTCTAGGTAGGTGAAACACCAAGAAGTTGTAAAGCCAAATTATAAAAAGTTCCAAGACCATACATAAGGACCAGGACTATACAAAAACTATATATTGAAGTGTATAGTTATGACCAAGCTCAATTTCAAGTTATAGTTTCATTAATGAAGTATTTCCAGTTCTAGATCTTCTAGTTCCTGCATTCAAACTACCTAGACTCCTCTAGATCCACACAGAATCAACTAAGTGCACTCTTTTCCTTTTAATTTGACAATTATTAGATCAATAATCACTTTAAAAAGTTTTATTCTGATTTTGTAATTAATGTTGGAAGCTAATTAAATCAGAATATCCACCTGTAACATTATTAATCCTTTCTATGTATGTTAATTGGTTATTCTTAAATTAAAAAGGGTGAGATTCACCTAAAAGGTGAAATCCTATTGTTGCATTATTAAATGATGTGAAGGGACAAAGGGCTAGGTCACTTAGTGAAGCACACCACTCCACACTACTACCACATTGGGTACATTCGATTAACTAAAATTAACTAACTATTGTAGTAGTGGGGATAATTAATCTAAGATATGAAAAATTGTAATAAAGTAAATAAATGTAGTAAAAAAGTATGTAAGCTAATTAACTATGCAAAAGGAAATGCTAACCCGATGTGTAATAAAAAACAGGAAAGAACTCAAATTTGAATAGAAGGTTCTCGTAGGACATGTGTCGCAGACGAAGACTAGAAAATACAGAAGCAAGAATGACTTTGCATAAGTCCCGTAAAAGGATGTCTCTAGAGGATCTAGATGAATTGGATCACCTGGAGAAGGATTGGGGTGCCTATGGGTGCTCGGGCTACAACTGGGCACCCCGTCTCGTGTAAAAGCTTTGAAACTAATCTCTGCAAGGCTGGGAGGTGATCTAGAAACTTCATTGTGTGTCGTATTAGATTCTATGTGCTTCTTTAGATGTCACCAATAATATGAAGGGATTTGAAAAGAAAGACCTGCAAGACCCCAAAATAAGCATCAAACCCTAAAAATAAAAATGCATATGAATGGGTTGGACTGACCTCAACTACCACAATGGTGGACTTACTAATTGAGTGCTACACTACATCTCAAACCCGATGTAGTTCTATGTGCAAGTGTGTGTGAACATGCCCTAGGTTGCTCTTGTGCTAGTCATACTTTGTGAAGTAGTGAGAAATAAATATGTGTAGAAAATGTAATAGAATGTGTGCATGGAATAAAATAGAATCCCTCCCCTATGAAGTGTGATACATATGTCCTAGCCTTATGCCTTGATGATGGAGTTATGTGGATGCAAGTGATCTCCAATGCAATAGATGGATGCAACTCTAGATGAGTGATAGTAGTAAGTGATGCTAGGTCCCTCATTATGGTCTCATAACTTTATATTTATAGGGTTCTCTTAGTCTAATTTCATAATTAACCCTAAAAAGGCTAACCACAAGAAAGATAAAGACCTCAAATGGTTAGAAAGAGCCCAAAAAGTGGCAAGAAAGTGCAAAAGGAACTGGGGCACCCCTGGTGGACCAGGGAACCCCAAGATACTAATTTGGGTGCCCTAGTCGAGGCTAAAATAACATGGGATGACAGAATCTGACTAGGCATATGGGTGTAAGAGGTCGGTAATGATGAAATAAAATAAAACAAGATGGCCAAAAGATGGGGGTTGATTAGTAATTTCTTCACTCAAGAACCTTATAAATAGTAGTATGAGACTGGGATAAATAATGTCTAAAGTGCATGATTTTGTGACTACACATTCTCTATTTTATATTTTTCCCACTATCTTTATGTTAAAAACATGAGAGCACTCATAAGGGATTGAATTAGATCATACTCACACTTCCACACATACTTAGGAGAACAACATGAGGCTTGATCCCATATAAGGGAATATAGTGCAACACTTGGATTGGTTTGGCAAGGTTAACCACTAAGGGTGGCTTAGCCTCACCACACACATTATTTTTCCTTTCGTTATATACTAATTTTATGAAGGGTATTGGAAGTTTCCAAGTTTTCCACTTTGTTGTAGGCGTGTTGACAATATTATATGTTGTTGTGTGTGATCTTGATTCACCCAATGGAAGTGGCATAAAATTTGCAATAATTATGGAAGATCACATATTGACAAGGTGATGTTCCTTTGTGTTTGAGAGGGGAAATTCCTCATTTTATGGGTTTCTTTGTTTTTTTGGTGTTTTTAACCATAAAACACAAAGGAATCAAAAATGGGAAAAAGAAAGAAGAAGGAAGAGGATGGAAAAGTGAGAAATCCATAACAAAATCAAGGTAAATTTTAGTGGTAAATTTTCATAAAGTCATGAATATTTGAGTTTTTAAAATTGGAAATGGAAAATATTCGATGAGTCACCGCTGCTACTTCACGAGAAAATTCCACTGACAAATCCTTAATATGGGTTAGTTTTCCTAGCATTCACACATATAAATGAACTTATGCATGTAATTTTCCAATGGTCCGAATACACATGTGCCCATATTCATTGAAGTATATAACTATACATAGTGATAGTGCATGCATACCGTGTAGGTATAATACATACACAACCATCCATCATTTTTTGAAATATTTTCCATGGAATCCAAATCCTAATCCACCCAACCTATTGCAGTCACTCCAAGCATTGCCACTAAACCCATGCCATCAAAAAGAGCCATCCAATAGAGTGGTCTAACTTAAACGTCCAACGATATGTCCACCAGAGCCATCTAATAGAGCCATCCAAGTGAGTGTCTAACTTAGCCGTCTAACATAGCTGTCCATTTAAGTTGTCTAACTTAGCCACCCAAAATGTCCCTCCATAGAGTTAAAGAGTTTTCCAACAGAATCATCAAATATAACTGTCGATTGAGAGCCATCCAAATCAATTCATCCAACTCACATGCATCTAACTCGAGTCATCCAACACCAAGCGTCCAACTCAAATTTGTCAAACTTAAAGCAGTCCAACTCAAATCCATCCAACTCAAAGGCTATCTATGACAATCCTTATTTGGCATCATTTCCATGTGTTTGGGAAAGTAGAGTAAGAAGGTTGATGCAAGTTTAAAAAAGATTAATAAGACATTTTTGGCTATTTTGGAAACTTGCAAAAACCACTGATGTGTCCAGATCTACGGAAAATATAGGTATATAATAAATATTTTCACCGTATGTTTGATACTATTTAAACTCTTTTATTTTTTATTTAGTGCTATTAATAATATAAATAATTAATACTATTTCTATTACACTTTTAAATGCAAAAATTTTTCAAACACCTTCACAAACTAATGTGTTTCGAGATATCAATCTTGATGATCCTTTTGGTTTTAATGATCTGATTGATCAAAACATTCGTTCACTTGATGACATCAAACTAGGGGAAGATTCATCAAATTCTCATCCAACACCAATAGAGGAAGCTTCTATTCCAGTTTGTTTCCAGAAAAAGGACACGTGAGGATAGAGATATTCCTACTGAGAAACCAGATGCACAAGTTGAAGTTGAAGAAAGTAAAAAAATTTGTCAGAAGAAAGAGGACAAACTAGACAATAGGAAGGACTTTTAGGTTTGATTGGGTAACAAAATATCCTTTTATTGAACCAATAGAGCTGAAAAATAGTAATGATGTTCTAACTCAATGTTGATGCAAAATATGTAGTTGAAACAAGGGAAAGATCATATAATGCAAATCAAACTAGACACCATTGAAAAACACTTGTGGAAAAATATATATTTCCCAAAAGTAAAAGGATGGGAGCATAGTAAGATCTCATAAATGGAAAGATGCAAAAGAGTGCTTGCATGTAAAATATGTAGAAGAATATGAAAAAGAACAAAAGCATTTGAAAAATCTAAATGAAAAAGGTGGCACAATTGTTGCAAAATTGAGCAAAGCTATGGAGACTAAAATGCATGAAAAAGTATTCAATTTTCTATTGTATTCCATATATTGAAAAAGGGCAGACCCATTTCATATTTTTTAGAAAATAAAATTTGTATTAGGTAATTGGCTTACAAAATGTTCCACAATCACATTGGTCATATACCACCTTTAATTTGGGAAATAGATTTTTAATTCTCTGGTGGAAAAGGAGGATATGAAAGAGGCTATAAAAATGCAAAGTTTATTTCCCTTTCAATTGATGAGGTTACATTGTGGATAATACCTCATGGGTTTGTATTCATGTATACACATTTTCAAATGAAGTAAGAAATCCCCATCTCTTAGTAGTTCATAAAATGAGTGAAAATTGTAATTTTGAAAACATTTATAAGTTAGTGTTGTCAAGTTTGAAGGATATTGCAGGTATGGATGATTTTTCCATTATAACAAAGTTGGTTTGCATTGGAACAAATGATGCATCCATGTCTGATGGTATCAAAATTGTCTCTGTGTATAATTGCAGACATAACCTGTTTCCCCTATATGATTGTAATCCATTGCATGGCTCACATAATTAATCTGGCCTATAAAACTATGAGCAATTTCAAAACTGTTGCCAAAGTGGAGGAGCTAATCCGAGATTTTCATGCATATTACTTTGTAACACTCTAAAGAAATGTTTAGAATTTCAAATTTTTTATTGGATTGACAGATGGGAAAAATCTTCTCAAATATGTAGATACTCAGATGGATCTCAATGTATGATCCTGCTTGTAGAATATTTGAAGAATATCCTTCATTGATAGGTTTTATGTACAAATATCACAAGGATGTGGATAAAGCTAAAGACTTATTGTACCATCTAACAAATATTGAAACTTTACTTACACTTTGTGGAATTTTGCCAATGTTGAAGGAGCTAAATGTTTTGACAAAGCATGCGCAAGAGCATTGCATTTACATAACAGACTTCATAAGACTCAAAAAATGTGTGTGTTTGAGTTTAGATTGTTTATATTTGTTAGATGATAGTTTTAAGGGTCCTATTTTTAAAGTGGAATGTATTAACAAACCTTAAGAATGTAATTTGTTGGTGCTGATTTTAATCCTCTTCCATTTTTCCATGTTTCCCCTTTGCTCTTTGTGCTATGAAACTTTTTTCCTCATGAAATCGATGATGTGAAGTTGTAGCTCCATTCTTGTGCATTGGATTGTTTGCAAACTCATTACCTTGCCCTAATTTGCTAAGGAGAAATGTGTTTTGCCCTAATTTTTCCCGTTCAAACACCTCTACCATTTTTCCCGTGTTTTCCCAACCTTTAGAGCTTGAAATTGTTCATTTTATACATATTTTCCCTCAAATATCCCTTTCCATGGTCATAAATTTCCTAAAAACACTTTCCATTTGTCTTTTGATTGAAAAATTCTTCACCCACGAAGGAAAAATTGATTTTGGGCATCCCTGAAATTTCATGTGTTTTTTTACGATCAGATGGGTGTCATTTGCCCGTCAAATTCATCTTCAGATTTGAGGGCATCGCTGAAAACTTTTACGTCTTTTGATGGTCATACAAGTGTCCTTTTGCCATCAAATTTTAGCTCACAAATCTTCTCCTATGTGGCTTGTTTTAATTGGACAAGGATCGGTGGGTCATTTCTAAAGACTTAACGTTTTTTGTGTTTTTGGAAAAAAGTGCAAATTTCCCCCAGTAGCTCTGTAGGTCCCAGAGGAGGTACATGTGTCACAAGCAGAGTGAAGGCAGACGGGCGGGTATTTTTGTGCCTTAAGGAATTTTGGAAAAAGAGTTAAAGTACAAAGAAAATGCCTAGGGCCTGCAACGAATCAAAATGGAACATGTGGCGGCTTCAGAGCACAGGCCCACAATGAATCAGAGGAGGACACGTGTTATGTTTTCATCAAAAGTGGGATGGAAGGTAAGAGGTGGACACATGTCATGTTTTCATCAAAATCGGGATGGAAGGCTGGTGGAGGACTTAGAATTTTTTTTTTTTTTTGGTGAAAGGGAGAAAAAGTTGTGAAAAAGCCGCGGGTCCATCGAGCCAATCAAGAGAGGACATGTGGTAGGATCAGGGGTAGAAGGGAGTGCGGGCTGCCGAGGAAAAAAGGAAATGTTGCCTTTTTGGAAAAATGAGTTAAAGTGGTAATTTGAAGTGTGGCTCTGTAATGAATCAAAGGGAGACATGTGGCAGGGACAGAATCGAAGGTGCGGGAGTGCGAGAGGAAATGTTGAAAAATTTCCTTTGGTGAAAAGGAATTAAAGTATGAAATCAGAGTGCTTCCCCTCAGCCAATCATATGAGGACACATGTCTTGTGGGAGGGCAGAGTGGTGGAGGAAAATTGAATTTTTTTCCTTTTTCCAAAAAGGTGGAAATGTGTAGAATCGAGCCGCGATTCCGATGGGACCCACCTTGGGACATGTGTCAAGTGCAAATCTCAAGGGTGGAGGGGCGGAGAAAAATGTCAAATTTTTACATTTTTTCAAAAAATGTTAAAATGTCAAAAAGTGATCCCAAGCCCATTTCTAATCACATTATGACATGTGGAGGGCTCAGATTGAAGGGAGAAAGGAAAATCAACGGTAACTGTGCATTTTTCAATTTGGCCACCATTTTTGCTCCAGGAAGTGTGGAAATGCATTTTTGCATCGATTTTGATCAAATTTTTAGCGAATTCATGTTGTTTTTGCCTTCAAGGATCAATGGAATAGATTTGAAAATTCAAGTTGCATATATCCGAGGTACTTTTGAGATGAAATATTGTTCGAGCTTGAGCAAAAACGTGAAATATCGATCCAAAAGTTACAGAGTCAAATTTTGGAGGGATAAGGATGAAATAATGAAAGGAAGGGGGTCTGCATGCTTTGAATATGAAAAACGTGCCTCCACAATGGATAATGATGTGAATTTTGCAATGATTCACCTTTTTTGAGGCACCTAGCAAATTTTGAACATTTTTCTGTTAGATGTCCCTTTCTACAAGTCATGAGTGAATTTGTAACAAACTAAGATGCCATAGGATATTATTTTCTTAGGAAAGAAGGATCAAATGTAAACAAATGATATATAATGCATGTTTTGAGACATGCAAAAGGTTGGGAAATTGAAAATCATGAGAAAATTTTGAGAGAAGCTCATCTTTTGAGAAACCCTCCAAAAAACCTGGTTAATGTCTTCTGTGTTAGATCTTCATTCATGTTCAGTTGGTTATAAGTTTATAACCATCACACAGTGTTGAGATTGTTCCTGAAACTCTCCCCTGCTGGTGAATCTAACAAGCTTTTGAATTAATCTATGTTATTTTGGGCAATATGATGTATGTTATCATTTTTTAATGTCTGTAAATAGTTTTCCTTGTTCTTGTTGCAATCTTGCATTGAAATCTTTAGGAATCACACAGATCTCATCTTTATTGATAGTTTAGTGGCATTTTCATTTTCATTTGTCAAAAAGCTTTCATCTGGAATTAAAAATAAGTAGTTTAAAATCACTTCACCTTCATTTGTTGACAAAGATTGCTTGTAATCCTTTAGGGGTACCTTAGGCGTGATTTGATTAGAGATTTTGATGTTTAATTGAGTCCTTTAACTCAAGATTTTGTGTTTAGGTCTCAAAAATTGTGTGAAGAGTTCAAACCTGGGCCTCCATTTGTGTATCTCTTCTGGTTGAAAGAACATCCTGACTTTTTTGAAGCATTTTATTTGATAGTTTTTAAAATGTTATAAGAGGTTGTCGATCTGGCATAGTCGAGTTTTTCTTGTCAATATCCCACCAAAAATCATTCTAAACAAATAATTCTACCCCATACTACCCTTGTTTTAGCCTCGCATACCCATAGAAGATTAAGATCTATTTACTAAAGTATGCGAAGCAGATCGAGATTTCAAAATGTCTTCAGTAACCCTTGCCTTGCATTGAAGTTATCTCCATAATTTGGAAGTGAAAACTTGTGAAAGTCAGATTTGGAGTGTTGATCATATTTTCCCAAGGCCCTTTTCATACTATTTGCACAAATTAAGGGATATATTCATCTCATTCACCATTTGAGGGTTACAAAATAGGTCCTCTTACCTTGGTTGAAAGGCATAACCTAAAATAGTTAGGACAAGATCAAGTCCTATTTGAGTGTTATCCATCTCTCCACAAATCTCAGTGTTAGTTAGATCACATCCTCGGCTACAAAACAACATACATCATGATCTATCTGTCTTCAAGCTTCATGCCATATCTTTGATGTCTTCTCGACTGAAAATTTTAACAAATTTGGGTATCAACACCAGTGGCACCATTACCGGGAAGAAGAATGCAATATCCAGACCAATTTGTTAATCTGGAGTTTCATTGAGAGATTGATTTTGATTCACTGCCAGTCCATATCTATTTAGCCCGTCAACAACACCAGTGGCACCGTTGCCGGGAGTTGTTGAAAATATTTGAGATATTTGGATACATGTCAAACCCTGGTAATGTTTCTTACAAATGCTACATGCAAGTACATTGTTGAAGAATCATTTTATAATCAGATTTGCAAGGATTAAGTGAAGATATAAGTTCTGCCTACAATTTTATTATTTTCCAGCAGTAGTTGCACTTCATTTGCATTTGTGGTTGATAGATTCAAGAAAAGGGAAGGTCTGATCTATAAAGTTTGGCAAGATTTTCAGTGTTGATAGGTATTTGATAGAGTATTTTAGTGTATTTACACAACTAGGGTGAAAGTCCTTAGTGGCGACTCCATGCTGATTTGATCTTGATGAATACCCGTGTCTTAGCTTTCATCATTTATTTTTATGTTGCTAATATTTACAAAATTCGAAGGAAGAAGATCTCTCTTTAGGAGGGACCCAAGTAGAAAGTTATTTCAAGAATTAGGAAAGATAGTTTTAGAAGAAAGAAAGGTTTGGAAGGTTGTTGAGGGTTAGACATCAGGCAAAGGTATATCCATTGGTGAGAGAGATCAGCCTTTAGTAGAGGATTATCACTCTTCTTCCAGTGATTCTGATTCAAGAAATATTCTCACAAATTTGTTTACCTCAACTAGTGAAGGTCCTTCTCATTGTACCTGGTAAGTTCTTTTCTCAATCTGCACATGTGTGCTTCAATTCAAATAAAACTTTCCAAGAAAATTAGCACCTAGAGAATACCAATCTTGTGAACCACATTCTTGAGCCCCAAAGACCTCACACTCCTCATCAATTTGTGTCACCCCCAAGATCACCTCAAAACAATATGGCTCAGCCTAGACCTCCATTTTTTGTTAACACCTTTGGTCCTATAGACTTTAGAGGAATGGTTGGTTATCCTAATGTTATCCCTCAAGATGTGAGGAATAGGTTGCCAAAGTTCCAAGGTAACAATGCAATAATTGGTGATCAACATCTCAAACTTTTTATTAACATGATGGAGGAATTTGAGATTGAGCATGAAGATGTGTATATTAAATTGTTCATTCATACACTAGAAGAGGATGTAAGGGATTGGTACAAGGCTCTGCCTAATAATTCTATTGATTCATGGACTGAAATGAACAATGCATTTAGATTGTAATATGGTGACAAAACTAATCCTAGGTTTCTATTGTCTAAATTTGAAAATATCAAGAAGAACCCCAATGAATCAGTTCATGACTTCAACACAAGGTTTAACAAAACTTTGAGAAGGCTGCCAGTTAATTTGAGGCCATGTGATCAGTCATGCTTGATCAAATATGCAGATGCATTTGATAAGAAGGCAACCTATTACCTAAGAGACAAGAACCCTACTAATTTGAGGTAGGCCTTCACCATGGCACTGTAGATTGAAAACAATATCAAAGAAATTGGGAAACCTCTCAAGAGAGATGGTGTAAAGTTGATAAACCCGAAAATCATCAAGAAAGCAAGAGTGTAGAATTGGAGGAAGTGGTGAAAACTATGGCGGGGGCTGTCAAAGAGATTTGCTACAAGTTAGAAAGATCGAGAAGGGAATTGGGCGGACTTCACAAGGTTAGCAAAAAGCACAAAACCATGAAAATTTTTCCAATCATCCTAGGGGTGATCGAGATCCGATGATATAGGGAAAGGACCCCAGGGTCTGTAAATAGAGTCCTCAAGCATGTGAAGGAAGAGTATTACCCGATCCCCTAACTACTAGGGTTGCTACTTGTTGAGGAGGTTACTTGATATTGATTGGTGTGATAGGTTTTTTCTACCCCATCCTCCATGTGAAGTGGACTAGTAAGATGGTGAAACTAATAATGATGATGGTACGATGATGGTATACGTATGATGGGTTGTTCTTCAAGCTCACAAGAAGGAGCAACATCAACTGAGGTAATAAGTGTAAGGAAAGCTACAAACTTTTGGGATTGCATCAAACGGGTACAAGTCTTTCTTCCCCTCATACTCTTTGAAGTTGATGTAGTGTAAGATTTTGAAATTCTTAACAATGACTTTGAATACTTAAGAGCTTTGATGATCAAGAAGTATGATGGAGGTATACCTTCGGAGGAAAATAGACAATTGTTAATGAATGCTTGTTGTGGCTCAAGAGAAAGAGTATACCACTAGGATCAAGGTTGTTAAGGGAGTTGGGCCTCAAACCAAACTAAAAACCCCTTACTTACAAGTACTCCCAAAGAAGCTCCTATAAGAGAAACACACTGCCAAAATCTCTGCTGTCCCGAGTAAAAATTACAGATCCTCCTCATGACCAAATTACCAAGAATCCATTGCTATCTAGTGAATCTTCTTGTCTCCATTCCAATGCTTCCTTACCAAAGAATGTTCCCTATGACATAGCCCAAGTATTGAGCCAAATCAAAGTGAGTGTTCCAATCATTGAGTTGCTTAGGATTCCTGAGCACAAGAAGAGAGCATTTGAGTACCTAGGTTTGAAAGAAGAAAAGATTACTCCAAGTAGAAATGTAAATGTTGTTGAAACTCCTCCTCGATCATTACAGACCTTGAAACACCACCAGAATTAGAGGATCTTGGAGAAACACCTGAGGTATACTTGGGGACATCCTTGGTTGATTCCCAATTGAATGTTGATCCATTCTTTACAACTTTGATCATAAAGGATAGACTACTTCACAATTATATGTTTGATTTCAATGCATCATGCAATGTCATGCCTCTAGAAGTCATGAATGAGTTGGATATCAAAGTGACAACAGCCTATGGAAAGTGTATTGCCATGGACTCAAGAGAAGTGTTGGTAGTTGGTTGTGTGAAGGGTCTGGTGGTGCAACTTGCATCTTATCATGGGAGGAATTTAAAATTGGATGTTGTGATTATCGATTCCCCTACCAAATGGGGTATGTTACTATCAAGAAAGTGGGATGCAAGTGTTGGAGGGAGTGTCCAAATGGACATGTCTTTTGCCACTATTCCCATTGAAGGCAACCTTGTCAAGCTCTATGGAGAAAAGAAGATGTTGCATCTAATTGAGGATCCAAACAATGCTTCTTATGAAGTATTATTTGCTGATGTTGATGTTGATAATTTTATTGGGTTTGCTGATGGTAAGGAGCACAAGATGGATCAGTCAAAGTGCCTTGAATAGGTAGGTTCTCCTTGGACCTTGCTATTTGATGGAGCTTGCTCCAAATTTGGAAATGGTGCTGGTATAATTCTGATTTCTCCTAGCTTGGAAGAGTTTGTTTTTTCCTTCAAGCTTAATTTTGAATGTACTAACAACATTGCTGAGTATGAAGCCTTGTTGTTGGGTCTAAGAATTGCATGGAAGTATGGTGTCAAGGACATCATTGCAAAAGGATATTCAGAGCTAGTTGTCAAAAAAATAAGAGATTCGAGCTAATGCAGAATGCGGTGTTGGTACCCAAATTTGTTCTCCTTTTCAATTTGAGTAGCATCAAAGATATGACATGAAGCTTGAAGACAGATAGATCATGATGTATGTCATTTTGTAGCCGGGGATGTGATCTAACTGGCACTCAGATTTGTGGAGAGATGGATAACACTCAAATAGGACTTGATCTTGTCCTAACTGTTTTAGGTTGTGCCTTTCAACCAAGGTAAGAGGACCTATTTTGTAACCCTCAAATGGTGAAGGAGATGAATATATCCCTCAATTTGTGTAAATAGTATGAAAAGGGCCTTGGGAAAATATGATCAACACTCCAAATCTGACTTTCACAAGTTGTCACTTCCAGATTATGGAGATAATTTCAATGCAAGGCAAGGGTTACTGAAGACATTTTGAAATCCTGATCTATTCTGCATACTTTAGAAAATGGATCTTGATCTTCTGTGGGTATACAAGCCAAAATAGGGGTAGTATGGGGTAGGATTAGTTGTTTAGAATGATTTTTGGTGGGATATTGACAAGACAAACTTGACTATGTCAGATCTTTGACAAACTCTACAACATTTGAACAACTATTAGATAAAATGCTTCAAAATAGTCGGGATGTTCTTTCAACCAAGAGATAGAAAAATGGAGGCCCAAGTTTGCACTCTTCACACAATCTATGAGACCTCAACGCAAAATCTTGAGTTAAAGGACTCAATTAAACATCAAAATCTATGATCAAATCACGCCTAAGGTACCCCCCAAAGGATTACAAGTAATCTATGTTAACAAATGAAGGTGAAGTGATTTTAAACTACTTATTTTCAATGCCGATGAAAGATTTTCTGAAAAATTAAATTGCAAATGCCACTAAACTATCAATAAGGATGAGATCTATGTGATTCCTAAAGATTTTAATGCAAGATTGCAATAAGAACAAGGAAAATTGTTTGTAGACATTAAAAATGATAACAGACATCATATTGCCCAAAATAACATAGATTAATTCAAAAGCTTGTTAGATTCATCAGCGGGGAGAGTTTTAGGAACAACATCGAGCATGTGTGATGGCTATACACTTGTAACCAACTCAACATGAATGAAGATCTAACACAGAAGAAATTAACCAGGTTTTTAGAGGGTTTCTCAGAAGATGAGCTTCTCTCAAAATTTTCTCATGATTTTCAATTTCTCAACCTTTTGCATGTCTAAAAACATGAATTATATATCATTTTTTTACATTTGATCCTTCTTTCCCAAGAAAATAATATCCTATGGCATCTTAGTTTGTTACAAATTCACTCATGACTTGCAGAAAGGGACATCTAACAGAAAAACGTTCAAAAAGTTTCCAGTGCCTCAAAAAAGGTGAATCATTGCAAAATTCACATCATTATCCATTGTGGAGGCACATTTTTCATCTTCAAAGCATGTAGACCCCCTTCCTTTCATTATTTCATCCTTATCCCTCCAAAATTTGACTCTGTAACTTTTGGATTTGATATTTCACATTTCTGCTTGAGCCCGAACAAAATTTCATCTCAAAAGTACCTCAGATCTGCAAATTGAATTTTCAAATTGATTCCATTGATCCTTGAAGGAAAAAACGACATGAATTCACCAAAAATTTGATCAAAATCGATGCAAAAATGCATTTCCACACTTCCTAGAGAAAAATGGCGGCCAAATTGAAAAATGCACAGTTACCATTGTTTTGCCTTTTTCCCTTCAACCTGAGCCCTCCACATGTCATAATGTGATTGGAATTGGGCTTGGGATCAATTTTTGATATTTTAACATTTTTTGAAAAACATAAAAATTTGACATTTTCTTCACCCCTCCACCCCGAGATTTGGCATTGACACATGTCCCAAGGTGGATTCCATCGGAATCGCAGCTCGATTTTACACATTTCCACCTTTTTGGAAAAAAAGATTTTTTTGAATTTTCCTCCACAGCTCCACCCTCCCATAAGACATGTGTCCTCATATGATTGGTTGAGGGGAAGTGCTCTGATTTCATACTTTAATTCCTTTTCACCAAAGGAAATTTTTCAACATTTCCTCCGCACTCCCGCACCTCCGATTTTGTCCCTACGTGTCTCCCTTTGATTCATTATAGAGCCATACTTCAAATTACCACTTTAACTCATTTTTCCAAAAAGGCAACATTTCATTTTTTCCTCTAGTGGCTGCACTCCCTTCTGCCCCTGATCCTGCCACGTGTCCTCTCTTGATTGGCCCAACAGACTGCTGCAACCTTTTTCACAACTTTAACTCCCTTTCACCAAAAAGAATTTTTTTTGTAAGTCCTCAGCCTTCCTTCCCGCTTTTGATGAAAAGATGGCATGTGTCCATATTTGACCTTCCATCCTGGTTTTGATGAAAACATGACACATGTCCACCTCTGATTCGTTACATGCCTGCGCTCTAAAGCCGCCATGTGTTCCATTCTAGATTCATTATGGGCCCTAGGCATTTTATTTGTACTTTAACTCTTTTTTCCAAAATTCCTTAAGGCACAAAAAGACCCACCCATCTGCCTTCACTTTTCTTGTGACACGTGTACCTCCTCTGGGACCTGTGGAGTTGCATGGGAAATTTGCACTTTTTCCAAAAACACAAAAAAGTTAAGTCTTTAGAAATGACCCGCCGATCCTTGTCCAATTAGAACAAGCCACGTAGGAGAAGATTTGTGAGCTAAAATTTGACAGGAAAAGGACACCCGTATGACCATCAAAAGACACAAAAGTTTAGTGATGCCCTAGAATGCTAAAGATAAATTTGATGGGAAAATGACGCCCGTTTGACCGTAAAAAAACACAGAAAATACCAGGGATGCCAAAAATTGATTTTTCCTTCATGGGTGAATAATTTTTCTATCAAAAGACAAATGGAAAGTGTTTTTAGGCAATTTATGACCATGGCAAGGGATATTTGAGGGAAAATATGTACAAAATGAACAATTTCAAGCTCTAAAGGCCGAGAAAACACAAGAAAAATGATAAAGGTGTTTGAACGGGAAAAATTAGGGCAAAACACATTTCTCCTTAGAAAATTAGGGCAAGGTAATGAGTTTGCAAATGGAGCTACAACTTCACATCATCGATTTGATGAGGAAAAATGTTTCGAGCACAAAGAGCAAAGGGGAAACATGGCAAAATGGCAGAGGATTAAAATGGGCATCAACACAATTTACTTCTTAAAATTCAATATACATGATCATCTGTGTATAAAAACACATGGAAAAGAGATACCACTTCATACTTTTCAGAAAAAGTGTAGATTTGGTTGGGTCAGAGATGGAGGAAGTAAGAGTGACATGTATTTTATATGAAACAGTATTATTTGAAACTTGAAATAAATTGAAAAAGATTTCTTTATCTTTATCTACAGAGATCCGTGAAAGATTCAAAAAGGATAAATTACTTGAAGCAATGAGAATTGTCAATCCATAGTTTTGGAATACACGTGGTGGCATTCTTGAAACATCCATCAATACTTTATTTATCAAATACATGACTAGTCTAATTGAACATTTTTGCAAGCGAGAAGAGATAAATGGAGTTGTTGTTGAAGGTATTTTACAAAAAAATTGTTGAGTTCTCAGTCCCATGATTTTTCCACTACTATGCTAGAGCAATTTTGGTTTCTGGAAGAGCCAAATGAAAATGGTTCCATTAGAAGACTTTGGAAGAAGATTTATTCTAGTAGTATTTTGCGAGAGGATTTGAGTGAGTATATTCAGCTATATGAAATTTGTCAAACAATGATTTTAGGTTCTATTGAAGATGAGAGGGTATTCAGTGCATTGTCCTTTGTAAATTCAAAATTCCAAAACATATTAGATAGAAATTTAGAAAGTCTTCTGAGATTGTATGTATCCAATTACTATGTGGAAAATTTCCCTTATGAGCGAACACTTGCATTATGGAATTCTCTCATAGAAAGAAGAGGAGTCGGTAACATTTTGACTGATTCGGGAGATTTGAACACATATACAGAACATGCTTCCAATTCTATAGTGTTCCAAGACACAAATGAATGGGTTACACCAGGACTGTTTCAATTGCCAGAGTTCTAATTTCTTGTATACATTATTGACATTATTGACATTGGAAAATGATTTGATACTGATATATTTCATATTCATTAATGATAATCAATTGGTCTTAATAGAATTTTTTTACTTGTAACAAATTTGTATTTTTTATATTTTGCTTTATTAATGAAATAAAGACTGATTTATTTGGCTCCGTCTGTGTGATTTTTGATTAATGTTTTATCTATGCATGAAACATAAATATTTTCAAAAACTATGCATCTCAAACCATCCTTTATTAAATAGTAACATAAAAACATTCACAATGAGTAGAAATCCAATTATAAGTTTGCATATTAAATTGTTGAAAACATTTAAAAAATGCAACACAATAATTAATATAATTCCAATTCAAAAATAGGCTTGTATTTATTCATTCAAGAGGTAGAATACTTTATGAAGACATGTTTTCATAAAGCATTGTTGGCCAATACAGTTACAAAATTGTTGGTTGTTAATGGTTTTCAAAGCTTCTAGGAAAATTATGTCATATAAGAACACATTATGAGGGAATCTTCTTTTACGCCTATGATTCTAATCATAGTTTTTGTTGGGCCCGTGAAATATTGACTAAGTATGAAGACACATGGGCACACAGACCCCAATTATAGGATGGTGTGCAAGGAAAAAGTGCATAAGAGAAAAGGCTCAAGGAAGCATATAGCATGTGTGGCACATAAAAGGAGGTTCAGGACTTAGCCAATTCAAGAAACAAAGGTAGAACACATGAAAAGTGTGATCGGTTGTGTGTGGATAACATGCCATCTTGGCAATAGGTGGCCCAGAAAGAGCATGCCAACAAAGGAATCTTCTAGAAGACCATCATGAGATGGAGTGGAGAGCTCAGGCCTGAGGAAACATGCTCGCTGAAGGACCACATTCAACACTTGGCGACGGATCTGAGGGCATGGAAAGGTGAGTTGGCAACGTGGGAAGGTGATAAATACAAGTTCTTGTGGACCAAGAAAGGAGGAGATAGACATAAGAGGAGAAGATAGGAGAGATACACATAGAGAGAGATAACATGGGTAAAGCTATGTAGGATTACTGCAAGTGGGGCTCTGATGTACTTGAGCTCAACATTGTAATTTCTTTTCTATTTTTGTGTAGATATACATGCCTAGAGATGTACATGACTCATTTGCACGCTCGCGCTATGGCTCTTTGTAATGAAACAATGAATACAATGAGGTTACCTATTGCAATTAGATATGAATATCAGTGGGTTTCATGTATATTTCGTTCATAGAAGTTATTTTTCCTTTCATGCTATGAATGAATGGTTGTAGCTTTCTTTCTGTTATATTATATGTCATGGAGTATTTTAAAACACACAGTCTAAAGAAAATACAAGGATCTAGAGGCCGTCCTGAGCCCTATAATCCTTGTATGTCTAAACTTCTTTCCTGAATACTCCTATACTAATCATTGATGAATGCTTCCCACTAAAAAATCACATAAAGAAAGATTCGGCACTGCACGTGCCTCGGGTGAGTGCTCACTTCTCTTGGGTGATAAGTTGGCGTGTATGGGATTCCTTCCTCTTATAATGGGAGTAAAATTGACTACATCTTGGTTCCGTTTCCGGACATCTTTTCGAAGTTGTAGTGGGATATAACATGCATCATGATCTCGTATAAAGACTAATGAAAGATTGGTTGACATTGGAAAATGTTGAATCATAGTTCAAGAGCACGGAGGATGAATTTTCCCGAGAGATTCAACACTGGACTGAGTTTGATACACATAGATGGGTAGAGGAGAATCTCTACCATGCTCGTATGAGACTTTTTTCTGCACGCTTCCCAAGAGAGTTATTTGGGTGGATTTCAACATATGCATCTAGATCAAGTTGGCATTATGGATCATAGATATGGAACAAAGAAGACTACCAAAGGTTGCGGGATGTAGATCTGATGTGGACCCATGCCAGATCACCGTGGGGAGGAGTACTAGCTAGCTACACACTGGAATACACCATTTCCACGTATTCTTGTCCAGAGGTTGCTGAGTTCAAGTTTCTACGAGAACCTAGGGGACCATTTCTACGTGCTTTATCCCTCTAGCTATGAAGATATTGATGGTTACCATGAGTCTAAAAATGCTCCCAATGGCCGGCTAAACCATTCTGAGCACTGGGTAAAGAAGATTGGGTGGAGGAAGATGGCAGATGACACGACAAAAAAGGAGAGGGAAGAAAGATGGCTCAAGTATGGTGAAGCATGTGAAAGGGAGATTACTAGATGATGTGAAGTTGCTAGTGTGATGGATCTATGGAAGTAGACATTGCGGGAAGGAATTGAGGTTCACGCGGAGGACATGGAGCCTAAGCAATCTATGCTACCCCATCTTGGAAAGCACGTGAGGGAGACCCCTTTGGCTTCTAGTGAGAGTTCATCACATGGAGAAAGGAGAGTCATTGGTGCATATCTAAACCCACCTAGTGACCGAGCCACTGGCGCTTGGTTTTCCCGAACCAGGAAGAAGTATTGAACCAGTTGAAACTAGTGGAAGAACTAGATCCATGCCTAGGAGATAAAATCTTACATTCCCTTCTTCTATGGCTACACATATTCCATTATTTGGAGGAGTTTTTGGACAAGGGGAAAGTGTACAAACTTCTGGTCTTACACCAGGGAGTGGCATAGGACAAAGTAGCGGTGGTGGGGCACCATCATAGACCATCAGCGCACAGTTTAGTGGGATCATGGGGGCACTTGGAAAAGCTCCTATAGGCCCTATTGGACCCAAAGTGTTCCCGGTGGATATAGTGGCTCTAGAGGTATAGGACCCGGTGCACTGGTGGATCGGAAGTGGAGGAAACACTGGAGGGAACCAAGGCTCTAGTTCAAGATAAGGACCCCAACCACCACCTCAAGTTTTCTTTGAAATTTCTCTGCACTTACCAGACTACAGGGGCATTGAGGATGCTATGGAACATGTTCGTAAGTGTGAACTACTATGGCACGTGAAAGGTATCACAACCCCAGAACGAAAGGCTAGTCAATTAGTAACCACGTTGCAAGGGCACACACATAGCTGGTATAGAAAGTATGATCCTCATCAAACAGTGGTGGATTACACTGCCTTAAACAATGCATTCCTGGCAGAGTTCCACATTCCTGAGTTTGAGTAAAAAAGCATTAGCGCTTTGAAGGAGATGCAACAAGGAATGATAGAGAATGTGTGGGAGTACGATGCACGCTTTTAAGACTCTCTTGTCTAAATTATCATATGATATACATCCTTCTCCGCATGCACAATGGTTAGTTGGAGGATTGATCACCCCTTTTAGAAGGGCCCTGTCTCATAAGAATTTCATAGACCCACACAAAGAATTGGAGGCTGCCTTACATGCTGAAGCCGTTGGTAGTATTTATACTAGTGTTAGCCCATTCTTGGAGGCTCAGATTGCTGCTATGGCTAAACAGGTGGAAAAGCTATCTCCAAACTCAGTCCATGAGACTCAAAGTGGTTTGTGGTTCACAAATTGTGAGATAAAGGGGCACGTTAAGGATAATTTCCCAGGAGGGTGGTAACACTTGTAACATTAGATTGTGAAATATGTCATGGGGACCATGATGCCGTAGATATCCTTGCTACAGTGTGTGATAATGTATCATGTTATTGCAAGATTTACACCTCCACGACCCATGATACTAAAGACTGTAGGCTCATTGATCAGATATATGAGGCCATTGATCATGTGGTGTGCCAAACCAACATTGCCAGTAGTTCTAAGAATGATGATCACCGTTATGAGGAGCACGTAGATGGAGGCGGATGAGGAAAAGGTTTTTGAGGAGGATTCCGTGGATGAGGTAACTGTGGAGGAAGGAGTGAGTTCCCACAAGGGACATGTTTAAAATGTGGATCTATAGAACATTACAAGCGTGAGTGCCTAGACTTGTTGCAGTGCTCATGGTGTGGAAAGAAGCATAAGTATGAGGAGTGCCCAGAGTTATATGAGCATATGAATCAGCAGACCCGGAAGCTCAAAGGCACTGCAATGGTAAACATCAAGAAGGCAAACACATAATGGATGCCTCGGGTAACATAGGATGAAATTTTGGAGTCTCGTGTAGGTAACAAGGCGAGAATCCACACATGCAAGAGAGATACCAAGACAGAAGAGCCTTGTTTCAAGAGAAGAGGTCATTCATGGGAAGTACCTAGACCCTGCGCATCAGAAGGAGATATATCAAGACACCATAGATGTTATTCAAAGCTTGCAAGGGGATATCCAGTGTCTAAAAGAGAAATCTAGGAGGGAGGAACAAGGAAGGAGGATTGAGGCACAAAAAGATGACTTGGATGAGGTCAAGGAGGTGTACAAAATTCTAAGGTAGGAGAACATCATTCCTTTGTTAGGATCCTTGTTGAGAGAGAAGGTACCATGTGCTAGAGAAGAGCATGAGAGGTAAGTCTTACATGCAAACCTTCCCCCTCATAGCCTCGACTATGACAAGGAGATTACATTAAATGTAGTTGTGGATGGATGGATCCTCAACAATATACTCATTGACACTGGTGCGAGAGGTTAATGTTTTGACTTTGGATGCATGGAATCAGAAGGGGAGACCTACGTTACAACCATATTCAAATGTGATGTATATGGTGAACAAGACTAAGGAAATGCCCATCGAAGTCTTAAAGGATGCAACTATTACTATCCAGGGATCCAAGTTTACTTGGGACTTTAAAGTCTTGGTGCTCGGCCGAGGTGGACAATTTACCAAAGACTACTTGGGTGCCCTTAGTGTTACAAGAACAATGTGGACCTCCGATTCAACATAGGGTACATTATTTTTGAGAACAAAGAGGAGCGGGTCATTATGCCCCTGGTTGATGGGAAGTCAGTGCTCTACATTGAACCATTGGGAGAAGAGGTTTTGGACAAGATCTATGTGTGCTCAATTAGAGACCCTGAGATGGTACACCCTATTAACGGGGTTATCTAGTTTGAGGATGCTCAGTCAATAAGTGATACCACTAGCCTGGCATGTGATAATTGGGTGCATGGGACTTATGAATTAATGGGATGGTAGTTGAGAGGATCGGTGACCCAGGTAACTAAGGCATGCATGGTTCGACACCTTGGGGGAAAAGAACTGCCCAAGTACTCCAGAGGAGCCTTCCTTGAGATATTTTTGCAGGAGATAGAAGCTCAGTGGAAAAATGAAAAGGAATGAAGGGGGATGCTGAGTTACATCTTGCTCGGCATAGAACTCGGGTGGTGGGAAATGCATCAGAAATCCTTTTAGAATGACGCGAGGTAAGAATTGCTCTCTGTCAGATTTTCTAGAAGTAATATACCCACCATCATTAAGGAGTAACATGGGAAGGAGCCCACCTCTTTCCATATATAGGAGTGTGAACAGGTTTGGAGAGAAGGTGCGGAGGCCTTACCACCTTCCCTCTGGGTGAAAAATTTGTATTCTACACTTTGCGGGGTTATGCACACGCATGGTCCATTCATTCATAGACATGCCACCAAACAAGGAATTGGAAAGAGCTTGTGGTTGATATTATTCAAACCTTTGAGTATCAGAGTACCAAACCATCAGTTGATAAGGCCTTGCAAGGTATCAAGCACCTTATAATGGGGGATAGTGCCAGAACGGAAGATAGGCTGTTGGAACTACTAGGTGAACCAGGATTAGAGGCGTGCTTTGAAGAGATTGAAGAAACAGAAGAATCCCAACTTGAGCGCACGTGTTTGGAAAAGGAAAAGGGAAAGTTAGTATATGTGATTGATGGAGAGGAACCAGAGAGTTTAAATGTTAGCCATTCTGTGGGGACGCGTGAAGTGGTGGGTAGTGCAGATGCTCACGTGCATGCCTACCATGAGCCTTTAAAGACAAAGAAGGTTAACATCAGTTCAGGAGAAGAACCTAAGGAAGATATTATTGGGGATTATTGGATGGAGAAGGAAGTATCAAGGATCATTGATCTATTGCATGAATTTAAGGATTTATTCCCGTGTGGGTACCATAAGTTAAAAGGTGTCTACCATTCCTTAGGGGAGATGAGGATAAATCTGAAGGAAGGTGTGTTCCTGGTTATAAAAGGCCCTCTTGGATGAATCCCAACTTACGTGTGAAGGTTAAGGAGGAGATAGACATAAGAGGAGATGATAGGAGAGATATAAATAGAGAGAGATAACATGGGTAAAGCTCAGTAGGATTACTTTGCGAGCTGGGCTCAAGTGTATGTCCTGAGCTCAAAATTTTAATTTCTTTTCTATTTTTGCGTAGATATACAAGCCTAGTGATGTACATGATGCAGTCTTCCCGCTATGGCTCTTTATAATGAAATGATGAATACAATGAGGTTACCTATTGCAATTAGATAAAAATATCGTGGGTTTCATGTATATTTCATTCATAGAAGTTATTTTTCCTTTCATGCTATGAATGAATGGTTGTAGCTTTCTTTATGTTATATTATATGTTATGGAGTCTTTTAAAACACACAGTCTGAAGAAACTACAAGGATTTGGAGGCCGTCCTGAGCCCTGTAATCCTTGTATGTCTAAACTTCTTTCCTGAATACTCCTATACTAATAATTGATGAATGCTTCCCACTAAAAACTCACATAAAAGAGAGAATCAACACCCGTGCGTGCCTCGGGTGAGTGCTCATATTTTTCTCGTGTGATAGGCCGCACACACACATTGGATTCCTTCCTCTTATAATGGGAGTAAAATTGACTATAATTTTCCTTACGTCTACCACATGGAATAAAAAAGAAAATAATTGGCTAACCACAATATTTTAATTCCTACGCCAGTATCGGAATTGTGATAACACACCTGTAACACAGTGAAACAAACTATTTTTTTTAATTTTATGTTGTTGGGGAAGCTTGATATTTTTCTTATGCAAGAGGTAGAGGAATGTGCTCAGTCTGTACAGTGCTATATGTTAAAATTCCTAATGCATGCAAATATTGCACTATGGTATTGATATTTTGAAGAATATTCTGCTCCTCCCTCATAACATCTCTTGGTTACAAAAGTGATGGATCAACATCTGTCTTTTCCTTAAGTAAGATTTATGTATCCATCTTGTTGCCACCTATCCAAAATTTGTGTAATTTTTGATTTTTTTGAAATTTTTGTCAAAGTGACTATTCGGACATTTGTTTTCCTTAGTGAAGTATTTTGAATCAAAAATGATCTCCATACTTAGTCATTTTTGAGCATTTGAAATTTTTTGAGGTCAAATCCTTTGTATTGTGGTAATTATGGGTCCCAGAGGAACAAGTGGTACTTGTTCCCTCGGGCATTTCATTCCCTACACCCCTATTTTTTCACAAGTCATTTAGTCCTTTGTTTTGCGGTTCTTTGAATTACTGTTCCACCCATGTTTCAGCCTTCTCCACAAGGGAATGTTCCTCGCACTTATACGACCTCCGCACTTCCTTTGCATTACAAAGATTTTAGGTTTTACAAGAACACCCGACCTTGTTTCTCTTGAGCTTGTGTTCCCCATGGCCCCATGTTCCCCACACAATACCTTGTCCCACAAATCTTGTTCCAAAATTTTCTTAATGCCCTTTGTATTGCGGAGAGCTGCAGACATTTGGTGATGCTTTGCGACCCTTGTTCCTTTGGGCCCTCAATTTTCCACATGCTTGATTCATTTGCATTCCATAAAAATTTAAGTGTATTGGGGGTGGTTCATATTTTCATGTCCCTCACAACCCTATTCCCATGGGCATCTAGTTCTTTGCACCCTCATCATATCTGCAATACAAAGTGAGAATGTTCCACAAACTACTCTGTTCCTTACAATGCATTAAAAGCCTCATTTATTGCACTCAACCAACTCATTTCTAAATGGGCAATTATAAAAGGTAAATGGGGTTCTCACTTTCACCTCACAGTTAAGGTATTTTACTAAGATTTGTATCCCTCTCATTTTGTGAACCCATTTTTAGCTTTGGCTTAGGGATTTCTAGTTCAAATTCATAAATTCAAGGTGTCTTGAGATATTGTTGGCAGTGCCATCATTTTTGAAGCTAAAGTATGCTACTATAAGCATTCTTAGACTACAATCATTCTAAATTTCATCCCTATGCCCTACCATTTGAGTAAGCCTGATAATCCATTAAATCCCTTCTTCCCTGAGCCTCTGTGCTTTTCCTAGTCACCATGAAATACCATTACGGGGGTTACGAGAATTTTTCTTCCCTTGAAACCTCAGTACCCAATATTGGAGACAATGATGTTCACTATATAGAATTAAATGAATTTTGGGCCCACATTTTCACATAAAATCCCATTCCCATGGCACAATGCATTAAGGAAAGTAGTCTAGCACATGCAACTGGTTTTCCCCTTTCCGTAAAATGTGTAAATAAATTCCTAGTTTGTTCTTCTTCCTTTGATCTAGACACCAAAGAGATTAGGGATCCTTAGGGTCATGTGATAGCTAAACTAGATATAAGTTGCATAAATGTTTCCTTCAAGATTCCCATGGTTGAAGATGCTAACACTCTAACCAAGGCACAAGCTCAAGGTATTTTTGAGTAGGATAAAGAGAAGTACAAAACAATGATAGCCAAGTCATGGCTTAAGACATAGAAGAGAGGAGCTTCAAAGTTACCCAAAATCATGTACAAGTCATATTTCAAGGAGGAGTTATCTGACATTGTCACTTTGTTATCCAGATTGATGGGTCTCCCTATCACAAATGAATTTCAGTTTTGGATGTGCCCCTATATAAACATTATTTGTGAAGGGAAGCAAAGTTTGAACTGGGGAGAAATAATTTGTGAAAACCTCAGTGAGCAATTGGTCAATGTACACCAAAAATTTTTCTACATGACCTCATATTTGATGTACACAATTGCCACATACAGGGTCTGGCTAGGGCTTTCTCATAGATGATAAGAAGAATGGACCAACATATGAGTACTACCCTCAATTGGTTTTGAAAATAAAAAACATCATTTCAGAAGGGTAAATGATGCCTTCATAATGCATATTATCAGACTTTTGGAAGGAAACATAGCTGAGAGAATATCCTTTGAGGTTAAATAATTAATTACAACATATGACAACTGGTTCATTCAATTAAGGAGATTTACATATATCATATTGGATGGATTTGAAGGTACACCTAATAAAATCCCCATGTTCTGCAATGACAAGTTGGTTCTAGTGGAGGTTTGTAGGTAACTTGATATGTTACACAGAACATGTAGAGACAAGAAAATTATAGGTATTTAATTCCTAATCACTTTGGGAAATTATACTTGCAGGAAAACATTAGATGCTCAAAACGTAGAAAGAACCATAACTGCATTCAATTTCTATACTTTTCATAAAAGATCCTTTTTTGATATCAAAGGCTTCATTTCTAACAACCTTAGAATGGGGATCTCATCACTTGCCTACACTTTGAAGATTATTGGGATGATTCTTTAGATATATATGAGGTGAGGAGAAGATACTATGGTCAACTTTCTTTGTAGAAAATCAAGGATTTTGGAATTTACAAAGTGCCAGAGGACTTGCTTGATGATGATGAAGACTTGTATTCTCTTGAATACAATAAGACTATTCAACATACACCCCTTGTCACCATCAATTGGTTTTAGAAGGAAAAGGATGATCTTCAAGAGTTAATAAACCTAGTCATGGTGAGGACCAAAGTCTGGTTTGATAGGAAGATGAAAGCATATAAGGTAGGTGTAACTCAATATTCTTCACAAGGAGCCTCAACATCTCACAGGGAAACTGTTCTTACATTTCTAGAAGCTCCTACCCAACCAGGTCCTTCTCCTATGCCTATGGAGTCTTCAACTAAAGTATATTCAAATAAGGAGAAGGTTGAAAGAACTGAGAAAACATAAGTTATAATTGAAGAAAGAGGTAAGCAGTATTTGTCTCCAAGAGCCATAGGGAAAGTTCAAGTGATTGAATAGATTTTTGATCTCTTAGAGGAAGAAGGGAAAGCCATAGAAGAACATGAGGAGAGAAACTATGAAGGTGGTAGTCTTGAAAAAGAAGATGGTGAAGGGGATAAAGCTGAGGTTAAAAAGCCAAATGTTGAAATAATAAGCACTCTCAAGCCTTAGTCACCACCTAAGGAAGTGTCTTCTTCAAGCACTAACACACCTACTTTGGAGAATACCGCTGCCCAAACCCTAGGTTCCATGAATGTGCTTTCTCTCAGCCTAGTTTCTTCTCCTCCATAAAGTGACTCTTTCACAAGGGTACAACCCATGATTGTGAGCAAGAAAAGGAAAACATATTCCCAGATCATTGTCCTAGGTTTTGATGTTATGGCTACTCTCCTGGGCATAACCCCAGCTCCCAAGAAGGCCAAGACTATTTTAAGGTTAGTATCTGAATCAAAGGTCCAATGGTATCTAGAATTTTCCAAATTAAGGAAAGAATGGGATGAGAAATATTTGACTTTAGCTAACCTCGGAGTTGACAAGAATTCCATTGGGTGAATCCACTCCTAAGAATAAGGTTCATAATTTGAAAGAAACAATATCCAAAGTCATTGAAAGGGTTGAGAAGGGGAAAGAAACACAAGAACAACTTGAGGAACAAGTACATGCCCTCTCAAACTTCATCAAATCATTCATCTCTAGTGAAAGGGTACTCGATCCTGCTCCTTTGACTTCATTTCCCCCTCCCATTGTCCTATCTAGATGAAGAAGTAAAAGCTATAAAGGACCTGCATAAGCATACTTCTTATGAGAAATCTATTGAGGCCATTGTGGAGGGAACATTGCTATCTGGATTGAATTTCATAGAAGAGGCCTACAAAGTACATGATACCATCTCCTTGGCTCAAAGACAATTTGACATAGTGATCACATGAGATTAAAATGAGTTGAAAATTTGGCTAGAATGAGTCCAAGACCTTAGGATCATGAGCTCAACACATGAGAAGATCTCTCTTTCTCACAAGGTTTTTGTTTATACTAAGAATAACCTACCTAAGAAGTGGGTCTTTCTAGTTGAATGGAAAGCCAAGGTTCTTGAATAAGCAATCACAGAACTCAAGAACAAGTCACAAAAGGGAGAGGCCTTCAAATTAGAGACTATAATAGACTTGATTTATCTCAAGTGCCACATGATCAAAGATAATTAAAAAAGAAAATTCCAATGGAAGAAGTCAAGGAAAAATTCAAGGCATTCATTGAAGAGGACCTACTCAAGGATAAAACTATATCCAAAGAAAAGATGGAGGAGATCACTAAGCTGAAAAATGTGGTCATGGAAGTCACCAAAGGTATGCTACAGAATGGAGGCATGAGTAAAGAGATGGAGAACACTTTGGATAGTTGGAAGAATGCTATTGCAAACATAACCATTCCCAAGGGCATGGATATTGCTGGAGCACTCGTGAAATTTAGGAATCAGATTCTCAAAGTGAAGACTCTAAAGAACATCAACTTCAAACATTCCTCTATCTAGTTCATAGGCCTTTTCTTTTAATTGACATATTTTAAAGTTGTCCTTATCTTTGATGAAAATGTAATTTGTAAATAAGGCCAATTAAATGTTGTAATACATTTAATTAAGTGATAATGCTTAATTAAAAGAAATGGGAGATGAAGAGACTTCGGTTGTAACTGCCCTTGTGGCTATATAAGGAACTTTTGTATCATTAAAAGGGGTTGGATTTTGGTGCTTGGAATGTAGGTGCATAAAAATATTTAATCAATACAGAAGAAGTTATTCCCTCTCGTTTCTTGTGTTCTTCCTGTTCTATTCTTTAATCTACATATGTGTCTTTGATATATTCAAATAGGAAACTTTGTGTTCAATTCATTGGATGTAGTGCAAAGAACTTTGTGTCTGAAACATCTATGTCTTATGAGTTATTTGAGTATATGAAAATTCATATAATTCTTAAATTATCATTCGTGCACAATTAGGATATTATTCTACGAATCGTTTAGCTAAAAGTGCTGCCATTTTTACTTCCTAAGTCATAAATTCTTCCACCCTCTTTATCTTATGTATTGAAAGGATGCGTTTGATATGGAGACATTCATAACACAAAAATCCTCATTTCAATATTGATAGTTTGTATGTTTGTAAATAAATAGTTTTTTCTTGTGTGTGTGTGTGTGTGTGTGTGTGTTGAATAAGGAAAGTGTACGAACCCAAAATTGTATGTGCTACATTGCCAGAAAATGGTTACAAAAGTCCCCAATGATGATTCATGTCCTTCCAAAAGGTTTTTGAGTTCCTAAATCCATTCGCAGTACATATTTGTATCCTAGACATACTTACTTAAATTTTCCACACTTTCTTCTAGCTTCCCACTCATTTCTATGCATGTTTTGAACTTTAGTGTCAGGACTGCTGCCATGCCTGGGTGGCGGTCCCACACACGTTTTCCATAATTGTTCATACATGATTTTAACACACGTGATTTCACTTAACTTGACTTCTAAGGTGCATTTGTGAGCCAAATTGCCTAAAAATAGTCTTCATTACATGGTATTCCTTCCCTCTTCTATTTTTAAATATATTTAATTAGTTTGAACTACCTCTTCACCCAATGATTTGGCACTCCAAGGCTTCCTTATGCATGAAGGCACATCCCAACCAATTCCTATATATTCAATGCTTGTATTCAAGCAAATGGTTTGAGAATTTTTGTGTATCTTGCATAGTATTGCTGCCACAATCCTACTGGCAATTACATAACCAAGCTAAGTTCACTTGTGCTATCTCTCTTCCACCTGCATTGCAACTAGACTGCCTTCAAGCTACCATTGCTCAAGTGATGTCTCCTACTCGCTACCTTTGCATTCCAAATTCCTTAGACAAAAGGATAAAATGAGGGGAAAAGTCATCGACAAATGGATTTACCTCGTTAAGTGAATTCTAGGTTGGATTTGTTGTTTGATTTCCTTCATTGCTGTAATTTATCATTGTTACATCATATCAAATAGAGTAGAAATCAATTTCCTTTCATTTTCAAGTAATTAGTTAATTTCCAGGAGGGTTTTAAATCATTAATAGAAAATCCCAAATGTGACATCCTCTTCTTCCTATCCTGTGGATCGGAAGGAGAGAATATCTATAGGAGGTTGTCTACATATCATAGATCATTTGAAAAAGTTATTTTTAAAGTTATTTTAGTTTTAATACACTTAGCACAAAAAGAATAACCACACTTTGGGTAATTTTGCTTATTTAGTTTTAGTGTAGAAGTTTATTTAGAATAGAAGAAAATTATTGTTTGTTATTGTAATATTTCAGTTTTGTGATTTGTTTAGATTAGTTTTCCTTTCAACAATAGCATAGATTGTTAGTTTCATCTTAGTTAATTTGGACACTTCAAACTACTTCAACATTGAGATTCAGTTAGACAAACCATAGGGAATTTACGCTACCCATTCATAGCCTCTAAATCTTCCCTTTGCCAACTTAGCTACTAGGAGATCACACCATGAGATATTAGTCATTGATCCTCCTATAGTTAGCCACACATATTTCCACATCAGCTGCCCCGACACGACCTCAAGGGGTCAAGTGCGGTTGAAGGTTGCATGTCAATTTTCATCCGTATAAACTGGTGAACCCGACGTGAAGGATTAATTCCTTCTTTTTTCATTTTATTTCATTGATAGTACCTCATCTTTCCATTTCTTCCCCTATTTCGGTAGGTATTTTATACTTTCTAAAATATTTTTGGAAGAGAGTTTGGTGGGCCATTTGGCTCTAATAGATATTACACCAACTTGCAACCAAAATAGTCCCCTTCTCTTTCGATGTGGGGTGAAAATTACACAAAAAATGTCCAAACCTCCACTAATTACACTTCAAAACCCATTAGCTATGCAAGGATGGAGGAGGTTGATCAACCGTTAAACATGCAATATGGTCAACCTAATGCAAACCACCTTATTATCAAAAATGGAACATGTTCTTACCATTGAGTCTTGTCAAGACCTCACATTGCCATGCAATCAACAAAAGATGATACATTTACATGAATAAAAATCCTCTTCGTTAGATAGATGAGTCTTTGGATAGAATGAAGGATACAACCTTTGAGATTTTGAATGCCTATCCTAATATTCTTACTTCTGAGGAAGACAAGAATTATAAAACTAAATAATTCATGCGAGGTATCATGAGCACCGCTTAATCAAATCCTACGCAATGAAACCCCAATAAGGGACTCAATCCTCTCCCAAAAATATTATTTCTACTTTATTAGGGAGGATTAGAGAACTAGAAAGAGCCCAAACTTCACAACCAACACATGCAGTAGGTTAGAACACGGGTATCCAGTTGACAACAAATGATACATCCTTTCCAATGAGCAATAACCACAATATCCTATATAACAAGCTTATCCATTTCATTCAAATCTAGGTGATGTTATCACATGATTAGAAACACTAGGGATGGATATTAATCCTTCTCAATATTATTCTATGCGAGGGTTGGATGGAAGTGTGTTCTCGAATGCTTTGCCATAACAGAAATGTGACGTTCCCTTGTTTTACCTCCGTTAGTTCATATCCCGGTACTATCCCACCTTACATGCACATGTATTCAAAAACTCCCCAGATGGACCCATATGCCATTCTCGTTCCCTACATGCCATATCAAGGACCCCATATGTTCCCGTCAATGCTTATAATGCAACTTATCTAACTCCTCCTCCACCTCCTCATCAAGGATCTTCAATGGTGGAATCTTACGCAATGGGTACATACACTGAGTACTTAAAGGATCCTCTTGAATTCACCATACGTGGTGTCATGCTTCCATGCCCATTTCGAATCTTCCAAAATTTAAGGGAGAAGGAGACCCGAACACTCATATCAAGGCCTACACTACTACTATCAGGGAATTGCTTCCTTGGGATGTTGTAGTGGCTAAGATATTTCCAAATACTCTTGAAGGAATCACATTGGATTGGTATTACTATATTTTGGAAGCTTCTATACATTCCTTTAAACAAATTGTTTTCGAGTTCATCAAAGTATTATTCATGAACAAGTTCTTGCGTGCATGGATTAGGGAGTTCCTACATATTAGATAGGATAAAAATGAATTTTTGTCCCATTTCTTCTAGAGATGGCACCAAATTTTCTATTCCTCTCGCACGTGTGCCCAACATGGACCGGATGGAACTTTGTGATCTTTTCCTTCACTCACTAAATTGAGAGACTAGGGAGGAAGTCCAGAAGTTTCCTTTCCATAGTTACAAGGAAGTATTATAAGGTGCGCTTCAGATTGACCAAGCCGCTATAGATAGTGGGTGTAAGATATATGGTCCCAATGGGAAATTGTTATCCCTAAATAAAAATAATGCAAATTATCAAAACAATGGTGCCCTACAACCAAATACCTAAGGACATGAATCACAATCATGGTGCTACCATGAATAGTGCTACTGATCAAGCCAAGAATGTTAGCTTCACGAACAACAGTAACACTAATTATAACAACAACATGGGAAATCAAATATCCCCTAACACTGTCTCCTTGGTTAATATAGTTGACGTAAACCATCCCTCTCAAAAGAAAAATCAAACCCAAGGCCCAAACTAGAATCAAAATTTTGGCCAAGGGGTAATGAATCATGGTTATAACAACCAATTTCAAAACTACAACCGAGGTTATAGTTTAAATTCCATATTAAATCATTATGACTATACTATGGTTTTGAGATTGAGGAACATCATCTTGTGGGAAGGAAAGAGTGGGTAGGGGTTTTTGAAATGTACTCCTTAAGGCAACTAATTTTTTGACATCCCAAAAAATCCTGATTTATAACTCTAGTCACACTCTATCACACTCGAAATTGAACCCCAAGATTTTCCCAGTATTATTATTTAAACAAGGTTAGGAAACAACCTAAGAGTTTTCAAAGGTTGAGGCTTAATAATACAAAAATTTGGGGTTAATCCTATAGGTGAGCCATACCCTTGTTTATATTTTGAGGATTCCTTCCCACAAGAATCCCAATCTCAAAACATTAGGGATTTAATATTTTAAAGGACCTTTTCTCACATTTAGTTTCTAGATTTGTTGAAGAATGTGACTAGGTTATTCTATGTTTATTTGCAGGTATTTTTCTAATCATGTCTATAAAGAGTCCTGCCTCAAAATAAGTTTTTAATTTGACAGTCTCCTTGCAAAAAATGATTGCAATCACGATATAATTCCATATCATTATAAACTCAAACCTTATTTTTACAGATATGGGTTTATAACAATTACATTAAGAGAGTCATGATTGATGACAGGGCTGTAAATGTGGTTCCCTTTTCTTTCTTGCAAAATTTGGGATATGGAGAGACAAATCATTCCTCTACAAGAAACACGTTATAGGGGTATGGCAGGTCTTAAAGTGACCTCAATTGGAACCATTGTTCTTCTAGTCACACTTGGTCCAAAAACCATCTTGATGGAGTTTTACATTATGAACAGGGAAACAAGTTATAACAAGATCCTTGCGAGAAGCTAGATTCATCGAATGAAGGCTATCCCTTCTACCCTATTCCGAGATTAGATTCCTCCATTTTGGGAAGGTCTTCATCACTTAGGGGATCCTAAGCCCTTTGATATACACTTAGAAAACCTAAATAAGAAGAAAGGAGTCCATATGAAGTATGACATTCTTGTGAATCAATTGAACAAACCACCTTCATTAAAAGAGTTACTCCTAATCACCCCGGGCATGTGAAGGTTGAAGTCGTTGACCCAAAAACATTTGAGGTGGAAAAAACATATAAGGGTAAATAAATATCCATGGAAATAATGTCCACTAAAACCATAGCAGAAATTAGGAAACTATTAGAGAGTGACGATATGATATTCCTCCCATTTAAACCATAGAGGATGGGTAGTCTTCTTAGTTTAGCATCTCTTCCCTCTGACGACCTAGGTCTAGGTGTAAACATGATAGAATTGAAAAATGAAGAAGGAAATTTGAGATTGAAATGATGCCCATCAAAACCATATCTAAGGGTTGTTCTATTCTAAACCCTGGTTTTAACCCATGTGCATCTGAAACTAAGATTTCCATATCCATGGGGCAAGGCCTCATCATTCAACAAGGGTCATAAGTAAACACAATGCTCTACATAGGAAACAAGGTCGAGTAGTATAGTTATGCTCACCCACATACCATGTCTCAAGAATGTGACAAAGAGATTTATAAACGCCCTTTTCAGAAAAATGATTTTAATGATTGGACATATACAGTTCTGGGAAAAGGTTGTAAGTATAAACCTAGAATGGTAGGACCTTGTCAAGAGAACAAAATTTTTGAGGATCATGGTTCTCCGATGTGTACGTTTAGGGTTGAAGAATTTGAAATTCATCAAATTTCTTCACCTTAGATGTGATGACATGTTATTTGATCTACCTTTCCATATCTACATTACGACATCCGCATTGCATTTTCATCTACCAGTTCATTTCGTAAATTTGTGATCAAGGGACTTATTCTTATAGCAATTCCTAAAAACTTATGAAAATATTGGCAAAACATTCAAATCATATCTCTTCAAATCCTCATGGTATCATCAATTGTTTCCAAATCATTTCATCAATTCAAGTAAGATAAGATAAAGATTTGATAGTAACCATACTAAGGCCTGCATACTTGGTTCTACTCATAGTTTCTTCTAGATTAGGCATCTTTTCCTATAGTCATTATCAAAACTTCATGGTGTCACATCTATCCCATATACATCTCTATGGAAATAACAAAATTTTAGATATTTTTCCTAGATAAATAAGTCAAATGAAAATCCATAAAAATGTTTTATTTTACACATTTCTTTGCCAAACCAACCTTTGGTGTTGAGCCTACGCATCTTAGTAGTGATGTAGGGTTAGGAAAGGAGAGAAGTGCCCTTACTCTCTTATGCCTTGTCCATGGTGATGAGTGTTGGGGAGTGGAGCCTATTTTTGGTCTTCTTGAATCAATGTTGAAGTGTTGGAGCTCGAATGGTTAAGTTTAGAGACTTCAGGAACATTTTGCAGTCATTTGCTATGACGTTGCTTTGTGCGATCATTGTTCCGTTGATGCGATGTTGCTATTAACATGCTATTAATTGGCAGTTAACGTCGGGACTATTTTTTTAGCCATGGGAAGTTGAAATATCATGACTTTCAAACTTCTAGGGTCGGCTTTAGGACTTCTTAAAAGGATTGTAATCCTATAAATAGAGGTGTTAGGGTATCTTGAAGATATCTTGAGTGTTCAAGAGGTCTTGAGTCTTAATGATCAAGAGGTGATCAAGAGTGATCAAGGTTATGCAATTGGGTGTCAATTGTGGTTTAGATGTGGTTTAGTATCTTTAGAATTCTATTGTGAGTTCATAATTGAGAGAAGACTGTGAGATTTGTTTTACTCTTGTTGATAATAAAATCTAAGCAAGTTCTTGGTGGACGTAGCCCACATTGGGTGAACCACATTAAATCTTGTCTTGTCTTCTTTTGTGCATTATTTATTTATGATGTTATATTTCTACAAGTATAATTCTGCTATATAGTTTCCTCTTTTATTGTGGTTTGAGGAATTATTTCCGCATATTTGTTCTCTAATTCCTAACAATTGGTATTAGAGCTTTGGTGGTTTTTTTGCTAAAGTTGTAAATCACAGGGAAATTTTAGCTTGAGTGGGAGCTATGGTAGATGAGGGTAGATCGAGGGTTGAGAAGTTCAATGGGTAGAACTTTGGTTTGTGGAAGATGTAAATGGAGGATTACTTATATCAGAAGGACCTCCATGTTCCTTTGGCTGGAAAAGCAAAGAAACCTATAGCCATGTCGGATGAGGATTGGGAGTTCTTTGGATAGAAAGGTGCTCGGGGAAATTCATTTATGCCTTGCATCTTCGGTTTCTTTCAACATATCACAGGAGAAGACCACGAAAGGTCTCATGAGTGCGTTGGGGAAGTTATATGAAAAACCCTCTACCTCTAATAAAATATTTTTGATGAAAAAGTTATTTAATATGAAGATGTCTGAGAATGGTTATGTTGCTTGATCATTTGAATGAATTTAATATGGTTGTGAGTATGTTAAACTTGGTAAAAATTGAATTTGATGATGAGGTTAGGGATTTGTTGATTTTGTGCTCCTTACCAGATAGCTGGGACAACTTGGTTATGGCTGTAAGTAATTCAGTCTCTAATAACTCAAAGTTGAAGTTTGAGGATGTAATAGGTGTGATCCTAAGCAAGGAAATGTGAAGGAAGAGCACCGGAGATTCTTCTACTTCTAGAAATTATTTGATAGTGGAGAGTAGAGGGAGACAAAAGAACAGAGGGAAAGGTAACCGTGGGAAGTCGAATGATCATGGAAGGTCAAAGTCCAAGAGTAAGTTAGAATGTTGGCACTGTGGGAAGGTTGGTCATGCTAAGAAAGATTGTTGGGCTCTTCGGGATAAGAAGAACAAGGAGGAAACTAAAGAGGTAAATTTGGCAGTAGGTGATGTTTGTCAAGATGCCTTAATTCTTTCTTTAGATAATATTGTTGAATCTTGGGTGTTAGATTCAGGGGCTTCTTTCCATGCCACCCCACATAGACATTACTTTACTTTTTTTTTAAGGAGATTTTGGACATGTATATCTTGGTGATGATGAACCATGCAACATAGTAGGGAAAGGTTGTGTTCGGGTGAAAATTCAGAATGGGAACACATGGCTACTTAAGGACATCATGCATGTGCCTAAGTTGAGGCAGAATTTGATATCAATGGGACAAATAAGTAGTGATGGCTATATGGTTAGTTTTACAGTGGATTCTTGGAAGGTTACCAAGGGAGCTCTTGTGGTTGCAAGAGGTAAGAAAACAGTACTTTGTATTTAACTAGTGGTGTTGATTATTATAATTTAGTTGCTATACATGGAGATGCAACTTTGTGGCACCAGAGACTCGGTCATATGAGTCATAAGGGCATACAAATTATAAAGGACAAGTTGCTCAGATTAAAGGAGTTATATTTGGAATTCTGTGAGGATTGTGTTTATGGGAAACAAAAGTGGGTGAGATTCCTCAAGGTTGGACCTACCAGGAAGGAGGGTAAGTTGGAGTTAGTGCATACAGATGTATGGGGGCTAGCTAAGGTAAAATCTATTGGTGGTTCATGTTATTACGTCACTTTCATTGATGATGCAACTAAAAATTTTGAGTATATTGAATTAGAAATAAATCTGATGTGTTTGAAAATTTCAAAAGATGGAAAGCCTTGGTTGAGAATGAAACAGGTCTCAAGTTGAAATTTCTCGGTCGGATAACGAGAGGGAATATTACAACAATGAATTTCTTGATTACTGTTTGGTAAATGGGATCTGCAGCAAAGAACGGTTCCAAATACTCCACAGGAAAATGGAGTGTCAAAGAGAATGAACAAGACAATCATGGAGCGTGCTAGGTGCATGAGGTTACATGTAGGGCTGCCACTCATGTTTTGGGTGGAAGCATAGTAAGCACAAATATTTATCTGATTAATAGAGGACCCTCTATGGCCTTGGATGGAGGTATACCTGAGGAGGCTTGGTCTGGTAAGAAAATTGATTACTCATTTCTTAGAGTATTTGGATGTGAGGTATTTGTTCACATTGATAAAGATGATAGGACCAAGTTAGAGGCTAAGTCTGAGAAATGCACCTTTGTTGGATATGGTGAAGATGATTTTGGTTTCCATGTTTGGAGTCTTAAAGACAAGAAAATATTTCAGTCTAGAGATATTGTCTTTAATGAAAAAATCATGTATAAAGATCGGTTATGAGGACAAAAAGAGAAATCAAAGAAAGAATACATAGTGTTAGAGGACATTACAGACAATAAGGTGTCCAAGGGGCCAGTTCAGTTCAACATGTTCCGAGACAACCAGTTCAGGTACCTACTCATCAGGAACCCCAAACTCCTAAGGTGAGAAGGTCTTCTAGGGTAAGAAGGGAACCTGAATGATTTACTCCATATTTGAATTATTTATTGCTCACTGACAGTGGAGAGCCAGAGTGATTTGAGGAAGTAGTGCAGGTGGATGCTAGGAAGAAGTGGGAGTAGGCCATGGATGAAGAGCATAGATCTCTTATGGAAAACTAGACTTGGGATCTAGGTGGAGTTACCAGAGGGAAAGAGAGCATTGTAGAACAAGTGGGTGTATAGAATCAAAGAGGAAGATGGAGGAAGGAAATGATAAAAGTCCGGTTGGTGGTCAAAGGATTTACACAGAAGAAAGGTATATACTTTGATGAAATTTTTTCTCTGGTTGTTAAAATGACTTCTATTAGGACTGTTCTTGGTTTAGTTGTAGTAGAAGACCTGCACTTAGAACAATTAGATGTGAAGACTACATTCCTTCATGGTGAGTTGGAGGAGGAATTTTACATGCAACAACCACAAGGTTATGAGGTCAAAGGGAAGGAGAGGTTAGTGTGTAAATTGAAGAAGAGCTTGTATGGCCTGAAACAAGCTCCACGATAGTGGTACATAAAGTTTGATAGTTTTATGTAGGAGCAGGGTTACTCCAGGTGTCACTCAGACCATTATGTGTACATCAAGAAGTTTCTTGATGGTAGTTATATTATTCTATGCTTGTATGTAGATGATATGCTTGTTGCAGGGAAGAACATGTAGGAAATAAAGGTACTCAAGAAGCAACTAGGTGACTCCTTTGCTATGAAGGATTTGGGGGTAGAAAAAAAAATCCTTGGTATGAGAATAACTCAGAACAGGAAGGAGAGGAAGCTGGTATTATCTCAAGAAGAGTACATAAAGAAGGTCTTGGAGAGGTTTAGTATGTAGGATGCTAAACCGGTTGGTACTCCTTTGGCAGGTCACTTTAAATTATCAAAGGAGAAGAGTCCCAAGACTGAGGAGGATAGAAAAAAAATGTCCAAGGTACTGTACTCATCAGTAGTTGGTAGCTTTATTTCTACTATGGTATGCACTAGGCCTCGACATTTCCCATGCGGTGGGAGTAGTGAGTAGGTTTATGAGTGATCCAGGTAGAGAAAGCTGGTAGGTTTATAAGAATCACTTGCTTAGATTTTATTACAGGCCACCTCTCTCTCAATACAATACTTAGATCTATTTGGAGCTATACTCAACAAACTCTATCGAATTCACACTTAAACTCACACACATCTGCAATGTTACATCAACCCTTCCATATGCACAAAACTACATAAATAGTAAATTACTTAAGAAGTTTTACAATACCATGGGTACAAAAACTATCCTATAAAACTATGGATAAAAATCCCACCCATATGAGAAGAGCACATTTCTTGATATATCGGGGATGGTTTTGAGGCATATTTTTTTCTTGAAATGCGCCCAGACCCCTGCTAAAGGGGCCAGCTAGCCTCGAACCCCGACGAGACAACTTTGGAAAGTTTACAATACTCTTAGTGTATAGTCTTCAACACTTCCACACATGAAAACATACTCAACATCATAACAACACGAACATGTAAAGAAAAGAAATTTACAGTATCCAATTCCCAATCACTTTGGGAAATTATACTTGGAGGACAACATTAGATGCTCATAATGTAGAAAAACCATAGATGCATTCAATTTTTATACTTTTCACAAAAGATCCTATTTTGACATCAAAGGCTTCATTTCTAACAACGTTAGAATGGGTTTTTGTCACTTGCCTACACTAGAAGATTATTGAGAGGATTGTTTAGATGACTATGAGGTGAGGAGAAGATACTATGGTCAGATTTCTTTGCAGAAAATAAAGGATTTTGGAATTTACAAAGAGCCATAGGAATTTCTTGATGATGTGAAGACTTTTATTCTCTTGAATACAATAATATTATTTAGCATACACCCCTTTTCACCATCAACTAGTTTAAGAAGGAAAAGGATGATCTTCAGGAGTTAATAAACCCAGTCATGGTGAGGACCAAAGTTTGGTTTGATAGGAAGATGAAAGCATATAAGGTAGGTGTGAGTCAATATTCTTCACAAGGAGCTTAAACATCTCACGAAACTGCTGCTATATTTCTAGAAGCTCCTACTTGAACTAGGGCCTCAAATATTCAAAGAAGGAGAAGGATGAAAGAATTGAGAAAATAGAAGTTATAATTGAAGATAGAGGTAAATAGTCTTTTTCTCTAGGGGCCACAAGGAAATTTCAAGTGATTGAACAAATTGTTGATCTCTCAGAGGAAGAAGGGTAAAGCCATAGAAGAACACGAGGAGAGAAACTATGAAGGTGGTAGTACTGAAAAGGAAGATGGTGAAGGGGATAAAGACAAGGTTAAAAATCCAAATGTTAAAACAATAAGAAATCTCAAGCCTCAATCACTACCTAAGGAAATGTCACTACCAAAACCCTTGGTTCCATGAATGTGCTTTCTCTAGGCCGGTTTCAAAGCACCACCATCAAGTGAATATTTCACATGGGTGACAACCCATGATTGAGAGTAAGAAAAGGAAAACATATTCCCGATCATCACTATCCCAATTTTTGATGATGTGGCTACTCTCCTTGCACAACCCCAACTCCCAAGAAAGACAAGACTGATTAAGGTTAGTATCCATCTCAAAGGGCCAATAGTATTTGGAAGTTTCCAAACCTAGGATAGAAAAGGATGAGAAAGATTTGAATTTGGCTGAAAATAATTCCATCAGGTGAATCCACTCCCAAGAGTGAGGTTCATAATCTAAAAGAAATAGTATCCAAATTCATTGAAAGGGTTGAGAAGGGGAAATAAACACAAGAAAAAATTGAGGAACAAGTACATGCCCTCTCAAACTTCATCAAATCATTCATCTCTAGTGAAAAGTTACTTGATCCTACTCCTTTGACTTCATTTCCCCCTCCCATTGTCCTATCTGATGAAGAATTACAAGCTATAAATGAACTTCATAAGCATGCTGCTTATGGGAAAGCTATTGAGGCCATGGTGGAGGGAACATTGCTATCTGGATTGAATTTCATAGAAGAGGCCTACAAAGTATATGATAACATCTCCTTGGCTCAAAGCCAATTTGACATAGTGATCACATGAGCTGAAAAGGAGTTGAAAATTTGGCTGGAATGTGTCCAAGATCTTAGGATCATGAGTTCAATAGATGAGAAGATCCTTCTTTCTCATAAGGTTTTTGATGATCCTAAGAACAACCTTTCTAGGAAGTGGGTCTTTGCAGTTGAATGGAAAGTCAAGGTTCTTGAAGAAGAAATCACGAACTCAAGAGCAAGTCACAGAAGGGAGAGGCCTTCAAATTAGAGATTATAGCATACCTACTTGCTCTCAAGTTCCAAATGATCAAATAAAATTCAACAAAGAAAGTTCCAATGGAAGAATTCAAGGAAAAATTCAAGGCATTGATAAAAGAGGACCTACTCAAGGCTGAAATTATATCCAAAGAAAAGATGGAGGAGATCACCGAGCTGCACAATGTGGTCATGGAAGTTACCAAAGGTATGCTACAAAATGGAGGCATGGGTAAAGAGATGGAGAACACTTTGGATAGTTGGAAGAATGTTATTGCAAACACAACCATTCCCAAGGGAATGGAGATTTCTGGAAAAATCATGAAATTTAGGAATAAGATTCTTGAAGTGAGGAATCTAGTAGAATCAACTTCAAACATTCCTCCATCTAGCACATAGAAATTTTCTTTCAATTGACATATTTAAAAGTTGGCCTTATCTTTGATGGAAAATGTAATTTATAATTAAGGCCAATTAAATGTTATAATACATTTAATTAAGTGATAATGCTTAATTAAAAGAAAGGGGAACTGAAGAGACTTTGGTTGTAACCACCCTTATGGCTATATAAGGAAATTTTGTATCATTGAAAATTAGTTGGATTTTGGTGCTTGGAATGTAGTGCAAATAACTATTTAATCAATACAAAAGAAATTCTTCCCTCTCATTTATTGTGTTCTTATTGTTATATTATTTGATTTGCATATGTGTCTTTGATATATTCAAATAGGAAAATTTGTGTTCAATTCATTGGATGTAGTGCAAATAAATTTTTGTTTGAAACATCTGTCTTATGAGTTATTTGAGTATATGAAAATTTATACATTCTTAAATTCTCATGCATACAAAACTAGGATGTTATTCTGTAATTTGTTTATCTGAAAGTACTACCATTTTCACTTCCTAAGTCATAAATTCTTCCACCCTCTTTATCTTCTATATTGAAAGGATAAGTTAGATATGGAGACATTCATAACACCAAAATCCTCATTTGAATATTGATAGTTTGTATATTTGTAAATAAGTAGTTTTGCTTTTGTGTGTGTGTTGAATAAGGGAACCTCTCCCATAAAGAGGAGGGTTTTCCATCCCCTAAACTATTGCTTGATATAAAATACAAATTTTCCAACCAACACATTTGATTCTCCTTGATTATACTTTTCAATGTATTATTTTGTTTATTTAATACTAGTTTTTCCTTCAGCTGTATAAATTAATTCAAGATTTTACAGGAATTCTTCAAATGTTCTTCAAATACAACTATTTCTTTCTTTAATTTTTCATATTTTTCCTGCAAAATAGAAATATAAATGTATTAGTCTATTAGATAAGTGGAAAATAATATATTCGATGCTCATAATATTACAATTTTGCATGTAAAAGATGACTTACCACAACTTTTCTTTTTCGCATTTGTAATTAAAACATTTGTCTTGTCTTTAGCCCATTTGTTGTAGTAAGCATGTGCTTCAGCATTAAGATTCTCCAACCTCTGTTTAACATTATGTCTATAATATCATCATCATAATCATTATTATATGAAATTGTGCTTGATTGAGCTTTGTTTAGAAAAATGTCAAGCCTTTCCTAGGTTGGCTCTCTATGATAGTGAACAATGAATTCCTTTGAGCATGATTATGGTATCAGGTATTTATTTCTTTAATCAAAATTTTAGCCCTCCTCTCCCAAGTGCACACTAAATCCACATCAGTCATTACAACTTCTTGAATTGTGGCCCCCATACTATCTGATACCATATTTTTGAATGAAAAATATGTCTTCTGATCATCTGTGAGTGGAGATTTACTTGGAGGAGGAGGAGAGTCCAATACTCAATGCATATGTTGCTACAGATTGTGGTTAAGGAGGTGGAGTAGATTGAATCATATCATGCATGTCAAAATAGTTACCCTTGTTTGCATCGCCACTATCGAAGCCCAAAAACTCATCATCAAGGTCGATGTTGTTCAAAACCTGGGTGCTTGTTATACTTAAGACACCACCTAGTGAGAATCCAGGAAATTCTATGGTTACATGATGAACCTGTTCTCTTTGAGTCTGCAGAAACCTTATATTCTTACGAAGATATTTTTATTATTTAAAGTGTACATGTCAATGGTATTGGTGGCCTACTTGGAAGGTGCTGAGAAGGTCTATTAAATGCAAGAATAAAAATATAAATTATTAGAAAGCTAATCATTATACCCTTGGTACTTGTAAATACTATTTTTTTACAACTAAACAAAACATGCTAAATAATATTAATTACCTTGCATGATTGGAGATTGAGACGTGAAATTTGATCTTGACACTGAGAATGAGTTTTATCTTCATCATCAAACTCAAAATTTTCTGAACACAATAAATGTAGAAATATTAAAATAATGTACTACTTACATAACATAGGTTGATTATGTTTTATCCTATACTAGTAGGTTAAATTGGTTAATTATATAATTTTTTTATACATGTAGATAAATGTGATGGCATAGAATGTAGGTGTGATGGACCTATCGACCCCCTAGGTCATTTTTGACGAGGAAATCATATTGGTGTTGATTTTATTGAATCCATGTCAGAATCTATAGAGACCTTTGGAGGGGCTTTACCTTGAGAAATAGCCTCCTTATGAGATATTACAACCATAATTATTCTCTGCAAAAGATAATATTACAATTATTATTGTATTAAAAAATAATTAATGTGAAATCGTTATAATGTGAAAACTTTAAAAGTAACTGTTACCTATTGTTCTTCAAGAGGGAGACCAATCATTTTGTCATTAATTATAGTTGGAATTTGTGCGTGCTATAATTGGTGGAAAGCTTCATGATAGAAAGTAAGTAAATAATTGGTAGAAGAGAATACAATCTTGGATTTATTAGATTTATTCGTACTATGGGCATTGGTGACATCTATTTTTATTCGATTGGACAAATATGTGCACCAATAAAATTGTTTTTTTTTTTATATTATTGGCAAATAGTTTTTTAAAGGGACTATACCCTTGTGTACAAAAGAGGGCATAGGAGCCAGAATAGGAATGAAAACTAGAAAAAAGGATCAGAATCCAAGTGTGACAATGAAGCCCAAAGTAGCCAAGAAACAACTACCCAATCAAGACAAAACAACAAAAACTCTGCAAAAAAGCAGCAAAGAGACCGCAAAAAAACAACAAAAAACAATCAAGAGCAGCTAAAGCACCTACAACTACTTCTTGGCAGCTTTGTCGATGCTGGTTTTGATGTTCTTCCAAGATTTGAACATTCCCAAAGTTGTCATGTGGGAAGTGTCAGTCTTATCCAACTGATCAATGGTCCTTTTGCTTTCCTTATCATTGCCCCAAAGTGTTGCGGAACTTTGCTGAGATTGGAGACACTTCTGACATGCTGCTCAATGAATTCCTCAATCGCACTAAAAATGGCCATATTGTAATCATGACGAGTTTTGGCCTTCCCTAAATGGGAGTCTAAGGAGTTCAACTTCTTGTAGATATCTTCAATCTGGCTGTTATCAATACCCACCTCCTCCTCCTTCTTCCTCTTTCCTTTCTGTTTTGCCAAGTTCTTAACCTCATCCTTCAGCAGCTTCATATTAGCTTCTAAGGCTTCCAACCTTTTTGTAGAGCTCTCCATATGCACATCCTGGGACTAGCACTGCTAATATTCAGGAGGTCATGTGCTATTTCAATTTCATGAGGACCCTTCCCCACAGCAAGAGAATTGAGTTTAAGCCTTCTAGATGACACGGTGACCACCGGCCTTCCCCATAGCAATAAAATTGTTGCCTGCTAGTGTCTACATTATATACCAAATTGCCCAAAATTGAATGTTTGCAGATCTTCCCTATAACACAATCCTATCCGAAAAGTGATACAACTGAAAAAAAGAATTTTTGTGCAATATCTTGTATAATAAGGCCTCTTTTTGAACAATCAACAAGAGCTGCAACAACATACAAGAAATGTTAGATGCTTGGGAAGTCAAGTAATATTATGAAAAAATAGTTGAAAATAATATTTAAATTACCATCAACTCTGCATATTGCAATGAGATTCCAATTTTTTTCTTCATCTATAAGGACCGCCTTTGTAGTCACAGATGGCTAGTTTTGGAATGATAAGCTAGTTAAATGATGTATGTCATGGGATCCATTGTGAAAAAAATTGTACAATCCATGAGGTGAATGGAAAACTATCGCTATTTCTGGTTATAAGAGGACAACAAGTAATCAGGGACAAAAGTATCCATTTTGAATTGGGGCATGTTGACAACCCCGTAAATTGTGCTTTTTGTATCCATTCATGTGGTGTGTCTTTCGGTTTTATCAATGTCAGTAATCTATGGGTACATGATAGTTTTGTATTGTAATTTGGGCATAGGAGCAATCATGGTGTTGGCCATTATTGAAATGTTTAGGAGAGATAGGAAAATAAGGTGCACGTAAGTTTGGAAGAAGATTGGAGAGCTAAGAGCACTGGAAAATTTCACAGAAAATTGAAGAAATGAACCTCGTAGGGGTATATATCGGGATCTAAAGGGTTTAAGTGATACGCGGTGACAAAAAATTGGTTGATAAGTTTGAGGCAAGTGCCTGGGGACATGTGTAAAATCCTCCCGTCCATCTTCTTATAGGTGTATAGTTCATGTGAGTACCCAACCAGTTTACAAAATCCATCCATCTCACATTGGATTAACATCTATTTCGAGTTGGATGGCCTAGATTATTGTATGTCCATCTCGTTGGATGGATGGACAAGTGTAGGCTATCATACCAAAACAAATGTCTATCTAATACAAAGTGCACCAAGTTTCCTCAATGGATGACCATCCAACCCGGTTAGACACCTATCCAACCCATGTTAGACATCCATCCAACATAGGTTAGACATCTGTCCAACCCGGGTTAGGCGTTCGTCCAACCCATTTTAGATGAATCTAAAACATGTATAGGCGGCCATCCAACCTGGATCATTTCAAAAATATTTCTACCCATTCATCCAATAACCATTCAATACCTTTCCAAACATGCGAAACCATCGGAAAAAACACCCTGTAAATTTTCCTTTGCCATGAATCATTTTTTCAAAGATTCACCATTGATTCAAAAGTCCATTTCGGAGACTCGCCACCCATTATATAATAATTTTTTAGAGGGTGGGTCTTAAAATTAACCATGAATAGAATAAAATTAGAGAAATTTCTAGATAACTCAAACATAAACACAAGATAAAAACTATATCTCTCTCACATGAAGGGAAGATTACAATAATAAACGTAGAGAACAATAATAAGAAGCACACAATCTCCACAACTAAGAACTGCATAGAGATGACACAAACTCCACGTGCTTAGAAATTCATCATAAAATCTAAGTATCATGTCATCACATGTAACAAGGAGAAAATAAAATTTAATAACATTATTCAAATATAAAAAACAAGTCAAGGTTTTTTATTAAAAGGAATCAATAATGAAGGGAGAAAAAACTCATCAAGACTACATTCATATATTCTTGGAATTTTAAAAAACATGTTTACAAAAATTTGAAGTAGAAATCCTTCACCATTTAGAGAGAAAAGAGACGTAGCCCCCTATAATTGTGTTTTAGCCTTATATAGGAAAATTATCCAAAAAATAAATATGTAACTTATTTATAACTTAATCCACTCCTAACTTGAATTGACATGAATCGAGTTTACATTTGCACAATTTTAGTATTTTAATAAATTCAAGAATGAATGAATTAATTACATTTCATGACTTGAATGACTTTTCCCAACCCGACAAAGAGAAAAATGCATAAACTATTCTCATGACTTTAACCATTGGAGATGGACTTCCCGAGTTTAAATGATCCAATTTTGATTAGCTTGAAGTGCTTTTTGACCAATATGCAATCAACATCCTTATTTGTGAATCATGATTGATTTCCATACAACACTTTGAGAAGAGGCTTTATTTTGATAGTAATTTATTTATGTTATTTATTAAAATTCGAGTTCCCCACTTCAACCATAACATTCTCTAGCTTAATCAAGTCCTTAACATTCATAACACATTCAAGGAGTGGGGAATCATTAGAGGATCATGAATAATAAGTAATTTAGGCATTCAATAAAACACTTCGCAAGCATTATTTAAATGTTTAATATTTTCTCATATTTCCTCATTCTCATAGTTTCATGACTTCACAACTTTAGAGGAATAAAACCCAACAATGGGAAAAGTATGTGGACTCGCTTATATGGTGATGAAAATGTTGCTTAAGGAACTTCAAGGAAATTTTACATGTGAAATCCTCTGAAAACCCTATGAGAGAAAAATAAATAAAATGGGAAATGAAATGGATCAAGAATACAATAAAATGGAATGCATTTAAGAGAGGAAGATCTGGTCCAAATTTGAGGGCATTTGGTGGGTATATAAGGATAAATGAACAATTTCATCCATGAAGATCATGGGAAGAGATGGGCTATGTGGAGGAGGAACAATACAAAAAAATATGTTAAAAGATTTAAAACACCCTTAAACTTCCCCATAAAACATTTTTAATGATATTTATAAACTTCATATTGAAATAAATGTGCACCATTTTTGGTGTATAAAACCTTTTAAAAAGTGTGGCACACATATCCACACCCATGGGAAACTTTTACAATTAATGAAACACCTTCTTATGTCACTTGGAAATTTATTAAACCATAATGCATGAATTGAATTCTTTTGGAATGTTCTAAAACATAACACATACACCCGAGTCAATAAGAATATTCACTATGTCATGGTGCATGGTTTTTGTTAAGTAACTTAGCAAATGTCATAAGCACATCACTTTGGTGCATTTAAAGATCCCTTAGTGCTTAGGACACTATTTAACACAATGGAGAATCATTTCAATGTCAAGCGCTCTTTTTTTCCAACTTGGAACTAAATTTCACGGGGCACATTATTACATGCCTTTAATAACCTTATCCAAGTGTCATGGGTGCAATTTCTAAGCACTTTGGAACCTAGTAAAATGTTATGAGTACGTTTCTTCAAATAACTTAAATTTTTTTACATGGCTACCACCCCTTGGTAGGTGAAAAGGAACTATGGTACAATTGTTAGGAGAGTTTAGAACCTTTTTAGAATGCTGACACATATTTAATAGAAAATGGATCCCTTTTTGCATGGAGTGAATCCATAAGGCCTTTTAAGAACCAATTTGGTGTAAAAGAGAACCCATAGAGAATATTAAGAATCAATATAAGGCCAAAATGCATACATTTTTTTTTAGAACCACTAAGGCACATGTTCTCTCATAATGGGCCCTAGTAACTAACTTTAAAACATGGTGTAGACATGAAATTATACACATATAACTATTTCATCATGCCTCTAGTATGTCCTTATATGCATGGTGCATAGGCAAGAAACTAGACATTAACAAATCTTGTTTTGCTTTGCTTTGAATTTAATTTATTCTTTTATACTTATGTCCTTTTATTTTTAGAACTATCCCTTTTCTTTTGGACATTAGACAATGTGTTATCTAGCTCAGTATTTTTGTTTCATCCTCGAATCTAGTGCTCAATAAGGATAGGAGCACTCAGGTGCCACTGTTCCCTTTGGGAACTTTTATCCTCTTTCCATCTTCTCCTCTCTTTAAAATACCACATTGACCATTATATTTACTAAAACTCTTATTACCACTTTGGGTAGGATTTGAGGGTTGTTAATGAAAAAAATCAAGTAAAGGAACCATATATATATACATGGTTGACTATTTTAAGGGTATGGGTAAATTGGGCTATTACTTCCTATCTACTACTTGGGTAAAGATCAACACTTCAGGACTACATTTGGGATCAATTATTCATTACATAGAAAGGGATTTTTTTTAATTCCATCACACACATTCATCTTGGGTGAAAAGTAGTTACAATCCACTATCTTGGTGTGACTTACATATAGGAAACCTAGCTTCAAGGGAAATAATTCTACCACACACACACTAGAAATACATTGAGTCTAAAATGTAGTGCAACACTTAGTGACAATCACATTGGGGTGATCGTCGAGGTCATCCCTACTCAAACATATACATATTTATTCCATCTAATGCGTGTTTGTGCCTTGTGTAGGTCGATAGGGTTTGTTTTTTAGGTTTAGGTGCAACAAATAAACCCTACATAAAAGTCAAAATGACATATAGTGAAGTGAAGGAGAGCTTATTAGACCTTGAAAAGATCAAATCTAGACTCATTTCCGGGACACTAGTGCACAGTATAGACATTAGCCCATGGGGTATTCCTGTCCCCTTAAAAGTGCTACTATATAGAATATTTATATATCCATATTTTATAGACAAAGCATATTCAACCCAGATCCAGTCTATTCCATTAGTATTCCAACCTATATCCAACACACACAATAATTTATTAACTAAGTCATTCCCATCCTCTTGTTGATTACTCTTACTAGCCATTTGTATGTTGGATCTTGTGTATTTATGATATTATCTATTTGATCTTAGTCCTCTGATTAAGATTTAATTCTGTTAAATCATTTGGTGAACCCCACTATGACCATGCATCAGATCCCTTTCCTTTATTCTTCCTCTTCTGAGGTTATGGATAATTCTTCTTCTTTCATTCCCACCCATGTCTATTCCCAAGTGGTCATCCAAGCTGATTATATACCAGTTGTCACTCAACATCTGCCTCACTTCATGACCACCTCTGTAGACCCCACTGTCAATGTTGTAACTATTCATCAAAATAATCAACCTTTAGGACTTCCTACCCTCTCCCCTCTTCTTAATGCACCACCTAATTGACTTGTTGATTCATTTAAAGACTATGATATCATTGAGTAATTAAAGAATAACCCAACTAAGATATCTCTCTTTGATATTTTGTGTAAGGACCCTGATTGTCACCCCACACTAGAAACTAAGTTGTGATCCATTCAAATACAAAGTGATGACCCTCCCATAGAGTTTGTCAATCTTATGGAATATTTTAACCAAATGAGAAATTGTACTACATTTTCTCGATGAGGATGTTCCACATGCATCTTCTAATGATTATCCTCCTCTTTTCATCATGGATTAAGCTCAAGGTTTTCAAATTAAGCATGTGATATTTGATAATGGTTATGCATTAAATATTTTTCCTTAATCATTGATAGCCTAATTGGGCATCCCTCATACTACAATTAAAAATATACTCTTGTTGTTTGAAAATATGATACTAGTACTCATGCGTGCATTGGTGTTGTCAAATTAGAATTGTAAGTAGGACCTCATAAGCTCCTTACTCCCTTTTATGTTATTGATTTAATATAAATTAAATTAAATATGATTGTAGAGTAACTATTGTAATGAATGATATACACATGCTAATATACAAGTAAATGCAAGCAAATAAACATGTATAAATATGAAACCCTAAGAAAGAGAGAGATGAGATGCCTTATGCTGATTTTATACAATCCAGAAGTGATCTAGGAAAATGAATTGATAGAACATAATGACAAAAACATTTTCGGGGCTCACTTGGAGGTTCCAAGACATGAAAATGTGTAGGGAAAAAGTGCTATAGGTGGACAGAATCACCCAAGCATTGATGACTGGATCTCAGGTGCTAGTGTCTGTTGAGATGATTAGATTATGCTATTTTTGTGTGGTAAGGGATTCACTGTTAGTCTGATTTTTCTTTGATTTCACTCCTTGATCACCAGATGTACATGTAACCTACAAAACAAGTTGTCTACATATACATGTACACAAAACACATCAAATCTATAAACAATATGTAGAATGTGGAGTTAGAATGACCCCGAAAGTCACCCGAAGAGTGAACTTACAACCAAACACTACACTACATCTCGAATACATATAATTATATGTTCTTGTGTTTGTAATTATACCCTAGTTTTCCCTTTTACAAGTTGTAGAAAAATGATAACAAACTAGATATAGAATGTAGTAGATGTATATAATGTGTGGGATGGAATAGAATAAACTTCCCCTTCCTATGTAGTGTATGCAAAAACATGCATCCATTATCCCTTGAGTGAAGGTGCTAGATAGATGCTTTGTAATGCTCTTGTTCCTTTGGATGCAATATTAGGTGATAGTAGATAATGCTAGTGCTTGGACCATCATTTTGAAAGCATAATTATGTATTTATATGATTCCCTTGTTTGAATCTCACAATTGATAACCAAAATCTTGACCTGCATTAGTAAAAAGTAATCAATAAGAGAAAATGGGCCCAAAGGGATAATGAAAAGGTAAATAAGAACCAGATCACCTAGGAGGACAAGAGCACCTAGCGCTACTTTGTCCCAACTAGGTGCTAGTGTCCTAGGCCATATAAAAATAAATCAATCAAATGTTGACAGGAGTGAAAGATGTATAAAGCCAATAAAAGCACAAAATCAAAATCAAAAGGAAAAAGGGGTTTTCAATTACTAATTTTATTTCTAAGGAATTATGTAAATGCTAGCATGCTTTTAGGACATAGAAATGTACCAAAATGCATAGATTTTGTGTCTACATTTTATACCACTTTATGTTGTTGAGTGAATACTCGATAACATAAAGTAGATAGAAAGATGTGTACCTTGTAAAATTGTAGAGAAGTGTGTATTTGTTAGCGTGCCGAGTGGATAAGTGAAGCATGAAGTGATCACAATTTGAAACATAGAGACTACGAAATGGAAGTGGACTCTAGGGGTGAAGTGTATGTGTGATGTGCGGTTAGAAATTGTGTTTAATGATGTGATCCACTACTTGTTGCATATCAAGGAGGGAATTGAAAAATATGAATGAAAGAGTAGTCCTAGTCATGTATATGAATAATATGAGTAAATTATGTTAAAATGTGTAAAATTAAAAAATAAAGGAAAGTGTGCACTTGATGCATAAGAGTGTAAAAGGATAGAAAGATGTCTTGAAATGCTTATGAAGGGTGATTTTTGGGTGATCTCATGTCGAGGGATTTTTTTGGGCGATCTCATGGAAAGTGTGTGATTTTTGGGTGATCTCATGCTAAAGGAGAAGAGTGTTGGGGAGATAGGTCTATCTTTTCTCTCCTTCCATGAATGCTTCCCAAAGTGCCACTATAGATGGCACATTCTAATTTGTTCTGATTGTAATCGAAATGTAACTAATAGAATGATTTCGAACTAGCTAGAGGTAAGTGCATGATACTAGAAAATTTATATGAAAACTGATGTAAAGTGTATTGATATGAGAAATTGAATATGTTTGCACCCAGAAATTAGTGCCCAAGGGTAGGACACAAGCTCCCACCACTACGTGTGTAGGTATGGATGATAAAAATTGCTCTATGTTTTGGGTCTAAGTCTGTTTCTAAGACAATCTATAACTATGTTCCAGTGCCATTTATATACTTGTGTTGTGATGCACTGTAGCTTTGAACCACTATAGGGGTGATTTATTCACCCAATAGATGCCCTATCATTTAGGGTGCATGCAATTATTATAGGAGAATGTGGTACAAATGAGAAAAAACTAATATAATATGTATATATGAAGTGGATAATGACAGAGGGTAGGGGATGTGCATGGTATAAACCAAGGTACATGTAAACAAGATGGACTATTAACAAGTGTTAGTATAAAGCTAACATGCAATAGAAGACAATGTAAACAAAAAATATGAAGACATGTTTGAAGCAAAATGAAATACAAAAGGGGGTGAATAAGTCTTACAATGATTCTTCTTTCATTTACCAAACCATACATTCATCAATTAGATTGTCCATACAACATTCATAACCATGTGTGCTTATTAAGATATGCAACATCAATCACAAGAACATGAAACACAGTACACAACAAAAGAACACCATATGTAAGTGGGAAACCCTCATGGGGAAGAATACCTAGTGAAACTCTGTTTATATTACAAAAAGAAATTACATTTAGTGAAGCACCAAATTCACAAGTGTTGGAAACTTAGACACTAATAGGGGGTGAATCAATGTCTAATAAAAAATTTACAAATATATTATTTTCCTTACTTTATTAAGAATAAAAAGTAAAACTACACACACAAGTAAATTATAGAAGAGTGTACACTGAGACACAAAATTTACTGTGGGAAACCTAAATAGGAGAAAAACCACTGAAACCATGAACTATTTTCAAGACTAAAAATGACCTTTAGTCGTTAGATGATTTCATGGTTAAGTGTCAACTCAACACTGGAGATGAAACTCCTAAGTTTGACCAAGATTTTACTCAGTCTAGAGGCTTCAACCCCCTAAAAATCAAAAAGTTGTTACTGATCTTTAGTGAGCTTCAACTCATAAGGAAACTGCAACTCCCCAAATGCTAAGCTACTACTTAGCCATTTTTAATATCTCCGTCACATTGAAACTATTGACTTATTCAACTAATAGTGACACTAAATTTGCATACTTTTATATTCAAATTCTGCTTCTCAGTTCGGCCCCTAAAACACTAATCTCCTAGCTCAACAAAGTTTCTCACTATGCAAGCCTACTTTCACACCTACAATCACTTCATGAAACTTATTCTGGTTTCACCTTCAAGCTCTCTCTCTTTACTGTATCTTTTTCTATATTTAACTCAATGCCTAATGCATAGATCTCATGTATGAATATACTACGGTATGCCCTATTTTCATCATCTATTCAATCAATATACACTTCTTCACAAGTTTCTAGTTTCGTGAAACATTTAGTGTCTATTCGACTCACCTCACTTCTCATTTCCAAATGTTCATCAAACAATCCAGTCAAAATTATTCATTTCACAACTAGACCACCAAGGATATTACCTCTTTTATTGTTGAAAACACCTACCTTAATTTTCTCCTCTGTAATAGATCCTCTTCCAAGACACCCTTTCTATTGATATCTACTTTTTATGGAACTCTACAAGGTTTTATTATTTACAAAATTTTGTATATTTTTCAACATACACCTATGTTTAGGTCTGACGAAATTTCTTTCTCAATTTTTCACTTACAAATACTTGCATATTTTTCACTGCCTTTTAAATACTATGTTAACTATTTTATTCTAACATTACATTCTCATGTTATGTCATAGAGACCGAAACCTCTAAGTTCTAAATCTCTTCAACTTCTCTGTTATACATTTAACTTCAACAACTTGAAGAAACTATGTAATTTTTCACATAATTCTTTATTCCATTAAACTATATGCCTTTCAAGTACCTCCAATCTTCACAGTCTACCATTAATTATACTTCTTCACCTCTTGATATATGTTGATCAAAGAATACTTGTCAAGGATCACACACGGAGTCCGTGCGGGATAGAAGGCCAAGATCAAAGGCGCGGAAAGACAAGAAGGACCCGCACATGGAAGGCAAGTTCAGATTTCAGGACTTAGATGATTTTGAGCATGAAGATCTATTTTTAGAAGATGGTGTGTGGAACACATCAATGATGCAGAGATATGCACACCATGCATTGTCTATATTTGGAGAAGCGATTCAAAGTGTCTATGCATGGATACAAGATAAGAATAGAATGGACACTTCAGTTATCTGTAAGAGGACTATAGATAATGCACTTGCATGTGTGGCTATAATTGTAAATAGCATGTGGCTATCAATAACATGTGACCTATTTCTAGAATAGATAAGCGGTGAAGGGAAAGTCCCCACCATATATATATGATGTTAGGTGCATAGTAGAAATAGATATATAGAGATCACAGAGAGAGTGGCATAGGTATGATTACTGGATGAATGAATGTGTGTATCAAATCCATACGCGCCTTGATATAGATTGAAAGGATCTTCTATATTTATTATTAATAGATGGAAGATATTGGCTGAATCTAAGTGTCATTCTATGTAATTGAGTAGTGCATGTTATTAATTCAATGATGATTATTGTTTAAGCTTGTTCTTTCATAGATATGTGGGTAGATTGCACTATAGAATGATGGATTAGTTATGAATCTATATGTTTTTGTCTTCATCATGTTAACATCCTATTACAACAACCCTAAAGAGGGACTTGGTACCTTTGTGCACTTTGGGTGAGTGCTCAGTCTAGGATGAGTGATGTGCCAATGTGACTAGGGTGTTATCTTGAAAATTCTAGGCGCATCATTAGTTTCATTGCCAAGACATCTTTTTTAGTTGTTTTCAGGATGGTTCACGATGAAGATGTATTGGTTAACCCTAGCAAGTATTGAGGAATGGATACAAGATCTGGAGGAATAATATGCATGACGGTTCAGCAGTGGATCTGAGTTTAGCGCACATACTTGGGTAGACTAGAACATGTATGACAAATTATATGAGATATTTTTACTATCTTTCTGTAGAACCATACGAGTCGGTTCTTGGTTATGCATCTCGGTGGAATTGGAGGTATCATGCACTTGTCTGGACACATGAATAATTTCAAGCCATCTATGATGCTGATCGATTTGGACTCGCGCGGTGGATACATGGTTTCATGGTGTTATAAACAATTATATTATGGAATATTTAATTTTGATGCACTCTTTCCCGGAGGTGGCTGAATTCTAGTTTTTGAGGTATCCAAGATGAACATAGTTGCAAGGTATTCCACTGGTGATCAAGATCTTAATGGTAACTTTGAACCTGGAGAGTAAACTGATGGATAGCTAAACTTCACCATGCACAAAGGTAGGAACAAGTTTGGTATTAAGATGGTGGACATAGTAGCAAAAATTAGAGAGAGGAAAGGTGGCTTAAGTATAATGAGGTGCATGAGAGGGAAATAGAGAAGCAACATTCTATTGCAAAAAGTATGGCATTAACGAGAGAGCTGGTTCATGAAGGATTTATGGCTCACAAAGAAGATGTGGAGCTAGAGCATCAGAAACTCCCCCATCTTGGAAAACATGATAGAGATCCCTTCTCGGCATCACATGGAAATGTGCCAGTAGAGACTACTTGGGCTGCATGTGGACATCTTAATCCACTTGGTGACCTAGCCTTTCCACTTGGTTTTTTAGTATCTAGTACGAAAAGTAACCAAAAACTAACTTGGGAAGTAGGAAAGCAGGAGTAAGTCAAGGATCAAGTACATCAATGGCAGGACAAATGAATTCAATGTCATTTAGAGGAGAATTCTTGGGCACATCATCTACACAGAATGTAATTGTGTAGAATACTGGACTCACCTCTGGAAGTGGAACTGATTCACAAACTGTAGGGGTTATGTATAGTACTACTATCGAAGCACAAGGGAGTAAATCTACAGGCCCTATTCCAATTATAGGTGGCAGATCCGAAGGTATAGGTGGTTCTAGTTCTAGTGGATCTGGTGGTTCTAGAGGCAGAGGGAACCCAGGAGGTTTTGGATTAGGTGGTCAAGGTCCACGAAACCACATAATATCTATATGGAGATGTCTCTTCATCTCCTAGAGTATAGAGGTATAAAGGATGCTTCGAACATGTGCATATGTGTGAAATCTTGTGGCATGCTAAAGGGATTATAGCTGCTGAGTGAAAGGAAAGTCAATTCGCTACTACATTATAGGGGCACATGCACAATTGGTATAGGAAGTTTGACCCTGATCAAACTTGCATGGATTATGCAACACTGAGGATGCTTTCTTGAAAGAGTTCCATATCCCTGAGTTTGAGTAGAAGAGTATAAGTGTACTCAAAGATATCAAGCAAGGCACTACTTGAGAGTGTACGTGAGTATGATACTCATTTTAAGACACTTCTATCTAAGTTTTCTTATGATATCCATGCTAGCCAACATGCACAATGGTTCGTTGGAGGATTGATTACACCTTTTAGGAAGGTGTTGTCACATAAGACATACATAGATCTGTGTGAAGCACTGGAAGTAAATTTACGTGTTGAGGTAATTGAGAGCATTGAAACTAGAGTCAGTCCATTCCTAGAGGCACAGATCACAGCTATGGCTAAGCAGTTAGAGAAGCTGTCAGCAAATTCAGCCCATGAAATGTGCTCAGGAATTTGGTGTATAGATTGTGAAGTGGAAGGTCACACCAAGGATAGTTTCCCTCGCAGATCTATACGCTCATTACTATTGGACTATGAAATTTTCCATTTGAATCATGATGCTAGCCACTATCCTTTGTTATAGTGTGTGATAAGGAAGAATGTATCTTTCTTTTGCAAGATTTGTAGGTCCATGACCCATGATACTAAGGATTGTCGGTTGATTGGTCAGATCTAGGATGCCATAGACATTGGAGTATGACAGACAGGTATAACAGATAATTCTAAGGGTAGGAATGAGCACCAAGATTGGGATCATAATCAAATGTACTATGACAAGAATGAGGGCGTTTTGAAGGAGGTCATGGAAGGGGACATGAATATCATGGTGGATATGGAGGACGAGGCCGAGGTGGAGGAAGAGGAGAGTTTCCTCGTGGAACATGTTATACGTGTGGATCTCCTAACCACTATAGGCATGAATGTCCTCACAATAATGCATTCTCTTTTTGTGAGAAGAACCATAGCTATGAAGAGTGCCCAAATTTATATGAGCATCTGAGCAAGCAACATAATTAGGAAAACAAAGGTGCCGAAATGGTTAGAATCCAAAGGTCGTGGTAGAATACCAATGGATTCCCAAGATAATAGAAGGACCTGAGGCATTGACAGTGAATATTATTACACACACTTTGAAGCTACATATGCAAGAGAGGCATTGCACCAAAATCCTACGATTATTAAGGAGGAAGGGTTTGCATACGAGGTACCCATATCCTGCTCATCAGAAGGAAGTTTACTAGGATACCATGGAAGTGCTAAGGAATATTCAAGGCATGATACAATACCTAAAGGAGCAAAAGAAGGCACCGAGATGCCTAAACTAATATCAATGATCTGCAGGAGGTGTGCAAGATGTTGCGCTAGGAGAACATTATTCCATTATTGGGAAGTTGGTTGAAAGGGAACACTCTGCGTGCAAGTCTTGAGACTAGACAGTAGATTCTACATGCAAATATTCCCCCTGATAGCATTGAATATGAAAAAGATATTAATTTGAATGCTTTTGTGGATGAGTGGTTGTTGAGTAATATATTGATCTATACAGGCACAAAAGTAAATGTGCTTTGACATTAGATGCATGAGTACAAATGGGGAGACCTCCATTGCAGCCATCATCTAATGTGTTATTCATGGCAAACTAGACTAAGGCCACTCCCATAGGAGTATTGAAGGATGCATCTATAACTATACAAGGGGCCAAGTTCACTGGGGATTTTGAGGTATTAGCACTTGTAGAAGCAGACAATTTTCCAACCTTGCTTGGACGCCCTTGGTGTTATGCAAATAATGCTGACTTGAGATTCAATAAGGGATATATCAGCTTTGAAAACAAGGAGGAAAGGGTTGTGATACCTTTGACAGATGGGAAGTCTACACCCTATGTTGAGCCTCTAAGTGAGGAGGACTTAAAAAGAGTTTATGTACATGCTATTCAGGACCCAGAGGTCAACGAGCCATCGAAAGAAGGCATTCTACAATGGGAGGATTCTCATTCTATTAGTGATACTACGAGTATTGCTTGTGACAATTGGGCTCATGGTACATATGAATTGGTAGGGCATGAGGTGAAAAGCGTGGTTGTGCATAAGAATATATTTTTCTCAATTTGATGGATAGGAAGCATATTACCTTGGTATACAGGGACCGAAGATCTTTCTACCTTTCTGAAGGCCATGAAAATGCAGTGGGAAGATCTAGTTATAAGGAGGCATATGTTAGTTTATAGACTACGTGGGACAACATCACGTTGGCAGGTAGTCCACAAAGATAATCTTATAAAATGGGAAGAGATTGGAATAGCTTTGTCTACAAAGTTTATAAGGAACAATGCACCTACATGAATATGCACTTATCATGGTGTATGTGTCCTTGGTATATGTAATGCCTTAATGTCTAAGTATTAAGGCATCACATATACTCATTCCTTCCCATTTTCATCTATTGGAGAGTGTCCCAACCCCTTTCTCTTGGTGCTATCACCTCCTTAGTGTAGGATTTCTTCATTTTCATGCATTTTCCTCTCTCTAGTCCCTTAGAATCATATAATAGGATTAGATAGTTGTATTTCCAACATTAGGAGTAGTTTTAGCCTTAGTTTAGGAAGAGGAACCAACCTTCTCTAGAGAATTATCTCAATTTCATGGTCCCACACCTAGAGATAATTCCATGTTTCCCAAAAAAATTGATTTCCCATTCAATTCACTTGCAAGAAAATCAGAGGGTGCTATTTTTAGTGATAACATGACAATTGTTAGAGATAAATCATCTAATAAAAGCATCCACCATATCATAGTAAATAATAATAGACCAATTAGGAAAATTAATATGCCATTGAAGATCATGTTCAACAAGGCTATTACAAAATGCTTTTAGCAACAAATGATCATTGGAATAAGAATCCATGGTGAAGCAAGTAATGCTTTAGATGTAAATAGGGATTTCTTGTGCCATCAAAACATGAAAAGGTAGGCATGATGAAGCCCTTAGGGAAAGAAAAATTATGAATCTTTTTGGGAATAATATTTCCAAGAAGGGATTTATAGGTAATGGAAGCATAATAGTCTTTACTTTCAAGGATAAGGGTATGAAATTGAGATTGTGAATTACCAACAACATGCACCAAGGATAGGATATCGTGTCAAGGAATGGTTATATAAGTGAGAGGAACAATAAGGGGATTCTGAGTGATCATAGGATCTTGAAAAGGAGGAGTGTATGTGGAAGGAGGAGGAGGTGTGAGAGGAAGGGAGTAACATGAAGGATCTACAAGGATGCTAGGTATAGGCTCAAAAGACACACTAAGAGGTGTATTAGGGGTAGAAGTGGGATCATCATGGGAAACATTAGAAATAACTTTAGAAGTAGAATAAAGAGGAGTATTAAATTCACATTCAACAATTTAAATAGAAGAAACATCATCACTAACATGTTCATCATCGAAGCATAATCAAAATCACCATGAGTCATATTTTTTCTAGCAAGGATTTTATCAAGAGTATCATCAATATATAAATATATTTTAAGAGCACTAGCATCATATTTATCATTGCAATAATTGGAAACAATTTCAAAAGTAGGGAGAGTAAGAGATAGAGATTTACATTCATCTTGACTACTAATAGGAACATCATTATGCACATTTACATTGTCGGTAGTAGAAGTAGAATTATTAGCATTGGTGTGTTCACAAGAAATAATCTCATCATGCAAAGAATATATATTAATGTTATCATTTTCCATAAGAGGAGGAAAATAGGATGAAACATCATTGCTAACTATGGTGGATGAGGGAGAGCATCAGGATTTTTATTTCTAGGAGATTATGCAAAAATCAAGGGTTTGAAACCAACAAGAAAGGTTTTTGGAAGTCAAGGAGTTATTGGAGGATTATGGGATCATATTGGGGATTGTGCATGAGGTCATGAAATTCAAATTCTTCAGAGGCATTGGAAAAAATTGGTTGCATACATGTATAGGTCATATCATGCTTGGGAGATGGGAACCTCTTTTTAGCCATGAGGGTTTTGGGATCCTAGGGCAAGGAGTTCGAATAAAAGTGGGTTCACAAAATGATTTAATTTAATTTGAATTAAATATTATTTCAGAGTAACTAAAAATATACAATCTGATAAAATATAGTAAAATACATATGCTAAGTGCTTAAGAAATGTAAGACTATAAGAAAATGGGAGAGATAAGTGACTTAGCTGATTTACGTGTAACTTGTAGATAGTTGGTACTATGTATATACTTTTTGGATCTGGTGGGGAATTATGTCATAGGAGGCTCGATAAGATTTCTAAAGCTTTGCATTGATTGAGACATGGGAACCCATAGGAGGACATAGTTTCTTAGATACCGGTGTCTGATTTTGGGTGTTGTTGATTGTGCGGATGCTTGAGATCTACTTCTTTTAAGGGTCTAAAGAATGTCACTTTAATCTTTGCTTTGTCACATTAAATTTTTGTTAGGGTTTTGATCACATGTGTGCCTACAAAAAAACCCCTAAATATATGCACAAGCTCACAAAAAATTAAATCTAAATAAAATATACAAAATGTGAAGTCAAACTGACCCAACAATCACCTAAAGGGTGAACTTGTTACTTGAGTGCTGCACTACATTCTAGAATCCATGTAGTTATGTGTTCTTGTGTGTGAAATAGTTTCCCTAGGTTTCCCTCTTGCCAATGATGCCAAGATAACGAGATGTAGCTAGATAAGATGCAAATGTGTGGTATGGAATTCAAGACTCCCCCTTCTTGTGTAGTGTATGCAACTAAACAATGTATTCCCTTGTGATGGTAGTGATAATATGTAGATGTTATTTCCCCTTATAATTTAATACAAAATTATAGTGTGTGTGTATATATATATGTATCTCTTGTTTGAATTTTGACACTTGTGGCAAAAATCCCGACTATGAACATGGGACAAGGATAAGAAAACTAAAAAGGCTGACCAAAATGTCAAAATATGTAAACAAGAATAAACATGATAGAAGAGCCAAGAATGGACATAGGTTCCTAGGTACTAGTGTCAGAGTGGGCACTAGTATCCTAAAATAAATGATGAAAAATGTGAAAAGACAAACAAAGAGGGATCCTTGTGACTTGACTAGAAGTGCATACAAAAATGATAGATGCATGAGAGAATCACAATAGAAATCAACCAAATATCATATGTGGATAAATAATTATGTGACCAATAAATAATTTTCGTACTTAAGATTCATGCATATAAAAACATACTAACGACATGGTAAAATAGTAACATGTTCATGATTTTTTGTCTACATTTTGATAAATAAAAATGAGTAGACCCTTTTTACATGCACAACATATTGGTGATTAATTACTTCTTTATTACTTAGAGATTTCTTATGTTTCTATTCAAATGTAACTACATTGATGTGCATGAATTCCATTGCTCCTCGTGCTCTCACTCTATCATAAAGGGGATACAAAAATTTTACACAAACCTAACAACTAATTGATAAAAGTAGGAACTCTTATGGATTAGAGGATTGATTTGTGTGAATATTTTAAGGAATGAACGTGATCATTTTACCATGTAACAAATTTAGGACAACTCTGCATCACTTGAGAATAAGAGTAGAAATAAGAAAAACCACCCTCAAACTGATTATTTAACTATGAATTTAATTGAATCTAATGAGTTTGATTTTTTTAAAAATTTCACTCTTCTTGCAATGAGAAAGTGTTGAAATGGAATTTTACTTTTCTTCCTTGTTAAATTGGACACTGATCTACATGAATATCCATCACCACATAGTTGATGTCTACAAATTTTTTTCATTTGAAAGTTATTCTCAAGAGAAACCTTAGCCACCATAACAAACTATTTACATTCTTGAGAGTTGAATGAAGCATTGTTTGTTTCGTTTGGATATGAGGTGAATGTAGAACATTCATCCACAACACATTCAAAAATTGATCCTATCACTGCGCAGAAATAGAGACCATACATTCTTCACTATAAGGATCCTCATTCCCATCACCATACACTTTCACAATTCCCATTTAGTGAGAGAATATTTGAAACAAAACTCTTTTTGTTGGTAACATACTATATGCTTTGATTTGCATGAATATTTAGTAGATTCATCTTAATCCTTATTACATTATAGAGTAGCTTGAATATCATGCATATCTTCATGAGTTAAAATAATGGTAAGGTTTATTTCATAATATGATCTGGGAGACGATAAAATTTTTATCATGGGGCACACTACTTGACCATTAAATGATTTTTCATTATGATCTTAAACTTATTATACTCTTATAGTTTCTATCTCATTGGTAATGGCTATTGGGAGCCATTCTCCCATCTCAACAAAACCAACCCTTTCACTTTCAAATTCTCTCAAATCATGATCCCAAATAAGATGTACTTAACTAAAGTGATTTCAAAATAATCATAGAATTCATTGAAAATGATACGAGAAATAAGAGTACATTAAGTATTTAGTTCTTTTTTCATATGCAATAATTTTCAAGTTTAAAGTAAACATTTGAACAACTTCTTTGATCTCAAATTTCACTATGTTATGGGCTTCATAATGAACATGTAAGATAGATTTGATTTCAATAGTAGTGATACCAAGAATAGAAAATTAAACAAGGGTCTCACAATCTCTTGTATATTGAGTAGGATGGGTTGAAGGAAAAACTTTATGATACTTGATGCTTTCATAAGGCTCCAAATATTCCTTTCCATCTTATCTTTATGTTGACACAGAGAACAATTTGTAAGAATAATCATTCAAAATATTTTCATGATTATGATTATCAATAGATGTCTCAAAGGCATTTTGAACTCTTCAATTTTCTCTTGAATAACTTCAAAAATCTACACATCATATGGGAGATCAAACACTATAAGAAACTCATTCATAATTAGCTCGAATTCAATTTCTTGAAGGGTATTTGTTAGAGAGGAGGAATTAAATTTAAGTAGGGATTCCTTATGCATATCTTTATGATGAACATTAAATTCAATAAACATCGAGATCACTTCTCTCGGGACAAAGGTCTCTATTTTTTTGTGAGACACCTTTTCAAAATCTTAGCTTGAGATGAAGTCATGGAAGACAACTCAATTTCCTCTATATTCTCATTATTTTCATCAATATAGTCTTAAAAGGGACTAAAAGGTTCACAAAGAATGTATCCACCATATGTAATAAGGTAATTTTCAGGACAAAATACTTAAATTCTAGAGGATATTTGGGAATCACTTCTAGCGTATTGTTGTTCTCTTTCTTTCTCTAAAGATTCTCAAGCTACTCAAACTTCCTTCGCATGTATTTATTGAAGTATAATAATTTGATATAGAGAAGGGGATGTGACATAAATTATATTATTCTTACAATCCTTTGTAGTTACTCCTTTGGGGTAATCATATCCTCATCCCCATAAGTGATAAATTCATCAATGGAAAGACAAAGGAAGGAAAATGTTATGATCTTTTCACCAAGCCAAGAATCATCCTAAATAACCCCTTTAATAGATATATCTTCTATTAATCATGTTGGATGAATTTTTATCATTCTTATCTTGCCCAAGGATTCATCTTCAAGTTTTTTTAATATCTCACTTGTGTACAATATTTTATCTCTTCTTAATTTCTCTCATTAGATTACCAACCTTATAATCATTAGTAGGTTTAATATTCATATTTATTTCTTAGGTAACACCCTTCTTGAATTTCAACCACAAGGATTTGATTGTAGGGTCATGAGATGCAACAAGTTCATATACTATGGTTTTCTTCGCCTACAATTATTTGTTCTTTTCTGCAACTTGCAGGGTGTGACAACAACCTTCTTTCTACTTTTGAAACATAAATAATATCAAGAGATGGCCATTTCTACTTAATGTAACAAGGATTATTATGATTATAATATAATGAAAAATAATCCCTTCCTTTTACTTGTACATTCTGATATAGGGTTTGAGTAGAAATAGGAGACATATTCACTATTTTAAAATTCATACATGAATATAACTCTTTCAAACATTGCACATGTTTAGGATCATATATAACTTGGATGCCTCAAAAGGGAAGATAATTTTTATCTTCTTCATCATTTTCACTATCACTCATTGTTACATGGTGCTAATTTATAGTTATAATCTTCTAGAAATATTCAGATTATGGGTACAAACTTTACATAAAGTTTTCATCCTTCATTTCAGGAGAGGTTCCTTAATGTGGGAAATGAATGCGATAAAAAAATTGATTCCCTAGTGGAGTCACAAAAATTATTGAAAAATATTATGTCATTGTGCATGATCTTGATTTGATAAAAAAGTGGCATAAAGTATACAACAATCAAGGAATATCATGTACCAACAAGGTGACATTCCTCTACATTTGAGAGGAAAATTTACCTCGTATGATAATTTTTTTGTATTTTTGGTGCTTTTAACCGAAAATCACAAAGGAATACAAAATGGGATAAAGAAAGAATAAGGAAGAGGACAAAAGTGATAAATATACAATATAATAGACTTAGATAACTGCTAAGACAACTCAAACATAAAAACAAGATAAAAATCTCTCTCCCTTACATGAATGACATGATAAAATAGTGGATGCAAAGAAGAAGAATTGAAGCACAAACTCTTCACAACTCGAAATACATATATATAGAACAAAGTCCATGTACCTATACATTGAACACAAAGTCTAAGTATTAAGGCATCACATATACCAAGGATAAAATCAACATTATACCATTTTCATATACTCTATACATATTAAGGCATCACATATACCAAGGAGAAAGTCTATACATTAAGGCATCACATATACCAAGGACACATATACCATGATAAGTGCATATTCGTGTAGGTGCATTGTTCCTTATAAATTTGGTAGACAAATCTATTCCAATCTCTTCCCATTTTATAAGATTATATTTGTGGACTACCCGCCAACGTGATGTTGTCCCGCGTAGTCTATAAACTAACATATCCCTCCTTATAAATAGATTTGCCATGATTTTATGATTTAAGGGAATTAAAAAATAGGGAGAAATGAAAGCATCAATATTTCATTCATATATTCATGAAAATTTGTAAAACATGCACACACAAAGTTGCAAAAATCCTTCAACATTTAAAGAGAAAAAGAGAGTATCCCCTTTATAATTGTGTTTCAACCTTATATAGGAACATTCTCAAAAAAATATGTATGTAATTTCTATATGAATTAACCCACTCCTAACTTGAATTGACATGCCTCAAGTTTACTTTTGCATAATTTCAATATTTTAATTAGTTAAAGAATGATTAATTAATTACATTCCATGATTTAAATGAATTTTATTAATGAAATTAAAAAGTGTACATAAACTCTTCTCATGATTTCAACCATTGGAGATGGAGTACCCAGAGTTTAAATAATCCAATGTTGATTGGATTGAAGTGGTTGTTGACTAATATAAAATGAAAATCCTCCTTCTTGAATCATGATTGAGTCTCGCACAACAGTTTGAGAAGAAGCTCTATTTTTCTTATCATAATATGATCATGTTATTTATTAAAATAAAGTTCCCACTTTAACCATAAAATTCCCTAATTTGATCAAATACTCAACATTCTTAACAAATTCAAGGAGTAAGGCATCATTACAAGATCATGAATAATAAGTCATTTAATCATTTAATCAAATATTTCACGAGACATCCTTTAAATGCTTGATATTTTCTCATATATCCTAATTCTTGTTGTTTCATGACTTCACGTCTTAGAGGAATAAAAATAGTAATGAGAAAATGATGTAGAATGCTTATTGAGTGATGAAAATGCTACATAGGAACTTCAGGAAGTTCTACATACAAATTCTCTGAAACCCTAAAAATCCAACTAAATAAAATTGGAAATGAAATGGAGCATGAATATAATCAAACGGAAGGCATTTGGGAGAGGAAAATCTAGTCCAAATTTGATGGAATTTGGTTTGGTATATCAAGAGATATGAATAATTTAATCTATGGAGGGCATGGAAGAGTTGGGCTACGTGGAGCAAGAAAAATACCAAAAATATGTTTTAAAAGATTAAAAACACCCTTAAACTTCCCCATGACAAAAAAAAAAAGAATACCACACCATTTTGTGGTGTTTTGAACCTTTTAAAAGTGTGGTAGACATATCCACACCAATGGGAAAATTTAATAAGGAATGGAACACCTCCTATTCAATTTAGAACTTTACTAAAACATAGCATATGAATTGAAGTTTTTAGAATGATCTAAAAACAAAACACATATACCCAAGACAATAACAATACTACATATAGTGTTAAAAATGTAAAAATTAGGGTCAATTTTATGTCAATTCATACTTTGTTTATAAGTTTTCAAAGGGATATCAGACACAAAGATGAAATGATAATAGTGCCACAAATATGGCACAATGCAACACATATTTACGTCACCTTTGTGCCACATTTACGTCAAACTAATTTTTACTATGAGGCCTTGTATTTCCTATTTAATCCCAAGTGGATGTCATTTTCACTACACACTTCATTTTCACTCTTGAGAAGAAGGAAAAGGAGCTCAAACAACCTAGTGTTTTTTCTATGTAAAAATAATGTAAGTTATTTTTTAATTTGAATTTTCATTAAATTTTTTGTAAATAAGTGATATCAAGTTCAAGTAAGATTTTGATTTTATTTTAATGTCAATAACATAGTTATAAAAAAATTATTCCATGGGACCACATATCCTTGAGTCATTTTGTTATTAAAATAAATTAAACAAATGCATTACATTATAATGCATATCCTAGATTCTATTTTTCAAACAATTCGTGCTTTGTGTATGTAAACAAATAGTTTATACATATCTACATGAGAATTAACAAATATAACGTTCCAAAAAAAAAATTCCATTATATTTCGATAGATGTGTTAGAAATTAGTATTTACATTGGTAATTAATATTGTGTTAATACGGTTACAATTTATTTGTAACATATTATAATATATTATTTAACATGTTAGTGTTGTGAATAACAATGATAATATGCAGGTAGTATTATTTGGTTAGTAGGTTGAGAGATTATAGGATCAGAGAAGGATATATGTCTCCTATTGTAATGGTTGTAGCAGAGGAATACATGAAGAAATTAGTATTTCTTTTCTCTGAAAATTTTTTTGTACAACTTTTCTAATACCTATCATTGGTATTAGAGCCAAGTTAATCTCTGATGGAAGTACAATATGTTTTGAAGGGGAAAACTTTTATGTATTGCCCTCTATTATGAGAGAATGAAGATTGGAAAAATGATATAGATATATTAACATTTGTCATTGTTGATTTCCTCTAACATTCTATTTCGTGTGCTCTAGTCAACCTCTATACATATCGTTGGTAGATTTGTTCCTCTATCTCAGGAGTTGCCCAGTTTTTTTTGAATTTATTTTATTGACATCATTATTTTTCCTTGTGATAGCTCTGCAGACTTTCAAATTCATATTGGACTATGGAAAGTGCCTTCTTATTACCATGAATCACTTCCAAACTATCCACCCATGCTTCCAGTCATTAGTACAACCAGTTTCATACATGCGTAGATTGACTGGATGTGTGCAACACCTATAATATTACACTACGTGACTACAATTTATTCCTTAGCAAAACATTGAGTTCCTCGGTCAAATATTTTGCATATAGATCTGGATAATTTTTCATTAGATTGTGGTTTTCTTCCCTACCTATGAGTTTACTTTACACGGAAATCTAATCTTCCCTTATATTATTAACACTGTCAACGTGTCTTATCTCTGGAGAAAATTACATCGGTTTATTCCACTTTGGATTCAAACCATTCGACAGTGACATACCAAAGACCATGGGAATGTTTGATACAAACATCCTCTCAAGTGACATGAATTGAACCTTGGAAGCCACCAATAGTCTTGTCATTCAGTCAATATAGTTTAGTTTATGGTCTTGTTTAATATTGTCTCACAAGTTTAGATTTAGTTATTTAGATTTTAACAATAGTATGTTGATTCTTTAGTATCTAATTTTAGTAGTATCATAATATTTCTTAGGCCTATTATTTTATTTCCCCATATAGGTTATTATGTCTCTAAGTTTTTCTTAAGAGTCTATAGTTTATGCCAAGTATAAAGTTACTATAAAAGTGTCAATTTTGCCAAAATCTAAGTTTTCTTGTGAGTGTACAATTAGGCAATACAAAATTATTATGTCAAGTTGATTATCAAATTGAGTATTGTTATTAAATAGGTGATTTTAGGATATTTTTTTAATGTCAATTTTTATTAGTCAATATAGTCAAGTTGTCAAAATTTGTAATTTTTTTCCTTACGGATGCATTTTTGGTGTTACTTAGACGTCGGAAAAATAAAGTGTTTCACATTGCGGGAGGGAAGAAAAAAGTAAGCTCAATGTGGAAATAAATGTGCTTCATATTCGGCTCAACGTGGAAACAAATGTGCTTCATGTTCACATATTACTTGAGTTAGCAACATGTATATTGGAGGTTGGAGGAAATAGAGGAAGGAGGGTGATAAAACCTCTCGCTAGTCACTAAAAATGGGGCCACATTAAGATTTGGTGGTACTATTTTATATTATTTTAGTTTTTTCCTTCGAGTGGTGTGAGTAGAATAAAATGACATGTGGTTTCCATCCTGGTATGATTGAAATAAAGAGAATGTGCATTTTGGAAATTTTGAACAATTGTAAAGGAAGGAAGATGAACTGGAGTGATCCTATGACTACAAAGATCCTTTAATTTTCATACTTCTAACATCGATCGGTTGGTGAAAGAGTGTTCATTGGAAGTGAAAGAGGGAACTGTTGAGTTTGCTTATGTAGGTGAATTGGTGGAAGTGTGATCATTCTGTATGGGATTCATTGTGGTGAAGCAGATTGGTCATGTGCAACAAGATCTAAGTCAGAAGTATGCAGACCTAAAAGTATGCGGAGGCATACGATTCCGTTTCTAGTTTTTCCAATGCACTTCTTCCCATGTAAACACTAAGGGGGAATGTTAGGAATTAGTATTTACATTGGTAATTAATATCTTGTTAGTATGGTTACAATTTATTTGTAACGTATTATAATATATTATTTAGCATGTTATTGTTGTGAATAACAATAATAATATGCGGGTAGTATTATTTGGTTAGTAGGTTGAGAGATTATAGGATCGGAGCAGGATATATGTCTCCTATATATTTGTAATGGTTGCAATAGAGGAATACATGAAGAAATCAATATTGCTTTGCTCTGACAAAATTTGTGTACAACTTGTCTAATACCTATCAAGATGTCCATACCCAAAACTCAAAATCCCATTTTTTCATAGGCTTTGAGTATACGAGAAAGGTTTTGGACTATAGCTTTACACCTAACTTATGAAAAAGTTTAGATTTTTCTGAGCTTTATCCATTATTTTTGCATAGAAATCCTTTGATTTGATTTTGTATTATTTTATGAATATATGTATATATACATTATAGATTAAAAGTAGTGGATAGAAATATCTCTCTACTCTATCCCTCTAACATTTTTATGCATTTTTTTCAAAAAATGATGGAAAAAATTGTTTAAATTTAAAGACATTTTTCTTGGATTTCATCTCTTGGTGAACTTGAACCAAAATTTATCCTCATCAAACATGAACACAAAATAAAACCTTTTGACTTATCCTACAACTAAATTTAACAAAAAGACATGTTTCAATTAAGGTTTGATGAATGTCCATGTCATGATCATAATATGAATGAGGGTTGTAAATACTTGAATGAAATTATGTTGGATTTTATCATTACAAATGTGATGGCAATGTGAATGTGTTTGCTTGGTCTCTGAGAGAAGGGATTATTCTTGACTGAGTGCCTTTCTCTAACATGTGCTTATAATATTTCGATTCCAAGTGGGTTTTGAAAGGTTAACAATGTTATTTTGTGAAAACAATAGTAAAGTGACCTCAAGATTTGGCCCAATTAGTTATCTTCCCTTAAGGTAAAATTTACTAAAACCTATTGTATTGATCATAATTTTAATTTTTATGACCTCAAGATTAATACAATAGGTTTTAATAAAAATTAAAGTAGGTTCCTTTTTCACGTTAGTTCCAAATAGATTTCGTAAGGTGAAATATGGTTGTTTGCACTACTTGTATGTGATACAATGGCCAAGAAAATAATGATCACTTTTCATGATAAGTAAAAGTAATTATAGGGTATTCTAAAACTCCTAGATACTTAGAATGAGCACAAGGTCAACCAAGGTGAAAAATCTCTTAATGCTAAAATGTAAAACTCAACAATAATTCTAATCATTTCACATTGATTAAATATATATGTTTTAGAATGCAAAAATATTTATTGAGTTGCAACAAACAAAAATGATTATTTAAAAATAAGTTGGATAAGGAGGGAGAGATTCCTTTCCTAATAGATAAAAGGAAACTAATAAATACCAACTATTTATTTTCCTCTCATACCCTTGCTCATCCAACCAAAAATAAAACATAGCCACACAAGCATCAAAAGTTCAATCTATTTTTAGGTTATAAAGTTTAGAGATTCCTCAAGATAACCAACATGGCCAAGAGGATTAACCATGTTTTAGAAACTAAATCATGTACTTGGGTATATTTATAGGTTTTTATCACATACCACTATACAAATGACTCCTAAGAAAGAAAATTACTAATTGACAACCGTCTTTGGCCTCTTTTCTTTCTTTTTGGTTTCTTTGTTAGTCTTACACACCTTATGACTAGTCGACTTTTGATACTTCAGATTTTCTAAGTCCTGGAAAACAATTCCCAACTAGGACGGCAAAGTGTTGAGGTGCCCCCATCCCTTTTGTGTGCCTCTAACCTCTTTGTGTCTTACTAGCATATTTTGGGTCTTTTTCTAGCCATTAGGCATCTTATTTTTAGTGGTCATTATTTTAGTGGTTAATTATGAAATTCAACCAAGGGAATCATATAAATAAAAAAATATATGATCATAATAAATGACCAAGCTATAAGAATATACTACTATCACCTAATGTTGCATTGAAAGGCATCTTAAGAGCATCAAAGCATCCATCTAACATCCATTCAAGGGATAAGGCGCAAAATATTCTCGCATACACTTCATAGGGGGAAGTTAATTTTTCCATGCATGCATATGTTTAAATATATACATCTATATATTTCTAATTATCAAGTGAATCTTGTATAAGATCAACCTAGGGCATGATTATACAAACACACACGTAAAACTACACAGTAGTCGAAATATAGTGTAATGCTTAGATCATAAGTTCACTCATTTGGGTGATCATTGGGGTCAGTCTGAATCCCCATTTACATATTTTTGTTTTTAGGATTTTATGTGTTTTGGGGTTTTATAGGTTATCTTTCTCTTTACAAGTTTTAAGTGAACCCAATGACCTTCTAGTGAGTTACATGTGATTAACAACGACATCCAATGAACATCTTACGACCCTGTGAAATTTAGTTTTTGAGGTTCTCATAAGTCACATGTGTAATTTTGTCATAGATCTAAACTAAATTTATGGTATAGGGTGTCATAAGGTCATGTGATTCTCCATGAGGTGTCAATCGATGTCAAGCATGAAGGTTGATTGGTAGTGTCAAGATTTAGTGAGTTCTAGGAGGTCTTGGTACATGGTCTAGTGAGTTGAGTCATTACATGAGATGTATTGAGGTTATTGGTTGATGTCATGAGGTAAAAATGGTTGGTATGATGTGTCATGGGTCTGCATGAGGTCAACATGGTTAGTTTATAGTTTATCAAAGCATTGAGTTAGGTCTTTCCAAGCTTGTTTCTAGCCTTGGAACATGCAGAATGAGGTAGAGATGTGATATTTGGACCAGATATTTATTTATGGAGCATGGAAATATCATGGAAATGGTGTATAGGAAATTTATGGTGAGTTTCAGGTCTACATTTAGTGGTTTGGTGCTTCTATGAGGTCCTTAGGAAGAAAATAATGAGAAACATACAGGTAAGCACATGCAAATGAGATTGGATAGAGATTTTCAAATAAATTTTGGATATTTAATGATTATATAAAGTTATAGGATGTATTCATTATGCTTTATGAAAATTTTTAAGTCATTTTGATGAATATTTTGCAAGATATGAAAGTTTTGGAAAAAGCGGGTAACAATGTGTTTTTAGAGAAAATGATGACCTTCTAATGCTCACTAAGAATTATTTTCTATGCATGGGAGATAGATGATGTCAAGTATGTTTTTTTACATATAACTAATAATTTTTATCAAAAATAATGAGGTGGTTTTATCGTCACATTTTTATGAATGATTGTTAAGAAGATAAAGTGGTTTGAAACCCTAGTTAAACCCTAACTAGGAGTAGCTTGTAGAAAATTGAGCATATCAACCTTGTTTTAATATATAGTGAAAAAGTGATAGTTTGATGTTGTAGAGGACTCTTCCATATTTACAGAAAGGTATGTTAGAGTATGTGGTGATATGTGGGACCCGCCTAAATTTTCTATTTTATGAAGAGTTTCAGTTTGAGGAGAAATTTCCCGAATGAGGTAATGAATAAATTGGAATTTAAGATAGTACATGATATTTTATTTATGTTCATGAAGATTTTATGTCATGGTAATGATGAAAAAGTGCCAAGTGTGCCCTATTTGTGAAGACTAGTTTTTGGGGTAGTTTGGAGCAATCTTCGGTAAAAGTGGAATATCGGGAGTTATAAGTTGAGTTAGGAGATGATTAAAGTTGTGTTGTGAAGCTGGTTTAGAGATTTTTCAAAATTTATATCAAAATTTTTGGTTGGATATTTTTTCAAAGACATGATATGTAGTTCAACCACAATATGTGGGAAAAGTTCCTCTTCGAATAATAGGGAGGTGCCTGTTTATTACTAACCTAATACACACCAAATATTATTTATAATATCTACACTAATCCAACCATTCAGGGATGGGATATCATTCCAATATATTTATTATTATTGGAAAGGAATGTGTGTAAAGAGAGAAGAAGAATATAGACATGAGTAATTTTAGAAGAATAAGAAGAGAATAGATAAGAATGTGCTTTCACTTAAGAAAATGCAAATCAAAAGATAATCACACATGATTAGATAGTAATAACTTTGGATGTAGATTCAATGAACTAGATATTAAAACAAATAACCATTTGGTGCATTGAACTTAAGAACAATACCTCAAATGAAAAAGATTCATCCACAACACAAAGTTTGTAAAAGATATATTTAATATTCTTCAATGGTGAAATAGAAAACAAAAAGTTTTTCTATCTCTACAACTTTAAGATCTAATTTATGTAAAAATATCCAACCCTTTGAAAAAGCATCATTTTACAATATATAGAGAATCAAAGAGAGAGAGAGAAAGAAGAGGGAAAAAGAGGAAAAGAGATTGGATTTGATCTTGCCATTAATGAAAATCTTTGTCTTTCCCTACAACATGGCTTTCAAGCCTCAACCACTCAATCATCCATTAATCTCTAAAAAACATCATGGGCACCTTGTTGACCCATTCCCCAATGTCATTTTTCTTCTAAGAGAAGGTAAGAGCCCCATACTTCATCAATTCAGGTGGTTGGGCCATCTAAAACTACACATCAATACAAAAACTATAATTTTCTATTTTCTTAAATCAAATGCCATCAATTCTTGAATCTCATGATGCCAAACTTAAGGCCTCAAGGAAACCTTTTGAACAAGACCAATTTTTTGTGATTTGGAGCTCTAGAGAGAAATTTATGGCCATTTGAATATTTGCATCTTGGGATGAACAATAGAGTGACACATGGAAGAATTTGATTGGCCTCGATATTACCTCTTCCTAAGTGTTTTATGCTTCGAATGTGCCATGTGTTGGCATCCGATTGATTTTAGGGTTAATATTTTCCTACAGAGTCCACTTCCCTAACCTTTTAAAATCCCTTTCCTTGTTCTAGACCCGACACCTTTTACAAAATTCCACTCATTTCGGGGCTTGCAATTCGCCACTATATCGGCTGAATTGTGATAGAATGATGCCACGTGTTGGCCTCTGATTTGGATATCCCTTTATGTGCAAGCCCTCACGAGGATTTTACCCTTTATCAAGTATGCTCACTGTGAAGTGTAAGCCAATAAGAAATCTCTATGTAACTTCACAGCTTTCAAACTGCTATTTTACTTGTAATGGCTTCGTGAAACATGAGCCAAAAGGAAAGATCTATGCTTCTCACAATGTTAGTCTTCAGCTATACCATATCAACCCCCATGAAGCATGAACCAACAAGAAATTTCCAAATATGTTTCATGTCAGATCTATCTCACTTTCATGCTTACTTTTGATTTTCAACGCCTTCGCCGCAAATTCAACTGGGTAGACTTAAAATTGATGGCTCCATAGAAATGCAGCCATGTAAAGTGCCTTGACCACCTAGAATTGAAGCCTTATTAAAATTGGTTTATTCCCAGGACTTGAGGTCTGAAAAATTTATATGCTTTGAAGACTGCTGAAATGCCGACATGCATCCACTATCAGATCATTGATATTATGCCACTTGTCATCAACTAACTCGTCATGTTTCCTTTTACATTTGCTGACTTTGTCTTCCCGTCCGTGGGCCCAAAATATTATGGAATGTGGCTATTTCCATGGGTCTCATGGCCATCAAACCAAAACCTTTGAGGAGATCCAAAATCCTCCCACTTGGCCTCTTCGCTAACGTTTGACATTGAAATTGATGGCCAAATGAACGTCACACAACCTTTTAAATATAACCCGCTAATTATTTAAAACCTTAGTCTCCCATGGGTTTTTAAATACCAACGGCTAGTGCTTTGGAGAGGTGGAATTTGATGGCCATTTGAATGTCCTAAGCCTGTATAAAGTGCTAAGTGCATTTTAAGTGAGTTATTCAAATTAATCCCTAAGGGGGTTAATTTGGGATAAAAAGACCTTGAAAACTGATTCGTAAAAGTAAGGAATTTTTAAAGAAACCCTTGGATGAGGAAAGGGAATAAACATGTTCTTCCCCGAAAATTTGGATTGGTTATCCCATTTTATCGATGAAATAAAAATGGGATAACAACTAGCTCTAACTGGGGGAATTTCTTTAATATTTTGAAGGAGGAAACCCAAACCTATAAAGTGTCAATCCATTGGGCTATAGAGTCAAAAATCATAAAATAGACAAAAAAATTTGAAAACAAAGAAAAGGAACGGAAATAAAACACATAACAAAAAAGTAAACTATAATACAAAGATAAGAAAAACTTGCACTCACTTGACAAAAATCTCAAGATACTACATGCTATGAGGAAATGGAAGTTGAGTTCCATCAAGGTATGATAGATAAAAGCTATTTTCTCCACATAATTGATGAATCTTGAAAGGTCCTCTCCACAGGGAATAAAATTTACCATGATTTCATTTTGGCTCTCTTCTTTTATCCCATAATAAAACGAGATCTTTGACCTGAAAATCCCGCTACTTAGATTTTTTATCAAACACTTTCTTGACCTTGTCCTAATGCTCCATGATCCAATCAACCACTTTGGACCTACTTTCCTCCAACTCTATCAAGTACATGATTCTTTTTTCAACGGAGTCTTGGAAAGTATCATCTTCAATCAATTTGGCCAACCTCAAGGCTAAAAATTCCAAGGAGATAGGAATCTCCACATCAAATCCATACAACACTTGAAAAGGTGACATCCCAATAGCTCTCTTTGGAGTAATACGATCATCCCATAGTGCATCGTATAATGCCTTGTGCTAAGTTCGTTGATTTTCATCAACCAACTTCCTGATTATAGTTACCAAGTTTTTATTACTTGATTCCACCTTTGACCATTTCCTTGAGGATAATAATTTGACGAGTGAGCCAAAGTAATCCCATAACCATAGAAAATTCGGTGAGTTCATAAGAAGAAAAATTGGAAGCATTATCAACAATAATCTTATGAGGAACACCAAACCTGACTATTATATTTTATTTAATGAAGCTATAGAAAAATTTAGAGGCAACATTTTTTATCGGGATGAATTCATATCACTTTTTGAAGTAATTAGTCACAATCAAAACACAACTATGCCTAACACTAGACGAAGGATTCAATGCTCCGATAAAATCAACTCCCCATTTCTAGAAGAGTTATTTAATTACAATTGGCCTTAGGGGAAGTGTTGTCAAAAAAATTGCTAGTAAGCTTCACACTTTTCTACCCATGCAAATGCATCTTGAATGCGAGTGGGCTAATAGTATCTTTCTCGTAGGATCTTGTGAGCTGTAATAGATGATGAGAAATGTCCCCCACATGCTAAGTTATGAAATGCTTCAAGAAGCTTACCTTGTTGAATTTTATCCATGTAGTTAAGGAACACTATGTCAATTCACTCTTGTACAAACCATTATCCTAGAGCACATACTTCACTGACCTTAGCTTGACCATTTTCTTCTCTTTAGGGATCATATTTCTAGGACATTCTCCATAGGTTAGAAAGAAAGCAATATCTGAATACCACTCGTTTGTTGTACTCACAAAAAGTACCATGGGAACTTCTTCATGATTTTCCTTGGCTGTGTGAGGTTATTGTCTAAGGATGTTTTCAGCGATTAATTGACACAAAACTCTTCCATGTTGTTTTCATGTAAATGTGCAACAGAAAATTCTCAATTTTCAAGCATGACAATGGACCCTAGTGTCAAATTTTTTGGTTATAGGCATTTCCATACACTTTCCTAGGCCATCCTAATCCCAGAGTCAGTCCTATTTCCCCCTCTTTGAGTATTTTAGGGTGTCATGTAAGTGGTACCATAGGTGAATAAGGTTTACCTAGTCATTTCAAGTGCTTTCCAAGAAAAATTCATTAAGACAATCTTTTTGGTAGGTTTGGGAAAGGTCAATTCATGGATTTTCTAAGGTTCATACGCACCCAACGGAGCGGAACAAAAGGACTAAATACATCATGGAGGTGAATAAGAGATCCGATAACATTGTGCAAATATTTTTGTAAGGTTTTTAAGGTTTCACAAGTTTTGGAGTAGCTCCATCAAAAGTGAGTCTTGGAGGCTTAGGTAGCGTACAAAGTGAAAATAACCCCTAAGCTTCGAAGTGATTCTAGGATCTATGGAAGGAGTTATGAGTTGAAAAATATATCATCGAAAATTTAATTCAGATTCCTAAAATATGGTGGAATCATATTTTTCACAAAACCTAGGAACATCATGTCTACAAGCATTTTTTTAGCAAACACAACCTTTAAGCCGAACAAATCCTATTTTTAAGGGGGTTTCATGTGGAAAAAGAGATATTAACACCACCATTGTATTCATAAGGTCATTTACAAGTGGAATCATATAAAATTTCATCAAAAACTCCTCCGTAACTCAAGTTATGGTCTCGACAAGTCGCTCTCCAAGGCACAAGCTTCAACAGTTAGTCAATTTTTGGGTTGAAAATCCAACCAATTGGAGATTAACACACTTTTTTTCACCAAGTGTATCAAATATTTGGTGAAATAGGTGTAATAAAATGTTCCCCTACCCTATTTTGGCCCTTGGAACCTCCATATGACCGCAGTTCAACTCATTGCAAGATAAGCCCCTTAGGCTTCATTTCCCAACCCCCGCTCCATGCAATCACTCTCCGCCATTTGTCAAGCTAGGGTGAGGGTGAATTTTTGTGTGCTATATGAACCAAATATTTTTTATGGTTGGAAAAAAACTCCCTAGTCCTCCCATTTAATCTCTTGGTCACCCATGTGCCCCCAGAAGCTGCAAAAAGTGCTTTTTCTAAGACCTCCACTCAAACCCAACTCGCAATCATGTTGCAAAAAGTGGAAAAATTAGGATAGGGGAATTTTTACACCAAGTGAACCAAAAATTTTGTGGAATTGGTGAAATTTTTTTCTTCTCCCAATGCATCAAAATATGTAAATATTTCTAACTACCAGCTATCATAACTACTTTCTTCCTACACGCACGCAGTTTTTTTTTTTTTCCAACTATCAAGATTTCTTCATTCCTCCTTTTATACTACTTCTAAAACCTTACTAGCATCCCCTCATTCATTCATCCATCATTCCATGCTGTTTTAATAAAATAAATCCACCGTTCTGAGAAAAATCTATGATTAAGAGTTGTCAGAAACCCTAAGGCACAAAAACAAAGAATTGCTCATAACTAATGAACCGATGATCAAATTTCAGATAAACTTGGAGAAAATATCCCTCATCAAAATGCATTAAATATGAAAAAATAAAACATCAAAATAAATCCATGATTTTTAATGGCATCCATTTGAAATTTTGTGCCCTAGGGTGTTCTTCCTTCATTTTTCGTCAATCCAAGAAGCGGTTTGACTTGAAAATTTGTAAAGAATATCAAAATAAAAATGTAGAAAGAATCAGTAATCTTATCATCAATCTGGAAAAGTGATTTTCATCTTCTAAAAATATCAAGTTCCTCTAGTTCACACTTTCAATTTTTATTAAGTTTCTAAAAATGACAAACTCCCTCCAGAAGAAAGAACAATGAAAACTATGCAAATAGAAAAATTGAGCACACGGGTCATAAAAATAAAAAAAAGAGAAAAAGCAAAAAGAAAAAACCAACTTTCCAAAAATATAAATTTATTAGAATTGACCCTAAAATCTATGAACATGCTTGGAATGTGAGAGAAACACCTCAGTGGAATGACATGGAAAAAAAATAACCTGCCCGAAATAACAACTCCTGGAACTGGTTTCTAAAATTCATAGTTTTTCGAGTTCTAAGTGTAGAAAATTATAGATGGATTCATTTTTACTCATCTCACCACCTTTTTCCTCTTCATGAGGTTGTATGATGGTTTCATGGTTCAAATAGAGAAATGAGAACTCCAAAAATATCCTGAAAACATCATCTTGAGTCTAATTTTATCCTACAATAAGGCGGGGCATCGCATATGTAGCAGGATGATCCATCTTTTTCACTCATGGGGACAAGTTATTTGTAATGAGTTATGGTTTTTCAATTGAGTATCAAAGAGGATTATCATGAGTAATTCCTATGTCCCTCCCAAGCTCACATAGAATTACCAAAACAGGTTTCTATACACTCATTCTCGTGATCGAGATGTCTACATATCATGTACTAGGGGGAATTGTGATCATCATTGGAAGGAAAAAGTGTTCAAAATGTATTTCATCAAAGCTTCCTGATGAGTACAAAAGTGTGCTTATGTAACATAAGTCATCAGATATCATTCACAATCCTCAAGCTTCTTTAGATTGGACCTTAGTGAGCAATGTTTACAATCACTAAGGAGATCATTCGATAATGTTTCTAAACACTTAGTTTGAGGTGTTCGTGCATTAGCCGAAGGAGGTTTATTATGGTGTAAAAGGTTAATAGAATAAAAATTATCCACATTGAGATGTTTCATTAGATCAGTCATAAAATGAGGTGAAGGTATTAGGGCATCGTCTTCATCGACATTCCTTATTTCTTCTTCTCATTCATTCTCTCCTCTCTTCCCCCTTTTTTTTATAATTCTTCGTTAAGTGTAATAATTTTATATAATCCTATTGATTTAAGTGACCTATTTTCAATTTATTAAAATATTTTCTCAAAATTATAATAGAAATACTTAATTCATGGAAAATGAAAGGTCAGAAGTGGAATATGGAAACAACGAGTCATATAAGGGAGGTTAAAGCATGGTTCGGATAGCTATAAATTGGGATGACCTCTCCATTCCAAGGGATTTCCAAATTTTGAAGACTTTTGCTTTATGGAAATATTGGATGGTGTTTGTTGGACTTTTTGTGAAAAATATACATGAAATAAAGATACAATATCTTCCACTTTCTTATTTTCCCTTGCTTTGCACAACTTGTGTAAATGTTAATCAAGGAATAGAGTTTCTGCTTTCCAAGATGTATGAATGTGTGCAGATTTGTATGCATGGTTTCCTCTCATTGTTGACATGATAAGCATGGTTGTTACAGGAATCTCATGGTTCTTCTATTTACCTCTTTTATACAATTTTAAAGCATACTGACATAAGAGCTTTGTATCTTTGATAGATGAATTTGAGAACTTGGTGTCTCAATTTTCCCATCTCACTAGATAAATTCATTGTGTTTCCTCTATATTGAATGATGAACTAATCTAGTTACTAGGTGTGAGAATCTGATTTCCTACTCATGGTAATAATATCCCTTTCATAATTTATCTCCTTTTCCCTCATTTCTGTAATTTCCTCCCTTGTACCCTGTACAAGCACTTTTTCATAGGTTCTATGAAGTGTCCCTATGTGATCCCTAACCAATTTGGCCACCCAAAACATTTAGATAGGATTACGATTAGTTAAATTCAATAATGGGAGTTGTACCATTCAATTCAGAGGGATGTAGCCCCGTGAATGTTGGTGGAGACACCTAATTTTTCCACTGATAATTTTTCTCACCAACAGTTTTTGGCGACTCTGCTGGGGAGAGATTTTCCCAAGTGCACCCAAAAATATCTCTGCCCAAAAATTTTAAAAATACAAAAAAAGTATGTATTAAAAGAAGAAGAAGGAAGAAGTACTTGGATGATCAAAAGCCTCTTTGCAATCCTAATTGAGAAATCTACACTTTTCAAGAGTTGAAGAAGAAATAGTTGAAGTGGAAAAGATCATGGCGGATGAAGAAAGAGAAAGACCTCAACCCATTGTTCCATGGGGAAGGAATATAGGTCCACTTTCTCTTACACCTCCTCTTCATGATCTTTCGACTTGTTCCCACATTACTTTCCAAATCTCAAAGGTGATGGCATACGACTTTCTTGAAGAACATATAACAACATTCATCACCACATGTGGTGTGTTGGGAATAAAAATGAAGATGTATATGCTAGATTTTTTTGGAGTCTTTGCAAGAAAAGGCCACCGAACAGTTTTATATGTTACCCATAAGGCCTATAACTTGTTGGGAAGATATAAGGACCAAATTTGAAGCCAGATTTAAAACTATAAAAGACTTCTAGGATCTCTTAGTTCAACTACTACAAATGAAGGAGGAATCTATAGAATCTATGAGAGACTTTATAGCTAGGTATAACCGAACAATCAAAAGGATTCCTGAAGATTTCGTGCCTTCTGAAAATAATCTAAAAAGATTCTTTATCAGTGTTATGCAACCAAAAGTTGGGTTCTTCCTGAGAAGATCACAACCTAGAAATTTGAAAGAAGCACAAGATTATGCTATTGAAATAGATGACAATATAATCTTGTCTGGTAAGGTAAAGAATCCCCATGGTAAACGAATAAGTCATACTTTGGATTCAATGACCATTGATCCAATGATTCAGAAAATGGATAATGATATGATTTCTATGAAGAAGAAACTCTCTCAGATCACAGAGCACCCCAAAGGATCACCTTAGAATCCCCGCCAATCAATGCAATGTACGAGAGCTATGAAGATGAAGAAGAGGAAATTTTTGAATATGAAGAGGAAGGAGAAAATGGATATGCTATGATCATATTTTTTTGAATGTACACTTGATAATGAAGAACCCATTGACAACTATTCATATGAAGTATTCATCCAATCCTAACAAGAGAAAAAATACTCTTCTTTCACTTACCAAGTTAATAATTTGAATCCTCAAATGGAGACTCTAGGAAAAAAAGAGAAGAATCATCAAATACTACTTCTAAAAGGACAATCGAGAAGAATCATGAAGCCACCTTAACCAATAATCCTTCTACCTCTTCAAGTAAGTCCTCTTCTACTTTTCTTAGAAAACTAGTTTCTAAAAACATATGTTAATGATACCATAACCCATGATTCCCCCACCACCTCTTCATCCTTAGAAATTGTTCATTTCAAAATTACCAAGATCCAAATGTCTACATTTTAATACTTAAGAATTCATCACAAACAATTGGAGAGACTCATTCAACATGTCAAAGGAAGTATCCACGTTTCTAAAGATTCCTTCACTAAAGAACCACTGAGTGCATCTCAATCCACTCCATCTCTGATTTACTTGCTTCCACACCCTCAACATCTAAGAAGGTTGATCCATTATACACAGCCTTGTTGGTTAACGGGTATAAGCTAAATAATTACATCATTGACTCTGGTGCCTTAGACAATTTCATGCCTACAAAAGTTGCTAAATCTCTTGGTCTCTCCCTTTCCCCTACCTCTAGTAAATGTCTCTCCATGGAGATGAAACGAGTGCCTCTCATCAAACAAGTCAAATATGTCGAGGTAGCATTGGAATATTTTCCTGACAAGAAAATCACAATGAGAATCCTTGTAGAAAACATGCCCACCTCACATGAAATGTTGTTGGGCCAAAGATTATACTGAGATATTAGAGGAGATATGTAGTTGAATTGGTCACACGCTACCATCCCAGTCAATGGTAAAAAAAAGAAATTATTTTCCATTAAAAAATGAAGTATACTGTTCAACAAAAAAATGACCCAATGGTAGACATCCCATACTAAAATTTCAAATTTGAAAAATTCTTCATGACCTTCGAGGAGGATCTTAAGATACCTTTGTTGGTGGAGGAATGTCCAAGCATCACAGAGCCAGTTAAAGAACACAATGAAGAGTTGATGAAAGATGAGTTTGAAAAGGTGTAATTTTTGTGGGATGAAGGCATCAATGAAGTTTCTCTAGTGGATACTGAGGTTAGTGATGGGAACCTTGAATTACAACAAAGCAATCTTGAAGTGATGAGAGATATAGACCAAGAAGAAGGAATGATGCTCAACACCTTATTAATAGATAACTTCAATGTTTTCAATGATTCTCCCGAGGATCAATATGAGTCTTCATGTGATGAGTGTTCTAGTGAACTTGAAGGCTTCTCTTTCTCATTAGAAGAAGATGATAGGGAACACAAGAATGATAGTGTACCTTCACCTCTCAAAATTGAAATGGAGCATACCTAGGAAAATAACACTTATGGAATTCTCAATTTTTGTGATCAATAACAGAAGATGAAGATGAAGAAATTTTAAATATAGTAATGTGCTCATTTCCACTTCATAAGGATGGAACAATTCTCAATGAAAAATGGAATTTTTTTTTTTGTTTGCTCCTAAGGTTGGTTTCTATAAAAATGGAAACCTTCTCAATAGATTTCAACCTTTCAGTGCTTACTCCACTCAGGAGATTGATTCCCTCAACATAAAAATAAAGGATGAAACCCAAAATGGGAAAGGAAAGAAAGAAGAGGACACTTTACATGATGTGTGCCCAATATTGAGTTCATTCTCTTTTCAAGAGAATGATGCAATGAACATAACACATTACATAAGATAACACATGGTAGAAGACACGAGGTAGAAAGGTGACTTCATGGAACAATTAAAAATGGAGAAAATCAAGAAGAGGGACATGATGTCAAAGTTCATGAGACATCTACCAAGAATCAACCCATGAAAGCGGTGGTCATGAAGCAGATGCATAATGAAGGAAAAATGTCTTGTAGTAAAAATTAAAATAGCAAGTCAAGTACAACCAAGAAACATCTTCATGATGGCGACAAAGAATCATCAAATGAAAAGAACCTCGAAAGACAAGGATAAGATGTAAAGAAGGAGCCAAAACAACGAAGGTGGGGGAATATATAAGTAGACTATAAATCAAGATATATTTCTCAAGAAGCTGAGAAGAGGTTCATACTTCAATGAACCTATCAATGGATTTGCAAAAGAATGGCATTCAGTGACACCTGTTTATGGGTAAGCACTCAATTCAAATTTACACTTCAATGAAAGTGGGTTGTTCCCCTACATGTACATAGGTGATTTAGGTTGTTTCCTTATTTTTTTGAGTGTTACCTTTCATGTATTGTGTTTCCCTTTGTTTTGTGTTTGTTTCTTGTCATGTGTGTGTGCGTTAAATAAGGGAATTTGTGTAGCATATCTCTCTGTGACTCTGTAGCCCAATGGTTAAAGCATTGGACCACGAAATACACTTGAGATTATAGATTTCTCATTTCATGTCCTCATTTTGATAAATCCACAACATGTCGCCAAGATATATCCATCTGTTGTCATGTAAATGTGTAGTAAAAAAATTCTCAATTTTCAAGCATGACAATGAACTCCAGTGTCGAAACTTTTGGTTGTAGGCCTTTCCAGACACTTTCCCAGGTCACCCTAATCCCCGCGTTAGTCCTATTTCCCAATATTTGAGAAGTTAAAGATGTAATTTCAGTGGGACCATAGGTGATTTAGGGTTACCCAGTCATTTCAAGTGCTTCCCAAGAAAATTTCATTAAGACAAGCAGTCTTTATGGCAAAGCTTATGAAAGGTCAATTTTTGCTTTTCTAAGGTTTGTGCACACCCCTAGAGTGGAAAAAAGGAAAAAATAAATCATGTAGGTGAATCAGAGATTCAAGAACATTTTAAAACATTTTGGTAAGGTTTTTTAAGGTTTAACAAGTTTTGGAGCAGCTCCAAAGAAAAGTGGGTTTTGGAGGCTTAGACAACGCATAATGTGAAAACCACTTAGATTTAGGAAGCAATTTTGTGAGCTCTAGAAGGAGTTAGGAGCCAAACAAGATATCATTGGAAAAGTAATTATGATACCTAAAATATGGTGGAATAATATTTTTCAAGACACATAGGGGAATCCTATCTACAACTAGTTTTTAGCAGATATAACCTTAAAGATAGAAAAAATCCAATTTTAATGGGGTTTCAAGAATAATTAGAGGATGAGACCACCACCATTAGATTTATAAGGTTATTTTTAGGTGTAATCATATAAAATTTCATCAAAAAAATCCTTTGGTAACTCAAGTTATGGTCTCGACAAGTTGCTCTCCAAGGCACAAGCTTCAACAATTAGTCAATTTTTGGGTTGAAAATCCAACCAATGGGAGAATGGAACACTTTTTTACACCAATTTCACCAAATATTTGGTGTATCACATGCAAAAAATTGGCCCCTACCCTATTTTGGCCATAGTACCCTGAACATGACCACAGTTCAGCTCCTTCTCTCAAGATAAGTCCCCAAGGCTTCATTTCTCAGCCCCCTCTCCGTGCAATCACGATCCGCCACTTGTCAAGCTAGGGTGAGTGAAATTTTTGTGTCCCATGTGTACCATATATTTTGGATGGTTGGGACAAAAAACTCCCCAACCTCAACATTTAATCTCTTGGTCACCCATGTGCCCCCAGAAGCTGTAAAAAGTGCTTTTTCTAAGCCCTCCACTCAAAGTCAACTACCAATCATGTTGCGACAAGTGAACCAATGAGAATAGGTCATAATTTTTTACACCAAGTGCACAAAAAATTTGGTTAAATTGGTTCAAAAAAGTTTTCTTCTCCCCAATTAATCAAAATATGTAAAAATTTCTAATTGTCAAATCATTAATATCCGCATCCATTCTTCATGCATACGAAGCACAAGTTTTTCTCCAACTGTCAGGATTTCTTCATTCCACCATTGATGCTGATTATAAAAATTAATAACATCCCATTCATAGTTCATCCATCATTCCACATTTTTTCAATGAAATAAATCCACCCTTATGAGTAAAATCTATGATCAAGAGTCATCGAAAATCCCAAGGCACAAAAACGAAGAATTACACATAACCAATGAAACTATGAGCAAATCTCGGTGAAACTTAGATAAAATATTCCCCATCTAAACTCCTTTAAGCATCCAAAAACCAAAATCCAAATACATCCATTATTTTTAAAGGCATGTAGTTGAAATTTTGTGCCCTATAGTTTTCTTACTTCATTTGTCGTCAATCTAGGAAGAAGTTTGACTTGAAAATTTGTACAGAGCATCCAAATTAAAAAACCAAAAAGAATCTAAAATTTTCTCACCAATATGATATTGTGATTTTCAGCTTCTAAAAATATCAAGTTGTACTAGTTCATACTTTCCATTTTTAGTAAGTTTCTAAAAATGAAAAACTCCTCCAGAAGAAAGAACCATGAAAACTACACAAGAAGAAAACTTGGGAACACAGTCAAAAAAATAAAAAAAGTGAAACAGAAAAAAGTAAAAATCAAAAAGCAACTTTCCAAAATAGAAAGTGATTGGAATTGATGCCATTTTTTTTTGAATATGATTGGAATGTGAGAGAAACACCTCAGTGCAATGACATGGCCAAAAAAAACCTACTCGAAATAACATCTCCTAGAACCTAGTTTCTAAAAATAGTAGTTTTTAGTTCCAAGTGCAGAAAGTTGTAGACGGATTCATTTTTACTCATCTCACTAATTTTTGTCTCTTCATGAGGTTTTATAATGGTTTCATGGTTCAAATAGAGAAATGATAACTCCACAAAGATCCTGAAAACATCCTCTTGAGTCAAATCATGTCCCGCATCAAGCGAGGCATCATAATACGTAATGTGGATCCATATTTATAACTTAGGGATCTGGGTGATTCAAAAATAGTTATGGTTCATCAATCGAGTATCAAAGAGGACCATCATGAGTAATGCCTATGTCCCTCCCAAGATCACATTGGGAAGTCTTGAAACAGTGTTTCTCAACACTCATTCTGTGATCGAGATGTCTACGCATCATGTACCAGGGGGGAATTGTGATCATCATTAGCGGGAAAAAGTGTTCAAAATACATTTCTTAAAAGATTTCTAATGAGTAAAAAAGTATTTTTATGAAACAAAATTCATTAGAGATCAGTTACAATCCCAAAGCTTCTTCGCAGAGTAGACCTCGGTGAGAAATGTATGTGGTCATTGAGGAGATCATTCGACAGTGTTTCTAAACACTTAGTTTTAGGTGTTTGTGCATTATCCGAAGGAGGCTTCTTATGGTGTAAAAGGTTTAGAGAATCAGAGTTATCCACATTGAGATGTTTCATCAGATCAGTAAAGAAATGAGGTGAAGGTAACAGGACATCATCTTCATTGGAATTCCTTCTTTCTTCTTCTCACTCATTCTCTCCTCTCTTCCCTATTTCTTTCTAATTATTTATTGAGAATAATAATTGTATTTCATCCTATTAATTTAAATGAATTATTTTGAGTTTCTAAAATTATTTTCTCTAAATTATAAGAGAAATACTTAATTCATAGAAAACAAAAGGTCATAAGTGGAATATGGAAACGAAAATTCATATAAGGGAGGTGAAAGGATGGTTTAGATTGCTATAAATTGGGATGGTCTCTCTATTCCAAGGGATTTCCATATTTTGAAGACTTATACTTTGTGGAAATAGTGGATGGTGTTTGATGGATTTTGTGTCACAAATATACATGAAATAAAGCTACAATTTCTTCCACTTTCTTACTTTCCCTTGCTTTACACAACTTGTTTAAATGTCAATCAAGGAATAGAGTTTCGATTTCCAAGATGTATGAATGTGTGCAACTTTGTATGCATGGTTTCCTATCATTGTTGAAATGATAATCATAGGTGTTAAATCAATCTCATGGATATTCTATTTCCCTCTTTTATACACTTTGTAAGCATAGTGACACAAGAGCTTTGTATCTTTGATGGATGAATATGAGAACTTGGTGTCTCGATTTTCCCATCTCACTAAATAGCTTCATTATTCTCCTCTATATTGATTGATGAACTAATTTGGTTACTAGGTGTGAGAATTTTATTTTCATCTCACGACAGTAATCTCCCTTTCATAATTTCTCTCCTTTCCCCTCCTCGCTATAATTTCCTCCCTTATACCCCATACAAGAACTTTTCTATAGGTTCAGTGAAGTGTCCCTATGTGATCCCCAGCCAATTTTTGCACTCAAAACATTTAAATAGGATTAAGATTATTTACATTCAATAATGGGAGATGTAACATTCAATGCAGAGGGGCGTAGCCCCATGAATGGTGATTGAGACACCTAATTTTTCCACTCGACAAATATTCTCATCGACACATGCACAAGATTTATAGGTTTGATTTCTAAATCATATTACTGAAACTTGGAAATCCAATTACCTTACTAACTACCTAAATCTTGTTGAGTGAGGATAGAATTCACTGTTGTATCAAGGACAAGAACCAATGTATGAGAATTCAAGATGTAATACTTGAAATTTTTTATTGCTTGAACCATGAAATATGTATGATTTTCAATCTGGGACATATTGAAATCATGATCCTTCAAAGGAAACTCATAAAGGAAATTGGAGATTCAACTCCTTTAGAATTATTTTAGATTAGTATAGTAGACACTTTGTATGAGCCGAGGCATAACTATACATGATAAAACCATTTTGGAAATTTTGGCACACAAGGATAGGGGAATGAGCTATGGATTCTTTGATTTCATCAAAGGCAGGATTTCCATTGATATTCCATGAAAATGAAACTTAAAATTTTATCATCTTGACAGTGTTCCAAGTCTTGTCAGTGAAATATGGAATAAACCATCTAAATAAATTAACCTTCCCAAAGAATGAATGCACACTTGTTTTACTTATAGGAAGAGTGAGACTTTGTATAGCCTTAACCCGTTCAGGGTCAATCTTAGTTCCTTCTTTCATCATGATATGTCCCAACAATTTTCCTTATGTGACTCCAAACATCAATTTCTTAGGATTCAAATAAATCCCGTGTTGTTGACACCTTATCATAACTTTCTCAAGATGATCACAATGGTCATGCCTATTTTTTGAAAATACCATAAGGTCATCCAGATAAACTATAATGATTTTTCCCATTAAGCCTTTGAATGCTAGATCCATATCCCTTTGGAAGGTAGCTCCAGCATTAATAAACCCAAATGACATCCTCTGGTAAGAAAATGTACCCCATGGCAAAGTGATTTCCGTTTTATGTTGATCTTTTGCAACAACCTCAACTTGATTGTATCCCAAAATCCATCCAACATAGAAATCATTTCCAACCATGTCACTATTTGTAGCACTTGATCCATAATAGGTAGAGGATAATTGTATTTCAATGAAGATTGATTGAGATTTTGAAAATGAATGCGATGCAAACTTATCCATTATTTTTACGTATGAGAACAATGTTGGCCACCCATGTAGAATGATGAATTGGAAAAATAATCCTTACATCCAACATCTTCTGAATCTCTACAAGAATGGTGCCATAAATATTGGGGTTATAATGATGTTGCTTTTGTCTTTAAGACTGAGCATTTGTCTTGAGAGGAATAATTTTTTGCATATATTTTTGTTTGAAAGATTTCAAATATGCATAATACTATGATAAAACGTCCATGTATCACTTCAAAAGTGTAACGAACTTCCTTTTTTCTTGAGGGAGAAACATTTTCCAATTTTTAAATTTCGTGGCTGCTCAGAAGATCCAAGATTATTCTATTAAATCTCAAGGGAAGAATTAGCTTCAGATTGTTGCTTCTTTTGAATGAAGTGATCATGTTAGTTTAACGGTCCTTCCAAAGACACCAAGTATTTGGGAATTTTGTTTCCTTTAGTTGGATAACTTCTCCATTGATCTCTTATTGTGAATCAAAAATGGATTCACATAAATCTAATTTAGAACCTTCAAAGTAGAACTTGCTGAAATCATCAAACTTTTCCAGGGGATGATAGAATATCTCAATGGTATATTTGTTTTCCTTGAACTTAGGATGAGGAAGGAGTAATGAAGAATACACTGCAAGGGAATCCACCTTGTCATTATGATCTCTAGGCACTGCTTTGATTGAAAAGGTGTTGAAATCCTCAATACAGATCCCAAACCTTGTTTCTATAATGCCTCAACCGATCATTCTTCACCTGATAGATGTTCCTAACTTGATTCACAATGATATTTATGTCCCCTTGTGCTTTGATATTCCTAATCCCTTTTTCTTTTTCCATCCTCAACCCTAACAACAATGCCTCATATTCAACAATGTTATTAGTATTGTCAAATTATAATTTGAATGAAAAAGGAAAGATTTCAAATTTAGGAGAAATTAACACTACACCAGCACCAAATCTAGAAGTTGAGAAACTACCATCAAATTCCAAAGTCCATATCACATTGGTATCTACTTCTGTGACTGGAATAGAAGAAAAATCTGATATGAAGTCATAAAATAATTTCCTAGGCCAACATCTTCAAAAATAATTTGTGCCTTTGGGTCATCGATTTTGTGACCAAATATTTCTCTTGAGGTTTAGGTTCAAGAACACACATGGTTCCATTAACTGATATTATTTCCTTTTTCCAATCCATATGAATTTCTCCACCTACATCCCTATAAAAACCTCTCCCAAGAAAGATACCATAAGTTGCTGGAATATCCGCAACTAAAATAGTCATCTTGATCATCTTATCCATAAACGTGAAAATGTGAATTGTGAATCTTTTGTTTGACAAATCAACATGATCTTCTCGGTTTCCATGGAGTAGAAATGTTCAAATGGTTTTATAAGAGTGAGTCCCAGAGCATGAGCTACCTTTATAGGCATAACATTATTTGAAGCCCTAGAATCAATAATGCAATTGCTGAGTTTGAAACCATTGATAAGTAAGGACAAATAAAATGGTTCAATCTTCCTAGAAGAGGAGGTTGAAGCCATATTATTTTGAGATAGAGAATGTACAGGATTGGGGAGGAGTCATTTTTTTAAAGCATTGTGTGGTATGATAGCTTTGATTCTAATGGATTTTGAAAGTTTTTAAAACTGTTGTGGGTTAGACTGTAGGTATTCTGCTTCATACATTTGAATTTTAATATTTTAGCATGATCAATGATATCAAATGCGGTGTAGGAGGGAATGATTGAAGGTGTAGACCTTTCAATACTTTCTTGTGAATTAGGAGGAATGGTCTTGGGAACATGAAAAGGAGGATTAGAGGAAGTGACAACTTTCTTGGTAGCATGTTTTTCTTTTGGTTGAATAGGAAAAGGATTTCCCCTTTTAGCAATAATTATTGAATCTTATTTTTCTCTAGGTTTCTCTAATTATTTCCTTGGATTATGAGATCGAGTGAAAATAGAAAAATATTGACCACTAACCTCACAATCATCTTCTTCATATTCCAGGTACCCAATGTTGGAGTCACCAGTTGACTCATCAACATAACTAGAAGCTTCAAAGGCATCATTAGCCTCATCATTTACTTCTTCTTCTTCTTCTTCAATCACCTCAACAACTGCATTAATAGGAGGAGCTTCAATGACCAATCTAGGATGTGTGACCAGTAAATGATTCCTATCTCTCATAGGAGCACCATTATTATTGTTGAAGTTCCTCCTAGGGATATCCCTATAAGGAGTGGTCGATGCATCTTTGATACTTCTACTTGTTCGATTCAATAAATAATTGGCCATTATCTAGATCACAAGATCAATGGTACCTTGAGAGGTACTCAGATTATTAGCCTTGGAAGAGTCTCTTATTATCTTACCGGCCATGATAAGATCATCTTAAATTTTTGTGGTGGTAGACTATGCAAGGTGGAAAAGTTAGGAATGTTAGATCTTGTCAAAGAATAAAATCGCCTTAGGAATTTGTGCATTGATAAAGAATTACTTTTGATTTTCAAGAGTGGGAACTACACATGTTGGGATTTTATGGATCATCTTATTAAACTTGGCATTAAAATCAGGCATGTGTTCATGTGACTATTTATTCATTTGGGTGATCTATGCTAACAAGGAACATGAATCTTCTACAAGTTTGAATATGGATTCAAACCATGTTCTCATAAGAGCTCATTGGTGATTCATGCGGGTGGGAGATGATAAAACTATTCTGCAATAAGCACCTAGAGTGTCTCAACGAACAACCAAACAAACACATCTTCATGAGCCACTCCTAGAAATCCCTAAGCTATAGAAAATGCAGCTATATGTTCTTCTCGAGTGTTACTTTCCGCCACCATTTAGTCTTGGGAATTTTGTACATAACCCATGTGGAAAATCATGAAAAGGTTGGACCAATGCAAGAGGGCCAATAGCTGGACCCAAAGGGACGAAAGCTTATGTTTGTTTTCCAATCATGAAAGTTGTTTATGTAGGAACATGAGTACCACTAAAAAAATTCTCTATAAGTAGCGATTGTGGTTAGATCTTACATAGTGGGATTCCTACACACATGTGAATAAATTCTATCACGTCTATAGGAACACCTTTCCGGTGAAAGATTAAAATTATATTGTTCTAGTAGATCGAATAAAGGATCAACATCACCTTTAGATTGGATAGAGCTAGTGTATACCCTTATTTATAGATTGAATTTGGATAAAAACAATAGGACAAAGCAAATATGAAGTCACCAATAGTATAACATGATTAGTATTACTTTTTCGTAATCCCCAATGGAGTCACCAAAACTATTGGTTGAATATTTTTTCAAAGACAGAATATGAGGTTCAAGCACAATATATGGGAAAAAGTCCCTCCTTGAATAAAGGGGAGGCACCCTGTTTATTACTAACCTAATGCATGCCAAATATTATTTACAATATCTACACTAATCTAACCATTCGGGGTTGGGATCTCATCCTAGTAGATTTATTATTATTAGAAAAGAATGTGTGTAAAGAGAGAAGAAGAAGATAGACAAGAGTAATTTTAAAAGAATAAGAAGAGAATATATAAGAATGTGATTTCACCTAAGCAAATACAAATCAAAAGATAATCACATGCGATCAGATAGTAATAACTAGCTGTAGATTCAATGAACTAGATATTAAAGAAAAGAACCATTCAATGTATTGAACTTAAGAACAATACCTCAAATAAAAAAGATTCATCCACAACATAAAGTTTGTAAAATATATCTTTATTATTATTCAATACTGAATTAGAAAACAATTTTTTTATCTCTGCAACTTCAAGATATAATTCATGAAAAAATCTCCAACCCTTTGAAAAATACATCATTTTACAATATATAGCGAACTAGAGATAGAGAAAAAGGAAAAAAGAGGAAAAGAGTTTGGATTTGATCTTTCCATTAATGAAAATACTTTTCTTTCCTTAAAACAAGAATCTCAAACCTCAACCACCATAAATCATCCATTAATCTATGAAAAACATCATGGGTACCCTATTGAATCATTCCCTAATTTCCTTTTTCTTCTATGAGAAGGTAAGAGCCCCATAATTCATCAATTCTAGTGGTTGAGCCATTTATAACTACACATCAATGCTTAAGCTATATTTTTCAATTTTATTGCATTAAATACCATCAATTCTTGAATCTCAAGATGTAAAAATGAAGGTCTCGAGGAAACCTTTCCAATGAGACTAATTTGGAGCTCTAGAGAAAAATTTATGACCAATTGAATATTTTCATGCTTTGGGATGAACAAAAGAGTGACATGTGGAAGAATTTGATTGGCCTCGAGATTTCCTCTACCTACATGTTACAGATTTGACTGCTCCATGTATTGGTATCTGATTGATTGCAGGGTAAGTATTTTCATACATTTCTAATTCCCAGACCTTTTGAATTCCCTTTCCCTCTTCTGGACCCAACACCTTTCACCAAATTCCACTCACTTCGGGGTTTGAGATCCGCTGGAGTCTATTGGCCTAAAGTGTGATAAAATGATGCCACATGTTGGCCTCTAATTTAGATATCCTTTGATGTGAAATCCCTCATGAGGATTTGACACTTTATCAAGTATACTCATTACAAAGTGTAAGCCAATAAGAAAGATACATGCACCTTTGTAGTATCAGACTATGATTTTACTTGTACTGGCAACCGCAAAACATGAGCCAATAGGAAATCTCCACACTTCTCGCAATGTCATTCTTTACCTTTACCATATAAACCACCATGAAGCTTGAAACAATAAGAAGGCTCCATGTATGTCTCATGTCAGATATCTCTTGTTTTTTTCTTGCTTTTTATTGGTTGTGCATTCACATCGCATCTCCAATCTGGGTGGACTTAAAATTGTCATCTCTATAGAAATGCGGTGACGTATAGTGTCTTGACCACCCAATCCCGAATCCTTTTTGAACATGGTTTATTCCATAGACTTGAGGTCCAAAAAATTCATATACCTTAAAAATATTGAAATTCGACATGTGTCCACCATCGAGTTGTAGATATTCTACCACATATCATCCCCTAATTACTGCCATATTTCTTTTAACCTTTGCTAACTTTGTCTTCCCCACCACGGGCCCAAAATTTTATGGAGTGTGAATCATTCCATGGGTTTTACATTTTTGAAAGTGAAAAAATTTGAGGAGATCTGGAATCCTACCACGTTGCTTGATTCTTTATATTTAGCATTGAAATTGATGACCAAATGAATGTCACTCAAACTTTTAAATATAAAATGCTAATTCTTTAAATCTTATCCTCACGTGGGTTTTAAATGCCTACGACTAGTGCTTTAAAGATGTGGAATTTGAAAACCATTTAAATGTAACAAGCCTTTATAAAGTTCTAAGTGCATTTTAAGCAAGTTATTCAAATTAATCTTGGAAGGGGGTTAATTTGGGATAACAGAGACCTCAAAAATTGATTTAGAAAGCAAGTAAGGCATTTTTAAAGCAATCCTTAGATGAAGAAAGGGGCATAAATATGTTCTTCATGAAAATTTTGATTGGTTATCCCATTTTATTGATGAACTAGAAAATGGGATAGCAAATTTTTTGTTTTTGATATGGTATGAAAAAGTTATGACTCATTCGTTCAAGGTCAAGTTTGGAGGATGGTCATCCTAACAAGGTACAAGTGGCTACATGAGGTAAGATGATGATTATGAGTTGTTAAATCTTGGTGAAGGTGTTTTATGGATTATAAATCATTTATAAGTGTGTTCCATGCTTTGGTTAAGTTTAGAAGTGGTTTTTGGTGTGATGGAGTATGTTGGGATAATGGTTAGTTCTTGAGTCCAAGAAGGTGTAAAAAGTAGGTTGCAGAGATTAGATTTGTTGAAGGCCTTCAACTTAGAGTTGGAAGGATTTATTATTTTTTTGGGAAAGGTAATTCAAAGATATTTCCAATGAGGCATGTATTGAGTCTTGGTGAGGTCATTTGATGTGAATTTAGGGTTGATTTGTGAGAAATAAGGTATGCTGATTTTCAAGACAATTTTGCTTATGTTGAAAGATTGAGTTAGTTGAGGCATGAAATGAATGAGTTGAAGCTTTCTAACACCTTTAAATTAAAGAGGGATGAATTTTTAATCTATTGAAGGAATTTATATTCATTGAAAGTATAATAAATGGTTTAAACTATTTGAGTTTTCAAAACTTGTTTATGGGAGGCTTGATTTGGTGAAGAGAAAATGTGTTGTGGTTAGTGTTAGAATTTATTGGATTCTAACTATTACGAATTTAATCAGCCAACACATTTAAATATTAACATAAACCATAAAACATTAAATGTTAAAAATTATGCAATATAATAAATAAAATTACATAACATATTAATTAAGTAATACATACCAAAAGTAAGAACATAATAACATAGTGTTTATAGTGGAAAACCCCAAATAGGGTAAAAACCACAAAGTGAAATAACCTTTTACTTTCCAATAACCAAACTTACATCCAAAGTAAATTTCACCTCCTCCTTTCAACCCTAACTAAAAGGGTAAAATAATATTCACCTTTTATATTTCATTCAAACATATCAAATGAGGACCTAAATTCCTTTTTATATTAGGTGACCGGGTATGTCTCCCAACCCACCTTTTCAACCTTATCAGTTGACACATATACCTAGGTTTATAATATGTAATATTATAAATATAATCATTTCATGATATTAAATATTTAGCCAAAATTATATACCTAGGTTAACATATTTAATAATAGAGATATAAATATTTCATATTATTAAATATTAACCTATATATATTATTGATGAACTCATATACATTAAGGGTTGGCCAGACCACTTAATCATTATGTTCCAACACTCCCCCTTAATATTAAGTTGGATAACATATGCCAATATACTACCTACCCTCGTACACTACAATATTTACAATCCTTAAACCAAAACAGGTTTTTAGGCTAGCATAGCGGGTGAAGGAATTATAACACCTTCATCATACTCAAGTTACCTTTGGTACAAAATGATTTGGAATCCCAAAATCATCCCATGATCAGTGGATACGTATGGTTTATGAGTTTTACATGTTCTCATAGGCTCTCATAAAAGGTTATTCAACCCAAGTATATAGAAGCCTTCTATAACCAAGGACCTCCTTAATAATATGCTTGCCTTTGGATGTTTACCAATAAACTCAATAACACTAAAGAGTTTATTAAAGGCCCTCTCTAAGATCTTTCTACACTTCTTTCTAAAAAATAATCTGAGGAGGTATACATTCCTGAAGGTCTTTTTACCAAAACCAAGTTCCATTAGGAGGTGACATTGTCATGCACATTCCCCTCAATGGAAACTCTAAAAATCCAAGTTTTTTTCACAAAAGTGACAAAAATTTGCATCACTTAGGGATTTGTAAAGATGTCAGCAACTTGCTCTTCAGTTGAAATGAACTTGAGATATATCTCACCACTTAGCACCTTCTCATGGATGAAGTGTATATGTATCTCAATGTGCTTCATCCTCTGATGCTTTGTACTGGATTATGTGTAAGAGGTATGATGATTTGGTTGTCACGAATAAAGAAACACTACCTGAATCCTTAATATTTATCTCATTGAACAAGATCTTTATCCATAGAGCCTCTTTTGTAGCTTCCATTGCACTTCTATACTTAGCTTCAGTTGAAGAGATAGAAACAATTGGCTACTTTTTGTTGCACCAAGTAATGACACCTGCACTAAATTTAAACACATAACTAGAAGTAGATTTTCTATCTAATACATCACCAACATGATCAAAATCACAAAATCCATATAAGTTAGCATTTTCATTCTTATTATAATGCAACCCATAATTGATTGTTCCTTTAATATATCTAAGAATCATTTTTGCAAGATTCCAATTATCTCTATAAGGTTCCTACATAAACCTAGAAGTAATTCCTATTGCATAGGAAATATTTGGTTTGGTGATAGTTAGATAAATAAAACTATCAAATAACTACCTATATAAAGTAGGATCATATTTTTTGCATGCATGTAGGTTTAAGATCAATTTTTAGTTCAACTTCCATAGGAGTAGAATTTGGTTTACAAATAAGCATGTTAAACTTTTTCAGTACATTGGTTGCATATTGTGCTTGAGAAACAATAATAGAATGTTTATCTTGAAATAAAAACATGCCAAGAAAATGATGTAAGAGACCAAAATAAGTCATTTCAAAGTACTATTTTAATTTTTCTTTAATTATAAAAATTAAAGCAGATTATCACCACCATAAGAAAATAATCAACATATATACAAACAATGATAATATTCGATCCTTCTTGCTTAATGAATAGATCATTTTCATAAGAAAAATTAAAAAATCCTTAAATTTTTAAAGAAAGAATTGATTTTTGCATACCAAGCTCTAGGAGCTTGCTTTAAACCATACAAGGATATTTTCAATTTACAAACATAGTTTTCTTTACTAGTTTCGCAAATCCTTTAGGTTGAGACATATAAAGTTATTTTAAATCACCATTCAAAAAATAATTTTTCATATCTATTTGGTGGATTTCCCACCCTAATTGAATGATAATTGCAAATAAGGCCCTAACAAGAATCATTTTAGCTACAGGGGAAAATGTCTCAACATAATCAATATCAAGTTTCTGAGTGAAACCTCTAGCAACAAGTATAGCTTTATGTTTGTCAATGCTACCATAAACATTATATTTTACTTTGTATAAGAACCTAGACCTATAATACTTCTTTTTTCTAGAGGTGGAACTAACTCCCAAGCTTGATTTTGAATTAGGGCATTGTATTCAGCCTGCATTGCATTTATCCACTTCTCATCTCAAGAAGATTCTTCAAAAGTTTGTGGCTCAGGTTCATACAAGCTCATTAATGCATGGTAGGTATGATGACTTCCAGTCATTTTCCTAAGGTCAATAGGATTAGAACTCTCTAACATAGAAAAACCTTTCACAAGATTATATCTAGCCATTTCATATAAACTTTGATAATTAACATGTCCTAATATTTCATGCCATAGCTTTTAATTATTAAAACTTTGAGAAACAAAATAGGATGCGAGAAGAGAAATCATCAAAAATATACGAGACCATTTCTTTGAATTCCTTCAACTATAATATTATCATTATTATCCTTGATATATCAAATATCTTTCAAAAAATGAATAGAAAAATGATCATGAGTTAATTGAAAACATGATAAAAGGTTATTTTTTATCATAGGAATAAACAAAAATTATTCAACACACCATTAACAAATTTTACTTTTCCTTTTTCTATTACTTCTAAAGACGAGTTATCACCAAGATACACGTAATCATTAATTTTCACAACATCAAACAAAGAATTTAAAACACCAATCATATGATTTGATGCATATGAATCTAGAATCCATTCATAATTAGAGAAAGAATACAATGCAACATATAATGCAATAGTTTTAGGAATATCATTAAAACTATCCTTTTTCTTTAAATTGTATTTAGAAGAAACATTTTTCTTTCAATTTTTATAAATAGTTTTCTTAGATTTGCAATATTCCTTTTTATGTTCAAATTTACCACATTTGTGACATTTACCACTAAATCTAACATGTCATTGATCAAAAGAAATTTTTTTCTTATTAGCAAAAGAATATTTAGATCTAAATTTCTTATCTAAGAAGGGCTTGCAAGGTTTAAACTTTTAATTCGAGTAAGAAGTTCCTAAGGGGAATTCTCCTTAGAGTTAAAGTTCATCATCACTTTCTCTTCATGTATCCGAAGTGAAATAAAGGTATTTAAATAAGGTAGATAATTTTTTTCTCATATTCATGGTTCAAGATAGAAATAAAATTCCTAAATATTTCATGTATATTTAACTGAACAATAAATTAGATTAATTTTTCACCAATTAAATCAAAATTTCATCTATCTAATTGTGCTTTAATATTTTTAATTTTTGCTAAGAAATTAACTACTTTTTCATCTCCTTTCATAGGAGTTGTAAGCAATTCTAAAACTAATTTAATAATTTTAGATAAATATGTACCTTCATGCATGGATTCTAGTTGTGTCCATACCTCTTTTGGATGTTCGATATTACCAATGTGTAGAAGGTACTCATCGTTCAAATTGCACAGAATCATGGAAAGAGCCTCATGCATTTGTTGTAAGAATACATTCATGTTATCTATAGTTTCTTGATGACCGGTGGGAGAAACCTTAGATCTAGAAACAATTATCTAGAGTTTCCTTGCCATAAGTTTTGATTTGACCTTGATCTTCCAAATGTTGTAGTTGGTTCCATTCAGGATCTGGGTTTTGTCAAGATAGAAATAATTGGATGCCATTGTTTTCCTAAACTTGTAAAACACACCCCATTATAATATACAATGTACCATAGAGTTAGATACATATTTATTGAAAAAAAAACACTTTTAATAGAATAAGATCTAAATTTTATAGATCTAAAGAAACTATTTGATCATAACTAATTGTCTTTAAAATGTATACCAATTAACCTCCCATGATCAAAATAATAACCAACTATATAAAGGGCTGTACATTATACCCCAAACTTATATAAAAAAATATTTCCAACCATAAAGAAGTGAAGAAGAAACCTTTAAGATTGCATAACAACTTCAAAATTTTGAAAAAAATTAATCTAGAAAAAGATCTGACTAGCTTAAATTTGACGTCTAAATGACCGTCATTATGACTTATTTTTGGTCTGTCGTAACGGTTATTTGACCATCAATTTTAACATAGTGAACGTTTATCGGAACCTAGTATCTTAAATTTGACGTCTAAATGACCGTCATATTGTCTTATGTTTGGTTTTCCTTGACGTTCATTTGACCTTCAAATTTAATGGAGCCAAAACTTGCTATGTATTTCCAGAATATGAAATTCTAGAATTTCTTCTTCTTTATAATATTAGGAAGGTTATATTTTTATACATTATAATAACCTATTATAATTCATAATGTATATGTCCTTGAAACAGTATATATATATATATATATATATATATATATATAGAAAAATATAATTTATAAACCTATACTTTATAAACCTTATAACTATGATTATATAGTTTATATAATGTAAATAAAAAACAACATATAGTCTATAAAAATTATAAACTATAGTATTTAAAAAACATATAACCCTTATTAAGGGGGTTTGAAGGACATATACCAAAGTTAAAAGAATTTTACTAGGTGTTTATGAGAGTATAGATTAACTTGGTGATTTTACAGACGGGACAAGAATTTCACCCGACCAATGAAATAAATTGAAATCCCTATTTTCATGAACCTTGTCTCCTCCTTCATTTACTCTTGATTTTTACCATTGAAAACATTTAACCTGCACACATTAAAACTATAGAAATATAGGAAAATATTTTACACATGATTTAGCCCTTACTAGGTCTTTCACAGGAGTTTTCATGGAAGGGAATGATTTTTCCAATTTTTTCCTCCTATGCATTCACATTAGTTCTTCAAAAGACACAAATATTAGGTTGCACAAAAAATGGAAAGAAGGGGGGTTTGATAATTTTAAATACCCTTTCGGGTTAGATGAAAAAACCCATAAAAATTAAATAGATTAAATACAATAACTTAAACCTAACCTATTTAATTTAAACCATGCTCTGGCACCATGTTAGAATTTAGAGGATTCTAACTATTACGAATTTAATAAACCATCACATTTAAATATTAACATAAACCATACAACATTAAATGTTAAACATTATGCAATGTAATAAATAAAATTACATAACATATTAATTAAGTAATACATACCAAAAGTAAGAACATGTTGACATAGTGTTTGTAGTGGAAAACCCCAAATAGAGTAAAAACCACTATGAAATAATATTTTACTTTCCAAGAACAAAACTTACATCCAGTAACTTTCACCTCCTCCTTTCAACCCTAATCACAAGGGTAAAATAATATTCACCTTTTATATTTCATTCGAACATATCAAATGAGGACCTAAAGTCCTTTTTATATTAGGTGATCGGGTATGTCTCCTGACCCACCTTTTCAACCTTATCGGTTGACACATATACCTAGGTTTATAATATTTAATATTATAAATATAATCATTTCATGATATTAAATATTTAACCAAAAGTATATACTTAGGTTAGCATATTTAATAATAGAAATATAAATATTTCATATTATTAAATATTAACCTATATATATTAGTGATGGACCCATATACATTAAGGGTTGGCTAGACCACTTAATCATTATGTTCCAACACTCCCCCTTAATGTTAGGTAGGAAAACATATGCCAATATACTACCTACCCATCGTACACTACAATATTTACAATCCTTAAACCAAAACCTTTTAGGCTAGCATACCGAGTGAAGGAATTATAACACCTTCATCATACTCAAGTTACCTTTTGGTACAAAATGATTTGGAATCCCAAAGATCATCCCATGATCAGTGGATAAGTATGATTTGTGAGTTTTATATGTTCTCACAGGTTATCATAAAAGGTTATTGAACCCAAGTATATAGGAGCCTTCTATAACTAAGGACCTCCTTAATAATATGCTTGACTGATGTTTACCAATAAACTCAATAGCACTAAAGAGTTTATTGAAGAACCTCTCTAAGATATTTCTACAATTCTTTCTAAAAAAGAATATAAGGAGGTATACATTCCCAAAGGTCTTATTTTACACTTTCCCGAAGGTATTTTACAAATGCTCGAAGGTCTTTCTACCAAAACCAAGTTCCATTAGTTAGAACTAGAGACTTTTTCATGAGTTATAACATGCATAGGAGTTATATACAAGTATTGGGATTTATATTGAGTGGTAACATGCCATATTTTAGTTCATCTTAAGGAGTCTTGAAGCCCAAATGTGAAAATAGGGTGCTGAAACATGTTTTTTTGTGAATGTAATGAGATAATGGGCTCATTAAATGAAATAATCTAGTTGGTCTATGTAAATTGTGACCATGGTTGATGTTTAAATGATACAATACTCATGTTTTATTAATATTTTGGATGGAACTTAAGTGTGTTTGAGCCTAGAAGGAAGAGGAGTGTTATTTGATTCAATTATCAAAGACCTCGGTCACATAGCAAGAATTTTTTTTATGTGAGGTCTACTCCTATGGTCAAGAGGGAGGTTTCTTAGTTCAATAAGGTCATGAAAACTGATTATCAACCAACCATGTAGTATATAAAGGTTTTCAAGGAGGATTCTAGTGCTATCAAGGTTGGAAACATAGTCAACAAGCCCAAATCAAGTCAAGGAAGCATGTTTGCACTTATTGAAGAAGATCATATGTGTTTAAATGCCTTTCAAGATCCTATGCAAGAAAAATTGAATAAATTAGGTCTCTGGGACACTTCAAGGGTAATAAGGTATGGGAAATGATCCATTTATGGGTTTGAATTCTTTTATGTTAGTAAGAAGCTATTTTCTTTAGGATAGTTGTGTATGAGTCTAATGTCCTCATTAAAAGTCCTTGTGTGTGTGTCATGGTTGTCCAAGGCCTGAAATGTCTTGCCTTAATCTTTTTAAAGTATTAGATATAGTATCATGTTTTTGAAAGAATGTTTTCAATTTTGAGTGTCTTAATGTGCTATTCTAGGTATGATTATCTATATACATGTCTCTAAGTCAAAAGGATGGTTTAGTGTGCAAGATTTTTGTTTAAACAATGATGATATTTAGTCATGAAGCCTTATGGAGTCTTGTATCCCCCAAAATTGAAGGTATTTAAGGTATGTTAAGTAGGATTGAATCAAAATTTGTTTTTATGAGTCTAAAAATGAAAACCTATTGAGTGATGATCATGTCTATAGCCGTGAGTTATCAATGGAATATCTTGGAATCATGCTCACTTTGTCAAGATAATGTCAAAATATTTTTAAGGACACTGTAATAAGTAATCAATATTATATGTGGGTTGTGTCATATGTTATAAGAATCATGTATTTATCATGTATGGGTTTATCATGACATCATGTTTCTATGTTCTTAAGAAGTGTGAGGTATTGTTGAAGGTTCTTATCAAGTTCATCATAAGGTCTGTGTGAAAATATGGTTACCAAAGTATTGGTACATCTCTTCCCTAGTAGACTATGTCATGAGGTATGGTTAATGAAATATTGTCTAAGGTCATCCATGACAAGGTCAAGTATACATAATCTATAATGATTTAGTGGTCACAAACTGCTAGTCAAATGGTTCTTGTCCTTTAAAAGTTGTGCATGAAGTTATCTCCTCGGTCATGTTGTGAACAAGGTATAACCTTTTGAATCATATAGTCAAATGTGTTATCACCATAAATTTTTAAAGGGAATGTCTTCATATGTATTCTTTGAGTGTGTGGAGTTAGGGATTCACATATTTACTAAGTCTCTGTATGATCTAATCTAGAAGTTTGAGTTTGAAGGGGGAATTTTAATCCATGAGCATTTGTGGAGAGCTTATGTATAATGCGTAATGGACTTCAATGAGGTACAAAGATGAAGTGAAGGATACAAATATGATTAATTATCTCGAAGGTTAAATGATCTTATATTATCTCTTATCAAGAATGGACACGCTAAGAGTGTTATTTTGAGTCAAGATTCATGAAAGGATGTCCCAGTTGCCCTCAAACAAGACCAAAGGCATAGATGGTATGTTTGCAGATTCAAAAGGAGATTATGATGATTTGAGATGTGTCATGAGATACTACAGTGTATGTAAGATATCAAGGTGTGATTTGAATGGTCAAGTATTCTATTGATGAGTTGAGGTTCAATAAGGGTCTAAGGATCAAAACAAAGTATTTTTGCAATACTCATACTTGTTCAAAGTCTGAAATGGTTTTATCGGTGAAAAAGAGGTCAAACTCATGAAATGAAGATATAATATTTTGAGTTCTAAATCTAATATGTACAAAGGATTTAAATTTATAAGCTTTGGTATAATTCATCAAGACTAAATCTTATGTGTCATAATCATCATGAAACATAGAAAAATAAATCTAGGCTTGTGCTCTTCAAGGCTTGAGGTTTATCTTCGGGGGTTTCTAAAGGCTAGGGTTTAATGAAGATGGACTTGAGTTATCTAATATATATCTACATGTGTGGTGTGATCTTGAAGGTGTCAAGTATTTAAATCATCAAGAGTTTATACAATTTTAGGGAAGTTCATATCTTATTTATTTAAATTTTGAGTGTGATGCATAAATATATATGCTCCAAGTTAGTATGAGGTGGTTATTTGCCGCAAGGAAAGGAAATGTTACCATGCTCAAGATTGTAAATTTACTAGAGAGCATTACAAAAGTATTATTACATGTATGAATATGCATAAGGATATGAAAGGTATGTCTAACTAAGTGTCCTCAATTAAGGACCCAAATCTTTTATGGCAGAGAAGGAAATTGTATGAGGATGGTTTCTTACAAGTAAGTCTCGCAAAGCATAAAAATGGTGGTGTTGATAATTGCTCGGTAATAAGGAAGTATGTGGTTAATTTTGTATATGCATATTGTATGATGCCTAATTTGTGCATAGTACTCCTACAAGATGAAAAATGTTGAGCTACAATATTAGATCAAAATGCTATAGTGGATTCAAAGTTAGAATTTGTGAACAAGGTTTACAAGGACCATTGAAGCAAAGAGAGTCATTATAGAGCTTCAAATTGGTAATATTGATGATCATGAAGGTCACATAGACTTGTGAATGACAAGGTGGATTAGTTTCTAAGACTTTTTTGAATAAATGTATGTCACAATTAACTATGTTCTATACCCGAGTGTCCTTAGAGTTTCTTCAACAAATTTTTTGAAGGAGGATAGGTGTGAAAAGTAAACAAGGTAGTAATTTTTCTTGAAGAGGTTAGTGACATAACAAAGCTCTTTGTGTTTCAACCTATGAATGAGTGAATTAACAATACTTGTAAGTCAAACTTTTCAACTTTGTAATGTTGATTACTTTTTGAGGATGGTCTACAAAGTGATGCAATAGTAAGATGTTTTCAAATAATGAAGGATTTATGGTTTCTTGGGTATTAAAGAAAAAAGTATCACATTTGTAAGTGACCAATGAGATGTGAAATATTTACACAAATCGAAGGTTGAAAAGTACTACAAGGTTATGAATGCCTCTTGGAGCAGAGGTCTATGCATATCTAACCAAGCCAAGGGGAGAATTTCTATATATTGAATTATAAGTTTCATCTAATTTGAAGACTTGTAAGACATGATAGGAATGGATTGAGAAAGTATAAATGAAAAAGACTGTACAAAGACAACATATCATTCATAAGGCTATTTCAGGTGTTGCAAGGTTACAAGTGTGAAGATATAGGTCCAAGTGAGAATAATGAGATAAAGGGATCCAATTTTGCTAGATGTGCTAGACTAGATAAGCCATTCAAAAAGGTAAAAGTATCTATGAAGGAAAGTAGTTTTGAGATAAACATGCATATTTCATCCAAAGAAGGTTGTAAATGACTAAGATAGAGCTTTAGGGTAGAGGAAAAGTGATTGATTCATTCCCAAGGAAAGTAAACATGGTAAGAACCAAAATTATTGCATTTTTAGTAATATTATGATTGAATAGGTCTAGGGGGAGTAGTTAGAAGGAGAAGTTGACCATTTTTGGACTAAAAGAGAGGTTTAAAGCATGGGAAAGACCTTAGAGGAAAGTTTGGTGCTTTAAAGCATGGGACAGACCTAGAATATGGTGTCAAGTGAGAATGAAGCATAAAATGAGGAATACATGTTCAGGGGGAGCTATTTTGTGGCTCTTATCAGTTCTAGAGGATCATTTTTGTTGTTGTTGAGGTCGAAGAAGGAGAAATTCAATTCCAAGGGGAAATATTGAGTCAAGTGAGTTTTATGTATTGTTTCCATTGTGTTTTTTCATTTTACATGTAGTAGTGTAATTGTATCTTTTTCATATATGGAAAAGGGGAGAAAGGCATCAAAAACATGGTATTGTGGTCATGTTGGTTGCCATTAATGACAACAAGGGAGATTCTTGGCCATTGTGTGGTTGTGTTGTCATTGATGTAAAATAAATTGATGGAAAAGGGTGTCATGAGGTCATGTGAGTCTCCATGAGGTGTCAATAAAATGTCAAACATGAAGGTTGATTGGTAGTGTCAATATTTGGTGAGTTCTAGGATGTCCTGGTGCATGGTCTAGTGAGATGAGTCACTGTATGAGATCTATTAAGGTGTTTGGTAGTTTTAATGTGGTAAAAATGGTTGGTATGATGTTTTATGCATGTCTATGGGTCTACATGAGGTCAACATGGTCAGTTCATGGGTTGTTAGCATTGAGTCAGGTCTTTTCAGGCTTGTTTCTAGCCATAAAACATGTAGAATGAGGTAGATATGTGAGATTTGGATAATATATTTATTTATGGAGCATGGGATAAGTATCATTATGGTGTAATGGGAATCTATTGTGAGTTTCAGGTTTGAATTTAGTGTTTTGGTGCTTCTACAAGGTTCTTGGCAAGATAATTGTGAGAAACATGCATGTAAACACATATAATGAGATTGGATAGAGAATTTTAGAGAAATTTAGAATATGTGGTGATTATGGAAAGTTATAGGATATTTTCATGATTCTTCATGACAAGTTTCAAGTAATTTTGATGAATATTTTGCAAGATGCAAGTTTTGGCAAAATTGGGTAAGTAACAATGTGTTTTTGGAGAAAAAGTTGACATTTTGATGCTCATTGTGAATTGTGTACTATGAATATAAGCCAGAGAATTTTAGGGATATTTTTACTTGGAACTAATAAGTTTTATAAAAATAATGAGGTGGTTTTTTTGTTACATTTTCATTAATGATTGTTAAGAAGCTAAAGTGGTTTGAAACCCTAGCTAAACCCTAACTAGGAACAACTTGCAGGAAAGTGAGTATATCAGCCCTGTTTTGATTGATAGTGGAAAAGTGATGGTTTTATTTTGTAGATGAATCTTTCATATTTAAAGAAAGGAATGTTATAGCATGTGGTGATATATGGGCACCACTTGAATTTTCTAGTTTATGAAGAGTTGCAGCTTGAGGATAAGTTTCCCAAATGAGGTAATGACTATATTAGAAATTATGATATACCAAGAGTTTTTATTGGTGTTCATTAATTTTTAAAGTCATGGTTGTGATGAAAAATTGCAAAGTGTTCCCTATTTTGTGAAGACTAGTTTTTGGGGTAGTTTGGATCAGTCTTCAGTAAAAGTGGAATACCAGAAGATACAAGATGAGTTAGAATATAATTAAAGTTGTGTTGTGAATTTGGTTCAAATATATTTACAATGGTATTTCAAAATTTTGTTTTTGATATGGTATGTGAAATTATGACTCATTCTTTGAGGGTTTAGTTTATAGGTTGCTCATTTTAGCATGGTGCAAGTGGCTACATGAGGTAAGATGATGATTCTAAGTTTTTCCATATTCTTAAAGGTTGTTTATGGCTTGAACATCATGTTTAAGTGTATTCCATGCTTTAGTTAATATTTTAAGTGGTTTTTGTGTGATGGAGCATGTTGGGTTAATGGTTAGTTCTTAAGTCCAAGAAGGTGTAAAAAGTAGGTTGCGAGAGATTAGATTGGATGAAAGCCTTCCACTTAGATTTGGAAGGAGTTCTTATATTTTGCGAAAGGTAATTTAGATATATTTATAATGAGGTATGTATTGAGTCTTATTGATGTCATTTGATGTGTATTTTAGGTTTATTTGTAAGAAAGAAGGTATGTTGATTTTCATAACAATTTTGATTATGTTGAAAGAGTGAGTTAGTTGAGGCATGAAATGAATGAGTTGAAGCTTTATGTATCCTATAAATCTAATAGGGGTGAATTTTTAATCTAGTGAAGGAATTTATAGGCCTTTAAAGTACCATAAAGGGTGTAAACTAGATGAGTTTGTAAAACTAGTTTTTGGGAAGCTTGATTTCGTGAAGAGAAAATTTGCTATGGTTAGAAGAAGAGAATGTTTCATGAGTTATGACATGCATAAGAGTGATATAAAGGTATTGGGATTTTAATTTATTGGTCACATGCCATATTTTAGTTCATCTTGAGGAGCCTTGAAGCCCAAAGGTAAAAGTAGGGTCTTTGGAAACATGTGTTTTGTGACGGTAATGATACACAGGGCCCATTAAATGAAATAATATGATTGGTTCATGTAAATTGAGACCATGGTTGATGTTTAAATGATATATTACTCATGTTTTATGAATATGGGAGCTTTACTAAGCATAGTTTTTGCATGATTGTATTTTTCTCATTCCAATGGTAGGGTTTTGAGGATTTTGGTGCATGGATGAAGGTTTTTGGCATGGACAACCTATATGGGTCATATGTGAGTTTTGTAATGAATTTTATGGGATTTTTAAAATGATTTATGGTTAAAATGTATCATGAGGGACCAACCTATCTCATTTTTGGCAGAAGAGAAGCTTATAAAAGCATAGTTTTGTGTCCTTTTTGGGCTAGTGCTCTTGGAGGGAAATGTGTGACCCTAGTGTGAGTGTTTTACAAGTTTGAAGACATGATTTGAGAGATTATCAAATTTTTTTAGGGTGTGTAATGTTTTATAGAATGAGATAAAATGTTTAGATAAAATATAAGTTGAGAAGGAAGAATATTGTGCAAGATTGAAGAGTTAGGATTTGAGCAAGGGTTTGTAAGTTGAATAAGTGATCTCCATCAGTTGTGGTAGAAAAATAATCAGAGATAAAACATCTTATGGTGGATAAGTTTGTGATTAGTCATTATAGGGGTTTTTTAGTTCCTTGTGGAGTGGGTGCTCCTTGTAGGGTTGGTGCTCCTTGTGGGGTTAGTGCCCTACTAAATTTGAAGCATGACAATATAATGTTTATGTTTTAATGGGTTTTATTCCCCATGATGGTTTCCCACTTATATTTGGTGTTCTTGTGTACTCTCTTTCTCTTTCTCTTGTGAATGGTTGTTTCTATGTTTAAGTAATCACACATATGGTTCATGGTTGATTGAATGGATGTATAAATGATAATGAATGATGAATGGTAAATGAAATATGGTTTTGTGTAGGATTGATTAAGCTCCCATCTTAGTCCTGGAGCCCTAGTCCAAACATTTATGGTACTAACACAATTTCCTGATCTCGGTTGTAATAATATGATCTCCTGTTCCATCAGTCTTCTAGTTCAGCACATTACAAGCATACTTACAAAATTATCTATGCACTTCATCCCTTCTCTTGAACTTAGGGTTTTAAATTTTAATTTCTTATTACTTTGGTCAAATATGTACTTTATCACTTTATTATTTCATTGTGAATCTATAATTATAATTTAGCATTTATGTTTCTATATTTGCTTAATCATTTGGTGAACCCATCTCATTTAAACACTCTTAGGGTCCTTATAATTTCATTGCTCTTATTTTCCTAGGATATTCTCATCATGGATATTTCCATTCATGATTTATTGCTAGCTAATCTTAATTTCACACTAAAATTATTACTCTCTTGGCTAATACTCACATCCCTTCTACTATTGATCCAAACATAGTTTATCAGACATTTGTGGATGCATTTTCTTAGCAACTTACTTTTCCATCCACCATAGCTGAAAATTTTTTTGTTTATGACAATGATCCTCCTCTTTATATACAAATATGCAACAATAACTTGGGTGTTAATTGGAATTTAGTCGATAATGGATATGAACTTAATCTTTGTCCATTATCATTCATTCAAGCTATAGGCCTTTTCATCATTAATCTCAACCCAAAATATATTTATCTCTGGGAATATGATTCTACTATGCATCCATGCCTTGATACTATCATCATTAATCTCAACCCAAAATATATTTATCTCTGGGAATATGATTCTACTATGCATCCATGCCTCGATACTATCTCGCTTCACTGTTCACAATCCATTCAAAAATATTCCCATTCCCTTTTTCATCACGATACCCTACTTCCATATAATTGCTTACTCAATATGCCATGGCTTCATAGAATGAAAGCACTAGCTTCCATAATTCATCTATACATTAAATTGTTATAGGAGGGATTTGAACATGAAGTTCCCAGCGATAGTACACCATTCCAATATTACAAAATAGATCCAAACACTTCATTACCTATTCGACTTTTGTTACTATCCATCCTACTATTAATCCACGACCCATGAACTATTTGGACAACTTGCCTCCACTCGAAGGAATTATTTGTACATTAGACACTATTCCATCCACTTCAGTACCACCCCCTCCTACTAATGCAATGGTACTCTATCAAGGGTCTATCTACACATCATACCTCATAATTTCTTCATTGTATCCTCATGATTAACTTGCTTCTATGATACCTCCTTTCGCATGCACTCTTTTTCATGAATGATGATTATTGGCCACACATTCCATTCTATCCCACTTTCTCTCGACACTATTTGCACATACGATGGCTTGGATCATCTTGGGTTTACACTCGATGATATCTTATGTCCACCTAATTCACCACATCTATATCATGTATATGTTTTTATTATTGTTGCTTATAGCCTCTCGAGTTTTTCATCTATCACTTTTTGTTGCATGCACTCCATGCATTTTACCACTTACTATGAGGAAATATTGGAATGATTATATTGGTGGTACATTAGATCTTGATCATATCGAAATTTCATTCCCTATGCCCTTTGAACAAGTTTTTATTTGCATTGATTCATTTCTCGGCTATTCATAAAATATTACTCATTGGTATGCACATGGATGTCCATTACAACCTTTCACTGATGAGGAATATGCAATAGGCATGTATAATCTGTGCCATAATGGTTCCTTATATGATCAATCACATAGTATTGCTTACTAAGTGTTAGATGCATCTCCATTCAGTTCTAACCATGACAATAACAATATATTAGATGATGTTACTTGATCACTCTTATCTTCATACACTTGGGGGGAATCATGATTATTCATCCCCCCTTCTAGAATTTTCACTTGTCTCATATTTCTAACATTTGAATTTATGTGTCACATATATTGTATCGCACAAATCTTACACATATTGATACATTTGTATCCTCATCTCTCAATGACACACTATTGTGCTACAGGTTCAAACTTGATTGTTGAGGGCTCACTACATTCATGAACCTCACATCATACACACTACACATTTCACACTCGATGTATTCAAGACACATCTTTCTCTCACACATTCATCATGCCTTACTTCCCTATGATGTAGTCTAGATCCATGGTTCATACTCAAATGATGAGGGTCTAAATCTGAAATGAACCTCACCACACACACACTCACTCTTTATGCTCTATGATTTGTCGATCATATCCTTATAGCACATAATTTAGACCATTTTGTGATGATGCACTCTTGTTTTATGGTTCACTATTGAATGTTGGGGGACATTGGTCTAAGATGTAGTGCAACACTTAGTAATTCAACCATAGTGGCAGCTTGAGAATAGTCTAATCCCTTCATATGCATCTTTATTTTTTAGGGTTTGATGTTTTTTGTGGTTTTATAGGTCTCCTCTTCATCATTGGTTACCGAAAAATACAACCAAGTACAATGAAGTTATTGTGATAGAAAGTGAGGGATTCAGATCATCTAGCCACCCTACAAGTTTGGTTTTTAGACCTCCTACATAGGCCAGGGAACCCGAATGTAGACTAGGGCACCAAAAGGTGCCTTGATCCTCTCCAATGTGCCCTAATCTAGCCAAACAGTACAAATATGGCCTTTTTAAGACCTTTGCATGTTCATTCCTGTGTATTGAATATTCAATCTATTTTACGACACATTCCAGATCACCTACGAATAAGATAAGCTCCTTCCAACCCTTCTTTGTGTATTAGGGTTTATAATTTCATTATCCTATTTGCTTGGGCCACTTTTTATATTTATTTAGCTATTATTTACATCATTTTAGTACTCCTATTTAATGTTGTTCTGAGTTATATTAACTACACATATTCCACATTTTATTTAATCATTTTGGTGAACCCAAAATTCAAATACCCTTTTCTCTTTGGGCCTTTTATTTGTATGCCCATCACTCATAGTGTCGTTTCAGGTCTTAGAAATATTGTGATCTTCCTTCATTCACTCGTAGGGTTTCCACACTAATCGTTGATATCCATACTTCTATAGGTACTACTGAAAATCCTTTGGATTATTCTCACAATGTCCCTCTCCACAAACTAGAAGCATCTGATAGTGAGAATTCCTATGATGAAGACACTAATGTTGACCAAGATCAACTCAACACTATTACCAAATTTTGACAATATTTTCATGAAAATCCTACTCATCTCCCTCATGTCTTACATGCTCTAACCATTGCTAAGAAAAATTGTGAAGCTTCAACCTCGATGCCTTCTCATTATTTGGTTTCTATGGTCTCTACTCTGTTGGTACCCAATTTTTTTCTCCTTTTTCAGTTTGAGTAACATCAAAGATATGGCATGAAGCTTGAAGACAAATGGATCATGGTGTGTGTCATTTTGTAGCCGTGGATATGATCTAGCCAAAGACTCTTTCAGTTTGTGGAGAGATGGATAGCACTCAAATAGGACTTGATCTTTTCCTAACTGTTTTAGGTTGTGCCTTTCAACCAAGGTAAGAGAACCTATTTTGTAACCCTAAAATGGTGAAGGAGATGAAGATATCCCTAAATTTGTGCAAATAGTATGAAAAGGGCCTTGGGAAAATATGATAAACACTCCAAATTTGACTTTCACAAGTTTTCACTTCTAGATTATGGAGATACTTTCAATGCAAGGCAAGGGTTACTAAAGACATTTTGAAATCCTGATATGTTATGCATACTTTAGAAAATGGATTTTGATCTTCTATGGGTATACAGGTCAAAACAGGGGTAAAACAGGGTAGGATTAGTTGTTTTCAATGATTTTTTGGGTGGGAGCTTAGATAAGACAAACCAAGGTCCGCCAGACTCTTTGAGGATTTTAGAAAAATATGGAGAAACTTAACAACATAAATTATAAAAATGGTTAATCATCCCTTCAACTAGGATATGTGCATCAAATGGAGGCCCAAGTCTCTGTACTTTCCACGCAATCTTTGATCATCTATCACAAAAGATTAAGTTAGAATGAACCAATGAAGCATTTAGCAATCACTATTTAATCATGACCTAAGGTGCACCCAAAGGTTTACAAACAATCTCTAAAGTCAAGGAAGGTAAAGTGATTTTAAATTTGTTTATCTCTTTATTAGATGAAAGATATTCAAATGTGAGATTGCAAATGCCACTAAACTATCACAAGAAATGAGACCATGTATGATCAAGAGAGATTTTAAACACAAGACTGCAATAGGAAACAAGAAACACAAATTTGAAATGCATTATGAAATGTAAGCATTCACAGATTTTTCCCAAAGACAACACATAATAACTCAAAAATGATCAGATTTATCAATAGGGGAATGTTTTGAAAAACAATCTCAGAGCTTGTTAATGGATATACATGTGTAACCAACTTAACATGATTTGAAATATGATACGGAGAGAGTTACATGAGTTTATCAAGTGGTCACTCGAGAATGGGCTTCTTCCCAAATTTTCCCATGAAATTTTTATTTTTCTAGGCTTCTTTTAAAATCTTCCCACTTTTACATGTAAAAGCTATGCAATATATAACATTCCATTACAATTGATCCTTCTTTCCCAAGAAAAGAATATCCTATGGCATCTTAGTTTGTTACAAATTCACTCATGACTTTCTAAAAGTGACACTTAACCAATTTTGCGAGGAGGAGATGTCAGGCATTCAAAAAAGCAAATTATTACAAATCTTCATCATTCCTTGTCATGGGAGCATGTATTCTTCCTTTGGCACCCACAACATCTTCCTCTTCCATCATTTCATCCTTTTCCCCTTCAAATTTCCATTATGTAACTTTTCTCTACAATTTGGATTTGATATTTCACGTTTTGCACGAACTAGAGCAAAAAGCATTTTGAAATGTGCCTTGGATCTACAAATTGACCCTCCAAAATGATCGATTCGGACCCTGCAAGCCAAAATGACATGAATTGGCAAAAAAATCGATCAAAATCAATGCAAAAATGCATTTCCACACTTCCTGGAGCCAAAATGGCGGTAAAAATGAAAAAATGTACAGTTGCCATTGATTTTCCTTTCTCCCTTTAATCTGAGCCCTCCACGTGGCACAAATAAGCCAAAATAGGCCGAGGGTGCCTTTCTACCTTTTTCCAACCTTTTTGAAAATTTGCAAAAAAATGATTTCCTTAGGCGATCTCTCGCCATTGAGATTTGGGCCTGACACGTGGCATAATATGACTGGATACGGAGTTGTGGCTCAATTTTAAACATTTTGCCTCTTTTTGGAAAAAGGAAAATTTTTCATTTTTCCTCCATGGCTCCGCCCTCCCATAAGACACATGTCCTCACTTGATTGGCTCATGGGGCAATGCTCTTATTTATATTTTAACAAAATTTTCCACAAAGGAAAATTTTCACCATTTCCTCCGCACTCCCGCACCTCCACCTTTCCCTGCCACGTGTCACCTTCTGATTGTTTGAGGGCTTGCACTCTCATTTCATACTTTAACTTTTTTCACCGAAGAAATTTTTCCACCGTGCCTCCGCACTCCCGCACCTCTACCTTTTCCCTGCCACGTGTCACCTTTTGATTGGCCGAGGGCCTGTGCTCTCATTTCATACTTTAACTCCTTTTCACCAAAGGAATTTTTCCACCATGCCTCCACACTCCCGTATCTCTGCCTTTTGAATTTTCTAACTGCCACGTGTCACCCTCTGATTGGATGAGGGCCTACGAACTTGCGGGGAAAATTTAGACCTTTTTCTAAAAACAAAAAAATGCTAAGTTACTCGAGTAGACCCGCCGAACCTTGTCCAATCACAAACGACCACATAGGAGAATATTTTTGAGCTAAAATTTGATGGGCAAAGGACACCTGTATGACCGTAAAAAATGCAAAAATTGCCAGCGACGGCTAAAATTGATTTTTCTTTCGTGGGTGAAGAAATTTTCGATCAAAAGACAAATGGAAAGTGATTCAAAGCAATTTACGACCATGGAAAGGGATTTTTGAGGGCAAATAAGTATAAATCGAACAATTTCAAGCTCCAAAGGCTAGGAAAAATGGAAAAAACAAAAAGGTGTTTAAACGGGAAAAATTAGGGCAAAACACAGGGAAAACTTAGAGATTCCTCAAAATGGTGCAAGAATGGAGAAAAAACAAACAACTCAAAGCATTTAAACACATATACGAGTTGTTTTTCATCAAATTTGAAGGATGGGAAGATCCAAAGCCATTTTTTCTCATAAACAGGGAAAAACACATTTCTCCTTAGCAAAGCATGGCATGTGCAACATTGGGCACCAACATACTCCACCCACTTATGTTTATGTTACTATTCTTATAACTACTTCTCCCATCACTCACCCTATAATGCCTAATCTAAATATTAGCTCTTCCTCAAATGATCCTTCTTTAACATCTTTATATCATGATTTGCAAAATCAAATTGGCCAGTTCCAATTTGCTACTTCTCATGCATCCTCATAGTTAGACTCTACTTCACTACTGCATACCCCTTTCACACCAGCTATTTATATGTATCCATTTCCACTTAACTTCATATCTCCCAAATTACCCATTTTTAAAGGCCATGGTGACCCATAAGAGCATCTCTAAGCTTTCCATGTAGCATGTCTCGACTATGCAGATGATCACACTATACTTGCTAAGATTTTTCCTTGTAGTTTGCAATATTATGTGATGCATTGGTTTTATGACCTCCTTATTCATTCGGTAGTCTCTTTCATGCATTTTGCTGATGATTTCCTCACTCACTTCTCTATTAACATTGGATCTAAGATATCCTATGCTCAACTTACACAACTTAAACAAGGGTCTAACAAACACCTGTTAGATTATGTCTTGTGTTATAAAAAAACTTAGCTAAGATGTCTAATATACTTGTGGATGTCAAAATCCAAGATTTTTTCATTCAAAGTCTCTTGCCACCTCTCCAGGAGAGTGTTATTTTTGAGACCTCTCCTTCATTTGATCAACTTTTTCATACTCTCAAGTTGTGTGAAACCAAAATCTTAGCTATAGGTAAGCTTAAGTATCATGATCACGTATCCTCATCTACATGATTTTAATCTAAGTCAACCTTCAAGCCATCAACAACTAAATCCTTTGATATAAAGGTCACCATCAATGCAGTCTCTACCACTAAGGAACTACAATCACAACCATTTAGGCATAGCTTCTCTAGGTTTAACATCCCTCCACGAATTTTGTTACCAAAACTGGTTGATAGTAACCTTATTACATTACCTTCCCCTCTGAAGTTGATCCATCTCGACCAAAAGGGCGTAACTTCGATGAAAATTACCATTGTGACTATCATCAATGTGTCGACATTCCACCTATCGTTGATTTTGATTATGATTTCTCATCCAAGGTTTGATTGACAAGGGTCACATTGAACTTCCGAATCTACACAACCTCCACCTATCAATGAGAATCATAAGCTCAAAATATTTAATAACCCTCTACCCAAGCATGATACAAAGGCAAATGAATCATCAGCTAATCATGTATATCACACAATGCCATATCCTTCATCATGGGCTCTTGACTTCTTAGTTGCACATAATGACGCTTCACCACCACTCATCTATTTATCTAACCATTATTATCATGCAAATTTCACATCTAATAACTTACATATTCACGAATATATCTATGCAAATCCCCATAAATAACACTAATATTGACCCATCATGGCCCATTAGTGCATGTTCTATTCCACTTCTTAAGGCTATTGGTTATCCTCTATCACAAATTGAATACCCTATGAACAAACCCTTTGGTGTTGTCAAACTACATGTTATGGTTGGTCCTTTTACTATGATTATACCTTTCCTCATTGGAAACACAATTGACAGGTGTGACATGCTTCTTGGTCTCAATTAGATTCAACAGTCTCAATATATTATCTCTATGAATCATTTGTGACTTAAATTCATCCATAACAATTAGGTTATTTCTATTGATGGTGTCCCTCCATCTATTCCATGGTCATCATATCCTCATACATCAGAAAACATATTGTCACCTACATCTTCTTGCACATCATACTCTATATTACTCAAAGCACAATATACTCCTAATTCACCTACTCACGCATTGTATACATGACCTCACCACTTTGCTAGTCCTACACATAGGTATCAGCCCATTATTAGGACTGTTACTACATCTTGATGTAGATCACCACCCCGGTTTATTCCATGTGGGTGTCCACCACCTTTACGCTTGGCATCACATAGATCCCCATCAAATATACATTTTTCTATGCCATGATATCCATCATATATTCACCCATCACATGCACATAGAATTCATTCACCAACACAATGCATGTCTCATAAACCATCAATCTTAGAGCAGGGTAATATTTTGGCACCATGTGCATCGAATGGAGGACATTCATCCTTCACTGTCATTGGATAGTTCTTTCATTTGCACATACTTGGGGGCATAGCATATAACACATCCCCCAACCTAGTAGCATATTCCATCACATAACATACTCCTAATATACACATATAGTGTCCTCATCACATTGATTACTCATCACACTTATACCAATATCTTCATTTCTGATGACACACTCTTGTGCTTCAGTTCACACTTGACTGTTGAGGGCATACTACACATGAACCACACACACTGCACACTATGTCTAATCACACATCACGCATCCTACATCACACATTCTATAGTTAGTCTACATTATTACACATTTACACATCATACATCATACTAGTCTTCATCACACATGTGTCACACTTGCATCTAGCCTTACATACTATTCATCACACCTTATACTTTTAGTTTACATACACATCTTGCATTGCATCTTATACATCATACATTACACATTATACACATCAAACTAGTATTTATCATACATACATCTACATTAGGGTTGATTATGCACTTTTACACATTACACATTGCATTCATTACATGGTCATCCATACTCATCACATAGGCTATACACATTGAATATTCTACATCTACATTCCACGTGCATTTTACACTCTCGGTTTTTACACATATCTTACATATTACACCTAACATTATGTCACATCAGTCATGTTTTCACACTTCTATACACCATACATATCATCTACACCATCCTTATATTCATCATATTACACTTCTATTGTTTACAGGGTTAGAATTACATACCAATCACTCTACATACCAAACAATAACCTACATTACTAGTCTACCTACACACATTGCATTGCATACTATTCATCACGTGTTGTACATTTCTACAAATCATATGGTTATCTATCATAGCGTATGATACATTGTATTTTACGTGCTTCACTCACTACCCTATGATGCACTTTAGTTCCTCGGTCCATACTGATCATTGCCGAGGGTTTACAAATCAAATGAAACATATCATACTCTCACATGTTTATGATTTGACCTTATATCATATCACATTACTAGGTTAGTGACATATGCTTTAGGATAAATGGTCACCTATTCATTCATCTTGTAGTGGCATATGCTTTAGGATACATCACCACTTCGTATATTCATCTAGTAATGATTCACACTTTAGGATATATCATCACTCTTTTGATCATCTTATCTTCATATACGCTTTTGTTATAGGCTTCATGTAAATATCATATCTAGGTCACATCTTATTAAAACATATTCATCATAATGCGTTAGACACATCACACTATTTGACCATTTTTCGATGATGCACTCTCGTTTATGGTTCATTCTTGACTATTGAGGAGGAAAACCAAATGAACATCACTTTATACATTTCCATTCACTTGGGAGGCATGTGGTTCCTATCATCCATCTTGCATTCCATTCCATCCATCCACAACATATTGCATATCTTGGTTACTTTTACTCTTTCTTACATTTTCTTGTATATGGTCATTTCATTACACATGCTAGTTAGATCTCTTATATGTCATTTATCTATACCATCCACACATGTGTGTTCACATATTTTTCTAGTTCGATCGTAGATACATGTATCTTACATGCAGCATGAATGTTCCTTCTACCCATTGGTCCTTGGGGGCATCCAAATTCATCTCTCATAGGTGTTATTATTTCATTTTGTACTTAGCACTCTATATTATAGGGTTATACACATTTTTTACATACTGGTTATATTTATAACATGCTAATGGGTGCTTCATGTGCAATATTTATTTTGAATAATTATTTGCTTCCATGGCTATGTATTGTTTGTACTTTCTTTTTTATTTGCTATTATATGTTGTCTTTGCCCTTTGTTTGGTGAGCACACTTGTTTATTGTATGCAGCAATGTAGGCTTTACGTGTCTTATGAGATCATGAGTGATGTCCCATGTTTGTAGCCCAATTTGTGTGGCTTACCTTGTCTTCTTGCATGTTTACATTACTATATTTCTTGGTAGCTTATATGCTATTTGCATGTAGATTACACATTATGTTATACATGTATCTTGTTTGTACTAACAATTATTTTAGCTAGCCTCTTTTTTTTCCATACCTTGGTTTCCACCAAGTGCTTTCCCTTCCCCATGTAGGGAATATTTATGGAGTTCATGTGGTTGGTTGTCTTTTTGGGGCCACATTCTCCTATCAACAATGTTGTATGCACCCTCAAAGAGATGGGGCATCATTTGGGTTTACATAATATACAACACTTCTACATCGGTTCAGGTTTAGTTCGGTTTCTACCCTTGGAATTATGGGTTATACAATGAGTGGGTTCAGACTAGTGTATGAACCTTGTACACAACGGATTTTATAGGACATGACATCTTTAGAATTCTAGGGAGTAGTTAGAGGCTTGGAGGTTACAGTGGGTGTGCCTCACTACACTACTTCAGCAGCTTGGCTTCGGATCACCCAAACAACTAGGCAGTACAGAGATCACTTCACACATATTAAGGGAAGAAGCTACATGTTGGAGAATAATGCAACTTTCATCCTACACGATTTAGGCCTATGGCGTTGGATCGCCCGAAAAACCCAATACATGATATCCTCTTTCTACACTCTTTCTCTCATCACTGATCAGGTGCACGTGTTCCTTTCACACTTTTCATACTTTCATTTCAGTCTTTTCATTACATATACATGCATTTTTGACATATATAAATGCATATTTGACTACTTGATCATCTTCACCTTACAGGTCCGACCATATGAGAAACAAGTAGTCAAAAAAATTACAACAATGGGGAAATGAACACATTTTGTGGTAACACACACCATACTAACCATGCAAGTACATTACACACATCAGCAACTACACACATGTTTCCACCCTAGGTTCACTCTCATCATTTTTTCATCATTAGTTTCCACATTCCATCATCTTTCTGTCATTCCATGATTTTTCTAGTCCTTCAACACATTTTCTACTATAATATTCATGGACATCAGTATGCATCTCTATCTACTTTATGTTACCAATATTTCTTCTCACCAACATAAAGTGGGGAAAATGTAGACACAAAATCATACACTTTAGACATTATTTAGTCTCAGTCTCATACTACTATTCATATGGTTTTTGAGTAAAGAAAGTACTAATTAACTCCCATCTTTTAGCCATTTTAATTTACTTTCTCAAGTTATTTCGACCTTTAGAACATGCTTTCCTAGTTTATTATCATCACTTCTCATCATTTTAGCCTTGAATAGGAGCCCAAGATAGTAATGGGGCACCGATGGGTGCCTTGGTCCTAGGCAGGCGCCTAATCCTTTTCCCACTTTCCAACCATTTGAACACTTTATATTTCTTGTGGTCAAACTTTTCGGGTCAATTATGAAATTATAATAAGAGAACCATATAAATATAAAGTTATGTGACCATAATGAGGGACCAAACACTAGTCATTACTATCATCCACCTAGAGTTACATCCATCTAAGGCATATAGAGCTCATTTACATCCATCTAGCTCCATCACCGTGCATAAGGCTAGTTCATCTCGCATCACACAATCATAAAGGGGAAGTTTATTCTATTCCATCTACAATTATATTACATTTTCTACACATAGTTATTACTCACCACTTTCACAAAGTGCCACTAGCACAAGAGTAACCTAGGGGATGATTACACACACTTGAACATAAAAATACATTGGGTCCGAGAAGTACCGCAACACTCGATTAGTAAGTCAACCATTGTGGTAGTTGAGGACAATCCAACCCCTTCATATGCATATTTATTTTTTAGGGTTTGATGTTTGTTTTTGGGTTTTGCAAGTCTCATCTTCATCATTGGATACCAACAACATAAAATTGAGTACAATGAAGATAGTGCAGCAAACATCGAGCGCTTTAGATCATCTATCAACCCTACAAGTTTGGTTTTTGGACCTCTTGCACAGACCACGACACCCAGAATGCAGGCTAGGATGCTCATAGGTTCCCTGATCCTCTCCCAGGTGCCCTAGTCTATCCAAAAAGTGTAGATATGGCCTTTTCAAGACCTCTACATGTTCGTTCCTTCTTCCAAAATATTCAGTCTATTTTACGACACAGTCCAGATAAGCCTACAAATTAGATAAGCTCCTTCCAACCCTTCTTTTCATATCAGGGTTTCTACTTTCATTAGCCTAGTTGCTTGGGTCACTTTTTATATTTATTTAGCTATTATTTACATCATTTTAGTATTTTTATTTACTGTTGTTCTTAGTTATATTAATCGCACATATTCTAAATTTTAGTTAATTAGTCTTGTAGTGGTTCTTGGGGGTATGTACTTTTGTACACACTACATGTGCTACCGTTTTGTTTTATACTATTTCCTATTCTTACTTGGCACACTAATTTATATCGATAATACACGTTTTGAAATTATTTCTATCTTTCTAACATGTGCAACATTTGTCTTGTAGGAACTATTTGCTACCATGGTAGTCTCGATATATTTCTTGCTACTATTTGTCATTATTTGCCATTGTTTTCCATTATTTATGGGCTATTCCCTTTATCTTGTGTGCACACCATATGATTTTGGCTACTTTGGCCCTGATTGTCTTGTGACACTATGAATGATGTCCCATGTTTGAAAATTTCTTTTCACAGTCTACTATATCTCGCACTATTGCTTGTCTACATTTTTTTCTTGCTACTTAGCTTACACTTTGTCTTCTACATGTGTATTCGTCTTAATTTCACTAACACATGTTTCTATCCACTTTTTTTGCATGTTCCTTGGTTTTACCAAGTAAAATCCTCCCCCTGCAGGGGCTTCAACTTCATATTAGCATTCAGTCCTCTCCTTTAGGCCACATACTCATAGTGAGGTTTCATGCACCCCAAATGGGGGCATACATTGGGTGAATCATTCACACCATTCAAGGTAGTATATAGTCACATCAAAACCTAGTTTAGAATAGAATCAACACAATCTATAACTTTAGAAATGAATAAGAATTCGACGTGGGTCTTCATTTTTGCACATACACTAGCACTCAAATCCAGACGTTAGCAATTGCATGATCTTGAACATACCTGAGAGCCTTTGACCAGGAACAATTACAATGTTTTTCTTAGATCAGAACAATCTTTAGTAGTTTACACAACAAATTTCATAGATCAGGCACAATCCTCCAATAATTGACTGCATGCATTATACTTTCTATTTCTATTTACATTGGATTCAATTGGATCAAAATGGATCAAACTTGAACAAAACATAATCAAAACATATAAATTGGTGTATAAATCTTCGAGAAGGAGTTAAAGGATGGAGAATAACTCTAGACCTTTCTCCCTACACTTCTTCTACCATGATATGAGATCACCCAAAAAACTCACACTTGGCATAATTAACATGAGATCACCCAAAAAAATCTCTTAGCATTAGATTGCAGAAAAAATACTTCTTCTACAACATTTTCAGGATCCTTTCTATCTCTTTCACTCATCACGGATTAGGTACACATGTTCATTTTTACATTTTTACATACTTCTTACACACTTTTTACATGTTTGGATCAAAATTTTCACATACATGGCTTTGAATACTCTATTGCTCTTCTCTTTTACAGGTCCATCCTTATGAGAAAAAACATTCACATCATCACACATCAAGTGGCATTGACAACATGTACAATTTGACATATACACATATGATTTTCACCCCTAGGGTCACTTCCGCTTCTCTAGCTTCCACACTTTTTCTTGTCTCTCGAGTGCTCTCATCATCAATCTACATGGTCCTTTAGTACACATCTCTTATCTACTTTAAGTTATTGATAATTCTCTCAACAACATAAAATGGGGAAAATGTAGACACTAAATCATGCACTTGGGTATATTTCTAGGTCTTGATCACATACCACTAGTCATATAATTCCTAATAGAGAAAAGTACTAATTGACCACTATATTTGGCCTCTTTTCTTTCTTTCTAGTTTCTTTCTTTCTCTTACACACCTTATTGAATAGTAAATTTTTTGATACTTCATATTTTTGGAGTCCTGAAACCAAAGCCCACCAGGGATGCCGCCTTCTGGCTCCCATCCCCTATGGGTGCTCTTGACCTATTTGTATCTTGCTCAAATATTTTGGGTCTTTTTTAACCATTGAGAATATTATTTTCTTAGTGGTTGACATTTTAATGGTTAATTATGAAATTCAACCAAGGGAATCACATTAATACAAAGCTATGTGATCATAATAAAGGACCTAGCTCTTAGCATCTACTACTATCACCTAAGGTTGTATAAGAATGCATCTCAAGAGCATAAAAACATCCATATATCATCCATTCAATGGGCAAGGGAATGCATTCTTTTGCATACACTTCATATGAGGGGAAGTTCATTTTTCCATGCACACATCTATTTTCATCTCTACATCTAGCTATTTCTCACTATCAAGTGCATCTTGCATAAGATCCACCTAGGGAAATATTCTAGACACACATATATAGAACTACATGGACTCTGAAATTTAGTGCAACACCTAGATCGTAAGTTCACTGAGTCGAGTCACCACTAGGGTGAGTTTGAATCCCCATTGGCATATTTTTATTTTTAGGATTTGATATGTTTTAGCGTTTTACAGGTGCTCTCTCTTTGTAGGTTTCAAGTGAACTCAATGATATTCCAATGAGTTATAGGTGATTAACAAAGAAATCCAACAAACATCTTGCAACCCTATGAAATTTAGTTTACGAGGTTTTGATAAGTCACGGGAACCCATAGGAGGTCTATAGGTCCCAGACACCCCTAACCTAGTCTAGGCACCCTAGTCCCAGAATTTCTGGCACTCACACAATTTTTTGTGCTCGATTGTGATAGTCTTCTCTCTTTTTCCATCAATATTATAGTTAGGAACAATCTACGAATAATTACAAAATCAACTAATCACTTCATCCATTCTCTTACACTTAGGGTTTTAAATTTTAATTGCTTATTACTTAGGTCGAGATCTATAATTTCTCTTTATTATTTCATTGTGACTATGAAATTTAGAGTTAGTATAAAATTTAATATTTACTTAATCACATTCATACATAATGATTCATCGTGGGTTTTTTTCCCAAATTCCCTCTTGAGATATTTTGGTCAACAAACATACATTTTAGAATTATAATGGGAAAAAGTCAAATTTTGGGAAAATTTGGCACATCTCACAACCCTTGAGAAAAAATTATGTTTGGCACCTTTCTCTCCATTTTTGAGTAAAGAAAGTACTAATTAACTCCCATCTTTTAGCCATTTTAATTTACTTTCTCGGTTATTTCGACCTTTAGAACATGCTTTCCTAGTCTATTTTCATCACTTCTCATCATTTTAGCCTTGAATAGGGAGCCCAAGATAGTAATGGGGCGCTAATGGGTGCCTTGGTCCTAGGCGGGCGCCCTAATCCTTTTCCCACTTTCCAACCATTTGAACACTTTATATTTCTTGTGGTCAAACTTTTCGGGTCAATTATGAAATTATAATAAGAGAACCATATAAAGATAAAGTTATGTGACCATAATGAGGACCAAACACTAGTCATTACTATCATCCACCTAGAGTTGCATCCATCTAAGGAATATAGAGCTCATTTACATCCATCTAGCTCCATCACCGGGCATAAGGCTAGTTCATCTCGCATCACACAATCATAGCAGGGGAAGTTTATTCTATTCCATCTACAATTCTATTACATTTTCTACACATAGTTATTACTCACCACTTTCACAAAGTGCCACTAGCACAAGAGTAACCTAGGGGATGATTACACACACTTGAACATAAAAATACATTGGAGTCCGAGAAGTACTTCAACACTCGATTAGTAAGTCAACCATTGTGGTAGTTGAGGACAATCCAACCCCTTCATATGCATTTTTATTTTTAGGGTTTGATGTTTGTTTTGGGGTTTTGCAAGTCTCCTCTTCATCATTGGATACCAACAACATAAAATTGAGTACAATGAAGATAGTGCAACAAACATCGAGGGCTTCAGATCATCTAACAACCCTACAAGTTTGGTTTTTGGACCTCTTGCACTGCAGACCACGACACCCAGAATGCAGGCTAGGATGCTCATAGGTTCCCTGATCCTCTCCCAGTGCCCTAGTCTATCCAAAAGTGTAGATATGGCCTTTTCAAGACCTCTACATGTTTGTTCCTTCTTCCAAAATATTCAATCTATTTTATGACACAGTCTAGATCAGCCTACAAATTAGATAAGCTCCTTCCAACCCTTCTTTTCATATGAGGGTTTCTACTTTCATTAGCCTAGTTGCTTGGGTCACTTTTTATATTTATTTAGCTCTTATTTACATCATTTTAGTATTTTTATTTACTATTGTTCTTAGTTATATTAACTGCACATATTCTAAATTTTAGTTAATTAGTCTTGTAGTGGTTCTTGGGGTATGTACTTTTGTACACACTACATGTGCTATTGTTTTGTTTTATACTATTTCCTATTCTTACCGGCACACTAATTTATATCAAATCATACACGTTTTGAAATTATTTCTATCTTTCTAACATGTGCAACATTTGTCTTGTAGGAACTATTTGCTACCATGGTAGTCGATATATTTCTTGCTACTATTTATCACTATTTACCATTGTTTTCCATTATTTATGGGCTATTCCTTTATCTTGTGTGCACACAATATGATTTTGGCTACTTTGGCCCTGATTGTCTTGTGACACTATGAATGATGTCCCATGTTTGAAACTTTCTTTTCACAGTCTACTATATGTGCACAATCGCATGTCTACATTGTTTTCTTGCTACTTAGCTTACACTTTGTCTTCTACATGTGTATTCGTCTTAATTTCACTAACACGTTTCTATCCACTTTTTTTGCATGTTCCTTGGTTTTACCAAGTAAAATCCTCCTGCAGGGCTTCAACTTCATATTAGCATTCAGTCCTCTCCTTTAGGCCACATCCTCATAGTGAGGTTTCATGCACCCCAAATGGGGGGCATACATTGGGTGAATCATTCACCCCATTCGAGTAGTATATAGTCACATCAAAACCGAGTTTAGAATAGAATCAACACAATCTATAACTTTAGAAATGAATAAGAATTTGATGTGGGTCTTCATTTTTGCACATACACTAGCACTCAAATCCAGACGTTAGCACTTGCATGATCTTGAACATACACGAAAGCCTTTGACCAGGAACAATTACAATGTTTTTCTTAGATCAGAACAATCTTTAGTAGTTTACACAACAAATTTCATAGATCGGCACAATCCTCCAATAATTGACCTCCATGCATTCTACTTTCTATTTCTATTTACATTGGATTCAATTGGATCAAAATAGATCAAACTTGAACAAAACATAATCAAAACATATAAATTGGTGTATAAATCTTCGAGAAGCGAAAGTTAGAGGATGGAGAATAACTCTAGACCTTTCTCCCTACACTTCTTCTACCATGACATGAGATCACCCAAAAAGCTAACACTTGGCATAATTAACATGAGATCACCCAAAAAATCTCTCTTGGCATAAGATTGCTGAAAAAAATACTTCTTCTACAACATTTTTAGGATCCTTTCTATCTCTTTCACTCATCACGGATTAGGTACACATGTTCCTTTTCACATTTTTACATACTTCTTACACACTTTTTACATGTTTGGATCAAAATTTTTACATACATGGCTTTGAATACTCTATTGCTCTTCTCTTTTACAGTCCATCCTTATGAGAAAAACATTCACATCATCACACATCAAGTGGCATTGACAACATGGACAATTTGACATATACACATATGATTTTCACCCCTAGGGTCACTTCCGCTTCTCTAGCTTCCACACTTTTTCTTGTCTCTCGAGTGCTCTCATCATCAATCTACATGGTCCTCTGGTACACATCTCTTATCTACTTTATGTTATTGATAATTCTCTCAACAACATAAAATGGGGAAAATGTAGACACTAAATCATGCACTTGGGTATATTTCTAGGTCTTGATCACATACCACTATTCATATAATTCCTAAGAGAGAAAAGTACTAATTGACCACTATATTTGGCCTCTTTTCTTTCTTTCTGGTTTCTTTCTTTCTCTTACACACCTTATTGAATAGTAAAAATTTTGATACTTCATATTTTTGGAGTCTGGAACCAAAGCCCAGCCAGGATGCCGCTTCCTAGGCTCCCCATCCCCTCTGGGTGCTCTTGACCTATTTGTATCTTGCTCAAATATTTTGGGTCTTTTTAACCATTGAGAATATTATTTTCTTAGTGGTTGACATTTTAATGGTTAATTATGAAATTCAACCAAGGGAATCACATTAATACAAAGCTATGTGATCATAATAGAGGACCTAGCTCTTAGCATCTACTACTATCACCTAAGGTTGTATAAGAATGCATCTCAAGAGCATAAAAACATCCATATATCATCCATTCATTGATGGGCAAGGGAATGCATTCTTCCGCATACACTTCATATGAGGGGAAGTTCATTTTCCATGCACACATCTATTTTCATCTCTACATCTAGCTATTTCTCACTATCAAGTGCATCTTGCATAAGATCCACCTAGGGAAATATTCTAGACACACATATATAGAACTACATGGACTCGAAATTTAGTGCAACACCTAGATCGTAAGTTCACTGAGTCAGGTCACCACTAGGGTGAGTTTGACTCCCCTTTAGCATGTTTTTCTTTTTAGGATTTGATATGTTTTAGGGTTTTAAAGGTGCTCTCTCTTTGTAGGTTTCAAGTGAACTAAATGATATTCCAATGAGTTATAGGTGATTAACAAAGAAATCCAACAAACATCTTGCAACCCTATGAAATTTAGTTTTTGAGGTTCTGATAAGTCACTGGAACCCATAGGAGGTCTACAAGTCCCAGACACCCCTAACCTAGTCTAGGCACCCTAGTCCCAGCATTTCTGGCACTCACACAATTTTTTGGGCTCGATTGTGATAGTATTCCCTCTTTTTCCATCAATATTATAGTTAGGAACAGTCTACGAATAATTACAAAATCTACTAAGCACTTCATCCATTCTCTTACACTTAGGGTTTTAAATTTTAATTGCTTATTGCTTAGGTCAGATCTATAATTTCTCTTTATTATTTCATTGTGACTATGAAATTTAGAGTTAGTATAAAATTTAATATTTACTTAATCACATGCATACATAATGATTCATTGTGGGTTTTTTTCCCAAATTCCCTCTTGAGATATTTTGGTCAACAAACATACATTTTAGAATTATAATGGGAAAAAGTCAAATTTTGGGAAAATTTGGCAAATCTCACAACCCTTGAGAAAAAAATTATGTTTGGCACCTTTCTCTCCATTTTTGAGTAAAGAAAGTACTAATTAACTCCCATCTTTTAGCCATTTTAATTTACTTTCAAGTTATTTCGACCTTTAGAACATGCTTTCCTAGTCTATTTTCATCACTTCTCATCATTTTAGCCTTGAATAGGGAGCCCAAGATAGTAATGGGGAAAGGGAATGCATTCTTCTCGCATACACTTCATATGAGGGGAAGTTCATTTTTCCATGCACACATCTATTTTCATCTCTACATCTAGCTATTTCTCACTATCAAGTGCATCTTGCATAAGATCCACCTAGGGAAATATTCTAGACACACATATATAGAACTACATGGACTCTGAAATTTAGTGCAACACCTAGATCGTAAGTTCACTCACCAGTCACCACTAGGGTGAGTTTGAATCCCCATTTGCATATTTTTCTTTTTAGGATTTGATATGTTTTGGGGTTTACAGGTGCTCTCTCTTTGTAGGTTTCAAGTGAACTCAATGATATTCCAATGAGTTATAGGTGATTAACAAAGAAATCCAACAAACATCTTACTGACCCTATGAAATTTAGTTTCGAGGTTCGATAAGTCACAGGCACCCATAGGAGGTCTATAGGTCCCGCAGACACCCCTAACCTAGTCTAGGCACCCTAGTCCCGAATTTCGGCACTCACACAATTTTTGTGCTCGATTGTGATAGTCTTCCCTCTTTTTCCATCAATATTATAGTTAGGAACACTCTACGAATAGTTACAAAATCAACTAATCACTTCATCCATTCTCTTACACTTAGGGTTTTAAATTTTAATTTCTTATTGCTTAGGTCAAATCTATAATTTCTCTTTATTATTTCATTGTGACTATGAAATTTAGAGTTAGTATAAAATTTAATATTTACTTAATCACATGCATACATAATGATTCATCGTGGGTTTTTTTCCCAAATTCCCTCTTGAGATATCTTGGTCAACAAACATACATTTAAGAATTATAATGGAAAAAAAGTCAAATTTTGGGAAAATTTGGCACATCTCACAACCCTTGAGCAAAAATTATGTTTGGCATCTTTCTCTCCATCTTTCCAAGCTTCATAAGGAAATAACTTAGAGAAATTTGTAATTTTAGGATCAAACATGCCGAAAAAAATAAAATTAGCTTTTGGAGGAATAAGAGGAACATTTATTTTGTTCCTCCTTTTCCTTTACATTACCGATCTGGCTAACGAGGCTAAAATTGGGGTCATATTGGGTAATCAGGCCATAATTTCACTAGTGGAACAATTCTCTTATTATGGGTAGCTATCGATCACCAACTAAGAGCCAAAGGGAATGAGGGTAGTGTGTCGGTGAAGTCATAAGTTTTGGGTACCAATGGAGCATTCTAACGTTCCTCTTATTCACGAGATAAATAACTATAAAGAAAAAAATGCCATCGAGATAAGGAAAAGGAAAATTCATCATCCGAATTAGCTAGGGTGGTCACACAAGGAATCATTTGAATGTCCCCATTTTCCAATATTTCACCAAAATGCCGACTAGTAATGGATTTCGTGGGTAATGTAGATAAATCGTCCCCCACACAAACAGAATTGTTCCATAGTTCCACAATTCCTTTGATCACCCAAATCTCTGCCTAAAATTACAAATGATTAAAATAGTTGTTTCAATCCCATAGGAATAACTTTAGGGTTCCATCACTTTACCGAAACACCACAAAAGTTGACTGTTATGTTGATTCTAAGTAAAAACATGAAAACACGTGCTTTTGGGGAAGAAAATGCCATTTTTGAGCACATACAAACTTTCAAAAACATAAACTACCCAATTTATTGCTTAATGACACCTTTCCCTTTTCCTACACCTAATTGAGGGATCTAATATCTTGTTCAAAGCAAGAAATGGAGGCCTCTCATGCTAAAAATGTAAGAAAATATGGATTTTAGTACTTGGGTAGGTGAAAATGGGTAATTTATGGCTACTTAGTGGCTTCTCTCTCCCCCATCATTTTCTATATATGTAAGTGATTTTACATGAAAAAGGGTTCTTTTTTATAGAATTTGGAGCTCTCCTTTGGATCTTTGCATTTCCCACACCTTCGGACCTTTCAACCGCATATTTTACAAGTTTTTAAACCTTTATTTTGTAAATGCAAGTATAAATGATTTCAGTGACATGAAAATTTGTTTTATTCCTTTGAATGCAATGTGTTTAATGTGAATCTCTTTCCTCTTACCTTCTCTTGAATCTATTTACTTGTATCTTGGAAAAAATATGTGTTTATTTTAGATTCTTATGTATGTGGTTGAAATCATGTCTCTATAGGTCAAATTTGAACCATGTTTTAGGTTGGTGCATCACCCCTTTCATTTTGCAATATTTTTCTCTTCTTAACCCTAGTTTCTATAGATTTATAGTTTAGATTTAGTTTAGTTACATTTTGAAGTTGTAGGTTAGTTTTTAGTGGGATGAAACAAAAGGAACCAACCTTCTCTGGAGGTTTGTCTCACCTTGTAAGGTACCAAAATTGGAGACACTCCCATGTTACCCAAAATTTCTACTATCCATTCATGATCACAAGTAGAGGGTGTAATTTCTTGTGATAACATTTATAACATGCCAATTAGGACTACAATGAGGAATTTATTATCATTTCACTAATATTTTAGTGTGTATCTTGGCAATATTCAGCCTTAAGATGCTATATAGAACACATCTGGTGGATCCAATCATCATATCTACATATTTCAGTAGTCAATGCATTGATTTTCATGAGAAGATACCGAACAATAAAAATGATATCAAGTGGAGATCCTTTTGACTACTTACGACTATCACTAACGAGAATAAGAAGATGCAGTCAATTCAAAGATCACCATCAACTCTAGTTAGAGTTTTCTTTACTCCTCCTCTAGATAGACCCTTCTTGTTATCCTATAGGGTTCTAATACCTATCAGACTCATGCCTAACCAAATAAATCAACATTTTATTTCCTTTAATGGTGGCAGTCCCTTGGTCTTTAATGCCTAACATGATATACCTATATCTTCCCTAAAAAGCATTCCATTTTTTATTAGTGAAAACTCAACTACCCATGTTGAGCACATATCAAATATTTCTAATGTTTGTTCAATTTATATTTACTGAATATGATGTGGTATTAGCCTCATCTTTCAAAGGAAAATCATTACAATGGTATAGGAGTCTACAACCTACTTCTATTCATACATGGGATGAACTTGGAGAGAATATTTGCAAGAATTTTGGAGAAAAGGAAGATAATATCTCTTTATTAGAGAAACTAACAACTATCAAAAGGGCCCCTTGTGAGCTGATGATGGAATTCAACTTTAGGTTTCAAAGGACATGGGAAATAATTCCACCCCTCCTAAGGCCATCTCCTCAAGGTGCATTTTTATATTTTTTGAGAGCTCTTAATTCTAATATTGTAATAATGATTCAGTCAATGGGAGCTATGGATTTTCCTGTTACTTATGAGACAACTATCCACACTAATATTTTTTTAGTTTAGGCTGGAAAGATAGCCCCTAGATCCCCACATCCCCTTTTCACACAATTACCCCAATAAATTCAACCTTCTCTTAACCTAATCCCTGAGTCCAAATCTATTTCATCTACCCCCACATCTAATTCCTCTAATGAGATAGATGATCTCAAGGCCTTGATCAAGAATATTTCAAATGAGATAGTTTCCCTCAAGAAGCAACAATCCTAAGCTCATAATCACTACCAAAATAAGAATCAAGGGTATCAACAAAGAAATTACTATCCAAATAAAGGATATGGGAAGAGTTACAAAAAAAGTAGGTTTCAAGGTTTAATTCCTAAATTTCCTCCTCAAGAATTACCTCCTACAAAACATAGACATGCTCTTATCTCAAGTAAAATTATCATCCTATTTCAAACCAATCTAGATCAAGGAACTAAATGGTGTTTCCCATGTAATCATCCCCATAATTAGAAGTATTGTAACAATGGAGAGAAAGGCCAGGATCTTATGGTACAAGGTTCCTTAAATAAAAACAAACCAATGTGTGAAATCCCAAATGATAATGTTAAAGAAGCTTAAGAAGTTTTCCCTGAGGATAATCTCATGCTTTTTAGGTCTGATGAGTTTTGTGCTATCAATAAAATTATGGGAAGCTCCAATATACCTAAAATTCATGTTGTTGATGATAAAAGATATAAGAGGAGAGTATTGGATACTCAACCTTCACCTTCTTCTAAGCATGAAAATCCTCTTCAAAAGGAAAAGGAAATTGGGGAAGATTTAAGTAAGAATAGGATGCCTAATTTTTATAGCAGACCTAGTTCCATGAAGGAGGTCATTTCTCAACCAAGAGTATCTTTCCCAATAGTAGATCAATCAAAGAAAATACGGTGACACCAACGATGCACAAGAAAGTGGGAATTCCTATGAACATTATTGAACATATGAAGAAAACTAATCTAAATGTGATAATGTGGGATACATTGTCCATTCCATATCAATTTGATATTTTTAAAGAGGATTTGAAGTAAATATTTCCAGTAGATGTGAAAACAAAACAAATTCCAAACCCTTCAATTGGCTTATGCCAACACAAGGAGGATTGAGTATGTGAAATAAAGAAACCTCCACCCTTTTATATCTCTTTAATTATTGGAAAACATCTAGTACATAATTGTATGATAGATTCAGGGGCCAAAACCTCTTTAATTCCTAAGAAGATAACATTGTTAGAAGAACAATGGATTGAGAGGGGGGTGAATCAGTCCTTAAAAAAATTCAAATTATATTTCAGATCTGAAAATCAATATACCATAAGAATACAATCACAATAACCACTTATTCAACTCTTAATGTGTGCATACCATAATCCATCAATGGAGCATGTAACCATGAAAGTAAAGAAGCAACACAAGAACACAATATAAAAGTGGGAAAACCTAAAGGGGAAGAAAACCAACTAAAATAAAATATCATATTTATATGTTTATTAATTTAGTGAGGCACCAACCCCACAAGGATCACTAACCCCTAGTTTAGTAGAGCACCAACCCTACAAGGAGAACCAACACCTAAGTTTGTGAAGCACCAACTGCACCAGAGGCTACAACCCCATAAGATGATAAAGAACCAAATAAAACAACTTATGATGTGTAGATAATTTATTTACTTCTACCACAACTGATGGAGATCCAATATCCATCTCACACTTCTTCATTAAACGCTAGGTGATCACACTTCACAAAATAAACTCATCAAACACTCTAAAAATCATCAAAATATTGCTCTCATGTCCTATGATTTTTCTAAACCTACATAACAATTTAATCTGAATCAAATAATGCTCAAACACCTGTAATAAAATCTCACCTAGGTCACTCCACTTGCACACACTCAACTAGTTCCAAAAAGCACCCAAAAACATGCTTTTATATGCTTCTCCACATTTCAAACTTAGGAACAAAATTTTACATCCTTTTGGTTCAACCCATACATTAAGGAAACATTTAAAATTTGAAATATAACATTCACAAGTGACCCAATTAGTTTGGCCTAGCTAATACCCACATTTCATGTGCCAAAAATGGCTTAAAACCCATGGGCACAATCTTAAAATTTCCCTAACATTAGTACCATAATTTTTTATCACCCAAAACCCATTACATATGATTAAAATAGAATAAAACATTCATATAGTCACACATTTGATCAAAAAATTAAATTATTTCATTTAGTGGGCCTAGTTTCCTTTACAATTCTCAAAACAGTTGTTTCATGCACCCTTCAACATCCTAGAAACTTCATAAGGTCACCAAATCACTTAAAATTATTCAAACCATGAAATGTGACCAAAAATGGAAATTTAATAACCTGTAGCAAGCTTATAAGAAATTTAGAATTCATGAAACAGTAATATCTTAAAATGACAACAACATTTGCCTTCACCAGATCAACCTGCCAAAACATATGTTTCCAAAAGTTAGCTCATAAAATAATTTATAAAAAACATTCAAGACATCCAAATAGATTAATTGGATTCTAAATTCATCCCTATTCACATTAAATGTGATAGGAAGCATCACACAATCCATCTCATGCTTACAACAACATAAAATGCTCATTGCAACACATCTTGTCTTGAACTTCCAAAAATATTCCTTCTTACTGGAATGACCAATAAACCCTATCAAATTACCTCATCATGAGTAAATCCACATATAAATGGAAATATATATGAATATGATTTCAAAAACAACTTGAATCATCTCAAAAATCAACCTTTAGCTCAAGTTATGACCATTTCCTTGAACCCTGCTATTTGAGATCCCAAAACTGCCCTTTGACCAGTCTACCTATTTGGACCTAAAAACACCATGAACCTGCATGAAAATGTCCTGAAACATTTATGGAAAGTAGAAAAATATCCCATTCATCATGAAACATCAATTTTTCATGTAACTTATTTGGACCATCTTGTCCTAAAACCTTCTTCTTCAAAAACTACCATTTTTAGGTGGGGCCCATATATGACCATGACCTCAATCATACAATTCTATAAATATAAAAATTACTCTACAACATAAAATTATAATTTTTTATGAATCAATCAAAACTGGGTCACAATACTTCACTTTCTAACAACCACTCCTAGCTAGGGTTTAGACCACTTTACCTTCTTAAAGTTCATTCATAAAAATGTGACAATCAAATGACCTCATTATTTTTGTGAAACCATATAAAATCACCATATAATTTTACATGAAACGAACAAGGTCCCATGAAAATCACAATGTTCACATCGAGCATCGAGAAGATGAACTTCGTGCTGGAAATACACTTGTTTTTGACCTTGTCTCGCAAAATCAATCATATCCTGAAAAATACACATCATGGGAACTTGAAATTTTTCTGAGATCATAATGAAATATCCCTTTAAAATATTCAATCATCATAATATAAATTCCATTCATAAATTTCTCCATTCACTAAGACTTACCTATGCTTTGCATGCTAGATCCTCCTTTGTAGGCTAGGGTCAACTGAAATAATACAATAACTCATCAAGAAACCTATGAAAATGACCAAAAATACCTAATATTTCAGTATACACATAATTTAATGCTTCCATGAGATCATATGGCTCCAATCCACAATGTCACACTTCCAAGCTTTGATAATTGCTCCCCAATGAGCACCCTGTAACCAAGTGAACCAATTGTACTTGCACCATTCCACTAATGTGAGTTCTCAAGAACCCTCAATACATGATTTAAATCATGTCAAAATGTATCCATAACATCCAAGAAGCTCACAATGTCAAGCTATATCTCCCAGAGACACATGTATGGGCTTACTTAGAAACAAACACACCTCACCGAATCCCATTGTAGAAACTGATATAAATATGAAACATCATGTTAGCAACATTAAAAACATCATATGAAATGAATTCAACATTTATTTTTTATTAATGTGGTTTTTCATCAATGAAAACACCTATTAGGACACCATGCCAACAAACATACACTTTGGGGATTGAGTATACTCTAATCACTAAGGGTGTTTTGTAATTGGATGCTATCATAGTCAAAAAAATTAGAGTAATAATAGGTATTGAGCCAAATCTCCATGCATGCCATAGTATAAAAATTTCTCAAGACATATCAATTATATATTTCCCTCCTCTATTTTCCATTTTCTTATGAAGGGAATTCACAACCAAGGTGGGGGTTACTTATCCTTAGATTGGTCTCATATGCTCTTAAGAATGAGGTATAGGACTAAGTTTAAAATTAAAGTTCAGCCTATCTCATATTATCATGTTGAATTCCATGATCCTATGCCTATTAACTCAAGCATCATAATGCAATGATAAATAAGTAGTGATTTAGAACCAACTAAAAAAATGCATTCATCACAATCAGTCCTTGATCTTATGTTAGATGAGTGGGCTAGGGAAAGGTACAAATTTTAACCATATGAAACTAATATTACAATAAGTTTACATAATTATTACATATAAGAGGGAAATTATTATATCTTACATGCTAAAGAGGGTTCCTAAGGCCCATTTAATATGTTTTTTGATAGTTCTAGGAGTAAAAATGGAGTTGGAGTAGGTGTGGCCTTGATTTCCCCAAATGATGAGACATTTGTTTTTGCTCATAGGGTTTAATTTACATGTTATAACAATGTATCTAAGTATGAGGCTTTAGTTTATCAAATTTTATTAGCTGAGAAAAAACATACTAAGAGGTTATATGTTTTTAGAGATGTTGAATTGGTTTTAAACCAAGTAAGAGGGAAGTGTTCTACAAGGAAAAATGTCTTGAATGTTTATAAACATAGAGTTTGGGACCTAGTTGATAATTTCAAATCCATTAGTCTCTAATTTGTGCCAAGGAAGTTAAATGTGAAAGTTGATTAGATGGATATTGTAGGGTCACAATTTTTCCCACTTAGGGATCCCATTCAGGGATATGATAAACATGTTAAGATGATGGTGAGACCATCCATCCTAGACAATAAAGTGAATTTTCAAGTATTTGAGAGTGACAAGAAAATTACCTATTTTATTGAGAATGAATCCGAGTTCTCATCTATGTTGGAGTTAAGACTATAAGATGAATATGAGGATTAGGTTATCTAATTGGGAACTAACGAACAACTAAGAGTTATGATTACTCTCGAAAGCATATTCAAACCTAATGAAAAGTTCAAAGGAGAAAATAAAAGTTGTAATGCCCGTTCACCTTTGTTCCTTTTCTCCTTCAACGATCGTGTTGCTAAGCGTGTAATGTCGTCGTGCTCATGTTGATCTCTTGTTGGATTCCACCCTGTTCGACTACCCTGTTAAGGAGAATCTCATTCTCAAATTCTTTAGGTGGTTTTATTGGTGTCTCATTGTTGTTAGGGCGTGTCCAGCCTGAAGGGGAACGTCTACATAATAATTATTATATTAAATTGTCATTTTGGTACTTATTATTGTTTTACTCATTGTTGACGGGCTATGATTAATAAATTTTGCGTTATTATTATTATTATTATTATTAAATTTGTGTTATCTTTGTTAACGTGGTGATCATTATTGTTGTGTTTATTATCATTTTAATTTATTTAGGGTTTTTATTTTTATCTAGTTAAAACAAACAAACAATTTTTTTAATTAAAGTAAAAGTTTTAAAACTAAGAAATACCCATGATGGTGGGGGTGGATTAGGGCAAAGTGGAAGAAGGTGAAAAAGTCCAAAAATATAGTTAGGGTTTTATTTTTTTTTGGCTTTTGGAAATGCGTTAGTTTTGGGCATGGGGCGGCTGGTTTGGGGGCGTAGGGAATCTGCACAGAAGGATTTTGTTGAAGAGGCCTTGGAAGCTTTCAAGAAAATGCGTTTGATGCACGTAAATCTAGACTCCACAACCATTTTTGGCATCCTCCCAGGCCGTGCCACACCTGCGTGGGAAGATCAAGAAAATGGAGGAGGATTATTGTTTGTTTGGTCTGTCACGTTGCCAACACCCTTCCAACCGTGCCCAGGCCTGCGTGGGCTCCCATCAAAGCCAAAAGGAAAAGGAACCTTGTCAGATGTTGTAGTCACAAGTGCCCTAGTAGATGCGTATGTAAAACATGGAAGCATGCGATTTGTTCAACTAAATGCGTGGAAGAAATGCGGTTCCATGGACTGCAATGATTTCGGGATATGCACAAAATGGTTTTGTTGAAACTACATTGGAACTTTTCCAAGAAAAATATGGTTGGCAGGTTTGAAGCCACACCCCACAACCTTTGTTGATATCTTCCCAGCTTGTGTCAAAATGGGAGCTTTAGAACAACGCATGGACTTCCATCAAGCAGAAAAGAGAGAAAATTTGTCAGATGTGGTAGTTTCAATGTGCCTTGGGCACTGGTTTTTGTATTTGTCCAATGAAAGAACGAGATAGCTTCTAATGGAATAGTATTATTGTAGCGTATAGAAGACATGGACCTCCTCGTGAGGTAGTCATGTTGTTTCTTCAATTGTAGCAGGGCACCAACCAAATCAGTTGCATATGCCAACATGCTTCCAGCGTGTGCCAAGATGGAAGCTTGGGAGCAGGGTATGAGCAATAGAATCTGGTTTTCATTTGTAGGATTTTGTTCTTGCAAGCGACATAATGGATATGCGTGAAAATGTGGAAGTGTATTCAAGGCATGTGAATTATTTGATTGAATGCCTCAAAGAAATGTAGTCTCTTGGAGTGCCATGATTTACAGAATGTACAAGAGAGAGCATTTAATCAGTACAAAGAACCTTGTTATGCTCCATGTGCTCTAAGAGCTGCCAAGGATATGGTCATCAACGGTGGTGGGAAGTTGGAATGACTAGTGTTCTGGTCAGAGTAGTGGAATAGGCACTCCTTTTGTAACAATCCTCAGAAATATTTCAACCAATTTGTTTGTTTCATTACCAGTTATGGATGAGGCTCTTTCAGGCAAAGATAAGCTTGATGACGTGTTGCACACAAACCATTTGATAGAATGCCTAATAGATGGATGAATCTTTTGGAGTCCGAGTGAAATTGCTTGGATTAGCTCACACTCTACGGGTTTGATCGGCTTCGCCCCACCAGGCATGGTTCTTCTTCCCTTACCTCTCATAATTCTCGTGTTTTAGTTCTCTTTTGCAACTAAATAGAATTTTAAAATTATGGGATTTTTTTAATACAGTTAAATGTTCCTTCAACTCATTGCAAAACAATAAATTATCATGTCGTAACTCATGAAGTCATTATAACTTTCCTACTTTAAACCATGAACTATCACCCTCGCTTCGAGATGATCTAGAAAAATCTTACCATTTTTGATCACTCCAATATCGTTTTATCGACCCGGAAGAATTTGAATCTCCATTGATTAAGTTGACCTTCTTCCCGCTTAAAATAGCTAAATTTTGCATTTTTTGGAGACTCACTAGGTACCCTTCGCAACTCGGAAACGAGATGTGAAGTTTCATTCGTGTACCTTGGTATACGAGGAGTCACCTTGATTTTTGGTTTGACCAAAAGCGATCATATGAAATCCTTTTAATGCTCTTATAGAGCCTGTTACACCGGTTTATAACAATAGAGAGTTGTTAAAACTAGAAAGTTGCCTTTTGTTTTGGACCACCATTTGAAACCCGAAAATAGAAATCACGTTAAAGTCTTCACAAACCTCTAGTGTTTATACTAGACAAATTCATGGAACATTCAGTATAGGAAAGATCAATTTTTGGGATAGTTTGGCGAAGCCATTTTGTAGGCCTCCGATCGTAGTTTGACGAGGTCAAACTGGTCCAATTCGTCTTATCGCTCCAGAAAACTTGTCACCGTTTGAACATGGTTTTCTAGTTCTTAGTCCCGTTGACTCTGATGAATTCTCTTTATATAGGGGAACTAGTAGGAGATGTCTCGTTGCATGCTTCTCCATCGAACGTCAGTTATGGACATGGTTTTCTGGGTGCTCAAGCTAACTTTTGGCATTTTACAACTGGGTGAACTATGACCAGTGGCCCGGAGAACTAACCGCCAAACGCAAACCGTTCACTCTTTTTCAATTCCGTCAGTTGCTATGAATTCTTGGTATATCTAGGGACACGTAGAAAGTTAATCGTGGTGTGCATGCTCATTAGAAGATAACCTTTGGAAGCAATTTCTTAGCCTCCGAGCCTGTTTTGAACGTTTTGCAGCTAGTGAGAAAATGTAAGAATAGAAAGTGCGGGACCTCATAGGGTTGCCAAATCACCACGAAACTTTTAACATGTGTAAATAACTATTTAAAACCCTTTAGTGTATCTATTGTGTGAAATAGAATTTATGACAAAATGGTGTTTTCTCTCTCTTCCCTTCTCTTCCTCTCTCCTGGGTTACAAAATGAAGAAAAATGAAATGCAATAAATACATGTTTCTAGACCTTTTTATTTAGATTGCAAATTGTAATTATTGTTAGATGTAAATGGGAAACTGAAAAATGATATTTATGATTGTTTAGGGTGGATGCCATGCCAATGATTTATCGTTGATATCATGCTCACATGGGTTTTGCAGGATGGAAGAACGACGATGAAAAAGGTGATGTGTAATTTAATTATTATTATTGTAATTTTTATAGGTCATTGTAAAATGAATAACTGTCTAATGCAGTCTCTTGTTACCAAAAATTTATAATTGAAATTTGTTAATATGCATGATATGCTAGTTTTAGGGATACTTAGGAAATGTGCATCTAATCACCGGTTCATTTTGTTTCTTAGTTGTGTATGGAAAAAAAGGGGGTTTGATTTATACATAGTAAATTGAAATTGAATTTAATACATTGTAGTACTTTCTTAGTATTTAATAAATGATTAAATTAATCACTGGGTTATCTTCTTACCTTGTAAACATAATAAAGAGTTTTAATGGGAACACTCATATTTAATAAAATATTCGTGCATAATTTTCCCGCATGTGTGATCCTTTTTACCATATAAGAAATTTAAGACCGAAGAACGAACTTAAGCTTTGCACTCGATGGAACACTTTAGGTTAGGTAAATAAAACCCTAGTTGGAGTTTACCATCATAGTCAATATGTTTAGCGACATGGTCATGAACCCATATTTTAGGAATGTCATGATCCAACTTTATCCAGTATGCGCTTTCTAGTTTTGGTAATCGTGAGAAGAGTGCCCTCTCTTCGTGTCTAACACCAGGTTGAGTGGTGAAGACTGCTATGTAAGTCACCTTTTGAGTCCTTGTTCGAAGGAACGACTAAACGGTGTTACCTTGGTTTCTATCAAAATAACATCTTGGTATCTTCTTCAAGGTAGTTTAGTATAGATATGTCTGCTTGCCTTAAAATCATATATAGTTGAGGCGTAGATCATTAGGTGCATATTGGAATTAAACTAAACCCTAGTGGATTTTTGTGTTAACTTGTGGGTAGAAAACTATAATTTAACTCCTTGCATGAAAAATTGAGTTGAAAGATGTCGATTTTAGAGAACCTTAGAAAGTGTAATCTTGTAATATTTCTTATGCAAAATCATGCAATGCTAGGATATGGGATCTTCGTGAACAAATATCACTTACATTCTGTTAGCATATGGATTTGCACGCATGTAAATGACATGCAACAGTGTGGGAACGAAGTCCCTCCTCAATGAAGGTGAGGCTACCTTTATTGAAAACCAAAACTGTATTTACATCTGTACATTCAAAATTGTATGTGGGGGGTGTTTTGGAACATCAATGGAACAAAAGTGAATGAAGGAAATGGAATAGAAAGAAGGAAAGGAATGGAATGGAATGAATGAAAGAACATGCAAGAGTTAGGTAAAAAAAGAGCCTAATATTGCATGAAGAGGAAAGCTGAATAACCAACACAAATAAAACGGAGTTTGAGTTAGTTAAACAAGAACATGTAAAAGGGAACACATATGAGCAAGTAGACAATCAGAGCTTGATCACTGTGAACTAGAGAAAATGATTACTAATGTTGACAATAAGATCAAAGATAATATTTGCATGCAAGATCTAAACACCTAACATCTAATGAACATAAGAACACCAAATGTTACTAGAGACAATGAATGAGACACAAAGTTCTTATTCCATTAACTCCAAAATGTTTTTCACAAAAGAACACAAAGTTTCTTCTTGAAACAAAGCTTGCACAAAAGTATTCTCTTCTCCTCTCTCAAAGTCACCCTTACAAATGAGCCCCTCACTTCCTTTTATAACCCAAAAGTTGGTTACGAAGTAGTTAGGGTTTTAAATGCACATTAAATAGGGCACTTAAGTGACTTTGAATTTTTCAACCAACTTTTAAAAAGTGACTAAAAATAGAAACCACTTAAGTTAAAAGGTCATTTAAGGAAAAATACATAAATAAAAGAAAATGGGTACATGTGGACCCCACTTAAATGACTTGTATGCACATGTAGACATCCCAGTCAGCAATGTGCCACCCAGATCAAGACACCTAGGATCAGTGCCTTATCCATTGGGCCAAGAGTCCGCCTATCCCGATCGTACGGGAATGAACTCATTGACTGTGCTCTGCAATCCTCCAAATGACAAGAGCGCTGAGCTTGAAACTTGAGCAATTCATCCACATGCTCCGAGTACCTTTCCATGGTGAATTATTCATTTGTCACGAGACCGTAGTCGTTACGCCACCTTGGTTTATCAGAATCCAACTTCTGGTCTTTCGCCGTTGAGAAGATCTCCAAGAGCCAAAATTGCAATTCACTACCTGGAGTTATGTCCTTTGTCTTTGTCACCATCCCAAAGTGTTGATCTCTCGAGTAGAATTTGTGAGACTTCAGAGTCTTGGAAATCCATCTCCTTTGCCCCATTGTGAATGAGTGGTGTTGAAAAATCATCGAAGTGATTTATGAATTCGTTGACACACACCTTAGCGTAATATTTGGTCTTTTTTGGAGTGATGGATTCTAACATTTACGCAATCGCTTCCAAGTTTATCACTATTGGCTTGATGACCCTCTTTCAATTCTTCAGGGTATCATGTAGCCAGGTGGGAACCTCTCCAAGTACCTCATTGTACATGGTTCTCGTGTTCATTGGGAATTGATCTTCATCACGCTGAAGGGGATCACCTTCGGGTGTTGCTGAAATTGGATCTTCTTGTTGTGAGAAAGATGTTGTCGCCATTTTCTCCATTTGTGATGATTCTTCAAATGTAGGCAGGGAAAGAACCGGATCATCAACTTTTGGTTGAGAAGTTGTGACTACTTCTACAAGTTGGGCTGGTATATTTTGAGGTATTTCATCAACGAGTTCCTCCTCTAGAAATTGTGTGATATAGATTACAGGTGCTTGCGCATGAACCAATGCTCTAAATTATAGTGTTGAGTTGTTGATTAGGCCTGAAGAATTAGGGCAATCATGCAAAGATGAATGATGACTGGAATGAGAAATTCTTGAGATGTGCTCCTTCTTCACTTAGGTGTTTAGACGACTCAACTCACGAATGAGCCCTCAATCGTATCACTCCTAGCTTGATTGTGAGCTCATGCATTTTCAACTTGAATTCGAACTCCCATGGCGATCCATGCCCTTCGTGTCATCTTACCTTCTTTCCAGAACTAAACTCCCTGAGTTCTTCTCTGGCTCAACTCACTTGAATACCGAGCTTAACCTAACATTTTTGAAAAGAATGGTTTTACCACAACGCTCACGGTTCTTCCTTATTATATAACACTTGTAGTAAGGATGTTTTGGCTTTGCCATAATAAGCACAATTGTACCTTCCAAATGATGAGAAAATACCTTTACCGATAAAGACCTAATGCTGCCATGATTATGACCCGTTGAAGATGCTCATATAATTGCAAAGCAAATTGTGCTTCAGGAATATTCTGATATGAAATAGATCCACCTCTATGAGATTCCCTTCCATGAGTTACATCATAAAACAAGTAAGGTATCAATAGAGAATCTTTGTAATAAACTTCATCAGGTCTCCTGGTAACACTCTCACTATCACTTAATTCATTTTGATAAAAATATCTTGAAGGAAAAAACCCGAATTTGAGGATGCATTTGATTCTGAGCGGATAACAACATAGTTGGATGACCTGCTTGTTGGAAGTGCTCAAAAAGGCTTCTACTATACTGCAACATGCCTGCTGCCTGGCTAATTACTGTTGCAGGCAGTTGCTGTGGATCCCCGACAAGAACACGCCTTGCAGCACCCAATGAAAGTGGAGGTAACACGCCAACTTCACTAGCTTGTAGCTTCATCTATAACCACCATATCAAACCCATGGGCTAGGTGCTGGAATAACTTCCGGCCACTACTAGAAACAGTAGTGAACACAGTCTCAGCCTCATTTGTAAAACTTGCCTCAAGATTTGATCTAGCTTCTTCCATGGAAGTGACTTTCCAAAATGAAAAGGCGAGACAACTCAACTAGAACTTTATCTCGTTCTTCTACTACAGCTGCAAGATTTTGCAACAACTGATCATGACTGTGGTCACGTGCAACCAGAACATCAGGATCAACACCAACGGTTCCTTGGGATCACCCTGCGGTTGCTGTCGCACTTAGCTCTCTCTGGAGGCCACTGATTTTCTGAGATAAGTTTACTTCTCTACCCCGTAGCTGCTGCATATAGCCAATTACTTTCTCACGACACTTTCCTAGGAGAATTTTAGTTCTACGCTCCACTGATACTGCCTGTGTAGCATGATTTTGAGAATCCACACCCACCCTCGCAACATCAAGGTGATAGACCTTCATTTCACCATCAATGAATCCACGATCCAGAACACACTGTAGCAATTCATCTGTTGCAGCATTTGATGGAGCGCAAACAAGCATTCGTGGTTTAGGGCAAAGTTTAGGAAGCATACGGAATAAAGCAGTGTGATCCATACTTTAAAGAACATCATCGATTGATCCTGTGCAATCACAATCTTTGTTTGCATTATTATAGGATTGCCTGTAGCTTTCAGGAGCAAGTTTCTTAAGCAGTGCACCATAATAGTGCTGATATTGAACAAGATGAATAACATTCAACATTCCTCAGACTGTGTGTGTCCTGTCCCTGGTGGACCTTGCACCAAAGTGAAGGGCCAGGGTTCCTGCCATCTAGCAGACCCAACTCCATTTGTACCAGGTGCCGTATGCATAGCAGCCCACTGAATTGCAGCTAGCTTTGGACCATTGAAAATCCTATGAAGATGGTCGATAAAATTTGGTGTGAAACATTCAGGCATTGCTGGAGGTTGCTCCTCATTATTTGGAAAGTGCTCTGGCCTGGGATTTAAAATTGTTTTCTGCGTTCTCCTCCTTTGCATGCATGGAAAACTGTTCTTGCTTTGCTGTCTTGTCTATTCACATTCGTGGATTTTGGTCTTTTCTCTGTGTTTAATCTTTTCCCTGGCGCGTGGAAATCTTCCTCTGTCAATTTGCTGGCTTTTCATTCTCCACGCGTGGAAAATTTGCTGTTTTCTTCCTTCGTGGGCTTCTACTAACTTTCTCTGCCAATGTGCAATTTTACACTTGGCTGGGCGCGTTTTCTTTCTTCCTCTGGCGTGGAAATCTATTCTTTCTTTTGTCTTCTTTTGGACTGTATCTTTTTTCCTTTCTCCAACGTGTGGTCTTTTAATCTCCTCTAGGCGTGGAGATCTTCTTGAATGGGTTGTGCGCCTCCTTTGTTTTAAACTCACAATTCTTCTTTTTGCCTGAGCGCAGTGTGTGGACAGGATTTTTTTATTATTTGTTTTAAAAACTTTTCCTTTCTCTTTCCCAGGCGCATGAAAGTCTTTTGTTTTATGGAAACTTCTCCCTCCTACCTTAGGCGTGGCTTCTTCCTTCAAAACGTGGAAACCCTTCTCCCACAGCTGTGTGTGAAATTCAACTTTAGATTTTGATAAAACCTTTTTGATGAATGCGTGGAGCTTGAAAACAAAACCAAAAACCTTCTTGTATTTCTCTTCTACAATGGCGTTAGTTTCTCTTGCATAAGGCTGACAAAATATTATGTCTTCTTGAAGAAAAAAGAAGCTTCTGAATTTTTCCAACGGGTTTGATGGAGGAAGTTACGAGGATTAATTCAACTTCCTCTCATCCCGGGTAGTGGCTTAAGTGCCAGGGGAAATGGGAAAAGTAACGGACAATTGCCAATGGGAATGGAAAAATGGGTTGTCAATCCCCATATAATTTTCCCATGTGGGAAATTGGGGAATTTTATACTGTTTGCCAATCCATGATTTGGCAATTGGCGAGAGGAAAACCCACGTGCGGGAAATTTGAAGGAAATTGCCCGGAAAGTGGAAATCCGGGTTCGGGAAGCCAACCCAGCAGTTGGAAACAAAAGCTTACTTCCCCGACACTAAAACATGTCGAATGAACTTTAATTTATATTTATTTAATTAAATACTCCTTAAGTGATTTTTTAAAAATTACTTTAATCAAACAAGGAGCAATTAATTAATTATTTTAATGTATTTTAACGCGTTTTATAGCCTGGCGGGAAGAGTTCTCGCTCGAAAATCACGAAACAAAGACTGAAACGATCACAAAAATAAGATGATCGCAATGAGTCCAATGAACCATGCAAAGTAATACTTTTCAAAATTTTCTAATTTTTAATTTTTTAAATTATTTTTTAACAATTTTGCGAGTCAAAATTGGTTAACGATAACACATTCATGTGTAGTTTATAATGCTCCTAGCAATGTACTTCCTTAAGATGTTAGACAAGTGCTTTCGTAACTCTTTTGCTTTGAGATGATGCTAAGAATGAGACCTTAGTGCGATGTAAGAGAATATCATATAATGCTGCACATGAGATTGGAGATCAGGATTAAGGTCAATTTTGGAGTCCTTATAACTTAATTAAACTTTTTCATGCGTTGCAAAGAATATAAATTACCTTGGTGTGACCTAACGTTGAGAAAAAAAAGATATACATATAAAAAATCAAATTTGGAATTCAACAAATTATTGAGCTATAATAATAATGGTAGCGAAATAACTATTCCGTGATCGATGGATGTTCTTGGGGAAAAATCTATTTCAAATCTATGTCTTCCTTAATCCCAAGATTTCATCTTGACATCACGTTAGGTTCACTTGTGTAGCAAGGTTAAATTCTAAACTTTGAATAAGCATTTTGGGAAGCATAATCTTAACATAAGAATGAGAGAGTTAGAATTTTGTATAAAATTTGAAATATGGAAAATACTTATGTAAGTTATGAAGATTGGCATAAGGGTAAGGAGAAAAATCAAATGGTTGAACAATAAGTGAAAGGTGAAATGAATTTTTAGAACATGTAGGTGGAAAAAGGAAGAAAATTTTGCTTACATAATAATGTTATTAGATGTTTAACGTATGCTAGATGTAACCATGGTAATGTTGTGTGGTGGGTTGTCAATCCTTAAGTCCCTTTTATTGTGGTCATGTTATTGCTAGTATTTGTTTGTTGGGAAAAGTGTGGAATCGACGTGTCGATGTCATCTGCATGTGTCTATGTGAGTCGATAACTTATGTGATTGTTGCATATGAGTCGAGTTTTGTACTTGGAGCCCTTGCTGTGTTGTGTGTAGTGTGTATTGTAAGTAAAAAAAAAAACTTATCCTGGTATTTTACTGTTGTATTTGGGTGTGTAAAATGTGGGCACTAAAAAGTATGATAGATAGTGAAGAAGAATATCAAAGGGTTGTGAATTCCCAAGATAAGGAGCTACTATTTGGAAAAGTGTATAACAAAGCTGAAAAATAAGTTTTTCTGTCCTTATATTAACAATACCATGATATCTTCTCGTGGATCTATGAAGATATTAAGGATTTCAATCCTAAAACTATGTAATATGTTATAGATCTTGACCCCAATGTCAAACATGATAGGTAAAAGAAAAGGCCTGTAAATCCCAAGATAAAACCCCTAATGTAAAAAGATCTTTCTAAACTCATAGAGGCCAAAATATATTTTGTATCAACTACTCGGGTGGAAAATTTAGTTCCTTTAAGGAAGAGGAATGGATAGATTATGATGTGTTGATTCTAGAGATCTAAATAGAGCCTCCTTAAATGATCACTATCATTTTCCCTCCATGGACCAAATTTTACAAACAATAGTAGGGGTTGAGAGGTTCCCCTTTAGGATGGATATTTTAGATACAATCAAATTCGGGTTAAAGAAGAGGACATGTATAAAAAAATTTTTACTACAAAATGGGGAACACATGCCTATGAGAAAATGTTGGCTCAATTGTCTATTGTTAGTGTTACCTTTCAAAGATCCATGAATTTTTATTTTAAGGGATTTATAAACAAGTTTATCCCGATTTACTTTGATGATGTTACTATTTTTCAAAGGGAGGTGAAGATCAAATGAAAAATATTGAGAAAGTTTTTAGAAGGTGTAGGGAGTTTGGGGTGTCAATCAATCTAAAGAAGTGAATTTTTTCTATACAACAAGGTAAAATATTAGGTCATGTGCTTTCAAAGGAAGGTATACAATTGACCCAGATAGAGTTTCATTTATCCTTGCCCTCTCCTTGCCAGCACATAAAAAAACATTACAATATTTTCTTGAAAAAATAATTTTGTTAGGAAATTTGTTCCTAACTTCATAGGGTTGGTGAAACCCCTCACCCAAATGCTGAAGAAGAATACTCCTTGCAAGAGGAATAAGGAGGGAAAATAAAGCTTCAATAATATTAGGAATGAAATTTCTTAGGATCCCACTCTCATTAACCCAAATTATGAAAAATATTTTATCTTGTATGTTTATGGGGCTAAGAGTAGTGTGGCAGCCATTCTAACTCAGAAAAATGATGAAGGTTTGGAGTAACTAGTGGCTTTCTTTAGTCAAACATTGAAATACTATGAGCTAAAGTATAACCACACAAAGATTTTTTTACGTTCATGAGTGCTCTCCACAACTTCAAGCATATGCTCATCAACAAATCCCCATCAAGGTGTTGGTTTCTCATCCTAGTGTGAGAAATTTCATAATGGGGGCATAATTTAGTGAGAAGAGAGATGGATGGGTAAAAATAATCATGGAATATGATGTCATAGTATAATCCACCAAATTGGTTATAGGTAGAGGCTATGCAAAAAAATTGTAGTAGATGCTATTAATGATGACCAAGAATATTCTTATGCCTTGGAGGAAGAAGAACAAAAATCAATAAAAAGTATGCCTAAGGGAAAAAAATTGTGGGTGTTAGGAAATAAGGGATAAAATATACAGAAAAATCCCACTAAAAGTCGCAACAATAGAAACTAATAGGTAAAAAATATTACGAGATCTAAAATAAAAGTGCGAAAAAAATCATAATATAGAGACAATATTTAACATGGTTCACCCAATTTGGGCTACATTCACAAATAATCACTTGCTCAAATTTTATTACAAGACACCTCTCTCTCATACAATAACCATATCTGCTTTGGAGCTATACTCACAAATTCTCTTGAATTAACACTCGAAATCACATACACCTACAATGATATGTCTCACCTATCAAAAGTACATTAATAGGAAAATACTTAAGTAGTTTTAAAATTTTATGGGTACCAAAACCATGGGAAAAAACAACCCCATAAACCTATGGGTCAAAAATCCCACCCGTATGAGAAGAGCACGTTTCCCGAGATATTAGACACATTTTTTGAGGTGAGAAAACTATGGATAGTGTATAATACTTTTAGTGTAAAATATTCAACACTTCCACACATGAAAACAAGCTCCACAACATAATAGTGGGTAATATGGCTAAGGTCTTGGTTACTAGCAAGTATTTCCTTGGGTTAGATAGAACAAAAATGAGACTCTTCAGGCTTCACTCCATTCCCTATGTTTTGATAGATGACATCCTCTTCAAGAAAATACTAGAGGGAGATTTCTTGAGATGCATTGGTGGAGATCATATTGTGAAAACTCTTAGTGAATTCCATGAAGGCTTGGCCGATGGTCATTTTTATCCAAGAGATACATCCATGAAAATCATGAGGGTTGGCTATTTTAGCGCCAATTATTCAACAAAGCTCATTCATGGGTTAGAAAATGCAAAGAATGTTCCTTATTTACTAATAAGAAGAGGTTGACAACCCTTCCACTTCACCCAATTCAATAAGACCAACCCTTCTCTCAATGACATATCTACTTCATTGGTATGATCAATCCAATGTATAGTGATGTGCATAAATTGGTCTTGACTATCATTGACTACTTTACTAAGTGGACCAAAGGTGTTACACTAAAAGAAGCTACTTTGAGACAACCATTTTGGACTTCTTGGAGGAGATTGTGACTAGGTTTGGAGTCCCTCATACCATAATATATGATAATACTAAAGTTTTTATAGGATTTAAGATCTCTGAATAGACTCTCAAACATGGTATTTATATAAAGAATTCTTCTAGATATTACCCCCAAGGTAATGGCCTAATAGAGTCCACTAATAAGAATTTGATCAGGATCATGAGAAGAACAATGGAGATAAATTAGAGGTAGTGAAACACAAAATTTAGACATGCTCTTTGGGCTGATAGGATCACACCAAAAAGATCAATAGGTAATTACCCTTCATCCTTGTGTATGGTAGAGAGGCCAGGGATTCCAATATTTCTTGATTTTCCTTCAAAGAGAATTATCCCATCAAAGTAGGAATTAGAAGGTGAAGATGAAAGAGAAGTTAGAATGGTAGAGCTAGATGAGTTAGAAGAGTTGAGGAAATCAACCATGAATAAATTGGAAGAGCATCAAAAGCTAACCAAACAGTGGTTTGATAGGAAAGCTAAAAATAAACCTTTAAAGAGGGAGACCTTGTTTTGAAGTGGGATGTAGACAGAGCCAAACTAGGAAGACACTCAAAATTTGATGTGTTATGGAGTGGACCATACATCATCTCAGCTTGCAAGGAAGCTAATGCATTTGAGTTGTCAAAGCTCAATGGGGAAATACTTCAAATCCTAGTTAATGGGATTTATCTTAAACCCTCTTATTAAGAGGGTTATTCTTCACCTTATACATATTAGTTTTACTTCCTCTAAGTATTATTTAACACATTATCATGCTAGTAGTATAGTTTTATTTCCCTAAGTTCTCAACATAATGTTCTTATGGATCCCAAGTGACTTTTCCAATTGTGGATTAATTTAAGGAGGAATATGAAGAATATATAATTTGGAAGAGGTGGGAATAAAGAGGATGATTTGTAAAAAACAATAAAAAAGGGTTTAGACCAATGAGAAAAATTCAATATGATGAGAAAATCATTTCCAACAACTTCATTCATGGATTTTTGAGCAATGGGGTGGAAAATCAATTTCAAGACAAATTTCATCTCTCATTATGGTCCAATTTAGAGCAGGTTTCATAGTGGAAGTAAGGTATTTTGGATCATTTCTAAGCTACAATGTTTCATACACCCCCAAGGTGATATGAAAATCCATCGAGTTCCTAACTCTTAAACCATGGTAGAAATCAATGTTTTTGGGACAATTTTCAAGCTTTATTAGATATCCTAAGAAATCATCTTCCAAAAGATCAATTTCAAGCACTTTCGTGTCAGGCTAAGCCCATACAATGTTTCATGTGGGTTCATGGGTGAGATTTTCAAGTTCAAGTTTTTAGGCTTGAATCCATGCCCAATGGATGCTTAAAAGGCCACCGATATCTTATTGTTGTACCTCTTTGGGAGGACCACTGCTTTACACCCCATATTATTTTAAAGTTTAATTTATTAAACTTTATTATGTTGGTCTTCCACATTTAAGAGTGAAATGTGATGTGAATGATTCATTGTGATCCTCTCGAGATTGGAAATGACAAAACATATACATTGGTACCATATTGATACATAAGAGATTATGTTGAAAGATCATTTATGATCATTTATTGTAAAAAAGAAAGAAATGTTTATGTAATTATTTTGTGAGAATGAGGAGTGAAGTGGAAGTGCTAGGTAAAATTTATATATGAAATTATTAATACAGGAAGTGCTTTATTCTGAGTGGGTTTTTTCCTTTAGGTTTCCCCACTATAAATATGGTGTCTCTATGTCATTTACTTTCAATTATTTACTCTTTTATTTCATGCAATATAAATATAAACATCTTAAATCTATATTTAATCACTGCACTTTCATAATCTATAATCTTTGGCATTTATTTGTGGATTTATAATTAGTTTATTATACATTCCTTATAAATCCTAACATGGTATCAGAGCTAGTGGTTATGCATGTGCAGAGATAGATCTAGATGTTTTTGATTTGTAGGAGTGAAGAAGCTTGAAGTTTATTTTCAGATCTGATGAAACCCTAGTTGTTTCCATCATCAACTTCAAGTTAAACAAGTTCAAAATTTCCAATTCTACCCAAATATTTTTGAAATATTATTAATATTGGTTGATTAGATCTTATTTGTGCATTTTCATGCATAGATCTATGTTTTTGTGACCTGTTCTTGGTCTTTCATAGTTTAAATCCATCATCTCAAAAATTTTTTTAAGTTTTTCACATTTTTATAGATTTGTAGTTGTTTTTATGGGACCCAAAAGCTTTCTTTAGATCTGGTTAGTTTGGTATTTTAAGTTCACCTCCTCGACATAAAAAAACTTTATTTTTGTGAAGTTAAGTTATTGCAAAGCTTTAGCCAATCATAAAGCTCCATGTAAGTTCACCTTATTAGATTTATTGATCTTTTTTAGTTTGTTGAACTCAGCCATTAAGGTTGTTCCATGCTCTTCGTAATTTCAATCTTTTGTTATCTTATTTTTGTAAGTTGGGAAGAAAAAAAAAAGGTTATTCTACACTCTTCACAATTTTAGTCTTTTGTTATCTTCTTTTTGTTAGTTGCAAAGTACAAACCAATAAATTTGTTCCAAGTCTCTTTGTATTTTGCATTATCGGTATTTTGTTTTGTTTCTGACCCATGCAAAATCTGATCCAATAGAAAAGCTCCAAGTCTTTTCACATTTCACATTATAAATATTTTGTTAAATATTTGGAGGTTAACCAATAAAATTAAGCCACCATTTTTATCTTTTTTAATACTTTGTTAGAATTTATTAGTTACGAACCAATAGAACATGTCCACGTTCTTTTCACATTTTATTTATCCTTTGTCAAAATCATGTAAGAGTGCAAAAAAGTGATCCATTAAAATAATGACATGTTTACATGGTTTATCCATTTCTTTTTTACTATTAATTTGTCTTCGTACTTGTTTTTGCCATTGGGCTCATTTATGAAAGTGCAAACCAATAGAAAAACACACACGTACATTTAATTTTTCCATGTGTCATCTTTATTTATTTAGCACAAGTTCGTTTGACACATGTCCTTTGATTTTACTAGTTGTTCGGACTTGAAATATAGTTTAATTTTGACTATTTCGGGGAATTCAATGAACTTCCACGAGCATCATCTCTCTTAAATTTTTGTAGAAAGGATTCCAAGTTTCTTATTTCTGATTGTTAGATTTTCACCAAGTGGCATCATTTGATTAGTTTTTATGTCATTTTATTTGCTTTTGTTATTACTTATGGACCCAAAAGATAATCTATTTTTTTAATTTTTTTGGGGACTTCATGTCTCTAGGGGGATCATGTATGTGGAAATTTTCTAGAAAGGTGACACATACACCCTATTTTTTAATTAGTTCCATGTGTTGCATCTTGTTTCGGCCATGTGTTGATTCTATTTTATAGCACATAATTTTTTTTTTTGTCGCATTTATTTAAACTATTCATGGACTTACGATAAGTTATTCATTTTAATTAAATTATGGGGACTTCACATCCTCTCGAGGATATGCTTTAGAATTTTCTGAAAGTCAACACGTGCCTTTGTTACTTTGTTTTGATCTTTGACATGTGTCGTATCCTTCTTCATTTGTGGATTTAGAAATTTATTTTTGTGCCAAGTGGGTTTTCAAATTGTTTTATTTTATGGGTTTAAAAATTTCTTTTGTACTTTGAATTTTGAATCCTTTTTCTTTTAAAAGAGTTTCCAAGTTTAAAATTTTTATAAATTTTTCTCCTCTTCTTTGTAGTCTTTCACGGATTTTTTTTTGTGTGTTCTTGCATGTATACTTCCTTTTTGGTTATTTACCATGTTTGGATTTTTTTTATCAAGATAAATCCATTTTATTTAAAATTGTAATTTTTACTCTATATTTTTTTAATTTTGTTTAAAATGGCTATTATGCTAGTTTTTCAATGGATAAATCTCAGTTATTAAATGGAAAAATTATAGTATTTTGAGAGTAAGGTTAAAATCTTGTTTTATGGCTAAAATATGGGATCTTGTGATTGGTGTGGAAAAATGACCCATTGGAAGACAAAAAACTCCTGAAAACCTTAGCTCCTTCTCCCAAAGATCTCGGGAAGCAATCAATCCTATTACATAGAGCATAAATGATGAATTTATACTACATATAGATCATATGGATTCTCCTACAAATGTATGAAAACAATTAGAAACCATGCATGAAGGAAATCATGTCAAAATAATTAAGCTAATTATGGAATTGTTTACAACTCCCATGAAGGGGGATGAGAAAATAGTTAATTATCTAGCTAAAATTAAAATATTAAAGCTCAGTTGGATGGATGTAATTGTGAATTGTTTCAGGATAAGCTTCTTTATTTTATCATTCAAATAATATTCATGAAAAATTTAGAAATTATATCTCCATCCTTAACTCTAAATATCAAAATGAGAATGATTTACCTGATCTGGATACTCTTGTCTTCTCTGTTAATTCAAGAAGAACATGTAATGGAGAATTTTGATTCAAAAGAGACTACCTCTCAGAATTGTTCTCTCAAAATCATAAACCTTCTCAAAATAGGAATAATATCAATCCTAATCAGAAATATAATATCAGATCAAAATTTAAACCTAATCCTAAATCTAATTCTATTAAAAATCGAAATTTTAAAGTCAAATTTAATGGCACATGTAACAAATGTGGAAAATTTGGTCATAAAGAGTCTGATTGTCATGTAAAAACTAACAAATTTGTTAAAATACTAAAAATAGTAAATTTAACAATCAAAAGAAAGATCAAAATCAAAATCAAAATAAAAACCATGAAAATAATGTTATTATATTGCTCTATATACTACTCTTTCAACTTCAAATGACAATGAATGGATCCTAGATAGTGGTGCCTCTAGGAACATGACTTGTATTCATGGTATCCTCTCAGATGTTGTTAAATGTGAGGAAAATATATATCTAGGGATAATTCCATCATTAGATCTATAAGTTGTGGAAATGTTAAACTGAAAAATGGAATAATTAGGAATGTTTTATATGTTCCTCAGTTGAAAAATAACCTTTTATCTTGCTCTCAGTTAACTAAAGAAAACTATAAAGTTGTATTATTGTAAGATAAATGGTATGTAAAAATGAACTTAGTAATGTTGTTGCATCTAGTATATAGAAAAAATGGTTTATATATTTTTGATGGATTTGTGTCTGAATCTTGTTTTTCTTCCTCTTCTAGGAATGATATTCAACTTTGGCATGAAATATTAGGTCATGTAAATTTTAGAATTTTGTATGAAATGTCTCACCTAAATCTTGTAATTGGTCTCCCTAAGATGAAATATGATCATGAAACATGTGAAATTTTTGCATGGTAAGAACATGTTGAACCATTTCACAAACATCATGATCCAAATTCTTCTCATTTATTAGAGTTGATTCATAGTGATGTGAGAGGTCCACTTGAAGTTCCTTCTCTCGTGGAGCTTTGTATGTTGTATGCTTTATTGATGATTTCTCTAGGATGACCTAGTCTTATTTTATTAAGAAAATTATGATGTCTTGTCTAAATTTCAAGAATTTAAATCCCTTTTTGAAAATGCTTCTAATATGAAAATAAAAAAGAATTAGAACTAATAATGGAGGTGAATATATTAGAAAAAATTTTTTGATGAGTTCTATGTGTCATGTGGGATTTAGAGAGAGTTGACTACTCCCTATTCCCCACAGCAAAATGGCATTGCAGAAAGGAAAAATAGGACAATTTTAGAAATGGCTAGGACTATGATTCATGTAGAAAATGTGCCTAAATTTTTATGGGAAGAAGCAATGAATACTACTTGTCTATATCCTAAATAGAGTTCCTTCTAAAGATCTTCATCAAACTACACCTCATGAAGTATGGAAAAAGAAAAAAATAGATATATCTCACTTAAGAATATTTGGTAGTCCTGCTTCTATCTTCATTCCAAAAGTTAAAAGAAGAAAACTTGATCCAACCTCTTATTCATGTATTTTTGTTGGTTATGGTTTTCAAACAAAAGGTTTAAGAGTCTATGACCCTTTCAAACATGACATAGTTGAAAACATGAATGTTCATGTCTTAGAAAAACATTCTGTGATGCTTCTTATGAACCCTCCTCTGTTTCTCCTTGAAATAGAGCCTGATAATCCTTCTCCTAACAATATGGAAAAAAATTTCAAGAGGATGATTATCCTGATCTAGATATGATGGAGATTGAGGGGGAGTCATCTCAAAATATGTTGCATCCTAAGATTCCTAAATGGGCTCAAAATATTGTTAAGATTCTAATCCTGTTAACCTTAGAAAGGTAACTCATAGTCAACATACTTATCATGCCTTGATGACCCTATATGAGGTTGAACCACAATATTTCAAATAAGCCTATCAAGATGATAGATGGATCAAGGCTATGAAGATGAATACAATGCTTTTAATTAAAAATAACACTTGGGAACTAGTCCTTCCCCTTTTAAACGAAGCATTGTAGGATCCAGTGGTTGTATAAAATTAAGTATAACTCTATAGGTAAATATATAATCAATTCAAGGAAAGGTTAGTAGCTTGTGGTTTCACTCAAAAACCTAGTCTTGACTATGTTGAAAATTTTTCTCCTATAGCTAAAATGAACACTAATAGGATTCTTCTTGCTTTGGCCAGCCAATATGGCTATGGTTGAGAGATTCACAAATGGATGTTAAAAATGCATTTCTAAATGGTGACCTAAAAGAAGAAATCTACATGCATCAACCTAAAGGTTTTGAAGAACTTGGTAAGGAACTATATGTCTGTAAACTGAAAAAATCCTTTATATGGTCTTAAACAAGCTCCTAGAGCTTGGTATGCTAAAATTAATAATTTCTTTCAGGATCTTGGTTTCTCTAACTGCTGTTTTGATAATGATTTATTTGTTAAATTTGAAAATAATCATATTATCATTATTGTTTTATATGTTGATGATCTTTGATTACTAAAAATGATAATAAAAATTAATTGTTAGAATCAAAGAAATATTAAAACAATGTTTTGAAATGATGATTTAGGTATGCTAAATCATTTTTAGGCATGATTATATTTCAAGATCATAAATATATTGTTGCATCTCAATCTCAGTATGCTACTAATTTACTTAAAATATTTAACATGATTGATTGTAAACCTATTTCCATTCCTATTGAAGTTGGTGTGAAATTAGATCTAAACTGCATGTGCTAAATTTAATCCTACTTGTATATAGAAAGCTAGTTGGTAGCTTAATTTATTTAACTATTACTAGGCTGATATTTCCTATGTAGTAGGAGTTGTTTCTAGATTCATGTAGGATCCTTATGAGGATCATTGGAAAATGTAAAAATAATTCTAAAATATGTTAAAGGAACAATTAATTATGGTTTATATTATTCTTCTTATGATGATGCAAAATTATTTGGATATTATGATTCTAACCATGTTGGTGATACTATAAATAGAAAATATACTTCTAGATGTTTTCAAGTTGGGTACAAGTGCCATCACTTGGAGTAGCAAGAAGCAACCAAAATTTTCTATCTCTTCTACTAAAACAAAGTATAAAAGTGCTATGGAAGTAGAAAAGGAAGCTATGTGGCTGAAAATATTGTTGGATGAACTACATATGGGTGTCAAAGGAAGCACTACTCTTCTATGTGATAGCCATAGTTTTATTTCTCTTGCAAACAATCCAATTCAACATCAAAGGACAAAGCATATAAAAGTTCATATGCACTTTATTCGAGAGAAAGTCCTGAATGGTGATATTGATCTCAAGTCCCGTTCACTAAAGATTAAGTTGCATATTTTCACCAATCCATTGTGTTCTATGAAGTTTTTCAAGTTTTTCATGCCTTTTTGGGCCTATTATATTTTCCATTGAGGGGAGTGTGCATGAAAATGCCACCTCTTAATGACTGTTGTAAAATTCCAATACTTCCTCCATTTTTTGATAAGTAAATGTTCACATTATGTGAATTTACTTGTAAATCCCAACAAAACATTAGTTATGGGAATGCCTTGTTTTATAAAAAGGCTCCATAATCTGATATAAGTCTTCATATATAAAGCACTTGTCCTAAGAATTTCTATGTATGGGAAGATCTATATGATTTCCTTGTTTACATGTTATCCTGAATCATCATTGATGATTTATGGATATGTAAATCCTTTTGTAGAAAAATGTAATTTGACATGTTTTATTTTTTTCCACTTAAAATTAAGGGGGATTTTGGGGTAATAATGTCAAGTGGGGATACCTCTTTGGGAGGACACCGCTTTACACCCCATATTATTTTAAAAATTAATTTATTAAACTTTATTATGTTGGTCTTCCACATTTAAGAGTGAAAAATGTGACTGATTCACTTTGATCCCTCTCGGGATTGGTAATGACCAAACATATAAATTAATACCATATTGATACACGAGATTATGTATTGATGATCATTGTATTACACAATAGTAAGAAATGGTTTTGCAATTGGTTTGTGAGACCGATGAGTGAAGTGGAAGTGTTGGGTAAAAGTTGTATATGAAATTATTAATACATGAAATGCTTTATTCTGAGTGGGGTTTTTCCTTCAAGTTTCCCCACTATAAATATGGTATCTCTGTGTCATTTAATTTCAGTTATTTACTCTATGTTCATGTAATATAAACATCTTAATCTATGTTTAATCATTGCACTTCATAATCTATAATCTTTGGAAATTATTGTGGATTTATAATTAGTTTATTATACATTCCTTATAAATCCTAACACATTCTAGACTTAGACTAGGAAAAATAAGTCAAGTCTTGGGATAATTGGGCACATCTCACGGTCCTCGAGAAAAATTATGATTTGGGATCTTTCTCTCCATCTTTTCAAGACTTAGGCCAAAAACTTAGTGAAATTTGCAAATTTGGGATCAAATATGCCAAAAACAAGAAAATTGGCTTTTAGAGGAACACAAGTAATCGTTATTTTGTTCCTCGTTAACCTCAGATTACCGATCTAATCAAGAGTGATAAAATTGGGGTCATATCGGGTAATTAGGATGTCCTTTCACTAATGGAACAATTATCTTATTCTAGGTATTCATCAATTAGTTAACTAAGATCCAAGAGGAATGAGGGGTAGTGTGTCATCAAATTTATAAGTTTTGGGCATTGATAGAATGTTCCAAAGTATTCCTCTTGTTGGCTGAGTGACCAAAATAACTAACGAAAGGCCATGGAGATAGGGTGAAGGTAAATTCATTGGATGAATCAGATAAGGTAGGCATGTAGGGAATCATTAGAATGTTCCCATGTTCCAATAGTTCACCAAACCAACATGTAATGGATTTCGAGGCAATGTGGATAAATCACCCCTTGATACAAATGAAAGAGTTCCATAGTTCCACAGTTTCTTTGATAACCTGAATCTCCACCTAATAACACAAATTATTAAAGTGGTTGTTTTAAGCCCATAGGGAACAATTCCAACATTCCATCACTTCGCCAAAACGTAAAAAAATCCAATCTGTTATGTTGTTTCTAGGCTAAAACGTGAAAACCAAGTTTCGGGAAGAAAATGCCATTTTTGAGAGCACCTATAGGCTTTGAACAACCTAAAATACCAAAATTCATTGCTTAACGGTGTCCATCCCTTGTCCTAAACCCACTTAAGGGATTTGATAATTGTTTTCAAGAAGAAAATAAGGCTACCCATGCTCAAAACTATAAGAAATGATGGTTTTGATACTTGGTAAGTGGAAATGTGCCATTTATGGATGTTTGAAGACTCCTCTCTCTCTCTCTCTCCCCCTCATCTTCTATATATGTAAGTGATTTTTCATGAAAAATGGTTCTTCTCTATAGGATTTGGAGCTGTTTTTAGAGCTTTGCATTTCCCACACCTTCGGACCTCTCAGAATCGTATATTTTACAAGTTTTGTAAACCTTTTCTTTGTAAATGTAAGTGTAAATGATTTCAGTGACATGAAACTATGGTTTATTCCTTTGAATGCAATGTGTTTGATGTGAATCTATGCCCTCTATCCTTCTCTTGAATCTATTTACTTGCATCTTGTAAAAATTCTATGTTTCTTTTGGATTCTTATGTATGTGGTTGAAATTGTGTCTCTACAAGTCATATTTGAACCTTGTTTTAGATTGGTGCATCACCCACCTTTCATTTTGTAACATTTTATCTCTTCTTATCCCTTGTTCTTGAAAATTTATAGTTTGAATTTAGTTTATTTACATTTTGAAGCTGTATGTTAGTTTTTAGTGGGTTGAAATAGAAGGAGCCAACCTTCTCTAGAGGTTTGTATCACGTTGTAAGGTCCCACACTGGGAGAAATTCCCATGTTACCCAAAAGGTCTACTATCCATTCATGATCATAAGAAAAGGGTGTAAGTTTTGGTGATAACAAGTGTAGAGAATTAAAAAATGGTCATGTCATTAAAGTATCTATAGTCTTCATCCATTGAACCTGCATGGTCACATGCACATAAACAAAATAAAGTGTTTTAGAGAAATTCATAAATTCAAAGAGTTTGAAATTATCCTTTCTTAACCAATTTTTGAATATCATGTAGCTATTGTATTCTTTGAGTGTAAAACTCCTTAAGGAATTTAGCTAAACATTTCATGTGCCTTGTGTATGCTTTCATATTTCACATATATGCCTATTACAACATTTGTAACCGTAACAATTGACAAAATAAACTTTCAATTTTTTTTTGATTAATCTCAACTATATGTTTCAAAGTACCATCATGGTAAAAACAAATTTAATAACACACACATTTCAAATGTTTCACTTAATCATACAATTCTAATTCTAGTTCATTCATTTTTTCCAAAAGTCCATGTGCCTTGTTAATGCTACCAAATTTTGCATACATATGATAAGTGAAATTACAAGTACAACATATGATAATAGTCCCTTCTCCATGATGTTCATACCATGTTTGAATACCAAACTTGATGAAACTTGGTAATAATTTCATATTTATGTCAAAATTACAAAATATAGAAAATTGAAGACAAATAAGAGAAATTAGGAAAAATAAGGAACATTATAGAAATATGTAAACATAAAAATGGAAAGTTTTTACAAAATAATTATATTATTGTAATTTTCTTATTAGTATTTGGTTTTAGATAATATTTTTAAAATAATGAAATTATCATTATTGTTGCAGATATGTCACCTCTAAAAATTCAATTTTCTCTTCACCATGACCAAAATCATCTACACACTCATATATAGACAATATGGAAATTGAAGGCAATTATAAATATAGTATGGATTTGGCATAAGAATATTTTGGATATTGTGTTAAAGATGATGAGGTTGAAAGTAGTTTTAGTGATGCATGGAGAAACAACAAAGTCATCAATAATTGTGTTTAATTTTCCTGCAACAAGGGGGGAATCATATTACACTTTATGAGGATTCCAAAGATGATTTTGAACTTTCGCCTAAGGAATTAAAGAAATATAAATACGATTTTTCTAATTGGTGACATTTATGGGGCTTGAACAATGGATAAACCACTTCCAACACCTTATGAAGAATTCACATTTTGGAAGCAGATCTACATGATATGGTCATCTAATATTCCTAATGCAAGTTTTGGGCTATTCACTTTGACAAAAATTAATGTTGGGTCTATTACTCAATGTTTAGTTGGTATGCCAATATTACCTTTTTATGGCCTAATGTGCAAGTTTGAAGATTGGAATCACATCGCAAGCTATAAATTTAGTATGTCTGGGCATGAAATGTATTGTAACATAACTTTAATGGAAGAGAGGATTCATATAGTGCTGGAGAAAAATCGTAGTATGTATGATCGTATCTACATTGATGGACATCCTTATGCATTTAAAAATATTGATGTTTCATCAATAATACTCATGGGTGTTCGTATCTTATATCTCCTAATTGTCAATTTATAGAGTGTATCAATGACAAAGAGGATGAAATGAAAGGGTCAATTTTACCTCGGAGCAATAAAAAATATCAAAGTTAGTGAAGAGATTATGATTAACTATATTTTTAAAGGAAAAGTAACAAAAGTAAGATTAAGGAAAAAATGTTGACATTGATGATTGATGTATATGTATTGGTTATTTGAAACCCAATTTTTGTCACAATTTAATTTCATGTAGTGTTTTGAAAAAAATATAATGTTATATTTTTTATGTTATGTAAAATGTTGTTTCTTTTAGAGTATATGATTTTAAAAAGATTAAAGAATTTGATGATATTTTGTCTAATGATTTGTATATAAATTTGATGAACAAGATGTTTTTTGAAAATATATTACATTGTGGGACTAGGGAAAATTTTAGGACCCCCTAAAAGTACTTGTAGATATTACTTGGTGAATATGTGAAACTGAATTTTGAAATTATGAAAAATTTAAAGGAAACAAATTTTGAATGGTTTCATGAATCATTTGATAATGGTGTTGGATGGTAGCAATTATCGGCCAATAGTATATGATGTTAGCCAAAAACATATGTAATTTTTAAAAATTATTTTATTGACAATAATTGATTAAAATATTTGTTTTGATGAGAAATATGTACTTACAAAATATGACACAAATAAACAAATTCAAAAAAGTGTTTTTTTATGAAAAACTACATATTTCATTAGTTTTGTATGGTGTGTGTGTGTGTGTGTGTGTGTGTGTGTGTGTGTGTGTATATATATATATATATATTGATGTTGGCAGTTAAAATGACCATCTCAATGAGAAATATTTCCTAACAAAATATGTAGTAAATATATCTTTGCTGTAGCATGTATGCTACCACTACCCGATCGAGTAGCATAATGTACACTCTTGGATGATGTCATATATATATGCTACTAGAACGTAGTAGCATAAATGTATGCTATCCGATGGTAGCATAAATGTATGCTACCAGTGGGTAGAAAAGTATATGCTATTGAATGATAGTGTTTCGACATTTTATATTATATGCAACTTAAACAAAATGACATATTAATTGTTAAAATACCTTTATGTTAGAGGGTGGTCATATACAATCAATATAAATTTTCAATTCCCATAGGACCACAAAAACGGGAAAGTAATTATGAAGAAAATTTTATTTTTGTACTTGATATTTGGAATTGTAAATTTATAATCACTAAATATATGAAGGAAAATTTTACAAGTTTCAATTTTGCACTACTTAGCGATTTAAACTAAAAAAATCAGCTATTGGTGTAAATTATAGACTAAAAGACCCCGAAAAGTAACTTGAACCTAGAAAATTTAGGTGACCCAGTCCTATCCCTACACCTAAATTTTTTCCAAATGTAAATTTAAAAATTAGAAGATTAACAAATTAACAAAGATTCACCACTAAAATTAACTCGTAATGCGACATTGCTAACTTTTCATTGAGACAAGGAACCTCCTCCATCCCCTACACCACCTTCAATTTCACCTCTAGATTCGCTTCCACAGTCACCTCCACCATCACTACACGTTGCACTACAACAAGATTGTATAAGATCCATTGAAACAACAAATGACAATTTTAATCATTTTCAATAGTCCTTCAAGACATTCCTTTATAAGATTTTCATCTGTACCTTCTAAACCCTATATATATATTAAAATTTCTTAACAACAATATATCACTAGAATAAGACAATCATGGTATGAGTTTTGTAAAGAAATTAAGGAAGGAATACCATCACCTCCACCTCAACAAAATCAATTTCCTTGTAATATTAATCTATAAAATGAAGGATAAAGGTTTTGGATATTGTTTTCCTCTCAATCCCCCTCTTTTTGAAATCCAATTTCATGAAAATTGAAGTCTTTCCATAGAGGAATTCATGTTTCGAGCCCCCAATTTCTCATTTTGATCCCCACGACGTTTTATGCATTTCCTTAGTCTAGGGACATTATAACGTTCTATATATTTCTCATGGATAGGAGGGGTTTAAGATCATCTTTTATGCATTTGAAGGATGCAGAAACTTGTATTCTTCACATATTAACCTTGTGTAGAAAGAAAATCTTCATCGGGTGTAAAAATGGAATTTTCCTTCTCTTTCAATTTTCTACGTTAATTTCCCCATCAAATTATTTCTTAGGCGATGAAGCTACATGTTTCTTTCTCATTGGATGTGATTGGATGGGTTTTTTTTTTTTTCAACTTATCACTTTTGGTGATTTTGGAAAAAATGTTAGATTTTCCCTGCATCCCCGTGGGTCCCTAATTGTCTTCATCATTTTTGATGGAAGTTCGGGTGATGGATCCATTTTATTCTCTAAGGCATTACGGAAAAGGGTGAAAAGTTCTAAAATGACCCGTGGCCCCACTCATGTGAAGGGATAAATTTTGAGTTAAAGTCCACAACGTATAAAAAAGGGACACGTGGCCTACGTTGAAACGTTAACGGAGGGGGCATGGACTTTCCGGGGAAAGGTTGGAATTTTTCCCCTTTTCAAAAGAGGTAAAGTATAAAAGTGAAGCACATCCCGAAACCAATCGGGTGATTCCATCTATTGTAGAATGAAATCGGGACATCAGCCAGTGGGAGGACTTTAGAAATTTTAGCTTTGTTTCCATAAAGGGTGAAAAGTTATAAAATGACCTAGGGCCCCGCTCATGTGAACAAATAAATTATGAGTTGAAGCCCACATCGTATCAGAAAGGGACACATGGCTATATTGAAAATTCAATGGCGGAGGCATGGACTTTTAGGGGAAAATTTGGAATTTTTCCCCTTTTCAAAATAATATAAAAGTGAAGCACATCTCCATTTCCAATTAGGGTGTGCCACATGTCTGACCTTTGGCGGGGATGTGGAGGGGTGGAGAAAAATGAGAAATTACGCTTTTTCTCCCAAATGCCGTAAAATGAATATTTTTTCCCCTAGGTCCGTCATTGCTTGGAGCTCGCCATGCGTAGGGTCCAATTTCAAAGCTGATAAAGGGAAAGAGTGGCCAAAAAACATTCTTATGGTTTTTGATGCCATTAACGAACCAGAGCTTTAAAGAATACAAATATGAACCATTCTTTGTTCTTCTCTCTCTGTTTCCTTGTCGTTTATTCATGAGATGCATTTTTGGTTTGTTATGGAGCCAAATAGATAAACTTAAAGGGATGTAAAGTTTGATTATCAGAAAACAGAGTTTATCAGGCATATGTGATAAAAAAGGGGGAAATTTTTCTATTAAGCACTTGATTTCTATGAAAGTGGTTAAAAGGTGGAAATGACAGGACCACATAAAGAAGAAAATCATGAGATGCCCCCTACTAAAGTAATCATGCTCAAACACCTAAAATATTTAACTTTTTGAACCTCTACTTTTCATGAGTTCGTTGTTTCATGTCACTTTCCAAAAGTGGATCTGCAACAAACATTATTTCTTTTGGATATTCTTTTCTTGGGGACAAAGTATGGATGTATATGAATTTTTATAAGAACATGTTTTGGCCATGGAAAAGGGATTCTAGTTTTCTAGGAACGTTTTAAAATTTGGAATTAATTCAATATAGAAGCTTTCTTTCTCATTTCCTCTGTTATATATATATCTCTCTCCTTGCTTGATTCAATGGATCATTTGTCTTTGCATTCAAAAGAAACTTTGTGTTCTTGTCTGTGTAATCTTTAGAACTTTGTGTCTACAGATTCACATTGGTGATGAAGTGATTGATCTTTTTCCTATATTTTCTTGGTTCAATGTGAGTAAGGATATATTCTACTACCTATATCTCCTGAAAACATTGTTGTTTTCTTCCTTCTTTGTCTCTCTACTCTTCCAATCCTTCATATTGATAATCTTTTAAGTATGAAAACATTCCAAAATATATGGGTCTAAACATTAAGAGTTGTATATTTGTACATTTTTTTCCTACTTTCAATAAGGGAACATCTTACATTAAAGAGGAGGGACATGTTTGTCCCCTGACTATGGTTTCTAGCCATGTTCCATTCTGAAACCCAACATTTTTGGTGAATCTGCTGGGGAATTCATTGCAAATGGATTCCAGTTTTTGAATAACAAATTCTTGATCATCTTTGATCTGACAACTCCAAGATACACTCGGGGTAGAATAACCCTTGGGAGAGAAGACCCTCATTTCCAACTTCTAGATCATCAAGGTTTCTCTCTACCTTCATCAAGAAAAAGAAGAGGAACAAGATCTGTAAGCACTCTCCTACTAGAGACAAAACTTCTGGGACTGACATCCCTCAAGATCAAATCAGTCCTAATTTGCATGCTTTGATTCTCGCTGGTGTTTCATTTCCTCTGTAAACAATATTTCCAAGGATGGAAAATCCTCTACCTTGTGGCTAAAGGGTTGGTCCTCTTTCTTTTCCCCAGCCATTGCATGAATTTCATAGAGGCAATAGAAAGAATTTCCCTAAATTCGAGAGATGATGGGAAAGTTCATCCGAAGAGCATATTGTGGCCTTCATTGTTGCTTGTGGTGTACTTGGAGTTGAACATGAGGATATCTCTGTTAGACTTGTTGTAAAGACATTACAAGATAATATTGTTGATTAGTTTTATCATCTCCCTACTGGATCCATCACCAATTGGAATACCATGATGACCCGGTTTGAGTAGCATTTCAAACCTATTGAGGATCAAGAAAGAGTCACATGATCCCATGAGGGAATTTGTGGTCAAATTCAATAGGCTGGTTAACAAGATCCCACAAATCACATGCCCTCTAGATACGATTCAAAAATGTTTCTTCCTTAATGCCCAACTCCACAGTGAGCTATGCACTTAAAAGAGATAATCTTGCCATTTTATATGTTGATCATAGATTTGATGTCGGTGTTGAAGATGATCTGATCATGTCTGGCAATCTAAGGAGAGAATAATTAAAATCCAAAGCACCTCCTTCTTCCACATATTCTCCTAGAGCTAATGTAGATCAGTTGGTATAGAAACTTACTAATGATCTCATTGCTCTCAAGAAGCAGTTATCCCAGTATGTTCCTTATTAGGATGTTCATAGGAAGAACTTTCAACACAAGAATCAATTTCCCTCTCCTAAGACTAGATTGGAAATTAAAGGCCCACCTATTAAAGTTCCAATCAATGCAACGTGTGAGGTGTTGGAGCCTGATGATGAGGAGGAGAATGAAATTTTTGAAGAACATGAAGAGGAAGCTGATGAAGAATTAGAAGATTTGAGTGGATCTCATTCCATTTTCTCACCACTAAAGGTATAAATGAAGAGGATAATTATGAATAAAGAGTTGTAGAGATGAAAAATGAATCATATGATGTCATGACTCGTGAGAAATCCAATAAAAAGGAGAAAGTGGTGCAGCCTACTAAAAGATCTAAGGAACCTCCTACAATGATTCCAGTGATTGTAAGGAGAGGAGCTGCTATTCAAACTTCTTCCACACCCAATGTAGGCTCTGCTGTTCCTTCCTCTATTTTTTCTCCTAAAAATTCTTGCCCTTCAAATGATAGAGTTGATAAGTCAAAAGTTTCATCTACTCCTATCAATGATGCTCCATCTACCTCTGGTTCTTTTGACATTATTGAACATCTCAAGAAAACTAAGATCTAGATCTCGGAAGTCAAATTCTACAAAACCCATCCTAAGGCCTTTGCTAAGATGGTAGAATTTTTATATTCCAAATCCAAGCCTTCATCCCATAGCTCTAAAGGTATCTTTGCTACTTCTTCTCCTTCATCCCAACCAAGCCTTGTGGTAGCAGTCACTTCATCCGATGAGAAGATCAAACCATTTTATTTTACTCTCCTCATAGCTAGCCACAAAATCAACAATTTTGTTATTGATTATGGTGCTTTAGATAATGTGAAGCCTACCAAGTAGCTCACGCCTTAGGCTTAACGCTAACCTACACTTTTGGTTCATGTTACTTAATGGAAAGTACAAAAGTGCCGGTAGTTGGAAGGATCAATGATGCACAAGTAGCCTTTCTTTGCTTTTCTAGAGAAGAGAGTTTTAGCCACCATTTTGGTAGCTAATATTCCCCCTTCCTACGACATGCTGCTGAGTAGAAAGGTATGTTGATGTTTTTTCATATTCTTATGATGATCTCAAGGATTGTTAGCCAAAAGAGATGAAAAATTTCATTCCTCTAAAACCTGGGATCAAGCCCTTCCAGAAAAAAGTAGAGGCAGTATAACCCTAATTTTTTTGATAGAATATTTCAAGAGATCCAAAAGTTATTGAAGGCTAAGATCATTTTCCCCATTCACCATTCAACGTCGAATATCAGGAAGAAGAATGGTGAGATCTGAATTTGTGTTGATTTTAGGAATTTGAATCAAGCCTCTTTGAAGGATAAGTATCCTCTCCCCATAATGGATCAAGTGTTTTAGGTTGTTAGAGGTTTAAAAATGTTTTCCATGCTTGATGGATTCTCGGGATATAATCAAGTAGAAGTAATTGTTGCGGATCAGCATAAGATTGTCTTTACCATTCTTTGGGGCACCTTTGCTTACAGGAGAATGCCTTTTGGCTTCATCAATGCTGGTGCAACCTTTTTAGAGGGAAATAGACCTAGACTTTGGTATTCTCAAGGGAAAATACATTGTTGTATACCTTAATGATCTGACATTGTGTTTTCAAAACCATAGATGATCATTTCCAACACCTTGAAACTATCCTCCAAAAGTGAAGAGAGCATGGAATCTTCTTGAATCCCAAGAAATCTATCTTTTATGTCACAAAGGGAAAATTATTAGGACACATTGTCTCCAAGGATGAAATCAAGATTGATCCGAGAAAGATTCTAGGTAATTTAGTAGATCCCTCTCCCCACAAGAAAGAAAGGTGTGCACTCTTTCTTTGGCAAGATCAACTTCTTAAGAAGATTCATACCTGATTTTGTTGAAATTACTTTGAACATATCCCACATGATGAAAGGGAAGCAAAATTTTGGTTGGTCCTCTGAAGGAAAGGTTACATTTTAAGACATCAAGAGAGCTATAGCAAATAATCCGATCTTGGCATGCCCCGATTATAACAAAGCCTTCATTATCTATTGCTATGCTACTGAAAGTACTCTATTTGTTGTGTTAACCCAGGAGAATGCTGAAGGTCATGAAATCCCCATAGCATTCATGAGTTATATTTTAAAATCCCATGAGATGAAGTACACCATAATGGAGAAACATGCTTTTGCAGTGGTCAAAGATGTGAAGTAGTTTCTCTTTTACATCCTCAACTCTCATTCTATTGTGCTTGTGCATGATATAAATATTAAATCCATTCTTACACAACAAGAATTTGGAACCAAGAGAGGCAATTAGGTAGCCAAATTTGAAGAGTATGATCTTGAAATCAAACCCACCAAGCTATTTTGAGGGAAGGGATTATGTGAACTCATTGGTGAAGGAGTTGATGCCAAATTTTCCAAGGAGGAAGTTGATATCCATGTTGTTCTTTTCCTTATCTCATCTGAAAAATAATATATTGGAATTGCACACTTTCTTACTTATGGATAATTTCCATCCCATTTGAGTGCTAAGGATAAGAGAGCCATCAAATTAAGGTCTCGCGCAATATGCGTTGTGGGAAAACACATTGTTTAAATGAGGCATAGATGGAAGGTTTTTGAAATGTGTCGACAAAGAATAAAAAAGAAAATTTTCTCATCCTTTCATGACTAGGCCTATGGAGGTCATTTCTCTTTTGCTATCATAGCCCACAAAATCCTTCATGCTAGATATTATTGGCCTACCTTGTTCAAAGATGCATCAAAGTGGGTAGGCAAGTGTGAAGCATGTAACCACTTTGTTGGAAGACCCAAATTGGATGCTTTACCTCTCAAACCATTGGTGATTGAGGAACCTTTTCAAAAATGGGGTTTGGACTTCATTGGGATAATCAATCCACCTTTAAGTGTAGGGCATACTCATGTTTTGACTGCCACTGATTATTTCACCAAGTGGATGGAATCCATTCCGATTAAAATTACTACTTCAAGTAGTATGCAACTTCATCAAGGAGCACATCTTAATAAGGTTTGGGATACAAAACAAGATTGTCACTGAAAATGCTTCCAATTTTTCTTCTACTGAGATGATGGATTTCTACTATGGCTATGGAATTTTCCTTGCCCACTCTTCAGATTAATATCCCCAAGGGAATGGGCAAGCATAATCAACTAACAAGAACTTGGTCACCATTGTTCGGAAGCTTGGTAATGACTCTCATAGGAATTGGCATAAGAAAATATATGATGCTTTATGGGCAGATAGGATCACACCTAAGAGAGCCATTGGAATGTCTCCTTTTAAAGTGGTAAATGGAGTTGAAGCTCAGCTGCCAATGACATTGGAACTACCAGCCTTACATTTGATGAAGGCCATTGAGGATGCCAACTTTACCAATTCATTAGACAAAATAATTATGTACCTCTAGAAGTTGAATGAAGACATATTGCAAGTGGTTGACAAAATATCAACTCATCAACTCAAGGTAAAATCTTTATTTGAAAAAAGGCTAAACCCATAACTTTTCAAGTGGGAGACAATGTTCTTCTTTGGGACAAAAGGCATGAACCTTGAGGTAGCCATGGTAAATTTGATTCCCTTTGGCTTGGTCCTTTTAAAATTAGACATTTTGCTGGTGAGAACTCTTTTTACCTAGATTACATGGATGGTTCTCCTCTCCCACTTCCTTATAGTGGGAAATTTTTGAAGTTGTTCAAAACCTAGGAGTTTTGGCGGTCCCTTTGTACATTTTGTATAGCATTTTGTTTCTGGTTTTTCTTGTTTTTGCTTGTTTCCTTGTGTGCGTTGTCTTCTATGTTGATATTACTTTTTGACTCCGTTGCCCAATGGATAAGGCATTGATCTGTTCATCCCCAAAATTCTCTATGGTTCTTGATTTTACATCTTTCCTCTACCAAATCATCCCCAGAAGGAGCCAATTGTTGTCCCCTCAATTCCCCCCTTTTTGAAATCTAATTTCATGAAAATTGAAGTCTTTCCATGGAGGAATTCATGTTTCAAGCCCCCAAGTGCTCATTTTGATCCCCCACGATGTTTTATGCATTTCCTCAGTCTACGGCCATTATAACGTTCTATTTATTTCTCATGGATGGGAGGGGGTTTATGATCTTCTTTTATGCATTTGAAGGACATGAAAAATTTCATTCTTCACATATTAACCTTGAAATTCTTCAACAGTGCAAAAATGGCATTTTCCGTTCTCTTCAATTTTCTACGTTCTTTTCCCGTAAAATTATTTCTCGTAGACGATGAAGCTACGTGTTTGTTTCTCATTGGATGCGACCATAAGGGTTTATTTTTGAACTTATCACTTTTGGTGATTTTTGAAAAAATGTCAGATTTTCCCGCATCCCTATGGGTCCCTGATTGGTTGGAGTAGTTTTGGTGGAAGTTCAAGGTGATGGATCCATTTTATTCTCTAAGGAATTATGGAAAAGGGTGAAAATTTCTAAAATGACCCGCGGCCCCACTCATGTGAAGGGATAAATTCGAGTTAAAGCCCACAACGTATCGAAAGGGACATGTTGCCTATATTGAAAATTCAATGGCAGGGGCATGGAATTTCAGGGGAAAGGTTGGAATTTTTCCCTTTTCAAAAGACATAAAGTATAAAAGTGAAGCACATCCCTGTAACCAATCAGGTGATGCCATGTGTTGAAGAATGAAATTGGGACAATGGGCCAACAGAGGACTTTAGGAATTTTAGCTTTGTTTCCACAAAGGGCAAAAAGTTCTAAAATTACCCGTGGTCCCGCTCATGCGAATGAATAAATTATGAGTTGAAGCCCACATCGTATCGAAAGGGACACGTGGCCTACGTTGAAAAGTCAACGATGGAGGCAAGGAATTTTGGGGAAAATTTTGAATTTTTCACCTTTTCAAAATAGTATAAAAGTGAAGCACATCTCCATTTCCAATCGGGTGTGCTATGTGTCTCAAATTTGGTAGGGATGCGGAGGGGTGGAGAAAAATGAGAAATTGCACTTTTTCTCCCAAATGTCTTAAAATAAAGATTTTTCCCCCTATGTCCATCATTGCTTGGATCTTACCACACATAGGGTCCAATTTCAAAGCTGAAAAAGGGAAAGAGTGGCCAAAATGCACTCATCTAGTTTTTGACGCCATTAATGAACCAGAGATTTAAAGAATACAAATATGAACCATTCTTCATTCTTCTCTCTCTGTTTCCTTGTCGTTTATTCATGAGATACATTTTTGGTTTGTTTTGGAGCCAAATCGATAAATTTAAAGAGATGTAAAGTTTGATTATCAGAAAATGGAGTTTATTAGGCATACGTGATAAAAAAGGGGGAAAATTTTCTAGTAAGCACTTGAGTGCTATGAAAGTGGTTAAAAGGTGGAAATGGCAGGACCTTATAAAAAAGAAAATCATGAGATGCCCCTTGCTAAAGTAATCATGCTCAAACACCTAAAATATTCACCTTTTTGAACCTCTGCTTTTTCATGAGTGCGTTTGTTTCATGTCACTTTCCAAAAGTGGATCTGCAACAAACATTATTCGTTTTGGATATTCTTTTCTTGGGGAAAAGTATGGATGTACATGAATTGTTATAAGAACATGTTTTGGCCATGGAAAAGGGATTCTGGTTTTCTGGGAATGTTGTAAATTTGGAAGTAATTCAATACAAAATCTTTCTTTCTCATTTCCTCTATTATATATCTCTCTCTCCTTGCTCGATTCAATGGATCATTTGTCTTTACATTCAAAAGAAACTTTGTGTTCTTGTCTGTGTAATCTTTAGAACTTTGTGTCTACAGATTCACATTGGTGATGAAGTGATTGATCTTTTTCCTATATTTTCTTGGTTCAATGTGAGTAAGGATATATTCACTACATATATCTCTTGAAAACATTGTTGTTTTCTTCCTTCTTCATCTCTCTACTCTTCCAATCCTTTGTATTGATAATCTTTTAAGTATGAAAACATTCTAGAATATCAGGGTCCAAACATTGAGAGTTGTATATTTGTACATTTTTTTCCTTCTTTCAATAAGGGAACCTCTCCCATTAAAGAGGAGGGACACGTTTTTCCCCTGAATGTGGTTTCTATCCATGTTCCATTCTGAAACCCAATAGATATTCACTGTGTTATTTGTTACTTACAAGTTTTAATAAGATAAACATTAATGTTCATGACTATAATATATATAGATGTCTTGTTTTTCCTACTTTGAATATAGTATGTTGTGTTTGCTTTAACAAGTTGAGTAGTTTCCACAAGAGCATGATGGTTGCATTAATTGTGGTATCCTTCTTAGACTAGTTATCTCTCTTACAAATTTGTGTGAAAGTACACTTTACATGATTATAAGGGTCTTGGAAATGCATTAGTTTTAGTATATTTTGTGTTGATTGTTTTGACTATCCTTCACCGATATTTCATTATGTAAAGTGTGTATATGCAAGGTGTTGAGAATCTAACTTCATACTAGTTTTACATTCTTAATGATGTGTGTGTGTGGGGCGGGGGGTATTAGTTAATTTATCCATGTATGAGAATTAAACATTTAGGTATGAGCACCATGTTTTAAGGTATGTAAAAAGTCTAATAATTTTTTTCTTACTTTAAGCAACAACAAAGAAAGTTCATAAAACGATAGAGTAGTATTGAAATTTGACATGTAACATTATCTAGTTAAAGATATTTTCTCTCTTTTAACACTTTTTCTTAAGAGTAGTAAGTGGATAATTTGATTATTAATGTTATCAGTTCTTTTAAAAAGTTGGTGATATCAAGCTTAGCATAAATGGTGATAAATTTTATAGCATGATAAAATGATATCATTGTCAAATTACAAATGTAATATTATTCATTTTGAAATAATCTCAATAGACATAATGTTGGAAAAAATTTAACTAAAACTTATCCTTGGAGAAAAATAATCCTCTTAGAAGAATACACAAGATACTTGTCACTAATGCCTAGCTAAAACTTGAAACCAAAAACATATTAATAATACATTAATTAAGAGATTAAAATGTTTGTTACATGGAGATGGTGACTGTAATCTTGTAAGAAGTTTACATAATTTACATATTTAATTTGGAGGGGAACACATGTTTTGAGGTATTTTTAAGATCAATATGGAAAGGGAGCTAAAATAGTGGGATACTTTGGGGATGCCTAGTAATATATATGTTTGATTGTAAAAATTATTATAGTATTATTTCAATTAATCTAGATACCTAGAAGGTTCTTATAGGGATGGTTGTGACAAATAATTTTTGTAATAAATGAGTTGGAGGCACAACATTATTTTCATAGTTATATGTCAGTATGCCTCAAGGTAGGGGACTATGTGTTGGCACCAAAATCAACTCCACTTCATTTTTGGAGGCCTTGTGACTAAAATGTAGAGTTTTAACACTTTTAATGGTGATTAACATGAATTTATTATTTCCATTATAATTGAAACTAACTTAAGAACACTTTCCCCATTTCTTTATGTGTATCTAGATTTATCTTAAAAATTATTAAATTTTAAAGTGTTTTTGGCCTTAAGAATGGAAATTAACGATTAACTGGTTAACTTCCTTTGTTAGTAAGACTATAAAATTTAAGCTAGGAATCTAAAATTTGTGGTAGGGTTAAACAATGCACCAATCAAATTCAAGTGTCCTTGTGGACACATGTTCACTATCCACACTTGGAAAAGGTTTGAGGTAATACCGAAAGACTTGTGTTATGTATAGAATAGGAACACCAATGGGTGATAAGTGTCACCCATCAATATGAGAAAATGAAACCAAATGAGGAGAATGAATTAATGAGGGACAAGTGTTAATGATCAATGTGATAAAGAGACACAAAAATTGAGGTGGTAACGAATCATGAAGGGTGGTGGCATTGATGGATGCCACATTTAAATCATTAGTGGCTAGGGCATATACCCAAGTCATGAGACCTTGCGAGAGAATGGTTATGCCGATTGAGGCCACATGTCTCAACTCAAAGTGAGATTTAAGGTTTAAGAAGAGGTACATGGAAAAAACTGGGTATGTATAGATATTGGAAACTATCTTAAATTTGATGAACAAATTATAAAGATAAATTAGCCCGGGGATGTCAAACTAGGAGACCCTATTAATACGATAAGAGGTTGAATTTTTGCTCATAATTTTTGACACAAAGCTCCAATCAAGGTGATACCAACACCCTTAGAAATATAAAGAAGAGGGATACACATTGGTTTCATAATTGAAGAAAATGGTGAAGATATATAATATATTTTAATGGTTGAATTTGGGGTAGTTTTTACTGTACTCTTAATCATTTTAGATCAAAATCACCTTTTAATGCTCCCAAATTGTTCCTATCACTTGCAAATATGATCCCTTGGAAAAATATTGTCTCAATGGCCCACAAGAATTCATTCTATATCTTAGAGTATTAAATATCAAAGAGATAAAACTATCACATTGATCTAAACATGCTCATGTCCCTTCTTTCATTGGTGGATGGTCTATTTTCATATGGTGTTGAAACTTGGCACCTCCACAACCTTTGATTTCTTTAGAGGGAATATTATTAGTACATTTTCTTTCAATTTTTTTGAAAGGAAGTTGTAAAATTTGGAGAATAAATCTTCATACAACTATTTGACTATCGTGACATCTTGGTTGTCAAAATTAAGCACTTTGTTTTCCAGTTTTGTGAGCAATTGGATAGTGATAGTATTTCATGTTTTAAAGACAAAATATTATATGATTTTGAGAATTGTTTTTGAAATTTTTAAAAGGGTTTTATTGTGTGTATCATTATTTAGTAATCAATAATTTGTTTGTGTTGTGTAAGCATAGATAAGTGTCGAGTTATAAAATCCTTGCATATCTTCATTTTTTGTATCTTCTGAAATTGTCTCAATATCGGTGTATTTTTATATTGCAATGTCTTATTCTTATGGGTAGTGAATGGTATGTGTAGGATCATTATATTATTTATTTTAATTCATGGTGGAATGTGTGGAAATAATGTATATTGTTTCCCTCTATCTATTGGTTATCATTCATTCATTTGGTTTGAATGTTAGTGAATACTTACCCAAAGAGGGATTTAATCACTGATCATAGTTCATCTGATCACTTTCTTTGGTAATATTTTCATTCACCTACATGTTTTACTAAAATATCACTTTGTATATACAAATATTGAATATTTTTAGCCTTTAAAACTTTAGATTCATGTCTATAAACTTTCCTTTAAACATTGTGTTGGTCTAGAGAGCAATTACCTTGTGGATTATAAAGATATTTGTCCTCATCATATGTTTGAGTGAAATATTTACTTAACAAGTATTTTTGTGATCTTATTGTTAGTGAAATTTGTTTTGATGGGATTTTTAGTGGTTAGGATGTTTGGGTGGGTCTATTGTGTTATATTTTTCAATCCACATCCTTTAACATCATTTGGGTTATTGTAGGGTCTCTCCCTAGGTTTCATAGAGCCTAATAAGTATGAGGTTAACCATATCTCATTTATTGACCTTAACTATTCCATTATAGGTGAATAATTAACTTGTTACAATGACTGTCATGTTGTCTTCACTCATTTCAACCTTGGTACAAATTTAGGAGCCAACAAATTGGCACTATTTTTGGATAAATGATTTAATTTGGCTTTAGTTCATCACTATTTGCATTTCTCTAGCCCATTTTATAGTATTTGTGGCACATAATTTTTTTCATAGTTCATCAATAAATTCAGTCTTATTTATGAAAATTGTGGTTTCATTTGTGATATCTATTATCTTATTTACTATATTTCAAAATTTGAATAAGGAAATCATTTTAATTTGTTGAAATTTTCACAGATACCTCAAATTTGAAGTTTATATGTGTCTATTATGTCTACATTCATGCTATTGGTGACTCCATTGTATTTTGAGACTAGCTATTCCAAGCATTTGTTAATTTACCACCCCTTTGTCTTGTGTTGATCATTGTGAATTAAAATTTGCAAATATAAAGAGCTATGTTTTTTTTTTTTTTTTTTTTTTTTATATAAAGAGCTATGTTATGATTTCAAGGAAGATTCATTAAAAATTCATTCATATATTTTGATAGTAAAATGAACAATCAAGGATAAGAGGATTTGGAATCTTGTGTAATGGAAAGGTATTTTCATGATAAATATCTTTAGTATACTCTGTTTTATCTCTTTTAAACTCGTGGAGAGATTATTAACTAAGAAATTCAATGACAATTGTGATTCATCCTATGAGTTTTCTACATCACTGATTGAAGAGACCATTCATAGAGTGTGTTCTATTTTCAATTGTATAAGAATTAGTGAAGTTAGTACCTCTAGCAATTTTTTTGATATTTTCTCTTCATCTCTACTTAAAGGAAAAGAATTGAATAAAAATAGTATCCTACTATCCACATTGTTATTCATAATACTCCATATCCTAATCATCCTCTAAATTTAAATAATCCCCTTATTTATCACAATATGGCTGGAAATAATAGAGATATGAATGCTTTTGTCCATGCTAAAGTTCCTAGGAGCTAATATGTTTAGAAAAATTGATTTCTTAGAAATGCAAGGTTATCCTAATGAGGTTAATGTTGAAATAATAAGGATATTGATTAAATTTCAAGGAAACAATGCCATATTAGGTGATCAACATCCTAGAGTATTTAGTAACTTGATGATGATTATGACATTATCTATGAAGATGTTTTTAACTTATTTATTCATACTTAAGAATAAAATGCTAAAGATAGGTTTGAAAATTTGGCTAATGGAAGAATAAACTCTTGGCATGAGACAAAGATAAATTTTAAGCTACAATTTGGTGAAAGAATAGACCTAGATTTCTCATGAGTGAGTTTGAGAATATTAAGAAACATCCTAATGAGTGGGTGTAAAATTTTAGTTCCATGTTTACTAAAGTTATGATTAAATTACCTGAAACAATTAGACCTCTTGAAGTATATTTCTTGATGGAAACCTTTGAGATATCTAGTCTTTCACTTGGATAGTTGGTATAATTATGATTCATAACAATTATAAGGGTTTCACTATGACATATGGTAGAATAGTAAGGGTCTTGGGGATAATAGATCATCAAGGAAATGCACATTAATTAATTCCATTTTACATCACTAACATGAGTTAAAAATCCCTCCTCGTATGGGTTTTAGGCATATATAACATGGGAATGTAAAATAAACAATACGGTTTTCAAGACTGTGATAGTCGTATTAGGAAAATGATAGGGAGTTTGTTTTCCAAGTATATATGTGAGGAAATTTACAAGTTTTCTACTCAAGTCTACATGCATACATCTATTTAACAAGCTTGTAAAAATCTATTAACATATCTACATATCTAGAGACATATGAAAGCATAGTACAATCTTAACAACACAAAAAAAATATAGTGTTCCATAATATTAAGGCATAAAGACTGAACAAAGGAGAAATTACAAGGTTAAGAAACTTATCTTCATCTTTATTAAATCTATTATACCCTCATACTAATATAAGTAATATGTCACCCTTCTTGAATCGAAACTACTCTAATAGCTGATTCAATTGTATCAAAATCCACCTAAAATACCTTATTAAAATCAATTAAATAAAATATAGGTCATTCAATTATCTTCTTTGTCAAACTTTGGAAAAAATTCTCAATTGATTCAATCTATTAAAACACCTTTTTATCTCATTTTATTATCTTAGCTATAGGTGAAAAAAATTCCACTAAAGTTCATGATGAAATTTCTATAGAAACTTTCCAATCCATGGAAGCTTCTCACCTCAAATACACCCTTAGGAGTAGGCCATTTTACTATTTTCTTTACTTTCTTTAGATCCATCCTTAGAGAAAAAAATATTAGATAAACCAATTTAGTTTTCATGAAGCTACACTTCTTAAGGTTAATCAACAATTTCTCCTCTCTTAGTCTTTCCAACACCTTTCTAAGATGTTCCACATGCTCCTCTTTTGATTTACTAAAAATCAAGATATCATCCAAGTAAACAATAAATTTATTTCCTATAAATGGCTTTAATACTTCATTCATTAGAATCATGAAGGTAATAAGCGCATTGGTTAGCTCAAAAGTCATAAGTAGCCACTTATATAACCCATCATTGGTTTTGAATGTGGTTTTCCACTCATCTCCTTCTCTAATATTGATTCAATGGTGTCAACTCTTCAAATCCACATTTGAGAAGTATTATGCTCCAATCGAAAATCTAATAAATCATTTACCATAGGTAGTGGTAACTTATAGTTGATGGTTATCTTGTTGATAACCCCGGAAATCTCAGCACATACTCCATTCTTAATCATTTTTAGGAGTCAAAACCATTAATATAGGACATGGAATTAATATTTCTCTAATCATCCCCTTATCTAGTAACTCTTGAACTTGCCTCTTAATCTCTACATTCTAAATACGATCCATTCTATAGGCTACTTTTTTAGGTAGATAAGATCTATGTATGATCCATATGATGACTTATGATTATTATGGGTTGAAAATCATTTGATAGTTCATAAACCACTATATAAATATATTCCTCTAATAATTTTTGAATCTCCAATAGTAAATCATTCATCTTAGTAGTAGTAATGATAGTTATAAGCTTAAAAACCAATAGAAATTGACCTCTTTTTAACTCGCTATAAGATCTCCTTCCTAGTTATCATTATCACTTTAGCATTGATTTCATCCTCTTCAGGGTTATCTTTTAATGGTGTCAAGGTATGTCTTTTACCATTTTTCTCCAAAGTATATATATTAGCCATCCCATCATATACTTGTCTTCCTATCATACTACCAAGGTCTCTTAAACAACACATCTAAAACATCCATGGGCATGATGTCACAAAGGACATCATTCTTATAGTCCCAATCTAAAAATCAACATCAAATTTCTCAAAATAAGGGTTTGAAAAATTGTAAACATATAAAGAATCTTTTCACGTAGTACCTTCCATTCCAGAATGTCGACTTAAAAACCGAATGCAGTAAGAAACTGAAGCATACCTTGGATCAATGGAATTGATCCAAGGTTTTGTTGTTATTATAAATAAGTATGCAAACAGAAATTTTGGTTCACAACTTTTATAGATCCCAAGGAAGGATAATTTTACTTCCAAGCAACAACAACATAGAAAAATGAATCCATGAACAACAATAATTTATCCCTTTGCAAGCATGATTCCCAACAGTCAAAAGAATACACCTTCTTAGGACAAATCACATATCAATTCTTACAGTGTAAGGAGGAGAAAGGTATCCGTTTTCCAAAGATGTTACAAATGCATTCATGGTTCTTGAATTTAGTCATTCTTAGGGAACCATTGTATGTTTGTTTTTTTCAAAAGGAAGTTAACATTAAATTCTCTCCTGGAAATATTCTCTTTCTTCTACTTGTCTCATGACATTTGTATTTCGGGACTAAAATAAATCCTTGTTTCTTTTCTTGCATTTTCATTAGTGAAATTCATATCCTTTCCTATTCACTCTTTGTTTACATCAAATATCACATTTCGATTTAGGTTCTAAAATACTCGCATTTCATACTTCTATGTTTGCATTTTTAGCTCACATTAAAACTAAGGGAAACCTATATGCTGGAAGTCATGCCCAACTGATGGTTGACATAATTGAATCATAGAGCACATTCTCTTCTCTCTTTTCCAAAATACATAAAAATAAACTCACACATTTATTAAACATCACCGTACCTCGAAGAAGTCACAAAGATCACACGATCAAAGGATTGACAGTGGGCACCTAGTTGGTTTCTTTGTCTATTCATTAACTTAGAGAAAGGACCACCCCTACCAAAACATAACCTGAAACCATCCTTAGATCTTGCCTCTTCATAGGATACCCTCTTTCTAACCAAAAATATGTTCTGTTCACAAGTTAGTCTAAAATAGCATAAGCTAAAGCATAAAATTCACCCATAGGATTTCATGTTTTTCTTAGATTTTTATTGAGTTGTGTTTTGATTTGTGAGGTCCCATTATTTAATTTATTTCCTTCCTTTCACACCCCACAATTATAGTTGGTGTATTCTAATTTTTTCTGGGTTTGATAGGGTCCATTACTATCATACTCAGGTTTCGGGTTTATAGTTTATCTGATCTAAGTCACAAAAATAAAATTCTTCCACCTTTTCAAATTTCATAGTGACCAACGTTGGTCTAGTGACCATCATCGGTTTTCATCTAACTATCATCGGTTTACCTAACCGTTGTCAATTTCTATTATTTTTTGGTCATTTCACCAAAAACAACATTCACCACATTTTTGTTCTTTTTGAAGTCTTCAGACACATCATCATACCTCTGGACCTTTAAAATCACTATAAAATCTAGTTTTTAATTTCATTTTCATCAGTTATTACCTCATTTGTAAAACTTTTGATTTTCCATAGTAACTAGTATCGGTCACCTTGACCATCATCGGTTACCATCTCACCGTCATCGGTTAACATAACCATTGTTGGTTCCTATGTTTTAATTCCTAATTAAAAAAATGACTAGTTTCACCTCCCGAACCTATTTTTCTTCATTTCTTCTATTTTTCTATGTCATTTATAGAGAAAATATTACCAATCCTACGCCAACTCACATGGTTTTGAATCATAGTCAATCCAACACCCTTGTATTCCATGTAAGCCTTTAGCCACTCCCACCTAGCCCATCACCACCTTCCATCCTATCACCTATGGATCCTACTCAACCCATTATCATTAGTACCGGTGATGAGGAGTTCACAAGACTCCTTGACCACAACCCCGCTGCCTTACAACATTATCTCGCCCATTCCTCTCTGTGATTCATTAGGAAAGTTGGTATATGACATTCCTGTGTCCATTCCTCCTGCCCTCACCCCCACTTTTACGTCAACTACCACTAGCTTGGCATTACCTTCTTCCACCTTACCACTCATAGTATCCCAACTTGACCCCACATCATCAATATATGTGGCACCTACAACATCGGTCACACTTTTGACATCAGTTTCTCCCATGGTGTCAACCATTCCTTCATCACCACCTTAAGAATAGCCCCATTTGCACCCGCCACCTTGTATATACCTATTGCATCACAACCACCCATGGTGTCGAAAACCCATACCCCATTCCAAAACATCATCCTCTTAATCCCATAGTATTTACCTCTAATCACTACAAGGATTGCTACATATACCCCAACTACTTACATAGATCACCAACTACCCCAATCTTATCCATCACCTATTCGGGATATTAACCACTTTGCATCTATCCCCGCGTAGTTCTCATACTCGGAACCACCATATACTAGGATGCCATCCATATCATACATTCATCATCAACCTTCTTATATTGTATGGGGTACTCAATCATCACAACCCACTAACAAACTTAGTAAAATGATGATGGAAAATATGCAAACATTAGAAGCATTGGTTTATAGCTCTTCCAACTCCTTAACTTACGATGAAATCTACAATGAGCCCATTCATCCATCTATTCCCATTCACCCATACCTTGTGCATTGGGAAATTCCCAAATTCAACCTGGTTCAACAACAAAAAGGACCCACAACAACATTTGTGGTCTTTCAAACATGGGTGCTATCTAATTGCCCAAGATTATGCTTTACTCCTATGAACATTCCCCATGTCCTTAACAAGACCCACATTAGATTGGTATAGTGGTTTACCTCAACATTCCATTTACTCATTTAATCAAGTGGCTCAAGCCTTCCTGGACCATTTTTCAATCAATATCATCAAGAAGGTCACCATGACCGACTTGTACTCAACTTGAAAATACGACGATGAATCTATCACTGATTTTGTCACTCATTGGTGGAGCCTCATCAACCAAATAACATTCCAGTTTCCTCAAACCGAGCTTATAGATTTGTTCACTAGAGCTTGTACTAGGCACATCTCACCAAATCTACAAGTACAAACCTTCTATACCTTTGATGAAGCATTTACCATGGCGTGAAAACTAGAAATTCATGTCATTAAAGAGAAGAAAATTCAATTGTAAAAAAAAACACCGATTTTAAATCAAATGATACCTCCTCCTCTTCAAAGCCACAAAAAAAATATTCCAAAGAAAAATATTTTCCAATGCGGTAGTTTTAAAGGATGGCACATCTCACCCATATAATCAATCAAAACCTACCTCCAACCTTTCTCTTGTTCAAGCTTTTCAGTTCAGATGGGAGCAACAAAAATACACTCCAATCGGGGAGCCTTATTCTTAAGTACTATAAAGACTTCTTAAGGCCAAAGCCATTGCTCTTCCACCCATAAAACCACATACTATTTTTGACCTTGCTCATCTTATACCTACATGGTACAAGGAACATGACTATTGTAACTATCATCACGTAAAAGGCCATAGTGATGGTAATTGTATAACCTTTAAGAACATTATCTACAAAATGTTAGATAATGGAGATCTCATTGTGGACAACCCAAACACACCCACAAATCAAAACTTTCATATATTTAAAAACCATTTTCTAATCATACCCCATCATCTAAGAAAAGTGGTGAACCTTCAACTAATGACAATAATGTCCGTGAGGTCCATGTTGTGTTTGACACCGTACCATCCCTTCCACAATTTCCTCCTCTTCCCTCCATTGAGGAGATCCTAGCATGAGATCCTTTACCCACAGAGGAGCCTACTTCATCTACTCCTTCACCCACAGAGGATTCCCCTTCATCTCCCCCTTCACCCACAGAGGAGTCCATAACTTCTATCAATATCGTCTCCCCACCCACCTCGCCACCTAACAAAAAACCTATGGTGTTAACTCTTCTACCCATGGGAGACTCATGCACACCTTCCTTTCCATGAAAATAGGAATGCACCTCATCCCACCTATCATCTCCCTTATCCATAGGGATCTTTTAGAAGTGCTACTTCCTATTGGGGAAAATTCCCCATTAACATTCTAGGATCTTGTTGATATGCTCTCAGCTCTCTTACCCATGAAGCCAACTAGTTCCCTATGTCATAGAGATATTTTATAGGTATTTCTACTAAGCCAATGCCATCTTTACTTTAAAAAGTGTCATTTTCACACCTAGCTGACCACTTGGATTATGTTGATAATTCCATGCTTTGGGGATGCCTTCGACTACCCTTTTCAATCCAAATGTAAATGTCACATGCAAATATTACCACGATCTATCCAAAGGTATTTCAAGAAAAACAATCAACCATGACCATACTTTTTGAAATGACATGTTCTTCATCACCCTTTCCTACATCTAAACCTTTACCAATAAATAAACATGTTTCTATGCCTAAGAACCTACTTGCACCTACACCTCTCCCCACCTCTAGACCCATTACCATATTGGGTGTCATACTGAAATCAAGTCTAATTCATCCTGGATCTTGGAAGGGCCGAGGTGTTTAAGACCAAAATGGAACCATCCTAAAGTTGTGGGACCTATGTGCTTGAGATGGATCTCTGGAGAAGGTTGGTTCCTCTATCTATTTCTCTTTTACTACTCTGCTACTCCTAGTGCTGGAATGGGAAACTAAGATAAAAATGCCAAGGGACTAGGGATAAAGGATAACATGAAGGAAACTACACTAAAAGGTGATAGCACCAGAAAAGAGGGATGAACACTGTCTGTTCTGAGTAGGAATGAAAGGAAATGCATGAAAGGAGGCTAGGCACGAGTAACACAGTTGAACACGTATTCACCCGATTCATTCTCATGGAACACAACTAAATAAGGAACTACAAGGGTGAAATGGCACAACTAGCACACAACACAAAAGAAAAGGAAAGAAGAAGGAATGAAAACATGTTAGGACAGAAGAATAGTCACAAAATGATGCTTCTATTACTTCCAAAAATGCATAGAACTATTATAATGATGAAGGAGGCCGATATCCACATGCAAGAGCCAAATCTAGAGGTATGCAACTCAAAATATAAAATATGAAGTCCTTAGTAAAATGCATAAGGATCCAGAGTGTCCAACATAACAAATGAGCCTAGATCTTACATTTATAGATGAATCTATGTAGAAGAAGAAGAGAAGAGAGGGAAAACTTGAATTTGAAATACAACCACCAACAAGAAGCATTTAATGCCTACAAATCCACTAGAGATCTATGAAATACACTTCCCCAAGCCTATTTGGTGTGTTGAAGAAGGAAGGAGGGTGGATCATATCAAATCAGGTGGTTGGAGAAATCAGATCTACTCATCAATGCTCAGAGAGATGTTTTCCCATTTCTCACCTACTAGATCCACCAAGAATTTGAATTTGAATTTCTAGCACTATAGTGATGTCAATAGATTTCTGAAAAGTCAAGGCACACACTGATCGAAGCTCTCTAGAAAAATATATGGCTATTAGAAGATGTCTAGAGTCATTGGCACACACAAAACACATGGCACGCATGATTGGCTGAAATGATGGCCAAATGTGTAAATATTTTCATTTTTCCACACATGTCACTCATTGATTTGTTACAAGGATTTGATTCCCTATTGGCATGCTTTGATTGGTTACGTGCATGGACACACTCAAGCATGTCAGAAGATGACCTAGCAATAGAAGGGCACAAAGGAGGGTGTGAGGAAGGGCGTGCATGAAGAAAATAGAGGAAGGCACATAAAGGAGTGTGCACGATACATGTGAGATGCATGGGAAAATGAGAAAAACATGTGAGCAGAGAATGCATGGTCAAGGTGAAACTATTACAAAGTAATGGGCATGGTGCATGAGAGGGGCTAGGGACTTAGCTTATTGAAGAAAGTGTGAGACATGTGCAGGGTGAAGAAGCTTCTTAGGAAGAAAGTGAAAGCACAAAGGTGGGTGTGAGGGAGGAGTGGAACAAAGAGGAAAAGGAAAATGGAAGGAGAGAATAGAAAAATGCAAGGGAACTTGAGGAAAAAGAAGGGGCGCTAAGGGAAACTACAACCAAGGAAATGTGCCAATTGAACTTGAGTGCACACAACCTTTAATGAGGAACTAAGAGCTAAATGTGTATATAAGTTACCCAAATAACTAGGAGAGTTATTTGGATAATAGTTTTGGTGACTTTTGGGGCCATCTTCTTACTAGATGAAGAAGATCATAGTATCTTGGAGCATCCATTGGGCATGGAGTCTATTTATGCAATCATGAAACTACCCTTGTAGTCACTTGAAGATCATTTCTTGACTCTATTCTGAATCTTACAACTGTTGAGAGAAGCTTACATTCTAGAAGAAATGGAAGAGAGCATGCATGTAAGAAGCACACAAGAAGAAATAACTATGTACAAAAAAAAATGTGCATGTAACACACTTTGGAGGAATTAAAACTACTCTAATATATATAAAATGATGTAACAAACTTAATGGAAGGTTTGAGATAGATCCCATTTATTGGGATTTGTAGCACACCTCCATCAAGATGAGTTAACTCAAAAGAGTTAGCCTCCTTGTAGGAACTAATGATGTATGGGCCACTCCAAAGTGCATCAAAATTTGAATGGCACCCTGGTTTAGCTCTGTCAACATCCCATTTTAAAACCAAGTCCCCAACTTTGAAAGCTTGAGGCTTAGCCTTTTATCAAACCATTTCTTTGTTTCTTGTTGATGTTGTTCTAGCTTGATCATGGTATAGAGTTCCTTGATTCTTCAAGATTAACCAACTCTCTACCATTCTATTTCTCTCTTGGTCTACGCCCTTCAAATTCTAGTTGTTGGGAAAGTGCTAATGAATTCAACTAGTGTCAAAGGAAGGGTAGCCTCCTTACCATAGAAAGCTTTGTAAGGTGAAAGTTCCTATTTCCTTTTTACTATGATTCTATCTACTAGAGCATGTGTGAGACCTTTGTATGCCACTTTTTGGTTGATGTTCATTGTGTGCTTCATGATTCTGATCAGGTTCTTGTTTGTTGACTCTACCAAACCATTTCCTTGAGGGTAATAGTTGGAAGAAGTTTTTAGATAAATGCCTAGATTTAGAGCCCAATCAGTGATTTTAGTACCAAGGAAGGATTTTCACATTATCGAGATAATGGTTTGAGGAATGCCAAACCTTGTGACTATACCTTCAGAAAGTCAAGGATGACTGACTCGGTTGATTCCTTGAGTGCAAAAACTTTTGTCCATCTGGTGAAGTAATCTATAGCTATCAACACCCACTTATGTCCAGCGCTTGAAGGTGGATTGATCATGCCTATGAAGTCAAGACCCCATTGTGCAAAAGGTTGATCTACCTAGATTGGTTGGAGGGGAAGTGCTGCCAATATCTTTTCTTTCCTACAAAGAAAGTGCATTCCTTGCATTTTGTGACCCACTTGTGTGCATCTGCAAATAGGGTAGGCCAAAAGATACCTGTCATTATGATTTTCATTGTTGTAGTTTTGGAAGAAGTGTCCACTAGAGAATCCATCATGAAATTATGCTAACACTTTTTCATTCTACGTGCCATTGATACATCTTAACAACATGCCATCAAGATTCTTCTTGAAGAGAAGTCCATCAATCAACACATAAGGGATAGATTATAACCTCAGATGTCTTCTCTTTGCTTTTTTAAACTAGGAGGGTATGTGCCCTCGGAAAGGAATGTGATCATGTCCTTCATCCAGTCATGCATGTCAGGGGTCTGTATTCTACTCAAGTTCTACATGCGGGAGGTCCTCATCTAGAAATAATGAAGCCTCGGTTCATTCTGCACATCCTCAACAATCTTCCTATAGAGTGTGCTACCTCTTACCAACTTTGTGGCCTTGATAGTCACATCATACTCCATGATTTTGGTCACCCATCATGCTCTTTTCTCACTTGATTTCTGCTCCCATGATGAAGTCTCTTGATAGAAGAGTGGGAGACTAACACCTTGATATGATTGGTGGTGAGCATACTCTTGAATTTCTTGAGCATGTGCATGATGGAAAAGACCTGTTTCTCCATGTGTGACTATATTTTAGTTCATAATCCTTCAGTGTCTAGCTGAAAGAAAGCCACTGGTTATTCCAGCCCTTGTTTATTTTCTTGTGTTAGGACAACAACACTCACATCAATCATATAAAGCATAAAGGATGAAATCCTTTGAATAATTTAGATTGATGAGTGTTGGTGTGCAAGAAATTTCTTGCTTGATTTTTTTGAAGCTTTCTCTTCCTTCCTTCCGCTATCCATCTAAAGGCTATGTCCTTCTTGAGCATCAAGGTGATGGGCCAAACCAGTCCTACAAAGTTAGGGATAAAACACCTAACAAAATTGATCTTTCCAAGGAAGGACTGTAGGGCCTTTTTGTGCACAACAGGGAAAGAGCTAGGATGGTTGAGACATGCTCAGGGATCAATTGTGATGTCATCCTTTGAAACCACATGGCCCAAAATCTTTCCTTGTGCCACCACAAAATTACACTTCTTGGGGTTAAGAGACACCCCAAACTTTCATCTCTCAAATACTTTTCTAGGTGTGTCATATGATCCACACTCTACTTTGAGAAGATTTATTATGTCATCAAGGTAAACCAAGATGAACTCATTGATGTAACCTTTGAAGGTAATATCCATGGCACGCTTGAAATGTGGTGCCCACATTTGACAAGACCAAAGGGAATTTTTTGATATGCATATGTTCCCCACTTGGTTGTAAATGTTGTTTTGAATTGATCCTCTTCCTTCCAGATCTGATTGAAACCTGAATATCCATCTAGCATGGAGAATCTTTGTGCGAGCCACAGTCTCATGTAGAATCTACTCCATTGAAGGAAAAGGATAATGATCCTTTAGAGATGCCTTATTCAAATCTCTGAAATCAACACAAAGTCTGATTTCACCATTCTTCTTGCATGCACTAGAACTAGATTTGTGACCCAGGTAGAGTATTTGATAGGAAAAATAATTTTTCCTCAATGAGTTTGGATAATTCCTTTCTCATGAGGGGCTATCTTTGGATTGATTGGTCATTACTTTTCTATGTGATGGGCTTGATACTAGATCAAGGTCAATGGAGTGTTGAGAAACACTTGGATCAAAACCTTTGAGGTCTTCATACTCCCATGAGAAGATATCACTATATTTTTTGACAGAGAGATGAAGGCCTTTTTCTTCATGCACACAAGTTTATTGAGCAATAACTCTTTCCCCATGCATGTAATAGTGACTAGGAGAAGTCTTCTTATGTGGCATGCATGTACTTTCTTCACCCTTGAACTCATCATCAGGGATAAACATTTTCTCTAAGGTGACCATCCCTTTAGGAAACTTGTTTTTCTTCAATTGTATCACTTGGTCACCATAGCTATCATGCAAGTCAGCTTGCATACTTGATGAAAATTCAGCTTCATTCTAGATAAACTGGATGATTTGTGTCATCACTATCAAACACTTTCCAACTAGTGTTGTTGTCTAGAATGGATGGTCTAATCACCATCTTGATGTGTTGAGTGTTTCCTTTGACAAATTCCTCAGAGAGAGAATTGTGAACCAAGCGTGGCCATTTGGTCAGCTTCCTTGTTCATTTTACGTGGCACCACCTATAGATTTAGAGCATCAAAGCTCTCAAGGAGGTCCCAAAATCTATGCTTATAAGCTTTGAGAAGCTTATTCTTTTGTTTGGAATTTGTTGGTAACTTGGTGGATAACCAATTTTGTGTCCCCAAAGATCTGCATGCCTTAATTTCTTCTTCTTAGTAATGAGCAAGCCATGCACCAACACTTCATACTCTACCACATTGTTAGAACATGTGAACTACATAGCCTGTGTGTGAAGAATAATTTCTCATCCTTAGGGAAATGAGAACCACTCCTACTCCCATGCCATTTTACTTCTGGATCCATCAAAGTACAACTTCCATAGACCCAACTCAACTTTTTCTTTCTTGAGCACACATGTGTAAACATAACTTCTTCTTCAAGAATGTAGTAAGTACCAAGCCCAGTTTCATAAGCTTCCAGTTCTTCAGCATATGGATCAAATTTATGGTGCCTCTCTACCCATTCATCAAGTACTAGGTCAGGAATAGAGGGTGGAAGAGACTTCTCTTCAGGAACTGAAGCTTGTTCTTCTTGGATTAAATAGTTGGCTTGGAGAGGGGATGGGACATATGACTCTACATGATAGGAAAATATAGGCTCATCTTGTATGGTAAACTGGGTACCATACCTTGTCTTGAGTAACATATGAGACCAATCAGAAGACAAGTAACCACCCACTTTAGTAGTAAAGTCTCTTGATAGACATAGGGAAAAAAAAGGAGGTAGGTCAATGATTGACACATCTTGAGTTATGGTTAGGCTTGGACATGCATGGAGGGTTAACTCAAGATCCTTGATGACTCCTAAGGTGGTGATAGTTGAGCCATCAAGTTGCAGGACTCCTTTAGACAAAGGGCTATATTTCAGACCTAAGACATCAAATTTTTCTTAGGCATAACAAAAGTACTAGCAGCCTGAGTCAATCATGCAATTATGCACTAGGTGTTTTCCTATGATCAAGGACATATAGAAGGGTGGGGTTTTAACATATTTACTTACTTTTTTCTCCTCTTCTTGGAAAATGTTGATAGAAGTGTGCATGGCTTCTACATAACTAGATCAACATGTGGAGTTGCACTTCAGAGCTTCATGCAATAGATCCTCTTTGAGATGGAATGGTCAGGGCATCCCACATTGTGACATTTATGTTTTTCTTCATCTAGTCCACAATGCTAAATGGAAGGCCCCTATCTTGTGCATTTGGGGAACAACATCCCTTCTTGACTATTCAGGTGTGAAAGCCTGGAATTTAGCTAGAGTAGAGGCTTGACCTACCAAAGGAGGGGCACATGCTTTGCTTTAGAAGGAGATTTATGTGGGGCCTCTTGTAGGGACTTGAGTGCTTTTTTACAAGATGCCTTGGCATATTTCTTTTATGAGGATCTTGAGGATCTTCTTGCATTGTTGGGAGTGGGACCTGACACTGCACACCGACTTCTAACATTCTTTTCTTATATCTTGTGTTGTCCACAACTTGGGCATGATATGTCTTTTTTTCATCTCTACTTGGTTGATTGCACATAAGTCCTCAATGCCAAAGAACATCAAATTTTCTCTCAGAGGAGCTTCTAGTCTCTCTTGGTTATTTTTTTTTAGGGAACTTGTTGAAGGCTCACAAGCTGAAGCATTTTTGGATCATGAAGGCTTGGGTGCATGTGGCATTGGCACAATGATATTGACTATGAGGCATGTTGCAAGGGAAGCACCATTCTGACTCTTGTGCCAAATTGTTCTAAACTGGAACAAGCACCTAATTGCACTAGGTGTTGGAAGAGAAGGCATGGGAGGAACAACTTGCAAGGGAAGATGTGCATTGGGATGCCATCTATCATTCTATTGATTTGGGCATGTATCTTTGATTTCCATATTGATTTTTCCAAGGTGATTACTTTGGCCATGCACTGATTAGAATTACTCTATAGGCTTGTGCATGTTGCTTTTCTAATGATATGACTTTGTTTGATAAATTTCTAATCAGGGCCTTCAACTCTTCATCTTCCTTCTACTTGCATTAGAGAGTAGGATGTTGAGGCAAATGGTTGCACACTTTTCTCAGGAACAAGAATAGGAATAGGGGCCACAGAAGGCTGGGGTGCTTGTGACATTTCTAGGGAACAAGGGCATAGGTGGTCTAGGAGCTATCTTTCCCACCTTGAATAAGACTATTTTCTACCCTTACTACAATACTATAAGAAGCAGTGGTAAAGTCCTACCTCCCATGGATTGGATCATAACTAAAATATCATTGTTGAGCACCTTTAGATAATATAGGAAAAGCATGTTGGGCTATAGGTCTTACCACAAGAGGGATTCTGTCCCAAGTCTTCTAAAATCTGATGTTGAAATCAATCATCTTCTCATTGGGCACCCTCTTGTTGTTGTTTTAGTTGCTCCACCAGAGATAGGTGATCTGACTTATCTTCAAAGTAATTGCAAAGAGTTGTTCCCAGCTCATCCTAGGTGGTGATAGATCCAAGTCTCAAGCCTCGATACCATTGAAGTGCTTTACCTTTGAAAGAGGTTGTAAGTAGCCTAACTACTACATCATCATGTGTGATCAAATAGAGTGAACACATTTTTCTATATCTTGGATATGCTGAGGGGTGACTTGATTCTCACCAGTAAAGTATGGAATACTCTTGAGCATGCCATTTGGCATATCATGTTGCACAGCCAACAGTAAGGGACTTCCTCCAACAAAGTTTGCAAAGTTTCTAAGTGGAGGAGGTTGTTGATGCCCATTACAGGGTGTGCAAGTTTTTTTTTTTTGAGGAGGAGTTGAATGGGTGTGGCGCACTTGGAGATGGAGATGTGCACGTGGGATTTCTAGAATGAACTCTTCTCGGGGATAGCTAGAGGTACTCAAAAGAATCTTCATTGCTGCACTTTTTCTTGTGTGCACTCTTCTCATGAAAGGCACTTAGGAATGCTAAAATAGAGATCTTAAAATGTTGGGAGTCACCATATGTGTTGAAATGAGCCTCCAAAGGCTGAAATACTAAGTCCACACACCAGAACTTAGAGATATGAAATTTGAGCTTTCAATGCTTGTCCCACTAGGCATGCCAAAAACTATTGGTTGCTCAAACATGCACCCATCTTCAGATCTTGGAAGGGCCAAGGTGTTTGAGACCACAATGGAACCATCCCCAAGTTGTGGGACCTTGCACATGCTTGGGATGGATCTCTGAGAGAAGGCCGGGTTCCTCTATCTATTTCTACTACTACTACTACTCCTAGTGTTGGAAGGGAAAACTAAGCTAATAATGCCAAGGGACCATAGGGATAGAAGGATAACATGAAAGGAAACTACACTAAAAGGTGATAGCACTAGAAAAGAGGGATGAACACTATCTGTTTACGAGTGAAATGAAAGGAAATGCATGAAAGGAGGCTAGGCATGAGTAACACAACTAAACACGTATTTACCATCATTCTCATGGAACACAACTAAATAAGGAACTACAAGGGACGTGAAATGGCACAACCAACACACAACAAAAAAAAAAGGCAAGAAGAAGGAATGCAAACACATTAGGATAGAGAATAGTCACAAAATGATGCTTCTATTACTTCAAAAATGCATAAAGTTGTTACAATGATGAAGGAGGCCATATCCACATGTAAGAGCCAGATCTAGAGGTCTACAACTCAAAATATAGAAAATATGAAGTCCTTAGTAGAATGCATAAGGATCCAGAGTGTCCAACATAACAAATGAGCCTATCTCTTACATTTATAGATGAATCTATAGAAGAAGAAGAGAAGGGAGGAAAACCTCAAATTTGAAATACAACCACCAACAAGAAGCATTCAATGCCTACAAATCCACCTAGAGATCTATGAAATATGCTTCCCAAGCCTATTTGGCATGTTGAAGAAGGAAGAGGGAGGATCATATCAAATTGGGTGGTTGGAGCAATCAAATCTGCTCATCAATGCTCAGAGAGACATTTTCCCATTTCTCACCTACCAGATCCACCAAGAATTTGAATTTGAATTTCTAGCATTATAGCTGATGTCAACAGCTTTCGACAAGTCCAAGAACACATTGATCTGAGCTCTTTAGAAAAATATATGGATGTCAAAGATTTCAAAGTCATCGGCACATGCAAAAACACGTGGCACATGTGGATTGGCTGAAATGATGGCCAATTGTGTAAATATTTGTCATTTTTGCCACATGTCACTCACTTGATTTATTGTAAGGATTCATGCCTATTGGAACACTTTGAATGGTTACACACATGGCACACTCAAGCATGTCATAAGATGACCTTATCATAGAAGGGTGCAAAGGAGGGTGCAGTGAAGGAAGAGAAATACGGAGGAAAGAAGGAAGGCACGAAGGGCGTGCACATGGGATACACGGGGAAAATGAGGAAAATAGTGAGTAGAGAATGCATGGTCAAGGAAAAACCATTACAAAGTAATGGGCATGATGCATGAGAGGGCTAGGGAATTAACTATTGAAAAGAAAGTGTGAGATGCGTGTAGGGAAAATAAAAAGCTTTAGGAGGAAAGATAAAGTGCAAAGGTGGGGACAAGAGGAGGAGTGGAATAAAGAGGAAAAGGAAAATGGAAGGAGAGAATAAGTGTGCACAACATTCAATGGGAATTGAGAGCTAGAATGTTTATACAAGTTACCCAAATAACTCGGAGAATTATTTGGATAACTCATATCTTCCACTTTACCTCTGCCATCAACCTTCACCACACCTCCTTTATCACCTTGGCCAACTTTTCCTCTTCCACGATCTGTTTTCCCTTCCACATCATGTACTCCTTCCTCACCTTTACCCAAGAAGGTGCAACCAAAGTTGAAAAACCCATTACCCACTAAAGAGGTAGTTAAGCATATAACACCTTCTATCACTAGTTCATCTACTACGCCTTTACCCAAGAAGGTACAACCCGAGGCCTAAAAATTAAAACCTACCAAAGTAATGGTCAAACCTATCCCACCTCCAATTCCATCTCCTATAGTACCTCACACATCACAATCACCCACACTTCAATCCAAACCCACACTCACCTCACATTGCGATCCATTGGTAGGGTCTTACGCCAACATTCTAGCTAACCTTTTAGAGACCTCCGTCATCACATTGCTGCCCCTTAGACCTTACGACCCACTCAAACCCAAACCAAAAGGGTTTGATGATACTAAAATTTACACCTACCATCGTTTCTAAAAATTATTCTTCTCCAACTTTTTCCTTTTGAACAAAACTTTGATGACGATGATCTTCTAGATGAGGACCCAATTCCACTTCCACCTATCACCACACATCCTCACCCACTACTTATTCAACGACCTACATCTCCACATCCACACCACTTTTATCCACCTCCAAAATTCAAGATTAATATGGTTCATATAAGAGAGCTAGCCAAAACCCCACCAAAATGCTAGTGCACCCTACTCATTTCACAAGGTTCTTACCCCGCACTAGGTTTTTGTCCATCATGTCATTATAATTTTCTTGACACACCTTCTCCATCCACCTCTCTTCCTCATATTAACATGATCCAAGTTGCCACATGTGCACTGGAAAGACAAATCAATGGAGAAATAAACCAACCAATCCGCCATCTCCATGCCCAATATACCATCCACACCCGCATTAAAAATCACCATTCGGGGACCCACATATCCTATTTCTGACGGGGTCACCCATCGTACAATGATAAAACAATTTCACCAATCCCCTCTAAAAATGTCTTTTATGACCTCATCCAAACCTCTCTCCGAATCCCATCGATATGCCCTCATGGAGGTTCTGCAATCCATCAAGGTTTTACCTAATGACTCGATACCTATGGCCTCCATCATCACCCCTCACCATGTGTCCTCTCTCACTAATTCATCCCCTTCCTCTACACCTGCCACTACTCACCAAGTAGTTTCCCTCATTTTCTCTGATGACGAGATTATACCTCTCATATTAGATGATCCTAATCCCACCCTTTTCATTTCCATATATATTGATAATATACATGTTTGACATGTTATGATCAATGGTGGTGCCAAAATCAACGTCATCTCCTCCCATGCATACAACCAAATGCACATCCCCACCAATTGTATGCATAATAACCTAGTTATGTTGTGTTCATTCAATGATGCCATCACTTCCACTCATGGCACCATCATTCTCCATGTTCGTGTGGGCCCACGTATTGTTATGGAATTGTTCTATGTCTTAGAGGGAGAAATCTAGTACAACCTATTGTTTGTCATGGGTTGTGTTCCTTTAACCTTACATCGTTATGTAAAATTTGAACATGAAGGACATAACTATACCATTCCAACTTGACCCTTCACCATTAAAAACCTATCACATGTTGTATTGACCTAATGATGTACTTGTACTAGTTAAGGCATCTACCACCATTTCTAGTTCTCCTTCACCCACAACCCCATCCACCGATGTTGTTGCTACCTCTCCCACACCTACCTCCTATATTCCCACTATTTTCATAGCCTCTACAACTGACCCATCCGCTAACCCATCTACTTCTCAACCAACCAATGCTTCTTCTTCCTAATCGCCTAGTGATTCATCTATTCCCGCTACCCATATACCAACTACGATCCCTTAGAAGGTGTTTTTCAATGTCTCACTGCAGGGAGTACTTCACCTATAACATCAACACATTCCTTACTCCTCAAGAGTATGGTAACCTTCACCAACATCCTTGCTATGATCACCACATAGGTGAGGTTTTCCCTTATGGTCCTCCCCACCTTCATACCAACTTAACATATGGGGGACTTGATACTTCTACCTACTCACCCGAACCACCTTCCCAAATGTGACCATTTTCATCTAACCTCTAATCTCTCACCAACCACCACTTCGCCCACACTTTCCTTCACCACTGTGTGCATGGAAAGGATTTGGATTTGGGTTTTATGAATAGGGCTGCCATATTTTCATCCCATGCATCACACATAAACATAACGAATGAGGTGGTATTGGATTTTTTGAACCACCTTTCAAGAAAGCTCACATCGACCTCATTGATTCCACAAAAACCTTCTTCACTCTAGTTACCAACTTCACCACCTTCACCCATAGAGTCTATGGATCCAGAATCCATTCCTCCTAACTTTTTTTTGTGAACATAATTTCCCTAGGACCTATGACTTATCAACATGATGGCAAGGCTCCCTCTTCCCTTCCCTTCATATATCCTGACATGATCGATGATGATACACCTTCTATTAACATCATTCAATGTCAGGATGATGAGTCTATTATCACCTACCTTGGTGTAGAGGATTATTATATTCACCGGTCATTACCTTTTGAGACATAAACCATGTTAAATGAATCGACCATCAAAATCAATATTAACACTTAGGATGACCCGCACATTTTAAAGATAGGACAATATTTAGACACTGCTGAACATGAATCTTTTACTTATTTCCTCTGGGATCAAAACAACGCCTTTTCTTGGTCCTATGCTGATATGCCTAGTATTTACCCCAATATTTTGGTCCCTAATATCGTCACTATTCCTAAACCCAAACTTATAAAATAGTAACTTTGGAAAATGCATCCTCGCATTTCCCTTCTAGTCAAAGAAGAACTGCAATATTTTCTTTTGATTTCCTTCATCCTACCCATTGATTATCCCTAATGGATCTCTAAAATTGTTCCTATCACAAAAGTGACAAGAGGACTCTACATTTGCATGGATTTTTTTATTCTTAACTTATCTTTCCCTAAAGAAGATTTTCCACTACCTAGTATTGACCAATTAGTTGATCTTACCACTTTCCATGAGATGCTATCACTCATGGATGGTTTCTATGGTTATAAAAATTTTTACTCACCTTGGAAGATCAACAAAAACCTCCTCATCACTTCTTGGGGACCTTCTGCTCTCATGTCATGCCTTTTGGCCTTAAAAATGATGGTACTACATATGAGCGGGTTATGATTTATATCTTTCATGACATCATGAATCACATATTGGAAGATTACATTGATGATCTCCTTGCCAAATATAAACATTGGGTAGAAAACATTAAAATCCTTAAGGTCATCTTTAACCATCTCATCAAGTATTGTGTTCACCTTCAACCTAAGAAGTGTGTCTTTACTTTTCTCTTTGGAAAGATCTTAGGCTTTATTGTTTCTTTACGTGGTATAGAAGTCAATCCTACTAAAATCAAGGATATTCTCAAAATTCCTCCACCTACTAACCTTCACCAACTTCATAGTTTACAAGGAAAGTTACAATCTATCTAACGTTTCATTTCACGTAGCTTTTACAATGTTACCACTCGTTTCATAATCTCGTCAAAAATATGTCTCCTTCAAATGAGATGATTAATGCCACAACGCCTTTGAATCCTTAAAAATACCTCCTCTAACCACTTTTTCTCATTCTCCCTAAGGATGACCAACCATTTTACCTTTACATTTCTGCTAGTGATCATTCCTTGGGTTCCATGCTCATTCATTGTGATGAGAAACATAGGGAGAAATCATTTTATTATATAAGCCATACATTTTTAAACTATGAAACCAGATACACCCATGCCGAAAAAATATTCTTAGCCTTAATTTTTGTCACCACTAAAGATCGTCATTACCTACTCAACCATAAAACCTTTATCATCACAAATACTAACCCCTTACATTACATGTACACCAAGCCCTACCAACATCAGAGTGTTGTACATTGCCTCATGCTTCTTGTAGATTTAGAACTTGAATTCATCCATCAAAAATATTTCAAAGGAAAAACCATCACTGACCAACTTGCATATAAACCCCTCTCTCCGTAATCAATCCTCTAAATTTTATTTCCTAGATGAATCCATTACTACCCTCTTGTTGGATGATACCATTTACCCGATCACATAATTTTTTTATGGTTATAAATGTCAACATGGGGGTGATGTTGGAGTTATCCTCATTCCTCTTGATGGTGAGCCTATGCCATTATCTTTAAAACTAGATTTTGAATGTAATAACAATATCACCGAATATGAAGCACTTGTATTAGGCCTTCAAACTACCATCACCTTAGACATTAAATCAATTAATATCTTTAGCGACTCTCAACTAGTTGTAAATCAAGTCAATGGTATATACTAGTTTCATAATGAAATAATTCAAAAGTATAAACATCATGTTGACATACTTTTGACTACCTTTGACCATTATGAAATTCAAACTACTCCACGTTCTACTAATAAATTTACGATACCATGGTCTACCTTACTTCTCATATACCCACTTTACCCTCTGACTCCAAAATCTTTGTCATGGTACAAAGGATGTAATCACCTTCCTATATATTTAGAAACATAAACCTTTTCGAATCATTGAAACTAATCCATGTGACCTTTGGTATAAGTAGTTTGTTGACTACCTTTCCCTTTCAATTCTACCTCCCATACCTTACTCACAATGGACAATGAGCCTTTCTCAAAGTGTCTCTCACTATGTCATCATGGGTGGTCTTCTTTATAAATGTGGCTTTGATGACATCCTCTTACAATGCCTTACAAGTTTTGAAATTCCCTACACCATCAAGGAAGTTCACAATAGAATTTTTGGAGGTCACTTCAGTGGTTTAGCTTGTCACTAAACGCATTCTCCACCTAGGATATTATTATCCAACCTTAAACCATGATTGTTGTGATTATGTCAAACATTGTGTGAAGTTCCAACAACATGTTAATCTTCATCACATGCCTAGTCACACCTTACGGTCACAGACCTTTAGTCTTTCTCTCAATGGGGTTTGGATCTTGTTGGAGAGATCAATCCCCATTCTTCATAGTGCCATCAATGGATTATTACCACTACTGAATACTACACTAAATGGGTAGAATCCATACCTCTTATTTCTGACAAAATCTAAGAAAATATGTGAATTCATCAACCATCACATCATTTTTCACTTTGGTGTTCCTCATCGTCTCATCACTGATAATAGAAAATAGTTCAAAAACAAAACCCTATAGAATATTTGTGATGCCTTTGGCATACAACTTAGTTTTTCTTCACCCTACTACCCTAAAAAAATGGCCAAGCTGAATCAACCAAAAAAACCTTAAAAAAATTCTTATGAAATTTGTTGATGATACTAGAAAGGATTGGCATATACACATTCCTTTTTCCTTATGGGCTTATCGCACTAGTATTCATACATCAACTTCTACCACACCTTTCTCTCGGTCTATGGTACAGAGGTTGTTCTGCCTCTTGAATTCTAGATTATGTATCTTCGTATCTCACTTAAAGAGATGCTAAATAATGATGACTTTTTCCAATCCGTTTGGCATAATTCGAGTTATTAGATGAATGCCATCTCAATGCTCTTGACCATCTCCAAATATACCAAAAATGTATCAAACGTGCCTACGATAAACATGTCCACAAATAAACCTTCCAATTTTGTGACCTCGTCCTGAAGGAAAATCAACATGTAACAAAAGAGGAAAAAAGTAAATGGGGTGAATTTGCTCCTAATTTTCTTGGACCTTATATCGTTACTCATACCTATGGATCAGGTGCTTATATTTTGTCTTCACTCAAAGGTAAACCCGAACCTAAGCCCCTCAATGCCTTGCATCTTCGACCATTCTACTATTGAATTAAGTCTTATATCACCTCTTGTCTATTAAGCACATGTCCCTTAAGCATTGTTCACCTTCCATTTTACCTATTTTAAGGATCAACGACTAAACCAGGATCATGTGATTACCAATTACCTTTCAACCTTGTCTTTAATATGAGTATCATGGCTCTACTCATGGCATGATTCTCATGGATAATTTTCATCTTTTTCAAGATGGAATCCCATGGTTATTCATCACTTACACCCTCTCTTTCATAGTTAGCCTCTGTATGTTATGGTTTTGTTTTGCAACACAAGAGCCTTCAACCTTTATAGTCTTGTCCATGACCTAAAATTCCAAAGAAAAACAATTTCCAAAGTAAAATGGGATTCAACTCCTTGAGTCAAACTTCTATGACTCCCTCAAAAAGGACATCTAACTTTCTATCTCACTGCTATAAATAGACTGCTCCCTCGAAGGATAACTATACCAAGCCAGCCATATTGTACATAGTCTATCATAATAAGAAGACTATTCTTGAAAATAATAAAATAAAAATATTTTAAAGCTTCCCACATCAATCAACTTCATGAAGACCTCAAGGAGAAATATAATCATCCCACATAGACTTCCCGCATCGATCAGTCTATCAAAAAAAAGAAGAAAAAAAAAAAATAAATTTTTCATCATGGACTTGCCTATTTTGATCTTGGGTCTCTTTCCAAGTAGGCATGCTATCTCACACTAGGTTACGCTAAAACCAACCAATTTCACCTCATCACCTTTTCACCCTAATTTCCTACCCACTCAAGGGATGTGTCACAAATGTGACATTTCGAAGATCATGTGACTTTTTCACCTTAGAATAGTCCATCATGCAATGCCTTTAGGGTCTTACATTCATAAGCCCATCTTAGGTATGATAAAATTGTTATGGTTCTTATCAATTAGGTAGCTTTTTTTTCCACCTTTTACCATACACCTTCTTCATTACTTGTTGATTCTCCTATACAAGACTAGACCATCAACACCTACATTTTAAGGATTCCCCTTTCACCAATGCCTAAATGACCTAAACTTAACCATGCCTAAATGACTTAGACTCAAACATGCCTAAAACCTACCAACCCATCCCTCTACCTTATCATATTATTCCCTAGCTTATGGGAGAACTACATTGGCTTGAGGCCCCTTTTTTGCCAGGGGCTATGTAGGTAGCACTTTGAGGGCATGGGGCCCTTAGAGGTTAGCTCGACCACTCTTTACCCTAACCAAATTTCCCCCCATTTTTCTATTCACACTCTACCTTAGTTAGTTTCCATCTTATATACTACTTGGAAATTAAACAAACATACAAGTATATAAACATGTCTACCTACTTATTTCTTACATCATCATATCATACATTAATCATTTCACATTTCCATAATATCAAATATTTGGAAGTTTACACCATAACATAAATATACATCATCATTTATTTTCCATACTACCAATAACATGGAAATTAAATAAAACCCATAAACATAACCAAATCATTCCTAAACATTACTCCATCATCCTAACTAACTAATCACATGACCAAAGAATGTCTATACTAGAGTCCATCATGCCTAAATGACCTAAACTCAACCATGCCTTACTAACCTAGACTCAATCATGCCTTATTCACCTAGTTTCCATCAATACACAATGATAATGGAAATTAAAAACATAGATACATCATCCATACAATAAGTATCATCATCTATATAAATGAGCAAGTATGTGTATCAATACATATGTACACAAATACAAATAAATACAAGTATCTCAATCACTCAAATACATCCTCACTATCTTTGACACACAGGCCGGTATAAAAATCAAAATCTCAAAAACTCTCATGTACAACCTCACTATCATCGACACATAGGTTGGTATATATAAAAATAAATACTCTAATCATATCTGGTGACTAATCATCACCCCACCTAATATCCATACCTGTCTCATCTGTCTCCTCCTCCTCTCCTCCAGTCTAGCACCCTACCAACATCATCTCTCCACCCTCCATTGGTCTTGGTCTAATCTCTCGCCTAACCCTCACCTAGGACTAGCCTCCGTGAACTTGTAGCCTCACCCTTGACCCTGTCTTTGGGTCTCTCTAGACCCCTATGTGCTCTCAGTACTATGAGTGCAAAATCTAGTCCTCTCACTCACTTCTTGTTTTGCCTTCAATCTAGCATAGGATGGGACATCTATCTCGGAAGTCATCGGTGATCTTCTAATAGTAATCGGGACTCATTCAAGGAATCCCTAAACCTTTCCATAGGAACCATCTAAGGTGGTTTCATAGGTCTCACAATAACCTATGATCTCTTATTTGCTAACACTAGCCTCAGTACCTATACCTGTGAGCCCTGTCCTCCTCCCTATACCATGGGACCTTGTCCTGCTACTGCATGTAGTATGGGACCTTGTCCCTGAGCCTGTGGAGGCACATTTTCTGTAGCTTGGGCCTATAGGCCACAACTGGCCACTTGAGCTTTGTGGCGGCTGCCTGCAGACAACCCTATACACCTATTACCTATGATTTTAAGGTAGCCACTATCTCCATCTCCATCTCCACCCTATGTGGGCACTTCCATGTCCCTATGTGATACCTAGGGCATCATACCACCACCTGAGCACGGGGTAAAAAGGGAAACCTATTCCTCGACCTAGTAAGTTGTCCCTTTAAAAATGTAATCTACGCTGAAGGGTAGCCACTTGACCCTGTAAGGTATCTCTCTACACTTGTGATGGTGGCTAAGTCTTGCTGCCCTGGTCTCGGTGGTGCCTCGTAGTTGTGCTGCCCACCACTTTGCCTATATCCATTAGTGACCCCAATGTCATCAATATGCTTATCTATTTTTGATCTTCTCTACCCTATTGGTATACTCGGACGTGGTGGAGACATAGGTCTCTCCACATCATCTCTCATATATTATGGGAAGGGTGGAGGCACATCTGTGGTAGCCCAAACTACCGTCTAACCCTATCTACCGGAATCAGATCGTGCTTGCTTGCACGTTGACCCCTATATCCACCTCAGTAATTGAAGCTCATCTAACTCCTCCATCATACCCCTATATGAGGATAGCCAATATAGGGTCTCCACACAATATCGACCCTAAAAGCCCCTCCAATAACCATCTATAATATAAAACATCATGTGTGGCCCTAGCCACTCTATGTGTTGCCCACAAACCGGTTACCAACTTTGACCTAGAAACCCTAAAACAAATCATGTCAGGGAAAACCAACTAGCTACACACATATGATATACTCGTATGCCCAACAATGTAGTAGAAAGGTGCAACACAAACTAAACCATCGTAATCTCCCATAGGCCCACAACTCCCTATATAGTTACACTAGGAATGCCAGTGCCCAAGGAAAACATATCCTCTCCTCCATCATATCCTAGAGCACTCTCCATAGTGCTCATGGGAATCTCCCACCCTCAACATCTGGTAAGGCGAAAACATACCACCTCCATCATCAATACAACTAGCCTTGTCTCTTAAGGATGGGCTGCATACATATCTCCATAACTAAGGCTCACGCTATGATACCTCAACTCACCCATCACCTCCCCAAACACAACCACTATTATCTCCACTGATGCCTTATGATGAAATAGAATACACTAGCTCCCAACAAGGTAACCACAGGATCCTATACATGTCCTCTAGGGTGATAGTCATCTCACCCATCGGTAAATGAAACATGTTGGTCAGTTGAATCCCATCTATCGATGAGTGTGACCATCAAGCTAGGATCTTAGGCTATATGCCTATAGCACCAGATCCCAATCAGTCCAACATCTCATCATATGCTCCCACTCCTCTGCAAATCACAAAGACCACCACATCTACACAACATCGGTGGTACTCTGTCCCACATCCTGAGTTGGTCCCTAGCCTGCAACATCAAACACAACATTGTCAAGACTTTCCTACCCCAAAATTACATCTTACCCACTAAACCATACCCAACCACATCAATCATGCCTACCCCATTTACCTAATTCACCTACAAGCCTACTACCCTTTACAATCATGACCCATCATCTTAACATTATTGAACCTACTTACCTATCTTATCCCACCAAACTCACATTTTACCCTCATCCCCCTACATACACTCTTCATTTACCCCTTCCCACCTATTTTTCTTTCCAAACTAACCCTTCTTACCCCTATTTTTCTTTATCCTTCACCGACGCCGGTTGCCTTGACTATCACCAGTTTTTCTTGACCATCACCAGTTCCCTTTACTAGTGTCAGTCACCTTATCCCTCACCAACGTGATGGCAAAATCTGATCAAATTCAGCCACAAACCTAGATAGACCAACGTTAGTCTCTTTCATGATAACCAAAAAAAACTGAATCCCATCCCCATAACCCATTTCACCTAAAATTCACCAAAATCTAACCTAACACCTACCCCAATCCACCCCAATTTACCTTATATTCATTTATCATCTCATTTATCCTACATTTTCCCTTCCCCATATTTATTTTACCCACTTTTCACCATATTTCACAATGAAAACCCCCACCCCAATTTCTTCATTTTTAACCAAATTTTTTGTAAATAAAAAATTAGGAACACCCCTACCTCATCACATGTCATCGCCTATGTGTGGCACGTCACGGCCATTTGCTATGCGGTGGTCCACCAAACCCTCTCTGCTCTCGCCATGTGAAATCTACCTCAAATATCTCCACCAATCACATGTCTCCAACCAATCTTGTGGACCCACCAATCGCATGCCAATCACCCACTACGTGGCTCACCAACTCAGCTCAAAGTCTCGTGCCTTGTCTTTTCTCCATGAAAAACTACTCACTTTTTTTTCTCAAAATGAAAACAAGTTAAAATGAATTCGTAAAATGCAATTTTTTTTCCTTTTTTAACCCTAACTAGACATGACCAACGGCAGTCATACCAAACTGGCGTCAGTTACTTTATAACTAGCATCGATTCACCTACTAGTACCATTTAACCTACATTTTTCCCACTTTGGCCTAAAACATTAATTGCCCCAATACCTTGTAACCTCACCAACACCTATTACACCCTACCCACTAGCCTAAATTACCTATACATTTCCTTAATTGTGTTTAGGGACATGTTATTTACCTATACCTCGGCCTTACCCATGTCCATGACCTATATACTTGACCCTGAACCACCTTTTTGTGACCTTTGAACTTGTGTACTTGCTATACCTTGTGATGTTATTACCCATGTTTTTTTAGCCTAATGACCTTACCTTTCCTATTTCCATGTTTTATCCCGACCAAAAACCTTTGGTGTACCAGATCATACCTAAACGTTCCTGCACCTAACCTAAGTTGTGTTTCTAGACCATATCTTATACCCTAGATACCTGAATCACTTCAACCTTGTTTGATAAACCTATCGACCTTGGACAATGTAGAGTTTGCAAGCTCTTCAACTGGTATCATTTTGTAATCTATATGTGTGTATGTGTTTGATTGTCATTACCCATTACCCATATGACCCTTACCCATTACCCATTACCCAATTTTACCCTTACCCATTACCCAAAATTCCCATACCCTTACCTATAACTCACCTACCTTCACTTTCATCACTTACCCATTTATCAAACCACTCACCGATTCCATCTCACACCTCATTAGCTCCTAGTTTGAGGGGATCACCTCCACCCATACTTGGGGCAAACCTAACTCCCACTTATATTTGGGGAAACCACTTCCTATTTTTGTCAATTTTTCTTATCAATACAAGCTACGCAATGAAAAAAGGGAAAATGTAGACACCAAAATTGGGTCATACTTCCATTAAAACCCCGTTAATTAAATTAACCATATCCTACCCATTCATATCCCCTAGTGCACATGTTAATTGAATTAATTATCTTAATTAAATTAATTAATATCCTCACTTAACCACCTCACCTTAGCCAACTCACCTAGCCACCTCACTCAAATGACCCACTCAAACCTCATTAATGACCTAAGACCAAGTCTAAGCCTATCCTAACCAACTAGGACTTAGTCTAAACCTAGACTTAACTCCTATTAACAAACCTAAAAGGACTCCTACTTATCTTTCCATGATCCATCACTTAAGACTCAGAAGAAGGTTGGAGATCACACAAAAATAGCAATAATCTAGCTATTTTTGGCCAACCTAGATATTCCTACCTTGAACCGATTATATCTCAACCGACGTCAATCACCTAACCGATCGCCGGTTAGGTTAAATAGATTTCAAAAATCCTTTTCCTAGGTTGGTCATTTGATTCAGATCTCATACGAATAGAGACTTGGAGCACTTAAATTTCTTAAGCACTTAGGAAAAAGAAAACACATGGGAGCACTACCAACAACCATTTGGCATTCATCATCTTCTTCACGATCACAAATTCACAACAAAGAAGCACAAGGTTCAAACTACCACGACACGAATACAAAACTCTTCTCTCTAGATCTCTTCCATCACCATCCTCATCACCTACATTCTCCAAATCTACTTTTCAGTAAGTACCTAACACCTCTTCATTTATCTTTGTTTTCTTTCAGTAAGATTTATTATTCATCTTAGTAATTTATCTTTCTCCACACCCATGTACACTTCCTTCCTCCCACCAACCTATCACCTTACCATACTTTGCCCTTTCATAAAAATTTAACCTCTTATAATCATCCCTGAGTCTTCAAGACCATTTTATGACCTCACCCTCACCATTTCCAACCTCTGTGCAATCACAAGAGTCTGAAAAACCAATTTTAAGAACTTTTTGCTAATTTCCCCTACCAATGCCGGTTAGCCAACCGATGTTGGTCATTCTACCTAACCGACATCGGTCATACAACCGACATCGATACCTATGTCTCTGGAAATATAGCTCAGAATAGTGAGCTAAATACCACTTCCCAATAGAGAACTATTTATAATTCTTTACCAAACCTTACCTAGAGCCTATACTAGACCTGCAACACAACACCAACCAATCACCTGACCTATTTTGACCTCAATCACCTTTTACAGTCTTTCTTATTATTTTGTACAAGATACCTAAATCATTTCAATTCCAATAGGATCATTATTTCATGTATATTTTAAATAACATTAATATTGTTATATAAAAAGTGGATTGACATCCTTTTCGGAAGCATCATGCTTCTCGGATCTAGCTTCCACTAGGTATTCCACTCATTGTTTTGATTAACTCTATTTGGTGGTATTGTTTTGCAATTATAGGTAGTTCCTCCTAGCTAAAAGATATCTCTCATAGTAGAATTGGATTAGGAAATCAAAACGTGCACATGACCTTGGCAACCGACATTACAAATAGGTATTCCTCTAAACACATGGTTGTGTAGGCATATTAGTAAGAAAAAGGTAACATGACTTGGATTCATCATTTAATCTGAAATGAAAGTTATCATCATTGGGGATTTTACCATTCCAATATAACACCATATAATTTATGGTGTGTACATATTTCCCCCTTGGAGAATCATTTTATCCATGAAGAGGCATAAAACGTGAAGTTTGAGTCGACACTCCTATATTGAAAAGCTAGAAATTATGCCAATCCAAGCTTCTCACAACCTACAAGAAAATAATGGGAATCAAGTGTAGATAAATATGTAATCAAAAAAATTCTAAATCAAAATGACAAGAGGACTTACCATGTTAGTGGGGATAAGAGATATACCTATGGTAGCACTCCATCCATGCAAGACAAACACTCAAAACAATATTAAAAACATGCTATATATATCAAAATGACTATTTATAGAAATCATTTAAACTTATCCACTTGGTAAAATTTTGAGCTCTGAACTACCTATGATGGTTTTAAGTGTGAGTACAGTCAAAATGAAGAGAACTCCATGATGATGGCAACACAACTAGTGACAAAAGCAATGGGTCGGGATCATGTTAGTTATCTGCATTGATTTTTTTAACCCTAAAATATAGGATTTCATAAAAACTAGCCGTAGGGAGGGTAAATTTTGATAAATTTACATTGAAAATGATCACAAGGTGGGTGTCATATAGGATTTGTATTTTGTTTTATTTAATTTTTGCATTTTTGTTTGTTTTTACATTTTTAGGCCTTTAGTGCACGACCTAGATTTCAAGGATGGAACCGCCATGATGGTTGTACAACTACCACGATGATTATTCAATTCTTTACTTAGAAAGTGAAAATGTGTAACCGCTACTCTATTAAAAGTGGTGGTTACGTAACCATCAAGGATGTTTTTAAAATTTGATTAAGTATTGATATTTTTAGTTTTTGTTCATTTTTGTAATGTTTTTGTGAGCTTATTATGCATCTATATGATTCGACTTGTTATTTTATTGTTATTTTTGAATTCATGGGAAGTATATCAGATGGATTAGGGCCCATGAGTGTGATTGGTTTCCCATAATTTTAGAGATTGAATCGGGAGGAGAGGGTTTGTTACATAGGGTTTGAGATATGGAGGATATCATAGATGCGGTTAGTTACACTTGTGAGTATCTTGTTTTGTGATTTGTTGAGCTACTAGGATGAAGAATAGAACACTTTCTAGAAGCACTGGAGTTAGAGGTGAGTAGATGATCACCTTGGAGGATGTTTACATGATTTTAAGAGTTCTGTGACCAGCGGGAAGTTAGTCTTGACTAGTGCGAGTTTCATGGATTAGGCCCACGGTTGGGCTACCTACATAGGGGATGCACATACACCTAAAACTAGTTCCACACACAATATGTGACTACTATCGAGTTTACTCTACACCTATCCCCACCTTGTATAAAGTGATCATTGGTATTTACACCTCACATTTGGTATGAGATAAGGGCAGGGAAAAACTTCTTTATTGTTGGGCACCCATTATTTAGAGCATTGAGAAGGACAACCAAATATATTAATGGGGGATTGAAATTATGGGTGCTACATAGCATGATCTATATCGAGTTGTTAGATTGAAGGGTAAGTTCCTCGATCCAACTACATTATTTATGAGCTAGGTTTACAAGTGGATGATCCCTTATTAGAGGGATTTATGATAGCAAATCTTGGAGTAGTTAGAGAAGATATATGGGTCGACATGGCTCCACTCAGCGATACATATCAGTTGGCTTCTACACTCACCACCACTAATATGCTTGCACATCGATCGGGATATGGCTAGCATATGGGGTGAGGAGCATAAAACTTTGAATTCGTGTAGTTCTACAACATTGTTAGTGGATCGGGATAGTAGAGTAGATACCCATCCAGGTCCTCGGGGTACCTCAAAGCACTTTAGGATACCCTATACCAATGCCCTATGAGAAGTACCCATAATATAAAGAGGAATATAAGAGCTAGGATATGACCTAAAGGGAAAGCTAGAGTGGAAATTCGTCACTCCCGAGGTTTTGATTCGAACATGACGGGTTTCCCTAGGCCTAGTTGTTGGGGAAATTGTTAGGCCTAGGTAGATCCTTTAGATAGAGGAAGGCCCAACGCACAATGAAGAGGAGGAGAAAGATGCTTTGAGAAAAAGATGAAGTCGGGGAGGAGAGTGACCTAGAGTGGGAGGCCACTAGAGAGGCCTCTGTAGCCACTAGAACTAAGGCATAGGAAGAGGTAGAGGTAGAGACACTACACAAAGAGGATGCCTTGAATACAAGAGGAGGAGATGAGGAGTTAGTACATCCTTAGCCAATGCGAGAGGAGGAGGAGGAGGTTACAATAGATGAGGTTCCTATAATCTCCCCTATGCGAGACACTTGCCTTAGATCGAGCTAGATTCTGGAGATCCGAGTGAGTAGAACACCCTTTTCTTGACTTTACTTTCTAGACTAGACTGTTAGTAAACTACATACTATTTATTTTTTATTTTCTAACTTTATATTGTTACTTGTGCTTTACTACTACCGCAAATGGATAGTGAGATATTATTAGGTGGATTATCCTTAATATATTTGCAATCCCCACAAGGATGACATGGGAGCACTTGCTTACGGATACTAGACACATAGCGATGGATGGATGTTATATTTTTTTTTTTCACTAGCATAACATGCATTAGATACCATGCTTGGATGAGGACTGATCTTTCGGGTCCTATGTAGTCGAAAGGAGACAATAGTGAGAGCCTACATGTATCTTTGGGGTACTACTATGGGTAGCTCACCCATTGCGACACATGGAATGTCTCATGGAAACTCTCGTAGGTATGTACATAAGGGCTCACATGCTACACCTAGTCATTCTTGTCATAGGATCTGTCATAAGAGCCCCCAGCCCACACCTTCACAAGGATCCCCTAGAGAAGGATATGCCATAGGAATTTATTGCTTTAAGACCATTTTTAGATATATATATCAATTGTTTTTGTATTTTCAGCTCATAGATGAGCATTTTCACCACTCTTTCTAGAGTGTGATGACATTGTACACAAAAATGGACATTATTATATATCTAGACATAGATATTTTTGGTTCGACATTCTTTTAAGAGTTGACTTGGTCATGGTTTGTCTCATCTGTGTACTCTTAGATAGTTAGAATTTCCTATGATTTTTATGTGTTTTATGGATGCATGTTATGGATGATTATGTGTTGAATAGATGAAGTATCTTAAGGATGAAAGAACAAAAGATTTGGGTACACAACAAAAGGGCACGGGAGAAGGTGTAGAATCATAGCGAGAACATGAGCATGCCTAGAAACAATCGAATCAGGACTTAGCCATTTTTCGTATGAGGTTATTTTTAGACATCGAGTGTGGAGCATGTAAATATTTGAAGAATTGTAGTTCACGTAAGGATATTTTAGGATATGTAGTAGTTTGAGTGTCATGCAAAGTTTTGGTTTAATAATAAGATTTCTACTTAGAGTTAACTATAGGAAATCTATTATTATAGCACTTGCATGATTTTATATTATCATGTAAAGGTGCGTGTCTACTCTTAGCATATAGTTTATTTTTGAAAAGTGCATGGGAGGTGAAGGGAAATTCCCCAACCCTATATATATGTATTGATTTTCATAGTTATGATACATGGTTGATACTATTTTAAGTGTAGAGTTATGTTGTTAGTTTTGTTCTCTCGTGTTACTCATGATGAAATTACTATGATGTATGAAGCTTCTTTGTTTTGTAGTATTTAATATAATGGGTCATATTGGTTGGATATTGGTGTTAGATGTGATTGAATATGGTTATTTCATGGTAAATCTCATTATAATCATTGTTTAGTCAATCTTTTTAATGGTTTATATCTAGATTTGGTTTATGTAATGTGGATTGGTTATTATCTGTTATGGATCTAAATATATACATTCCCAAGCATGTTAACATTCTAGATAAACAACTCTAAAGAGGGATCTGGTACCCTCACATGCTTCGGTGACCATTTAGTTCGGGCCGAGTGATGTGCTAGCACACCTTGGGCAATTTGTTTGTAGTGAATTATATGATACATCATTATGCAATGTGATAGACAAAATTATTTTTATATGATTATGCACATGAAAACAAAATGTAATTTAGATAATTTGATTTTCAAGAAATATTTAGTATTTTTGTTTTATTGGTAAAATGTGATGAATGTGGCATGATAATAAAATGAACTCACTCCATTCTTAACTCCATGAAACCAAGTAAGATGTGAGGGATCGTCACCTAGAGCCAATAAGGACACGATTTATGTGATTTAAAGAACAAAGGTGGTGACAAGAAGAGAATATTTTAACAAAGATATAATTAGAAATGTACAACTCAACCCTAAGCAAGGTAAACTAACCAATGTAGAATGCATTTTCTTGAAATATTGACTAGTATTAGATCTATAGATGGATAGTTGATTGAAAAAATCTGGTTTCTAGGAATGACTCTCTCGTGACATACACATCTAGATCATTTTCTTTGGTTTTTTAGATTTCAAAGAAATTTTTATTTCTTAATTTATTTGAAAATTTTATATTTATTAATAGGACCCCATACATATCGCCCCATGCTACCTATAAGAAGAATTTGCTCATCACTAAAGATAAGACATAGGAGATTAAGGGAACTTCCCTCCTTTCCCTACCTTATGCTACCAATAGGAAGCATGGGATCATCACCAAATATTAGTAGGGAAGAGAAGTGTAGTTTTATTTGTAGATGAAATATTTTTATGTTTACTATTTGTTTATATTTTTTTGATTTTTGATTTATTTTTAGATCATTCTTTTGGGAGGGAACACTTTTCACTAGTCTCAATCCCATAGAACCATTAGGATGCGAGGGCTCACCACCGAAGGTTGAGATAGGAAAAAAGGATCTGGGTGAAATGTTTAGATTGTTTCTGACATAAGAGATATTTTTGGGAAATATGTGACATCAAGAAGATTCTAGAGAAAACTATGGGCAAAGACACTTGAACTAGAGGAAAACATGAATAAAACTAAGTGTGCAAGTCTTGGTAGGATCGATGTAAACATTTCGTTTTCAAAGTTAAAATGATAAAGAGATTAGCTAATTTGGAGATGATAAAGTGGATACTTGAAAAGGTAAGATTGAATGTTTTAGCTAATATTTGACATTTTTAAAAGTTGCTTGAAAAGTAAGTTTCCGGTTTACAATTTTACAAGAAGACAATGAAAATGATAAAAATATCGATGCAATAATGTACAAGGTGGAGATGTAAATGAACTACACATAGAAACATTTGAGGTGAAGTGAATTAACTGATTCATTAAATTCTTCACCTTCTAGAGTACATAGGCGGTACACACCATTCTTATAGTCTTCCATTACTTGGTATGGGCCTAACCATTTTGGTCTAAAATTTCTTCCTTCATTGACCTTTTTATCGATATGAATGCCAAGTCTCGATCTTAGGTCTCCTAGATGTATCTCGCATCCATAAAATTTCTTCTTATTTTGGTGAAACATTCTATTATCATAAGTCGATGATTTTTTTGTCCCTAAGCCAAGTTTCATCCATAATTTCTAGTTCAACCAATCATGCTTCTCAATAGGCATCTTAAATGCTAGGATGCCTTGTAATGACACATGAAGGCCGAGTAGTTAAAATTCAAGCGGTAAGACCAATTTAGAACTAAAGAGTAAAGAGAAATGGGTTTCTCCCATAGGTTTTTATACCTATGTTATATATTCCCATAAGTCTAGAAATAACTTTAAATGCCAATATTTTTTTCTTGTTAACCATCTTAAGGATAATGGAATTTAGCATCTTGTTTGTAGAATCAACCTATCAATTGGCTCGAGGATATTATAAAGAGATTGTGTGGTGGGATATTTCCACACAACTCACACACCTATTTTTCTTGAAAGGTGTTCCATTATACGAGATAATGAATTTTGGGACATCGTACATATAGATAACTTGATTTGAAATAAGCTTGGTAATTATAGATCTAGGTATAGTAGTAAGTTGCGTGGCCTCAACAAATTTTTTAAAATACTCTGTGGCCATGATAATGAAGTTATGGCCTTCCAAAAATGAGAGAGAAAATTTACTTATCAACAAAAGGCCCCAAGTAGAGAAGGGACGGGGTATCACTATTGATTATAGATCCCGAGTAGGAATGTATATCACGTCGAGAATTCTCAACATTTTTGACACACATGTGCATGTACTCCACAATGTCATGTTCTAACGTGGACCAAAAATAACCCATCCAATAAATCTTACAAGTATTTGAATTCCCACCAAAGTATCCACCACAGACTCCATTGTGGGCTTCAAAGATAATTTTCTCCGAGTTATTCTTTAAAAAAATCTCAAAATCATGACATCAAAGGCTCTATGGTAGAGCACTTCATCTATAATCACATATTTCTATTTCACCGTTTTCTTTACTTTTTTGAGACGAAATAGATAGAGGTAAGGGCCAAGGAGGAATACTTGTTTATGTTGGTTGGTTGATGGTTGTTGCGCGCGTTCTAACTTCTCAATCCAGTGCTCACTGCGAAAGATTCCTTTTGGCTAGGAGGAACTACCTGAAATAGAAAACAAGACCACAAAAGAAGAGTTAAATAATATATGACAGTGGACTTCCTAGAATGTGCTAGATCTAGGAAGTGTGATACTCCCTAGATGGTTGTTAATCTAATGTTTAAATCAAATTAATGTGAGAGATAAGAAAAATCCCTCTTGTATTTGATATGATCTAGTTATCTCATTAAAAAAAAAAAAGAAAATCTAATATAATAGGCTAGGCTATAGTCAGATCTGAAGTGTAGGTAGGTGTTAGGTTACTAGAACTGGTCAGGGTCAGATTTTGGGTTGTTTAGGTCACTTGGTAGTAGGTTGTGTGGTTTGGTTATTGGTAAAGGTGTAAAACACATGACCGACATTGTTCTAGTAAAACTGGTGATGGTTTAGGAGAGACCGACATGTGCCATGAGTAATTGGGGTCGGTATAGTCAGGTGATAGTAGTTCAATAAAACCTTGTTGTAGAGTCTGGGTGAGGTTAGATAGAGATAAAGGAGGGGATGGCAAGGTATTTGGGGATACTTGAGAGTAATTAGAGAGGTGGAAGGGTCGGGATAGGTTTTGAGTTTGTTAGAAAGTAGACTATGGAGGAATTGGAATCTTAAGGGAAGAATGATAACATAAATGATAACATAAATGATAACAACTCTATGGGTAGAATAAAAATGGAAATGATTAGTGATAAAACACTTACCAATGTTACAGGTCCAATGGTTGGGTGGTGATGATGATCGGTTGGTGGGATGGATCTTGATGCAATAGTGATGCCTCCCGGAATGTCACCGTGAGTGCAATGCTTCTGGATCTATCCTGGTGCTAGCTATGGATGTTTGGGTGTGTGAAAAGACTCTGGTTTTGCTTGCATGCAACTCTCTTTTCGTCCTCTTGCTCTCAGAATGTGCCAACCCAAAAACAAGGTTGCTAAGGTGAATAAATGGTAACCGATGATGGTTGTTAGTTGATCGGTGTTGTTAAGGCAAGATTCCCTAGGTTTACTAAAAATGGTAGATCTCTCTCGATTTCTTGGGCTAGGTTGGTTTTTTCTCACGGATCAGAATGGAATCTTCCCTTCAAATGAGTGGGAATGTGGTTAGAGAAATTTTAGGAATGTGATTTTAGGGTTAGACCAAATATTAGCTCATTAAGGCAAGTGAGATGATGTCTTAGTTAATTACGGAAACATGCCAAGAATAGGTGTAGGGTTAGGTGGCTAGGTGAGGTGTCTAGGTGAGGTGGAGGGGCAAGGTAGAAATTTAGCTTAATTAAAATAATTAAGTAATGAATGTTGTGAGGATGGGTATTAATTTAATTAAGTTAATTAAATTATTATTAATGTGCGGTGGAAGGGGCCATGGTTAGGTAGATATGTTTGAGTTGGTCATTTGACGGGGGGCTAAGGGGAGTGTGACCCAATTTTGGTGTCTAAATTTTGCCCCTTTTTGTTGCGTAGCTTGTATTGGTAAGCAACGATGACAAAAATAAGATGTGGTTGCCCCATGTGTGGGTGAAGGTGATGTTGCCCCAAGCATGGGTGAAGGTAACCCCCCTCAAACTAGGAACCGATGAGGTGAGAGAAGGAAGTGGTGAGTGGTTTGATAAAATGAGGTGGGTGGTTTGAGAAAATATGGTTATGTGTGAAGAAGGTTATGGTTGAGGGTATGGTGATTATAAGAGGTAGGGTGGGTGATTAGGTAGATAATTTAGACGTACACACACGTTGTAAAATTCCATGAGATACAAGGGTTTCTCAACATAACAAATATATGTTAGCTAAGGTTGTAAAGGTCATCTAAACAAGGGTTGTTGAGGTATGGTATCCAAGGTAAAGGATACGGTCACGGGAACTCAATAGGGTAAGATGCGGGAACATGTAGATGTGATTCCGGTACATCCAAAAGGTCAAAATGTCAAGGTTTTTTTCGATAAGGGTCACGACCATAGGAAAGGTAAGGCTATTACGTTAAGCAAAAAGGTACCATCATCATAAGATGTAATGGGTGAGGACATGGGAATATCCACTTAATCAATGGTTAGGTAGGTAGATGTGAGTAGGGTAGGTGGAGGTAAAAATGGGTAAATGGATAAAGGTCAAATCGGGAAAATAGGCAAATTGGCTAGGGTCAAAGGTAGTGACAGTCCAACATATGCACACGTATAAACTGCGGCATGGTACCAAAGTGAAAATCTTGTAAACTCTACATCATCTAAGGTTGATAAGTCTATCCAAAAAGGGTTGAAGTTGAGTCCTGTATCCAAGGTATAGGATATGATGTGGAAATAAAAAAGAGGTCGGTGTAGGAACCCGTAGGTATATTCTAGTACACTAAAGGTTAGGTTAGGATAAACAACATGACAATATGCAAGGTAAGGTTAGTATGCTAAACAACACAGTAACACTCATGGTATAATGAGCACATGGGTTCAAAGGTCATGAAAAATGTTTTGGGTCAAGGCATATAAGTCACGGTATGGGTATGGATAAGGTACGAGGTAAGAAAAATAAGTCCCTTAGTGTAATGTAGGATTGGTGGGGAGGTAGGTGGCAATAAGGGTGAGTAAGGTCAAGAAGGTGGTGGGAAGGGTAAATTTTGGTCAGAAATGGGGAAAGGGTATTGATAGGAGTATGACAGGTAACCAATGCCGGTCATGTTTAACCGATGATGGTCTAGGTAAAATGACCACGATTTGCTAGGGCATAAGACCATGTCAGTTTAGGTACAATTAAACTTGGTTTCTAGGGTGCATGAGCGATGTTAGTCTAGGTATAACCGATGTGATCGGAGTTAGGGTGTGGTTAAAAAGGAAAATTCCACTTTTTGTAGAATCATTTGTAATTTTCCAAATAGGGGAAAATGACAGAGCACTGAACAAGTTTTGATTTGTCAAGAAAAAAGTATGAGGGATGAGATCCTGATGAGGTTGAGAGATCTAGTTGTTTAGCCAGGTAGACGGGTCCATGAGATCGGGTGGAGCGAGGTGATTGGTGGAGATATTGGAGGTAGATTATGGCATGGTGGAGGTGGGAGAGGGTTTAGGTGGACCACCAGTGCAGCGGCTAGACTTGTCACCATGTCGTTGACACCGTGATGAGGTAGGTTCTTAACCTTTCTTTGTATGGTAATAGAAAAGGGTGATATGGGTATGGGTTTTTGGGTAGGGAAATATAATTAAATTTGTGGGTAAAATTGGTGAAATGAGGGAGGGGGAGGTCTGAGGTTGGGTAAATAGGGGTGGGGAGGGGTTTAGGTTAGCTTCTAGTAGGGTGGGATTGGTGATTAGGATAGTTTGTAAAAAAATTGGAAAATGGGGGTGTTTGAATGGATTCGGCTCTGTGAAAGTGACCGACACCTTTGGTTAAGGGTTGGCCGATGTCGGTTGGAAACTACCAGCATTAGTTATGTAGCAGGTGACCAATGTCGGTCATAAGGGATTGATACCAATCAAAAGGAACGGATGCCGTTGGGTTTAGAGGAGAATAGATCAATAGGTAGAAAAGGCTAGGAAAAGAAGGGTAAGGGATGGGAGATAAAAGTAAGGGGAGTGATAACGGTAAGGGTAATATGTTTACAAAGGGTAGTGAGTAGGGAATAGGTATAATGTGCATGAAAATATTGGTTTAGAAAGGGAAAATTGGTAGAGTGGGTACAATAAGTAATAAGGGTTGGGGACAAGGTTTATTGGGTATAATATGCATTTTGTATGGGAAGGTTTTGATAATAATTTGTTTATTTGGTACATGTAAGGGACTAGCTACGGATGTGGGATAGGGTACCGCCCCTTCTCATGGAGGTACAAAGGAGTGTAAAAGTTGATGATCAATGCAACATGTTATAGAGGTTGACTGATTGGGGTCAAACGCTATCGACACGTAGTCTCAGGAGATGAGTTTGATGGCCATCCTCATCGACAGATGGGACTCAATGACCAATACCTTCCATGCCAACGTGTGAGATCAAAGTCACCCCGAAGATGTGTGTACAAGATCTTGCTGGTTACTGATAGTTGGGACATAGGTGTATTCTATCTCCTCGGGCATATGAGGAGTTGATGCAGACTATGTTTGGTGAGGGGTCTGGTAAATATGAGTTTCCATAGCACTAGTATGAGCTACAGAGATATTTACCAGGCCCATCTAGTGGATATGAGGCTAGTGGTGTTGTTGATGGAGGTATTTTGTTATTTTGCATTACCAGACACGGAGGGTGGGAGATTCCCATGGGAATTGATGGGGGTTCTTCATGACATGATGGAGGATAGGACCCATTTTCATGGGCACCAACATTCTTGGTGTAGTTATATAGAGAGTTATGGGCCTATGGGAGGCTACGGAGGTTTAGCCTATGTTGTACATTTCTACTACACTACTGGGAATATGAGCACATCGTGTGTGTGTGTGTGTCCAATTGGTATGCCCCATTTAGATGCATTTGAGGTGGGCTTGGTTCAAGTAGGCTATAGGTGATGGGTACTACTATTGGAGTCTTTGATACTAGGGCTACACATGATGTAGCATATTATAGGCATTTTCTAGAGGGGTTATCTGGTGTGGACATCATTTAGAGGCCATATGTGGGTTTCCATCATATGGGTGGATGGCCAAGGAGCTATAGGAGCTACTGGCTACTCCCGATGGATAGAGGGGGACGATGTGTGGGAGAGCACGAGATGATATCTTAATAGTAGGGTTAGGCGGTAGTTCGGAAACTTCAAGATATACCCCCACCCTTCCCATAGTAAGGGAGGGTCACATGGAGAGGCTTCTACCTCTACCATAGATGATGATGTAGACGGTAGGAGGAGTAGGTGATAGAATGGCAGATTAATGAATGATGCTGGGTTACTAATATATTTAAACGGTGGTAGGCTACACATTTACGAGAAGTGCCACCAAGGTCAGGGAAGCCAGATTTAGCCACCATCACAGTGCAGAGGGACACCCTATAGGGGTAGGTGGCTACCTTGATTACATAGTTGGGGATAGTGCAGGGGTAGTTGACAGGTTTAGAGGCATAGGTTTCCACTTTTAGGCATAGGTGGCCACTCTACAGGCTCAGGTAATATAGGGACAGGCACCCACATAGGGTGGAGATGGGGATGGGGTACAGGTGGCCACCCTACAGAGTGAAAATTATAGGTTTGCAGGCTAGGCTAGTTGACCATTACATAGGAACAAGTTGTTGCCCTTCTCCGGCCCGAGACACAGAAAGGGTGGGACAGGTCCCATAGGACAAGAATAGGCCCATGGATAGGGTCCTTCTTCACAAGTACCAATGGGACAGTGGTCCCGATAGATAGTATAGAGGGCCGAGGCCGATGGCACCACCATAGACAGTACTTATAGGTAGGTTGAGGGATGCCTTAGGTGAGGTGAGGTATTATCAGGATTAGTTGATGGCTGCAGGGATAGATTTCCTATCCTATGGAGAGTATAGAGCACAATAGGCCTTGAGTGAGAGGACCAGTCACGCACCCATAATGTGGAGAGCACAAGGGGCCATCGAGCCCTGAGACAGGGTCAGGTAAGGCCACCAATTCATGGAGGCCAGCCCCAGGTGAGGTACCAGTAGAGATCTAGCCAAGACCCATGGTGGGTGGTGAGATGCTAGTAACAACAGTACGGGGGCAGAGGGAGGAGGAGGAGGAGATAGGTGAGATAGATATGGAGGATATCTAGTAGGGTGATGTCTGATAGCCATATATGTACCTCTTGTTTTGTATAGTTGTTTATTTTTGATATATACCGGCCTACATGCCAAAGAGAGTGAGGATGTAGATGAGAGTTTTTGTTATTTTTGATCATATACCGACCTACGTGCCGAAGGTGGTGAGGCTGTATATGAGAGTTTTTGAGAGATTGGTATTTATTTATATCCATGTACACATGTGTGTATACACATACTTTCTGATTTATAGCTGATGGTACTTATAACATGAATGGGGTTATTGATTTTAATTTCTATTATTATGTGTGTATGTGATGGAAACTAAGTGGATTAGGCATGATGGAGTCAGGTCAGGTTTAGGAATGATTGAGTCAGGTTGGTTTAGGTATGATTGAGTCAGGTTGATTTAGGCATGGTTGAGTCGGTTTATTTAGGCATGGTTGAGTTAGGTTGGTTAGGCATGGTTGAGTCAGGTTGATTTAGGCATGGTTGAGTTAGGTTTGTTTAGGCATGGTTGAGTCAGTTTATTTAGGCATGGTTGAGTCAGGTTTTATTTAGGCATGGTTGAGTCAGGTTTTATAGTTGATTGAATTTATAATTCATTAATTTGTGTAATTAATGATAGTATGAATCGTGTTAAGATGATTTGTAGGAAAATTTATGATTATGGTAAAGAAATGGTAGACATGATGAAATGAATGTATGATTTATGATGGTAAATATGTTTAGCAATTGTTGCTTGTTTGGCTTAATTTCTAGTTATTGATATAGAAAGGAAACTAACTAGGGTAGAATTTGAATAGGAAAGGAAAAATGGAAATTGGGTAGGGTAGAGAGTGGCTGAGCTAACCTCTAAGGGCCCCATGCCCTCAAAGTACTACCTACATAGTCACAACAAAAAGGACCTCAAGCCGATGTAGTTCTCCCATAAGCTAGGGAAGATTATGATGAAGTAGAGGAATGGGTTGATAGGTGTTAGGAATATCTAAATGTAGGTCATATGCATGATTGAGTGTATGTCACATGCATGGTTGAGTGGGTTTTAATACGGTTTTGATGATCTAGTTTTGTATAGGATAATCAATAATTAATGAGGAAGGTGAATGGTAAGAGGTGGTAAAAGAGCCGCTTAATTGATATGAACCCTAATGAGTTGACCATACCTAAGAGGGCCTTATGAAGTAAGACCCTAAAGGTGTTGTGTAGTGGACCATTCTAAGGGTGAGGAAAGTTACATAATCACAAAATACCATGTTTGTGGCAAGTCCTTTGAGTAAAGAAGAAATTAGGCTAAAAAGGAAAGGAGGTGAGAATGGGCGGTTGAGCATAACTCAATGTACAACAATGTGTTTTTTCTTAACAAGAAACCCATAATAAAAATAGGCAAGTCCATGAAAAAAATTTCATTTTTTTCTTCATTTTTTTGTTTATAATAGTCGATCGATGCAGGAAGACTATATGGGATGGGTATATTATATCCTTGAGTCTTTATGAAGCTGATCGATGCGGGAAGCTTTTGGATATTTTTATTAGATTTGTGAAATAACTTGATATAGTTTTCCTTCAAGGGAGTAGTATATATAGTGGTGGAATCGAGTGAAGAGATGTCCCTTTGAGGGAGTCATCATCTACTAGAAGTTTGACTCAAGAGTTGCATCCCTTTTGTTTTTGGATGTTTAAGTCATGGACAAGACTATAGAGGAAGACTAGGTTCTTGTGTAGAAGACAAGACCAGTAGCACACAAAGATTAAATATGAAAGTGGTGGTTTTGAGTGATGAATGATCATGGGATTCCATTTTGAAGAAGATGAAAAGTATCTATGAGGAACATGCTATGAGTAGAGAGCCGTGGTTCTCATATGGAAGATAAGGCTGAAAGGTGATGGGAATCACATGATTCTTTTGAGTCGTGGATCCTAAAAATGGGTAATATGAAAGGTGAACAACACTCAAGGGATGAGTGATCAACAAATAGATGCAAGGAATTAAGGGGCCTAGGTTTGGGTATACCTTCGAGGAAGACACAAATAAGCACCTGATCCATAAGCATGGGTAACGATATAGGGTCTGAGCCAATTAGGAGAAAATTTACCTCATTTAATTTTATCCTCTTTGGTTACATGTTGATTTTCCTTCAAGATGAGGTCACCGACCTGAAAGGTTCATTCGTGGACTTATTTTTCATAGGCATGTTTGATACTTTTTTAGTAGATTTGGAGATGGTCAAGAGCAATGAGATGGCATTCATCTAATAACTCAAGTTGCACTAAACAATCTTGACAAAAGTCATCTTCATTGAGAATTTCTTGTAGTGAGATGTGGAGAGATGGAATCTAAACTTTGAGAGGTAAGAAAGCCTTAGTACCGTAGACCCGAGAAAAGGGGGTGGAAACAGTCAAAGTGTGAATACTAGTGTGATAAGCCCACAAGGTGAAAGGAATGTGTGTATGTCAATCCTTTTTGGTATCATTGACTACTTTCATAATAATTTTGTTCAAGGTTTTATTGGTTGATTCAGCTTTCCCATTGGTTTGTGGGAAATAAGGTGATGAGAAAATGAGTTGGATGCCAAAAGCATTGCATAGTTTGCATACTTTTTTTTTAATTGCTCCCATTATCGGTGATGAGATGGTGAGGAACACCAAAGTGATAAATGATGTGATGGTTGATGAATTCACATATTTTCTCATCTTTTATAGAAATGAGGGGAATGGCCTCTACCCATTTAGTATAATATTTAGTAGTAGTTATGATCCATTGGTGGCATTATGAAGAATGGGGTTGATCTCACCGACAAGGTCTAAACCCCATTGAGAGAAAGGCCAAATGTCTCATGTGACTTGCAAGGCATGACTAGGTGTGTGATGGAGATTAGCATGTTGCTGGAATTTCACACAACATTTGACATAATCACAATAGTCACGGTTTAGGGTTGGCCAATAATAGCCTAGGTGAAGAATGTGTTTTACAATAGCTAAACCACTAAAGTGACCTCACAAATTCCATCGTGAAATTCCTTAATGGTGTAGGGAATTTCAGAACTTGTAAGGAATCATAAGAGAATGCCGTCAAAGCCACACTTGTAAAGAAGACCACCCATGATGACATAACGAGAGACACTTTTAGAAAGGAAATTTGTCCATTACGAGTGAGATCAGTGGGTAGAATGGAAAGTGAAAGACAGTTTGCATATTGCTTATACCAAAGGTCACATGGGTTAGGGGTAATGGTTTCGATGAGTATACCTCATGAGGGAATTAAGAGGGTGATTATAGCCTTTCTATTGTGACAAAGATTTTAGAGTCAGTGGGTGAAGCCGTTATCTAAGAAGTCAAGTAGGCCATGGTATCCACAAATTTATTAGTAGAACATGGGGTGTTTTTAAGTGCGTAATGGTCAAAGGTAGTCAAAATCATGTCTACGTGATGCTTATACTTTTAAAGGATATCATTATGACACTTTGTATATACAAGTGACTTGGTTTATGACTAGATGAGAAGCACCAAAGATGTTTATGGATTTAACATCCAAGGCATAAGTATCTTGGAGACCCAATACGAGTGCTTCATATTTGGAAATATTGTTTGTACAATCAAAATTGAGTTTGAAAGACAAAGGCATAGGTTCACCATCAAGAGGAATGAGGATAACACCAGCCCCACCCCCACACTAACACTTGGAGCCATCAAAGAAGAGTGTCATTTGGTAAGCGGGTTCATCCAGGAAAGGGTAGTTATAGACTCATCTGGGAAATCAAAGTTAGATGGTTGATTCCTAGAAATAGGTGCATCGGCTAGTTGGTCAGCGATAGTTTGGCCCTTGATGGAATTTTGATGAATGAATTCGAGGTCAAGGTTGGCAAGAAGCATAAGCCAACGTGTGGCACATTGATGTTGATAGGGTTTGGCATACATATAGTGTAATGGGTTAGTATTAGTAATGAAAAAGGTTTTGTGATTGAGTAGGTAATGGAAAAGTTTGGTGGTGACGAAAACTAAGGCTAAGAATAATTTTTTTGGTGTGGGTATATCTAGTTTTGTAGTCAAGAAGGGTACGGCTTATGTAATAAAATACTTTCTCTGTGCTACTTGTTGCGATGAGTGACCCATGGCACCTAAAGAATGGTCAGTGGTAGAAATATATAAGTAAAAGGGCTGGTCATATTTAAGAGGAATGAGTACTAGTGGTTGAAGGAGGTATTTTTTAAGGCTTTGAAGGATTTATGACATTCATCATCCCATTTGAATGACACATATTTCTTGAGAAAATGATGGAATGGTTGACAACGATCAAAAATTTGTGAGATAAATGATGAATGGATTGTAACTTGCCTTGTAGGCTTCAAATTTAATAGAGATTAGTGGGTGGAGGCATTTATAGAATAGCCTTTACCCTAGCAAGATCGACTTCTATGCCACACAAAGAAATGATGAAGCTAAGGATTTTTTTGGAAATCACCACAAAGATGCAATTCTTTGGTTGAATACACACACAATACTTGATAAGATGGTCAAAGATGACCTTAAGGATGGCCATATGTTCGGTTCGATGTTTAGATTTTTCCAGAAGATCATCTATGTAATCTTCTAGTATGCGATGCATGATGTCATGGAAAATGTAAGTCATGGCTCACTGATATGTAGCACTAACATTTTTAAGGCCAAAAGGCATGAATCAATAGTATAAAGTCCCCTAAGGGGTGATGAAGGAAGTCTTGTGTTGATCCTCTGGAGCTAGTAATATTTGATTATAGCCCGATAAACCATCCATGAGAGATAGCATTTCATGGCTAGCGGTGAGATCAACTAGTTGGTCGATGTCGGTAGGGGGAAATCATCTTTGGGAAAAACAAGGTCAAGATCACGGAAGTCCCTACAAATGTGGATCCCTCCTGTCACCTTTGTGATAGGAACGATGTAATAAATCCATTGGGGATAGTAAATGGGTAGAATGAAGGAAACTGAGAGAAGGCATTGAAGATATTATTTGACCAGAAGAGCAATGTGATGATGCATTTTCCACAGATTTTTGTTTATGGGTTTGACATCAAGAATGGTTAGGATATTGTGGACCATAATTTTTGGGTCAATATCGGGAATATCGGCATAGAACCAAAAAAATACATTGTTATGGTCCCAAAGGAAAGAGGTAAAGTCTTCCTATTTAGTAGAATCTAAGGATTGGCTGATCTTTAGAATGTGCAGGTCGTCCTGAGTGTTAATGTTGATTTTGATGGTTGTTTCATTCAACATGGTTTGCATCTCAGAAGGTAACGATAGATGAATATAAGAATCTTATATACCAAGGTAAGTGAGGATGGATTCATCATCCTGACATTGAATGACATTAATAGAAGGTGTATCATCATCGATCATGTCAGGATACAAGAATGGGAGAGAAGAGGGCACCTCACCATCACATTGATAGGTTAGAGGTCCTAGGGAAATGGTGTTTACAAAAAAAAAAGTTAGGAGGAATAGATTTAGGATCTATGCACTCCATGGGTCAAGATGGTAATGTGGGCGGATGAGGTGTGGAATATTTTTTGTCTGGATGAGGTCGACATGAACCTTCTAGGGAGGTGGTGCATGAAAAACAATGTCATTGCGGTCATTGTGTTAAAATAGGTACATGAAATGACACTATGGCAGCCCTATTCGTAAAATCCAAATCTAAATCCTTTCCACGCACACCTTTGGGGAGGAAAGTGTGAGCGAAGTGGTGGTTAGTGAGGGAGTGTAGGTCGGATGAAAATGGTTGGGTTTGGGATGGAGGTTTGGGTTTATAGGTGGCCATATCAAGTCCCCCATACATTATATTAGTGTAAAGGTGGGGAGGGCCATAAGGAAAAACATCATCAATGCAGATGTCATAACTGGGGTGTTGATGTAGGTTCCCATACTCTTGTGGGTGAGAAAGGTGTCGATATTGTATAGGTGGTATTCCCTCGAGTGAGGCATTGAAAAACACCTTCTAAGGGATCAATATTTGGTATGTGGGTGGTGGGGATAGATGAATCTCTATATTATGGGGAAACAGGTGGGTCAGGTGGTAGAGGCTGCATCAACAAAGTGGGGATAGCAAGGTTAGATGTAGAAGAGGTAGTGGAAATTTTGGTGGATTGGCTTGTAGGAGAAGGTGAAGTAGGGATAGTGGAAGATGCCTTGACTAGTACAAGCACATCATTGGGCTGGTATAACATGTTATAGGTCTTGAAAGGTGACGGGTTGGTAGGGATGGTGTAATTATGTCCCTTGTGTTCAAATTTGAGGTAGTGGTGTAAATTAAAGGGACACAACCCATGGCACAGAGATATAAGGTCGGGCACGAGCAACAATTTATACTAGAACTCCCCTTCTAGGACATAGAAAATTTTGGGATAGTGCGGGGACCTACACGAATGTGGAGAATGACAGTACCCAAGGTAGAGGTCATGGTGTCATTAAAGGAGTGCAACATAACAGGGTTACCATGCATGTAATTCTTAGGTATTCATATTTCGTCATATGTGTGGGAGGAGATGATGTTAATACTAGCACCATCATCGATCATAACACATCGTATGTGTATATTATCGATAAAAAAGGAGATGAAAAGTGCGGGGTTTGGGTCATTGGATTGGAAGGGAGTAATCTCCTTATCTAAAAAGATAAGGGTGGCCACTTGGAGAGTAGGTGGAGGCATAGACGAAGATGATGACCTAGTGAGAGAGGAAATGTGGTGAGGGGTAACGATGGAGGCCATGGGCGTGGGGTCATTTGGTAAGAATTCAATAGATTGAAGGACTTTCATGAGGGCTTGATGATGTGACTCAAAGGTTTGGACGAGGTCATATAAAGACATTTTGAGAGGGGATTGATGTAGTTGTTTTAGCATTGTGTGATGTGTGACCCCATCGAAAATAGGATATGCAGGACCTCAAATGATGACTTTGGGTATGGGTGCGAGATGGTATGTTGGGTATAGGGTTGGTTGATGGGCCAGTTTCCTTTTCTTTTCCCTTGTCTTTCTGAGCACGGGTGGTAATGTGAACCATGTTAATTTGAGGGGAGGTGGATGAAGAGGGTGTGTCATGGAAGGTATAGCGGCATGAGGGACAAAACCCTAGTGGGGGATATGATCCTTGTGAAATGAGTAGGGTGCATTGGCATTTGGGTGGTGGTTTGGCCAACTCTCTTATACGAGACCATGTTAATCTCATATCTTAGGGGTGGATCGAAGAGTTGTGGAGTGGAGATTTTGGTCATTGAGTAGATAATGGAAGAAGATTTGGGGAAATTGGTGGGGGTGAGATGGGGTCCTCATCAATAAGATCATCGTCGTCAAAATTTTCTTTAGGAGGACATAATTGGACAAGGGAAGTTTTTAAATCCTTACAGTTCTCTACATCGTGTCCTAACACATGATGGTAGGCACAAATTTTAGTTTCATCAAACCCTTTTGGTTTGGGTTTGAGTGATTTGTAAGGTCTAAGAGGTGGTAATGTGATGACAGAAGTTTCAAGGATATTGGTTAAGATTTTAGTGTAGGACCCTGCTAGTGGATCATAAAGGAGGCTAATGTAGGTTTGGGTGTAGATACAACTGATTATGGAGGAAGAGGCTTTACGGGAGGGGAAAGGGTTTGTCTACTAGTTTGGTGTGTTGGAGTGGTTTTAGGTCTTGAGGGCATCGGTTTAGGTATGAGCATGGTAGAAGAGCTAGCGAAGGAAGATTTGGTTGGTTTAACTACCCTATTGGAGGGTGGTGGATTCTTAGGTTTAGGTTGTGCCTTTTTAGGAAAAGGTGACACGAGTGCACACAATGTAGAGGGAAAAGGAGATGGGGAAGAGGATGGGTTACTATATATTACCCAAAATTTTAGGTCTTGCACCACCGAACAACGTAACACGTACCCCAATGATGATACACGTCTCCTTGCAAGGTGTTCGGGATCCGGAAAAGCTCCCCAAGTGTGCGTTAACATCCCGCATTCCCTGCTTAGCCCCGTGTGCCTTATTTTTCTCTCTTCCCCTCTTTTGTTGGCATTTTTCTCTTCAATTACGAAACCACCACCACCGGCACGGTGGCGGTCCTTTACGCATTTTCCAGATTCTCTTTTAACATGACTCACGTAAATTTCAATGTTTACCAGATTTTTCACCGCCATAGGCTTGCATTAATGATTCTGGTTCCCTGGAATAGTGTTTTGCCATTGTTTATAGTTTAAGAGTTCTATTTGGTTTTTACCTTGGGTAAATCCAAATGCTATAAATAGTTGGCTTGTGCTCAAGCAAATGGCCCCTCAAATTTGCCTCTAAATTTCTCATTGCAATAGATTAGTCTTTCATTTTATTTAGAATTCTTAGTTTCTTTCATTGCATGCCTAGTTAGTGTTGTTTTGTTGTTAGGAAGCCACATATCCATCTTGTGCAAATGCTGTTGATATTTTATCCAATCCATTGGAGTAAAATAGTTTATTTTCAATAGGAATCCATTAAAGTTGTAGGTTTTGTTCTTCAAATAGGATAGTTTTAGGTTCTGGACGTTTTATGTTGCATGAATCATAATAAATCCCGCTAGGAATTACATAAGCCAAGCTCTGTACTCTTGCGCTATCCCTCTCCTACTCACATTGTATTCAGTCTGCATCCTAAGCTACCTTTGTCCCAATACCTACTTCTGTTGATGCTAGCATTACACGCTTTTTTGGATCCACGTGAACACGAAGGAACAAGGAGATCACACTAAGGGGACATAGCCACACACACCATCGGATTTGCCACTGTTCTACAGAATCCAGGTTCTAGCTTTCAAAGTTCTAATTAGAAACATATCAAATAGAGTAGCCAATCACTTTATTTCAGTCAATTTTACTTTCGATATTCCAGGGGAAGCTGTGGGGATTGATAGTTTCTAAGAAACTATGATTCATTTCTCACTTTTGAGGTAGGATCGAGAGTCTTGCAAATAGACTAGATTAATTGTTTCATTATTTAGAATAGGTTCACAGTTGCACAGATTTAAAAATAGCTATACTCGGTTATCTTGTTTGTTTTAATTTGTTATTCTAAACTGTCAATTCTAGATATATTAGATAGTTTTTCTTTAAATTTTGTTTAGTAGATAGATATATCAGATTTAGGAATATACATAGACATATTTTTCACAATTAGTTTATTTTGTCATTAGTTAGATTTATATAACTTTCTTTTGTATGACAATCACGGGACCTAGAGAGCCCAGGGAATACGTATTTGAGCCAATCATGCCCCAGCCCAATCTCATCACAGCAATAACTGATATAGATCAAAATATCAGGATCCAAGTCTTCCGAACAATGGTAAACTTACAACAAATTAGTTCCCAGTTAAGCGGGTTAAACATAGAAGACGACAAAGCACACACATTTTGGTCAAATCAACCAAACTACAGATTACCCTAGGTATATATCCACATGATTGTAGAAAGGCTTGAAAGAGAGAAAGCATTTGGTTGTGACCCTTTTTCCCATAGCCGAAGCGAGGATACTCTCACAGACATAGATACTACTAGCTTGAGAATTCAGGTTGCATAAACACCTGTAAGATACTCTGAGAAGATCACACAATTATTAATTCTGAATATAGAAGCTGAGAAAGCATATGATTACTGGATATTAGGGATTAGGGACTGATTCTGCACATGACCATAGCAGGACCACAACAACCATGAATCTACGGTTGTGACCCAAAAATCCCTCAATCCAACGAATATATTGGTCAGTATGACATTGACGCTGGCTTACGTACACTAGTATTCAGATCTACTCCACTTCCACCTATCATTATTGAATAGTTATCCTTATTAGACATAGCAGCTAACGAAGCTAGGGAATTCTGGACTAAGCCAGAGAATCACCCATAGAGTCAGATATAGTTACCAATCCACCCTATAACCTTATCTGGAAATATACACGAAACTATCCCAGGTGATTTTCCACATATTCCACAACCCATAGGCGAATCACGCCGAGATCTCGATATTAATGGAGCCTTTGAGCGGTCATCCTTTATGATCGATCTGTCACACCAGTTTAGGTTAGAAGGACCTTCTTTGCCTTAGATTCACAATTTCCACTAGTGCGTGTCAAAGAAATTAGATTTCCTAACTAGTTTGTCTGCATCCCACATGTATTCAATCCCCACCAAATTTGTCTCTACACGACCTCAAGAGGTCAGGTGTGAGGAAAAGCTACCTGTAGATTCCCACGCTCGCTTGTCATTTTTCCATCGTACAGTTACCCACGGGGTAATTGAGTTACTTGTGAAGGTGTTCAGTAGAGTTTGGGTAGAAGGTGTGAGTGGAAGGAAAGAAAGAGTCATGGACAGTGAAGTATTTATGGACGGTAGTGGTGGTATGGGTAGTAAGAGGGTTACGGGTGATAGCGGAGGTTGTGTGGGTCACTTGGGTATATTAGAGGTTCGTGATGAGGAGGTGGGTGGTTGTGTTCTTGGTTTATCGGTGGAAGGAGGTTGTTTGGCCAAGGTCGAGGGGTGAGGTCCTAGGATGGACAGAAGGGGTGAAGGTGATAATGGTGTGGTAGGCGAGGTTGGTGTATGAGGCCTAGGAGGTTGGGTCTTCTTTTTAGGGGCCAAAATAAGTTTAGTGTTAGTTTTGGAAGATGTGGCTAAATCTAATTTGATGGGTGGGTGAGTAAGGTTTGATGTCGGTATGACCCCTAAGGTGGTGATGGGTTTAGATAAGGGAGATGATATAGGAGTGGGTAGGTGTTTGGGTATGGATGTAAGTTGGGTTGTGGGTAGAGGTGTGAGTTGGGCTATGGTTGGTGACATGGAAGGTTTTGTAATAGTCATGGTTTTGTTTAGTTTGGTCACTTGAAACACTTTTGGATAGATAGTGGAGGTGTTGGTGAGTAAAAACTGCATTTGGGTTGAAATGGGAAGTAGAAGGCATCCCCAAAGTAAGGATCTATCAACATAGTCTAGGTGATCAACCAAGTGTGAAAATGGTACTATTGTTTTAGGTGGGGCCAATGTGGATCGAGTATAAATCCCCATAAAATGTGTTTGAGAAACAGGGAAATGGCTAGCCTCAGACTCTGTGGGTAAGAGAGCTAAAAGCATATCAACAGGATCTTGAAGGTCTAATGGTGAATGGTCATCTAAAGGCAAAGGGATTCCTACAAGATCCTCTATAGATGGGCTAAATGAGGTTGAATCTCCTTGTGATAGTGGAGGTTTTGGACACGTATCTCCTATGAGTAGGGGAGATGCCACTGAAAACTACTCAAAAATTTAAGTGGTCAAAGGAAATGGGCTAATTCTAGGATCTTCCACGGTGAGGGAGAGAATGAAGGGGGTTCCTCTGTGGGTGGAGGAGTAGATGAAATAGGTTCTTGTGTAGGTAGAGGGGCTCGAGATAAGATTTTTTTATGGAAGGAACATGAGGCAATTGGGAAGTAACTGGTATGTCATCGAAAATAGCATGGACCTCGTGGACATTGTTATCATTGTTTGAAGTGTCACCAGCTTGGTTGGAATATGGGGCATGATTAGGGAATGGCTTCTTGAAGATATGTAGGTTTTGGTTAGCGGGTGCATTCGGGCTATCCAAGACTAGATCTCTGTTGTCTAACATTTCTTGGATGATATTCTTGAAGGTGATGTAGTTATTGTCACTATGACCTTTGACATGATGATAGTTGCAAAATTCATGTTCTTTATACCATGCGGGCATGGGGCACTCAGGGTCAAAACCAGTGTGTGGTTTTATAGGTGGAAGGGTAATGGCACTAGCTTTAACAAGCTTTTCCAAAACGAAGCATAAGATTCTCCTATTGAAGTGTACTTTTGTTGTTCTCATCGAAATGGAAAGCTTGGATGGGAGAGAGATTAGAAGGAGGTTTGGCTGGGTTTGATTGATGAGGGGGCCAGCCTTGAGAACTATGACGTTGGTAGATCCTTTGGGTTTTGAATAGTTGTTTTAGGGTTTCAAAGATGAAGAAGCATCATTTGATTTGAACATGATGTTCTTGTTATGAAGTTGAATTTTCTTCTCTTCGATAGCATAAATTTCCAATTTTCGTGCCATGGTGAATGCCTCATCAAAAGTGCGAAAGGTATGCACCTACAGGGTTGGTGAGATGTTTCTAGCATAAGCCTGAGTAAACAAATCTATGAGTTTAGTTTGAGTTAATTGAAATGTGAGCTAGTTAATCGGGTTGCGGTAGCGGGGTGAAAAAAGTCGGTGATAGACTCATCGTCATACTATCGTGTGGAATAAAGATCACCATGTTGACCTTCTTAACAATTTTGATTGAAAAGTGGTCTAAGATGCCTTGGGCTACCTAATTAAACGAGTAGATGGAGTGTCTTGGTAGCCCACTGTACCAGTCTAATGCAGGTCCTGTCAAAGACATCAGGAAGGTCTATAGGAGTAAAGTGTCATCATGGGTGATGAGGTAACACCCATGTTTTAAAGATCGAAAATTCTACTGTGGGTCTTCTTTACTATTGAAATGGTTTAATTTTGAAATTTCCCAATGTACAGGGTAAGGGTGAATAGGGATGGATGGATGAATGGGCTCATTACATATTTCATCATAGGTGAGAGAATTACGTGAGTGAAACCGATACTTCTAGCGTCTCATATATTTTCCATCATTAATTTGATGAGGTCATTGGTAGGTTGTTGTGGAAGGGCTTCTCCTATGGCATAGGAGGGATGATGTTGAATATGGGATGTCGGTGGCATTCCAACGTATGGTGATTTTGAATAGGGAGGTTGAGAATAGGGGACCGACATAGAGGGCATATATCCGAATGGATGATAGGCGAGATAGGGGGTTATTGATAGTATGTGTATGTGGGTGGTATGGTCGCAGTGAATCTAGTAGCGATTAGGGGTAGAGATTATGGGATAAAGAGGACAAGATTCGGAATGGGGTAGGGGTCATCGACCCACGAGTGGTTATGTTGCAATTTGCATCTCGTGAGACAATGGGTGTGGATGAGGTTATGATATAAGTGATTGATGACGGGACAATAGATACTATAGGTGAGGCCGATCTGCGATGTAGCGGTCATAGCGGTATGGGGTCTAGTGTGAAACAACTAGGGGTAAATCGAGTGAAGGTAACGCCACATTATTAGGGGCTCTACGAAGTGTGATGGATATAGGCATGACATATATCAACCGACTTTGAGGAGTCTCGGGTGGAAGAGTGGGAAAGGTGGAACTATAAGGCCGCTTAGATTCTCAAGTTGAGGATTTGTGTGAATTCCTCATCACTTCCAAAAATGGTGGTAGGTAGGTTTGGATCCATGGGTGACAAGACAAAGGGTGAAGAAGGACTAGGTAGGAGTGGTTGACAACTTGTGTGGAATATAAGAGCATTAGCTTGATTTTGAGTCAACACCATGTAAATGGATGTATATTAGGTGATGTTGTATCTTGCAGATGACATAGAGGGTAGTGGGAATGAATAAAACATGTGTTTATGGGTGGATTTGGGTAATGTATCAGCTGAGATTCAACACAGGTAACCGATGATGGTTAAAGGTGACCGATACTAGTTCGGGGGTAATATAAGTCTGTTAATGTGAGACGGAAATAGTTTTACCAAATGAAGCAAAAATTGGTGACGGTCAGATGAACAAGTTGTATGATGACTATTTATCAAAGTATAGAGAGTACAGACTCATAGGAACTTTGACAACAAAGAAAATGAAATAAGTGTTCTTTGGGAAATTTAACCCAAAATAATAGAAAACCGATGCGGTTAAACAAAACCAATGTCAGTCAGGGGTAACTGATGTTGGTTACTTATGAAAATTGGAAAAATGTAAAAAAATGGATTGTTGTGAATTTTAGTGAGATAAATAATCAACCCAAAGGTCTGGAGATGATGCAATGAAGTCCTGACACACTCAAAAGAAGTTAGAATACTCCAACTATGATTGTGGAGTGTGCAAGGAAAAAGAATGGAAAAATGGAGAAATGTATCCTCACACCTCAAAATGCATGTCAATCAAATGCTAAAAACATGTACCTAACAAGTGATTTTTAATGTGTTGAGCTTATGTTATTTAGAAGACTAACTCATGAATTTAGAATAGAGTTTTTAGTGAGGAATGCTTCCTACGAAGAAGGATATCTAAAAGGAGAGGTTTTAGGTTATGTTATGGTAGGGCGGGCCATCCTCTAAGATAATGACTTGACAGAAGTAATGAGATGGGGAGTACCTGCCAATCCTCTAATCATGTGATCATTGATAGGTGTTCTAGGTAAGATGTTGTTTAAGAAAGATGTGTATATTTAAATTTTGTGTAGTTTGGTGTGTGTGTGTGTGTGTGTGTGTGTGTGTGAGAGAGAGAGAGAGAGAGAGAGAGAGAGAGAGAGAGAGAGAGAGAGAGAGAGAGAGAGATGTTTTTCTACATTCTTTGTGTCAACCATCAACTGGGCATGAATTCCAGTATATAGGTTGCCCTCATTTTAATGTGAGCTAAATGCAGCAAATCATAATGTAATGTAATCGTTTTAATCCCAAATCAAAAACTTGCGTTCAATGAAGCAAATGGTGAATAAGAGAGGGTATGCTCTTTTACTAAATGCGAAAGAAAGAAACAAGAATGACTCTTTTTAAATGCACCAAGAGAGATGTTTCATTTAGAGCAATTTAGAAAGAAGAGAAGATTACTAAAGAAGAAGATTTATGTGTAATCCTTTTAAAGGGAAAAAAACACACAACTTTTGCCTAGGAATGAAGAAAATGCAATAGAACCCCTAATGGGTCCCACCGAGCGTGCCAAAATGTTTCATCATTTTTTTACTTTATTGAGATGAAACAGATAGAGGTAAGGGCTAAGGTGGAATACATGTTTATGCTGGGTAGTTGATGGTTGTTGCGTGTGTTCTGACTTCTCAATCCAGTACTGACTGTAGGAGCTTCCTTTTGGCTAGGAGGAACTACCTGAAATAGAAAACAAGACCACAAAAGAAGAGTTAAATAATGAATGACAGTGGAATGCCTAGCGTTTGCTAGATCGAGAAGTTTTATACTCCTAGATGGCTTTCAATCCATTGTTTAAATCAAATTAATGTGAGAAATAAGAAAAATCCTATTGTAGTTGATATGATTTAGGTATCTCATTCAAGCACAATAAGAAAATCTAATATAACAGGCTAGGCTATAGTCAGATCTGAAGGGTAGGTAGGTGTCAGGTTACTAGAACTAGTCAAGGTTAGGTTTTGGGTTGTTTAGGTCACTTGGTAGTAGGTTATGTGGTTTTGTTATTGGTAAAGGTGTAAAACACAGAGACCGACATCATTCTAGTACAATTGGTGATGATTTAGGAGAGACCGATGATGGTCATGGGTAACCGGTGTCGGTATAGTCGAGTGATAGTAGTTCAATTAAAACCTTGTTATAGAGTCTGGGTGAGGTTAGATAGAGCTAAAGGAGGGGATGAAAAGGTCTGTGGGAATGTTGAGAACACTCAGAGAGGTGGAAGGGCCAGGATAGGTGATCTGATAAAGGGGTGGGTGAGGTTTTTATTTTGTCGAAAGTAGACTATGGAGGAATGGGAATTTTAATGGAAGAATGATAAAAAAAGGATAAAAAATCTATGGGTAGAATAAAAATAGAAATGATTAACGATAAAACACTTACCAAAGTGTTGCGGGTCTAATGGTTGGGTGGTGATGATGATCAGTAGGTGGGATGGAGCTTGGTTCAATAGTGATGCCTCCTATAATGTCATCGTGAGTGTAATGCTTCTTGATCTATCCTAGTGTCGTGTATGGATGTGTGGGTGTGTGAAAAGACTCTGTTTTACTTACATGCATCTCTCTTTTCATCCTCTTGCTCTCATAATGTGCCAACCAAAAACAAGATTGCTAAGGTGAATAAATGGTAACCGATGATGGTTATTGGTTGGCCAGGAGCCGGTTTAGGGGTGACCAGCATCAGTTAAGGTGGGATTCCCTAGCTTTACTAAAAATGATAGATCTCTCTAATTTATTAGGCTAGGTTGGTTTTTCTCGTGGATCGATGGAAGATTCCCCTCTAATTAGAGGGAATGTGGTTAGAGAAATTTTAGGCATGTGCTTTTAGGGTTAGACAAAATCTTATCTCATTAAGGCAAGTAAGATGTGGTCTTAGTTAATTATGGAAACATACCAAGAATAGGTATAGGGTGAGGTGGCTAGGTGAGGTGTTTAGGTGAGGTGGAAGTTTAGCTTAATTAAAATAATTAAGTAATGAATTTTGTGAGGATGGGTATTAATTAAAATAAATTAATATTAATGTTGGGTGGAAGGGGCCATGGTTAGGTAGATATGTTTGAGTTGGTTATTTGATGGGGGCCAAGGGGAGTGTGACCCAATTGTGGTGTCTACAATTTCATGGTTATGACATGTAGCTATCACCTTTTTGTGATCTTGATTCCTCGGGATATGATTGGCCCATAATTTGATTGATAATATTAGTATACCATGGACATGCAAAGTGATGGGAGGATTTTATTCTATAAGGAATACACATTCATTAAGGAAATCTAATGATTCAAAGGAAATTTAGGACATTGGGAGTTCCCTAAATCTCCCTAAAACATAATAGAGTGGTAGAGAATTCAATGCAAGTTCCATTGGTACCTAGAACATAGAAAATGAACTTCGTATGCTCAATTTATGGTTGGTAAAAAATTAGTCGCAATTCGGACTCGACATAGTCAAGCTGGCCAATGTGGTAGTGAAATGTGGTGGCAAAAACATGCATAAGGAAAGGACATTTTTTTGTGACACCGGTATTTGAAACTTGTATTCGGATAGGTGGACCCCACTTTTTATTCGCGAGGGCCTTCACCTAGTTTGGCATACTCTTTTCATGGAGGGGTGCCTTTGCCATCATATCGTATTTTTCCACATGGTGGGTCCAGAGGCACCCACTATTACTATTGCAATAAGCCAACTAAGGAGAGCTCACTATTTCCCTTGGTGAGTTATAATATTGTAGGGAGAGATTATACATATAAGAAAAATCAACACATAGCTTGGTTCATGGTTGTATTGTAACATTCCCATTTTATAACTTTTAGAAACAAGTAATTTTTTTATAAAAAAATAATGTTCCTTGATCTAAATTCATAATTTAGATCACACATTCTTTATAAACCATTCAAATAACAGATAACCATATGTAGTTTGTAATGACATGGTGTCTTGCCCGATCTATTCATTTCATGACTCGATAAACTACCGATCTATTCATGTTAAACATCAAGTATTGAATATTTGGTTCTTCTTACCCTGTTCGAGTATTGAGTGATCTATCTAAGGATCCTATCTGAATATTTGTTACCAATATTCATCGGCATCACGAGCCTTAGACTAGGTGATATAGGAAAATGCAACCAGTAGCTTGCGATACTTTGGCCAAAGATTTCTAACATACTTGTTTGTATTACTATTCCTTGACGACATACTTGTCAATCCAGAATACATCCTTCACCCCACTCTATTGTTATATAGAATTTCCTTTACTGACTTCCGTCAATCCACTTGCCCAAGGTTTAACCCTAGTTCGAGATAGCAAAATATATTATAATAAGGGGAGGATCCCAAAACTTAGGGTAAGTTGGCACACTGGGTTGACCTAAGTCAACCCCATGTGCCAAGTACCCTGAGTTTTAGAGGACTACTCCATATCTTAACCATGCTATAATCGGGATCTAGAGACAAAAAAAGATCAAGTCCAATGTGTGTAGATCTAGATGATCAATATAGAAGGGTATTGCCACATGTCGAATGCATCAGTGTATACTCAAGAAGATCCTAATCTTCTCAAAGGTACAGCCCTGTAGTTAGCATGTGCTAGCATCCTACAGAACAATCTCATCGAGATGTACATACCAAAGGAATTTATTAACTTTTTAATTAATTTGGATTATTTAAACAGATTTCAGCCACCTACCTAATCCCTAATCCAAGATTCCAAAAGTTCTTTGCTAAATTGATTCATTTAGCCCTTTAAGAACTTTGTTATATTTATTACAAATTTTACTTTTTGAATACATAGTTAAACCGTCAGTTAAGCATAACTACATAGTGTTATAATATTTCATATGTAAAAAGTACATTAAATTTTTAGAAAGTTCAAGTACTGAGAAGATATCTAAAATAAATTAGACTTCATAACAAATGAAGTCTGATAAATTGAAGTCATGTTATCAAATCTATATGATTTATGAACAATTATGAAAGATGACGAGTCTTTCATTATATGTATAGCGTTAGGGTTTATTCTACCCCTTGATCACTTTTTTTTATAATGTATGTTCATCCTACTTTGCATTACTATGATTTATAGTTTATATAATGAAAATCACATTCTACAACTTTTCAAGTTGTATCATAAGTAGGGAGATTGAACTTAATCCCTTGATCCAATCTTATTAAAATTTAACCATTTAACATATAAATAATATGAAGATTTGACAACAAGATGGAACCCATCTTTTTCATACAAATGCAAAATAATTTACACAACCAATACTGGTAATCTCCCACCTTTCAATTTATCTTTATAACCATTACATTTACAAAACTTATGCATTTAGGTAAACTACATAACAACTGTATTAATTATAAAAGAATACTACTTTTCTTTTCCAATACAGTCTCAAGAACAAATCAGAGTTCATCACAAGAAATAGACTTAAATCAGCCAATGTATCATGTAAGTTTTGCCTTCTTTATCACTTACAAAGTCCATCTGCAAAAATTGCTAACACGGGTCAGTTCAATGAACTGAGCATGATAAGCACTAAGCCTTAAAAAGAAGTGCATTCCAATAATTGTTCCATTAAAACAACTCTACTTTAATGAGACAATTATTACATCAAATAATCAATATATCAAAAGCAACGAAAAGAAGTACACTATAAACAATTAATTTTACTTCCATGAAAAGGAACAAAATATTATCTACCATTTCAACCCTACAAATAGAGTCTAATTGATCCCATCAATTATCCTTAGACAAACAACATATTATAACATCTCATTGTTCCCAATCTGCCATAAAAGAAATCAACATTTGCTTCAAGAAAAAGAACAGTTTAGAGCATGGTTCATATTAAGATGACTCATCTATCTCCTAAACACAAGAAGAAGAAGAACCATTACAATTCATGCCTAAACACAACACATCCAAGAACAAAACAAATTCAAAACATGATTAAACTATTTCTCCCAAAAGACTATTACCTTAAAATTTTTAACAATTAAGATATTCATCCGAGAAAAATTTCATTTAATCCAAGAAGAATAGAGGATCAATTGGTTTTACCTGTAAGTTTTAAATCTACTTTTAATATAGAAGTTAAACTTTTGGAGATTTGAAACAACGTTCAAATATCAAGACAAACTCATACAGGGTTACTCTCTACTCTTCATCATCCAAAGATAATTCTGAAAAAGATAGAGTGCCAGAGACAACTCACTCATCTCAAACCAACAAGAAAGGCCCTACAAAACAACAGTCTACCAACAAACTGACATTTACAGTTCAATAAAACCAAATAATATAACCTCTTCCAACATCATTTCTACAAATGATTGTGCAAAGGAAGACCAAACAACTCATACTGGTATCCCAAGGTCAGGTTTCATTTTTGCATTACAAAAAGAATAACCAATTCTTGGTTCAACAAATTATAATACAAAAACTATTAGAACAAATTCAAGTAATCCCTCCATAACAGTATACGGTACTAAATTACTAAGTTCTTCTCATAAAAGAAACTCAGAGTCTATTCTAAGAGGTCTGAGATACAAGTTTCCTCGGACTGAGAGAAAGGGCTACTCCCAATTAAATACCATCAACATCTCAGGAAAGAAGAAACAGTTCTTAAACTGAATTAACAATTTTATTCATCAAACGAGAACATTTTTCCTTCGATATCTTGGAGAGTTTTCCCCACAATAACCCAATTATTCTCCCAATTTTACCTTGAGCAAAAACTTGACAAAAGAGTTGTAATTTTTAAAAATGTTTATAACAAATAGAACACAACTCCAAAGTTCCTAGAACAGAGTCAACACAAGTCCTAACAAATTTTAGATCTATACAATACACAAAACGAATGTAAATGAAAATACAACTTCCATTAACAGTCTAAAATTCCTCTACATAAAATGTAGGTATAGAGCCATAAACAACGTCATCAAGGCCCTGATTTTTTTCCAAAATACAAACACGGGTTCAACACAACAAGTGACTCCTACATGAGTTCAAATCAAATGTGAAGTCCAAAACTAACTCAATGGAACTAAGGTTTCCCACAAAGTTCAAAGTCCACATAAATAATAAAACACAAGTGTCGTGTACATTACAACCTTGCATTAACAGTAAAAATGATCACTAGAGAAATACACAGACTCTAATCCATTTATAGACTTCAACAATAGTCTAGGTCATTACAAGTATAAAAATCACAATCCTTAAGAACAAAAGTTCTCTAACAATAGTTCAAGAAAACACGAGTAATAAATTACGTGTACAGGATCAAATACAAACTTCTAACAATAGTTTAGAGCTACCTAGGTCTCCAAACTCCAGTTCAGAACAACAAAAAGCTCCTGCATAGTTTTATAAGAAAACACGAAGTCCAAATACTAGCTCAAGTAGGACTAGGAATTCCCACAGAGTACAGAGTCCACACAAGTAACAAATATGAGTGCTTTGTAGTTACCAATCTACAATAACTATTTCAAATTTCAAAAGAATGTAAAACACGGTTGCAGATCCCAATATTTTCTCTCAATGAAACTCAAGTTTCAAATCTAAAACGAGCTTGGATACAAGCTCCATTAATACACAAGTTCAGCTCAAGCTCACGATCAACAAACACAAATTCCAGCAAGTTTAGATAGAACCCAAAGATCTCCAAACTCTGAACCACATTTAAATAGCAACGAAGATTTATCTAAACAAATTACTTCGATTTCCCATTCTAAATGAAAAATCCAAGTTACAGAGATACGTTTATGCATGCATTCTTATTTTTAAGAACGGTACATGGTAAGTTTCTAAATAGAACTCTACCATGAAATTCAAAACCAATAACACAAATTTAATAAACTCCACAAGTCAATAACTAGACAAAGTAAGGGATCTAAGAATCTCATAGAGCAGAATTGTTTTAATGAAACATTTATAAGAGAGAAAAAGATCTTAAAGTTTAGAGCCTATCATGTCTGATAGCGCTTCTACCAAGTCGAAGAGAACCTCCAACCGAGCTCAAAACTTCTCTTTTTCTCCATGAAAAATCAAATAACCATGTTCTTTTTCCACCATGCCTCCTATATATTCCATGAACTGAAACTAGGTTTAAAACCTCAAAAATAGCCATCAAGTGTAGTTCTATCTGCTGGTTCGAAAAACTAGTGAGCATGCAGAGTGAAAATTGCAAAACATGCAAAGTGAAACAACCACATACCAAACCGTTTGCATGCCTTCCAAGGTAGTTTGAGCACGAAGACCAAAAACAATTAATTCCCTTAACTCCTATTTTCCCACCTATCCTCCTTTGCCACCGCCTCTCATGCTTAGTTATTGCCAAATCAAATCTAACAAAGAATTCCATTTTAGTGGAGCCTCCACCTAAGCCTCTACCAAATTCACTAACCCCTACCAAAGTTGGTAGTACCTCCAAGTAATTAAAACCTTATCAACAATTTTAATGCCTTGGAACCGTCACCTACCATGTATGTGACCACCTAATTCCCCATTCAAACCCATTAGTTTAGGGTAGATTATATTGTTTAGGTTAGACCTTAGGTAATTTGTATATATATATATACCTTAGGTTATAACCCAAACAACAATTACCACAATAGGTCTTAACACATAGCCTAAGGTAGTTTCCACTTAGGTTAGATTAATTTTTCATTATTATAGTATTAAGCATTAGGTTAGATCATAATATAACCCGGTAGTATTAGTTTCTAGGTAAACTTTTAATAACATAGAAACCTTTCCAAATTCCTTAGCACCAAGCTTAGGTTAGGATGCCAATCAACCAAATCAAAGTGGAATAGAAAGCTTTAGGTTAAAATAGGAATTCTGTTACGTAACATAGTTTAGGTAGTAATTATTTTTACCTATCTTAGGATTCCAGATCTTTCCTATGCCATGAATAGCTATGGTTAGTTTGCGTCAACATTGTCCTGGTAAAATCGAACTGAAAAGATCCAAGCATGACATACCATTGAATAGAACATGTTCATACAACAATCAAAGAACTAGTATCTGTCATAGTTCAGTCATATGTCTATCAATTCTGGAATGTTGATTTACCATTCATCCTTCGAGAAGATTTTAAAACATTCCTTGGATCATGATGATTGATTAGTAGAAAAGTTTACAATTCTTAAACCAGATTGTAATCCACCTACAAGAAAAGAAAAAATGGATTTAAGGAAGCCATTCCAATTTAGTCAAAGGATCTTAAGAACAGAAGATGATTTATCCATATCAAGCATGATCTCCAAAATTCAAAAGAACACATCTTTATAAGGAAAATCACATGTCAACACTTGAAATGTAAAGGAGGAAAATAACAACTGTCAAGGGTGTTACATGCTCCCCTCCTTAAAGAATCATCATCCCAATGATTACACTTTTTTTAACAATATAAATTAGGAAAATGACTTCATTCACTTCTTTTACCACAAGTCTAAATATATTAGAATATTATAATTCAAGAAATCAACATTAATAGCTGTTTATCCAAATCAATAAATTTTTGCCCAAAACGGCATATTTAAAGTCATATAAAGATAAAATCATAAATTTTATCTGTCATGAAAAAAAATCAATTTCGTTCAAATAGATAAGTAAAACCAATTTTTATATCTTCTAGATTTTCCCAAGTTGCACTCTCTTCGTTAAATTGGTCCCATTGGACCTTACATTGACTTATTTCTTGATTTCTTAAATGCAACTGGTGAGTTTCCAGCACTTGAATGGGTTTAACCACAATTATTCCTGGGTCTTGGACCTGCAAGGAATTCTAATTTAATACATGTGACAAATCTGAAACATATTTCTTAAGCAAGGAAATATGGAAAACATCATGCATTCGTGACAAAGCAAGAGGTAATGCTAAACGATACGCTACAGGGTTGATTACTTCAACTATCTCAAAAGGTCCCACATAATGAGGTGATAACTTGGAAGCCTTGTCAAAAGGCACCATTTTTACATGGTGATTTTGCAAAAATGGAGAAGATGTGATTTAATAAAAATGGGCTACATAGATAGAAGAAGAAGACGAGAGACAAGAAATTAAAAATTAAGAAGACCACCCACTTATTCAACCACCAAGGACCAATCAAAATTTAAGTGTGTAGACCCAACATGGACACCACCGACTTTTGTAGAGCCCATACCTAAAATGGCCACAAGTTTTTTTGCTTTTTGCCTAAAAATACACTATGTGACCCATAAATAAATTTAACATGTATTACTCTTCAATACCTTTCCAATGATATAATTTTTGTCTCATTTGGTAACACAGGTCAAAATTTATGAGCATTTGAAGATTGCATGTTGATCCACATAGGTGAAGGTTGGGAGGATGTCAAACTTAGATCCAGTGGTACGAGATTGGGGATAAAAATATACAAAATTGTGAAACTATAATAAATAACCATGAAATGCCAAAAATTACAAAATTGCTAAAAATCCATGAAACTATGAAACTGTGAAATTTCGAAACTCCCCAAAAACCGTAAACAACCTAGAAACCGTGAAACTCCACCGAAATTGTGAAACTATCCTAAAGCTGTGAAACTCTGCTAAAACTAATTTTTTAACTAAAACTATGAAACTCTATTGAAACTATGAAAATTTCCTGAAATTGTAAAACTCTGTTGAAACTACGAAACTCTAGAACAGTCCCAAAATCTTGAAAACTACAAAACTTCCTCAAAACTCTAAAATATGAAAAATATGTAAATTTTGAAGGATTTTTTTAGTTTTATGGGGAAAAGGTGATTTCTTCTATCAGGTGAATATGTTTTGGAAGATTCCTTAGTCCTTAAAATATGTGAAAAATAAAAATTTGAAGAATTTAAGGGGAAACCGATCTTGGTTTCCAAAAATGGAGTGTGAGCTCATTTTGGTCAACAGAACCACCATACACCATTTACATTAGCACTACTTTGAAGAGGTCTCAAACTACACATTGTTATCCACCTACCATGTGATATTTAGATAGATAAATCATATTTGAAATTTACTTTGAACATGTTTGCTTTGACTTCTCTCTTGCTAAAATACTTGGAGAGAGGATGTTTGAGTACTTGTAAATGAGATATATGGCTTCCTTGACCTAATTTATAGATTTAGACCTGATGTGGGTGCTTCCTAATGAATTTAGATGTGTTATTGTGATATTTAGGGAGATTTGGATTCCTTTTACAAGTGTATGAAGTGAGTTCTCTAGTACTTTACTTTAGGAGTTCTTGATTAGCAAAAGAGGTAGTTTCTACTTCCTTATATAGGGGTTATGTAGATGATATATCTAAGAAAGGACGACCTATATGAATTATAAGACATGATGAAAGATGTAAATTTGAAAATGTAGTTAGAAGACATGTAGGTCTATGAACATACACATAGGTCAACACCAGATATAAATTCTTGACCAAACTATATGGTCTTGAATGGGAGAAAACAATATGCTAAATGATGTTTGGAGTTGGTAAAATGATGTCTTTCTCTTGATTTTGAGCATTGTATTCTTATATTGTGTTGACATTTTAGTGTGTAAACATGAACAAGCTAAATGATGGACCTTAAAAATCACTAAGTGGGAATGCATAAGTTTTATTTATCATAATAAGAATGCATAGCCAAATCAAGGTTGTTAAAGAAAAATTACCAAATCTAAGTGTCTATATAGTCCATCTTATGGTTTCCTTATTTCAATCATTGACTGATTTCCTATTCTAGACACCTATAATTTAGCTCCAGCAATTTAAATACTTAAATTACACTAATTATACCCTTTCCCGCAAATTGACGATATATAGTCAATATAGCACATTTTATCTTCTATCGTTGTTAATTAACTACATTACGCTAGTTAATTGGCCCTTATATCTAGAAAAGATGAAAATTAATGACCTTCTGTTAATTAAACCCCTTTTTACTTGAATTAATTAATTATTCTTAATTAATTAAGTTTCCTCTTCTATTAGATCAATAAATCATCATTTATTTGATTAAACCCTTCTTACCTCCTAAATCATAATAATTATTCTTCTAAAAAGATTCTATAAGCTTGATCACCTATTATTTAATCACTTTGGTTAATTAAAAAATACCCTCAAATGCCATGAGTCATTAAAGGAAAAACTAAACTCTCCTAAGGCTGACTCAACCCTCTTTCAACCATGATCATCCCTGACTAACTCAACCTTGCTATTGTCCCACATGTAAAGGGATGCAAAGATTCTTTTATCCATTTGGATATATAAGGATCCTTCCTCCGACCTTTCCACTCTCACTTAAATGACCATAGAGCCTATGTTATAGCCATTTTATCATTTTAGAGCATTCTTCCATTAGAGGATCTAGTTATCTTCATTTCTTGGATTCATCCATCCAAGTTTTAAGTCATGTGGAGATATGTCAAATAGTCTTGTAGCCATGGATTGACAAGACTCCATTCTTAAAACCTTATGATTCAAACATACAATCAACCATTTTTATTTCTAAGGATCTAAATAGGTTCATTCCATTTATTAACATTTAATAGAGATAGAGATTAATTACTTAGCATATTAGTTTGGATGTGTATTCATATTCTAATGAAAATATGTTGGTTGATTAGTCTTATTTAAGATCTAAGCATGATGGTGCATAGATTTTAGTTTATCTTTGATTTATAACTACTAGGTGTTAGTTCTAATTATCTTTACATAGCTAATTAATTCTTGCACACATTTGGCATCTCTCATTTCTAGTGTATACATCATTTTCCAGTGTACATGATATTATGTCCTCTATGTTTTTCTAGCTTTCTACTTGGTGGCACATATGCTAGATCCCGAGTGTACATGTTCATACTTCAACATACCCATATGCTAGTGCTATTTCTTTGACCATTTTTTTTGTGATTGTATACATCCAAAGGATAGCATACACAACTCTCTAGCCGCGTAGCCATTATCTCACTATCAGTTTCCACATAGGCACGTGCATGTCCTGAAGTGGGTGTACACACCCAAAGTTGAGTGTAAAAATCACATTTCAGATTTGAAATTTAATTTAAAATTTGTAAAAACGTGTTTTTGGGATTTATTGACTCCTTGCAGGTTTTAATTGAAGATTAACTTTTGTTTTGCAGGGTTTATTTACATGTTTTTGCTAACTTGATTTGATTTTTTTAAAGGGTAAATGAACATTTCATTCTTAATCATAAGATTGGATTCATATATTCTCTTCCCTCACACCTTCTAGGTGATCTTTGGAATCAGAAAAAATTTCTATATCTCTTTTTTATTTGAATTTTTTTGAAAAGAATGTCAAATTTGGTTAAAATGAACAAATTTTACGTTAAATAGATTACTTTCCATTATTGATTTCGTAGTTGGATTTTATATCATATATGCTCTTATCTTGCATCCTAAGACAATCTTGAGAATTAGAAACGCAGCGTTCATCCTATTTATGTGCATGGAAGACTACTAAATCCATCTTTGTTGGATCTATCATGTAGAGTGACATGGTTGATCCCAATCTCTCAAAACACTAAAAAATTCTAAAAATAAATCATAAAATAGTTCAAAAATACAAAAAAATGAGAAAACATTAAAAAAATAAATTCAAATGTATAAATATCAAACATTACATTCGGTGTATTGTGTACGAGATGGATGTTCTTTCATCACTTTATTTCATATTCCTCTACAATTCATCTGCCATTTTCATCCCTTTGATTTTATTGTGGTTAGCCTATTCTCATGAATTTTGTGACATTTATCTCTATGGTATTTTTTGACCTTGGTCTTTCATCACCTTGGTAAATTAAAGAATGACTGACCTCTTAGAGATCTTATCACAATTCTCATCTAATAAACTTGTGAAGAACTTTTGGATGTATTTGTTAACACAAGAGAATGTTGCTAGCATAATCACTTCCATATCCTTCCATCGAGCCATCGGTGGTTCTTAATCCTTTGTCAAAGAAGAGAGCTGAAATAAGTTTACAGGAAGCAAAATAATCAAAATCAATCAATCAAAAAGCAAAGGCAAATTGATATATAACTCTCTATTAGGGGTATTTCTAATAAACTATACCAGGATATGGACACAGAATGGCAGTAGAGAAATGTTGTGATTATAATCAAATGCATCTTTGGATGGGCTATGGATGCAGGCAGGCTGGTAGCGAGCAATGTATGACTCTCCCTCCACCCTTCATTAATAAATTGTCTTTCAAAATCAATCATTCCTACATGTGGATAGTATCTTCACATGTTTTCTATCAACCCTTTCTTATAAGAGGTAATCCATTTCCATGTGCACACATAGGATATCTATTGAGAAAATAGGATTAGTATGTTACCATGTTTTGTTTATACTTGGTTCAAACTCTTGCTTTAGTGCATGTCTTGTCTCATGATTTGTGCCTTGGGATAATCACTTTTTCATCAAATTCCCTCTAAATATTTTCGAGCATCATTTTTTCTTCAAAAATCATTTATAACATCTATGTGTATAGGATGTCCTCTTTTCCATGTTTGTAGACACTTTTTCCCCTTTTAATAAGACAATTTTCTACTTCCTTTATGTCATGTGTTTCTTAGCCACTTACTCTAGGGCATACTTTCTCCCTCATGATTGAACCTATTCGATATTGTCTCCGATCCCCCTTTAGTACGTGAGGATTTTTACTTTGAATACTCCCACCTACTCACTAGGTAATTTTCACATATTCACTTTCTTATGCATACGTATGGCATTCGACCTTGTACATCCCATCTATCACTTTGGGCATTCACAATCCTTTGTCTTCCTATATGTTGGGCACCTAAAATATTGACTAAGTGCATTAAGGCACATGGGCGTGCAAGGCCTAGGTTGAAGGATGGACGCGCAAGAAGAAGAAGGCATGCAGGAAGGGTTTTAAAAGGGTCGTGTTATGCACTCGTAGGATAAGGTTGTAACTACGCAGAGAGGACCACACATAATTTTAGTGTGGGGTAGAGTAAGGTGGAAGAAATTGAAGTGTGAAGTGCTAGGAAGGATTGCGTTGGAAAGCCGGTTAAATGACCCTTTGAAGGAAGTGCATGAGAGGAAAGGTGAAAAAGGATGGTTGGTACTAGGGTAAGGCTACATTGTGTATCCACATACAAGAGAGAACCATGTACAAGAGAGAAAGAATTAAAAATGCAATACGAGGTAGGCGAGAGTAAAAATCATGATAGAAGAAGTGCCTTCAAGACCTTTGGTTATGCGCACGCAAGAGTCTCTTATAGAGAAGGATTGGTTGCATGCCGAAGGTTGGAGAATTTTGTACGTAAGGTTGGGCATGTGAGTTAAGGCATTAAAGATGTGTTTTGTTTGAAAAATATGCATTAAGTGTTAAAGTATGGTGGTAGGTGAAGTGGTATTTAATGCTAAAAGTAGGAAAAACTATAAATAGAAGGTTGGGAACTTCATTATTTACTTTGTAATTACAAAGAAGGAAGAACTTTTATGAACTAGGGTTTCTAGAGTTGATCCATGTGAAGAAAAATTGGAGAAATTTAACCAGTGAGTGACTAGTTTGGATCTACAAACTAGGAGGGAAATAGTTCATGGGCATAGAGAGAATTGTGGAGAAGCACCTTTGTCTTGTGAAGGAGATATTCCATTTAGGGTTTGACAACTAGGGCATGGGTTGGAAAGGAGTTTCTTCAAAAGTTTGAGATCTAAACTTGGAAAGGCTAGAAGAGAAGAGCTAGGAAGAGAAGTTGAAGTGATAACCTACACAATGGCACCCAAGAAACTAGCACTAACACCTAAAAAGCAAAAGGGCAAGGGCAAGAGAAAACAACAAGAAACCACCAAAGGTATCAATGGGGAATGGTATGCAGAAATTCAGTACCCAGATAGGGTTTTTCTTGGGATGGAATGGGAATCCCACTTGATTAAAATGACAGTAAGTGACTACAATCATCACATGAACATGATTAAAAAGGAAATGGAGCTGAAGTTAGTGTGCCCAACAAACAAGAGGACACCAGAGGGGTTATTAATTTATAGTGACGAAGTAAATGTGAAGTTGGAGAAGGCAGGTTTATTACAACTCTATGAGTTCCCCTACTTCGGAAATCCAGAGCACCTCTATCGGTGGTGATGCATACATGAATACCACTTTCACTTCGCAGGGTGAAAAATGTGCATAACCCCTTCGCTAATTTCAATATTCACAGTCCTTACCTGTGAAGGAGATAGTATAGAGGACGACCTGTGTGAAAAGGAAGTGATTAAAGATACAATGGTCATGTATGTGTATAAGAAAGGGTCAAGGTACTTTGATATTGGGGATATCCAAGACCCAATGATGAGAATGGTTTTGCACCTGGTAATAAAACTCAATGACCAATAAATATGGATAGAGGTAAACAAGTTCTAGTTGAATGTTTGTAGAAGAATATCATAGGGCACCATCTATAATCTATCCATATACATTACAGATGAAATTATCACCAGTGAATAGAAGGAGACAAGAATCTCTTTAATAATGTCCTTTTAACCATTGTGTTCTTAGAGATCAGAGTACTAGATGCAGTAGATAAGTTCGTTTGGGAGTACCTAGAGGAAGACCCTCGCTTTGCCAAAATATTTGAGAAATACACTTGTGATATCATGATGGCCATTCACAAGGTGCATCTTGAAAAATGGTATACATGCTTAAGGAATGCGTTCGGGGAAAAATGGAGAATACTAGAACAACTGCCAACACTTACAGTAGGAGAAGCTAAGTTTGTTGTATAAAAACACTTTTGTATTGGTAGGTTGAAGTTGATTGATGAAACCATGAGTCCATGGTGCAAGATCCCATTTTCCTTCATATCTCAATACTTCCACATGGGAGTTAACGAGTTCAAGGAGTCTGAAAAGTTAAAACTTGACCTTAGAATTTTGGACCAAGCTCACATGGCAATGTGCAAGACGTTGGTCTACCCCAACAAGCATGCATATGTGGAGAAGTATGTGTCGCATGAAATCTAAATGGTGAAACCCCTAACTCTAACTATTGTAGAGAAGGTTGTGGTGCGTGTATACCTTTGGATAAGGCCCAAGTTTGAGAAGGGATCTCGCCTTTAAAATGAGGTAGCTATCTTGAAGGAATTAACAGTAGGAAGAAGACCATGCCCAAATAGAAGGAAACATAGGAGATAAAGAAGAAGACAACAAGTTCCCAATAAAAACAGGTAAATAGGCACCCTAGGAACAATCACTTGGACAAGTACTTACGTGTGCGGGGTGATGCCCAATTAGAGAAAAGACACCAAAATAGGATAGGATTATCACAAAGGAGAAATCAACGAAAAAAGAAGAAAGAAAAGTCTCCTATCTGGAATCTCCGATTAGGAAGAAAAGAAAGGTGATCGAGGAAGATGATTCAGATGAAATAGAGAGCTTGGAGAAATACATAGGTGAGAGGGATGACAATGAAGAAACTAATCCTGAAGGAGACCAAGGACCACTTGTTTTCAGCGTGCATGGTTTGGAAGAAGAGGGTGGAGAAGAAGAACATGAGTTCCTTTTCATGTGGCGCAAGGGTAGCTAGGAGGGGGAAGGCACCCAGAACATGGGAAGAAGTGAGGAGGTTAGCACACAGGATCAGAAAAGTCCAAGCCTCACGAAGGATAAAATAAATGAGGTGGCAGAAAGAGAAGCAATGGAAATCATCGAGGCCTTGGTAGAACAAGAATTGGAGTGCAACACTGATATAGTGATGGAAGAAGACAAGGAAGAGAGCGTAGGGAAAGATCACAAAAGTGCGAGAGGCCTGTTCTATTAGTAACTATTCCTAAGGAACACACAGAAGGGGAAAGTGCATGGAGATCTAGAGGTAAGAAATGAGCTACATTGATGATCCCAGTAAGGTGTTGTGTGCACACTTCCAAAGCACCATCCCAATAGATCAACTCATGGAAATGAATTCATTTGATGAAGAAGGTGCATACCCTTAGATGAGGAATATGCTCTCTTGGGAAATTGAGTCCCACATCGACGAGCTAGAGTTTGAGGTAAGCCAGGGGGCACTAATGAAAATGTCGAGTCAAAAAGGAGACAACCCCTTGGTAAATGCTCAACAGATTTCAGATGAGCAGTTATGCAACGTGCTCAATAAGGTCTCAGTTGAGGTTGAGGCTAGAATCTTTGGATTGAATGATAGGATAATATTTCTAGAAGTAGAACTAGAAAAGAGGAAGGAAAAACTAGAAAATAAGGAGGAAGAGCTAGAAGAAAAGGCCAAGGATTTGAAGGAGGAGTTAATTAGCATGTAGCTAAAGTGTGAACTTAGGGAAGAAAAGGAAAGGGTGCACAAAGTACATAAGAAAGTAGAATCCATCATATATGCCATTGTTTTGAAGCATTTGGACCTAGCACCGCCCACACAAAAGTATGGATCTTCCCTTGAGTGCCTTGAAGACTTAACGCACATCCTCACCATGGAGAGGAAACCTCTAGCTTTAGAATCCATGGAAGAAGTAGTGGCATGCCTAGAGAAGGAGGATAAATTAAAGGTAGTAGCAATCATGGTTGAATACAAAGCAAAGTCCTTGCTGATGTAAAGATTGTTGCCCATACCGTTGAGGCTGCATATGAAAAATGCGTAGATATATAAAGTGGTGGATATTCTAATTACCAACTATGAAGTAGAGCATAAAGAGTTACAAGAAAAGAACAAAGGGAATAGAGCATAACATGATAGAATCTTAGCTAAGGTTGAAAATAAATCAAAAGCTATTGAGTCCCTAAGAGGTACAATCAAGACATGGCTAAAAGAGCTATACCCATAGATTACTAGAAGGATGTATGCGCTTGAGGATGTGGTCAAGGAATTGGAAAAAAAATGTTGACACCATGAATGCTCAAGGAGATGGACTGGGTTTTGGGAGGTAAGTTCCTAGTCGACAACCTCTGTCAAAGAGCGTAAAATGAAGTTGATGCCCTGAACAAGTTGGAATTTTACTTGCAAAAATATTTTCCTAGCTTGTTGCATTAATTCCATCGCCTCCCCATTCTTTCCTCTTTCCCAAATTCTTCATCCCCATATTCTTTTCCCAAGATATTAAGTCTATTGTGTTTTCTAATTCATTGAAGAAGTGCTCCCATGGGAGAAGAACAGTGAAGTTTGGGGTGATGTTGGGCCCCTAAAATATTGACTACGTGCACCAAGACACATGGGAATGTAAGGCCTAGGTTGAAGGATGGGTGCACAAGAAGAAGGTGCATAAGAAGGGGTTTTAGAAGGGTCGTGTTGGGTGCCCACATGACAAGGTATCGGTAAGGACACATGAAAATCATAACCCGACTACGCATGTAGAGTGGATAAGGTGCCACCTAGAAATAGGTTGGCCTAGGAAGGAATATGCCCTGCGCTAGAAGCTTCTAGAAGATCATCATGAGAAAAAGTGGATAGATTAGTCCTTGAGGAGCATGCTCCCATAGAGGACTACATTCGTGACACTTGGCAATGAATCTGAGGCCACAAAAGGATGAGTTGGCACTTCGGGATGCCTATATATACAAGCACCTGTAGAAGAAAAGGGAATGATCAGAAAAAGAAAAAGGATCGGAAAAATAAGATGATCAGAAAGAGATGATGGTTAGAGAGATCAAGAGAGAGGAGATCTACGAGAAATGCTTTGTAAGGATCTCTATTTGGGTTGGGTAGATAAGATATAGGAAAAGGATGTATCAAGGGCTTGGGTTATAAAATTTGTTTTGAGAGCTAAATGATATGGATCCTGTTATGATGCATGACTTCGGTCTTCCTTTCTGCAATAATTTGTAATGAATCTAATGAATGTAATGAGGTTACCAGTTTATATGAATATGATCACTAATGATTCTGGTACATTTACATATCTTCATGGTTATGTTTTATGCATGTTTATGGAATAAGTCCGAATCTATGCTCATTTCCTTTACTGTTTTGATTTAGTTCTTAATCATAAGTGATTTTTATGCGGAATGACTGCATTCATCCAGAAGCCATTCCGATCTCTATCATGATTTCATGTCTCATTTTCACTTGCTTCTTTTGATTTTGGATTGTTGATGATGTTTTCCCACTCAAATCACATAAAATAGAGACTCGGCACCCTCACATACCTCGAGTGAGCACCTAGATTCCATTGGGTGATAGGTCGGTGCACATAGGATTCCCTTATTCTTTGGTGGGTGCAGAAATGACTACATATTGGTTCCATTGCTGGGACCACTTTTTGAATTTGTAGGGGGAAAGGGAAGACATCATGATATTTGCAATGAGTGATGACTTAGTGTTTAACCTTGGAAAGTGTTGAAACATGGTTTAAAAGCACAATGGATGAATTTGCTTAGAGTTTCAGCATTGGACCGAGTTTGATTCACGTAGATGGGTAGAAGAGAACCTCTACCATGGTTTATATGATTTTTTTTTGTTTATTCCTAGTAGAACTGTATGAATGGCTTTCGGCATATGCATCTACATCAAGTTCATATTATAAATCACGTGTATGGACCCAAGAAGAATTCCAAAGGCTGTAAGATGTAGATCTAACGTGGAATCATGTTGTGGATCATTGGTGAAAAGGAGTACTGGCTAGCTACACTTTGGAGTATGCCATTTCTACATATTATTATCTGGAAGTTGCTAAGTTTGAGTTTCTGTAGGATCCCATAGGATCATTTCTACATGTTATCCCTCTTGTAATGAAGATATTGATTGTTACCATGAGTTTAGAGGCATTTCTGATGGCCATCTAAACCATTTTGAGCACCGGGAAAGGAAGCTAGGGTGGAGGAAGATGGCGAGATATTACGATGGAGAAAGAAAGGGAGGAGATACGAATCAATTATTGTGAAGCGAATGAAAGGGATATTTCTAAATAATGTGAGGTTATAGGAGTTATGAATATATGGAGGCGGATGTTGCGGGAAGGATTTGAGTTTCATACGAGAGGATGTGGAACCGAGCAATCTGTGCTACCCCATCTTAGCAAGTGTGTAAGAGAGACCCCTTTAGCTTTTGAAGAGAGTTCATCCTATAGAGAGAGAAGTTTTGTTGGTGCACATCCGAGCCCACCTAGTGACCAAACCCAAATGTTTGGGTTTCCAAATCAAGGGAGAATATTGTTAGCCCATTGGTATCGGTGGAATTGATCGATCTATACCCGGAGATATAATTTCTTGTTTAGGACTTTTATGGATGCACATACCATTCCGGTGTTAGGAGGAATTCTCAACCAAGGTATAGATATGCAATCTTTCGGTCTCACATCTAGGAGTGATGCGGGGTAAACTATTGGTAGTGGGGCATTATCACATACCGTCGGCATGGATTTTAGTGGAATTGTGGGGACCCTTGACATGACCACTATAGGACCTGTGGATATGGGGGTCGGGAAGAACATGATTTGGTGGATTTGGGGGTCAAGAGGAACAATACCTAGTAGATCTAGTGGATCGGATGGGTCAGGAGGCACATGACGTGGTGGATGTGGTGGATCAAAGGTGGAGGAAACACCAGAGGAAACCAAGGCTCTGGCTTAGGAGGACACAGGCCCTAAAATACTCCTCAAGTATTCTTTGAGATGTCTTTACATTTTATAGATTACAAAGGTATTTAGTATGCTACAAAACATGTTCAAAAGTGTGAGTTGCTATGGCGTACAAAAGGAATCACAAGCCTAAAGAGGAAGGTAAGCCGGTTTGCAACGATGTTACAGAGGGCACACGCATATCTGGTATAGTAAATATGACCCTCATCAAATGATGGTGGATTATATTACTTTAAATAACACCTTCTTGGTAGAATTCCACAATCTTGAATTTGAACAGAAAAGAGTATTATCACCTGAAGGAGATTTAAAAGGAATGACAGAGAGCATGTGAGAGTATGAAGCGCGAGTTTAAGACTCTCTGTCAAAAATTTTAGATGACATTCAACCTCAACAACATGCTTGATGGTTTTTGGGGTTGATAACACCTTTTAGAAGATTTGTATCTCTTAAAACTTTCATAGACCCATGTGAGGCGTTAGAAGCTGCTCTACACGTTGAAATTGTTGGAAGTTTTGATACTAGTGTAAGTCTATTCCTAGAATCTCAAATCGCTACTATGGCTAAGAACTTGGAGAATTTATCTACAAACTCAGCCCATGAGACTCATAGTGGTATATGGTGTACATATTGTGAATTAGAGGTGCATGTCAAGGATATTTTCCCCCAGAGGATAGTATGTTTCATAGCAGTAGATTGTGAGTTTTGTCATGGGGACCACGAGGCGAGTAGGTGTCCCCGTTTACAACGTACCATGTGAAAGAATGTTTCTTTATACTATAAGATTTACACCTCTACAACCCATGATACTAAGGATTGTAGGCTTATTGATCAGATCCATGAGGCCATTGATCTCGGTGTGTGCTAGACTAGCCTTGCTAGTAGTTATAAGGGGATGATTGTTGTTATGAGGAGCATGTAGAAGGAGGCATGCGCGAAGGGGATTTTGGAGGATTTTGTGGTTGTGGTAATCTGTGGAGGAGGAAGAAGTGAGTTCCCACATGGAATTTGTTTTAATTGTGGGTCTATAGACCACTACAAGCATGAGTGCCTAGACTTATTATAATGCTCATGGTGCGGGAAGAAGCACAAGTATGAGGAGTTCCCTGAGTTGTTTAAGTATATGAATCAACATCACCAAAAAGATAAGGTCACTGTAATGGTAAGCATTAAGAAGGTTGACACATAATGGATGCCACGGGTGACATGTGATGCACACTTGGAACCTATTATGGTAATAACAAGAGCAGAGGCCACACACGCAAAGGAAATACCGAGGTAGAAGAACCTGGTTTCAAGTGAAGAAGTGGTACTTGGAAAGTACCCGGACCACTGTGCATCAAAATAAGTTATATCAAGAGACCTCGAACGTTAATCAAAGTTTACAAGGAGAAATCTAGTATCTAAAGGAGCAGTCCGGGAGGGAGAAGCAAGGAAGGAAGGTTGAGATTCCAAGGGATGACCTAGATGAGGTCAAGGAAGAATGCAAAATGCTTAGACAAGAGAATATTATTCCCTTTCTAGGAGCATGGTTGAGAGAGAAGGTACCACGCACTAGAGGAGAGCATGAGAGGTAGGTCTTGCATGTAAACCTTCCCCCTCATAGCCTTGACTATGATAAGGAGATCACATTAAATGCAGTCATGGAAGGATGGCTCCTTAGTAATATCCTCATTAACACAGCACGAAGGTCAATGTTCTTACCTTGGATGCATGGCATCAGATGGGAAGACTTGCATTACAACCATCTTTAAATGTGGTTTATATGGAAAACAAAATGAAGGATATTCCCATCAGTGTCTTAAAGGATGCAACCTTCACCATTCAGGGAGCTAAGTTTACTGGGGACTTCAAATTCTTGGCACTCATCAAGGTAGACAATTTCCCAACATTACTTGGGCACCCATGGTGCTATAAGAACAATGCAAATATTTGGTTTAATAAGGGATACATAAGATTTAAAAATAAGGAGGAATGGGTCATCATAGCCCTGGCTGATGGAAAATCAACACCCTATATTGAACCTTTAGGAGAGGAGGTCCTGGATAGAATATGTGTGCAATCAATTAGGGATCCACAGACAATTCATCCCACATAAGGAGTTATCCGGTTTGAGGATGCTCAATCCATAAGTGACACCACCAATATAGTGTGTGATAATTGGGTGCATGGAACCTATGATTTGATCAGACAAATTGAGAGGATCGGTGACAAAGGTAACAAAGGCGCGTATGGTCCGACACCTAGGAGGAAAGAAGCTACCTAAGTATTCAGGAGGAGCCTTCCTTAAGGTCTTTTTACAGGAGATGGAAGCTTAGTGGAAGGAGGAAAATGAATGAAGAGGGATGTTAGCTTATTTCCTACTCGATCTTCTTTGCACTGCCGGTGGGCTAAACATCAGGAGAACCTCTTGGAATGGCACGAGGTGAGAATTTCCCTCTCTGTCTAATTCTCTAGAAGCAACGCACCCACCGCCATAAAATATTATCATGGTAAGGAACCTACCTCTTTCCATATCCAGGATTGTGAGAGGGTCTGGAGAGAAGGCACGGAGGCTTTACCACCATCCCTATGGGTACACAAACTATATTCTACATTACAAGGTTATGCACATGCATGGTACATTCATTTTGAGACACATTACCGCCAGATAGGGAATTGGCAAGAGTTAGTAGCTAATCTCATTCAAACATTCAAGTATCAGAGTACAAAACCCTTGGTGGATAAGGCATTGTAGGTTATTAAGTGCCTTACCATTGGGGATAGTGCCATGATGGAAGATAGGCTATTAGACTTGCTAGGTGAACCTATTCGAGAGGCGTGCTTTGAGTAAGAAGAAACAAAAGATATACAATTTGAGTGTGCATGTATGGAAGAGGAAAAAGGAAAGTTGGTTTATGTTATTGATGGGGAAGAAACAGAGAAAACATATATGTTGACCATTACGTAGGGATGCACAAGGTGGTAGATAGTGCTAATGAATGGGCGTGCACCTATCATGAACCTGTAAAGACAAAGAAGGTTAACATCGGCTCAGAAGAAGAGCCTAAAGAGGCTATCATCAGAGAATATTGGTCGGAGAAGGAAGTCTCTAAGATCATTGATATTTTACATGAATTTGACTATTTATTCCTGCATGGGTATCATGAGTTCAAAGGCATTCACCATTCCTTGGGGAAATGAGAATTAAGTTGAAGGAGGGTGTGCGCTTGGTCCGGAAGATACCATACGAATCAATCCAAACCTACATGTGAAGGTCAAAGAAGAAATATAAAAGATGATAGTGTTGGGCATTATTGAAGATATTGAAGAGTCATAGTAGATAATTCACATGGTAATTAGCATGAAGAAGGATGGAAGGATAAGGATTTGTGTTGTTTACGGGGACCTAAATGCAATGTGTTTCATTGATCCTTTCCCTACTCCTTTTACTAAAGATATCTTAGAGGGAGTGACAAGGCGTGAGGTCTGTTATTTCACATATGGATTCTCGGGCTATCACGAGGTAAGGATTGCGAAGGAGGACCAAAGGAAGATGAATTTCACCATTGAGTGGGGAATTTTTTCCTATATGGTCATGTCATTTGGATTAAAGAATGCACCTGTTGTGTTCTCATGCATTGTGGTACAAGATTTCCAAGATTTTATCCATAAGTTCCTTCAAGTCTACCTAGATGATTGGACTGCATATGGGTTAGTGAAGGACCATTGTGATATCTTAAGTTTGATGTTTGAAAGGTTTTGGTAGTTGAGGATATCCCTCAACATTAAGAAATGTGTCTTTGCTACCCCATTTGGAACATTATTGGGGCACATCATATGTAAGGAGGGCCTACTAGTAGATCCCGTAAAAGTTGCAGTAATTATGGGATTAAGGGAGCCTACTAGTCAAAGTGCAGTGTGTGGATTTCTTGGGCATATGGGGTACTACAGAAAGTTCATCAAGGGATATGCCAAGATCTTCATGCCTTTAGAAGAGTTACTTAGACATAAGAGTGCCTTTCATTAGGGAGAGGCACATCATAAGACATTTGACACTTTAAAGGATAGGCTTATCACCGCACCCATCCTACATTTCCCTTCTTGGGATAAACCTTTCCATGTTCATGTGGATGCCTTAGGAACCGCCATTGGAGCAATACTTGCACATCTTGCTGAAAGGATTGTTGATAATCCTTTGTGCTTTGTAAGAAAGAAATTGACACCAGCAGAATAGAATTACACTACGACTGAGCGCGAGGCATTGTCAATGATCTATGTGCTTCATAAATTTAAAAAGTATTTGTTGGAAACCCCTTTTGTATTTTACACTCACTATATGGAATTGAAATAATTGGTGAACAATCCCATTCTACAAGGGTGTATATGTTGGTGGGTACTATTGTTCCAATAATTTGAGTTTGTAGTGGTTGTTAAAAAAAGTAAAAGTAATTTTGTACCTGATCATTTGTCTAGGATTGATTCAAGGGAGGACATGCAGAGCATTAATGATACTATGCCAAACATGTAACTTTTTAAGTTGTGGTACACACCCTCAGATTTGGAGGACATTGTGGTATTCCTTAAAATGGGTGTAGCGCCAGATGGAATGAAGGCCTTAGAGAAGAAGAAGTTGGTCATACACACTTTGCTTCTTACATGCTAATTAGTATAGATCTATACAAAATGGGCCGTGATGAGGTTCTGCACCGTTGCATGTTAGAACATGAGCGCATTGTAATTATGGAAGAGGCACATTGTGGGATTGCAGGAGGAAACTATGTGGGAAATGTAATCGTGTTAAAGATTCTACTCGTAGGGATTTGGTGGGAGATCATTTATGAAGATTGCATTGAGTTTTGCAAGGCCTATGACCATTGCCAGTGCCTTGGCAAACCTAGAAAAAGGGATGAAATTCCCTTGTGACCAATATCCAGTGTGGAACCATTTGAGAAGTGGGCTATTGAATTTGTCAGACCAATCTCACCAAGTGTGAAGGACTAGTTTGTGGTATATCCTCACTTGCACTGATTATTTGATGAGGTGGGCGAGGCGGTGCCTACAAAGGACTATACAATGGGTACCGCGAGATAGGTTTTTATGGGAAAACATAATCAGTAGGTATGCATGCCCATTGAGTTTGACAAGTGATAGAGGTATGCACTTCCTCAACTTAATGGTTAGGATTCTATTATCAGAATTCATGGTGGCCCATCTCAACACTAAAAAATGGAACTCCTGAGGCATTTAACAAAATACTTAGCCACATGTTGACTAAGATCTGTGATTTTGGTAGACAAGATTGGGATGACAAAGTATCAGCCATTCTTTGGATGTATAGGACAATCTACAAGATGTTGAATAAGGCCACACCATTTTAGTTAGTGTTTGGCATGGAGGCTGTCCTACCTATTTAATTCATGTTACCCTCTCTCGTGTATAGCCCACGTAGGATGATTGTCCAATGAACAAGCATTGGAAGAGATAATTGACAAGTTAATGCAATTAGATGAGAGACGATCATTAGCCAGGTGGAGCCAAAAAATTGAGAAAGTAAAACAAAAGGCATGGCATGATCGTCACATTAAGAAAAAGAAGTTTGAGGTTGGGAAGATGGTCTTACTATATGATTCAAAGTTTTTGCGCCATCTTGGGAAGTTGAAGGTGCATTGGTTGGGTCCCTACATCATCTCGTACATCCTTGATTCAGGCGTGTGCTAGTTATAAGTCTTTGGATGGGACGAGATTGCCAGGAAAATTCAATGGGAGTAGGCTAAAGCCCTATTATAAATAAGTCTTCTTGGTGTTTGTAAATAAGGTAGTATTTCCAGTTAGATTAGGATTTCCCTTAATGCATTTTCCTTTTCTTGTGTTTCCCTTTCTCGTTGCTATTTTGTGTTGTGCCTTGGGCACCGGTAATCTCATTACTGTTTGAAGGTTGTAACTATGTGAGGACTACACATAATTTTAGTGTGGGGTAGAGTAAGGTGGAATAAATTGAAGTGTTAAGTACCGGAAGGATTGCATTGGAAATCCCAGGTTGAATGGCCCTATGAAGGAAGTACATGAGAAGAAAGGTGAAAAAGAATGGTTAGTACCGGGGTAAGGCTACATTATGGATCCACATACAAGAAAGAGAACCACGCACAAGAGAGAAAGAACTGAAAATGTAACACGAGGTAGGCGAGAGAAAAAATCATGAAAGAAGAAGTGTATTCAGCACTAGTTATGCACACGCAAGAGTTTCTTGTCAAGAAGGATTGGTTATGTGCTAAAAGGTTTGAGAATTGTCTCTGCGCAAGGTTGGGTGCGTGAGTTAAGGCGCTAAAGACATGTTTTTTTTGAAAAATCCACATCAAGTGCTAAAGTATGGTGGTAGGTAAAGTGGCATTTAATGCTAAAAGTGGGAAATCATATAAATAGAAGGTTGGGCACTTCATTATTTACTTTGAGATTATAAAGAAGCAAGAGATTTTTTAACCCGGGGTTCTAGGGATGATCCATGTGAAGAAAAATTAGAGAAATTTAATCATGGGTGACCAGTTTGGATCTACAAACCGTAAGAAGGAAATAGTTCACGATCATATAAAGAGTTGTGGAGAAGTGTTGTCTTGTGAAGGAGATATTCCAGTTAGGGTTTGGCAGCTAGGGCATGGGTTGGAAAGGAGTTTCTTCACAAGTTTGAGATCTAAACTTGGAAAGGATAGAAGAGTAGAGCTAAGAAGAGAAGTTGAAGTGATAACCTACACAATGGCACCCAAGAAACCAACAGTAACACCTAAAAAGGAGAAGGGCAAGGGCAAGAGAAAACAACAAGAAACCACCATAGGTACCAATGAGGAATGGTATGCAGAAATGTAGTACCCAAATGGGGTTTTGCTCAGGATGGAATGGGAATCCCACTTGAGGAAAATGACAATAAGTGACTACAATCATCACACGAATGTGATTGAAAAGGAAATGGATCTAGAGTTAGTGCGTTCGACAAATAAGAGGACACCGGAGGATACTAATATATAACGACAAAGTAAAAGTGAAGTTGGAGAAGGTGGGTTTATTGTAACTCTATGAGTTTCCCTACTGTGGAAAGCCAGAGCACCTCTATCAGTGGCTGATGTCATGCATACATGAAGATCACTTTCACTTCATAGGGCGCAAAATGTGCATAACCCCTCAGCTAATTTCAAGATTCACATGCCTTATCTGTGAAGGAGATAGTATAGAGGATGACCTGTGTGAAAAGGAAGCGATTAAAGATACAGTGGCCACATATGTGTACAAGAAAGGGTCAAGGTAATTTCATATCGGGGATATCCAAGACCCAGTGATGAGAATGGTCATGTGCCTGATAACAAAAATCAATGACCAAGAAAGATGGATGCAGGTAAACAAGTCCTGGTTGAATGTTTGTAGAAGAATATCAAAGGGCACCATCTACAATCTGTCTGCATACATTGCAGATGAAATTATCACTAGCACACAAGAAGGAGACAAGATTCTCTTTGGTAATGTCCTTTAAACCAATTTGTTCTCAGAGATTGGAGTACCAAATGCAGCAAACAAGTTCGTTTGGGAGTACCCAGAGGAAGACCCTTCACCTGCCAAAATATTTGAGAAATACACTTGTGATAGAAAAATGCCCATTAACAAGGTGCATCTTGAAAAATGTTATACACGTTTAAGGAATGTGTTCAGGGAAGAATGGAGAATACCGAACAACAGCGCCGGTGCTTACACTTACAGTAGGAGAAGCTAAGTTAGTTGTATACCAAAAAAATTTATTGGTAGGTTCAAGTTGGTGATGAAACCATGATCCCATGGTTGAAGGTCTCATCTTCCTTCACAACTCACTACTTCTAGGAGGGAGTTAATAAGTTCAAGGAGTCCAAAAGTTAATGTTTGACCTTGGAATTTTGGACCGGGACCACAGGGCATTGTGCAAGACATTGGTCTACCCCAACAAGTGCGCGTACATGGAGAAGTATGTGTCGCATGAATTTCAAATGGTGAAACCCTTAACTCGACTATTGCATAGAAGGCCACGGTGTGTGTATACCTTTAGATAATGCCCAAGTTTGAGAAGGGATCTTACCTTGAAAATGAGATAGCTATACCTAAGGACTTAACAGGTAGGAAGAAGACCACACCCAAGAAGAAGGAAACGAAGGAGATAAAGAAGAAGGCACCAAGTGCCCAAGATACACTGACAATAGGTGCCCCAGGAATAAGTGCTAGTACAAGTACTTATGCACACAGGAATAGGTCCCTAATGGAAGAAAAGGCACTAAAACAGGAAAAAATTATCACGAGAGGAGAAATCACCGAGAGAAGGAAGAGAAAGAAGGGTCTCATATATTGGAATCCCTAGTTAGGAAGAAATAGAAGGTGATGGAGGAAGATGATTTAGATGAAATAGAGATCTTGGAGAAATACATAGGTGAGAGGGATGATGCGGCGTGAGAATCAACAAGTGACTCTTCCGCGTACCTGACCTCCCGAGGTCGTGCCGAGACAGCCGGTGGGGGTAGAATATGTAGACAAACTAGTTAGGCAATCTAATGTCTTCGACACGCACTAGTGGAATTTGCAAATCTAAGGCTAAGAAGGCCCTTCTAACTTGGACTGGTGTGATAGATCGATCAGCGAGGATGACTGCTCGAAGGCTCCAATCAATATCGAGCTCTGGCGTGATTCGATCTATGGGTTGCGGAATACGTGGAAAATGACCTGGGATTGTTTCGTGTATATCTCCTGATAAGGTCATATGGCGGATATAGTTGATTCTATGGATGATTTTCTGGCCTAGTCTAGAATTCCCTAGCTTCGTTAGCCGCTATATCTAGTAAGGACAGTTGTTCGACGATGATAGGTGGAAGTGGAGTGGACTGAAATACTAGTGTGCGTAGGCCAGTGTCTATATCTAACTGACTTGTGGATTCGTTGGGCTGTGGGACCTGTGGATCACAACCATAGACTCTTGGTTGTTGCGGTCCTGTTATGGTCATACGTGAGATCAAATTCTAATCCCTAGTATCCAGTAATCGTATGCTTTTTCAGCTTCTACGTTTAGAACCAACAGTTGTGTGATCTTCTCAGAATACCTTACAGGCGTTCTTGCAACCTGGATTCTTAAGCTGGTATCTATATCTACGAGGGTGTCTCCAGCGTCTGGCTGTGGAACTAAAGGATCACACTCGAATGTTTGTTCTCTTTCGAGCCCTTCTACAGTCATGTGGATATTTTCTAGGGTAATCTGTAGTTTGGCTGACTTGACCAAAACGCATGTGCTTGGTCGTCTTCTATGTTTAATCCTCTTAACTGTGAACTGATCAGTTGTAGATCTGCGGTTGTTCGGAATACTTGTATCCTGAGATTTTGGTCTATGTCAACTATTGCTTGTGCGAGGTTTGGTTGAGGCACGATTGGCTCAAATATATATTCCCTGGGCTCTTGAGGTCCCGTGATTGTCATATGAAACAAAATGTAATCTAACTGTAATGAAATAAATTCTAACTATGTGAAATAAATCTAACATATATAACCTTTATCTTTATAAGAAATATTCTAACAATTCTAAGGAAAACAAACTATTTTAAGCGTATCTAGAAATAATAACTAAACAATAATTTAAAACAGACAAGATAACCGAGTGTGGTTATTTGCCTGTGCAATTTGTAGAATTATTCTAAATAAATATGATAGCCTGTCTAATCTACCTGCAAGATTCTCGATCCTACCTCAGAAGTGAGGAGTGAATCATAGTTTCTCAGAAACTATCAATCCCCATAGCTTCCCTGGCAATATCGAGAATAGAATGAAATGAAATAAAGCGATTAACTACTCTATTTGATATAAATCTGACTAGAACTTTGAAATTTAAAACCTGGACTTCGCAGAACAGTGGCGAATCCGATGGTGTATGTGATCTCGTCCCCTCAGTATGATCTTCTCGTTCTTTCGTGTTCACTTGGATCCAGAAAAGCGTGTAATGCTAGCACCGATAGGAGTAGATTTTGGGACAAGGACAGCTCGAGAATGCGAGGCGAGAATGCGAGTAGGAGAGGATAGCGCAAGAGTCTGAGCTTGGCTTATGCGATTCCTAGCGGGATTTTCTTTGCGAGTCATGCAACGTGAAGTGACCGGAGACCTTTGACTATCCTATACGAAGAGCAAAACCTGCAACTTTAATGGCTTCCTAAGCTATTTTATTCCCAAAATAAAGACACTTTGCTTGCACAAGTTGGATATGTGGCTTACCAACAATTTGAATAAAGCTAACCGGTATATCTGATGATTGAACTAAGAACTCTAAGTCACGAGTAAAACAAATTTACAGCAAAAAGGAATTTAGAGGCAAGCTTCTAACCGGATTGGATGGAGCAACAACACTTGCCACACAAGATGGAGTGCATGGCTTACCAACGGTTTGAAAGCAATGCTAAACCAAGTATGAAGTAAACTATGCTATCAATCCTAAGCAAGCTAACCAAAATACTAAAAACCAGAAGACTCTAACAAGGAAAAATGGTGATCAAAACTCCAGCTCAAATTCTTCACACAAACTCAGCCAAAATTCAGACCAAAATCAGACCATTTGCATGTACACAAACCATGCATTTATAGGAATTCAAACACCCAAGAATCAAAACCAAATTGAACTCCTAAACAATAAACAAAGGAAAAACACTATTCCAGGGGACCAAAAACATTAATGCATGCTCAAGTCGGCAAAGAAAAGCTGGTGAAACATGATATTTCACGTGGGTCGCGCAAAAGGGCGTTCTGGAAAACGCGCCCAGGACCGCCGCCGCTTCGGGCGGCGGGTTCGGCGGGGGCACCAGTTTCATCATTGGCGGTTTCGTTTAAGAAGATCAAAGGGGCAAGAAAAGAGGGAAAAAGGGGAAAACAAAGGACACGGGGGCTAAGTGGGGTATGCGGGATGTTAACGCATATCCGAAGAGCTCTTTCTGGATCCCGAACACCTTGCGAGGAGACCTGTATCATCATTGGGGCATTTATTACACCGTTCCGCAGTACAGTACCTTACAATTTTGGGTACGTACATATTGCCCCCTCGGAGAAGCGTTTTAGCCATGAAAGGGCATAAAACGGTGGGTCCGAGTATGGCAGTCCCGAAATGGGGGGTTTAGAAGTTATACCTTACACGTCCGTGTGTCGAAATGGCGCCATCCGAAATTCCGCTACTGCAAAATGAAAAGAGATCTCAAGTGCAGATAGATACAATAATTTGAAAAATAAACACTAAAATAACAGGGAAAGAGGACGTACCATTTGTGCGGGGATAGGAACTTACCTCCGTCAGCGCTCCAAACCTGCGAAAAAGTCATTTTAAGATGAAATAGAACAATATATATATATGAAAGTGGGCCCATTTTCCTATTCATTTGCGCGAGTTGATTTGATCGATTTTGAGCTCTGGGACCCACGGTGACGGTTTCTCGCGTGAGTATAGTCGAAACGTCCGCAGTGAGATCGTGATCATGCCTCCACGTGCGGAACGCCACCCCGAGATCACAGGTTGGTTTTCTTCAATTTTGCATTTTCCCCCTTCAAATTTGAAATGGCAAATTATTTGTAATGGGGGGGTTATTTTTGAAAATGTTTGGTTCAAAAGGTCCATCTAGGGGGGGCGCCTACTGGGTAGGCTCTTTTTTTAGCTAAAATGGTCTATTTTTGCGTTTTTTGGACTTTTTAGGGTTAAAAACCCGTGCGGGTTTTCGGACCGCGACCGCCGCCACTGCCTGGCCGGCGGCGGTTACACACCCCGCCCTCATCGGGCGGCGGTTCTGAGACCACCGCCGCCTTAAAGGCGGCGGTTACAGAACCGCCCCCCTGCTCAGGGCGGCGGTTTTGCACAGAATGCAAAAGAACCTCTTTTGAAAACTTACACTTGTATTTTTAGCATTTCTATATGTTTTTATGATTCTCTTGATATCGTTTAGATACTAACTTGCTCTGTTTTGTGTGTTTTTGGGTGTATGCAGGCGAGGGAGGAGTACATTAGATGGAGCCGGGAGAGAGAGTGTGATTGGTTGCCCGGGGTATTGGATGCCCTTTCGCCAGACGAGGAGGACACGTTGCAGAGGGCCGGCATATTGCGTATATCGCGTGTGCCCCATGTTACGCCATCGAGTCACATCCTTTGTGACTTATTTTCTTATTGGGATGCAGATCGGAACACTTTCCGACTGCCAGGGTCCGCGGTGAGTGGACCATCACTTTGGAGGATGTTTACCGTATCCTGGGGGTCCCGATCATCGGGAGGAGGCTCACACTGGAGACAGCTGGGTCCAGAGCACAGATTGCACAGTGGGCAGGTTATATGGGGGATGCAGCTATTTCCACGGGGCCGAAGAAGGGAGTGAGAGTTAGATCCATTCCTTCTTTGCCCATCCCCGTATTTCGACAGGCCATCATGGGGATCCTTGCCTCGAGACTGATCGGGGACAAGGGAGGGGATACATTGTTATCTTCTTTGGGCTCCCATCATTGCACGAGATAGAGGGCATGGTCGGATATATGCACAGGGCGCGATGTTTTGGGGACCACTTATCATGACTTATACGGGGTGGTCCGTTTACGAGGGCAGATCTTTGAGCCACCCTACTCTAGTTATGAGTTGGGTGTATGAGCGCTTCATTCCCTATGGCGAGGCGTGGAGGTGGCGAGATCCGGGGCTGTGAGGGCAGCCGGATGGTCGAGACATGTCGGTGCTTAGAGCACCTCACCGGCCGTAGCTTCCCTCACCACAGCGAGATATGGAGGCCACACCGTACCCGGCTCATGGCGGCATTTGGGGAGAGGAGGCTCTCACATTGATTTCTTGCTCCACCACAGGCAGCTTATTGGCCGTGTGGGGCGGGTGGAGTACATCCTTTCGGCGAGGTCCCTCGGCGGTTCGGCCTCCCATATGTGGGCATGCTTCCTCCGGTGCACTAGTTTATAGATCGATTCGGGAGGCTAGAGGGGGCCTAGAGGCCGTGGTTGGGCAGTGGTCACCTCACAGTATTCCTATTGCAGCCGGGGGATTGTTCGGGCGAGGGGAGAGCTGGTGCGCCTCGGGCACCTTTACTTGGATTCTGCGGGTCCTGCTCATAGTAGCGATGACCTATAGATATTGACTCCGATTCGAGGAGTCCACGGAGAGGAGGTCGGAGGAGCGAGACGGATGAGAGTGATCTGAGTGGCATGACACTCGGGATATCATGCGGCGAGAGAGGGGGAGCGAGTGCGAGAGAGAGAGACTCTGGTTTCGAGGAGCCACTCTCTCGGGGCCATGGTGGAGATGATGAGTCGCATTGCGGGGCGTCATGTTGCCCCTACTACGGGAGCAGCTCCTCGGTCGGCGGCATCTGCGGCGGTGCGCTGCCCTAGTGACCCATCTTGGAGGCTCGGTGACCCGAGTAAGTTATCCTCTCTCCCTTTCAGTGTTAGTTTGATTTAGGACTTGTTTCAACTGCTATCTCTCCTTATATTTGTATATTTTAGCCTCTTGCCTAGTTTCTAATTCGTCTTTCTTCTTTGTTTTGCAGAGACTGTTGACGAGTGGCGGGATCTCATCCGTAGGGTATGTACTGATTCTCTGATGATCCCTATGGATAAGACCCGTGCGGAGCTATCTGTAGATGCCGGGGAGCCCTCGGCGGCCGGCGAGCATGCGGCGTCTTCGCTCCCGTTTGGCATGTGCCAAGATGGTGTCGACTCTCCATACAGAGTTGGCAGGCTATAGGACAGCCGAGCGTCTTATGAGGAGCCACTCTCATGGCGAGACCACGGCTGCTCCTCGGGACCCTGAGCCCTCCGTCCATTCAGAGCGCCAGCGTAGCCGGAGTCCTAGGCGAGGGCGCGCACCTTCGGCGGGATCGCGTAGGGGTTGAGAGGCCACTTGGCTCTATGTATTTTTGTATTATAGATTCTTTTGTGTATTACGGGCTCTTTGAGCGTTTTGACCATGCCTAGTGCATGATGGCATTGTATACAAATATTGATTATTTATATATATGCGTCGATTTTGGATCAAAACTTGTCACTTGTGTGTGTCCTTTCTATTTCCAACTGCTTTGTGTATACTACGATGTATGTTTATATGCTTTCTAGAATGTATGCAATGGAAAACAGATGATGCAAATGTTTGCTTTCTTTTTGTGTTTCATGATGCTGATACATGATATTGTAGATATATTGTGATCTTAAATCTTAGTTTCTGTGAGCAATTTGGATACCTCATGTTTGTTTTGGCAAAGTGATGAAAATAACCAATATGATGAACAGATTAACTTGCCCCACTCCTAACTCCACGCAACTAGTAAGATGCGAGGGCTCATCACCAAGAGCCAAGAAGGGCGCAAGTTATGAAATATGGTGAAATGATAGTGATGAAAGACAGACGAAGCTTTGGTGGAACCAAATTGAAAACTCTGAAGCTTACTCTACGAATGACTTCATAGTTTTGGATGCAACTTGCTTTGCGGTTTATCCAGGACTTAGACCCGTAGATGGCCACATAGTAGACAAAATCTGGTTTTAGGATTTTTAACTCTCTTGGAATTTTGAGCATCGATTCATTCGTTTTTGACTCAAAGTTTGAATAGTTTGTTTATGACCTTTTAACGTTTTGCATTGTCTAGAGGACCCCCTACACTTTGCCCCATGCTTCTAGTAAGAAGCGTGGGTTTATCACCGTGGGCAAAAGCATAGGCGAGTAAGGGCATTTCCATCCTTTCCCAACCCTACGTCACTAGTAAGAGATGCAAGCTCATCACCGAGAGGTTGGTGGGGCAGAGAAATGTGTAAAAATAAAATTTTTTGTTTAATCACTTTTTGACTTGTCTTTTTGAGTAAAATGTCAGTATATGCTTGTTTCCAAAGAGATGTGTATATGGGATAGATGTGACACCATGAAGCTTCTAGAACAGACCATAGGCAAGACACTTATCCTAAGAAGAAATCAAAGCGAGAACAAACTTGCAGATCTTGGTATGGTTACCGTTAGGACTTCGTCATGTTTGATTTTATTTGATAAAAGATTCCAAGATGACTTGATGATACGAAGATGGAGAGGTATGATTAGAAAGTTTTGTGCCAATCAACATCATGAGTTTGTAATGAATTACTTTGAGAATAGATTCCTTGATCACAATTTGTGTAAGAACAAGTGGACAAAATGATCCTAATCTATATGGAAATGCAATGTAGATAGTTATATAGGCGCTTTAACTTTTATGCATAGAAACGCTTGAGGTGGAGGGAATTGGTATTTTTCACCAAACTCCTCACCTTCTAGCGTGCATAAAGAGATAAGCACCATTCCGTAGTCCTTCATGACTCGGTATGGGCCCAACCATTTGGGCCAAAATTTCCTTCCTTCGCCGGTCTTCTTGTCGATCCGGCTGTCTAGTCTTAGAACTAGATCACCTTCATATATGTCGCGTTCATAGACCTTCTTGTTATATTGCCGGCACATTCGGTCAGCATAAGCTCTATGCCACTGTTCAGCATCTAACCTAGTTTCATCTAGGCTTTCTAGTTGGGAGAGACGTGCTTCTCTGTAAGCGTCTTCATCCAGAATCCCTTGTAGTGAAATGCGGAGGCTGGGTATTTCGACCTCAAGCGGGAGAACTGCTTCTGCCCCAAATACTAGCGAGAAAGGAGTTGCTCCCGTTGGTGTTCTTATTGAGGTTCGGTGGGCCCACAAGGCCGGATATAACTTCAAGTGCCAATCTCGCTTGTTTTCTTTCACCGTTTTAAGGAGAATGGCTTTCATTTTGTTTGTTGCTTGACTGCCCATTGGCTTGGGGATAATACAAGGAAGCCGTATGATGGCTTATTTTGAATTTACTGCATAGTTCACGAACTTCTTCATTCTTGAAAGAAGTTCCATTATCGAGATAATGATTTGCGGGATCTGTACCTACTGAAATGATTTGATTCAAAATGAATTTGGCGATTCTTGGGCCGAGTACGGTAGGTAAGAGGCATAGCCTCTACCCATTTAGTAAAATACTCGGTGGCCGTGATTATAAAATTGTGGCCGTCTGTGGATGAGGAGAGAATTTCCCTATTAAGTCTAGGCCCCATGTAGAAAAGGGCCATGGAGTAGCGATTGGTTGCGAGCTTTGTCTTTGGCATGTGGATCTCGTGAGAGAATTCTTGGCACTTATGACACTTGCGTGCAAACTCTATCGCGTCATGTTCTAGAGTGGGCCAAAATAGCCCATTCGATGTATTTTTCGAGCGGTGGCATGGCCACCAGTGGCCTCCACATATACCATTTGTGAGATTCATAGAGAATCTCTTGGATTCTTACGTGTCGACACACCTTAGAAGCATTCCATCGAATGCTTTTCGATAGAGCACCTGCTCTATGATGACATATTTAGATACGATTATGCGTAACCGCCTTCTTTGTTGCGGTGTAACTGCCTCCGGGTACGTATGGTCCATGATATAATTAATGATATCAGTGTACCAAGGGCACTCAGAGATAGCAGGTCGAGTTTCGATGTAGTATACGCATTCATCTGGAAAGTCTAAATCTACTAAATCACCTCCATCTAATGGGTTGTCAGCTAACCAATCTGCGATGATTTGTCCTTTAACTGACTTCTGGTTTACAAACGTTAATTCGAACTCTCCCATTAAGGTTATAAAACGTCCAACTTTTTTGGACAAGGACCCTTGTGTGAGAAAAGTCCGTAAATGGTCTGTCTTTACCATGACCTTTGTTTCTTGATTCAGCATGTAATGTCTTAGACGTTTAGTAGCAAAGACTATGGCAAGACATTCTCGCTCTGCTTGTGTATAGCGTGTTTCATAGTCGAGCAATGTTCGGCTAATGAAATAAATTGCACGCTCTCTCTTGTCATCGTCTTCCTGGGCCAACATACAGGCCAGCGAGACATCGGTAGCCCGTGAGTATAGAATTAACGGGCGATCTAACTTAGGTGGCATTAGCGTGGGTGGTGATAACAGGAAACGCTTAACTGCGTTGAAAGCTTCGTTGCAATCTTCAGTCCAATCAATGCTATAGTCTTTCTTGAGTAAATTGTTGATTGGATGAACGGCGAAGCTTAGATCCGGGATAAATCTCCGGATTGCACCCAGCTTTCCGAGAAATGATCTGATTCCAGATTCACTCGAGGGTGGGACCATTTTGAGGACAGCCCAAATTTTGGTTGGATCAACATCGATCCCTCGTGACGATATGATGTAACCTAGGAGTTTTCCTCCTGTTACACCAAAGACGCATTTCTCCGGATTTAGCGTAACTCCGTATTCTATTAAACGTGAAAGAATGACGCGGAGTACTTCGGGATGGTCACAACGCTTCTTGGCCTTAGCCAACAAGTCATCTACGTAGGATTCCATGATCTTATGAATTAAATCATGAAATATATAAGTCATAGCCAGTTTGATACGTATGCAGGCGTTCTTGAGACCGAATGGCATAACAGGAGTAGCAATAGGTTCCCCAGGAGTTATAAAGGTGGTTTTAGCTTGATCTTGCTCGGATATTCTGATTTGATTGTATCCGAGAATCCATCCATGAGAGACAAGAGTTCAAAACCAGCTTTGTTGCATCAACAATAACGTCTATAGATGGTAATGGGAAGTCGTCCTTAGGACAAGCTTTGTTGATATCTCGAAAATCTATGCAAATGCGTATCTTTCCGTTTTTCTTGAGAATGGGAACGATATTAGATACCCATTGGGAGTAGTCAACTGGCTTGATAAATCCTACCTGAAGGAGTTTTATTACCTCCTCTTTTACCATGAGGGCTACCTTGGGCTTCATAGGTCTTGATTTTTGCTTAATTGGCTTTGCATCTGATCTAGTGACGAGGTTGTGCACCGCAATGTGGGGTGCGACTCCTGTCATCTCCTTGTAACTAAATGCAAATGCCTTCTGATGTTCTTTGAGAACTTGAGTATGTATTTCCACTTCTTCTGGGGTTAACGAAGATCCTAGTTTCAAGATTCTCGGCTCGTCTTCCGTTCCGATGTTGACATCGATTGTTTCTTCGATTAAAGAGGCGTTACCCTCTTCGAACTCAGGTGGTGCTGGAGGTAAATCTATATCATCCCCATTTTCTATTGCGTATATGTTAGGTTCCCTTTGTGAGGGAAGACCCGTTACGGGATTTCCGAAGTAGGAAGATGAATGCGGAATCAGAGATAAATCTAGCGTGTGATAAGAGAGATGTAGTGCTGCATAGGCATTTAAGTAATCCAAAGTAGCCGCATCGTTTCCAACATGGTCTAGGACGGTAGATTCACTTCTGTTTGAAAGAGGATTTGTCATTGTTTTTATTAATGGTTCGTTACGAATGGATACTGTGAAGTGAGTATCCTCTAGCTCATTGCTTGGAGTGAAGCGTGATCTTGAGGTTCTTTATTGAATCGGCGAGAAGATTTTTCTCTCGCGGGATCACTTGATGGATATGAAGTTAAACGCCTTGCTTAAATCTAATACATCGTTTTTGTAGAGTTGTAAATGTTCGGCTTTAGTTTCATATATTTGAAACTTGGTTTGTTACTAATTGCGAGTCTCAGGGACTACGATGTTATCAATACCAATTCTTTTGGCTAAGGTAAGGCCAGGAGGAGAGCTTCGTACTCGGCGCCGTTATTTGTGCATTCAAATTTAACTTAAAGAGAATGGGAGGACCTTCTCCTCGGGCGAGGTAAAATTATACTGCCCCCGCTCCATGCGGCATTTAGCTCCATCGAAATGGAGAGTCAATACTTAGCCGGGAGTATAGATGTAGGGGGTATCTGCTGCGTTTGCACACTCTACTTCTACCCATACGAGAGATCTTCTGGCGGCAGGAACCAACACCTAGGGAAAATCCCATGCCTCTTTGAATCGAATGGTAAGAACATTGGTGAATCTTGTTCTATCAACTCAACGATCTTCGCGTAGTCCCTAATGATCTTGTTTCTTTAGTTTTACCTTTAGGTGTTGGAGTTGTTTTGGCTATCTTTGGTAGTTTCGAGATCCGTCGTAGGTATCAACTTTTCCTCGGCTTTGGGTCGGAGGGTTTATTAAGTTGGTTTGTTGGAAGTTCAAATTAAGAGTGCACCCACAGGTCTTTTCTTTAAATCAGCTAGGTGCGAATCGAAGGTTTTGGATCGCCTTTGGCTACGAATACCTTTCCCAGATGCAAGAATCTTACTTCTTGAAATAGCGTGGAAGGGATTGCCTTCATTCGATGTATCCAAGGTCGGTCGAGGATCATATTATAGTTAGTTTCCCGATCTATAATATAGAATTCGGTCAAGATGGTTTTGGGCCCTAAGGTGACCGCGGTATTATAGTTCTATTGAAGTGGCTTTAAGGCTATCATAGCCTCTCAAGGTATTTCGTGTAGTAGAACGATTCGTTTCTCCATATCCAAGTTTTGGAGGAAAGAGAAAGGGACTATGTTAACTGCGGCCCCGTCGTCAACCATTGCCCGTTTTACATAGTTATTATAAACCCACACTTGCAAGTGTAAGGCTGGGTCACCTCGGCGTGCGATCTCAGCATCTGTGGGCATTTTACTTATTTCGAAGATGAATTCGACATCCTTGTCCGGCTGCCCCGGAGGATGGATATCAAAATCTACGTGATTTACTTGTGTTTCGGGAGGTGGAGTGATGTTAATTAGATGGCCTAGACCTAATGCTTCTAAAAGAGCAGCTCTGTGAGGGGAGAGTTCTTTAGCAGTCCAAGAATGAAATGTGTGAAAAGGTCTTTGTTAGGTCACTAATTAAATCATAGGCACCGATGGGTTTTTCAATTATTTGTTGACTCCTATCTATCTCTGGCAGATGACTTGGGCTCGGTTGAGAGAAATACTCTCGTGTTCTTGTTATAGCTTCGATAGGTAGTTCAGCGTCTAATTCTACCAAACTAACTATCTTAGGTCTTGGTTGAGCTCCCAAGCGTGGCGCGACCCGGCCATTTAATGAAGTCGAAGCTTCATGATCATTGTTTCCCGTTATTGCACCTTTGTTTGTTCGGTTGGATTCACCTATTGCTATCATGATTTGGGAGTGGATCGTTAAAGATCTGAGAGGGAGCATTACGAGGAAACGCCCTGCGAGTATTTTGATGATGATGAGATGGGATCGCCAAAAACAAGTCATGAAGAAGCTGTCTTTGTTCTTACGCAAGCGTTGCATAAATTTATTGTAGTCACGGCACGTTCTAGTGTCGTGACCATGAATTTTATGGAAACCACAATAAAATTGGGATTATAATTCCCGTTTTGTTGGTTTGGTGTGTATTGTGGCCTAAAATTCCGATCAAACTATTGCCTATTAGGACCAAAGTTTTGGAATTGTTGTTTTTGGTTTTGACTTTGGTTTTGGTAACCAAATGAGTTTTGGCTTGGCCCTTGTATGGGATTTCACCGTTGTTGTTGTTGTTGTGGATGATTAAAATCCATTGTATTGACCGTTGGGGTAAAATTGTTGTTTCGTTGATTGTTTGTTTGTGACGGAGTATTAACAACATTTACCCTCTTGGGTTGGTCGGTTACCCCATCCGTTGTTACCCCACGATTTTTGTTAAGGATTTTGGGTCCTTGATTGACATTTGTGGTAGTTGTAGTATTTTGAGTGGAGGTGATTAACCTCCCATTTGCTCCGTAAGTCTTACGACCACTATCTATTCTGTTGCTGATCAATTCACAGAGCGCTCTCAAGTACCTCATCATAAGTCCTTAGTGGGAACTTCTGGACTTCTTCCTTCACTTCTCTGTTGAGAGAATGAAGGAATAAATCACATAGTTCCATCGATCCATGTTTGGAGCACTTCTGGCGATGAATAAAGAAGCGTATCGCCACCTCTGGATGAAATGAGCGACAGATTCATTGTGTTCTTGTTTGATATGCAAGAATTCCCTGATTCCTGTTCTCAGTAGTTTGTTCATGTCGAAGGCTTTGATGAACTCTGACACGAGTTGTTTAAATGAATGTATGGAAGCCTCAGGTATTCTATAATACCAATCGAGAGCGATGCCTTCCAAGGTTTTGGGAAATATTTTAGCAACAACCCCATCCCAAGGGAGTAATTCTCGTATGGCTGTAGCGTAAGCTTTGATGTGCGCGTTTGGATCTCCCTCGCCCTTGAACTTGGGAAAATCAGGGAGAGGTCTTGGAAGCATGATGCTTCGTATGGTGAAATCTAAGGGTTCCTTTAGATATTCTGAATATGTCCCTATTGCATAGCTTTCGACCATTGATGGTGGTTGCTGCGGGAGCAATGGCGGAATGGGTTGTTGATATGGCATAACGTACGCGTTGGCAGGGGCATAAGGAGGTCCCTGCGTTGGAGCAAACATGCTGGGAGAGGAGAACATATCCCCTTGTGGTGATTTTGAATACATGTTTAAGTACGAAGGGGTATTATCCAGGAATGGATTGCTCTGTACTAGACCTGGAGGAACAGTGCTAGCGATAGTGGGTCTAGTTGGCACTTGTTGAGGAAATTGAGGAGGCATGCCTAACGTGCCTACTCCTGTGAGGAGATCTACTTGGCCAGAGTGGTATGGAGGATTGGAACTCCCCGTTTGCATGAACGGAGAATTTTGATTTGCTTGAGCAAGTTCTAACCCTCTCACTCTTTCTACTAACGTTGAAATGACTTCATTTGGTGAAGTCACGGTACTTTCTGAGCGGGCGTTTGTTGTGTACCACAGTGTTGTATAGGCATGTGATAGCTGTCATGAACTGATTGCTTTATCTTGCCAAGTTTCTCCAAGAATATTTCCTGTAGAGGTATTTTCTTGAAAATGGGTCTCGGGTTGTGCTTGTAAACCTCCTATAGGTGGGTACATACCCCGGGAGCGTTGTTCACTCCTAGGATAAGGTATTGATTGTCCATCGTCTAAGACCAGGTATGGATCTGATTGTCTACTAATATGTGGTCTGAGTAACATTTGAGGAGATGAACCAGATTCTCCTGTAAACGTCATATTGTTGGAACCTGAAGGTTCTGTTTGTTGGTTTCGAGGGGGTTGATCTAACTCCTCGGTTTGAAGAGACAAACTATATCTGGTTCTTGGGGTTTGAGTTGACAACTGATTAGTTGAATAGTTGTCACCCCATACTGAGAGCGAGGGTGATGATTCCCTATTCTGTTGGGCGTAGTATGCCTCAAGACCCAGGAGGGGTCTGCCATATGCGTCGAATCCCGACATATTCGGGGGGTATATGAATACCCGCAGAATAATGGGAAAGAGCGAAGGTGAAAGAGAGAAGATGAAACTTCTCAAAGAGAAGGTGAAATAATTGTTTGATTCACGTCGGGTTCACCAATTTTGTATGTCGAAAAGTGACGGGCGGCGTGAGAATCAACAAGTGACTCTTCCGCGTGCCCGACCTCCCGGAGTCGTGCGAGAGAGCCGGTGGGGGTAGAATATGCGAGACAAACTAGTTAGGCAATCTAATGTCTTCGACACGCACTAGTGGAATTTGTGAATCTAAGGCTAAGAAGGCCCTTCTAACTTGGTGGTGTGATAGATCGATCAGGCGAGGATGAGTGCTCGAAGGCTCCAATCAATATCGAGCTCTGGCGTGATTCGATCTATGGGTTGCGGAATACGTGGAAAATGACCTGGGATTGTTTCGTGTATATCTCCTGATAAGGTCATATGGCGGATATAGTTGATTCTATGGACGATTTTCTGGCCTAGTCCAGAATTCCCTAGCTTAGTTAGCTTTGTTATATCTAGTAAGGGCGGTTGTTCGACGATGATAGGTGGAAGTGGAGTGGACTGAAATACTAGTGTGCGTAGGCCAGTGTCTATATCTAACTGACTTGTGGATTCGTTGGGCTGTGGGACCTGTGGATCACAACCATAGACTCTTGGTTGTTGCGGTCCTGTTATGGTCATACGCGAGATCAAGTTCTAATCCCTAGTATCCAGTAATCGTACGCTTTTTCAGCTTCTACGTTTAGAACCAACAGTTGTGTGATCTTCTCAGAATACCTTACAGGCGTTCTTGCAACCTGGATTCTTAAGCTGGTATCTATATCTACGAGGGTGTCTCCAGCGTCTGGCTGTGGAACTAAAGGATCACACTCGAATGTTTGTTCTCTTTCGAGCCCTTCTACAGTCATGTGGATATTTTCTAGGGTAATCTGTAGTTTGGCTGACTTGACCAAAACGCATGTGCTTGGTCGTCTTCTATGTTTAATCCTCTTAACTGTGAGCTGATCAGTTGTAGATCTGTGGTTGTTCGGAATACTTGTATCCTGAGATTTTGGTCTATGTCAACTATTGCTGTGGCTAGGTTTGGTTGAGGCACGATCGGCTCAAATATATATTCCACAGGCTCTTGAGGTCCGTGATTGTCATACTGAAAACAAAATGTAATCTAACTGTAATGAAATAAATTCTAACTATGTGAAATAAATCTAACATATATAACCTTTATCTTTATAAGAAATATTCTAACAATTCTAAGGAAAACAAACTATTTTAAGCGTATCTAGAAATAATAACTAAACAATAATTTAAAACAGACAAGATAACCGAGTGTGGTTATTTGCCTGTGCGATTTGTAGAATTATTCTAAATAAATATGATAGCCTGTCTAATCTACCTGCAAGATTCTCGATCCTACCTCAGAAGTGAGGAGTGAATCATAGTTTCTCAGAAACTATCAATCCCCACAGCTTCCCTGGCAATATCGAGAATAGAATGAAATGAAATAAAGCGATTAACTACTCTATTTGATATAAATCTGACTAGAACTTTGAAATTTAAAACCTGGACTTCGCAGAACAGTGGCGAATCCGATGGTGTATGTGATCTCGTCCCCTCAGTATGATCTTCTCGTTCTTTCGTGTTCACTTGGATCCAGAAAAGCGTGTAATGCTAGCACCGATAGGAGTAGATTTTGGGACAAGGACAGCTCAGAATGCAGACCGAGAATGCGAGTAGGAGAGGGATAGCGCAAGAGTACAGAGCTTGGCTTATGCGATTCCTAGCGGGATTTTACTGCGAGTCATGCAACGTGAAGCGACCAGAACCTTTGACTATCCTATACGAAGAGCAAAACCTGCAACTTTAATGGCTTCCTAAGCTATTTTGTTCCCAAAATAAAGACACTGCTTGCACAAGTTGGATATGTGGCTTACCAACAACTGAATAAAGCTAACCAGGTATACAATGAATTGAACTAAGAACTCTAAGTCACAGTAAAACAAATTTACAGCAAAAGGAATTCAGAGGCAAGCTTCTAACCGGATTGGATGGAGCAACAACACTTCTTTTGCAAGATGGAGTGCATGGCTTACCAACAGCTGAGCAATGCTAAACCAAGTATGAAGTAAACTATGCTATCAATCCTAAGCAAGCTAACCAAAATACTAAAAACCAGAAGACTCTAACAAGGAAAAATGGTGATCAAAACTCCAGCTCAAATTCTTCACACAAACTCAGCCAAAATTTAGACCAAAATCAGACCATTTGCATGTACACAAACCATGCATTTATAGGAATTCAAACACCCAAGAATCAAAACCAAATTGAACTCCTAAACAATAAACAAAGGAAAAACACTGTTCCAGGGGACCAAAAACATTAATGCATGCTCAAGTCGGCAAAGAAAAGCTGGTGAAACGTGATATTTCACGTGGGTCGCGCCAAAAGGGCGTTACGGAAAATGCGCGCCCGGACCGCCGCCTGCTCGGGCGGCGATTCTGAGACCGCCGCCTTTGGGGCGGTCACGAGACCGCCGCCTGCGGGCGGCGGTTTCAAATCCTTGAAGATCAAAGGGGGCAAGAAAAGAGGGAAAAAGGGAAAACAAAGGACACGGGGCTAAGTGGGGTATGTGGGATGTTAACGCATATCCGAAGAGCTCTTTACGGATCCCAAACACCTTGCGAGGAGACTTGTATCATCATTGGGCATTTATTACACTAAAAATCAACTCCTGGCAATGAAATCATTTGATGAAGAAGGTGCATACCCTCCGATGAGGAATATGCTCTTTTGGGAAATTGAGTCCCACATCGATTATCCAAAGTTTGAGGTAAGCGAGAGGAACTAATGAAAATGTCATATTGAAAAGGAGATAACCCCTTGGTAAATGCTCGGTAGCTTTCGGATGAGCGGTTATGCAACGTGATCAATAAGATCTTAGTTGATCTTGAGGCTAGACTCTTTGGATGGAATGACGGGATAATATTTCTAGAAGCATAACTAGAAAAGATGGAGGTAGAACTAGAAAATAAGGAGGAAGAGCTAGAAGAAAAGGCTAAGGATTTGAAGCAGGAAGAGTTAATTAGCGTGTAGCTAAAGTGTGAACTTAGGGAAGAAAAGGAAATGGTGCGTAGAGTACATAAGAAAGTAGAATCCATCACAGATGCCATTATTTTGAAGCATCCTGACCTGGCACCACCCACATAAAAGTATGGATCTTCCCATGAGTGCCTTGAAGACTTAACATGTATCCTCACCATGGAGATGCAACCTCTAGCTTTAGAATCCATAGAAGAAGTAGCGGCATGCCTAGAGAAGGAGGATAAATTAAAGGTAGTAGAAATCATGGCTGAATACATCAAAGTCCTTTTTGATGTAAATATTACTTCCCATCTTGTTGAGGCCACATATGACAACTACACAAACAGAGATAAAGTGGTGGGTATTTTGGTGGCCAACTATGAAGTAGATCTTACGAGTTGCGAAAAGAACAAAGGGAGCAGAGCGAGAATGGGATAGAATCTGGCCGAGGTTGAAAAGAAATCGGAAGCTATTAAGGTGCTAAGGGGTACAATCAAGACCCAACTAAAATAGCTATTCCAACATATTACTAAAAATATGGACGTGCTTAAGGACATGGGAAAGGAGTTAGAAAAAAGCTGTTGACACCATTAACGCTCAAGGAGATGGACTGGGTTTTGGGGAGGTAAGCACCCTAGTCGGCGAACCTCTACCAAATAGCACAAAATGAAATCAATCCCTGGAACAAGTTGGAGGCCGACTTGCAAAAATATTTTCCTAACTTGTTGCATTATTGCCATCACCTCCCCATTCTTTCCTCTTTCCAAAATTCTTCATCCCGTACCCCACTATGCATGCAGAGTGGATAAGGTGTGAGCCTGGTAACAGGTTTTCCTAGGAAGGAATATGCCTGTGCAAAAATTGGAGAGCTCAAGCACGGAGGAGCATGGTCCCATGGAGGACCACATTCGAAACTTGCGCAACAGATTTGAGGCCGCGAGAAGGATGAGTTGGTACTTTGGGTTGCCTATATATACAAGTTCCCGCAGAAGTAAATGGAATGATCGGAAAAATAAAAAGGATCGGAAAAGAAGATGATCAAAAAGAGATGATGGTTAGAGAGATCAAGAGAGAGTGGAGCTCTACAGAAATGCCACAAGGAACTCTATTTGGGTTGGGTAGATAAGATATAGGAAAAGGATGTATCAAGGGATTGGGTTATAATTTTTTTTTTTTGAGAGCTAAATGATATGGATCTTGTTATGATGCATGACTTTGGTCTACCTTTCTGCAATACTTTGTAATGAATCTAATGAATGTAATGAGGTTACCAATTTATATGAATATGATCAGTAATGATTTTAGTGCATTTACATATCTTCATGGTTCTATTTTATGCATGTTTATGGAATAATTATGAATCCATGCACAATTCCTTTATGTTTTGATTCAATTCTTAATCATTAAGTACTTTTAATGCGGAATGACCGCATTAATCTATAAGCCGTTCTAAGCTCTATGATGTTTTCTTGTCTCATTTCCACTCACTTCCTTTGAGTTTGGATTGTTGATGATGTTTTCCCACTCAACTCACATAAAATAGAGACTCGGCACCCTTGCATGCCTCGGTGAGCACCCAGCTTCCTCTCTGGGTGATAGGCTAGTGTGCATGGGATTCCCTTGTTCTTTGGTGGGTGAAAAAATGACTACACTGTGTACATAATTTCAGAAAATTTTCAATATTAAAAACATTTAAATATGTTTCTAAAAAAACAAAAACAATAAAAATCATCCTAAAAAACGTCACTCTTTGGTTCTTGCTTGCTCTTGTGCATGACTCATGGATCATCTTGATCTACCTCCATAAACAATGTTGGTTTACTTACTAATTTTGTACTCTAAGGCACAATGAGTTACTTGGTATTGTATCATAGTGCATGATTACTTTTCATAGGACCCATGTGTCCTTTGTTATTCCCCTTGCATGTATCCTTTCTTGGGTCATAATCTTGTAACCCTTTTCAATAATTTGCACGGAGTTGGAATCAAAGCTTGATAACAAAAACATTGTATTATGTTTCTCTCTTAGGTGATCTTGTTCCCTTCTCATATTGCATTGCTTTTGGTATGTTGCATTGAGTTGGTGTTTTCAGCAATGGGAAATTATTCATAGTATGGCTTTTCATTCCATTCTACTTTTTTGTAATCTTAAATTTTTAATAAGGACCGATGACGTAGATCCTTAGAAAAATGATGATAAGAAAGTTGTTCTACACTTGATGAAAGACTAGTTCTTCTTTGTCCTTATTCCTCTCTTTCTTCTCAATCATTCTCCTATCAATATTATTCTTCTAATTAAATTGGGGCACACTACCCCTTCCCATTATTCTATCCATCTATCTCATCTTTTCGATCATCTCTCACCTTCTTTCATCACCTCATCGGCACTCGAGGGCATCTCTCACTTCTAATAATTTTTATTCTAGCCCTTCAAAACCTTATCTGTCTACTATCTTTGAAGTGGCATCACGTACACCACTCCAAAGAGGGTAAATGTAGACACCTTTAATTTAGCTCAAGAAATGTAAATGCTTAAATTGCACTAACTATACCACTTCCCACAAATTGATGACATATCATCAATATCGTACACTTTCTCTTATATCATTGTTAATTAACTACATTACGTAACTAATTGACCCTTTTATACAACAAAGATGACAATTAACAACCTTCCATTAATTAAACCCCTTTCTACCTGAATTAATTAATTATTCTTAATTAATTAAGTTTTCTCTTCTATTAGATCAATAAATCATCATTTATTTGATCAAACCCTTCTTATCCCCTAAATCATACTAATTATTCTTCTAAAAAGCTTCTATAAGCTTTCTCACCTATTAATTAATCACTTTGGTTAATTAATAAATCCCCTCAAACCCCATGAGTCACTAAAAGACAATTTAAACTCTCCTAAGGTTGAATCATCCCCCTTTCAACCATGGTCATCCCTAACTAACTCAACCTTGCTATTATCCCACATGTAAAGGGATGTAAATATTCTTTTATACATTGGGCTATATAAGGAGCCCTCCTCCTACCTTTCTACACACACCTATACACCTAAATGAGTATAGATCCTAAGATATAGCCATTTTATCATCTTAGAGCATTCTTCCATTAGAGGAGATAGCTATCTTCATTTCTTGCATTCATCCATCCAAGTTTGAAGTCATATGGAGATATGTCATATGGTCTTGTAGCCATGGGTTGACAAGACTCCATTCTTGAAACCTTAGGATCTAAACATACAATCAACCCTTTTGATTTCTAAGGATCTAAATAGGTTCATTTCATTGATTAATATTCTAGCCCTTCAAAACCTTATCTATCTAATATCTTTGAAGTGGCATCACGTACACCACTCCAAAGAGGGTAAATGTAGACACCTATAATTTAGCTCAAGAAATGTAAATGCTTAAATTGCACTAACTATACCACTTCCCACAAATTGACGGCATATCATCAATATCGTACACTTTCTCTTATATCATTGTTAATTAACTACATTACGTAACTAATTGACCCTTTTATCCAACAAAGATGACAATTAATAACCTTCCAGTTAATTAAACCCCTTTCTACCTGAATTAATTAATTATTCTTAATTAATTAAGTTTTCTCTTCTATTAGATCAATAAATCATCATTTATTTGATTAAACCCTTCTTATCCCCTAAATCATACTAATTATTCTTCTAAAAAGATTTTATAAGCTTTCTCACCTATTAATTAATCACTTTGGTTAATTAATAAATCTCCTCAAACCCCATGAGTCAATAAAAGACAATTTAAACTCTCCTAAGGTTGAATCATCCCCTTTCAACCATGGTCATCCCCAACTAACTAAACCTTGCTATTATCCCACATGTAAAGGGATGAAAAGATTCTTTTATCCATTGGGCTATATAAGGAGCCCTCCTCCTACCTTTCTACACACACTTATACACCTAAATGAGTATAGATCCTAAGCTATAGCCATTTTATCATCTTAGAGCATTCTTCCATTAGAGGAGATAGCTATCTTCATTTCTTGCATTCATCCATCCAAGTTTGAAGTCATATGGAGATATGTCATATGATCTTGTAGCCATGGGTTGACAAGACTCCATTCTTGAAACCTTAGGATCTAAACATACAATCAACCCTTTTGATTTCTAAGGATCTAAATAGGTTCATTTCATTGATTAACATTCAATAGAGATAGAGATTAATTTCTTAGCATATTATTTTGGATGTTTATTCATGTTCTAATGCAAAGATGTTGGTAGATTAATCTTATTTAATCTCTAAGCATGATGGTGCATATATTTTAGTTTAGCTTTGTTTTAGAACTACTAGGTGTTATTTCTAATTCTCTTTACATAAATAAATAATTCTTACACACACCTATAGACACCCAAATTTGGTAATTTATCCTTTTAAAACTGTTAGTTATGAGTTTGCTCTTCGAGATAAGAAAAAAACCAACATCCTATACCAAATTAATACATATTGTTATATATCTTCTAATTTACTTAGTCATACACATTGATTTATCATCATATTATGAATATAAATTCATGAAATCACTACTTAACCTCTTCCTATCATGATGTAACTTCCAAATTTCACTCCTATCTCGCTTTCTAAAACTTTACACTACGACTAAGTTGTAACTTTTGATCTTGTTTGACTGTGCACTCTTAGACTGAAACTTCTTCCAACCCTATTTTAAAATTGCATTATCTTTGTTGGGTCTTTTAATCCTTTTGGATCACCCTTTGCATGAAAAATTACGTTCGAGATCCCTATATAAAATATTGTATATCACCTTATTCACTAATTTGACACTCTTATGAGCTCTCATTACATATAATATCATAAAAGACACCTAAGGCCCCCTAAATATTCTCAAAGTTGATGCACATCTAATAGTGTAACCACTAATAGAATTTTAAAGCACTCAACTAGGTTAACAAGCATTTAAAAATTTCAACTCAATATCTTAGCAAGATCACAATAACCTTAAGTGAGGTCAAATTGGTTCAAATTACCAACCAACTACATTCATAGAGATATCACATACTAGGTGGAGAACTACATGTGGTTTGAGGTATCTCTGGAGTAGTGTCAACGTAGGTGGTGTATAGATTGCACTTTAACCCAAAAAATAACCTTAATACAAGATCTCCTACCTATTGTTAGGATTTGAGTTTTATTTATCTAATTTAAGATTATTTTGAGATTATGAAACACTTAGGGTTTGAAAATGACACATATTTCCATCCAAAAAGGGCATAAAATGTTACATAACCTCATTCAAAGTATGTCGAAGACTGTACATTAGATCTAGGTCCATACATGTCATCATATTTATTTTTATGGTTCTATAATAGGGAATTTTCTAGTTATAGTCTTAGGAATGAAGCACCTTCAAGTTCGTACTCTTATTTAATTTGGTTAATGCATCTATATCTCTCTTGTATCATTATGTATAACTAAGTACATCTTTTATTTTATGTATTTGATTTTTAGCATATTGTAATCATTAGTTACAAGTATTAATGTGTTATTATGATATTTTATGTTTGGTGTTTGAATTCAATTAGTTAGACTAACCCCATGAAAAACCTTACATTTAATTTTATTTTTGTGCATTCCCATGAAAATATATAAAAATTAGAAAAGGGTGTAAACATTTGGTGAACTCGACTCTTGAATCAAACATTTTTGGCTCAAACCATAATTTACTTGGGGTTCATTTTTGTATGCTCATATCTCTTGGTGTTGTATTTAACCTTCTATATCATCATGATTGATTCTCAAATCTTCTATCATATTTTCTTTAATCCTATGGGCTCTCGTTCTCTCTCTAGTATGAGATATTATTCCCTAATGTCGATACATAGTGTGGCACTATGGTCCCTATAATTGGCTCCTATTATACTACTGACATATTTTTTAATATTGTTTGCACTATCATCACTAACCCTATACAAGGTGAAGGTTCTAACATTAACTCTAAAAATCATTCACATAGCCTTCTTAAGGATGAGGCACAATATCTTAAACATTTCCTATAATATAATCCTATTAATATCAACATTCTTTTATATGCTTCCTAGGATCAACTTAAGTCTTTTGTAATGCCTGGTTAAAACAACTCACTTGACACCCATGAACAACCTAGGTTTAGTTAGAAAATTAAGTAATAATTTTTTTGATTAGGAGTTAACGACCAAAGTCTCAAAGATAATTAAATTCAACTGATAACTTTTCCGATTATAATAATTACTAATTTCCCATTATAAAGCAACAAGTGTAATAAGTCCACACCTAGCTCAAATCTCCCTAGGGATTAATTTAAATACTGATTACTGATTACACTCGACATTTTAGCTAAATATTCCTTGATTAAAATTTTAGTGTTAAGGGACCCAAAACAATTAAATACTTGTTGTTGCAAGATCACAACACCCCTAGATACAAATCAGGCTTCTAGGTTGATCACTCTTGCATCCAGGTGTGATTACACAACATGGAAACCTCTCTCCAAATGTGGGACTTATGAAACGAGAGAGGAATCTCAGTTTTGAGGTGGTTCCTCAAAATCCTCGATTTAGATCTATATTTGTACAACTACGAGAGGTTGAAATCCTAATCCTACTCTAAATTGCAAGGAGACAGGGGTAGAAATGTAAAAATTGAAACTAACTAAAGATGGTGATGCACCAAAAAGGAGTGGTGAATATTTTTGTCATGCGAAATAGACACAAACCAAAGATTGCGAATAAAACATACACAGTGATAAGATATAATTTAGGATCGAATTGAAGCAAATAATACAAACAAAGGATTGAAACCCATTCACAAAGCTTGCATTATCATTTCCAATGTCAAAACCATTGCATTACAACCTCAGAGAGGTAAAAAAACTGTTACAATCTTTGAAGAGGTCTGATTCTTACAAACAATCACTTCTTTGGAGGTGAAAGAAGAATTGCATTATGCCAAAAAATGTTCCACGTTTTAAAAATGAGCCAAATCGGCTTTTACATTGCATGGGTCAAGCCCGGAGAGAGAAAACATAAAAACATGGGAGCCCATTCCTCATTGGTGAAAATGCATTAAAATGGAATGGGGACCTTAAAAACCATACCTTGCCATTTTTGACCAAATTGGAGGAGAATCGACCCATTACGTATTAAATTTGGTCGCTTAAAATGTCATACGCCATGAACACGCGTCAAGACTATTTCTTAAATTTCTCTCTCTAGACTGAATCAAAATTCAAGATTGACCCTAGAATCATGTAGAGAATTTTATAAGATTTCCAATGATATAAAGAACGTGCAAATCCGAGCTCTGGATCGAAAGATATGGCGATCTGAAGATTTAGGGCACAAAACAGGCAAAAATGGGTTTTAAAATTTTTTTCCGCGCTTCGCCACTTGGACGACACGTGTCAGGCTCTAATTGGATGAGCAATTCTCTCTCCTTCCCTTACCCGCGGTTTTCCTTGAAAGTTTTGACTTTTGCAATTTTGGAAATTTCTGTTTTCCCCACGTCCCCACCACTTGGGACACGTGTCATGATCTGGTTGGAGGACAGGGGCACGGGGTCATCCTTTACCTTTTAGTTTTTGGCCAAAACTTTTGCCAAATTCTCTAATTCCTCCCTGAGATCTACACTTTCCTTCTCCTTAGGACACATGTCCTCTTTTTATTAGCTCGAGCCAACGCTTCAAACCTTGCCCTTAGGAATTTTGGACATTTTCCCTTGTGACACGTGGCATTTTTGATTCATCCTCGGGCCTGCCGGCTTTTCATGTCCTTCGCGTCCCTTTGGCCCAGTGTCCCCCAAACCATCGAGACAAATTCCTCGATCCACCCGATTCGGGCTTCCTGTCCCTCTTTGGCCGAAGACACATGGCATTATCGATTGGCTCTCGACTCCTTGACTTTCTCGTATCCCACCGTCCCTTTGTCCCAGCTGTCCCGGTGAGAAAGTTCTCTATTTTGGCTGATCTGGGTGGTTCCGTCCTTCGCATCCTTACGGACCAAATGTCCCAACTGTTCATTTCAATGATTAGTCGATTTTGCTTTTACCTTGACCGGTTTTCCTTTTCACGTCTCGCACGTCCCCACGTCCCAAGCTGTCCCGATGTTGCCTGAGACCACCCGAAGGATTTTCAGCCGATTCGCGCCCAACGTCCCAAGCTGTCCGAGGACCACCTAGACTAGGACTTAGCCAATTTTCATGATTTTTTCTGCCCAAGCTTGTTTTTGCAACCTTTTCACCCTTTTTTAGAACTTGCTCTTTTCTTCTTGGACGGGAGATTTAGAAAAAGGCCGAGGGACCCCGAAACATGATTTTTTCTTTGAATCAATCTATTTTCCTAGGAATTGAGTATTCGATGCATGTTATCAATTTTACCAGGGGGTGAAAATTGGATAACAATACCCAAGGTATTTAATTCCACAAGATCAAGACAACAACATGATTAAATTACAGTGAGGAAAGGAATACCTATTTAAAACATCAAAGTAAGGTCTCACTTACCCACTCCCCAAACTCAATTAAGAGTATCTATAACTAGGCTAAAAGTCAACACCTATTACAAAAAAACTCGAGAACAATTCTAGTTTACTAGAACATACTTCCATTTTACTTACAATTCTAAAATTCACATGGTTCAAATTTTAGTGTTAGAAGTTTTAGTTAAGATCGGGGTTAAATTAAATCCTAACCCACTCTCTAACATGATCAGAGTTTTAACTTGATTTTTCTCATACTTAATGCTTCCAAAATTTCCCTAAATCATTCCCATTGGATAGGAAATTTTCTCACCTTTCCGGTGATATAAATAATTCCTCCTAACTCCTTCAAAACTCAAGATATGAGCAAGTGGACCTTAGGGGTCAAATTTTCCCCAAGGGGACATGTGTCAAGCAGGGGTGAAGGGAAAATTTTGGGTCAACGGGTTGCGGGGTGGCGTTTGGAAATTTTCCTTATGTGGGAGAAATTTCCCAATTATTCTTGCACCTCTGTGGGTCCTTCAAGGACACATGGCGGCCTCTAAGACATCGCCAGGAAAAAGGGGAAAGGCGAGTGGTGGAAGAATTTGGGGCATTTCACCCAAGGGGAGAGAAAACCAAATGATGTCTGCATGCTTGTGGGTCTACCCAGGGACACGTGGCACTCCACGATTCACTAGAGGGAGAAGAGAGAAGGAGGGAATAGAGCGGTGGGGTGATTTGGTGAATTTTTCCAAAAGGGGGAAAGAAGGGTGAAAGGCGCGTGTGGGTCACGTATCCGCGGAGAAGAAAAACCCAAGGTGAGGGTGGGGTTGCGGGGCCATGGGGAAATTTTTCAAAAATTTCCCAAAGAAAAAAATAAAAAAACCAAGGGGTTTGCATCCCTCTACAAGCACCCAAAGTTGCTATGTGGCAACCTGTGATTGGCCGTGGGCTGACAAGGCTAAAAGGAAAATTTTTCCAAGATTTTCAAGAAAGTCAAAGGGCAAAAAGATGTCACACCTCCGCCACTACCCCGTGAGGACACATGGTAGCCTCTGATTGGCTGCGGGCCGGCGGAGGAAAAGATGAAATTTTTCTGGAGCCAAAATTTTCAAAAAATTTCCTAAGGACAAATCGATGGAAAAAGTTTGGGTTGCGGGCCCGCCAGGGAAAATTTTCCCAAATTTTCCTGCCAAGGCTCAAAAACTTCAAAGTGCCATAACTTGAGCTAGGAAGATTATTTTTGGGAAAACGAGGAATTTTTGGAAATATCTCGATAACCTCTTTGCACAGTAAACATAAATTTTACGGTAAAAAGGATCTGCAGTATTTTAAAAAGCAAGCGGTAAATTTCAAATTTCAAATTTGATTAAATTGGATCTCCTCCTTCACTCAACATGCCAAAAAAACATGGAGGATTGATCTAGGGAGGGTTTAAAGTGTTTAGGAAAATAAATTTTGTTCAATTGATTCCAATTTGTAATTTTCCAACAATTGACAGAAAAAGACTGTGAGAAGGATTTGGCTCGAATTTGCAATGTTTAAACTCATTTTCTTAAGTGTTCTTTTCCAAAGGAGTTCCTTAATGTCTTAGCATGCTAAATTATATCAATTCCAAGTTGATTGTTAAGTGCTAGTCCGAGCTATGCATTTTATTTAAATTTACCAGTTTTAAAATTTGCAGTAGAGATTCACTTCAAGGAAAATTCAGTATATCCAATTTATCATTTAAGTGTAATATCTTATTTCTAATCTGATCTAATACATTTAGTTGTTTGAAACAAATCATTTCAAGCAATTCTGATTTCAATTTCATATGTATTTCCCAAAAGAGACAAGCAACATTCTTCCTTCATACACATTTTCTTTCCTTTGCAAATAAATAGAGCTTCAAATCACAATTTGATATTCCCATTTCATCACAACAATGTAAATAAGATATGAACTTGAAATTCCTTATTGAATTCAATTATACAACTTAAATATTTCAATGTATGACGGTAATAACAGATTTCCTATTTCTTCCATGTACGAAGCGAGAAAACAAATGGATTTCTCAATTCAAATATACATTCTCAAAATCAATTACAACATCATTTCTCCATAACATAATTGTTACAATTTCATCCACATCATTTGGGAAAGGATTAAAAATAAATATTTTTTCACAAGGGACAGTTCATTTGTATTTTCCTTTGCTCTAGGACAAAAACATGCACATTTTCTCTTTCTCCAAGTTGATCACAAAAAGAGGGGGAAAGACAATGCTCTCCACCTAACCAAGACATCTAATGAAAGGATAATCCTTCATCATTGGCCCTCAAGCCCCAATCAAAATACAATAAGAGGTGTGATTCAACCATGGCAACAATTGGCTTCCACAACACAACATTATTTCACATACACATTTCTTTAAAAAAAAAAACAATTCAACACAAAAACAACAGTTCACAACTACATTTAAAATCATTTCAAAATAGAACTCAGGCTTGATCATGTAAGCCAAAGGAGAAAGGTCTATGGGGGAAGCTACTTATACCTCCCAATTGGGAATTGGGCATCCACCAGAACAACCCACCAAAATAATTCATCCCACACACATCCTTATGCCCCCACAAGTTTCTCCTTATGCCCCCACAAATTTCCTTATGCCCTTCCCAAGTAAGAAATGCAAGCTATTTATTTTCCATGGTTGATCCTAAACCCAAAATCCCTCACCTAAAACTCGATGCGAATGGCATTCCCTTATGCCCCCACATGGATTCCCCATATCCTTCTCCTACATCTTCCCTATGGTAGTCTACCCAACCAGCCAACAAAAGCAATAAAACATTCTCCATACACACAACACAACAAGAAAATAATAACAATAAGGAAGAAATAAACACCTACCTTTCCATGATAGCTTTTTTTTCCAACAAAAAGCTCTTAAAGACAAAAACACAGTCCAAAAAGAAATTTCCAAGCATGCAAAGTTTCTCCAAAACTCCATCCAAAAACAATAGCTCCAACCCAAGAAAAATGTGCCCCCAAAGAAGTTTTGCAAAATGATTCAACAACCCAAAAACAAGGCAAGAGTTTGAATTAAATAGAAGAGGATGATGTGGATCCATGTAGGATGCCACATCACACATCCTCAAATTTCAAACACAAAATACAAAGATCCATTCTCCCAAGAACAATAAAGAGGTGGGTGAAAAATGACAAGTTACTTGCACACTCTAAAAGACCCACACCTCGAGGACAACAAAATAAATGAAATGTAAGAAAGTGCAATCTAGAACAAGAAATATGAATAATAAAATGTATTATACAAGTCAAAAATCATATCTCCAACCATTAGTATGGTTGTTGAATTAAATTTAGAGGCATGGGACAAGTTTTACTTGTCCCACAAGCCTCCAAAAACAGCCCCCAAGGACAAATTCGAATTTCCATGGAGGTGGAGTATTTCTTACTCCAAATATGACTTACACAAGCTCTTACACACTTACACATCCCTTAAATAATTAAATACAAAGAGTCAACACTTCCATTATTATTTCCCATATCCCAATTTGACTTATTTAACTTTTACTCATATGTTTTCTCACATAAATCTAACACAATTTTAATTAATTAAAAGAAGGGAACACATTACTAATAAAATACATACAACAATAATAAAAGAAACACATTAATAAAATACACAAACCCATGGTCACATATAAAGGAAATCCCCCACGGGAATCCCTAACACAATACAACACACACACTTAAGACATGTTGCCATGGTGACCTTGTTGAAATCACCTAGAATTCCATTGTGGTTGGTCTCCGATCCCCCGATGTTTGTTGTGATATTTAACCTAAAAAAAATACTTCATTCATCCTTGTGGCCATATCACAAAATTCAAAATGAATATAAATAAAATCACAAAACAAACTATATAAATGAATCACAACAACATTAAAGTAACAACTACATCATTTGCATTTTTAATCAACAACTATATAATCATCAAATAATTTCCATTTTATAGGTTTACTCCAATTATCAAATTTCACATGTCTAAACAACATCTATAATATAACCATGTTTGACATCATGTCAACATCTATATAAAATGTCTCCAACAATCATCATGCATTATATATGAATCAATTTCAACAATAATCTCGGATTTGACATCTAACACCATACTAGATCCAAACTATAAGAATGTCTATCATATAGTCTATAGTATCATGATCAATAATAAAAGGTGAAAAAGGGAAGTGGGCACTACATCTTCTTTTCAATATAATACGAAACATATATTATTCCTACCTCTACAATACCTACATCTATGTGGGCATCTCATACTCAAATATCTAATGTCTCTATGTCCATTCGGACATCTACCATTCTTTCTACATGCAATTGTAGTGGGTGTAGATAAAAAATATACACTTATTAATATTACATTACGCCTCCAACATGTTGTTATATGCATGATTTATAAGTGCAAATGTTAGACATTGTGACATCTTTTTTTAGTCATTTTACAAGTTTTGACTGATTTTTATTGTGAATTTACCTTTTACTATTTTCATTTACATATTTTAATTGTGTCATAGGGATCCCTTTCCTCATTCTTTGTATGGTTTTTGTTTCTTGGATTTGGGATAATAACACCTAATAAGGATGCTACCACCTAGGATCTAGTGTCCCTTTTAGGCACTTTTTCCAATCCACTTTATTTTCTAACTTGTCATATTCTTCTTCACTTTGGATTTTTCTTACCATTACAGGTTAGATTTTTGTGTCATTAAGTGTCAAAATTCAAAAAATATCACACACACACACACACACACACACACACACACACACACACACACACACACACACACACACACACACACACACACACACACACTAACTACACACACACACACACACAACCTACTAACTACTCTAACTAGAAATTTTGGGCTATAACTTTATATATACCATCTATAAGAGCAACACTCAAGGACTGAATTTAAGCTACTTTACTCACTTTGCATAGGAGAATATATTTTTAATTCCATCTCACATATACATATTGGTGGAAAATTAGTTGTATCGAAATATATTGGTTTGATAAACACAAGTGTAACCTAGCTTCAAGGGACACAATTCAATCACACACACACTAGAACTACATAGATACTAAAATGTAGTACAATGATTAAAGAAAATCATCTTGGGGTAGCTTCCAAGGTTATTTTGACCTAAGCATATGCATTATTTATTACATTTAATGTTTTCTAGAGCCTTATATAAGAATATATGGTTTTTGTAGGTTCAAGTGCGACATTAGAACCCTAAAACGAATTGGATGTGACAGAAAGTAAAAGGAAGAAGACAAGTTAAAACCGTGAAAAGATATGAAGCAAAGATGTTGCCGGGACACTAGCACTCAATTTAGATACCGGTGCCGGGTGGTCTGTTCTCATCTAGATAGTCTTGTCTGAAGAGTTTTTATATTTTAGTTTACTAAATGAATCATACCTAGTCTAGATCTATCTTGTTCCACTTGGTCTCCACTTAGAGTCACAAAAATATATGAGTACAAGATAAGTCACTCTTATTTCCCTATTATAAACTCTTTCTTGTTTATTCCATGATAGATCTTTCTCATTATTGTTATATATTCATTTGATCTTTTTTTTTTTATTATTGGTAAATAGTTTTTTGAAAGGGACTATACCCTTGTGTACAAAAGAGGGCCTAGAAGCCAGAATAGGAATGAGGACCAAAACAAAAAGGATCAAGATCCATTTGAGACATAGAAACCCCAAGTAGTCCAAGAGCGATTACCTAACTAAACAAACCGAGAATGAACAACTGTGAAGAGCAGCCAAAAAAAAGAAAAAAATATAGAGAAGCACAACAAGAGTATCCACAATTACTTCGTGGCGGGTTTTCGATTATGGTTTTGATATTCTACCAAGAGGTGAGCATAACCAAAGTCGTCATGTGGGTAGATTCAGTAACATCCAGCTGTTCAATGGTCCTTTTTCTTTCCTCTTCCATACCCCAAAGAGTTGTTGGAATTCCACTGAGATTAGAGACACTGCGGACATGCTGCTCAATAAACTCTTCAATTGCATTAAAAATAGCCATATTATGATCATGGCGAGTCTTGGTCTTCCCTAAACAGTTATCTAAGGAGTTCAGCTTTTTGTATATGTCTTCAACCTATTTATTATCAATGACAACCTCCTCCTCCTTCTTCCTCTTACCTTTTTGCTTTGTCAAGTTTTTTACCTCTTCTTTCAGCAACATCATGTCGGCTTCTAAGGCTTCCAGCCTTGTTTTGGAGCTCTCAATGTGTGCCTCCTATGAACTAGTACTACTAATATGCAGGAGGTTATGGGCAATTTCTAACTCCTGAGGAACATTCCCCACAATAGGGGTATCAAGGTTCAACCTTCTAGAAGACCTAGTAGCAGTTCTGGAAAAGTGGAAGTGAACCCATTTATTGATTGAACCCTAGCTTGCCCGAGTATACATCATCTTATATATTCCTAATGGCTTGTCAAAATGTGTTGAGAAACCATCATCCTATGCCTCTTTCCACCAAGTATGAACCTATTCCTATTACTAGCATTCAACCTATTTTTATTAATGTTTAAGAGGAAGTGACTAATTATTCTATGAACCTAGTATGAACTTATTCCTATTACATCCCAAAATTCTTTTTATTTACAAATATTTTCAACCTCAGTCCTAATGATGTACTCCTACCCTATTGAGGTCATTAATTCTTGTGAGGTGATAGTTGTTTTTTCCTTTTATCGCTAAAAATGATACGTGTTGAAAGTTTGGTTAATTTATCAAATAAGGAAGGTCTTGTTAATAATTTTTATGATACCCATACTTCTTTTAATATTGTAGATGCTATCATAAATTTTCCTCACCCTACTCCTTTTTATCCTCAACTTTTATATGCAAAAATCATTAGATTTTGATCTATTACTACGATAATGATATTATAGCCCACTTATTCTTCTAAACCAAGTGATTATTCATTGAATATTGTGCCTCAAAAGTCATATATTTATTCCTCCACCTCTTTATTTATTCCTAATGATGTTAGTACTCATTCTTATTCTCATAATGTGTTAAAATATGCAAAATTTCATGATGCATGTGTTTCTACTCTTGATGTTTCCAAATATAGTATTGGTGAAATAATTTGTTGCAATGCAGATTATTGGTTTTCACCAATAGTCACAAGGTTAATCCCCTCTTTCTTGGGTATATATAGGATATTAATTATTGAATGCAAAATAATTATAACTATGGGGTGGCCATTAGGTCAAGGATCAAACACGAATACTCAACTAAACCTATGGAAAAGTCTTTATACAATGTACAAGGGAGGAATTTTATTTAGAGAGGTAAAGAGGATATGGGGAAATGGAGAGAGGGGGTTAATCTTGTGATTATAATTACAAATTTCACATACATTAGCTAGAGTGGGTCTGCATTCAATAGGAAGAAATCAATCATGTACGAAATAGTAAGATTGATAAATAAGAGACACAAAGCTATATAAGTTCATTAATAAAATACACAAATTACTTTCTTGATTTTAAAAAATTACAATGATTATAAAGTTGGAAAATAGTGAGGATGGAAGAACTTAATCAAAGAGATAGAAATATTTATCTTTATTGCTTAAAGTAATAGTGAAACCCAAACTTACAACAATCAATATTTTTACCCCTTTCGAATGGATAAGGCATCCTTATTTATAGATTAAAATTTTTATCTTCCTCTCCCCCATATGAATTTTTACCTCACCACCACTTGTGACTTTTCACATTCCCTAGGAATGAAATTCATGTTAGGAAAACATGGGTTAGTGCTCACATTAGTAGGCGAGATATATTATTTGTATATGTTAGTATATGGTGAATTATATTAAAATATATTAATGTAAGTGATTTGTTATAACAAATCACGTAGAGATATTGTGAGTGGTTAGTGGGTTGTTAGGAGAGATTATAGGATTGAATAAGTTAGTAAGTTGTTACCTATATTCTATTGGAATGGTTATAGGAGAGCTCATATTTATATGTACCTCACATGATTGAATAAATGTTGATTTGAATTATTTGAGTGTATGCTCTTTCGTCATATATGGGGTAAAACCAACATCCGGTATCAGAGCTGGTTTCAAAAGGGGCATATCTAGTTTTACACTCCATCCATTCTTTTGTTAGTCGGGTAGACACGGTGAATGGGAAAGCGGATACCATGGAACTCACAAAAACCCATTATCTTTGTTTGTGTCTATCTATTTGTTGTAATGTCAAAATCTATAGACAAAGGCTAGCAGTATACCATGGACCTCATGTAACCCCTTTTCTGTGTGTTCACCCTTCTTGAATTCTATCAGCAATGTAGTAAAGCATACCTGATGTGAACACATTTGGTAGGAATCATTCATTTGCATCATATTCCTCTTCCAATGTGTTCTCTCTTTTTGTAGTATTTCATCCATTATGTTCATTGTTATCATAAAAAAAGGTAGACATACATTTCTTACTTATGTTGGTGTGTGTTCTTCTTCTTTACATAAAATAAAGGGAGCTGCAGAATAATAAGAGAGCTAATTTAAACATTTGTTAAATCCAATTTAAGATTGGATTTAGTCATTTCATCTAATTTTTTTGAATATGGATTGATCTCTACATAGGAGGTATCTAATCTCGGTGATGATTGACATCAAGATCCACTATGTAGATCTCATAATATATGAAGAATCCCAGCAGTGTTTATATTGTTAATTATATATGGTGGAGATCTTTGGGAATAATCGATCTCACAAGATGAGAGAACTGCTCCAAGAAATGATTATTCTCTTTATCATTCAAATGTTTGTGAGGAAACTTCAAGTATTATTAACAACTTCATGGGCATTGAAAATTTAGATATATCTTTTGATCTAATACGTGAGGATTCCTCGGTTGAATCTAAACTTCATGAAATACCAATAGATGGTCGTTACTATGCTTTACTTATAGATAATGTAAATCAGATGTATATGATTGAATATTTGTGTGATTGGACTTGCATAGTTGTTTTCACTTGTAATCAATGATATCTCCAAAACCATTGATTTGTCAATTTCCACAGCTACACGATCTCCACATCAACAAATTACAAGATCCTCTACTCATTAGGCTTAGAATTTGGTTTTTATAACTGAATTGCTTCATTGAATTGCTACAGCATGAGATCCATATTGGCTTACTCCCAGCCTTTACACATGACCGTGTTTAAATAAAATGGTTCAATTAGTATATGTTCTTGAATTAATGAGATTTTTCTCAATGTGTAAATTGTAATATTTCTCTCACAAATCATGATCTTATCTCGACATTGTGATCCTCCAACACTACACATCCTTTACTCCTCAAACTAGGTCCTTTGTGTCAAACTATTTCCCCTCCCATGGCACATGCAAGCAATAAAGGATTAAAAATACACATTTCCTCGAAAAGTTAACATGGAAGGTTACAATATGATTTATATTTTAAATTATTTTTTAATAAGGGGGTATATTTTAAAATATTTGTAAAGATGATATTTATGGATGCATTATCGGTGTAAACTAACATCCATGATGTATTTTTAATTGAGAGGGTGATTCACACCGGGTAATCTCTAGTGGCAAGCCAAACGGCAAAGCAACAACATTACGTTATAGTTCCTCTCCCCATATTCACACAAAGAGGGGGAATATTAGGAAAACATGGGTTAGTTCTCACATTAGTAGGAAAGATATATTATTTGTATATGTTATTCTATGGTGAATTATATTGTAAGTGATTTGTTATAACAATTCACGTAGAGATATTAATGAGTGGTTAGTGGTTGTTAGGAGAGATTAGAGGATTGGATAAGTGAGTAAGTTGTTACCTATATTCTACGGGAGTGGTTATAGGATAAATCATATTTATATGTAACTCACATGATAGAATAAATGTTTATTTAAATTATTTGAGCATATGCCCTTTCTTGAAATATGGGTTAAAACCCACAATTCACTCCTTTTCTTATTTTTGAAAAGGGACTTTTATGATGTAAGATTGAATCACTTATATGAATAATATTAAAGAGTGAAAAAATTACATTCCCAATGAAGAAATATATTGTTAGAGAGAGAGGGAGGGGAGAGAGAAGTGAAAATCTAGAGAGAGGAAAACCTCATGTTGATGAAGAACCTAATTTTGATGGATTTTGAGGAAATTCTTCATGAATGAGATTATTTGTCTCGACCTCTTGATGGATTAAAACATTGTGCTTGAACTTATTTCTTATGTGAAATGCATAAACCTTATAAGGAATTGAAGAAGTGTTCAAAAAATTACTAAGGGATTTACTGATGAGATGACTATCTATTCTTGCACACATGATGATTCTATTTGAACACAAGGTTAAAGTTAGGATATTAAGATCATCAAATTACTTCTCATGAATTCAAAATTTACCTCCATGAAAATGATGTCTCATTTTTAAATGGAATAATTCTCAGGATGCTCAAACACTTTATTGATCAATCACCGATTGAAAGATGTATTTTTCTCCCTATAGAGAAATTTCTCCTACATTCAACTAAAAGTGTATACTATGAAATATTGAATCATTAGGCCACTATGATGTTATGCACTATTTAAAACAAATCCAGGTGCCCTTTAATTAGTATGGGTGACTCAACACCCTATTTCTTAACCAATATTATGACACTTACCTTTTTTATTTATTCTTTTTTTGAGAAGTCCGTTTTTAGTTATCATTTTCTCAATTTGACACTTTTGAGTTTTCTTGATGTGCAAGGAATTATGGAAACTTTGATAATGAAATATTTACAACACTTACTATCTATAGATATTAAATCTTAGGAATTATTACTATTTTTAAAATTTAGTCTTTCCAATGTCATAATGGAAAGAGAGTAGTCTCAAAAGTTTTATTATTTCACACAAATGATTTGTTCTAATTTTTAGAGGATTTAATCGTCATAACTCCATAGATATGAAAAGAGAAAATACATCAAGGATTTTAGGAGAATCAACCTCTCTAATGTTATTTACAAAAATTTTACTAAAACCATTGCTACTAGAATCCGGGATCTCCTTCCCCACTCATTTCTTATCAATAGGGGATTTGTCAAAGGCTGATTTATACAAGATGGCATTATGTTGGTTCATGAGGATATTTATTCCATGGAAAAAATCAATAAGGAAGGTATAATTATTAAATTTTATATGAACAAAGCCTTCGATAAGGTCTCTTAGGTATTCTTAGACAAAGTTATCTCAAAATTTTGTTTTGATGAACACTTCGGGAAGATTTTGAGGATCTGCATCTCTAATCCCATGTTCTTCGTCATTATCAATGGGAATCCTACCAGATTGTTAGTAGAATAAGAGGCATTATACAAGGGGATCCCCTCTCCCCTCTTCTATTCATTCTCATGATTTAAATTCTCAATAGGGAAATTTTTGTGGCCATTCGGATAGGTTACCTTAAAGGGTTCAATCCATCTACGAGATGACCTTAAAGTTTGTAATAAAAAAATTTCTGATGATAAAATTTTATTAATGATGGCCTTGTTTTTAAGGATAAGAGAATTAAATATCTTCTTATTGATTATAAAGAGGTTTCAGAATAGCTTATTAATTTCAAAAAAATCATGGTCTTCTTCCTTAACACTCCTGAGAATTAGAAAATTAAGGTTGCTAAAATCCTTTCTTACAATGCCAAGAAGTTTCCCTCTTCCTATCTTAGCATGCCCCTCTTCACTGGAAAGGTTCCCATTGAGGTTTGGAACTCACTTATTGAATGTTTTTAGAGGAAGTTATCTTTTTAGAAAGAAACGGTCCATTCTCAAGACGAAAAATGTTTCCTCATCAAGAGTACACTTCAATACCTCACCATTAATATTATGTCTCTTTTCAATATTCCTAATATGATTATTGAAAAGATTGAAAGGATTCAAAAGAGATTTCTATGGTCGGGTGTTGAAGAGAATAATAAAATTTCCCTAGTTTCATGGGATAAGATTTTTCCCCTAAAGATATTGGTGGGATTAGCATAAAGAATATTAAGTGGATGAATAAATCCATGATCAAAAAGATGGGCTAGATATTGTTAAAAGAAGACCTCCCTTTGACCTCAATTATTAGAGAAAAAATATTAGCATGTATAAAGATCTATATTGGCTCTAAAAATATAATATTCCCTTGGGATCCACCATTTGGAATGCTATTTCAAACTGTAGAAATATTCTTATCAAGGGATGCCATTGGAATCTTATGAATGGGGAATATATTCAATTCTGAAAAGAAAATGGATCAACCATCTTCCTCTCTTTCAAACTGATGTTGGTTATCATATTTTTGAGTAATTTAAAGATCAGATTGGTGAAAAAGTTAGCTCTTATATTAGAAATAATAGTTGGGTAAAACTTCATCTATTGCACACCCCTGCTCTTAACACTAGTCACATAAGGGAGATCAAAACATGATAAAAAAACAGCATATTTCAAGGATGGGGAAACAAGATGAACTCATTTGGGAGAGCACCTTTGATGGATCCTACTCGGTGAGATCCAGATACTTGATCTTTGTGGAGTATCAACCTTTCCAATTAAACTGGAACAAAATTTGGATAAAGGAACTTACTCCCAAGATAAATTTATTTTTTTGGGTCATCATACATAACAGACTTGATTATCCACAATTGGATTAAGATAGGTCAACATTTCCCAAATTGATGTATTCTTTGCAAAAAGGATGAGAAGAGTATTAATCATCTCTTTTTACACTTCCATTTTTCCATTTCGGTATGGAATTTTTTATTTAGATAAAAGGGCATTAAGTGGATCCTCCTAGGATCATTTATGCATACTTGGGAACAATGGAGCTATCCTACAAAAAATTCATTGGTTAAGAAAATTTGGAGCATTTCCTTTCCTCATGTTATTTGGAACGTCTAGAAGGCTTGTAATGCGGTTATATTTTAAGACAAAAATACTTCAATCCTAAGGACAACCAATGATCTTGTTGATGAAGTTAGGAATATTGTTTCTTGTTTCAGACCTCCTAAAAAGATCAAGTAGAGCAATTATGACATTAGAATTATGGAGAAATGGAACCTTACTATGTTCTCTGCTTATGATCTATAGGACACTCGGTATCTAGGAGCATATTAAATGGCATCCTCATCCCACAAGATGGGTAAATATTAACTACGATGGATATTATAAGGGAAACCACTGGAAAGGTTGGAGGAGGAGAGTGCATTAGAAATGAAAAATGCCAAGTCATTAAGTTTTATATATGTACCATGGGTATAATCTTTAAACCATTATCTTGAAGATCTTGCTTCTTTGTGGGTACTTAGGATTGCTAGATAACTCAATGTTAATAATATTATTGTGAAAGGGGACTTTCTTAATTTAATAACTACCTAAGAGGCATGAACCATATATGTTGGTCCATGAAAAATATTTCAGATGAAGCCACTCATATCCTTACTTGAATTCCTTAATCATGTGGTGTAACATACCTATAGGGAGGGGAATAACTTAGCTAAAATCATGGCTAACCTTGGATTTAGTCTCAATAGAATCCAAGTGTGGGAAGAAAATGAGTCTCCCCTATTAGTCTCTATCAATACTATTGCTAATGAAAAGGTAAAATAATGATTGACTGGATTTGATTTAGAAAGTGTGATAAAGTAGATCTTCATCTTTTAAAACCCCCATTCTAGTTGTCACTTTCTTGAACAATTCATATAGCTAATTTGAGCATCCTTTTACCAAAATGGGTGGAGACCATTGTAGGGTTGAACATGTGAATGTTGAAGAGTGGAGGAATTATGCCAATATACGGAACATACTAAGTAAGGGTGGCCTCATGAATTTCATGGTAAGATTCAAAGTCTATCATCTACATTTATCCCAGGATTTCATTAAAAATTCGAAGGATAGGAAAATATTATAAAAAGGAAAGAATTTTATATTAATGAAATAGTAATTTATTGGGTAACTTGGATTCACATAAAAGGTTTATTTTTTTTCAAAAATAACATCAATTATGATGTAGAAGAATGCAATGTTTTTGATAATGGTGAGGTTATTGTTCACAAGCATGGGATTTTTTCTAGGGATTCTCTTCCTACTCCCTTCAACAAGGTTCATTTACTGGTGATGAATTTTATCACATTGGAGGTTCACTTCTCAGTGATGCCGAACTACCAAATGGTGTTTCTCAATCATTTTTTACGGAAGTGTTTGGTGAGTTTCACTTTCTTTATCATGTATTCATTTGAATCTTTAGTGAATATTGTTAAATGGGGTAAACATGTCTTCCCCTTGAACCATGCAGTCATCCTCATGCTATAAAATTTCTTTGACTACTCCCTTCTTCATCCCCAACCTGTTTCCCTCTTCCCCCTTTCAATACCCCTACTCCTCCTTCCTCTCCAGTTCCCTCCACCTCCAACTTACCCCCTTCTCCCCCTGCCTCCTCATATCCCTATTCACCTCTCATACCACCACTGACCCTCATCCCACCCCTATTTTTTCTCTCACATCCTATGGACTCTAATCCATTCTCTAGTTCAAAATCTAGAGCTCTTTTTAGTGCAATATCTCTCGGATGGAAGCATCCTCAATCCTCTCATAATGTTGGGACCTCTTCTCATACAATTAGAGGTGAAGGAGAATCCATCCTTGGTATCCTTTATATTGGTAAGGATGGCTCTAAATCTTCAAATCTTTGCCACTCAGGAGACTACTTTGGATCTAGATATACGATTGGAGAAAACTTAAAAAACTCAAAGCAAAAATAGAAGCTTGCAAACTTGAAAACATGCACAAGATGATTGAAAATGAGATTGTATATGATCTCATCATTTGGGCCAATAAAATTGAGAGTTAAATGGAATATCTAAAAACCAAAAATGTGATATTCTTAGCATAGATAAGAATACGTTGGACTTCCTTTCCCTCTTCATGTCACGGTTTGATATCCAAAAAGGAAAGGAAAAGACAAAGAAAGATATAACTTTAATGACATCAAGAAGGGACTTGATAATGTAAAGAAGAGATTTCAGAAGATCATGGAATAATATTGTGTCCCTCCTTTCTTTTTGTTTTTATTAGTTTCTTTTGGTCACTTTCTTTGTGAGGTAGCTGACATATTGCTGACATTGGGCTGACATTGTTTTGACTTCATGCTATTATTTTACTTCTTGTTGATTGGATGCTTTTTCCCAATCTTATTTTGGATCATTTTATTGTATTTAATATGTAGGCATTGGCCTTCTTTTATAACTAGGTAGCGTCCCAGCCAAAACACCTTTATACTCAATAAAAATTTAAGCTTTTATTTCAAGAAAATTTTTTTCCATTGAAAATAATGCATACCACCATTTGATACAAGGTTGGATTTATTTGAAATGCGTTTTTGAGAAGGATATGCTATTAAAATATCATGGGGATCGGACAAGGGGTTTGGGAGATATGAGAAACTTTCCATTTTTAGTATATGAGGTTTCATGAACATTTTTAGCAACATAACAACAAAGATAATGAGCTTTGGGAGGGAAAAATGTAGCTTTGAAACTTAAAAATGGTGAAGTGTTTTAACATGAATCCTTTTAATATCACTTGCACACCTTAACTCCATCTTGACTCAAATAGGATTAACGAGGTTAGATGAGAGTTGATGTGGAGTTACACCCTAAAAAATAGAGGAATAAGGGAAAAAGGGGGCATACAAGTGTTATTTTCATAAAATCATTCCAAGTTTCATCTTGTGGTTTCATGTGGATGAGATGCATGGGCTAGAAATTAACACTCGATAGCTCCACTCTAGTTACTCGCATGTGTCAGGGGATATCTAAGAGAGATGAAGTGCACTTTTTGTCCATAGTTTACCTTTATACCTTTGGAAACAATGTGAGGGGACATAAAGGGTGAATTTTTTTACCATGGGTGTATGCGACATGAAGGGGGCCAAGTAGTTATGAAAACATGCAAGTTTATAACTTTCTAGGTGCAAAAGTGATGACCTACAAGTTGTCAAAAGAAATGATCTATGAGGGAGAATAATATTGTTGGGCCCCTCGAATATTGACCAAGTATGAAGGTAGTAGGCATGTGGGATCCTAGTTATAGAATGACGAGAAAGGAAAAAGTATGTAAGAGAAAGAGTGAAGGAAGCACATAGTTCATGCGATGCATGAAAGAAGGTTCGGGACTTAGCCAATTTGAGTGCCCAGGGTAGAACACGTGAAAAGCATGATCGGGTGCACATGGATAAGATGCCATCTGGTGATAGGCTGGCCTAAGAAAGAGCATGCCCTGGATGGAATCTTCTAGAAGATCATCATGAGATAAAGTGGAAAGCTCAGGCCTGGAGGAGCATGCTTGCATGAAGGACCACAATTGACACTTGGCATCTGATCTGAGGGCACTAGAAGGCAAGTTGGCAGCCCGAGAAAGTTATAAATACAAGTTCCTACCATGGAAAAGAGGACACACACACATACATAGAGTTATATAGAGGATATTCATCGGGAGAACTCGAGAGAGAAGGAGCTTGTTATGCAATGCAAGCTTGAGAGATAACATGGGAGAAGCTCGAAAAATTATTGCGAGTGGATATTTACATTAAGGAGAGAATGTACTAGGCATAGAGTTGTAATTTATTTTTCTTTTGGCTTAGTTATACAAGTCTAGTGATATGCATGACTGCGGTCTGCACTCTGTGACACTCTATAATGAATCAATGAATATAATGAGGTTACTTGTTATAAATAGACATGGATATCAATGGATTTAGTGCATACTTCTCCCATATGAGTTCTCTTTCCTTTCATGCTATGTATGAATGCTTGTATAATTCTTTCTGTTATAATATATGTTCTAGATTATGTTAAACCATTCATTTTGAGTGACTGCAAGGATCTGGAGGCCATTCTAAGCCCTATGGTTCTTGTTTGTCTTAACTTCCTAAATACTCTTACAGTAATCATAGATGATGCTTCCCACTAAACTCACATAAAAGAGAGACTTGGTACCCGCACGTACCTCAGGTGAGCACTCGGCCTGTGGGTGATAGGCTAAGACAAATGGGGTTTCTTCCTTTTGTGATAGGAATAAAAATGACTACATCCTGGTTCCATTACGGGACCTCTTTTCAAAGTTGTAGTGATATATAGCATACATCATGATCTATGTAATGAGTAATGACATATCTGTTAACATTGGAAAATTTTGAATAATGGTTCAAGAGCATGAATGATGAATTTTCTCAAAGATACATCACTTTGGACCTAAATTTAATGCACATAGATGGGTAGAAGAGAACCTCTACCATGATCTATACAAGACATTCTTCTACTTGCTTCCCAGTAGAGTTATATGAATGGATTTCAACCTATACATCTAGATCAAGTTGGCATTATGGATCACATGTATCGGCTAAAGAAGACTAACAAAGGTTGCGGTGCATATCGATGTGGACCCGTGTTGACGATCATTGGTGGAGAGGAGTACTAGCTAGATACACTTTGGAGTACGCCATCTCTATGTATTCTTGTCCAGAGGTTACTTGAGTTTGAATTTCTGCGAGAACCTAGAGGAACGTTTCTACATGCTATTCCTCTAGCTATGAAGATATTGATGGTTACCATGAGTTTAGAGGTGCTCCCAATGGCCGGCTAAACCATTCTGAGCACTGGGTAAGGGAACTTGGGTGGAGGAAGATGGAAAATATCATGATAGAGAAGGAGAGGGAAGAAATACAGCTCAAGTATAGTGAAGCGTGTGAAAGGGAGATTGTTAGATGATGTGAGGCTGCTAGTGTGATGGATCTATGGAGGCAAACATTGTGGGAAGGAGTTGAGGTTCACACGGAGGATGTGGAACCTGAGTAGTTTGTGCTACCCCATCTTGGCAAGCGGTAAGGGAGACCCCTTGACTTTCGGTGAGAGTTTGTCACATGGAGAGAGGAGAGTCGTTGGCACATATCTCGAACCCACCCGGTGACTAAGCCTTAGCACTTAGTTTTGCTGATCTAGGAAGAAGTGTTATTGACCCGAGTTGATATAAGTGGAAGAGATAGATCCATGCCTAGGAAATATAATTTTTAGTTCCTTCTTCTATGGCTCCACATTTTCTAGTATTCAGAGGAGTTTTTGGACAAGGGGAAAGTGTACAAGCTTTTGGGCTCACATTAGGGAGTGGCATGGGACAAAGTAATGGTAGTGGTGCACTATCACGTAACATCGACACGATTCGGTGGGACCATGGGGGCACTTGGCAAAGCTCCTATAGGCCTATTGGACCCAGGTGGTTCTAGCGGATGTGGTGGCTCGGGAGGTATAGGACTGGTGGACTGGTGGATTAGGTGGTGGAGGAAACATCGGAGGGGGCCAAGGGTCTGTTTTAAGACAAGGACCCCATCCACCACCTCAAGTATTCTTTGAAATGTCTCTGCATTTTCCATATTATAGGGGCTTTGAGGATGTTGTGGAACATGTTCACAAGTGTGAACTGATATGGCACACGAAGGGTATCACAACACTAGAATGAAAGGCTATTCAATTTATGACCACACTGTAAGGGCACGCGCATAGCTGGTATATAAAGTATGACCCTCATAAAATGGTGGTGGACTATACTAATTTAAAGAATTCATTCCTAGCGAGTTCCACATTCTTGAGTTTGAGCAGAAGAGCATTAGTGCTTTGAAGGAGATTCAACAAGGAATGGCAGAGAGTGTGTGGGAGTATGATGCGCATTTTAAAACTCTCTTGTCTAAATTATCATATGATATTCACCCTTCACAACATGCATAGTGGTTTGTTGGAGGATTGATCACCCCTTTTAGAAGGGCCTTGTCTCATAAAACTTTTACAGATCCACGTGAAGCATTGGAAGCTGCCTTGTGCGCCGAGGCTGTTGGTAGTATTGATACTAGTGTTAGCCCGTTCTTGGAGGCTCAGATTACTGCTATGGCCAAACAGTTGGAAAAATTATCTATGAACTTAGTCCATGAGACTCGTAGTGGTTTATGGTGCCTGATTGTGAGATAGAGGGCACATTAAGGATAATTACCCCCGAGGATGGTACATGTTGTGATGGTAGATTGTGAGATCTATCATGGGGACCATGATGCAAGTAGATGTCCCTTGCTGCAGCGTGTGATCAGGAAGAATGTATCTTGTTATTGTAAAATTTTCACCTCCACAACCCATGATACTAAGGACTGTAGGCTCATTGATCAGATCCATGAGGCCATTGATCATGGGGTACACCAAACTAGCATTGCCAATGGTTCTAAAAATGATGATCGCTATTATGAGGAGCGCACAGATGGAGGCACACGTGGGAAATGTTTTCAAGGAGGATTATGTGGTGAAGGTAAATGTGGAGGAGGAAGGAGTGAGTTCTCACATGGAACATGTTTCAACTATGGATCTACATAACATTATAAGCGTGAGTGGCCGGACCTATTAGAGTGCTTGTGGTGTAGAAAGAATCATAAGTATGAGGAGTTCCTAGAGTTATTAGAGCATATGAATCATTAGCACTAGAAAGACAAGGGAGATGTAATGGTCAGCATCAAGAAGGTAGACATACAATGGATGCCTCGGTTAACACGGGATGAAGTTTTGGAGCCTGTCTTGTAACAAGAAGGGTAGAAGCCATACGCGTAAGAGAGGTACCAAGACAGAAGACCCTGGTTATGAGGGAGGAGGTCATTCATGGAAAATATCCAGACCCCGTGCATCATAATGAAATATATCAGGAAACCATGGATGTTATTTGAAGCTTACAAGGGGAGATCCAATGTCTAAAAGAGAAAACCATAAGGGAGGAACAAGGAAGGAGATTCGAGACACAAAAGGATGACTGGATGAGGTTAAGGAGGTGTGTAAAATGCTAAGGTAGGAGAACATCATTCCTTTAATAGGATCCTAGTTGAGAGAGAAGGTACCACGCACTAGAGAAGAGTGCAAGAGAAAAGTATTACACATGAAACTTCTCCCTCACAGGCTCGGCTATGACAAGGATATTACATTAAATGTTGTTGTAGATGGATGGATCCTCAGCAATATACTTATTGACATTGGCATGGAGGTTAATGTTCTAACTTTGGATGCATGACATCAGATGGGGAGACCTACATTACAGCCATCTTCAAATTTTTTGTATATGGCAAACAAAACTAAGGCAATTCCCATCGGTATCTTGAAGAATGCAACTATTACTATCAAGGGAGCCAAGTTTACTAGGGACTTCAAAGTCTTGGTGCTCACCAAGGAGGACAATTTACCAGCACTACTTGGGTGCCCTTAGTGTTACAAGAATAATGCGGACCTTCGGTTCAACAAACGGTACATCAACTTTGAGAACAAAGAGGAATGGGTTATTATACCCTTGGTTGATGGGAAGTTGATGCTCTATATTGAACCATCGGAAGAAGAATTTACTGGACAAGATTTATGTGAGCTCAATCGAGACCACGAGATGGTGCACCCTACTAACGAGTTATCCAGTTTGAAGATTCTAAGTCGGTAAGTGATACCACTAGTCTAGCTTGTGACAATCAGTGTGCATGAAACTTATGAATTAATGGGATGGAATTTGAGAGGTTTGGTGACAAAGGCACACCTTTGTTAGGCACCTTTGAGGAAAAGAACTACCCAAGTATTTAAGAGGAGCCTTCCCTAAGATCTTTCTGCAAGAGGTAGAAGCTCAGTGCAAGAATGAGAAGGAATGGAGGGAGATGTTAAGTTATTTCTTTCTTGGCGAACAACTCATTGGTGGACCACACATCGGGAGAGCCTTTTAGAGTGGCACGGGGTAAGAATTACTCTCTTTGTCGATTTTCTAGGAGTAGTGTACCCACCATCATCGAGGACTACCATGGGATGGAGCCCACCTCTTTCTATATCCGGGATTGTGAACGTGTCTAGAGAGAAGGCATAGAAGCTTTACCACCATCCCTCTGGGTGCACAAGTTGTATTCTACATTGCAGGGTTATGCACGTGTATGGTACATTCATTCGAGACATGCCACTAGATGAGGAATTGGCGGAGCTCACGGCTAACCTTATTCAAACCTTTGAGTATCAGTAGCAAGCCATTGATTGGTAAGGCCTTACAGGGTATCAAGGGCCTTACCATGGGGGATAGTGCGAAATGGAAGATAGGTTGTTAGATTTATTAGGTGAACTAGGTATAGGGGTGCACTTTGAAGAAGTTGAGGAAACAGAAGAGTTACAACTTGAGCACACATGTTTGGAAAAGGAGAAGGGAAATTTGGTATATGTGATTGATGGAGTGGAATCGGAAAGATTAGATGTTAGCCATTCAGCAGGGACACATAAAGTATTTGGCAGTGTAAATGCTCATGCACATGCCTACCATGAGACATTAAAGATGAAGAAAGTTAGCATCGGTTCGAAGAAGAACCTAAGGAAGCTATTATTGGGGATTCTTTTTTAGGACAAAGAAGGAAGTATCAAAGATCATTGATCTCTTGTGTGAATTTGAGGATTTATTCCCACGCGGGTACCATGAGCTCAAAAGTGTTCACCATTACTTAGGGAGATGAAGATAAAGCGAAGGATGGTGTATGCCTAGTTAGAAAAAGTCCCTACTAGATGAATCCCAATTTGTGTGTGAAAGTTAAGCGGAGATAGACAAAATGATAGCTTCGGGATCATTGAGGCGATGGAAGAATTTAACTAGATAAGTCCAATGGTAATCAACATCAAGAAGGATGGGTGGATTAGGATTTGTGTGGATTATAGGGAATTAAATGAAGTTTGTGTCATTGATCCATTTCCAACCCCCTTCACTAAAGAAATTATGGAACGATTTTCTAGGCACGAAATCTACTCCTTTACGGATGGATTTTCAGGGTACCACCAAGTCCAGATTGTAAAGGAAGACTAGAAGAAGACAACTTTCACCACCAAGTGGGGAGGTTTTGCATATACGGTCATGCCCTTTCAGTTGAAGAATGCACCTGCTATTTTTTTGCGCATAGTGGTGCAATCATTCCAGGACTTCATCCATAAATTTATTCAGGTCTATTTAGATGATTGGACATTATATGGTCTTGTTAAGGACCATTGTGACAACTTGAGATCAATGTTTGAGAGGTGTAGGTAGTTGAGGATATCCCTCAACATTAAGAAATGTGTGTTTGCTTTGCACGCTTTGGGACCTTATTAGGGCATATCATATGTAAGGAGGGCTTCTTTGGTAGATCCCACTAAGGTTGCGGTTATTGTGGGGTTAAGGGAGCCTACTAGCTAGAGCACAAAGTGTGGATTCCTTGGGCATATGGGGTATTACAAAAATTCATTAAGGGATATGTCAAGATCACCGCGCCTTTAGAGGAGTTTCTTAAACACAAAAGTGCCTTCTATTGGGAGAGGCGCAGAGAGGGCGTTTGATACATTAAAAGATAGTCTTATTACCATGCCTATTTTATTTTTTTCCCTCTTGGGAAAAGCCCTTCCATGTCCATGTAGATGCCTCAGGGACCACCATTGGAGCAGTACTTATATAACCAGGTGAAGGGATTGTTGATCATCCTCTCAATTTTGCAAGCAAGAAGCTGACACCAGCAAAGTAAAATTATACCACAACCGAGCGCAAGGCATTTTCGATGATATACGCACTCTTCAAGTTTAGAGTGATCTCTGGCAACACCCTTTGTATTCTACACCGACCACATGGCATTAAATTATTTAGTAAACAAGCCCGTTATTCAAGGGTGCATATGTCGATGGGTGTTATTGTTTCAAGATTTTGAATTCACCATTGTAGTGAAGCCTAGAAAAAGCAACTATGGGCCTGATCATCTATCAAGGATTGATTCAGGAGAGGATCCCAACTGTTTAGATTGTGGTGCACGCCCTTGGATTTTGAGGAGATTGCATTATTCTTACAAGAAGGTGTGGCAATTTGATGGAATGAAGGAATTGGAGAAGTAGTTGGCCATATGTGTCATGCCCTACATGTTGATTAATGGAGACTTATATAAGTTGGGACGTGATGAAGTTTTACGTAGGTGTGTATTAGAGCATGAGCATCTGACCATCATGGAGGAAACACATGAAGGAAGTGCGGGTGGGAATTACGCAAGTGATGTCACTTCGCATGCAAGATATTAATGGTAGGATTATGGTGGGAAACCTTGTATAGGGATTATAGAGATTATTGTAAAGCGTGTGACCACTATCAGTGCATTGGAAAACCAATAAGGAGAGATGAAATGCCTTTGCGCCCTATCCCTAGCATGGAGCCTTTTGAAAAATGGGCGATAGATTTTGTAGGACCTATTACACCAATAGTACGTAGGACTAGGTCACGTTATGTCATCACTTGCATGGATTATCTCACAAGGTGGGTAGAGGCAGCCCCAACTAAAGATTGCATGGCAGCAATAGTGGCAAGGTTCTTATGGGAGAACATTATCACGAGGTATGGATGCCCATTGAGTTTGACCAGTGATAAGGGTACACATTTTTTGAATGAGACCATGAGGATCCTATAATCAGAGTTCATGGTGGATCATCACAAGACTATGCCCTATCACCCACAAGAAAATGGCATTGCGGAAGCATTCAACAAGATATCTTGAGTCATACTTTGACAAATATTTGTGATGTCGAAGACTTGATTGGGATGACAAAGTATCAGCGATATTATGGGCTTACGGGACTATGTATAATACTAAACAAAGCCACACCTTTTAAATTTTTGTTTGGCATGGAAGCTATTTTTCTAGTTGAATTTATGTTACCTTCTCTATGAATAGTGTGCGCAGGAGGATTAGCCGATGAACAAGTGTTAAAAGAAAGGATTGATGAGCTAATGAAACTGGATGAGAGACGATCACTTGCCCGATGGATCTAAATAGTGGAAAAGGCAAAGCAAAATGCTTATCATGATCGCCACATTAGAAACAAGAATTTTGAGGTTGGGTAAATGGTGTTACTATATGATTCCAAGTTTTTGTGCCATCTTGGAAAGTTGAAAGTCCATTGGTTGGGTCCTTACACAATCTCGTACATCCTCGATTTGGGTGTGTGCCGATTCAAGTGTTGGATGGGACAAAGTTGCCTAGACACCTCAATAAGAGTAGGCTAAAGCCTTAATATAAATAAGTCTTCTTGGTGTTTGTAAATAAGGTAGTTTTTCCAGTTAGTTTAGAAGTTTCCTTTATGTATTTTTTTCCCTTTTTGTGTTTCCCTTTCGCGTTGTTTTTTTTTTTGCGCCTTGGGCATCGGTAACCTTATTTCTATTTTTGGAGAATTTGTGAGTGCATAGAGGACCACACACCCCTTAAGTGTGGGGTGGAGAAAAGTGAAGAAGCACATGATTTAAGTACCAAGGAAGTTGTGTTGAAAAGCCTTGTTGAGTAGTCGGGTTGAAAGAGGTATATGAAGAGAAGATAAAATGGTTGGTGCCAAGGTAAATCTACTTATAGATCCCACGTACCAAGAAGGAGAAAGTTCATTTGAAAACAACATGAGGTAGGCTAGAGAAAGGATTAGGACAGAAGAAGTGTCTTCAGCATGGGTTATGCACGCGCAAGAGTCTCCTATCAGGTTGGATTGGTTGTGCACCAGAAGGTTGGAAGAGTTTTCGTGCAAGATTGGGTGTGCAAGTGAAAGCACTTGAAGATAGGATTTTCTTGAAAAATTTGCATTAAATTAGTAAGGTACGGTGGTAGGTGAAGTATCATTTAATGATCAAAAAAGGAAAAAACTATAAATAAAGGGTCGGGGCACTCTCATTTCTTACTTTGTGAAAATGAAGAGCTAGAGATATAAGCGAGTTATATAAGCTAGGGTTTTCAGATTCGATCGAGTGGAAGAATATCTGTGAGATTGAAGCAGCCAGTTTGAGATTGTAAACCAGAAGGAAGGGATTACATGGGCTTGGAAGGAATTGAAGAGGCACTATCTTGTGAAGATTTAATCGAAGTTAGGGTTGGACAAACTAGGGCATGAGTTTAGAAGAGTTATATCACAAATTTGAGATTGGAGGATTGGAGGAAGTAAAACCGAATAACAAGGAGAGAATTGGAGTGATAAAAATACCCCAACCATGGCACCAAAGAAAGGAAAGGGCAAGGCCAAGGCCAAGTAACAAGAGCCTAAGACAAGTATGAATGAAGAGTGGTATGCAAAGATGTAGTACTCAGATGAGGTAATGATAGGTAAGGGATGAGAGTCTCACTTGAGGAACGGGCCTATGAAGACTGGGAAATGAGATGGAAAATATTGTAGACACTTTGGGTGCCCAGGGGATTGGCCTAACTTTTGATGAGGTAAACATCCTAGTCGGCGACCTCTGTCAGAAGGTGCGAGAACAAGGTCGATGCTTAGAGAAAATTGGAGGCTAACTTGCGAGGGATTTCCCTAGCCTCTAAGCTAATGCCCCCATAATTTCTTCTCTCCCCATTCTTTCATTCCCTTATTATTTTACAAGATTTAAGGATAACACTAAAATTATTTAAGTCAGCGTGCATCTTGGTTAAGTAGAATGTTTATGAGGATGGAGAATAGGCGTAGTGTGGGGTGATGTTGGGCCCCAATATTGACCAAGTATGAAGGCATGTAGGCACATAGGATCCTAGTTAAAGAAGGGCGTGCAAGGTAAAAGCATGCAAGAGAAAGAGTGAATGAATCAAATAGTTCACACGATGCGTGAAAGAAGGTTTGGGACTTAGCCACTTTGAGCACCCAGGGTAGAACACGTGAAAAGTGTGATCGGTTGTGCACTGAGATAAGATGTAAGCTGGTGATAGGCTGGCCCAGGAAAGAACATGCCCCAGATGGAGTCTTCTAGAAGATCATCATGAGATAAAGTGGAAAGCTTAGGCACGGAGGAGCATGCTCGTATGAAGGACCATAATCAAAACTTGGCATCCAATCGAGGGCACTTTGGAAGATGAGTTAGTAGCTCAAGAAAGTTATAAATACGGGTGCTGTTGCGGAAAAGAGGACACACACACACACGGTTATATAGAGGATATTTATCAAGAGAACACGTGAGAGAAGGAGCTTGTTATGTAATGCAAGCTTCAAAGATAACATGGGTGAAGCTCTGTAGAATTACTACAAGTGGATATTTGCATTAAGGAGAGAATTTACTACGCATAGATTTGTAATTTCTTTTTCTTTTGGCCTAGTTATACAAGTCCAGTGATATGCATGATTGCGGTCTGCACTCTGTGACACTCTGTAATGAATCAATGAATATAATGAGGTTACCTATTATAAATAGACATGGATATCAATGGATTTAGTGCATACTTCTCCCATATGAGTTCTCTTTCCTTTCATGCTATGTATGAATGCTTGTATAATTCTTTCTGTTATAATATATGTTCTGGATTATGTTAAAGCATTCGGTCTGAGTGATTGTAAGGATCTGGAGGCTATTTTGAGCCCTATGGTTCTTGTTTGTCTTAACTTCCTAAATAATCTTATAGTAATCATATATGATGCTTCCCACTAAACTCACATAAAATAGATACTCGGTACCCGTACGTGCCTCGGGTGAGCACTCAACTTCTGCTAGGTGATAGGCCAGCGTGTATGGGGTTTATTCCTTTTGTGATAGGAGTAAAAATGACTAAAAATATTGTTTCCTCAATGTACCTATGCACATTGGGGAAAATCCAATTGGACACTACATGCTCAAAAATTATCCAAGGAGGAGTTCATTAGGACAAAGTGGTCTATTTTTGCGTTGTGCTCACCTAGCATTTCAAGTTACAAATTTTAAGTGACAAAAATTAACATGTACAGGGGAAAACAATTTTTTTCCTCAATGTACCTTTGTAACTTAAAGAAAATTTCAGGGTGAAACATATCCTTGAAAATTTTGTTCAATCCTTTAAGTGATGTTGACATCATCATCCCAACGTGAAATTAGAACACACAACTTGCCTTTTTTTCCTTGGGAGTGAATAATGGAGTTCAAAGGTGAAATAATATATGATTTTGAATCCAAATCATATAATGAGTTAATTAATACAAATTTAAAGACTCAATTCATCATGAATATTAAGTTTGACACCATTCACCCTTTTAGCATGAAGAAGAAACAACACTGACTTGAGATATCACGAATATTTTGAAGAATTGGACCACAATTGATGTATCTATCATGTGGAAGTTTCAAATATATTTCCAATGAGTATTTTATGAGATTTAAAATCCTCTTATAACTCATAGAATCATCCAAAAAAGTTTACTTTATTTGTTAGATCCTTCATTCCTGTGCCCAAAATGACTTAGATTTTTCTTAACTTATTCTCGACATCAATTATCTCCACATTTTCCCTAAACTTTCTTAGATAATATATTTTATCTCCTACAAAAATTATATATGGGTTGAGTCTTACCTTTCATACTTTAGAGGATGTATTCATTTTATAATATGGCTACAAAATAGCTAATTCAGTACATTATAGAACTTTATTCTACCTCGAGGTTATTTTTATCATGAAATCATCTTAGATCCATTCCCCTACACATGAAACACACTTGAAAACCATGTTATAACTTTCCTCTCAACCAAAATGAGGGTGAAATAGACCTGGAGGGGTTGCATGAGATGATAGGATGGTCGAAGGAAGGATTCATAGTGATCGAGAGATAAGTTTTCAAATGGTGGACTTAGTTGTCAAGGCTAAAGTTTTCAATTTTTCATTCTATACATTTACCATAAAAATATTTGGCTCTAGCTTGGGTACATTAGACTGTAATGGGTAATGAAGTACCTTAGGTATCCCATGGATTAGAAGACTAATGCCTTATCCATTGGGCCATTGAGTCACCACACTAAACAAATATAAAATATACCAACACAACTAAGAGTAATACAACATGAACACACAATAGAGAAGGGAAGAACAAAATGGTAAGGGAAACCATGATACAATATACCTAAATCACCTATAATGGTGCATCTAGGGAAAAATCACTTTCCCTATAGCATTGATTCTTCTCTGAATGTTTACCTATACATGAGTATCAACAAATTTATTTTCTCTACAAATCCATTCATTAGATCGATGAAATATGAAAAAATTCTCAATTTCTTGAGATAGTTTTCAAAATTGTTCTTGTAAGTGAGGATCGACTTAGACAACTCATTTACTTTAATTATTTTATATAATTTTTCCATCCTCTTATCCATTTACAAATTCTTACCAATTTCTTATCTTCTCTTGCTACTACAAGAATGAATTTTGATCATGCCAAGCTTATCATTTTCAAACCAAGGCTTGTGGTCTTTGATGGGAATTTTAGCTTTGTTTTTATTTTCTTCATGTCCATGGTCTCTATGAGATAGTTCTCAATAGATTATTTGATTTTTATATTTTTCACGAGCTTCTTGATGTTCCATGTTTCTTAGTTGCTTCAAATAATTATTCTTCACACAAATTTTATCACCTTTGACCCACTTCTCACTATGATTTGATATGCACAATTCTTCATCATATTGAAAATAAAATGAGCACAAGGTTAGGCATGAAATATGTAAATCATCATTTTCCCCATCTTGACCATTTTGAGCCTCAAAATCCATCTCCATGATGAAGACATCATTTCCTTGAGTAGAGTTAATTTTGAAAGTTTAAAACATATTCTTATTCATATATTCCTCATTGATAAGGTATTTATCTTGAATGGAATCAACCTTAGGAGAATCAAACACCATTCCATATATTTTTTCTTCACTAAGAAGGTATTCATCTTCTCCCAATGGGAAAATAAGGTTTCAAATTCACAATCATTTTCATACTCACCAAACAAGTCTTCGTGTTGGACCTTAAGAAGATGATTGGAAATTTAGGATTCACCCACTAAGAATTAATTTGATTTCAATTATTCTTTATGATCCACATTTATCATCACCTTGGGATTGTTAGATTGTAATCCAATATTTCCATGACATCCATCACCAAAAATTAGAGAATCTACATTCATGCTCAATTGAAATACACAATATCCAATTCCATATCCATCAATTCATTATGGTGTATCTTAACCAAATCCACCACACCTAGGTGTTCTTCCATCAATATGGGCAGCTTAACATCTGAAGTTATGAATAAGTTTCTATACCTTAAATCTTGAAATAATATGTTTGCCCTTGCATCATATTTTTTTTGAGGTATGTATTTCGTTTTCCTTATAGGAAAGATATTTTCATTATTCCACTGATAATTATGGTGGAATATGACCAATCCATCTATATATATCTTCTAACATCCCGACAGAAACTCTAGCTCAATAACATGCCATACGAAGATGGCATGTCTACCACCAATATTTTCATTGTGATCTTCTTTTTAGTAAAATATGTAAATGATACTTGATCATCCTTAATTGACCAATGAGAGGTACTTATTTGATTTCCATGGAATAATAATGGCTAGTAGCGGGGTGAGAGACATGACAAGATCCTAGGAAACTTTGGTGAGCATGAAATTATCAAAGGTACCATAGTCAATAAATGCAATTATTAAATATATAGATATTGACTAGTAAGGCTGGATAGAAATTTTATAGCTTCCTATAAGTGGAGGATGTGAAAGAAAAAAAGGTTATGAAGAGTTGTGCTAGGAGTGGGAATTGGTTATTTGATGCTAACACTTTTGGAACATGGATTTGAACTAATCCCTTTCATAAACTATATAATTTTATCAAACTACTTAGGGTGGGGTTTTAAGTAATTATATTCAGAGATTCAAATTTTGGATTTATTGACATGGTCAATGATGTCAAATGACGAGGAAGTGGTAGGCACATCCAGAACTATGACAATCTTGACATGATTAGGAAATGTAGTATTAGGAATAACATAAGTGGAATATGATTTGAAAAGAGGAGATAAACGAGACATACCCGAGAGAGATAGATGGAGTATTAGCTAATATTGTCTTAGGATTCTTCTTGGCTGTCCCCATGGAAGTGTGTAGTGATGATCCTCCATCTCTTTTTTGTAGAGTCTCCATTTGAGGATTAAACTTCTTTTCTTGGGCGAGTAGAAAAAGAGGCTTATTTATATGCTTGTGAACATGTGAACTCTGCACAAGAGTAACTATTCATGTCATCCATATATTATTTAATATATTCATGATTCAAGTATTCAACATACCTAATTCTCGCATATACATATTATTCTTCTCTTTTAAATTATAATTCAACAATTTCAGATCCTTCATCTTCACACATTACATTAACCAATGGGGCTTCCAAGGAAATATTTTGGGGTTCTCTCATAATTTGATTTTTGTTTCTGTTTTGGTATGAGGCATGTTGAGAAATTTCCTTCTTCAATGTAGTCAAATCATTGACCAATTTTTGCAGTAATGGATCAACACTTTCATCTTTAAAAATTTGGACCTTATTCCTTACTAAATAGTTCTTTATTTTCCCTAACATGACAAGGTCATATTCAACTTCAATGGAATGTTCTTGACCATAGTCCAAAGTATTTGGTTGAGATATTCGCAATATGAACACAAATTTAGGCAACTAATAATTTATGAACAATATCTTTTGATTATTTGTAGTAAGATGGGCACTAGTAGTAATTTTGTTGACTAAATTGTTGAATTTTTCTAAAAAATCTTTCATGGGATCTTGTGGTTATTTTTTCATTTGGGATAATTGAGCAAAGATGGAATGGTAATTTCAAAATATCTTTAATATTACTTCAAGCCTATTTTTTATGTCATCCCATTTGGTAGTTAAATAAGGTGGCAAGTAGTACAACCATTCCACTACGACATCTTGCAATAAATCCATGAATAACCGCATGACAACATATTCATGTTCCACTCATAGAAATCCACATGCTATGATGAAATCCATGATATGATCATCAAGATATTTCTTTCCATCTCCATAGAATTTGGGAAAGTTATTTCTTAATCCTTTTGGTAATTCATACAATGGAGGATCCAATGCTATTAGATTTTGTTTTAACCCAAAAAAGTACAAGTGCATCCATTTCTCCCTCTTATTATTCTTCTAGTGAAATGATATCTAATGGTTCTAGAACTGATTATCTAATGGGATCTTCAAGTATGTTTTTTGGAATTTGTATTGGGATTTGTATGAGAGCAAGTATGAATTTTTATTTATTCTTATATCTCAAACATAAGATCATGAAAGAATACAACTACACATGCTTTATTGTCTCTACTAAATATTATTTTTGTCAGTTTTTCTCAAAGCATTAGAAAGGAATCAAGCTAGAAAAATGTATAATTTTTATAGGATTAAAACAAGGCTATTGAACATTTAGATGCATAGCTTTTTTATTTTTAGTTTTATTATTTTTATGGATTTTTAGAATATGTGTTTATTTGGATTTTCATAGATATTTTAAGGGTGCACAAAGGAAAACATTCCTTAATGGAGTCACCAAAAATGTTGGTGAAATAGTTAGTTGAGGGAATATTTTTGGTGTTCACTAACTGTCTCGAGGCTAAGCCCCTTCTTATTGGGTATGGGGAGGCTCCCATTTATTAAATGTGATATAATTAGAAATGTGGGGTTCCATTAGGATAGGGATCACATAGGAATATTAATATAATCCTTTGGAAAATTTCTTGTATAGTTTATAAGGGATAAATTTTCTTTGAAGATAGGTAAAGAGGAGATGAGGAAATGGAAGGAGGGGGTTAATATTGTGAGTAGAATTACATATTTCACACACATTAGTCAGAGTAGGTCCGCATTCAATGGGAATAAATAAACCATGTAAGAAATAGTAAGACTAATAAATCAGAGACAAAAAGTTCTACGAGTTCATTATTCAATGACATAAATTTCCTTCTTGGTTTTACAAAATTATAATGCTTACAGATTTGTAACCTAGAGGATGAAAGAGCATAGGAAATGAGATTAAAGAATTTAGATTTATTGCTTGAAGTAATAGTGAAAGCCAACAAATGACAACAATAAAAATTACTAACCCTTTGGAATGAATAATCCACCCCAATTTATAGCTTACAAATTGTTTCTTCCTCTCCCACATGTGAATTTTCACCTCACCACCACTTGTGACTTTTCACATTCCATAGGAATGAAATTAATTCCTTTTATTATTTTTGAAAAGATACTTTTACAATGCAAGATTAAGTCACTTAAGTGAATAAGATGAAAGAGTGAAAAATTACATTCCCAATGAAGAAATAGAATGTTAGAGAGAGGTATAGATATAGACAAGAGTAGAGAGAGGTGAAAATCCAAAGGCATGAAAGCCTCTTGTTGATGAAAAAAATGTTTCTGATGGATTTTAGAGGAAATGCTTCATGAATGAGATTCTTTATTTATGACCTCCCATTGGATTAAAACCATGTGCTTGCAACTTATTTTTTTATGATATGTGAAAAAATTCTAAGGCATTGACTAAGTGTTCAAAAACACTACTAAGATATTTACATTGAGATAAATACTTGTTGATGCAAAATCACAGCACCCCTGGATGCAGATCAGGCTTCTAGGTTGATCACTCAGGCATCCAGTGTGATTGCACAACATTGAATCCTTTCTCCAGGTGTGGGACCTGTAAAATGAGAAAGGAATCTCCAGAGAAGGCTGGTTCCTATTCCTCTGTTCAGATGCACACGAAATATGTAGAGGGTTTTCTCAAAACCTAATCTAATCTGCCAAGGAGACAAGGTAAGAAGATGCATAAAATAAATCTAAGCTAATAGAGGTGATGCACCGAGGAATGAAGAACACCTATTTTTCCAGTGAACACAGACCATTCAAATGTGATATAAGATCATGCACAGATAACAAAACTTGTAGTGAAAGACCAGGAGGATGCAAAATGAACACAGAGAGGGTTGAGAATCATCCACAGACATGTATTACTTGCTCCAAAGATTGATACAATACACTATAGAATGCCAAGAGGCAGAGTCGTATTACAGTTTCAAATGAGAGGTTCGAACTCCACAAATTCACCTGATAGGAGAAGAAGGGAGGAGCAAAACAGAAAATGTTCGACCCTTGAAAAGAAGCTCCTCTTTACAATATATAGAAAGAATGAGAGAGGAAAGAGAGAGGGGGAAGCCAAATCTACTCCAACCACCTCCAGGTTGCATTCAGTTCATCTCATTATGGCAGAAGCGGTGGATCCTGGCAAAACGGTGGGCTGTCCAACAGAAGCGGCGAACTATCTTCTGCATTAAAGTTGTTTGTTGAAGCATTACTTCTGCTTGTTATTTCACGCCAGAGGCATTTCTTGATTTTATCTCTCCAAACTGAACCAAAATGCAAGATTGACCCCAGAATCGTGTAGAGAATCTCACAAGCTTTCCGTTGATATAAAGAACGTGCAAATCTGAGCTCTGGATCGAAAGATATGTCGATCTGAAGATTTAGGGCACAAAACAGGTGAAAACGGATTTTTAAATTTCTTCCCGCGCTCTGCCACCTGGATGACACGTGGCAGGTTCTGATTCACTGAGCAACTCTCTCTCCTCCACCTCTCGGCGGGATCTCCTTCGAAATTTCCTTGTGGGCCCTAGGCCGGACATGTGGCACTATCCCATTGGTTCGGGCCGACCTTTCAAAACTTGCCCTTTGACTTTTTGACCATTTCCTTTGTGACACGTGTCATGATTTGGTTGGTGCTCGGCCCTTTCGGCTCCTTCGCATCCACCACATCCATTTGTCCCAGATGTCCTAGTGCTGCTTGGGACAAAAACCTCCGATCCACCCGAAATGGGCTTCCTCGTCCCTCATTTGCCGATGACACATGGCGCAATTTGATTGGCTCTCAGCTTTTTCAGCTATCCGTGTCCCTCACATCCTTGCAGCCCAGATGTCCCAGTATGAACTTTCTCTGTTTCGACCGAACTGGCCGGTTCGCGTCCATTTGTCCCAAATGTCCCAGTGCTTCGCGGGCCAAATTCTTCCGGTTCACCTGATGCAGCCGATTCGCATACCTCTGGCGTAGATGTACCTTTTTCCTCCGGACTGTTTGTTCTCATTTCGGCCGATCCGGCCGGTTCGCGTACTTCGCGTACTTGTGTCCTGTTTGTCCCAGATGAAGACTTGGGAAAAATTTTCCTTCTTTCTGGTCGATTCAAAAATTTTGCGTCTGCGCGTACTGGTGGCCTAGATGTCCCTTTGCTTCACGGGCCGCCTGGAGGCTTTTCGGCCGATCCGCGCCTAGATGTCCCAAATGTCCCGACTGCTCCTAGGACTAGGACTTAGCCATTTTTCGTGATTTTTCCTGTTTCAATCTACTTTCCTGGAACTACAAAACTCTGATGCATGTTATCAAAATTTACCCTGGGGGGTGAAATTTTGACAACAGTTTTGACGACTCAGCGGGGTCACCTGCCTGCTAGGTAGAAGATCAGTGGCCTTTTAGCGATCCATTGGGCATGGAGTTATAAGCAATAACCTGAAATGAGCCTGATACTGCAACTTCTTCTCCAGCAACACTCTGAACTGTAGAAAACAACCTGAGAGCAGCAAAACCTGTGCCGAAGCACTTAGGAAAACTGAAACCTAACTACAACAGGACAATGTGCACAAGCACTTGGAGGAATGAAAATCTAAACTAATATTTACAAGGGCAAACCTTTTCTTTTTTAGTAGCAATGTTTAAGATAGATTCCGTTAACCGGAATCGGAAGTTCCTCTCCATCCAATGCAGACAATTGGAAGGCATTACTATTTTTGCATCCCGTGACCATGTAGGGACCACTCCAGATGGCATCAAACTTGGAATGCCTTCCTGGTTTTGCCCGATCTGCATCCCATTTCAGAACTAGGTCCCCTTCCTGGAAGGTCCTTGCTCTTGCTCTCTTATCAAACCATCTTTTTACTAAGGCCTGATCCTTTTCAATCGTCTGAACTACATGTTCTCTGATTTATTCTAATTCCATCAATTCTACATACCTGACTCCATTGGTTCAAATTCAAGCAACTCCAATTGCTTCATGAGTTCCAATGTTGGAAACTCAAGTGACATGGGCAAGATTGCCTCTCTTCCATAGACAAGCTTAAATGGAGAATTACCTATGGATCTTTTGGGAGTGATCCTATCAGCCCATAAGGCTGATTTCAGTTTGGTATGCCAAGCCCTCTGGTTCTCATCAAGAGTCCTCCTAATGATCCTCAACAAGTTCTTGTTTGTAGACTCGGCCTGGCCATTACCTTGAGGGTAATAGTTTGATGAAGTGCTTAGGTAGATCCCGTTCTTGACAGCCCACTCAGTCACCTTAGATCCAATGAATGCCAATGCGTTATCAGAGATTATTGTAGCAGGTACGCCAAATCTAGTAGTTATCCCCTCGTAAAAGTCCAAGATGCTAGACTCATTCACCTCTTTGAGTGCTACTGCTTCTGTCCATCTGGTGAAGTAGTCCGTGGCTGTCAAAATCCATTTGTGTCCTTGGCTTGAATTGGGGTTGATGGCTCCAATGAAGTCTAAACCCCATTGCATGAATGGCTGGTCAACTGAGATTGGATGTAATGGAAGGGCAGCGAGTCTCTCTTTTCCTGTGAAGAATGCACAATTCTTACATCTCTTGATCCATGCATAGCAATCACTAAAGATTTTAGGCCAATAACAACCATCCTTCATGATTTTTAGAGTGTCACTCTTGGTGAAAAATGGCCACCACTGGTCCATCATGAAACTCTTTTAATACCCTTTGGATCGACTCGTATTAATGCATCTCAAAGAAAGACTCCATTCACATCCTTCTTGAACAAAACTCCATCAATGATGGTATATGGAACAGCCTACAACCTGAAGTATCTCCTCTTCACTTTGCTCATTTCTGGAGAGGCACAGGCCTATTTGTAGGAAGTGCATAATGCCTTGGGTCCAAAGCAAGGAGTCGGGCAGCATTGTCTTCTTCTTGTCTACCACTCGGCTCATGGTTGTCTTGAACTGTCACAAAAACAACCTCTTCTTCGTTGCATACTTCCTTTTGCTTCCCCAAAACCAATTGCTCACACAATCCTTTCCCTCTTACCAGCTTGGTGATCTTTATCTCAATGTCATACTCCATGACACGGGTGATCCAACCTGCCCTTTTCTCATTCAAATCCTTGTTGAGGAGGAAGTCCTTAACCCCAACATGTGAGACCAGCAATTGGACCTTGTTGTTTGAGACTAAATGATTGAATTTCTTCAAGCTTCTGATTACTGCAAGCACATGATTTTCAATAAAAGAGTACCTCACTTCACAGTAATCTAGGCTCTAGCTGAAGAAGGCAATCGGTTGTTCATCATTATCTTTGTTCTCATTGCACAGGAATGGCGAAATAGTGTCATCACCTCCAAATTCATAGAGGATGAAATCCTTGGAAAAGTATGGGTTGATGAGAGTGGGTGCTTGGGAAATGGCTTCTTTGATTGCTACAAAACTCTCCTTGCCTTCTGCCATCCATTTGAAAGCCATGCTTTTCCTTAACATTTTGGTGATGCGCTTGACAAGGGCTGCAAAATCTGGGACAAACCTCCGAACAAAGTTTATCCTTCCCAGGAAACTTTGAAGGGCTTTCTTGTGGCTTGGCAATGGTAGAGCTCTTATGGCTTCAACCCTCTCTAGATCAATCGCTAATCCTTCCTTGGAGACAATATGGCCAAGGAGCTTCCCTTCATGTGCAAGAAAGATGCACTTCTTAGGATTTAAGGACACTCCAAACTTTCTACACCTCTGAAACACTTGCCTGAGGTGAAATAAATGGTCTGCTGCATTCTTTGAGAGGACAGGAATATCATCTAGGTATACCAACACTATCTTGTTGATCAAGCCTTTGAATGCCATATCCATAGCTCACTGGAATGTTTCTCTAGCGTTTGATAGTCCAAATGGCATCTTCTTGTAAGCATATGTGCCCCATTTGGTTGTGAAGGCTGTCTTGAATTGGTCTTCCTCCTTTACCATAATCTGATTGAAGCCTGAGTAACCATCAAGTAGTGAAAACCTTTCTGAACCAGCTATGACCTGCAATATTTTCTCCATGGAAGGGAGTGGATAACGGTCCTTAAGAGAGGCTCTATTCAAATCTCTGAAGTCAACACACAGCCTGATCTCTCCACTCTTCTTCCTAACTGGAACTAAGTTGGCAACCCAACTAGAATGCTTGATTGGGAATATGATTCTTGATTCAATCAGCTTGTCCAATTCTTTCCTCATGAGAGGCTCCATGTGTGGATTGACTGGTCTCTCCTTACGCTTTGACAGGCTTAGTATTTGGATCCAATTCGATGGTATGCTGAGCTAAGTTGGGATTGAAACCTTTCAAGTCTTCATAGCTCCAAGCAAACACGTCAGGGAATTCTTGACATAGCTGTATGAACTCACACCTTTCTTGCTCAGTTGTCATCTTTCCAATTTGCAATGGCTTGTTCTCTTCTACCAAGATGGATACCGAATCTTCTCTCTTGACCTGAATGTTTGCTTTCTCCTTTCTAAACTGATCATTGGGGTTAAAAATGGACTCCAAAGTGATAAGTCCCTTGGGCAGCTTGTCAGTTCTCAGCTGTATCACTTGGTCACCATATTGCTGTTCTAACTTTTCTTGATTCTTAGCTGAGAACTCAGCTTCTTCTTGCAAGAAATGGATGATTTGCTGGTCATTCTCAAATACTTGCCAACTGACATCGTTATCCGGCACCGAAGGCCTGACAATCACGTGGATGTTTGGCTATACCTTGTCTTGTTGAATGTTTTCTACAATGTCAAAGGCTGCCCCTACTGCTGCAAGCCTGTCAGCAGCTTGATTCTCTTTCCTAGGAATGGCTTTAATGCCGAAACCCTCAAAATATTCCATGAGGTCCCACACCCTGTTCTTGTAGCACCTGAGTAGATCATTTTTGGCCGCATGTTGTCCCTTGACCTGATTTACAATCAATTCACTGTCCCCAAAGACTTGCAAGTTCTTTATTTTTTTCTTGATTGCCCAATGCATCCCTTGCACCAAGGCTTCATATTCAGCAGTGTTATTGGAGCATGCAAATTGAAATCTAAAAGCTGAATAGTACTTTACTCCTTGAGGTGAAACAAGCACGGCTCCACCTCCTGCACCTTGTCTACTCCTTGATCCATCAAAAAATAGCTGCCATACCTCATTGTCATCCTTGTGGTTTGGCTTGGTGATCTTGAATCGGTTGACTTTCTTCGTGTATACAATAGACTCCTAGCTCAGATTCTTCTATTCCTTGATAAGGATCAAAAGCATGCACCTTGTTTTCCCAATCATCAAGAGTCAAATCTAGGATACTTCCAACCTTAGTGTTAGCTTCATCAGTGCTAGGGTGATCTTCTTGATCGAATGCTGAGCAATTGACATTAATCTGACTTGGAGTGTAGGGCTCAATATGGAAGTTTGCAATAGGTTCAGATCTGATTGTGGCCTTAGTTCCATATCTCGTTCTGAATAGCATGTGTGACCAATCAGCGGACAAATATCCCCCAATCTTGGCAGTGAAGTCCCTTGACAAACATAGGGTAAAGAGTGGTGGAAGGTCTATGACTGACACATCTTGTAAGACAACAACATTTGGACATGCATGCAAGGTAAGACTCAAATTTCTAATCACTCCAACTATTGCTATTGCTGTCCCATCCAGCTGCACTACTCCCTTAGATGTTATTTCATACTAAAGCCCTAGCTGATCAGCTATTTGTTTGGGCATGACAGAGCTACTTTCTCCAGAATCAATCATGCAATTATGCACTAGCTGATTTCCAATGATTAATGAAACATAGAAAGGAGGGGGTTTCAACATCTTACCTTGTTGTCCTCCATGATTTCCTTCAGATTGGGTAGCATTTGTAAGCACTTTGTCTTGCATCTGCTGATTCGAAGCTAGCCAGTCCTTCATGGCAGCTTGCAGCAGATCCCTTTGGCCTAGGATGGATAGGGATTCCCACATAGATATATTGACATTTGTCTTCTTCATCTGATCAATGATACTGAATGGTGATGAAGGATCTCTCTGTTGTCCCTTGGTTTACACATTTACTCCTTGTATGTGGGCAGCAACAGCTGGCATTTGAGTTGGCCTAGGGGCTGTTCTTGGCTGTCCTTGTGCATTTGAAGTGGGACTTTGCTTGCCAATCATTTGTGGAGCCATGGAAGGTTGTGGATTGGCTGGGGCTAATGGCTGTTCTTCACCCAAATTTCTCCTTTTTGACCTTGTGTTTGCTGCAACACCTTGAGAAACTACCTGGTTCATGCCACAAAAATCCTCTGCTTGCCAATTTACCAATGTGGTGTCATTTGGGGCTGATTGTTGTTGGAATGTTTCTTGTTGTTGGTTGTTCTCTTGACTGTTCTCACCCTCCACACCAGTAGTTGTTACCATTAAAGCTTGATTCAAAGCACCATTGAAGCACATGGATTGATTATGAGGCTCATTACATGGAAAACACCAATCATACTCCTGGGCAATGTTGTTTTGTGCTGGTACTAATGCCCTAGAGGCAGATATGGCATTTGGATTATAGGGCTAGAATGGTCTATTGACAGGAGGCCTTGTTTGATTCATATTTGCAGCTGGATTAGGTGGCCTTTGAGGCTGATATGGCTGCCTATTAGGTTGAGCTTGAGGCTGATATGAAGTTTTAAAACCTTGAGCAAGTTTGTCTTTTGAGAGTGACCAGCTCATTGCCTAGATTTTGCAATTGCTTCATGACCTCTTGAAGCTCATTTGGGGCACTTGGAGATGAAGTGGAAGCTTCATTTGAACTCTGATTTCTAGGAGTGGGAATAGGAGCTAAGACAGGTGCTTGACTAGCACTTGGGCTCTCTAAACTTGGATATAATGGCATTGGAGGCCTAGGAGCCAATTTACCAGCTTGATAAGACAGGTTTTCGGCTCTAATGGCAATGCTATAAGCAGCAGGTAAGGTTGTGCCTCCCATAGATTGAATTAACATAGAAATATCAGAATTCAAAGCTTTAAGATAGTATAGAAAAGCACCTTCTGCTGTTGGCCTGACTGCCACTGGAATCCTATCCCAAGACCTTTGAAATCTGAAGTTGAAATCAGTCAGCTACTCGTTGGGGGCTCTCTTGATAGTTGTCAATTGTTCTAGTAGAGACAAATTGTCTCCCTTTTCTCCAAACTGCTCATGAAGTGCAATACACAGCTGATTCCAATTTGTGATAGAACCAGCTGTAAGGCTCCTGAACCATTGCAATGCCTTCCCTTTGAATGATGATGCCAGCAATTTGACAGCCACATCCATTTCATTTATCTCATGGATTGCACAGATGTTAGCAATGTCTTTTACATGATCACCAGGAGTGGTATGATTTTCTCCAGTGAAAAATGGAATGTTCTTCAATGCTAATTGGGGGCCGGATTACGTGCATTGAGGCGAGTGGGCTCTTTGCCGTGAAATTGACAAACGGATTTAGTGCTTGCGCCATTCTAATTGGTCAAAGGAATCTTGAATAATCTGAATGAAAGGCCGAGCGGTGGAGGAGTTGAGAGAGTTTTGTTTGGTGGAGATGGAGACCTTTGAATCCTTCTTCCTCTTTGCCTTTTTCTTGGAGATAATTGCAGGTATTCAAACATCACTTCTTCTTCTCCAACTCTTGACCTTGTGATTCTTCTCATAAGCTTTTAGGCCTGTACTGCTGAAACCAGTTGATCTTCTTCTTGGAGTCACCAGATATGTGAATAATAGCTCTTTTCAAGCAAGAAAATTGCAGCAGATGCATATCAACTTTGCTGCAAAAAAATGAGACCTCTAGGTCCCACCGGGCGTGCCAAAACTGTTGATGCAAAATCACAGCACCCTTGGATGCAGATCAGGCTTCTAGGTTGATCACTCAGGCATCTAGTGTGATTGCACAACATTGAATCCCTTCTCCAGTGTGGGACTTGTAAAATGAGAAAGGAATCTCTAGAAGGTGGTTCCTATTCCTCTGTTCGGATGCACACGAAATATGCGAGAGGTTTTCTCAAAACCTAATCTAATCTGCCAAGGAGACAAGGTAAGAAGATGCATAAAATAAATCTAAGCTAATAGAGGTGATGCACCGAGGAATGAAGAACACCTATTTTTCCAGTGAACACAGACCATTCAAATGTGATATAAGATCATGCACAGATAACAAAACTTGTAGTGAAAGACCAGGAGGATGCAAAATGAACACAGAGAGGGTTGAGAATCATCCACAGACATGTATTACTTGCTCCAAAGATTGATACAATACACTACAGAATGCCAAGAGGTAGAGTCATATTACAGTTTCAAATGAGAGGTTCGAACTCCACAAATTCACCTGATAGGAGAAGAAGGGAGGAGCAAAACAGAAAATGTTCGACCCTTGAAAAGAAGCTCCTCTTTACAATATATAGAAAGAATGAGAGAGGAAAGAGAGAGGGGGAAGCCAAATCTACTCCAACCACCTCCAGGTTGCATTCAGTTCATCTCATTATGGCGTGAAGCGGCAGATCCTGGCAAAACGGCGGGCTGTCCAACAGAAGCGGCGAACTGTCTGCTGCATTAAAGTTGTTAGTTGAAGCATTACTTACTTGTTATTTCACGCGAGGCATTTTTGATTTTCTCTCTCCAAACTAAACCAAAATGCAAGATTGACCCTGGAATCATGTAGAGAATCTCACAAGATTTCTGTTGATATAAAGAACATGCAAATCCGAGCTCTGGATCGAAAGATATGTCGATCTCGAAGATTTAGGCACAAAAGCAGTGAAAACGGATTTTTAAATTTCTTCCCGCGCCCGCCACCTAGATGACACGTGGCGTGTTCGATTCACTGAGCAACTCTCTCTCCTCCACCTCTCGGTGGGCTCTCCTTCGAAATTTCCTTGTGGGCCCTAGCTGGGACACGTGGCACTATCCCATTGGTTCGGGCTGACCCTTCAAAACTCACCCTTTGACTTTTTGACCATTTCCTTTGTGACACGTGTCATGATTTGGTTGGTTCTCGGCCCTTTCGGCTCCTTCGCGTCCACCGCGTCCATTTGTCCCAGATGTCCCAGTGCTGCTTGGGACAAAAACCTCCGATCCGCCCGAAATGGGCTTCCTCGTCCCTCATTTGCCGATGACACGTGGCGCAATCTGATTGGCTCTCGGCTTTTTCGGCTATCCACGTCCCTCGCGTCCCTGCGGCCCAGATGTCCCAGTACGAACTTTCTCTGTTTCGGCCGAACCGGCCGGTTCGCGTCCATTTGTCCCAAATGTCCCAGTGCTTCGCGGGCCAAATTCTTCCGGTTCGCCCGATCCGGCCGATTCGCGTACCTCTGGCCCAGATGTCCCTTTTGCCTCCGGACTGTTTGTTCTCATTTCGGCCGATCCGGCCGGTTCGCGTACTTCGCGTACTTGTGTCCCGTTTGTCCCGGATGAAGACTTGGGCAAATTTTTCCTTCTTTCGGCCGATTCGGGCATTTCACGTCCCACGCGTACCTGTGGCCCAGATGTCCCTTTTCTTCACGGGCCGCCTGGAGGCTTTTCGGCCGATCCGCACCTAGATGTCCCAAATGTCCCGACTGCTCCTAGGACTAGGACTTAGCCATTTTTCGTGATTGTTCTGTTTGAATCTACTTGCACGAACTATGCAAAACTCGATGCATGTTATCGAAATTTACCCTGGGGGTGAAATTTTGACAACAATACTTGTGCTTGCACACATGATGATTCTCTTTAAACAAAAGGTCAAAATTAGGATATGAATATCATCTTCTTACTTATCGTGACTTTGAAATTCACATTTGTGACAAATATGTATCCTTTTTGAATGGAACCTACCTCAAGATGATCAAAAACATTCATGCTCATTCATTACCCATAGAAAGATGTATTTTTTTTAGATAGCGAAATTTATCACGCATTCAAATGAAAGTGTATACTATGAAATATTGAATTTTTTAAGTCATTATGATGTTCAACACTATTTTATACACATTTAGGTTCACTTCCATCATCTTGGGTGACTTAGAAGCCCTATTTCTTAACCAACATTCGACACTTACTATTTTAGTAATTATTATTTTAAGAAGTCCATTTTTAGTTACCAGTTTCTCAATTTAACACTTTTGAGTTTTACTATGCATAAGGAGTGATAGAAAATTTGATAATGAAATGCTTAAAAGACTTACTATTTATAGATAATGAATCTTAGGAAGGATTACTATTTTTAGAAGTAGGTCTTCCTAGTGTCGGAATGGAATGAGAGTGGTCTCAAAAAAATATTTCATAAGGATGCTTTGCTCCAATTTTTAGAGGATTTCAATTTCCAGAACTTTGTAGATCTGAAATATGATTTTTATTTCAAAAATTTAATTTGGAAATTGAAAATAATGTAGACCACCATTAAATGCAAGTTTGGATTAATTTTAAATATGTTTTTGAGAAAGAGTTGTTAAAATCTCGTGGGGATTGGACAAGGGTTTGGGAGATATGAGAAACTTTCTATTTTTAGTATATGAGGTTTGAGGCACATTTTTAGCAATATACCAACAATGAGAGTGAGATTTAGGAGGGGAGATTGAATATTTAAAAATTAAAAATGGTGAAGTGTTTTAATATGAAGCCTTTTGATCTCACTTGCACACCTTAACTCCATCTTGACTCAATCAAGATTAACCAGTGTTAGATGACGGTTGATGTGGATTTGTACCTTTAAAAATAGGGTAAAATAGGGCATACAAATAATTTGCATCATATCATGCCAATTTAATTTTGAGGTTTCATGTGAATGAAATGCAAGGGCTAGAATCAACACTCAAGATATGCATTGTGGTTTTGCATGTATCTAGGGGCTAGCTCGAGAGAGGGAGTGAAATTTTGTGCCCTTCATGTAAATTTTCACCTTGGGGATAATGTGAGGGGACATAAAGGGTTAAAAAATTCTCCATGATTGCATGTAGCCTAAGGGGGGCCAAGTAGTTAAGAAAACATGTAAGTTTGTGACTTCTAAGGTATAAAAGTGATGACCTACAAGTTTTCAGGAAAAAGGATCCATGGGGAAGTGAAATTTTGTTTCCCCCATGTAACTTTTAAAAATTGGGATAGTACAAGGGAACACCACATGCTCAAAAATTCACCAAGGGGGATTTCATCATGAGAAGGTGGTCTATTTTTGCGTTGTGCTCACCTAACACTTCAAGTTACAACTTTTAAGTGACGAAAACATTACATGCATAAGGGGAGAATAATTTTGTGTCTTCCATATCCATTTATACCTTGGGGAAAATTTCAAGGAGACACATAACCTTTAAAAGTGTTCTCAAACCTTTAAGTGATGCTGACATCATCAACCTTATGCAAACTTAGAACACGCAGCTTGCCTTTTCTACCTTAAGAGTGAAATTTGGAGTTCGGAGGTGAAATATTATATAATTTTGACTCCAAATCATCTAATTATTTCATTACCACAAATTTAAGGCTTTATTAAGATTAAAGTTTTAGTTTTGAAACCATTCACCTTTTTAGCACAAAGGAGTAACAATAGTGACTTGAGCTATCACTAGAGATTTTTAAGTCTTGGCATAAAATTGATGTATCCATCATGTGGAGGATTCCAAGATATTTTCATTGACTATTTTATGATCTTCCAAATCCTTTCAGAACTCCCATAATCTTCTAAACAAGTTGAATTTCTTCATTGGAGCCTTCACTCCTGTGCCCAAAAAGACCTGATTTTCTTAACTTGTTCCCAATATCATTTATCTCAAAAAATTTCCATGAACTACTTTGGATAAAATAATTTATCATCTAAATTCCATATGGGTTGAGTCTTCCAAATCACTTTTTGAAGGATGTCTTCATGCTACAATATGGCTAAAAATAGCCAATTTAGTGCTTTAGAGAGCACAATTCTACCTCAGAGCTTAGTATTAGCATGAAATCATCTTAGATCCATTCCAATACTCATGAAAAACACTTGAAAACCATCTCGAGGATTTTCCTCTTGGCTCGAATGAGGGTGAAATAGACTTGGAGGGGTTGCATGAGCTGATAGAATGGTCGAAGGAAAGATTCACAATGACCGGGAGATAGTTTTCAAATGGTGGACTTAGTTGTCATGGATAAAATTTTCTATTTTGTATCATTTAGCATCGGAAAAAAATATACTTGATGATGATCATAAGGCTAATGTGCATATTTGTATTATTTCTTCTTCTACTAAACTTGTTGATAAAAGTGTGCAAACTTCTTTTCCTATTAATTCTTCTTCCCATGTTCATATTCCTAGTTTTCCACTTGCTGATCCAAAAGTTGAATTTCAACCCAATAGTGTCCCTATGGCTACTTATAATGGAAATATTCAACCCCTTAATGTTTATGCCATTCCTCCACAATAATTTATTTCTCTTATGCATGTTATAGGTGATTTACAAAATAATATCCACACCCTTACCCTTGAGAGTATGACCTATTATGCTAGCAATGATAATAATTAGCTTCATGACAATCCTATTCCTAAAAATATTTACAATTCATCTTTTCCTAAGGGTTTTACATTTCCTACTTTTACACTTTTTGATGGAATGGGTAATCCTTATATGTATCTTAATGATTTTATATTATCTATGTCTTCACATTTTAATAATAGATTAATTGTCAAAGCATTTCCTAGTAGTCTTACTGATATTTCTTCTCATTGGTTTTGTATGCATGCTAAACTTTAAAATAAGATAATTGAAAGAACCTAATACAAATTTATTTAAATTCAAGAAAACACACAATGATAAATTAAAAAAGGATTCTAATTAAACAAAAAAACATGAATATATCCTAATTACAAACCTCCTTTTGATATTTGGATGTGGTTTGTATTATAGGTACTTCCTTAATGAGCCAAACATAGACCACACACGATCAAGGATTTCTCAAGAAAATAGGAAGAGATCTCATCAAGTATGGCTTAATTTTCATTTTGATTCTTCTCTTACTACTCTTTAGCAAGTAGAAAGAGGGGAGAGATTTAACAAGCCTTCCAATAACATGAAATTATCTTCTCAAGTATAATGTCTATCAAGGACATGGTGTAAGGTATGACATGGTGTACTAGGTTTCTTATATAGCTTTCCATTTTGGGAGAAGCTTGCAACCTAGTGAATGTGGGATAAAGTGAATGTAGAATTAGAAAGGGATAAGTATGATTAGAAGAGATTAATTAGAGATTAGAAACTCATGGGAGTTTGGGAAGGTTTAATTAATCAACTAGGATTAATTAATAGGCCAAGTTAAGCTTATAGAGTCCATTTGGATATTATTTTGAGGGAAATTAGTAGAATTTGAAGGGTTTGAAAGGGGATTCAACATGTTGGTTTCATTTTTGAGCTTGCACCATGTTGCCCTAAATTTTCAAATCTGTATCTACTCAAAAACATTTTATCCTTTGATTTGATGGTCTATAATTCTTCCCCTCTAGTTGAAATGCTTTAAAAATGCTCACAAACTTGTTGTTTTGCCCTAATTTGAAAGAATAATCCAAGTTTTCCCTTTTCTATGCCCTAGTTTTTCCAATTTTGTGGGCTATGTCATTTTTCCCTTTGCCAGATTGTGGAAAAATTGAAATTGATCAAATCATACTTGTTTGTATTTGAAAATCCAAATCCTAGATCGGGAATGTTGTAAAAAACATGGTTCAGTTGATTTAAAATCAAAAAATCTGCCATCCTTGGTGAAAAAATTGAATTCTAGGGCATCCTTTGAATTTTTGCATTTTGATGGTCATACGGGCGTCATTTTCTGTCAAATTCATCCTCAGAAGGTATTGGCAACGTGGCGGGTTTTCATTGGCCGAGGTGTGGCGGGAAATGTTTCTAACTTGTCATTTTTTATTTTTTTGGCAAAGTGGAAAATTTGGCTCCACGGCTCCACCTTTTTCAAAGTTTCCTACGTGGCATGTTCTTATTGGCCAAGGAGAGGTGGGGGAGTCGATCTCCTTTGGGATTTATTTTGGAAAATTTCCTAAGTCAAATTTTTACTGAATCCCCATAGCCAACTAGAAGAGGACATGTGTCCTAAAAGTTTCAAAATGGAGGAGCGGGCTGGATTGGGGACTTAGAGTTTTAACTCTATTTTCCAAAAATTACAAAAATTATTTCTATCCCCGCTCTAATTAGAGGAGGACACGTGGCATCAATTTTGAGTGGGTCGGTGGGCCGGCGGAGGCAAAAGGGAATTATTTCCCTTTTGCAAAAAGAAGGCTTAAAATTAAAAGTTTGGAGTATGGCCCCATGGCCAATCACAAGTGGACACGTGTCCAACATGGTCAGAGGAAAGTGTGGGCCACGAAGGGAAATGGGGATTTTTTTCCTTTTTGGAAAAAGGAGTTAAGGAAAAAATTTAAGTTGCGGGCTTGTAAGAAAATCAATGAGTGACATGTGGTGGGCAAAGCGGACAAGGTGGGTTGGAAAGTTGGCAGAGGTAGGAGAGAATTTTTTCCCTTTTGCAAAAAGACTTAGAATCAAAATTTGGAGTGCTCACCCATGACGAATCACAAGGAGACACATAGCGAGGAGAAATCGGGAGGTGCAGGGCCACAGGGAAAAAGTGAAAATTTTCTAATTTTCCAAAAGAGGTCAAAATGTGTAGAATTGAAGTGCAATCCCAACATGTTAGCTCCAAAATTTAAAGGCGGAGGGGTGGGGAAAAAGTCAAATTTTTCCATTTTTTCCAAAAGGTTAAAAGTCAAAAATGAGCCCGAATTTGTTTCTAATCATTTTTGCCACGTGTCCGGCCTTCTACAAAAAAATAAAAAAAACGTAACTCAAGCTTATTTCTAAGTCCACATCTTCCATGTGGAGGGCTAGGATTAAAATATGGATAAGATCGAAGGTTGTTGTGCATCCATTTGTTTTGACCACCATGGGAGCTCTAAGAAGCTTGGAATCATGATTTTTGCATCAAGATTCATCAAATTTACAGTGATTTTGTGTCATCTTGGCCTTCCAAGATCATTGGCATCACATTCATGGCTTAATTCTTTGATCTGAGAAGTTTTTGAAGTATTTTTGCCCCAAACCGAGTAAACACGTGAAATGTCAAATTAAAAGTTGCAGAGGTAATTTTAAAGGGTGAAAAGGTGAAATGATGAGTGAAAAGGTGTTTGCATGCCTTAATGATGAAAAATGTGCCTCTAGGAAGGATAATGATCTGAATATTTGCAATGATTTGCCATTTTAGAAACACCTGACAACTCTCATTGTAAATTTGTTAAATGTCATTTTCATGGAATCATGAAGAATTGTTGTAACAGAATTTATCCCTTCGCATATTATTTTCTTGGGAAAGAATGATAAAATGTGGCAAGAGATATATAAAGTATTTTGGAGAAATGCGGTGTGTGTTAGGAAGTTGAAAATCACGAGAAAATTCTGAGAGAAAGCTCATTTTTCTAAAAACCCCACCAAAGAACTAGAATAATTTCTTTTGTGTTGGATCTTCATGTATGTGAGTTGGTTACAAGTGTATAGCCATCACATAGCTCTAAGATTGTTCATGAAACTCTCCCCTGCTGATGAATCTAACAAGCTCTTGAGTTAATCTATGTTTTTATGGGCAATATGATGTCTGTTATCATTTTTTAAATGCCTGTAAATAATTTTCATTATTCTTGTTGCAATCTTGCATTGAAAGTCTTTAGAAATCACATAGAATCTCCATTTCTTGTTGATATTTTAGTGGCATTTGTAATCTCATGTTCAGAAGAGCCTTCATTTGATAAAGAGATAAACAAATTTAAAATCACTTTACCTTCCTTGACTATAGAGATTTCTTGTAAGCCTTTGGGGGTACCTTAGGCGTGGTTTGATCAAGGATTTTTGTGTTTAATTGAGTTCTTTACTACAAGATTTTGTGGTAAATTCTCAAAGAATGTGTGAAGAGTGCAACCAGGCTTCCATTTATGCCTCTTCTGGTTGAAAGAATATCCTAATTATTTGAAGCATTTTATCTGATAGTTGTTCAAGTATTGTAGAGGTTGTCAAAGATCTGATATATCCCAATTTGTCTTGTCAACACCCCACCAAAAATTCATTCAAACAAACTAATCCTACCCATACTACCCTGCATTGCATTGTGTGTCAACAAAAGGATCTAACCCATCTACAAAAATGCATAAGGCAAATTAGGATTATACAATGTCTTCAGTAACCCTTGCCTTGCATTGAAAATATCTCCATGATCTGGGAGTGACAACTTGTGAAAGTTAGATTTGGAGTGTTGATCATATTTTCCCAAGGCCTTTTCATAATATTTGCATAAATTGAGGGATATCTTCATCTCCTTCACCATTTGGGGGTTACAATATAGGTTCTCTTACCTTGGTTGAAAAGGCACAACCTAAAATAGTGAGGGTTAGATCAAATCCTTTCAAAGTGTTATCCATCTCTCCACAAATTTGAGTGCCAGTTAGATCACATCCCCAGCTACAAAACAACACACATCATGATCTATCTGACTTCAAGCTTCATGCCATATCTTTGATGTTGCTCAGACTGAAAAGGAGAACAAATTTGGGTACCAACACTTTCTGGCACCATTTTCGGGGACTTCTTGGAATTTCTTGGTGTTTGTGGAGTGTTTGAAGAGTTTGAGCATTTGTGTATTCAAGTATTTGAGTTGCTACATTGTTAAAATATCATTTTATGCTTCAGATCTGCAAGTTTTAAAAAAGGGTTTCAAGTTTTGTCTACCCTTTTTCCATTTCCTAGTAGTTCATACACTTTGGGTGCATTGTGATTGATTGATTTAAGAAGAAGAAGGTTTGATTTATAAATCCTTGCAAAGGTTTCAGTACTAGAAAACATTTGATAGATTATTTTAGTGCATTCTTGCACAACTAAGGTGAAATTCCTTAGTGGTGACTCCATGTTGATTTGATCTTGAAAATACCAGTTGTCTTACCTTTCTATCATTTATAATTTGTTGCTCAAATCTGCAAAACTGGAAGGAAGAAGATCTCTCTTCATCAAGGACTCTACTAAGAATTTGTTTACAGATTCAAGAAACTCAGAGCTAGAGGGGAGAAAGGTGTGGAAGGTTGTTGGAGACTTGACTGCAAGAAAGGAGATCCCTATTGTTGAGTTTGAAAGTGAGCACTTGTTATTGAGGACTGCAATTCTTCTTCAAGTGGATTTGATTCAGACAATCCTATTGCTGATTTGAATTCCCCATCAGGTGAGGGACCTTCTTATGCATTTGAAAGGCTTGCTCCTAAATCTTCTCTTGTATTTTCTAAATTTTCTAGAGATCATCAAGAAGGAGAGCCCTTAAGAGAGATCTATTTTGAATATTTCATTCCCATTCCCCAAAGACCTCTCACTCCTCATCAGCTTGTTTCACCTCCAAGATCACCTCCACCAAACAATATGGCTCAGCCTAGACCTCCATTTTTGTTAACACCTTTGGTCCCATAGATTTTAGAGGAATGGATGGTTACCTAAATGTTGTTCCACAAGATGTCAGAAATAGATTGCCAAAATTTCAAGGCAACAATGCAATAACTGGTGATCAGCATCTCAAACTCTTTGTTAATATGATGGAATATTTTGAGATAGAGTTTGAAGATGTGTATATTAAGTTGTTCATTCATACACTAGAAGAAGATGCTAGGGATTGGTACAAGGCTCTACCTGATAATTCTATTGATTCATGGACTGAAATGAAAAATGCATTTAGGTTGCAATATGGTGACAAGACTGATCCTAGATTTCTTTTATCTAAGTTTGAGAATATCAAGAATAACCCTAATGAATTAGTCCATGACTTCAACACAAGGTTTAACAAAACTTTGAGAAGGTTGCCTATTAATTTGAGGCCTTGTGATGAATCTTGTCTAATCAAATATGCAGATGCATTTGATAAGAAGGCAACCTATTACCTAAGAGACAAGAACCCAACCAATCTAAGACAAGATTTCACCATGGCACTTCAAATTGAGAACAATATCAAAGAAATTGGGAAACCTCTCAAGAGAGATGGTGTAAAATTGATAAACCCTGAAAAACCTCAAGCTAGCAAAGGTGCTGATTTAGAAGAGGTTGTGAAAACTTTGGCAGGGGCTGTCAAAGAAATCTCATACAAGTTAGCAAGAGCTGAGAAGGGAATTGGGAAGACTTCACAAGGTCATCCTAGGTAGCAAGCACAAGATAGATTTGGAAATCACCATAGGAATGAGAAGAGGTTTGATGACAAAGGTAAAGGGCATGTTGGATCTGTAAATAGACATCCTCAAGTACATGAAGGAAGAGTGTTTCCTGATCCCTTAACTGCTAGGGTTGCTTTTGTTGAAGAGGTTTTTTATATTGATTGGTGTGATAGGTGTCTTCTACCCCATCCTCCATGTGAAGTGGACCAGTAAGAATGTGAATCTAATAATGATGATGGTACTGATGATGATATTTGCATGATGGGTTGTTCTTCAAGCTCACAAGGAGGAGCAACATCTATTGAAGTAATGAGTGTTAGGACAACTGCAAATTTTGGGATTGCATCAAAAGGTACAATTCTTTCTTCCCCCTCATGCTCTTGAAATTGATGTATCTGCAAGCTTTTGAAATTCCTAATAATGACTTTCAATACTTAAGAGCTTTGATGATTAAGAAGTACGATGGTGGTATCCCTTCGGAGGAAGATAGAAAATTGTTGATGAATGTTGTTGTAGCTCAATAGAAAGACAATAACACTATAAGCAAAGTTGTTAAGGAAGTTTGGCCTCAAGAAAAACCTAAAACACCCTTTCTCACAAGAATTCCAAAAGAATCTCCTAGGAGAGAAGCACCTGTCAAAAGTTCTATTGTCCCAAAAAAATTACAGTCCTCCTCATGCCCAAGCTGCCAAGAATCCACTACCATCTAATGAATCTTCTTGTCTCCCTTCCAATGTTGTTTTGCCAAAGAGTGTCCCCTATGACATAGCCCAAGTATTGAGCCAAATTAAAGTGAGTGTTCCAATCATTGAGTTTCTTAGAATTCTTGAGCATAAGAAGAGAGCATTTGAGTACTTGGGATTGAAAGAAGAGAAGGTTACTCTAGGTAGAAATGTAAATGTTGTTGAAACTCCACCTCAGATCATTATTGACCTTGAAACACCACCAGTAATAGAGGATTTTGGGTAGACACCTAAGGTATATTTGGGGATATATTTGGTTGATTCCCAATTGAATGTTGATCCATTATTCACAACTTTGATCATAAAGGATAATCTACTTCACAATTGTATGTTTGATTCCAATGTATCATGTAATTTCATGCCTCTAGAAGTCATGAATTAGTTGGACATCAAAGTGACAACATCCTATTGAAAGTGTACTACCATGGACTCAAGAGAAGTTCCAGTAGTTGGTTGTGTGAAAGATTTGGTTGTGCAGCTTGCATCTTATCCAGGGAGGAATTTAAAATTGGATGTTGTGATTGTTGATTGCCCTGCCAAATGGGGTATGATTTTGTCAAGAAAATGGGTTACAAGTGTTGGTGGTAGCATTTAGATGGACATGTCTTTTTCCACCATTCCAATTGAGGGCAGCCTTGTTAAACTTTATGGTGAGAAGAAGATGTTGCACCTAATTGAAGATCCCAACAATGCTTCCTATGAAGTGTTGTTTGCTGATGTAGATGCTGAGAATTTCATTGGTTTTGTTGATGGAAAAGAAAATAAGATGGACAAATAAAAGTTCCTTGATATGGTAGGTTCTCCATGGACATTGCTATTTGATGGAGCTTGCTCCAAATTTGGGAATGGTGCTGGTATAGTTCTTGCTTTCTCCTAGTTTGGAAGAGTTTGCTTTTTCCTTCAAACTTAATTTTGAATGCACTAACAACATTGTTGAGTATGAGGAATTGTTGTTGGGGTTAAGAATTTCATGGAAGTATGGAGTGAAAGATATTGTTGTAAAAGGAGACTCAGAGCTGGTTGTCAAACAAATAAGAAAATTGTATGCTACAAAAAATCAGCGTATGAAATAGTATAAGCATGCAGTTTGGGATCTAATTGAAATGTTTGATTCCTTTAACATTGTGTATCATGATAGAGGTCTTAATTATGTGCTGAAAAGTTGGCAGTGTTGGGTTCTAGATTTGGAAATTGCACCATTTCACCTTATTGTGAATACAACATTGAAGTGCTAACTAGGCCAGTTGTCCCTGATAATGTGAAACATTGGCAAGTTTTTAATGATGATGCTCAAGTGCTAAGGTTATTGAAAAACCAAGGTGAGTTTTCAAATCATAATATTGATTGGGAGCCAATGGTATGCATGACTAAAGGAAGAGAAACTTTGTTTGAGAAAGACATCATCCAATTGAAAACAAACACCATTCCTAGAGGTCTTGTTGCACTTGAGTCAAATTTTAACAATGTTGATTGCATCATAAATAGAAACATGTTTTCCTCAAGGGATGTGGAGGATCATAACTTGGGCACTAATGGTAAACCAAGGAAGATTTGGTTGGGTAGCAATTTAAGTAAAGAGGAAAAACAATCCTATGCCTAACTCTTGAAAAAGTATCAAGACTGCCTTGCTTGGTCCTATTCTAAGCTAAAAGCATATAGAGAAGACTTGTTTCAACATGAGATCCCTCTTGAGGCCAAGACTAAGCCATTCAAAAAAAGGCAAAGGAAAATTAATCCACTTCTCTCCATGAAAATGCAATAGGAGTTAAATAAGTTGAGAGATGGAGGTATTATTCAACCCACTAGATATTCATCTTGGGTTGCAAACCTTGTGCCAGTCAGAAAGAAGAATGGAGACATCAAAATTTGTGTGGATTTTAGAAATATAAACAAATAATCCATGAAGGACAACTATCCCTTTCCAAATATGGAAAATATGTTGTAGCTTGTGACAGGGTCTGAGTTGCTTTCTACATTGGATGGTTTCTCCGGATACAATCAAGTGGTTGTCAAAGAATCAGAAAGACTTAAGATAACATTCACTACTCCTTGGGGAACATATGTTTTTTTAGGATGCCCTTTGGTTTGATGAATGTTGGTGCCACTTTTCAAAGAGAAATGGATGTTTCTTTTGCTAGTTACATCAATGAGTTCATTGTAGTTTACCAAGATGATGTGATTGTGTTTTCAAGGCAGAGAGGTGATCATTTGCAGCACTTGGAGAAGATGTTGATTAGATGTAGGGAGTATGGAATTTATCTTAATCCAAAGAAGTGTCATTTTGGCATGTAAAAGGCCAAGCTGCTGGGACATATTGTGTCTAAAGATGGTGTTATGATAGACCCTGAGAGAGTGGAAGCAATCAACAAAGTACCTATCCCAAGAACCAAGAAAGGCATCCAATCTTTCTTTGGTCAAATTAATTTTATTAGAAGGTTTGTTTCCAATTTTGCTAAGTTGAATCTTCCAATTACATGCATGCTAAAGAAGGACCAAGTTATCAGGTGGGAGGAGGCTTTCATTCAAGATTTTGAAGGAATTAAGGAAGCACTCAAACATGCACCTGTTTTAGTAGCTCCAAACTACAAGAGGCCTTTCCAAATCTTTTCCTTTGCCTCTGAGTATACCATTGCTTTTGTTTTGCTACAAAAGGATGAGAATGGGGCTGAGAGGCCTATTTCCTTCTTTAGTAAGGCTTTACAAGCAGCTGAGATGAAGTATACAATCATGGAGAAACAAACATTTTCCTTGGTGAAAGCAACAAAATTTTTCAGGCCTTATATATTGAGTTCAAAAGTTGTTGCTTATGTTCCCCACACCATGGTGAAAGACATCTTATCAAAGATGGAGATCTCAAGTAAAATATGTAGATGGGTGAAAAAATTGCAAGAGTATGATATGGACATCCAAACCACAAATTTGGTAAGAGGTTTGGGTCTTTCTAAGCTCATGGTTGAGAGCAACTTGTAGAATGTGGAAGTGAATCAGCTAGAGGAAGAAAGGGTAGATGTGCTTGCAAAGTTGGTAAGTTCTGAGTGGTACAAAGATGTGATCTTCTACCTCAGACACCTGTGCTGCCCTAGTCACTTAAATAAAAATTAGAAAAGAGCCCTCAAGCTGGCTTCTCAAAAATATATCATCACAGACCTTGGGCTGGCTTGGAAGAACCCTAAAGGTGTCCTCTTGAAATGCATAACTGAAGATGAAGCTCCCAAGATAGTTATTGATTTCCATGGGGGAGTTTGTGGAGGACACTTTGCTGGAAGAGTAACAACACATAATATTTTGAGAGTTGGTTATTGGTGGCCTACTCTCTTCAAATATGCAACCCAACTGAGTTAGAAAATGTGATAGTTGCCAACGTTTCTCTGGAAGACTGAAAGCTTCAGGATCCCTTCCTTTGTAGCATGTATCAATTGAAGCTCCTTTCAAGCAATGGGGGATGGACTTCATTGGTGAGATTTCAAATCCTTCTAGTGCTGGCCATAAGTGGATCCTTGTAGCCACTGATTATTTTACAAAGTGGGTAGAGGCAATCCCCACCAAGAAAGCAACACACCAAATAGTTATGGACTTCTTGTTGAATCAAATCATATGCAGATTTGGAGTCCTAGTCAAGATTGTAGCTGATAATGCCATGTGCTTTAGAGCCAAACCTTTAATGGCAATGTGTAATGAATATGGAATCAATCTGACTTATTCTTCAAACTATAACCCCCAAGGGAATGGACAAGTTGAGTCCAACAATAAGAATTTTTTGAAGATCATTAGAAGAACCTTGGATCAAAACAAGAAGAAATGGGGTGAACAATTGAAATTTGTAGTTTGGGCTGATAGGATAACTCCTAAAAGAGCTACTGGTAAAATCCCATTTGAATTGGTGTATGGAACTCAAAATTTTCTGCCCTTGCACCTGCAATTGTCTTCATTTTAGTTTTCCCAATAGTTGGAAGATCAAGAGCTTAGCCCATATGAATCAAGGATCAATTAGATTATTGAGCTTGATGAGGAGAGAAGAGCATCCCATCAAAGACATGTTAGATTTAGGGAAAAATTGAAGAGATTGTTTGACAAGAAGGTCACTCCTAGAGCCTTCAATGTTGGAGATCTGGTTTTGTTGTGGGATAGTAGGCATGAAGACAAGGGAAAGCATGGAAAATTTGATGCATTATGGATGGGCCCTTATGCCATTGATATCAAAATTGGTGAACATACCTTCTTTCTCAAGGACTTAGATGGGGAATTGCTGGAGCTACCTATTAATGGCAGACATTTGAAGCATTTCTTGGATTAATCCCCAAATCTGAGGTATGCACCAATTGTACAGTTGTATAGTCTTTGTTTTCTACTTTTTTTGTTGTTTTTTTGGTGTGTGGTTTGCCCTTGTTCTTGGCAACCATTCTGTTAGTTTCTTAGCTCGTTTTTGAAGGATGGTTCTAGTTTTTTGACTGCCTTGTGTATTGACTCCTTTTCCCAATGGATATTTTGGCACTTGGTCTACATTTTTTCCTTGTGGCACTCACTGGGAGTGCCCATCCCCAAGCAAGAGCTGATGTTGGTGCCATTTTTGAGCTTGCACCATGTTGCCCTAAATTTTCAAATTTGTATTTGCTCAAAAACATTTTATCCTTTGATTTGATGGTCTGTAATTCTTCCCCTCCAGTTGAAATGCTTTAAAAATGCTCACAAACTTGTTGTTTTGCCCTAATTTGAAAGAATAATCCAATTTTTCCCTTTTCTATGCCCTAGTTTTTCCAATTTTGCGGGCTATGTTGTTTTTACCTTTGCGAGATCATGGAAAATTTGAAATTGATCAAATAATACTTGTTTGTATTTGAAAATCCAAATCCTAGATTGGGAATATTGTAAAACAAACATGGTTCAGTTGATTTAAAATAAAAAATCTACCATCCTTAGTGAAAAAATTGAATTCTAGGGAATCCTTTGAATTTTTTGCATTTTGATGGTCATACAAGCGTCATTTTCCCATCATATTCATCCTCAGAAGGTATTGACAACGTGGCGGGTTTTAATTGGCCGAGGTGCAATGGGAAATGTTTCTAACTTGTCATTTTTGATTTTTGGCAAAGTGGTAAATTTGGCTCCACGGTTCCTCCTTTTTCAAAGTTTCCTATGTGGCATTTTCTTATTGGCTAAGGAGAGGTGGGGGAGTCAAATATCCTTTGAAAATTTTGGCTTTGTTTTACAAAATTTCCTAAATCAAAATTTTGCTCAAATCCCCGCAGCTAACCAGAAGAGGACACGTGTCCTAAAATTTTTAAAATGGAGGAGCTGGCCGGATTGGGACTTAGAGTTTTAACTCTATTTTCCAAAAATTACAAAAATCATTTCTATCCCCACTCCAATCAGAGGAGGACACGTGGTATCAATTTTGAGCAGTCGGTGGGCCAGCAGAGGCAAAAGGGAATTGTTTCCCTTTTGTGAAAAGAGGCTTAAAATTAAAAGTTTGGAGTGCGGCCCCATGGCCAATCACAGGTGGACACGTGTCCAACAGGGTCAGAGGGAAGTGTGGGCCACGGAGGGAAATGGGGATTTTTTCCTTTTTGGAAAAAGGAGTTAAGGCAAAAATTTAAGTTGCATGGGCCCGTAAGCAAATCAATGAGCGACACGTGGCACATAGTAGACAAGGGGGTTGGTGGAGGCACGAGAGAATTTTTCCCTTTTGCAAAAAATACTCGAATCAAAATTTAGAGTGTTGGCCCACAATGAATCACAAGGAGACACGTGGCGAGGGAGAAATCGGAGGTGCGGGCCCGTGGGGCAAAAGTGAAAATTTTCCAATTTTCCAAAAAAGGTAAAAATGCATAGAATTGAAGCGTGATCCCAATGGGACCCACCATGTGCCACGTGTTAGCTCCAAAATTCAAAGGTGGAGGAGCGGGGGAAAAAGTCAAATTTTTCCATTTTTTCCAAAAGGTTGAAAAGTCAAAAAATGAGCCCAATTTGTTTCCAATCATTTTTTACCACGTGTCCGGCCTTATCCAAAAAAAAAAAAAAAAAAGTAACTCAAGCTTATTTCTAAGTCTACATCTTCCATGTGGAGGGCCAGGATTAAAAGATGGATAAGATCGACAATTGTTGTGCATCCATTTGTTTTGACTGCTATGGGAGCTCCAGGAAGCTTGGAATCATGATTTTTGCATCAAAATTCATCAAATTTATAGTGATTTTGTGTCGTCTTGGCCTTCCAGGATCATTGGCATCACTTTCATGGCTTAATTCTTTGATCTGAGATGTTTTTGAAGTAATTTTTTCCCTAACCTCGAGCAAACATGTGAAATGTCAAATTAAAAGTTACAAAGGTAATTTTAAAGGGTGAAAAGGTGAAATGATGAGTGAAAAGGTGTTTTCATGCCTTAATGATGAAAAATGTGCCTCCAGGAAGGATAATGATCTGAATATTTGCAATGATTCACCATTTTAGAAACACCTAACAACTCTCGTTGCAAATTTGTTAAATGTCATTTTCAATGAATCATGAAGAATTGTTGTAACAAAATTGATCCCTTGGCATATTATTTTCTTGGGAAAGAAGGATCAAATGTGGCAAGAGATATATAATGTATTTTTGAGAAATGCAAAGTGTGTGTTGGGAAGTTAAAAATCACGAGAAAATTCTGAGAGAAAGCTCATTTTTCTAAAAACACCCACCAAAGAACTAGAATAATTTCTTCTGTGTTGGATCTTCATGTATGTGAGTTGGTTACAAGTGTATAGCCATCAGACAACTTTGATATTGTTATTGAAACTCTCCCCCGCTGATGAATCTAACAAGCTCTTGAGTTAGTCTATGTTTTTATGGGCAATATGATGTCTATTATCATTTTTAAATGCCTGCAAAAAGTTTTCATTGTTCTTGTTGCAATCTTGCATTGAAAGTCTTTAGAAATCGCACAAAATCTCCATTTCTTATTGATAGTTTAGTGGAATTTTCAATCTCATGTTCGAAGAGCCTTCATCTGATAAAGAGATAAACAAATTTAAAATCAATTTACCTTCCTTGATCTGTAGATATTACTTGTAATCCTTTGGGGGTACCTTAGGCATGGTTTGATCAAGGATTTTTGTGCTTAATTGAGTTATTTAATTCAAGATTTTGTGGTGAATTCTCAAAGATAGTGCAACATGGGCTTCCATTTATGCCTCCTCTAGTTGAAAGGATATCATGATTATTTGAAGAATTTTATCTAATAGTTGTTCAAGTATTGTAGAGGTTATCAAAAATCTGATATATCCGAATTTGTCTTGTCAACACCCCACCAAAAAAATCATTCAAACGAACTAATCCTACCCATAATACCCTTTTCCATTGTGTGTCAACAAAAGGATCTAACCCATCTACAAAAATGCACAAGGCAATTCAGATTATACAATGTCTTCAATAACCCTTGCCTTACATTGAAAATATCTCCATGATCTAGGAGTGACAACTTGTGAAAGTTAGATTTCGAGTGTTGATCATATTTTTCCAAGGCCTTTTCATACTATTTACATAAATTGAGGGATATCTCATTATCACCGAATCACAACACCCTAATGTTTATACAAGTGCATATACTTGAACTCATGGTGTGATTGGATAACATGGGTACTATCTCCAAGTTGTGGGACTTGCTACTTGAGATAGACCTCCAGAGAAAGCTGGTTCTTGCTCCTAAACTACCTGCCACAATCTACTCTAATGCAGGGGAAACTAACTATTCTAATCTAAATTTCCAAGGGACCAGGGAGAGAGAATGCATAAAATGAAAGCCTACACTAAAGCGGTGATACACTAGAAAAGGAGTGGTGAACACTTCTAGTTTTGCAGATAGACATAGATCATGGAATGCAACATAAACATCATGCACAAACTGATAAGATGTAATTGAAAGTCTGAAATGAAGCAAACAACACAACCAAAGGGCTGAAAACTGATCACAGAGCCTGTATTGTCATTTCCACTGTCAAAATCCTTGCATTACAACATCAAAAAGGTAGAAAACCTGTTACCACCATCAAGAGGTCTGATACTTGCAAAAATCACTTGTTGAAGGTGAAAGAAGAAGCTTGCTATCCAAAGAAATGTTCCCCAAAAAAATGAGCCAAATCTGGCTTTTACAATGCATGGGTCGAGCCCAGGAGAGAGAAAACATGTAAAAACATGGGATCCATTCCTCATTGAATGAAGAGGCATTAAAATAGCATGGGCATCCTTACAGACCCATGCCCTGACATTTTTGGCCATACTGAAGGAGAATGCGACCCATTTTGCATTAAAACTGGTTGTTGAAACATCATTTCTGGCCATTACCACATGCCAGAGGTGTTTTTCAATTTTATCTCTCCAAACTCCATCAAAATGCAAAAATGACCCCGAAATCATGTAGATAATTTCACTATCTTTCCATTTATATAAAGAACGCAAAAAACTGAGCTTTGGATCGAAAGTTATGGCCATTTGAAGATTTAGGGCAAAGACAGGCCAAAATCGGATCGGTGGGCAAAAGTTTGAATTTTTTACCCATTTGGTCTTTGGAAAATTTTTCAAATTTTCCCCGTGCTCGCCACTTGGATGACACATGTTAGGATCTGATTCATCTCATGGGCTCATCCTTTGAAAATTTCTTTCGGGCCCTTCCTTAAATTTTTTTGCCACTTGGACACGTGGCACTATTTTATTGGCTCGGGCCTAAGGGGCACACTTTTCCCTTCAAAATTTGGCATTTTTCACTTTGGGAAAATTTCCCATTTCCCCCATGCTCGCCACTTGGATGACACATGTCAAGATTCCATTTGATGGCGGGCGGTGGGCCAAAACTTTTACCTTTGAAAACTTTGACTGAAACTTGGAAAATTTTCTAAGTCCTTCTCTTTTCCCCGCCACTTCCTGGGACACATTCTCCCGCATCGGCCGATTCGGGCTTCCTTGTCCCTGCTTGCAGCTTTTTCACCTTTTCGTGTCTCACGCGTCCCTTATGTACCTTTGTCCCGGTTGTCCCAGATGAATATCTCTGAACTGCCCGAAATGGACTGTCTTTTCGAAGCAAACCGGCCGATTCGTGTCCCACGCGCGTACTTTTGTCCCGGCTGTCCCGGACGAATATCTCCGAACTGCCCGAAATGGACTATCTTTTGGCAAATCGGCTGATTTGCATCCCACGCGTACTTTTGTCCCAGCTATCCCAACCCACGTGAAACAAAAACTTGGATGGTTTTCTTGCTTTCGGCCGATTCGGCTTTTCGCGTCCCTCGCGTCCCGACATCCCAACTATCCCACGGACCGCTTGGGACAAAAATGTCTGACTTAGCTGATTTTCTTTGTTTTTTCAGCCCCAAGCTTGGTATGACGAACCTCAGTACGACCCGAACCCTTCAGACCCAAAATGCTTTAAAACAGTCCTGCAACCTTATTTTTGCATTTTTTCCATTTTTCTAACTTGTTGGGATTTCTTCTTGGATGGGAGAGTTAGAAAAAGGCCGAGGGGACCCCAAAAACATGATTTGGGCCTCGAATCAATCTACTTGCTCGGGACTGAATAATTTGATGCATGTTATCAAAATTACCTTGAGGGTGAATTTTGGATAACAATTTTGGTGACTCAGTGGGGTCATCTACCTACTGGATGAAGTTACCAGTTTCCTGAAGCATCCATTGGGCATGGAGTCATGAGTTGTCTGTTTGGAACCCCAACTGACTTAGAATGTTGCAAGGAGGAAGATGGAATATCACCCGATGGAAGCAAGGGCTGCAAAACATCTCCAGGGATAGCAAGCCTGTGCCAAATCACAACAACCTACAACAAAACAATGTGCACAAGCACTTGGAGGAATGAAAACGTAAGCTAATATTTACAAGGTGGAGAATTTCCCTTTAGTAGAAATGCTTTAGATAGATTCCATTGAATGGAATCTACAATTCTTTCGCCATCCAATGAAGACAATTGGAAGGCATTGCTGTCCTTACACTTTGTGACCATGTATGGGCCACTCCAAATGGCATCAAATTTTGAATGCCTTCCCGGTTTTGCTCTATCTGCATCCCATTTTAACACTAGATCTCCAACTTGGAAAGATCTACTCTTGGCCTTCCTATCAAAGGTCTTCTTGATCAAAGCTTGATCCTTCTCCATTGCTTGGGATGCCTAATCTCTGATCTCTTAGAGCTCCATCAACTCTGCATATCTCACCTCCATGGGCCCAAACTCTAGCAACTCTAACTACTTCATGAGTTCCAATGTTGGCAACTCAAGTGACATGGGCAAGATTGTCTCTCTTCCATAAACAAGCCTAAATGGAGAGTTACCTGTGGATCTCTTGGGAGTTATCCTATTAGCCCATAAGGCTAATTTCAGTTTGGTATGCCAAGACCTCTGATTCTCATCAAGAGTCCTCCTAATGATCCTCAACAAGTTCTTGTTTGTAGATTCAGCCTAGCCATTACCCTGAGGGTAGTAGTTTGATGAAGTACTTAGGTAGATCCCATTCTTGACAGCCCACTCAGTCACCTTGGATCCAATGAATGCTAATGCATTATCTAAGATTATTGTAGCAGGTATGCCAAATCTGGTTACTATCCCCTCATAGAAGTCTAAGATGCTAGACTCATTTGCTTCCTTGAGTGCTACTTTGCTTGACCCATTTGGTGAAGTAGTCAGCGTGGTCAAAATCCACTTATGCCCTTGGATTGAATTGGGATTAATGACTCCAATGAATTCTAAACCCCATTGCATGAATGGCTGGTCAACTGAAATTGGATGCAATGGGAGGGCAGCAAGCCTCTCTTTACCTATGAAGAATGCACAATTCTTGCACCTTTTGATCCACGCGAAGCAATCACTGAAAATCTTGGGCCAATAATAACTAGCCTTCATGATTTTTAGGGCTGTCACTCTTGGTGTAAAATGACCACCAGCTGGTCCACCATGGAACTCTTCCAACACCCTATGAATCTGATTTGTGTTAATGCATCTCAGCAGCACTCCATTCACATCTTTCTTGAACAAAACACCATCTACTATGGCATATGGGATAGCCTATAATCTGAAGTGTCTTCTTTGGGTTTTGTTCATCTCTGGAGGGCATAGGCCCGTGCTTAGGAAGTGCATTATACCTTGGGTCCAGCAAGGAGTGGGGACAACATTATCCTCTTCTTGAGTGCTACCTTGCACATGGCTGTCTTGAACTGTCAAAACAACCTCTTCTTTATTACATACTCCTTTTTGCTTTCCCAGAATCAGCTGCTCACATAATCCTTTTCCTTTTACCAGCTTGGTGACCCTGATCTCAATGTCATACTCCATGACATGAGTGATCCAACCTACTCTTTTCTCATTCAAATCCTTGTTGAGGAGGAAGTCCTTTACTCCCGCATGAGAGACCAACAACTGAACTTTGTTGTTTGAGACTAGATGCTTGAATTTCTTCAAGCTTCTGATTACTGCAAGAACATGCTTCTCAATGAAAGAATATCTCACCTCATAGTCCTATAGGATTCGGTTGAAGAAAGCAATTGGCTGGTCATCATTGTCCTTATTCTACTACACCAAAATGGCAAAAATAGTATCATTACCCCCAAATGCATAGAGGATGAAATCCTTGGAGAAATCTGGGTTGATGAGAGTTGGTGCTTGAGAGATGGCTTCTTTGATTGCTTCAAAACTCTCCTTTCCTTCTGCTGTCCACTTGAAAGCCATGCTTTTCTTTAACATTTTGGTGATAGGTTTGACAAGGGTTGTAAAATCTGGGACAAACCTCCGAACAAAGTTTATTCTCCCCAAGAAACTCTGAAGGGCCTTCTTGTGGCTTGCAATGTAGTGCTCTTATGGCTTCAACCCTCTCTCGATCAATTACTAATCCTTCTTTGGAGACAATATGGCCAAGGATATTTTTCTTCATGTGCTAGGAAGATACACTTCTTAGAATTCAAATACACTCCAAATCTCCCGCACCTTTGGAAGACTTGTCTCAAATGAGAGAGGTGGTCTATTGCATTCTTTGAAAAAACAGATATCATCAAGGTATATCAGCACCATGTTGTTAATCAAACCTTTGAACGCCATGTCCATTGCTCTTTGGAAGGTAGCTCCAGTGTTGGACAGCCCAAATGGCATTTTCCTGTATGCATAAGTTCCCCATTTGGTTGTGAAGGTTGTCTTGAATTGATCTTCTTCCTTCACCATAATCTGATTGTAGCCCGAGTAGCCATCAAGTAGTGAAAACCTCTCGGAGCCAGCCACAACTTGCAAAATTTTCTCCATAGAAGGGAGTGGGTAATGGTCCTTGAGAGATGCTCTATTCAAGTCTCTGAAGTCAACACACAATCTGATCTCTCCACTCTTCTTTCTGACTGGAACTAAGTTGGAAACCCAACTAGAATGCTTGATTGGGAATATGATTCTTGACTCAATCAACTTGTTCAATTCCTTCCTCATGAGAGGTTCCATGTGTGGATTGACTAGCCTTTGTTTCTGCCTGATGGGCTTAGTATTTGGATCCAACTCAATGGTGTGCTGAGCTAACTTGGGATTGAAACCTTTCAAATCTTTGTAGCTCCAAGAAAACACATCAGGGAACTCTTGACACAGTTGTATGAACTCATACTTTTCTTGTTCAATTGTCATCTTTCCAATTTGCAATGGTTTGTTCTCTTCCACCAAGATGGATACTGAATCTTCTCTCTTGACCTAAATGTTTTCTTTCTCTTTCCTAAACTGATCATTGGGATTGAAAATGGACTCCAAAGTGATAAGTCCCTTGGGCAGCTTGTTAGTTCTTAGCTCTACCACTTGGTCACCATACCGCCATTCCAATTTTTCCCGATTTTTAGCTAAGAACTCAGCTTCTTCTTGTAAGATATGGATGATTTGCTAGTCATTCTCAAACACTTGCCAACTTACATTGTTGTCCAGACCAAGGCCTCACAATCACATGGATGTTTGGTTGTACCTTGTCCTTTTGAATTCTTTCCACAATATCAAAGGTTGCCCCAACTGCTACAAGCTTGTCAGCAGCTTGGTTCTCTTTCCTAGGAACTGATTTGATGTCAAAGCCCTCAAAATCTTCAATGAGGTCCCACACCCTGTTCTTGTAGCACTTGAGTAGATCATTCTTGGTAGCATGCTGCCCTTTGACCTGATTTACAATCAATTCACTATCACCAAAGACTTGCAAGTTCTTTATTCCTCTCTTTATTTCCCAATGCATCCCTTGCACCAAGGCTTCATATTCAGCAGTGTTATTGGAGCATGCAAACTTAAATCTAAAAGTTGAATAGTACTTTACTCCTTAAGGTGAAACTAGCATGGCTCCCCCTCCGCACCTTGTCTACTCCTTGATCCATCAAAAAAGCTGCCATACCTCATTGTGGTCCTTGTGCGGCTTGGTGATGCTAGGAATGGGCTGATCTTTTCATGTATGCAATAGACTCCTAGCTCGATTCTTCTACTTTTGATAAGGATCAAAAGCATGCACCTTGTTTTCCCATTCATCAAGATTTAGATCTAGGATGCTTCCAACCTTGGTGTCGACTTCATCGGTGCTTGGGTGATCTTCTTGATCAAATGCCAACAATTGACATTTATCTAATTTGGAGTGTAAGGCTCAATGTGAAGGTTTACAATAGGTTCGAGATCTGATTGTGGCTTTGGTTCCATATCTTGTTCTGAACAACATGTGTGACTAATAAGTAGACAAGTAACCTCCATCTTGGCTGTGAAATCCCTTAACAAACATAGGGCAAAGAGTGGTGGAATTTCTATTACTAAGACATCTTGCAAAACAACCACGTTGGGATAGGCATGCAAAGTAAGACTCAAGTTTCTAATCACCCCAACTGTTGTTACTACTTTGTCCCATCCAACTACACTACCCCTTTGGATATGGTTTCATATTGAAGTCCTAGCTAATCAGCTATTTGCTTGGGCATCACTGAGCTACTTGCCCCGGAATCAATCATGCAATTGTGCACCAATTGGTTTCCAATGATTAATGAGACATAAAAAGGAGGGGGCTTCAACATTTTACCTTGTTGTCCTCCATGATTCCCTTCAGGCTGGGCAGCATTTGTGAGCACCTTCTCTTGCATTTGGACTTGCTGATTCGAAGTTGGCCAGTCCTTCATGGTAGCTTGTAGAAAATCTCTTTGGCCTGGGATAGATAGGGATTCCCACATTGATATATTTACATTTGTCTTCTTCATCTGATCAATGATACTAAATGGTGATGAAGGATCTCGTTGTTGTCCCTTGGTTTGCATATTCATCCCTTGAATGTGGGCAGCAACAGCTGGCATGTGAGTTGGTTTAGGAGCTGGTTTGGGTGCTCCTTGCATGTTTGGAACTACATTTTGTTTGCCAACAGCTTGTGGAGTGGTAGAAGGTTACGGATTATTTGGAGCCAATGGCTGTCCTTCATCCGAATTTTTCCTTTTTGACCTTATGTTGGCTGCAACACTTTGAGATGGTATTTGATTCATACTATAGAAATCTTCAGCCTGCCAATTGACAAGAGTAGTTTCATTCGGAGATGTTCCTTGCTGAGGTGCTTCTTGTTGTTGATCCTCTTCATGGCTGGACTCTTGCGACCCACCAATGGTTTGCACCATAAGAGCCTGATTTAATGCACCGTTAAAGCACATTGATTGGTTATGTGGCTGACTGCATGGGAAACACCAATCATATTCTTGGGCCATGTTATTTTACATCGGTACCAAAGCTCTGGATGTGGATGCAACATTGGGGTTATCGGGCTGAAATGGTCTGTTGGCAGGAGGCCTTGCTTGATTCTGATTTGTAGCTAGATTGGGTGGTCTTTGAGGCTGATATGGCTGCTGTTAGGTTGAGGTTGAGGTTGATAAGAAGGTCTAAAACTTAGGGCTTGCTGCCTCTTGAGTGTAACCAGCTCATTACCTAGATTTTGTAATTGCTTAATGACTTCTTGAAGTTCGTTTGAGGCACTAGAAGATGAAGTAGAAGCTTCACTTGAATTCTAATTTCTAGGAGTGGGAATAGGAGCTAAGACAGGTGCTTGACTAGTACTTGGGCTCTCTAAACTTGGATATAATGGCATGGGGGGTCTAGGGTCTAGTTTACCAGCTTGGATCAAACAATTTTCAGCCCTAATGGCAATGTTGTAAGCCATAGGGATAGTTATGCCTCCCATGGACTGAATCAACATAGAAATATCAGAATTTAGAGCTTTGAGATAGTAAAGAAAAGCACCTTCTGCTGTTGGCCCGACTGCCACCGGAATTCTCTCCCAAGTCATTTGAAATATGAAGTTAAAATTAGTCAGCTGCTCATTGGGAGATCTCTTGATGGTTTTCAGCTGCTCTAAAAGGGACAAGTTGTCTCCCTTTTCCCCAAACTTCTCATGGAGGGCTATACATAGCTGATTCCAATTTTGAATATAACCTGAGGCAAGACTCCTGAACCATTGCAAAGCTTTCCCCTTGAATGAGGATGCCAGCAATTTGATAGCAACTTACATCTCATTGATTTCATGAATTGCACAAATGTTAGCAATATCCTTAACATGATCACCAGGAGTGGTATGATTTTCTCCAGTGAAGTACGGAATGTTCTTCAATGCTGCAACAGGGATTGGATTTTGTGCATTGAGAGCAAGTGGGCTGCTGCCAGTGAAATTGACATAGGGTTTTTTTTGTGCCATTCTAATTGGTCTTAGAACCCTTGTTGACTGAATGAAAGGCCTACTAGGTGGAGGAGTTGAGAGAGTTCTATTTGGTGGAGATGGAGACCTTTGAATCCTTCTTCCTCTTTTCCTTCTTCTTGGAGATAACTGCAGATATTCAAACAGCACCTCCTCCTCTCCAGTTCTTGACCTTGTGTTAATTCTTCTCATGAGTTTTCAAGCCTACACTGCTAAAACCAGTTGATTCTTCCCCTTGGATTCTCCAGATGCGCAATTTATAGCTCTTTTAAGCAAGAAAATTGCAGCAGATGCACATCAACTTTGCTGCAATGAAAATGAGACCTCTAAGGTCCCACCGGGGTGCCAAAATTGTTATCACCAAATCACAACACCCTAATGTTTATACAAGTGCATATACTTGAACTCACGGTGTGATTGGATAACATGGGTACTATCTCCAAGTTGTGGGACTTGCTACTTGAGATAGACCTCCAGAGAAAGTTGGTTCTTGCTCCTAAACTACCTGCCACAATCTACTCTAATGCAGGGGAAAATAACTATTCTAATCTAAATTTCCAAGGGACCAGGGAGAGAGAATGCATAAAATGAAATCCTACACTAAAGTGGTGATACACCAGAAAAGGAGTGGTGAACACTTCTAGTTCTGCAGATAGACACAGATCATGGAATGCAACATAAACATCATGCACAAACTGATAAGATGTAATTGAAAGTCTGAAATGAAGCAAACAACACAACCAAAGGGCTGAAAACTGATCACAGAGCCTGTATTGTCATTTCCACTGTCAAAATCCTTGCATTACAACATCAAAAGGTAGAAAACCTGTTACCACCATCAAGAGGTCTGATACTTGCAAAAATCACTTGTTGAAGGTGAAAGAAGAAGCTTGCTATCCAAAGAAATGTTCCCCAAAAAAATGAGCCAAATCTGGCTTTTACAATGCATGGGTCGAGCCCAGGAGAGAGAAAACGTGTAAAAACGTGGGAGCCATTCCTCATTGAATGAAGATGCATTAAAACAGCATGGGCATCCTTACAGACCCATGCCCTGACATTTTTGGCCATACTGAAGGAGAATGCGACCCATTTTGCATTAAAACTAGTTGTTGAAACGTCATTTCTGGCCATTACCATGTGCCAGAGCCTTTTTCAATTTTATCTCATTAAACTCCATCAAAATTCAAAAATGACCCTAAAATCATGTAGATAATTTCACCAGCTTTCCATTGATATAAAGAACGTGAAAATTCGAGCTCTGGATCGAAAGTTATGGCCATTTGAAGATTTAGGGCAAAACAGGCCAAAATCGGATCGGCGGGCAAAAAGTTTGAATTTTTTACCCGTTTGGTCTTTGGAAAAATTTTCAAATTTTCCCACGCTCCCACTTGGATGACATGTGTCAGGCTCTAATTCATCAGGGGCTCATCCTTTGAAAATTTCTTTCGGGCCCTTCCTTAAATTTTTTTGCCACTTGGACACGTGGCACTATTTTATTGGCTCGGGCCTGAGGGGCGCACTTTGCCCTTCAAAATTTGGCATTTTTCACTTTGGGAAAATTTCCCATTTCCCCCATGCTCTGCCACTTGGATGACATGTGTCAAGATTCCATTCGATGGCGGGGTAGTGGGCCAAAACTTTTACCTTTGAAAACTTTGACTGAAACTTGGAAAATTTTCTAAGTCCTCTTTTCCTTGCCACTTCCTGGGACACATTCTCCCGCATCGGCCGATTCGGGCTTCCTTGTCCCTGCTTGCAGCTTTTTCACCTTTTCACATCTCATGCATCCCTCGCATACCTTTGTCCCAGCTATCCCGATGAATATCTCCGAACTGCCCAAAATGGACTGTCTTTCGGAAAACCGGTCGATTCATGTCCCACGCATACTTTTGTCCCGGATGTCCCGGACGAATATCTCTCGAACTGCAATAAATGGACTGCCTTTTGGAAAATTGGCTGATTCACGTCCCATGCGTACTTTTGTCCCAGCTGTCCCAACCCGCGTGAAACAAAAAACTTGGACGATTTTTCCTGCTTTCGGCCGATTCAGCTTTTCACGTCCCTCGTGTCCCGACGTCCCAACTGTCCCGCAGACCGCCTAGGACAAAAATGTCCGACTTAGCCGATTTTCTTTGTTTTTTCAGCCCCAAGCTTGGTACGACGAACCTCGGTACGACCCGAACCCTTCAGACCCAAAATGCTTTAAAACAGTCCTGCAACCTTATTTTTTGCATTTTTGCATTTTTCTAACTCGTTGGGATTTCTTCTTGGATGGGAGAGTTAGAAAAAGGCCGAGGGGACCCCAAAAACATAATTTGGGCCTAGAATCAATCTACTTGCTCGGGAATGAATAATTTGATGCATGTTATCAAAATTACCTTAAGGGTGAATTTTGGATAACAATATCTTCATCTCCTTCACCATTTGGGGTTACAATATAGGTTCTCTTACCTTGGTTGAAAATGCACAACCTAAAATAGTGAGGGTCAGATCAAATCCTTTCAAAGTGCTATCCATCTCTCCACAAATCTGAGTGTCAGTTAGATCACATCCCTGGCTACAAAATGACACACATCATGATCTATCTGACTTCAAGCTTCATGTCATATCTTTGATGTTGCTCGGGATCGAAAAGGAGAACAAATTTGGGTACCAACACAACAAATAAGAGGTTTTATTGATTAAATATAAGATTAAAAGCTTAATTAACAAATAATGGTTAATTAATTAATTAAAATAGGATTTTAACTAATGAAATGATGTTAATTGTCATCTAGGATGAGGGATGATACTAGTGTTGTCGAAAGAAAATGTATCGATAATGAATCAACCTTTCACTTCTTCATTGTTGAGGTCAAGATGAAATCGTATTAGTTTAATTATAACGGGCTTAATAAAAACTCAAGTGTTCAAAAAGGGTAGTTTAATGTTAGGACATTAAATATCATACCAAAAATATAAGAAACTTAACAATATTGTGGAAAAATCCTTATCATTCACAATTATTCCAAGAAATAGAAAGAATAAACAAATACATAAAATAACTATACATATTTACAAATGGTCATTTTGACAAAACAAAATGACAAAAATGTAAATGAAATAGGAATTCCTTAATGAGAACAATATCCATAAAAAAAATTAGATTCTACTAGATGAAAATGTACAAAATTACAATCATGATCATGTAATGTCTTCCTCAACTCCGCCAAATTCCAAAAGAAACCAATATCCCAGGGAATACAAAGAAATGCAGCCAGTTCAAGTTAGAAAATGAAAATATTCTAGATAATCGGAAAGATTATTACATAAAAATTGGATATACCTGTTCATTCTCCTCAAGAGATTTTAGTTACCTAAAATGTTGCTGAAGAAGTCTGTGAACAAAATCCATCTCAGAAGAAAATAACATAAATAAATTTGAATGGAAAATTGACTATAGTTCAGCTAGGTACATGTGATTGTCCTCCTTTCTCTTCATTTCCTCTTAAGTCTTTTAAAGAAGTCTGGGTGGTTAGGTTTCATAACCAAATCATTTGAGAAAAATAAATAAAATAATAAAATAAATTCATTAACTTTATTTTAATTATTGACCACTTGAAGACCCTCTTTTATAATAAAATAAGATCCCTTTTTGAAAATAAAATACTTAGGAATAAAGTAATTTCTTCTTAGCAACATTAAATAATTAAGGTAAAACATGATAGAAAGATGGGTTAGGGCCCACATTTATAACTTAATATAAAGAAACAATAATTAGCACAACACATAAATCCATTATGTGCATTCCTAAGTAAATACATCATTAATCCAAAGAAATAAAAATAATGCATAATCATGTTTTATGCATCTAATCATCACAACATCATTATCATAATCTTGGATAAAAAATACCCATCATATCTTTGTTGTAACTTTATTTTGACCAAATGACATGAAATATAAAACCTTAGTGATCATTCTTCAATCTTAACTTTTCTGAAAAATTTGAATTTTGACAGGTTTTATGCATTCCTAAAATTGACACTCATATGGATGTCATTCTGCACTTTCTTTGGTCTATTACGACGGTCATTTGACCATCAAATTTATCATAGTAAAAATTTCCTATATTTAAAAAAAATAGAATTTAGAGTTAAAAATAAAACTTCACACCCTACTTCAAGCATTTGGAATCACTAAAAATGGTGTCCTATTGTTCCATAAATTGCAGATTTTATCACAATATCGAAAGTCCTAATTATAAGACCAATTTGGAGAAGCCATATCTTACAAGAACATCAAACTTTTTTGAAGGGAAAATGTAAGAATCACTTAATATATGTCATGATAAATTAATGAATCTTAAATCAAGTTAGAATTGGCCCCCACCATCAAAGGTGACTAGGCTCAAATATGATGAAAAAACTTGTAATTTTGACGCTTAAAATTTGTATGTGGTAAAGAATTTTGGGATAACACTTTGGTGACCATGCTAGAATATTTTGGCAAGGAAAAGGAGGATTGCATTAAAATTCTAAAATTCTAAAAAAATCTTCAAAGGGTACAATGTAGGTACATTGTTCCTTGAATCGCTATGCGTGGATACCTCAAAGATTGAATAAATGAGGGATGGAAAATCCGGTTTAGCATGAATGAAGAAAGGGAAATAAGAAGACTGTGGTAGAATGAGGGCTGGATAGATATGGCCACAGTCAACAGTTCCACTTCATTGAATTTCAAGCATTCAAAGTGATGATACATCATATTCAATTTTTACATAATAGCCAAACAAATCCTCTTAGAAAATTTTATTTTCAAAGCATGAAATTGAAAGAAATCACTTACATGATCCGTGATATGGGTTGTTCATTGATCTCTGAATGAAGTTGAGAATTTCTTACATGATCATGAGTTACAAAAGAGAACATATTTCTTGAAGAATAACAACAAAAACAAAACAAAACAAAACAAAAATGAAAACTATATACAAGTGAAAGAAACATGTGAGAAACTATCCATTTTCATATACTTTCCATTGTGGAACAAAGCATGGAGCAACACATTCCTAAAATAACATGTATGTAAGTGATAAAACTTCAATAAGCCTTGTATTTTGTATACATATAACTATTTCAAACTCATATAAAATGAATGTGACAAACTCATCTCAATTTTAAAAAAATGAATCAGTGATACTAAATCCATGAGACATGTAGTCATCAAAAAAATAAGAAAGTTTGAAATCATTGTTGATATTTGTCTCAAGACCTTTAAGTAAATGATTATGAAAATCATCATGTTTTATATTCACTTCAAAAGTCACTAATTCAGTTTGGAAAATGTCAAAAACATGAAGATCTTCATAATCAAAATATTTCATTACCTTACTCACTTCATACCTTTGAAAATCACAAAACACAAAATTTTCATACTCAACTTCCATAACCATATCACATGCTTTGGAATTTATCCATTCTTCATGATTGATTGTAACACACATTGGAAAGTGGAATGATTCAAATTCATGTTTCAACATTGCATCATTCACTAATTCTACATCAAGGTCACTTGAAAAGATGAGTTTTTCATGATTGATTTCTAGCATTTTATGGTGTATCTCATCACCAATGATATTGACATTTTCAAAATCAGATTTGTAATCAAATTTCCAATAAGAATATTCAATGTTTGTGTCAACAAGAAATTCAGATTTCTGACCTTCAAAACCCTCTTCCAAACTACATAAAAGAGGATCAACAAACTCACCTATCTTTAAATCAAGACTTTCACTTACAACATTTTCATGATGACAAGTGAAATCTTCAACATCAAAGAAAGTAAGTTTTGAGTCCAACTTATCAAGAATTTTTCAATGATTTAATCAAAATCTTCAATCTAAATTTTCATGGGAGTGTTTGGAGCATCTTTTGAAAATAGAAAAATGAGGGTCTCTTCATAAGAAGAGGTGTCATTATCAATGAATGAATCACACCCTTGATTGTATTCTAAATTTTTCAAACTTTGATGTGATGAAACAACTTCACATTGGTTAATTTCTGAAAAATATACATGAGAAGAAGCCAAATAATTTCTTATTTCTCTAAAATAAATAGACTTCATACTCAACAATCTCTTTTCATGATTTATCATAAATTTAGCAAAATGGATACATGTGTACAAACTATGTTCTTGATGGAAAACTTGACAAAATGAATGAGGATTAGGCCACTCGCTACGCAAAAAATATAACACAAAATTTGTAGCTTTTTCTTCCAAAACATTCAATCTATAAGAATTAGGTAGGATCCTCATCCATGAAATCAAAGTTAAATTTTCATTTGGCCTACAAAAGAATGGAATTTCAAGATATTCAGAGAAGAAACGATTTGTGAAATTCTCAAAAGTGTCATCTTATTTCCAAATAAATTTTAGCCATGATTCAAGTTTTGGGTGAGAATGATTTTTAAAAATATTGCAACATGTATCAAATCACTAAAAAATAAATCAACATCTGAGTGGCCATCAAATTTTAGGGCAGCCATGGGAAAAATCCCTGGCTACCAGCTATGGTTTAGAATGAGGCCAATGATGATATGAGTAGATAGTGAGAGAAATCTACCCAAATGAAAAGAATGATTAAGAATGAAAGAAAATAATTCTCCAATAGCAGAGTCACCAAATTTGTTTTCAACGAGAAAATGTATCGACAACGAATCAACCCTTCAACCTACTGTTGAGGTCAAGGTGGAATCGTACCAGTTTAATTGTAATAGGATTAAGCAAAAACTCAAGCGTGCAAAAGGGTAGTTTAATGTTAGGCCATTAAATATCATACCAAAAATATAAGAAACCTAACAAGATTCTAGAAAAATCCTTATCATTCACAATCATTCCAAGAAATAAAAAGAATAAACAAATACATAAAATAGTTCTATACATACTTACAAATGGTTATTCGACCAAACACAATGACAAAAATGTCAATGAAATAGGAATTCATTAACGAGAAAAATTCCATAAAAGAAATGAATGATATTCTACTAGATGAAAATGTACACAATTACAATCATGATCATGTAATTTCTTCCTCAACTCCATAAAATTCCAAAAGAAACCAATATCCCAGGGAATACAAAGAAATGCAGCTTGTTCAAGTTAGAAAATGAAAATATTCTAGATAATCGAAAAGATTATTACATAAAAATTGGATATACTTGTTCATTCTCCTCGAGAGATTTTAGTCACCTAAATTGTTGTTGAAGAAGTTTGTGAACAAAATCCATCTCAGAATAAAATAACATAAATAAATTTAAATGGAAAATTGACTATAGTTCAACCAGGTACCTATGATTGTCCTCCTTTCTCTTCATTTCTTCTAAGTCTTTTAAAGAAGTCTTGGGTGGTTAGGTTTCATAACCAACTCATTTGAGAAAAATAAATAAAATAATAAAATAAAGTCATTAACTTTATTTTAATTATTGACCACTCGAAGACCCTCTTTTATAATAAAATAAGATCCCTTTTTGAAAATAAAAGACTTAGGAATAAAGTAATTTCTTCTTAGCAACATTAAATAATTAAGGTAAAACATGATGGAAAGATGGGTTAGGGCCCACATTCATAACTTAATATAAAGAAACAATAATTACCACAACACATAAATCCATAATGTGCATTCCCGAGTAAATCCATCATTGATCCAAAGAAATAAAAATAATGCATAATCATGTTTTATGCATCTAACCATCACAACATCATTATCATAATCTTGGACAAAAAATACCCATCATATCCTTGTTGTAACTTTATTTTGACCAAATGATATGAAATATAAAACCTTAGTGATCATTCTTCAATATTTACTTTGCTAAAAAATTCAATTTTTGACAGGATTTAAGCCAGCTTAAAATTGACACTCATACGGCCATCATTCTACACTTATTTTGGTCTATTGCATGACGGTCATTTGGACGTCAAATTTAACACAATGAAAAATTCCTGTGTTTTATAATAAAAACCATAATTTAGAGTTAAAAATAACACTTCACACCCTACTCACAGCATTTGGAATCACTAAAAATGGTGTTCGATTATTCCATAAATTGTAGATTTTATCACGATATCGAAAATCCATATTATAACACCAATTTGGAGAAGCCATGTCTTACAAGAACATCAAAAATTTTTTGAAGGGAAAATGAAATAATCACTTAATATATGTCATGGTAAATTAATAAATCTTAAAGCAAGTTATAATTGGCCCTTGCCATCAAAGGTGACTAGGCTGAAATATGATTAAAAAAACCTTGTAATTTAGACACTTAAAATTTGTATTTGGTACAAAATTTTGGGATAACAACTAGTTGATTAATGAAGTGTCATTAATTGATTGAGATGAAGGGGAATGTTATCTAATTAGTGGAAAATCACTAATTATAATGAAATGATGGTAAAGAAGACAAATAGTGTAATTTTAGTATTAAAATTGTGTGGTCGAAATTAGGTGTCTACATTTTCCCCTCTTTGATGTGGTGTAGTTTGAGTGACACAATTTTTAAGATAATATACAATTATACTTTTGTAAGGGTAGAATAATAATTAGTAGGATGGAAAATTCCCCTAGAGTTTTTATGAGGAAATAGAAGAAGTCGATTGATGCTTGAAAAGAAGGAGAATAATCATGGCAGAAAGAAAATCTCATCACGGTGGCCATGATTTGAATTTGGTATGGTTGGACACTATTCAATTTGATTGATTTGTTGGAGCCATTGCACTAATATTATTATACAAGGGAGGGAGGGAGGAGGGTAAACATACATGTTACTATTAAAATTGTGTCTCAAGAGATTAGAAGAAATAAAAAAGGTTAGTGAGAAGGAATGTTAGGTAGAATGGGAAAAAGGATAGAGGATGGATGGAAAGATTGTATCATAAATTACGCCTCATCTTGGCTTGGAAGTACCTTTTTATTTGATGTAATAATACAACAAAAGGGTAAAATGACATAAAAATCCATAATACTGATTTTTATGCAATGCTAAAGGATTGAATCAAAGAAAAATACATAAGCAATGCAATATGAGAAATTAAACAAATAAGAAAATATAAAAAAAACAATCACAATTAAACGAAAAAAAAATTAAGACAATTTTACTAATGTTTTTATTATCCAACTTCAGTACCCAAATGTTCGAGTTATACGACAAGGATTTAAAATGCTACCTGTACGCACCCAAATTTGTGCATGCTACATTGTCATAAAATGGTTACAAAAATTCCACAATGATGATTCATGTCTTTTATAAAGGTGTTCAAGCTCCTAAACCTCCTTGTAGCTTATATTTGTATCCTATATTTCCTTACTTAGCCTTTGCATGCTTTTCCTTAGCTTCTCGTATCATTCCTCCATTGTTTTGGATTTTAGATATAAAATTGCTGCCTTGCTTGGGTGGTGGTCCTATAACCGCCTCCATGTGTAGGGCGGAAATCCTGTAACCCCCACCCCGCATGAACGGAGGTCTCATGCACTTTTTCTATAATCTTCCAATGTCAATTAAGACATGTGTTGCCCCACTCAAGTTCACTTTTAGTGCACATTTGTGAACCATTTTAGTTGATTTCAAGCCTAACTACCTTGTGGCATTCTCTTCTTCACTTCTAATTTGTAATTGATCGTGATTGATTGTTCAAACTTCCCCTTCATTATTGATGTGGCACCCCATGGCTACCAAGTGTGATTGTGCACAACCCAACCAACCTTCTATAAATTGATCATTTGTTCTCAAGAAAATGGTCGAGATCATTTTGTGTATTCTTGTATTGTTGAGTTGCCTCATTCTTGTTGGAAATTGCATAGCCAAGCTCTATTCACTTGTGTTATCTCTCTTCCACTTGTATTTCTACCGAATGTCATTCAAGCTACCGTTGCTCTAGAACTTCTCATTGTTTCTTCTACCGCATTCCCAATACCTTGGAATCACGTGAACATGGGAGATTTAAAAGACAAGTTGAGGGGTAAAAACATAACACAACTGGATTTGTCATTACTCTATATTTCCAGGTTGGGGTTGATGTTACTTTTCTTTATTTCTTCAAAAAAATTCTTAAATTACACGTGTGTGTATATATATATATATCAAATAGAGTATAAAATAAGTATCTCCATTGTTGCAATCATTCAATAGTTACAGTAGATCAATTCATATAGGAAATCCTCCATAGAAATATTCTTTACTCTTGTCGGGAAGTTGCAGGGAAGAAAAGCTTCTAAGAAGCTCTGATTTCTTCCCATGCTTCTGAGGAAAAATAGAGGTTAGATTTGCATCCATAGTTTAGTGAAGCTTTCATCATTTAAAATAGAATAGATTTCTTCTACACAAGTAAACAACTACATCTAGTTGTTTATTTGTTTTAGGATTTATTAATTAGAGTAGAAGATTTTATTTCCTCATTTCTTCTTTAAATTCTAAAAAAGCACAAAAACATTTATTTCATTAGAGTAGTTACTTAGTATTGTATTGTTTCATTTATATCTTGAAAATACCAAAAACATAGAATAGTTTTAATTCAATTAGATTAGTTGTTATTTTCTTAATTAATTATATCTTTGTAATACATGACCATCAATGGTCCTAAAAATAACTTACTTATGGAAGTGATCTATGGGTACCACAACCGAACGATCCTGAGTTACTTACAGATATAGATATGGTACTTTATCTTTTTTTCCTTAGAACACCAACTCAATACGTCGAGAATATTCAACAATTAAACATCTTAAACATTGTGGCTGATAAGGCCTATGAGTTCTGGACTACCCTTAGCAATAGGGTTTAGATATACACATGAACATACAAGGACCCCAACAATGAAAGACATACACTAGCAATCCTAGGGTTCCTCAACCAAATGTTCTGAACTTCTCATAGATATTGACACAAGTCTCATGCACATTGGTTTTCCACACATCACCATTACCACTGACATCATATCACAATTGAAAATTCTGAATGAGGAAGCTCACTGAGCCCTCACATTTTGGACTGATCCTCTAACTGAATCTAGATATCGAGAGACCATGCCTCTTTTTCTTGTTATATGACCCTATCTTAATGTATGTACGAGGCCCTCATTGGTTTCTCATGAATCATACAACAGGTAGAAAGCGATTTTTTTGAAGCTTGATATCAAATAGAGTCTCCATGTGGCCATCATTTTCAATCCATCTATCAGAATTTTCTAGGTTAGAGAGGCCTTCCACACCCATGAAGATAAGATCCCATTATTGTGTGTCGAGGACATTGTATTACCTTAACAAACTTGTCCATCCCATTCACGACAACTTTTTCCCATACCAAATTTCACTATCATTTAGCCATCCATATTTCCACATCAACTGCCTTGGCATGGCCTCAAGGATTCAAGTGCGGTTGAAGGTCACGTATCAATTTTCATCCATAAAAATTGGTGAACTTGATGCAAAGATATAGTCTCTTTTCATTTTCACTTCTTTCATCCATCTTCTCCTTCTCCCATTATTCTGCGAGTATTCATATACCCCACAAAGATTTCAAGACAAGATGAATACGACCGACCCATTTTGGGTCTCAAATCATATTACTACCAAATGGGTAGACAACAATAGTTGCCATCACTATGTTGACATGGGCTGACAACTACTCAACTCATCTCCCTATGTCTCAAACTCCTCCTCCTCAAGGGACCAATAATGGCTCCTTAGTTAGGATCAAGGAAATTGACCAACTTATGCAAACACAACAACCTAAAATTTCAAGTTCTAATAATATGACATTCACTAGAGATTCAAGCTCATCTCCTTGGGTTTTGTTTAGACCACAAATCAATATGCAATCTAATCAACTCCCATTACTAAACAAGGAGTATTTAGCACATTATGCCCAAAGTGAGAAACGATTCCAAAACATGGATAGGATGCAAGGACATAGTGATTTCTTACTTTAAAATAACACCTCTACCCCTCCCACAATAGAAAACGTTCCTAATGAGGGTGGAAAAACAACAAAAAATTCATAGCAGGATATCACACTCCTTTGCCACCTACCAAAATTCAGCATGTGCTAAAAAAAATTCCATACCATCACCAGGCAAGGTCATCTCGACATTGGTGGACAAGGTTAGATAATTGTAACTTTCCCAAGCTACTCATGCTTCATATTTTGTTTGGAAAGGAAGGATTATCCATCAACTGCAGAACTTTGGTCAAGTGTTAACTACACCGAATCCTTCAGTTTACATGGGATTTCCTAGCCCTAGGGATCTCCTCACTAGGGCAGAACCTTCGGCATACCCCCTCATGATGTGTATGGATACCCACAAAAACACTAGTCAAGTGTGTTCTCAAATTCCATACCAACTAGAAATGCAACATTCCATGAATTTGTGCCTTTAAATCCATACAAGAGTAATGTTCCTCCCTATGTACACATGTATTCTAAATCGCCATAGGGGGACACGTAATATTTCCTAGTCAATATGGTCAACCATAGGGGATTTCATATTCCTCTACAAACATTTATGTTATACCATATCAACAACCTATTCCACCTCCACCTCCCTAACAGGGGCCTTCCATGGTTGAGTCTTACACAGTGGGGACCTACTCTGAATATCTTAAAGATCCCCTTAACTTCACCATACAAAGTGTTATGCTCCCAATACCTCTATAAGACCTTCCAAAATTCAAAGGGGGGGGAGATCCAAATACACATATCAAGGCATATGCCACCTCCATTCAAGAAATTTTCCCATAAGATGCAATCATAGCAAAGATCTTCCCTAAGACTTTAGAAGCTATTGCTATCGATTAGTATTTAAGGATACATGAGGCTTCGATACATTATTTTTAATAACTCATGTCTAAATTCATCAAATATTTCAACATGAACAAGTTACTAAGGAGAGAACTCAAGGAGTTCCTACACATAAAACAAAAGCACAATAAGTTTGGTGCATAGTGCATCCAGAGATGGAAACAAGTACTCTACTCTTCTACAAGAACTCCCAACATGGATCAAAAAAGCTATGTGATCTATTCCTCCACTCTTTTAACCAGAAATGAAGGAGGAAGTCCATACATTCCCACTTAGAATCTATGAAGAGGTGTTAGAGGGTTCTCTCTATATAGATCTAGCGGTAATAGACAGGGGTCGAAAGACCAATGGTTCAAACTAGAAATTGATCACTCCTAATCGGGTAATTCAACTAACCCCAAGAATGCAAACAAAAACCAAGGACCAACAAATCATCAACAAAAACCATGGTGTTATAACCGACGGTGTTACTGAGACCAAGAAAAGAAAACAAATTTTGTTAACCCTTCAAGTATAAATAACGTTAATAACAACATAAACAAGTAATAATCATAGGAGTAAAAAATTTTCTCTTATGCTCAACGCGGTGGACTTCAATTGTCCTCCACCCCAACAACAACAACAACAACAACAACAATAACAAAAATTTTAGGCCCAAGGCCCTAACCAGTACCCAAATGGGTACCATAACCAATATCAAAATCAAGGGAAACAACCTCTGAATCGTAATTACCATAAACAATAGTTAAATAATAAAAATTGGAACTTTGGAATGCAAAAACCCAAACCAAAGACCTTGGGATTATGATCCTGACCTGTATTGTGGTTTCCATAGGGTCTAAGGACATGATGCTAGAACATGCCGAGATTATAACAAGTTCTTACAACACTTACCATAGGACCAAAGGTAACTCTTTGTTGAGATGTTTTTGGAAAATCCTATGGAACCAACTCAAAATACTTTCATGGGGCATGTATCCCCTTAGAAAAAACCACTCAAGATCTTAATAATCCCTTTCCAACACGTCCTAACAATGGTAAGTTAGACCCCATTGGCTCAAACCAAGGCATCTTAGTGAGAAACAATGATCATGAAGCTTTGACATCGTCAAAACCATTGGTAGATCCTCCATTGGATAGCCACCAATAGACAAAGATAGTGGGTCTAGTTGATTTAGAAAATGAACCCCAAATAAATGTTGCTACTAAAACTTGAGACTACACTTTTTTTCCCATTCCTATTTACCCATCTATATCACATGATATTCATCAAACACTTTCGAAGCTGGTGGGGTGGGGGCTTATGACCCGATCAATGATATGACAAAGACCTTTTCTCACATCTCCTTGTTGGATTTGTTGAAGAAATCCCATCCTCATAGAGATGCTTTATTGGAAGCATTGGGTCTTGGACATTTGATCAATGTCACTCCTCCTTCGAAGCATAAAGAAATCACATATAATTTGATGTTTAACCTCACGGGAAGCAAGAAAGAGATGTTGGATTTTTATTTGACATTAGTAAGATGCCCACTGATGTTAAATTATAATGTAGAGGTGATCTAGCTTTGTATTTACAGGTTTGGATTTACGACAATTACGTAAAACGTGCAATGACCGATGATGTGGCAACAATCAATATTTTCCCCTTTTCTTTTCTTCAAAATTTAGGCTATGGAGAAAATAATTTTTCTTCAATAATAAATATGCTAAGAGGGTATGATATCCTTAAGGAAACATTGATTGGAACCATAGTGCTACCGATTACCACGGGCCCAGGAAAATTCTCACGAGTTTTATATTATAGATCGAAGAAACCAAATATGATTCTTGGTCATCCATGGATACATTACATGAAGGTCATCCCTTCCACTTTGTTTCAGGAAGTTAGACTCCTACATTTGGGGAAATTCTTTGTTGCACAAGGTGACCTGAAGCCCTTTAACATACACCTAGCTAACCTGAAGAAGAGACCTTGGGTGCATTCTGAGCTTGAGCTCCTTGAAAACCAATTGAAAAACATGACAAGTTCAACACCGAGAAAAAAATAATTCCCACCATGGAATTGGAGATTGCCAACTTGATTGAAGGAATTCCAGAGGTCAAGAATGAAAATTTTATGGTAGAGAGGGTATGAACATAAAACATGGTGAAGAATTTTTAGATGTTGGAGAATGATACACCCATTCTCCTTCCATTTGATTTTATGGGCATAGGACATGCTTTGGGACTCATATCTCTTCCGATTGATGAAGTTTTCATGGTTGAAGTCTCAGAAGCAAGGGAAGAAGACATAAACAATGATTCAATGACAATATTCCCAAACAAATGTTGGCCTCTTAATTTCAACAAAGCTAAGTGTCCCTTTGGCATTGGGGCAGGTGTTATTCTCACTTCGCTGAGGGGGAATTTCTTTCCTTTTTCCTTCAAATTAGATTTTGAATGTATAAATAATGGTGCAGAATATGAGGCTCTCCTTCTTGGTATCATAGTAGCCAAAAGGATTGGTGCTTGTAACATTAGAGTATTGGGTGATTCGTAGCTAGTTGCTAATCAAGTTTCAGAGGTATATGAGACTAGGGTAAAACACTTATAGCTCTATGGAGTTACTCTACTCAATTTAAGTAATGGTTTTTACTTCATTCCAATCGAGCCATTCCATGTGAGCTAAAACTTCTCACATATTTGATATCTACTTCTTCCCACTTCCATCCAAGAAAATATTTAGAAGATACCAACTTCATAGTGTTGGTTTGCGATGAAATTTTAGTTTGCAAAATTCCAACAAAACCAATCCTGGCATAGGTTGAGGTTGAGAATGAGCCTTCTAACTTAGACTATGTAGAAAATGATGAGGCTATCTTAGGGTACCTTAACACTTATACGGATTTACATCCCTAATACCATAAGAGAGGATTTTCTCTCATTCCTCACTCTTTCTCCTATTTTGGAGATCACATGGCAGATCCTTGTTCTTCAAAGGACCTTGAGATTTGTGAGATAAAAGAGGAAGGGTAAGTCATACTACCTCCAACCCCACTTGAGTTTGAAGAGGGTAATGCCTCTTTGATCGAAATGGAAATTGATATCAATATCGGGATGGAGGAGGACCCAAATATTTTGAAGTTAGGTTCTTCACTTACTCCTAAAGAAGTGGAAATACACACGAAAAATTCTTAAGGAACATTTAAAAGCCTTTATGTTTAATTATAAAGAAATGATAAGGATTTCTCCTCATGTTGCAGTTCCACAACCTAGTGACCAAGCCTGATGCTAAGCCCATCAAGAAAAATATAGACCTATGAAACCAAAGGTGGCGCTAATGGTCAAAGAGGAAGTTATGAAACTCCTACATGTGGGGTTTATCAAACTTATCGATTACTCATTGTGGGTATCCAACATCATCCACATTCTCAAAAAGAATGGAAAAATTTGAATAAACATTAAATTTTGGGATATCAACAAAGCATGTCCCAAGGATTATTTCCCATTACCATCCATCAATGTTATCATCGACACAACAACTGGTTATGAGTTGCTATCCCTAATGGATGGATTTTCTACGTACAATCAAATTAAGATCTTTGAGGAAGATTAGGAAAAGATGGCCTTTATCACTCCTTAGGGAACCTATTTCTACGTAGTCATGGTGTTCGGTCTCAAGAATGCTGGTACCACTTACCAATAAGCAATGAATTACATATTCCATGATCTCAATCATAATATTGTGGAATCTTACGTTAACGACCTTCATGCCAAGGCCAGGAAGTGCTACAATCACCTTGAGGCTATTCACATCATCCTCTCTTGTCTAATCAAATACGATGTTACACTAAATATAGAAAAATGTGTGTTCGGTGACAGGAGGGAAATTAATAGGATACATCATCTCTTCATTAGGGATCGATATAGACCCAACAAAAATATGAGTAGTCCTAGAAATGATCCCACCATCGAGAGAGTCAAGTGTTTGGTCCTTTCTCGAAATCTCAAGCAATCCAAAGGTTTATTCCCAACTTAACCTTCATCATTCATCCAATAAATAATTTATTAAAGAAGGATTACTGCAACATCTAGATAGATGAGTGTCATGAGGCACTTGAATCGATCAAACAATTCCTTCTATCACCTCCCACACTTATGTCCCCCAAATCAGATTACCCTCTCATTCTATATTCATGGGTCATAAACATCTCATTAGCCTGCATGATAGCACAAGAAGACGATGACAAACATGAGTGTGGAGTCTACTTCATCGATTGTAAATGTCTCGACTATGAGATGTGTTATACACAGGAGGAGAAAGAATGTATTTATATAGTTTTCATAACAAAGTGGTTAAGGAATTACATGCTTAACCAAGAAATGAGGGTCATTGTCAAGACAGATCACTTACAAACATTTCTAACATAGGGTTCTTTATCTAAGAAATTTGGATGTTTCATGACTCTAATGGGTGAGTTCAAATTAACATTCATTAACCAAAAGTCCGTCAAAGGAAAAATCATTGTAGACTGGTTAGTTGACAACCCATTAGATGGAGGGGATCTAGTTAACTTAGATTTCCCGATGAATGCATATACTATGTCGAAACCAAGCCTCCCATTTCTATGTGCCCATGGTATATTGATATTATTAACTTTATTATGGACCATGCATACCCTAAAGGAGTAAACTCACAACAAAGAAGATGAATACGCATCATAATTTCCAAGTATGTTACCATAGAACAAGTGCTCTATTGAAGATAATTTGACGGTATGCTACTAAGGTGTGTCAATGAGGAAGAATCCAAAAACATCCTCAACGAAGCCCACGATGGGGTCTCACAGGGGGTCACTTAAGAGGTCATGCCACTTCCAGAAAGATACATCGAATAGGCTATTTTTACCTACATTAGAATATGATGCAGTAGAGTACATATGTAAATTCCATAAGTGCCAAGAATTATCTCACAAGATTCACATTCCTGCCCAAGCTCTACAACCGATCACAACACCTTGGCCCTTCTCCACACGGGATTTATATTTGATAGGGAAATTCTCTCCCTCATCTACTGATGACCATAATTTTATAATTACAACCACAAATTATTTCACAAAATGGATTGAGGCCATGCCTCTTACCACCATTCTGGGATCTGTGATTACAAAATTCATCTTGAACCAGATCATCTGTAGGTACAAGGTCCCACAAGTCATTATCTTTGATAATGGAACATCATTTAAAAATGAAGAGGTGCGAGAATTGTGTGAAAAATTCAAGATAAATCATTACACAACCTCTTTGTACTACCCTCAGGCCAATGGAAAGGCTAAGGAAACTAACAAGATTTTGAAATCCATCCTCCTAAAAACTTGTAAAGCAAAACAAGTGCGATTGACACTTAAAGTTATTTTTGACCTTTTGGGCCTACAGGACATTAGTAATAACTCGACGAGGGTGAACCCAAATTATTTGGTGTTCGGTTTGGAAGTGGTTTTACCACTTAAACTTGAAATACCTAGTCTCTGGATTTCACTACAAGGAATTTTGGGAGAAGAAGGTTATCATGAGGCATGACTCTCTGAGTTGGAAATCCTTGATGAAGCTCAACTTAATGTTGAGTAGTGACATAGAGCTTACATTGACCAGATGTGCCGGAATTATAACAAGAAATTCTATGAATGTGAAATATGTGAGGGAGACTTGATATTAAGACTTGATAGCTATAAAGACAATAAAACCGGTGAAGGAAGGAAATTTAGGCCCAAATGGTTGGGCCCATATCGAGTCATAGAGGACTATAAAAATGGGGCATATCACATGTGTACTCTAGAGGGTGAAGAATTTGGTGAATCCATCAATTCACTTCACCTAAAATGCTACTACGCATAGTTCATCTACATTTCCATATGTATACTATTGCATCTGCATTGCATTATCATCTATTAGCTCATTTTGTAAAATTTGTAATCAAGGAACTTATTTTCAAGTAACTTTCAAAACTTTTGAAAACATTGGCAATCATTCAAATCAAATCTCTTCAAACATTCATAATATTTTCATCAATATTTCTTATCACTTCATCAATTCAACAAGACAAGAATTTTTTTGACACTAATCCTACCAAGGCCTACATACTTGGTTCTTCCTATAGCTTCCTTCTAGCATAGTTGTATTTTCCCATAGTCTATTCTAGAAGCTTCATGATGTCATATCTTTCCCCAGAAAAACCTCTTTGGTATAAAAACATTCTAAACATTTTCACCCGAGACGCTTGTTCACCTATCTCAGCCTTCAAGATTAAGCCCCGCATCTTACTAGTTGCATGGGGTTGAGGCTATGGGTTAACTCTCCTTCCGAAAAACACAACTTAGATACTTAAAAATAATATTTAAAAAGTATGTATCTCAAATCAAAATAAAAAATTTCATTTACATGCTACTTTTCCCCTCTAACCTTCGTTGTTTAACCCACACCTCCTACAAGTGGCATGGGGTTGGGAAAGGAGGGATATGCCCTTACTCACTTATTCCTTGTCCTTGGTGATGAGCCCATACTTCCTACTAGTGGCATGGGGTAAGGTGTAGGGGGTCTCTGCAAATAAATTAGTAATTTAAAAGCAATTTCATTCAATAAAAAGTTCTTTGAAAATATTAAAATCCCAAGGAAAGTGAATTAGATGTGTATGTTACAAAATAGAGTTAAAATATTAAAACTAGATTTTGTCAAACAAGAGGCCATCTATGGATCTAAATCTAGATAAAATTGCAAGTAAATCACATTCTAGGATATGTAGTAAACTATGTTAGAGTTAGGTTGTAGGTCCCTAATTGGATTTATGTCAAAATATTTTCTTTCTCTCACCATTTCTATCTCTATCAAAACCATACAATTCGTGTCCCTCCTAGCTCTTGGTGTAGAGACCTCGCATATTATTGGTTGTGTGTGATTAAGAGTGGAGAGATTTAATTTTAGTATCTTATCACTATTCATCACATATTGCCAAAACCAAAGGAAGTATCAAACATTTCTTGAGAAATTAAAGTTCAAATTTATATTGTGCTCGCATAAAAATCACATATCAACATTACAAAACAACAAAAAAAAGAAAATGAATCATTCTCATTAGCATTCATCATCTATTGCATACATTTTGAAAATCATAGAAAAATGGAAATTCTAAACAGATATAGTAGATATACGAAACAAACCACAAATTAATTCGACTCTAATACAAAGGATAGCCGAATCGAAAGAGATATATGTATATATATCATCATAAAAACTCATATTTTGTGTACAATTCCATTACACACTAAGTGTGGTCAAAACGCTCGCAATGAGCACGAAAATACAAAAATATCATATATGTGTCACAAAATGGCATCAAAGCAATAAATGTTCAATGTCATATCCCTCTCTCTAGGAACCTCGAAGATAATGTACGGGTGCGGCTAGGATTCCTACTTGTGGTTATGGTGGCATGAATGCACCGAGTGGTGAGAGTGACCGCAAGAGTGACCACTAGTCATGGCCTCACCGCGTGAGTGAGTCTCGCCTCTCTAACCTCTCTACTATCTCATATGCGTTGATCTTGTTGTCTTGGGAAACCAAGGTCTTTGTGGCCTTCTAAAGAGGCAAAAATGTCATTGTGCCAAACAATGGAAATGGCTATCCCATGTCTTCTAGGATCTCCTCTCGAGTATTCCTAGTAGGGATGAATAAGTTATCAATGAAAATCTAGTGAATAAGGTCTCTCTAAGTGTTAGTAGTACCTTCAAAACAAAGGAAAGAAACGGTGAGTTAGAAAACCATAAAATTTAGAAAAAAAAGAAACACAATGCATAGTGATTAACATTTCTAGAAAACAAGGTTGAGAAAAGAGTGTTCACATACTTAGATCTCTGGGAATCCATGTAGGATTGATTGGTGTAGCTGGTGGTGGTGGTGCTACTGCCGCACCTATTGTGCCTCCCCCACTCCTGAAGCAACATGTTGCCCCATGATGGACTCCTCATCCCCACCTCTCTTAGGAGAAAGTGGCTCCTCAGAAACTAGAGTCACCTTCTCCACCTCCATCTCCTCTCTCTCTCTACCATGGAGATCTCCTGAGTAACTCTCCACTCTGGGTAACTCTCCTCATCCTCCTATGGGTTACTCTCCTCCTCATTTGCATGGGTATCCTCACTTGTATCCTCCCCTATCTCTTCACCAAGTATCCTCCTCATCTCCACCTCGGTCTTGGTATCCACATCAATGGGTATCTCTTAGTCCTCCTACCCACTAAGAGCAGGTGTGTAGCCTTAATTAGAATAAGGGGTGTGGGTTTGGGTTCTCTTCAAGCACAAACAACATGTCTCACTACAATAGGGACCCCTGGAGTCACAACAATCCAACCATGTTTACCCCCAAGGCATCCTCAAGACTCTCTAATTATTTTGTACATAACTACCATGGGATGAATAATATCAATATAGGGTAACCCAAACTACTGGGGTACTCTATAAAATGGGTGAATCTCCACCCTCACTGATCAGTCCACTAACTATCTAGTAGTAGCACAAATGGTCACAGTAGTCCCATCCTGGCCCCATACTCTAGCCATATCCTAGTTGGGTGTAGAAATGAAGTAAATAGTAGTCAAGGTGGCCACTAGCTGATGTGGTCCTCTAAGGACCGTCATGTCACCCATCTCATAGCCCCGATGAACCATGGGTCTTGTATCCTAACTCCCCTCTGATAGGGGATGATCCTCTCATACACCCAGCTCATCACTAATGTGGGATGGCTCAATGATTGTCCCTATAACCTCACCACCCAAAAAATTAATGGTATGTGGTTCCCAAAATATCTTCTCCCAAGGTGTAAGTCCACCCATACTACTCAATCTACATAACAATCGAAGCCCAACAATATAATAACTTGTCCCCGCCCTTATCTCCTATCAATCGCGAAGCCAAAATACCCATGATGGCCTTACGAAGAATAAATATAAGAGCAAAGTCAATGGAACAAATCCTCATACCATGTTTAGTGCCCGCTCACACCCCATCATCCCCAATTTAAGTGGCCTAATGCCTATCTTTGGTTGTAGACCCTGCAGTCTCAAGAGTCAAACGTCTCCCATGTATGGGAAATCTAAGTATCTTGTAAACATCCTCAATAATGATGGTCCACTCTCCTCTAACACCTAGAAACTAGAAAGTGTTCCAGTTTGCATTGTAATAGGAAAATAGGTCACACAATATGTGGTTAGCATGTTAAATGTGTGGCACTCGCTTGATTCTCCATATCCTAGCTTGGCGCAATAAGTATTTTTCAACCCGAGTCAATTGATCAAGGACAGTTGGAATATAGTCACATTGTCTCTCAAATCCAGAAACGTATTCCTCCTTTTAAATTTGCAAAACATGGAAAAAGAGAAAGTAACATATTCTAATTGGAAATATCATCAAAAACATTACAAAACAATCAAAAATCCTCACTCTCCTCTCTCCTCTCTCTCTCTCTCTATCATGGATATCCCCTGAGTAACTCTCCACTTTGGATAACTCTCCTCATCCTCCTCTCGGGTTACTCTCCTCCTTGTCTACATGGGTATCATCACCTATCTCCTCCCCTGTCTCCTCACCAATCTCCTCCCCATCTCCACCTCGGTCTCGATATCCACATCAATGGGTATCTCCTAGTCCTCCTCCCCACTAAGAGCAGGTGTAGCCTTAATTAGAATAAAGGGTGCGGGTTTGGGTTCTCTTCAAGCACAAACAACTTTGTCTCACTATAATAGGGACCCCTAGAGTCACAACAGTCCAACCATGGTCACCCCCAAGGCCTCCTCAAGACTCTCTAATTATCTTGTATATAACTACCATGGGATGAATAATATCAATATAGGGTAGCGCAAACTACTGGGGTACTCTATAAAATGGTTGAATCTCCACCCTCATTGATCAGTCCACTAACTGTCTAGTAGTAGTACAAATGGTCACAGTAGTCCCATCGTGGCCCCATACTCCATCCATATCCTTGTTGGGTGTAGAAATGAAGTAATTAGTAGTCAAGGTGGCCACTAGCTGATGTGGTCCTCTAAGGACTATCATGTCGACCCATCTCATAGCCCCGATGAACCATGGGTCTTGTATCCTAACTCCCCTCTAATAGGGGATGATCCTTTCATACACCCATCTCATCACTAATGTGGGATGGCTCAATTATTATCCCTATAACCTCACCACCCAATAAAATTCATGGTATGTGGTTCCCAAAATATCTTCTCCCCGGTGTAAGTCCACCCATACTACTCAATCTGCACAACAATCAAAGCTCAACATTATAATAACTTGTCCCCGCCCTTATCTCCTATTAACCGCGAAGCCAACATACCCATGATGGCCTTACGAAGAATAAATATAAGAGCAAACTCAATGGAACAAATCCTCATACCATGTTTAGTGCCCACTCACACCCCATCATCCCCAATTTAAGTGGCCTAATGCCTATCTTTGGTTATAGACCTTGCAGTCTCAAGAGTCAAACGTCTCCCATGTATGGGAAATCTAAGTATCTTGTAAAAATCCTCAATAGTGATGGTCCACTCTCCTCTAACACCTAGAAACCGGAAAGTATTCCAGTTTGCATTGTAATAGGAAAAGAGGTCACACAAAGGTATGTGGTTAGCATGTTAAATGTGTGGCACCCGTGTGATCCTCCATATCCCACTTGGTGCAATAAGTATTTGTCAACCCGAGTTAATTGATCAAGGAAAGTTGGAATATAGTCACACTATCTCTCGAGATCCAGAAACGTATTCCTCCTTTTAAATTTCCAAAAATGGAAAAAGAGAAAGTAACATATTCCAATAGGAAAGCTCATCAAAAACATTACAAAACAATCAAAAATCCAAAAAAATAGTTTAACTTAGTCAAATAAGCTCTCTATCCTGACAATTACAAAACCATTTCCTGTGTAGAGTATCGATTTTATAACCGCCAGCATCGGGTTAGGGCGGTGGTTTTATAACCACCACCCCGGGAAGGCAATGGCCCTATAACGTCGCCTCTACGCAAGGAGGTAGTCCATCCAAAATTGACGAGTCATCCCCTTTAGCCTAAAAACCCCAAAAAGACAAAAATAGCTCATTTTTAACAAAACAAAAGGCTAACCCACTTACATTACCCCTAGGGATCATTTTAAAACAAGAAATTTCAAAAATTCCCCCCTAGGTGAAGATTTTCAACATTTTACATATTTAGGTTTCAAACAAATAACTATAAAATACTAACCTTTGTCCACGCTACTGAATCTCTTAGTCTCAAGGCCATGATCACATAATCACACTAATCATTTTGATTGCACTCTTGTTTGAGACCGTCACCATGGGCCCAAAGCACAAAAATCACCAATATGATATGTGCAAATGAATTGGAAAATGAGTTGTTTAAATATGTATATATGTTTTGTTTTAACTCCATTTTGAGTGTATGTTCCCTAGAGCTAGAGCGTTAGCGCAAGTATATTTCTATCCTCATGAAAATGGTAAGTGCTCTTTTCATTTTTATTTAGTTTTTATTTCTTGATATTCTATCTATTTGAATTTGAGTCTTGTTTTCATTTTTAGGTAGTGAGAGTTTGACGGTGACATTTCGACACATGGGTGTGTCAGGTATAGCTTCTAACTCCCCATTTCGGGAACACCATACTTGGACTCTACATTTTATGCCTCTTCATGGCTAAAATGCTTCTCTGAGGGGGAAATATGTACGCACCCAAATTTGCACGTGCTACATTTTTGTAAAATGGTTACAAAAGGTCCCCAATGATGATTCATGTCTTTTCCAAAGGTGTTTAAGCTCCTAAACCTCCTTGCAACTTATATTTGTAGCCTAGTTTTCCTTACTTAGCCTTTGCATGCTTTTTCTTAGCTTCCCGCATCATTCCTCCATTGTTTTGGATTTTAGTTACAAAACCGCCACCCTACTTAGGTGGTGATCCCAAACTTCCACCCGTGCAGTAGGGAGGCGTGATATAACCACCGCCCTACACAAGGTGGTAGTCCTGTTCACTTTTTCTAGAATCTTCCAACGTTAACTAAGAAATGTGTTGTACCAATCAAGTTCACTTGTAGCACACGTTTGTGAACCTTTTTATCTTATTTAAAGCCTGACTACCTTGTGGCATTATCTTCTTCACTTCTAATTTGTAATTGATCATGATTGATTGTTCAAACTACCCCTTCATTGTTGATGTGGAACCCCATGGCTGCCAAGTGTGATTGTGCACAACCTAGCCAACCTTTTATAAATTGATCTCTTGTTCAACCAAATGGTCGGAGATCATTTTGTGTATTCTTGTATTGTTGAGTTGCCTCATTCTTGCTATAAATTTCACAACCAAGCTCTGTTCACTTGTGTTATCTTTGTTCCACCTGTATTGTTACCAGACTGTCATTTAAGTTGTCATTACTCCAGCACCTTCTCATTGTTGTTTTTACTGCATTCCTAATCCCTTGGACTCACGTGAACATGGGATATTGAAAAGACAATCCGAGGGGACAAGACATAACACAACTGGAATTATCATTACTCTATATTTCTAGGTTGGGGTTGATGTTAGTTTTATTTATTTCTTCACATTATATTCTTAAATTACATGCATGTATATATCAAATAGATTATAAAAGAAGCATATCCATTTTTGTAATCATTAAATAGTTGCGGAGTTCAATTCATATAGGAAATCCTCCATAGAAATATTATTTTCTCTTGTTCTGGAAGTTACGAAGGAAGAAAAGCTTTTAAGAATATTTGATTTCTTCCCATGCTTCTGAGGCAAAATAGAGGCTACATTTGCATTCATAGTTTAGTGAATATTTCATCATTTAAAATAGAATAGATTTCTTCGCATAGGTGAACAACTAAATTTGGTTATTCATTTGTTTTGGGATTTATTAATTAGAGCAGAAGCTTTCATTTCCTCATTTATTCTTTAAAGTCAAGAAAAACACAAAAACATTTATTTCATTAGAGTAGTCACTTAGTATTGTATTGTTTCATTTATATCTTGAAAATACAAAAATTAGAGAATAGTTTTGATTAAATTATATTATCTATTATTTTTTAATTAATTAGATCTTTTCAATACATGGCCATCAATGGTCCTCAACAAGAACGTACATACAGAAGTGATCCATGGGTACCACAACTAAACGGTCTTAAGTTAATTATGGATATAGATATGGGAATCCATCTTCTTGTCCTCAGAACACCGGCTCAATATGCTTTGAGAAGATTCAATAATTTAACATCTTAAACATTGTGGCTGATAAGGCCTGTGAGTTTTGGACTACCCCTAGAAATAGGGTTTAGATATACACATGACCATAAAGGACTTAAAAAATAAGGACATATGGTAGTGATCTTAGGGTTCCTCAACTAAACGTGCTTGAAATTGTCACAAATATCAACACAAGTATGCGGACATTTGTTTTCCACACATCACCATTATCACCTACCATCATATCACAATTGAACATTCTGAACAAGGAATCTCATCAAGCTCTCACATTTTGGACCACTCCCACCAACTGAATCTAGATTTCGTGAAACCACGCCTCTTTTACTCATTCCATGACCCTTTCTAGACATATTTACAAGGCCCCCATTGGTTTTCCACGAATCCTATAACCGGTAGAAAGGATATTCATAGAGCTTGATATCAACTGGATTCTCCATGTGGCCATCATTTCGATCTATCTATCGGACCCGTCCCAGTTAGAGAGGCCTTCCATTCCCTTAACAATAAGATCCCATTATTGCATGTCAAGGACATTGTTTTGCCTTGACAAAATTGTCCATCCCATTCATGACCACTTTCTCCCATACCACATTTCACTATCATTTAACCATCCAAATTTCTACATCGGCTGCCTCGGCACGACCTTGGGGAGTTGAATGCAGTTGAAGGTCATGTGTTGATTTTCATTTGGAAAGTACCCAAAGAAAGAATACATGTAAGGGATTGAATGGAGGACATAAAATTCCTAAGAAAATAAAACATGCACTATGAAATTTCCCGATAAAATATGCAAGCACATGAAGAAATACACTTGCACAAGCCTTTAGAAAATGATACGTAAAAGTAAAAATGAAAGTTTGTGAAGACAGATGTAATTACATGAAGAAAAGGAGGACTACGAATGGTAGTGCATGAATATAGACACTAGTGTGTGTAGTTATACACTAGCGCATTAAGATAACAAAATAAAAAATGGTAGAACATAGATCAAGACACTAGTATGTGTAATGTTATGATAATGTGTGAAGGCTTGTACTGCGCATAAAAGAATATCAAAAATGACCAAAAACAATTAATAAAATGATTATTTCTCATCAATATTCAATTTTTACAAAACTTCACCTCCATTATACCTCTAAATAAGACTCAACACTACCCAATACTAACATATATGCTCAAAAACAAAGAAATTTCAACAAATTGAAAGAACTTGCATGTAAAATGAAAAAATGAATCTTTAAACTAAGAAAAATAAATGAATGTGCATGAGAAAAGAGGAGTCCAACCAGGTGTTCCATTTGTATGCATGTTAAACTTTAAAATATGATAATTGAAATAATCTAACACTAAGTAGATCCCCTCTTATTTAAATCCAAGTAAATACATCTTGATAAAGTGAATAAGGAAGCTAGTTAAACAAAAAAACATGAATCTTTGGATGTTCTTTAGATGTAGGTACTTCCTTAGTGAGCCAAATGTAGACCACTCGAGAATCAAGTATTTCTCAAGAAAATAGGAAGAGATCCCATCAAGTATAACAACTATCATTTTGATTCTTCTCTTACTACTCTTTAGCAAGTACAAAGGGGGAGAGATATAACACACCTTCCAATAACATGAAATGATCTTATCAAGTATAATATCTTTCAAGGACATTGTGTAAGGTATTTTTTTCTTGCAAATTTGCAACAAGGAAATTGACAATTTTCAAGAATGACAACGATACCCCTGTAGCAAAATTTTCATGTTTTACCATTTTGAGGCACCCCGGGTCTACCCAGTTAGTACAATAACCTCCCAATTGGTGTTAAGTAATCCCCTAGGTGAATTAGAAAATTCAAGTCAATCCCCTAGGTGATTTTAGAATTTCTCAAAAAATGCTATCTTTGGACAGTGTTGGGAAGAGCTATCACTTTGGGCTTCCTAGGAATAAAACAACCCATTGGAGCAAAACAGAGGACCCAAATCCAACTTGGAGGTTAATTGAAGGCCTAGAAGCATTGTGGAATTGATTTTGGAATATTCAAGGAATATTTGGGGAGTTTGGAGTAGTTTGATCAAAATCAGGGTTTACAAGCCTAGGCAGTGCACAGAGCTACTAAGATTCGGGTGATTCTCGAGAGATCTGGGTAGAGTTAGGAGAAAAAAAAACATCTTCGGAAAGGTAATTCCAATATATACAAGATGGTGATTTTTTTTTCACAAAAAAATTTTGCTTGTGATGGTTTTCCAAGCATTTTTATCATGCATCGGTGGAGTACTAGATACAAAATACTATTTTTCAGGGATCTAATGGATCAATCAAGACCTTATATCCCAACCATTGGATTTGGAAATCAATTTCTAGTCAAGTTAATATAAAATTTCATCAAAATTGATCCCATCGGGAGCTCAAGATATTTTCATCGCAAGTTGTCCTCAAGGTTTGGGAGTCGAGTCAATTTTTAGCTCCGGGAGCTTAGCGGGATTTTGTGTCCCCTGAAGTCCCTCAAGGTTAGAAAAATAAATCATATAATAATTTTCCCAACCCCTATATGACCTCTGGAAAAACATGCGACCTCCGGATTGTCGGTTCATTCCCATGTGTTTGTGGGAGCTCAAATCCCTATCTTAAGATCTCTGCCACATGTCACTCTAGGAGCACCGTGAAATTTGATGTCCCTCATCCGTCATGTATATCAAACCTTGAAAAAATCACCCATATCCCTTCTCAGCTAAATTTTAAAATTTTAAATACTTACCTGCTTCCCGCTTCTAACTTCTAACACTCCCATGCACAACCATATCTACACACTTCCTCTACAACTTCCTACCATCACTCTGCCATTGCCAAAGCTCAAACCAGCTCAACCAAGGCATAAAAATACCTTTCCCATGGTGATATGTAGGTCTTAGAAGGATTTTTGAGCAAACAAGAAAGAAGAAGCAAAGAACAAAGAGAAGAAATAGTGAAAATCTCCATTGCTGTGAAACGAAGATTCATAGAAATATTGCAAAGCAATTACGAAACAACACACCATTTTTTGATGTTACTTACTCTCTCAAAAACCATCAAAAACACACCTTCAATCCCTCCTTGTGTTGTACAAAACATTCACAACAAAGAAATCTTCTTTCCAGCTCGACAAAGAAAAAGTTGGATTTCCGTCAAATCGGTTGTCGGATTGAAACAAGATTTCACCTGAAGCATAAGAAGAAAAAACCCACATCAAAAATATAATTTTTATTTTGAATAGAGAATAAAACTCGAACCACAACTCTCAAGCTCCATTAATGGTTGTCGTGTCTAGAAGCATTGTTAGGTCGAAAAATTGAAAGTTTAAAATCTCCTAGACTATTGAGCGGGTAGGTCTAAAATTTCATAGGGGTGATATTGGGCAAAAACCAATATCATAAAACTTTGTTTTATAGTGATCCAACCACTGAGAGGTTCACTTTCCAAAAATAGCAGGTCTTCTACATGGAGGACTGCCATTTCGAGAAATTTGTCAATTAAAGAAACTATGAAAGAGACATTAAACACAAAAGATGTATTACAAGGAGAGATCACTGAAATGGTCATCTTGGTCCAAAATTGACACTTACTAAAAATAGTAAGTGGTCCCATGAGAACCTGCCAAAAATAGAAAATTGATCCAGAAGGTGAGAGGAACATAGGGAGATAGGGAAATCTGAGTTGCAACATCTAGTTGAGGTTCGAGGCAACTGATTTTTCATACTTACTAAAAATAGTAAGTTGTTTTTTTTTAAAGAAATCATGAAGCATAAATGGATAGGGCAGAATTCAGTGCAACCTTTCACTTCCGAGTAAGAGATAGAAAAAAGTGTAGTCTCTATCATCATACTATGTAGAGTAGGTGACAATGAGGATGTCAACAATGTCTTTCAACACTCATTTCATGCTTCAATTGGTATGCAAGAGGTGGAATTCACAATCAACACCGTCAGATCATTCATAAGATGCTTCATTAGGATCATGGATGAATCAAATTAGTGTGGAAACATTGAAGGGAGTCAGGACAAGATTTTTTCAAATTGGATCTCCATGAGTGATGTCCATGGTCACCAAATGAGTCATGTGACAAAGTGTATTTAAACACGATGTTCACACATCATCCAAAGTAATTTCTTCAGTGTGCATAAGAGTTTAGAGATTATGAGTTCATCACATTAGAGTGTTATTGAGTCATCTGGAAGAATCAATGGGGCTTTATTAGAGGCAGAATCTATCATCATCAACATCATCCTTACTTCTTCTTTCTTCTCTCTCTCCCTCTCTCTCTTCTCTTCCCCAAATTCCTCTCTCCTTAATGTTTTAATTTGATGTTGGGGGGTTGCACTTTTCAATGTAATAAGTCACCCTTAAGTTATAAAATGGGACTTAATGTTCTCCTAAGAATGTGAAAAGTCTCATGACATATGAAGGGTCAATGGGGGTAGGAAAAGAGAATTCCAAAGAACTATAAATTGTAATGAGCTCCTCATTCTAAAGGGTTCTTATTCTAAAATTCTTCTAGCTAGTTTTTTTCTTGTAAGTTCACGAGAGAGAGTTTTCTCACTTTTGAGTGAAAAGAGTTAGCAAGACTTTTCCCTATTCTCAATGTCTTCCATTCTCATGCTATGTACAGTTTCTGGTTGAGCATCAATGCAAGAAGAAGGATTTTCGAGCCTTTTTTGACTAAGGGGTTTACTGATAATTTGTGTTCATTAAATTCTAATTGGTCTTATTATTGTTTGTAGTATTATTTCTTCCTAATTTTAGTGCATGTGATGAAATTTCTAACTAGTGTGTGCAGGAATATGATTTTCTACCTACAACATTATTTATCCTACCTCTTTTCTCACTCCCCTTTCCCACTCTTCAGATAAATTATTCCCTAGCAAGATATTGCTAGCTTTACCGCAGATTCAGTGGAGTGCCCCTGTTGGATCCCTAGCCACAAGGCCGCCATGAAAATCCACCTTTACTCGCACATGCATATATGACACCTCTGTCCTGGTTAAGTAGAGGGACTTAGATTCCCAGAGCATTAGCAATAAATCCACAAGTTTTTCCACTCGACAAATTTTCTCTAACATGTATGACATGGTGTAATAGGATTCTTATATAGCTTTCCATTTTGAGAGAAGCTTGCAACCTAGTGAATGTGGGATATAGTGAAATTAGATTTAGAAAGGGATAAATATTATTATAAGTAATTAATTATTAATTAACAACTCGGGGAGTTTGGGAAGGTTTAATTAATCAACTAAGATTAATTAATAGGTGAAGTTAAGCTTATAGAGGCCATTTGGAAAGGATTTGGACTGAAATTAGTAGAATTTGAAGGTTTTGAGAGGGATATTTAACCAATAAGAGGGTTTATTGATTAAATACAATATTTAAAGCTTAATTAACCAATAATGGTTAGTTAAGTAATTAAAATAGAGTTTTAACTAACTAAGTGATGGTAATTGGCATATAGGATGAGGGATGAGGTTATTTAGTTAATGAAGTTTTGTTAGTTCATTGAGGTGAAGGGGACTATTAGCTAATTAGTGGAAAATTGCTAATCACAATGAAATGATGGTAAAGGAGACAAATATTACAATTTAGTATTAAAATTATGTGGTTGAAATTAGGTGTCTATATGTTTCATCATTTTCCTAGTGTATCTAATGCATAATTGTTTAAGAGAAATTTTTGGAAGGTATAACAACATAGAAAAGGGGCAAAAATAGCTCTGGAAGGGAAATTTTGTAGACTCCACAACTGAATCCTACAAAAATTTAGTCAAACACAAGCTATGACTTACAAATTAGCATGTTACTACAATATGGCATGAAATTTAGACTACAAAATTAGGGATAAAACGATATCACAAGATCAAAATCAGATAAAACATAGACTTGCAAAAATTGCAGGTAATAAGAAGGAAAAAATAACTCCTTTCTTGATCCAAGAGGTGAAACAAGTACAAAAACTAATAGGGCTAAACCAAAACAAACCAGAGATCTCTCCCAATGATTTCTCTTCCAATCGAATTCTAACTGACTCTATATTGATGAAAAAAGGTTTATAGACTCCTTTTACAAAGAATTCCATGGATTTTTATAGATAATTAATAAAGAAGGAGAGGAAAAATAAACCGGACATGTAATTCTAAAGATCAAAATTAGAGAAGCATGTGATGTTTACATGTGAATGCTAGTCTTTTGATCAAGAATAAATGATAATTCACAGTCAAAATAAGAAATCCATGCCAAAATAGAAAAACATGTGAAACCATGCAAGTAAACACTCTTTTTGTGCTCCGAATAGATAATCATGCTAAAAATAGAGAGAACCATGCTCAAAAAGTTATTGTGCATGCCTAAAAATAGATTGGTCCCCTCTTTCATGATGCCATTTCTTTTAATGGTATGTACATGATAAAAATAGAGTTTCATTACATGATTGTTGAGCCCGAAAAATGATTAATTCCTAAAGCGAAGATGAGAAAGCGTGGAAGGCACTATGGAGAAAAGGGCATAAGTGAAAGCGTACGAGGAGAGATAATTTTTATCGTGTGAGAAGGAAAGGGTTTAAGGAATTAGCTACATTTTGGTTAAAGGATATCACATGCAAAACACGTGAAGCTATGGATAAGTGTAATGATGACAAGGTTGTTACATGGAGGCTTGGAGCTCAAGAAAAGAATATTCTAGGGAATCTTTATGGTTACGGGCTGTAAAGTGGAGGTTGTTATGGCTAGCTAACATCTGCATGGCTTGGACACTTGAGTATAGTAGGATATGATGACATTTTGCATGTGGGATTTCTTTTGGAATGATGATCAAGCAAGCTTCCATCTTATTTAAGGAGGAATTTGGATCTAGACAAAGGAGGGTGTGGATGATTATGGAGTATTGTGTATTGGGTGTTAGAGGTTAGAGGATAAGTATGGGTGCCTATGGGATTCACATAGTTATGGTGCTTATTTGTAGGAAGGGATTATGTAATAGTTCTAGGAGGGTAATATGAGGTTTTTGGATGTGGGATGTTATTATCTTGATCTATTCGGTCTACTATGACCCTTTTTGATGTAGTATGGCTATTGTAAACACTTATTAATCAATATATTAAGGTTTATTCTGAATATTGGTATTTATGGATTCAAACTTGATTGTATTCCATATTAATCATGATACATATCTAGTTCTCTTATGCTATTACAATGTTTACATTTATATCATGGTGCATTTATGCTTAGATCTAGTAGAGTAAATGCTTGTATTTCTATTTCTACAAACATTCCTCTATTAATGGTGAAGCATTCTTATAAATATCACATAAAGGAGGGAATTGGCACCTTCATGTGCCTCGGTGAGCTCCCGAGATCATGTTGGATGATAGATCGACGCACTTGGGATTTAAAGGGGATAAGGGAAATGAGACTATATTTTGGTTCTGTTTCCAAGACCTCTTTTGAAACTATTGTAAGAATGGTTTGCGATGATAGAATGCTTGATTGTGTACATCATTGAGACTTGGCTTAAAATCATAGAGGAAAATTTTTCTTAGCGATTTAACACTAGACTTGAGTTTGATGCACATAAATGGGTAGAGGAGAACCTATATCATGAGATCTATGAGAAATGCTTTTGTTATTTTCTAGTAGATTTGCATGAATGGTTGTCGAGAATATGCATCAAGGAAGATTTGGTACTATAGACCTTATGTTTGGACCTAAGAATAGTATCATAGGTTGCATGATGTTGATCTAACCTAGACTCGTGTTGTTGATCATTGGTGGAGTGGAGTGTTGACTAGCTATACCTTGGAATACATGATTTCTACGTATTATTTCCTAGAGATTTCTGAGTTTGAGTTCTTGTAGGAGCCAAGAGGATCATTCTTGATGTTATGCCATTATCCATTAAGATCCTGATCATCACTCTGAGTATGGAGGCATTTCCTATGGCTAGACAACTTACCACTAGGCACGTGGCACGAAATGTGTGTGAGAGATGAGATGGCAGACCTTATGATGGAAGTAGAGAGAGAAGAGAGGTGGATCAAGTATAATGAAGTGTGAGAGAGGGATTTGAAAAAATAACATAAAGTTTCTAGAGTAATAGATTTATGGAGGTAGACATTTCGGGAAGGATTTGAGGTTCACGCGGAGGGCATAGGACCTAAGCGATGTCATGCCACCCCATCTTGGAAAGCGCAAGAGATAAACCCCCTTAGCTTTTAGTGAGATCTCTTCATATGGAGAAAGGAGAGTTGTAGGCACACATCTTATCCCACCTTTTGTCCAAACCTTGGTGCTTAGTTTTCCAATTCCCGAGATAAGCATTATTAACCTAGTTGGTGTTGGTATTGGTAGTTGAGCGGAACCTAGTAGATATAATTTTTCATTTAGTTCTTCTATGGAATCACAAACATATCCTGGGTTTGGGGGCATCATATCTGGCACATCATTTTGGCAAGGTATGTGTACAAAAATTTTGGGTATCACATCTAGAAGTGGTTCTACATCACAAATTATTGGTGCATAGTTTAGCATGATGGTAGGTACACAGAGTGCAACTACGTCAAGCCACTCACCTATGATAGGAGGAGGTTCTAGTGGATTCGAGAGAAAAGGAGCTAGTGGATCTAGTGGATCTAGTGGTGGAGGAAACACAGGAGGGAATCAAGGTCTTGGATCTAGTGGAAAAGGACCATAACACCATCAGCAGGTGTTTTATGATATGTCTCTTCACTTACTTGATTACAAGGGTGTTAAAGATGTCATGGAACATGTACACAAGTTTGAATTGCTATGGCATGATAAGGTTATCACTACCTCGAAGTGGGAAGAAAATCAGTTTATAACTACATTACAAAGGCATGTGCATATCTGGTACCAAAAGTATGACCCCATCAGATGGTGGTGGATTATACTGTACTACGTGATGACTTCTTGGAAAAATTCCACATTCCTAAGTTTGAGAAAAAGATCATCAGCGCATTGAAGGAGATTCAACAAGGTATGGCAGAGAGTGTGTGGGAGTATGATGTGTGCTTAAGATTCTTCTTTAAAGTTTTCTTATGATATCTATCCCTTGCATCATGTTCAATGGTTTGTGGGTGGCTTGATAACACCTTTTAGATGATAATTCTCACATAAGACTTTCACAGATCCGCATGAATCCTTGGAGGCTATTTTGTGTGCTTTGAGGTCATTGGGAGAGTTGACACTAGAGTAATCCCATTTTTAGAAGCATAGATCACTACCATGGTGAAGCAACTAGAGAAACTATCTAGGAACTCATCTCATGAGACTCATAATGGACTATGGTGCATGATTGTGAGGTAGAAGGAAACACAAAGGATAGTTTCCCATGAAATATAGTTCGTGTCATGTCATTGGATTGTGAAATATGTCACAGAGATCATGATCCAAGTAGATTCCCATTTTTATAGTGCATATTCAAAAGAATGTGTCTTCTTATTGTAATATTTTCTCATCTACAACACACGATACAAAGTAATACGAATTGATAGACCAAATCCATGATGCCATTGATATTGGCGTGTGCTTCAGACCAACATTGGGAATGATTCTAATAATGAAGGTCATTACTCGAAGGGCACGGAGATGGAGGTAGTTGAGGAAGAAGTTTTTGAGGAGGATTAAGAGGTTGTGGTTGTCAAGGAGGTCGAGTGAATTTCTACGTGGAACATGTTACAATTTTAGATCTACTTGAACAATACAAGCATGAGTGTCTAGGTCTTTGTAATGCTCATGGTGTAGAAAGAATCGTAAGTATGAGTTCCCGATTTATATGAGCACATGAGCTAGAACCAGAATAAGGACAAGGGCATGGGGATGGTGAGTGTGAAGTGAGCTGATCCATAATGGATGTCTAGGGTAGTGCATGAATTTGAGTTGGAACTGTCTTAGTAACTATGTGGGTAGAATCCACATATGTTAGGGAGAGATACCAAAGAAAAGCCTCTCATTACAAGAGAATAGGTATTACATGGGAAATATCTTGATCTAACTCATCAAAAGGAGGTTTACCAAGAGACCATGGAGGTGATTAGAAACCTGCAAGGAGAGATTGATATTTGAAGAGTAATCACGGAACTTGGAACAGAAAAAATGTTGAGGTCCCTCATAAGGACATGGATGAGGTGAGAGAAATGTGTAATATGCTACGCCAGAGAATATTATTCCTCTGTTAGGAGAGTGGATAAGAGAAAAAGTATCGCGTGCTAGATTTGAGTGAGAGAGGTAGGACTTGCATGGTAATCTGCCCCCTCACAATATTTATTATGAAAAATAAATCACATTGAATGTAGTTGTGGATGGATGGATTTTGAAAATCATTCTAATTGACACGAGTGATGAGGTCAATGTTCTAACTTTAGATGCATGGAATTAGATGGGGAGGCCCCCATTATAGCCATCTTCAAATGTGTTGTACATGGAAAATAGGATAAAGGATATGCCCATCGGGTATATTAAAGGATGCATCCATAACCATCCAAGGGGAAAATTTTACTAGAGATTTTGAAGTCTTAGTGCTTGCCAAGGAAGATAACTTAATAATAATGTTGACTTGCACTTTAACAAAGGGTACATAAGTTTTGAGAACAAATAGGAGCATGTCGTTATTCCACTGATGGATGGGAATTTTATGCCCTATATAGAGCCTTTGGGAGAAGAGGACTTGGATAGAATCTATGTGCGCACCATTAGAGACTCCAAGGTTGTCCATCCATTGAGAGAAGGATACATTCAGTGGGAATATGTTTAGTCTATGAGTGATACAACTAGAGTTTCATGTGACAATTGGGCACACGGGACCTATGAGTTGGTTGGAAGAAAATTAAAGGGCACCGTGACTCACATCACTAGGGAGCACTTGGTTAGGCATCTAGGAGGAAATAAACTACCCGGTTACACTCGAGAGGGTAACCCCAATTTATTTATATGTATGATGGAGGTAATGTGGACTTTTCGAGATAGAAAGGAATAATATGCTAACTTATACCTTGTGCGGGACAAGCAATGTATTCAATGCGTGACCCATCGAGACAATATTCTAGAGTGTCACAAAGTGAGAATCACGATCTCTGTGAGGTTTCTCCAACAATCAACCTACTATAATACATGACTATCATGGGAAGGAGACGCCTCATTCCATGTCTAGGAGTGTGAGAGAGCCTAGATGGTAGGTCTAATCCTTTCCTCCTTCACTATGGATGCATAAGTTCTATTCCACCTTGCATGGTTGTGCATGTTTATAGTATATCCATTCATAATTGCATCGTTAGACGAGTAACTAGAAAGAGTTAATGAAAAATATTATTTGGAATTTTGAGTATCAATCTCTGAAGCCATCGGTGAATGAGGTGTTTTAGGTAATCAAGTGCCTTACCTTGGGAGATAGTTCCATGGCTGACGACCCAATACTAGATTTTTTAGGATGACCTGATTTGGGGCACACTTCATAGAAGAAGAACTAGAAGAAGAAGAGATGGAGGAGATACAACTTGAGCCCGCTTAAATAGAAAAGGAAAAAGGAAAGTTAGTCTACGTGATAGATGGAACCATACGAGGTTACGCGTGAAGTATTGGACAAGGAAGATGAGAAAGTGTGCACCTACCATGATCCCTTGAAAACAAATAAGGTTAACATTGGTAGAGAAGAAGAACCAAAGGAAGTTGTCATTAGAGATTAATGGTCAGACCAGAGGTTTCAAAAATAGTTGAGTTGTTGTGAGACTTCTAATATTTGTGCCCACATGGGTACCATAAGCTTAAAGGAGTTAACCACTCTTTAGGGAAATTGATTAAGTTAAAATAATGTGTGAATCCATTTTAGAAGAGACCTTACAGGATGAAATTGAATTTGTGCATAAAGGTTAAGGAGGAAATTGATAAGATGATAGAATCTAACATCATTGAGGCAATTTAATAATTTGAGTTAGTGATCCCGATGGTGATAAATATCAAGAAGGATGGGAGGATAAGGATTTGTGTTGATTACAGAGATTTAAATGCTTCATGTGTGATATATCCTTTTCTAACCCCATTTAATAAGGAGATCTTGGAAGGTGTCCAGGGTGAGAGATCTATTCTTTTACAGATGGATTCTCCAAATATCATTAGGTAAGAATTGTGAAGGAATACCAAGAGAAGACCACTTTCATAATGGAGTGTGGAAGATTTTCATATACCGTTATGCTAATTGGGCTTAATAATGTGTTCATTGTGTTTTCACACATCGTGGTAGAAACATTTCAAGACTTCATCCCCAATATTCTACAAGTCTACCTAGATGACTGGATTGTGTATGGGTTAGTAAGGGATCATTATGACAATTTACGATTGATTTTTAAGATATGTAAACAATTAATTATCTCCCTAAAAAAGTAAAAATGTATCTTTGCTACTCCATTTGGCACATTACTATGTCATATTATATGCAAGGAAGGATTATTGGTAGATCATACCAAGGTTGTCATTATCTCGGGGTTAGAGGAGCCTACCAATAAAGTGTCATGTATGGATTCTTAGGGAACATGGGCGATAAATTTAACAATTTCTATCCTAGGATTTCCATGCCCTTGGAGGAGTTGTTGAAACATAAAAGTAAATTTCATTGGGGTGAGGTGCAATAGGTGGATTTTGACACCTTGAAGGAAAAACTTACCACCGCACCCATTTTGTGTTTTCCCTCTTAGGATAAGCCATTTCATGTGTATGTTGATGCATCGGGTATGGCCATAGGAGAAGTGTTAGCACAACCTAGAGAGGGGATTGTTGATCACCCCTTGTGTTTTTGCGAGTAGAAAGTTAACTCTAGTAGAAAAAAAGAATTATACTACCACAGAGCGTGAGGCATTGCTTGATGATCTACGTCTTTGTAAAAATTTAGGTAAGATTTATTAGTTATTCCTTTTATTTTCTACATGGACCACATGACATTAAAGTACTTGGTGAACAAGAATGTTTTACAAGGGTGCATATGTCGTTGGATCCTATTGTTTCAAGAGTTTGAATTTTTAGTCGTTGTGAAAATAGGAAAGAGAAATTTGGGACCTAACCATCTATCATAGATTAAATTAGGAGAGGATGCACAGAGCATTGAGGACACAATTCCAAATGCGTAGTTTTTAGATTGCAGCACACACCCTTTGATTTGGAGGATATTTTTGTTTTCTTATGAATGGGTGTAGCACCAGAGGGAATGAAGGATTTGGAGAAGTAGTTGGCCATAAGAATCGTACCCTATATATTGATTAGTGGAGAACTATACAAGCTAGGCCAAGATGAGGTTTTGTGTCGGTGTGTGTTAGAACATGAGCGTACTACAATCATGGAGGAAGCTCATGGTAGCATTACAAGAGGACACTATGCAGGGAATGCAACCGTGCATAAGATATTATTGGCAGTACTTTAGTGGGAAACTATTTATAATGATTGTATAGAGTATTGTAAGGCCTGTGACCATTTCCAGTGGCTTGGTAAGCCAGGACAAAGAGATAAAATTCCCTTAAGACCTATTTCTAGTGTAGATCCATTTGAAAAATGGGTGATTGAATTTGTGGGCCCTATTTCCCCATTTACGTGAAGGAGAGGTTCATGTTGTATTTTTACTTGCAAAAATTATCTTACAAGGTGGGAAGAAGCACTGCCCATGAAGGATTACATGGTGGTTATAATAGCCAGGTTCTTATGGAAGAATATAATCAGCAGGTATCAATGCCCATTGAGTTTACCAAGTGAGAGGGGTACTCACGTTTTTAATAAAAGCTGTTAAAATCTTATTGGCGAATTCATGGTGGCCCATAAAAAAATTATGCCCTGTCACCCTCAGGCTAATGGGACTGGTGAGGCCTTTAAAAAAAATTGAGCCACACCTTAACTATGATTTGTGATGTGGGAAGGAGGAACTGGGATGAAAAAATATCTGCAGTGCTATGGGCATATCGCACAACTTATAAATGATTGAACAAGACCACACCCTTTCAATTGGTATTTAGCATAGAAGTTGTTCTACCTATGGAATTCATGTTACCATCCCTACGTATTACACACACAAGATAATTGTTTGATGAGAAATCATTAGACGAGTGCATTGAAAAACTTAAGGTTCTAGATGAAAAGAGAGCCATTGCTAGGTGGAGCCAGTGGAGGGAGAAAGATAGGAAGAATGCATGGCATGATCGTCATATTAAGAACAAGAAGTTTGAGGTTGGGCAGATGGTTCTTTTGTATGATTCAAAGTTTTGATCCATCCTGGGAAACTCAAAGTGCATTGGTTGGGGTTGTATGTTATATCATATATACTTAATTCAAGCACTTACCAATTAAAAGCACTGGATGGAACAAAATTACCTAGTTATTTTAATGGGAGTAGGTTGAATCCCTAATATAAATAAGTCTTCTATGTGTTTATAAATAAGGCAGTGTTGTCAATTAGCTTAGGATTTCCCTTAATGCATTTTCCTTTATATGTGTTTTTTTCATCATCCCTTTTCTTTGTCTTCTCATTTATTTATTATGGGTGTGCTTGTGCCTGAGGTACGATTACTATTTAAAAGGATTTTATGTACGAGAGGATCGCATATCTATTAAGTGTTGGGTGGAGAGTGTAAAGAAGATTTTCAGTGAATAGTGTGGTATGAAGAAAGTGTTGGGAGTGATGTTGATTAGCATCCCGAATGAAATTCAAACACATATGGGTTCAGAGGAGCACGCATAGTAGAAGTGATTATGGGTGAAGATTGGTGTCAATATCTTTATAAAAACTACGCACATGGATAAAAGTGCAGAGAAAAATGAGGTAGGTTGCAGCAAGAACTTGTTTTAACACACAATGGAAGATGTACTTTGGTTCTAGAAACATGCGTAAGTAAATTTGTATTTGCTGAATTTTTGAGTGCTAAAAGGTTGAAGAGTTTTCACATAAGTTGGTGCATGGAGGAAAAGTGCTAGACACAACGCACGGGAGGATAGCATTGGAAAAATATGACTTTAATGTGATAGTACGGTGGTAGGTGGCACAAATATTAATGCGGAAAGAAAAAGCTATAAATATAAGATCGGGTAAGTTATTTTATTTACCTTGCATTTTTTTGTTGAAGAGCTCTTGCAAACTAGGGCATCCTGCAAAAGAATTTGTGGAAAATTACGTGTGAAGTGGAGAGCTTGAAATAGTTGTGAACCAGATTAGAATGGAGTACACAATAGTGTGTGGAGGAGTTTGTTTGGTGGATTCCCATGGGTATTTACACTATCTTGTGGAAGGAGAGTTTTCTATGTTAGGGTTTGTAGAGATAGGACATGGGTTTTGAAGAAATTTCACAGAACAAGTGGAGTTGAGGGATTGCTCAGTGTTGAAGCAAGACACAAGAAATAATTTACAACTACTTCACAAGAAAAATGGCTCCAAGGAAAGGAGTGAATGTTTCACCAAAGAAGGGCAAGGGCAAGGGAAAAGGTAAACCCACCGCATCAATCAGTTTTAATGAGGAATGGTATGCGAGATGCACATACCCGGATGGCATTCTAATGGGGATTGAATAGGCCTCCCATATGTGAAATATGGTTGTAAGTGACTATAACCATAGGATGAGCACCATGGAAAAAGATATGGCATTGGAACTAGTTTGCCTTATAGGAGAAAGGACATAGGATGACAAGTCGGTGTATGATGACTCTATGAAGACCACATTGGAGAAGGGTATACTTTTGTAACTTTATGATTTTTCATATTTCAGAAAACCCAAAAGGTTATACCAATGGTTGATGTCATGTGTGAACGAAGACTATTTTTACTTTTTAGGAAGGAGAATGCACTTAACTGCTCATTTTATCTCCAAATACACTAGGCTTATCTACACAGTAGAATCAATGCATGATGACTTGGATGAAAAGGACATTGTAAAATACATAGCCATGGAGTATGACATTAAGAAGGGATCGTGCTATTTTGATATCACTAAGATCACCAACCTAACCATGAAGATGGTCGCATACCTACTCACCAAGTTGAATGGACAAGCATTGGACACAAGTGAACAAGAGATGGTTGAACATTTACAGGAAGATTTCAGAAGGAATAATCTATAACCTATTATCCTTCATTGTAGAGGATATCATAGATGTCACACAGGATGGGGATAAAATCATGTATGGTAAAGTATTTCTTACCATTGTATTTTCGGATATCGGAGTACCCAATGGGCTAAATAGCTACGTCTGGTAGTACCCAGATAAGGACCCTTCCCTACTAATAGGTTTGAATCATACACTTGTGATATAATGATTGCTACATATAAAGTTCTCTAGGAGAAGGGTACAAGCGAATGTGTGATGCATTTGGAGCGAGAATGGAGAATCCTTGAACAATTGTCAGCCTTGGTGGATAGTGAGGCCGAGTTCTCTACATACAAGCATTTCGCATAGGCATATTTACTTTGACAAATGACACAAAAATTCCATGTTGTAAATTACCCTTTACCTTCACAATGTAGTACTTTCAAAGTGTGATTAAGTAGTTCGAGGAGGAAAAGAAACTTAGATTTGATCCAAGTGAGGTAGATCAGGATCACCGTGAGCTATGCAAAAATTTAGTATACCCAAGAAGTGCACATACATCGAAAATTATGTCTCTCATGATGTACACATGTTAAAATTTGTGTCAATACCTATTGCAGACAAGATAACATTGAGGGTATATATACACTTGAGGCCCAAGTTTTAAAATGGTGCATCTGTTGAAGATGATGTATCCATCCCGAGAGACCCCACCGGAATAAATAATATGTCTCCAAAGAAGAGAGAAAGATAAGAAACTCTAGCAAGCAAGGCACCGGGCATGTATACAACTTAGACCATAGGGGCGCAGGATTTAGGCACAAGTCCTAGTACTTACGCTCAAAGGAAGAAGTCCCCTGTGAAGGAGAAGTCACCTAAGAAGGATGTGTCCCCTATGATAAAAGATTTATCAATGAAGAAGAAGAAAAATATACACAAAGCTCAAACTTTGAGGATACAGAGAGCATGAAGGGTTACGAGTCCAAGGAGTAGAATGAGGAGTGTGAGGAAGGTGAGGATCCCCCTGTGTACAATGTACACAAATCTAATGAAGAGAAGAATGGATCTGGGGGGCACTTAGAATATGGGAGGAAGTGAAGAGGTGGATATGTATAAAAAGAGAGATCCCACACTTGGCCAAGGGCAGTTAGAGGACACTATGGAAAAGGAAGTGGTAGATATCATATAGAACATAGTGGAGCACGAGGTGGAGCATAACATTGAAAAAATGAGAGAAAATGGAAGAGAGCGTAGAAAAGGAAAAGATTCTAGCGGTCGATTCACAGAAGGCAACATACACCGATGGTAAGGGCATGAAAACAGTGCAAGGACCCTTGATGACTTATGTTAATGACCCAAACAAGGTCCTATGTGTGTGTTTACATAGCACGGTGCCCACAGACCAACTCCTTTGTTGGTCATCATTTGAGAGAGATAGTTCGTATACACACACAAGAAAGATGTTGTCATGGATCTTCAGATCCCATGTTGATTAGCCCAAATTTGAAGTTGGTGCAAATGAATTGATAATGGAGAACCCTAATGAAGTGAATCTTATTGTAGATACCCAACGACTAAAAGATGAGCAAGCTTGTAATGTGCTCAACAAGGTATCGATAGAAGAAGATGCAAGGTTATTCGGGAGGAATAACAGAATCAGAGCATTGGAGGAGGAATTGGAGGAAAAGAATAAGGAGATAATATAGAGATACATGGAGATAAAAGGGAAGGAGTCTATAATTGTGTAGTTAAAGGCTTAGTTGAGAGAGGAGAAGGTGAGAGTGTGTGAGGCTTACAAGAATGTGGAGACTATTTCATATGCCATTATTTACACATGCCTAGACTTAGCCCCTCTTGAATGAAGTATGAGTTATATTTCCACTTCCTGGAGGATTTGATGTGTTTGATCACAATGGAGAAGAAACCACTTGCACTAGAGTCGGAAGAGGAAGTTTTGGCATGACAAAGAGAGCAAGAAAATTTGAGGATTGGGAAGACCATAACTTAGTACTCCAAGATCTTTTCCTTTGTAAAATCCGCGGCCCATATGGCCAAAGTTGTCTATGATAACTATGGAGATAGGGATAGGGTGGTAATTATATTGGTTGTTACCCATGAGGAAGACCTGAAAGAGTTCCAAGAAAAGAACAAGAATAATAGGGCGGAACAAAACACGATCATAGCTGATGTTGAGAAAAATTCTCAGGCAATCGAGGACTTAAGGGCCTCGATTAAAAATAAAATGAAGGAATTATATCCCGAGGTTATATGAAGGATGGATACACTTAGTGACCTTAGCAAGAAAATGGAAAATATTGTTGATACACTAAAGGCTAAAGGTGAAGAGTTATCATTTGAGGAAGTCAACACATTGATAGGGTATTTATTTAAACAAGTGCAAAGTGAGGTAGATGCTTGGAGTAAAATTGAAACATCCTTGAACAAACACTTCCCAATCCTTATACATCGGTAGTAGGATTATTTTGTTCTTGGCACATACCGAGTATAGGTTATTCTTTCCCTCCATTATTTATTATTTTTTAGAGATCAGATGGTTTTTTGAGGATGGAAAACACATTTAGTGTGGGGTGATGTTGAGCCCAAAAATTACTAAGTCCTAAAGAAAATATGAGCGTGTGTGGAAGACACTATGAAGATAAGCGCATAAGTGAAAGTGCGCGAGGAGAGACAAGTTTACGTGTGGGAGTAGGAAAGGGTTTAATGGTTTAAGGAATTAGCCATATTTTGGTTAAAGGATATCACATGCAAAACATGTGAAGTTGTGGATAAGTGTAATGATGACAAGGTTGTTACATGGAGACTTGGAGCTCAAGAAAAGAATATTCTAGGGAATATTTATGGTTACGAGCTATAAAGTGGAGGTTATTATGGCTAGTTGGAATCTGCATGGCTTGGACACTCGAGTATAATAGGATATGATGACATTTGGCATGTGGGCTTGCTTCTGGAATGATGATCAATGAGCTTCCATCTTATTTAAGGAGGCATTTGGATCTAGAAAAATGAGGGTATATATGGTTATGGATTATTGTGTATTGGGTGTTAGAGATTAGATGTCGACTATGGGTGCATATGGGGTTTGCATAGTTATGGTGCTTCTCTACAGGAAGGGATTATGTAATAGTTTTATGAGGGTAATATGAGGTTTCTGGATGTGGGATGTTATTATCATGTTCTCTTTAGTCGGCTATGACCCTTTTTGATGTAGTATGGCTACTGTAAACACTTATTAATCAATATATGAAGGGTTTTTCTGAATATTTGTGTTTATGGGTTCAAACCCTAGTGTATTTCATATTACTCATGGTATAGATATGGTTCTCTTATGTTGTTGTAATGTTTACATTTATATCATGGTGCATTTATGCTTAGATCTAGTAGAGTAAATGTTTGTATTTTTGTTTCTACAAAAATCCTCCATTAATGGTGAAGCATTCTTACAAATATCACATAAAGGAGGGGCTCATTGCATGCATGTTCCTTAGGTGAATACCCAAATCATATTGGGTGATAGTTCGTTGCACTTGGGATTTAAAGGAGATAAGGGAAACAAGACTACAATGATTTATTATCGGCGGAAATTTCAGAGTACAAGTGGTGAAATCAAGATTGGGTGAAGGCAATAAGCATGGGTCAAAGTTTCATACCTCTAGAATTTGACACTCATAATTATTTAAGATAGTCATTATCGTCAACCATTCGAAAAATAATATGTCACTTTGTGGGTCATCAAGCCACTACATAACCCGCCACCATTTTTCTCCATCGGTCGGCTCGGTGAGCTATGTATCAAGATATTTCAGGAGAGTTTGAGTTGTGCATTGTCAAGCTATGCACCGAGATACATTGCTACATTTAATGAGTTTTCATGTAATGATGAGTTTAATTTATGCAATGAGTTGATAGTTCAGCTCAGGTGATCTTCTTATATTCATCGACGGAAGAAGTGGAGGTATGGCCCGAAGTCATGTCCACACTAGCGGTGGAAAGCCTTTAAAAGGCTTATTTTATCCATACTCCGTAGAATGTGGGATTATCTAAAATTCCATGGATAAGACGCGAGGAAGGTGATAGACTTGGCAGGAATGGCAATGATGTGGCACCCACATGGATGGAGAACAGGTTGTGGGCTCGTGGATGTGGCACAGTGGAGGACTCGGCATGGCACAACATAGTGGATAGGCCATGTGGCATGGTAGGGGTTTTGGAAACAATAAAGTTTGGGTACATGGTACGGTGGAAGCATTGGTTGGAAGACGCATGACGGGGGTAAAATGTTGGGTCGAGAAAAATCATCCACGTGAGAATAGGGAGAAGGATTGGAACCCGCAACCTCCCTACTGACTTAAGCGGCGGCCCAACCAACTCAACCAACAAGATTTTTGGATATTGAGTTGGACTACGAGGTTTATCAATAGGATAAGCGGGCCTCACTTGGATATAAAATTCAACCTCCCTCCATTCAAAGACACAAGCTCATGGTTCAAGCTTCTTTACATAGCATTCCTTCGAAGGCATATACACAACCTCATTGGGAGATTAATTCCATAAGTTTGAGTTCGATCTCAAGCCTCTCTTCCATTTCTAAGCTTGAGAGCACGAGGAGTATGGAGGATTAAAGGAGTTCAAAGGAAATTTTGCCTTAGGAGATTAAGGCCTAGTGAAGGAAATAATGGATCCTATTTATTTCTATAGGCCATTATGTGGAGAAATATAAGTCCTCTACTACTTTAGGAAACATTTGGAGCTAAAAATATATAATTCTTGTTATTATAGGCATTATTATTATTAAGTCCTATTATATTATTTAATAGGCATTATTATGAAGAAGAAGCTCAGTTCTCTCCAAGAAGTAGTGTTTCATGCCCGAGTTGAAGAGGATGACATGAAGTTTGAAGGTGATCGTTAAAGCATTATGGAGACGGAAGCTTGATTATATTATAGGCCTTGTGGAGAGAGAAAATATATAAGTTCTATATTTATTTTTATATAGGTATTATATGAAGAAGACCTGTTATTATTGTTGATAAGAACTACCAAAGGCCTATATAATTTGTTATGGGAAATATGGATAAGTAAGTCCTGTTTATTTTTATAGGCATAATGAGGGCCGATATTATTTTTATCTGAAATATACGACCTATTATTTAATAGGAATCTTCAAATAGTTTAGGATTTATTATCTTTTAACTCACCGATCAGGAGACTTCTCAAGCTAGATCCCGAGATGTTTTGGAGCTGAGGTTCATGAAGAAGCATAGAGAAGCGAGAGCTCGGAACCTCGGTATGTTGAATGAGTCATCATGTCGTTATCTTTAGAGGAGGGTTGTTAATTAGTTTTGAGCTCATTGGCAAAAATTAATGTATGTTGACTTACGGAGACTTAACACCACACAACAAAAGTGTGGAGGTTTCTGGAAGAAGACTTAGCATTGTGCAATAGAGGATTTGAGGCCTTCATGGTTAGAATACTTGATGAAATATATCAGGGTAGCTACTTGATGTAAAGGTTCTTGTTCCATTTTTATTTAGTATTATCATGATTAGATTGTACTATTGTTGCATTCGTTGAAGTAGATAATATATTGGTTCTATTGATGAACCCGGAGACGTAGGCATTCTACAAAACTCTGTTATCAACCTATGTGTAGTGTGTTTAAATTTTTACATTACTTTAATTTGATTTTAATTGGGTAAATTTGGAAAATAATTTAAATCCTATAGGGTTCTATAGTCGACATAAAAAAATTCGGTCGATTTTCAGATTAATTTACCACTACTTACATTTGCATGATCAAAATTTGTAATCTTCTTACATGATGATACTAATATAAACCTCATGCATGATCAAAATAAAAACTTGGGAAAATAAAAAAACTAAAAATAGCTTTTAAGATGTTTCTGTGTTGTTTTTAGGCTTGTCGATGAATTAGGGAAGAAGAAGAACATTTTGACCGATTTATTTGAGGATTTCCTTAATCATTTGATGTGGGTTTGTGAGGAACCAACAAAACATGGGAATGGTTCCCGGGGTTTTGTTCCACCTTGACTTATCTCGCAACATTGTTTTTTTCATGTTACCAAAGTTCTTTAGTTAGCCATATCGGTTATGTGGGGAACTTAGGGAACATATGAACTATTCCAAGTGTTCCACTAACGAATGATTTATCTAATTTTATTTGGTGTTGAGTTTGGGCAAGGCGATAAAGAGGAGAACTTAAGGAATGTTGGACCATTTCTTATTGTTCCAAATAACACTTATTCCACATATTTTTCTTTTCAAAGTGGCCCAAATAGACATGTAAGGTGCATGAGGAACTTAGGAACAATTTCTATTCCTCCATAGGATGAGTTGGCTCAATTTTGACCTAATTTTTCCAAGTTGTAACCAAATCCTCTTCACAAAAGTATCAGTAAGAGGGGAAAGAGTGCTAGAACATGAAGGTTTTGACCATAAATCCTAAAATTTTGAAATTTCCTTGATCTATGACACTAAAAACTCATTATCCACGACTTGTCAAAACATAAAAATGGCTTATCAATAAATTAAAATGGCTAGGGGGTTGATTTTGATAATAATCTAGTGACCTCCTGGGGACATCTACCTAATATATGTGAGTTATAGTTTCCTTGAAGTATTCATTGGGCGTAGAATCAAGTATACACTTTTAACTTTTGAGATCAAGGTGCCTTCACCCAGAAACAGGACAAAAGGAACCAAAACTTGTGCATCCAATGCACTTATTCAAATGATCACAATAAGTATTAGGTAAGATAACTTAATCAATGATCATTTACACAACAAAAGGGGGACTTATAACAATAAACAACATAAGAAAACATCACAAAAAATGGGAAATAATACATGATCCAAATGGAAGAATGTAGAGTGTGCATGAGCACTTATTTTTTAAGTAAAAAACCTAAACTAATTATAATATAACCAAAGATAAAGGAAAGATATACAAAACCACATACTGGTTCGAAGAAATAAATTCCTTTTATCACAAAGTGGGGCCATGAGACCAGTTTCACAACTAGATCACATGGTGGAGATGAAGACATGGTCTACACCTTTGATTTACTCAAAATATCAACCAATAAAATAATAAACATGTTATTATGATCTTCACTTGGATTTTGGAGGTATTGGGGATAATTTTTGGCAACCTAGAACTCTTTCTTATGGTTTTACCCCATATTTGAAGAAGAGAATACAATCAATAAAAATTCAATTCAACATACTAATTAACACCATAGATTACATTTATATAAATCTAGATATTCTAACTCCTAACTCCTAACACTAATCTAGGATGGTTGTTCTAACCACCTAGATTCTCTCCTAACCACTAACCATCGCTAAACTATCTCACCCTACATTCACTCAACCTTCCCTAAAATCACTCACTTAAATCCTACGTGAGTGTTATTCACATATAATGATAATATTAAGTTATTTATTAACAACTTAATATTATCTTACATAACATTACACATACCAATATACCCATGTTAGGACTAATTCCTAACATTCCCCCCTTAGTGCTAACATGGGGAAGGAACATCATGTTCAGGAGCTATAATGTTGGATGGCCTTATCACCTGAATTGTTGATGATGTTTGAGATCCACATGCTTTATAGTCCCCCTTTGATGTACAATACCTTGGATGTCGGTTCGAATAATATCCATCCATTTACAATAATAATGAACCCACTACAATATTTTTGCCCAAAATTTCCGAAAACATATCTTTTTCAAAAATAGCCTCTACTTCACCCCTTTTTTGAATAAATTATGTCTCGTTTACAAATATATCTTTACATACCCCTTTTTACAATTTGTTAGTTCTAAAAATTTATCATCCCTATAACTTAAGGCCTTAGTGTAATGATTATAGTCAATCATAATATAAATATCATGTATTGTTGACTATTAACACATGGGAATTGTAAATTGTAAAAAAAAAGACTTTACCCATTAGGGTTAGGGATCAAGTAGTGTCATTACAATTTTCACCATTGTAAGGACCTCGAAATCCGAGGTCCAATGTTTTTCAGCTCTCCTTATTCCCATTGTTAAGATTTATGTTGATTTCAAACATAAACAAATTACATAACTTAACATTCAAATCATCCATGCATTAAATAACAAGTATAAATCATATTTGAATCCAAAAGACATTTTTTTATTTCCAAGTTTCTGTACAACTTATAAGTTTACATGAAATTTCAAAGAGCCTCATAATCTCATACAATATAGCTGGTTATTCTAGCAATACAACAAGTACAATTTTATTTCAAGAACTGAAATATAAAAGTGACCAAACAAGATCTGAAAATCAGCTTAAATCCTTTTCTAGATTCTTTCATTTCCTTTGTCTCCAGAATGGCCTGTATTTTCCACAAAGGGTCAATTCCAACCGAATGGAAAGAGTTTCCATTTTCATATATGTAGTATTCTACAAATGAAAACATATCAGCAAGAACCAATCATGCATCAACAAACAGACTCATACATTATTATTATAATGATGTCAATAAGCATGTATACATGCATGAACTAACCAAGTTCGAATATCATTCTTGAGTGGTTCCTTTAACCATCTTACATGAAAATACATAAAACTTACCTCACGTAAGGTTGATTACATAATGCATTTCATAATAATCATAAAAACAATATTCAATCATGCATCCACATAAAAATCATCCATTATTATAATAATGATGTAGATAAACATGTATTCATGCATGAACTAATCAAGTTTAAATTCTCATTCAAGGCAAAAGCCTTTAATTGACATACAAATAATGCATAAAACTTACAACAAGTAAGGTTGATTACATAATGCATATCTTATTAGTGTATGTATAAAAACCAACAACATACCAACTGTTTAACCAAATTCCATCATAATAATTTTATTTCCCAAAATCGAGACAACATTCTAACTGTTTTGACATAATGTTGGCATATTAATCTTTATGCAAAAATGGAACAACAAACAACTTTTGACAAGATTCCAACATTAACATATTATATTCCCATAAGAGAAAGTATACAAACAAAGTATGACAAAATTTCTTCAACAATAATCTCATAAACCATATGAGAAAGCATACAAACAATATGAAAAAATGCCTTCTACAATAATATCATAAACTATCATGAGAAAGCATAAAAATTGTATGACAAGATGCCTTCAAAAATAATCTCATAATCCACCATAAGAAAGCATACAAATAGTATGACAAGATGCCTTCAACAATACTATCATAAACCATCATGAGAAAGCATACAAATAGTATGAAAAAATGTCGTCAATAATAATCTCATAAATTGTTATGAGAGAACATAAAAACAATATGATAAATTTCTGACATGTATATTAACTTCACATGCCCAAAATCGAACATCATGCCAACTACTTGAAAAAATGCCAACGTTGTAACCTTATATGCAAAAAGGATAATGGATACATAACAAACTGACACAATGTCTATGTGTACATCATCTTAACAAACTCAAAGATGCACAACTTTAAAAAAAAATTAGCAACATAACATATTTGTAAAAATCCCAACATAACCTTTAATCAAAATAATGCATGCCAACCGTATGAAAAAATGGCATATTATGAATTTTTTAAAAATCCAAAGAATGCATGCCAATAGTATGAAAAAATGTCATATAATGAACTTCAAATATATTCCAAGGAATGGATACCAATTATATGACAAAATTTCATATAATTAAATTCACTTCACAATCTCAAAATAAACATCATACCACATTAGATCAGCAATATAACGTATTTTCAAAAGGCACAACAAATCCTTTATACCCAAATAATGCATGTCAACCGTATGAAAAAATTTCATAATATAAAATTCCAATATAATCCAAATAATGCATGCCAACAACATGACAAAATGTCATATAAATAACTTCACATAAAGTCCAAAGAATGCATGCCAACAACATGACAAAATTTCATAGAAAAAACTTCTCATAAAGTCCAAAGAATGCATGCAACATCATGACAAAATGCCATAGAAATAACTTCCCATAAATTCCAAATAATGCATGCAAACAACATGACAAAAAATCCATGGAAAGTACTTCACATAAGTCAAAATAATGCATGAAAACAACATGACAAAATGTCAAAAATAAACTTCACATATAGTCCAAAGAACACATGCAATCAACATGACAAAATTCCATAGAAAGAACTTCCCATAAAGTCCAAAGAATACATGCCAATTAGAATGACAAAATTCCATAGAAATAAATTCCCACAAAGTTCAAATAATGCATGCCAACAACATGACAAAATTCCATATAAATAACTTCCCATAAAGTCGAAATAAGGCATGCAAACAACATGAAAAATGTCATAATAACGTATTTTATAAATTTTCCCAATCAAAGCATTCATGTAAACTATTTGACAAAATGCCACAATCCATACTCAGGTATTTATGCCAATAAAAATATTGCATACTAATTGTTTGACGTAATGTCACAACACATAATATTTTAAATATGTCAATCAAACGATTGCACGCTAAATGTTTGACATAATGTCACAACACTTAATCTTCTAAATATGTCAATCTAAATACTACATATAAAATGTCACAAAACGTATTCTTTTAAATATGCTAATCAAACTATTGCACGTTAACTATTTGACATAATGTCACAACACTTAATTATTATATTTATGAAAATCAAAATATTGCATGCTAACTGTTTGACATAATGTCACATCACTTAATTATTTTAATTATGCCAATCAAAAGATTACATGCTAACTATTTGACATAATGTCACAACATAACATTCTTTAAATATGCTATCCAAATGATTGCACACTAACCGATTGACAAAAAGCAATGAACTAGTAGCAAAAATTGTAGAAAAGAAGATAGCTATCTAATAGCAAATATGAAGCATAGAAATCACCCCAAAACATTGTGATTTACTAGCTAATGCTGCAGCAAAACAACACAAAAAATAACAACTAAACACAACAAGGAAATAACCAATACTCAGTGCTATAATAACCAATGTTGCAGCAACAAATGCAACAATAAATCAATAAAAAAATAGTACTTCTAGCAGCCATTACAATAGAAAATAACACATCTTATAACAACTAAAGCACACCAATGAATCAACAAAAATGTAACATTCTAACATGTAAAAATGCAGCTTGGCGATCAGTCCAAAAACCATAACTAAAACATAAAAAAACCTTCTCTCAACACCTAAGTGAATAACCTCAATAATTTCAGTTATCAAATAAGGAGGTAAAACAAAATTTCATGATCTCATACTTGAGAGATCTGAAATCTGTAATGCCCATAAAGGCTTGATTCAAAAATATTAATACCCAGAATAGATAGCCTAGATTTATTATTACCCAGAAAAGGGATAAAACTCAATATGCATTTATTTGTAAAATACTACATAGATAAAGCAAGAAACCCTTTCCTGAAAGATTCGGAGTGAAGAAGACCAAAAACCCTTAGTGTTTTTCCTCTTTCCTTCTCTTTTTATTCATCCAGCTTCTTAGCTCCACACCATACAAAATTAAATCTCAAAACCTATTTATTTTTCCATAATTATTCTCCACCATATTGGTACAATAAAAATGGTGAGATCCTAAAATACAGACCCAAAATCAGCCCCAGATAGCTGTAATAACCTCCAACAAATCCTATAGAATGTTTTGATAGTCTCCTCCTCTATTTCCTCCTCTCTTCATGCCATGCTAAATGGATAAAATAAAATAAAAAACTAAATATCCTTTATTCCATGGACTCCAAAATCCATTCAAATATCATTAAACTCTAAAAATGCCACCACTTGGCTTTAGGAAAAGTTTAATTTTTATTTATTTTTAAATAAAACTATGTGCCACATTCCACAAGGAATGGTTAATACATAAGTTAATTCCAATATAACTCATAAGTCCAATGACCAAGACAAATACCTTATACTAATCAAATGCCATGCATTTATTAAGGTCGATTCAAATACATCTACAAGATATTTTAACATTCGATTAGGTTAGTGACTTACAATCATAAGTTAGGTTTAGGTTATATCACTCAACCTAGATCTTAGTTTAGTTAGGTTAGCAACTCACCTTAAACAATATAACACCGAAAGCTTCCAAAATCACCGCCAATCACTATCAAAGTGTGACTAACAAAACATGAAAATGCAACCAAGAAGCAATAACCAAACAAGGTTTCATTTTTAATACGAAGTCCCAAATTTTGGGATGTTATAACCATGTTGACCGCCAATGTATTTGGGATATCTTGACCAAGAAATCAAGCCGGATATGGATAATTTGATGAACATTCTTGTCGGTTGTAAAAAATGAGTTTAATGTAGGTATTAAAAAAAAAGAGATGTGGGATGAATAAATCTATTGAATAAATGAGTCGTGTGCTAAGGTTGATTTTCCAAGAGAGTGATGAATGGTGACAAGGTTGAAAGAGAGTAACTAATGAATGGATTTAGGTGTCAATCGATATTTCCAATATAATGTAGATCGAGACTTAGATTGAATGGTGAGTAAGGGAATATATGTAGGTTCCTTAAATATTTGGATATATACTAAATAGAGGTCCTCCCGAGCTATATGGGGAGACGTGATCCAAAGCAAGAACCAAAGTACCGAGCTAAAAAATATTCGTTTGAGATCATAGTATCAAACCATTTCAAATGTGGTGAGCATTGAATCAGATCATATCAAAGGAATATATTCCTTAACACTAAGTCAGCCATGTGAGGATAACACCATATATTTTATGCACTGCAAATAGGGGATTCAAATCACCTTGAGTTAAATGGTCAATCTCAGGTATGAATTGCATATTTCATGATATCCTACACTGTGGATTTTGATTCCAATCATCTTTGAGATTATATTCCAAAATTTGATGAAGGGATTCAATAGTTTGATCTTCAAATATTCAAACACCGAGATGCATCCAGATACATCATGTGGTTGTGCTCTACAAAACTGAAAAAACCTTTTTCTATTATTTTTATTCTTCATGTAGATCTAAATATTTTCCTAATAATTTATCCCAAAAATTTAGGAAACATTAGAATATAACAGTGTACACACAACCTAAGAAAAATAGACTAAACAACAAACAAATATAAGCATGAACACATTAAACATAATGGATGAAAATTGTGGAAAGAGTAAACACCATGGAAGAGAAATGATGATGCAAGTGAATGATGGATGTTAGCAGGTTTTGTTGTAAGGTCTCGTGGTATCTCTGCTATTACCATTGAAAAATATGTAAGAAGGGTAGACACTATGAATTCTAGATTTCGTGTGAGGTTTTGGTATCTCATTAGTCTTTAATTTGCACCACTTGACTTCACAACAAATGAATGGGCACAGAGGAATGGAATGGGGTCACAGAGGTTCATGGGATCTACTAACCCATTTCCTTAATCAACTTGACAAATGAAGCATGAGTGGGGTGAGATTCATAGAGGTATCACATGAAACCTACTCTAATACCAAATGTGTGTTTTACCTAATATTTGAAGAAGCGAATACACTCAATAAAGATTCAATTCAAAATACTAATTAACACCATATCTTACATTTATATAAATCTATATATTCTAACTTCTAACACTAATCTAGGATGATTTTTCTAACCACCTAGATTCCCTCCTAACCAATAATCATATCTAAACTATCTCACACTACATTCACTCAAGGTTCCCTAAAATCACGCACTTAAATCCTACGTGAGTGTTATTCACATATAATGATAATATTAAGTTATTTATTAACAACTCAATATTATCTTACATAGTATTATATTCCACACATACAATATACCCATGTTAGGACTAATTCCTAACATTTCTCATTCTTTAAGTGATCATGGCTGATGGAAACTCTTTTTCAGCTCTAGGATGGCCAAATATATTATTGGAAACACAACTTATAAGGCTAATAGATTGATTTATCTAATTTTCTCACTTCTTTCAAACTTATCCTTAGAAATGGAGTCTTTGAACACATTTTCCTCTTCATATTAGGTGCATGCTAACTGATCTAAATTGTTTTCTTATTCTTTCTTTGCAAACAACCTTATTTCCATACTTGGGTCCTCATTTTTCTATTTCTCATGCCCAAAAGAAATTTTAGTAACAAGAGAGTCTTTGTTGAGGAAGATAGATGATGGGGGTGGAATACTTACAAGTTCAATTGGCTCTTCCTCATCATAAAAATATTCTAAGTCTGAAAAAAATTGTTTATTTATTGTCCATGATTGCGTAAAAATCCCTTGGATTTAAATGTCTTTATTGATTTCCTCCTCGGTATAACTATTTCTAAGCTGATTTGAATTGTTTTTTACTTATTCTTATGCAAGAAACTCATGTTCCAAAATTTGTACCTCATTCTTATCCCCATCCTCAAGTAAAAATATGATAACTAAAACTTATTACCCTCATCAACATGAAAATCTAACTAATTATTTTCATTGTCTGATAACCCTTCTTCATCTTTAATCTCAAACTAATCTTCCAAAACATGCTCCTTATTTTGTAACTAAAAGATCTTAATATTTTTGTCTAACCTTTTCTTTCTAGTCATAACTATATAGGATAACTCTATGATGTTGCATGGTGAGTAATCCTTCCTCTCGTAAAATAATTAGAATAATTAATAACCTATAAGAACATAGGACCATCATGGATCTTGCATTAATAACATACAGATTGTTGATCGTAATATTACATGTGCTCTTCAACTTAAAAATCCTCTTCTTTGAGATCAACTATTTCACCCTCTCTTACTGATTTTTAATAAAAACAATAGGTTATTATTCAAACGACATGGCTATTTCTTCAACCATACACTCAAAGTTAGTCTATTTATCAATAAATAATTCATGATTAACCACAATGAAACTTACCTCATCTAATTTTGATGGATTTGGTTGGTTGATAACTTATTGATGAAGAGATTTTTTGGATGATTTTAAACTGTTGCCACAAATTCTTGGAAATTTGAATATTTTCTTCTTTACTTGATTCATCCTCAAACCGGTTTTGTATTTTTATTTTTACAAAAGGGGTTTATAAATTTAAAGGAGGTAATGGTTTAGGATTATGAATGATTTTTCAAAGGTTTACATGATGGAGGAGGTATAAAATTATCTTGTGGGTTAGAAGGGATTGTTTTTACAAATCAACAGCACCCCCTGGATGTTGATCAGATTTCTAGTTTGATCACCCTATGCATCCAGTGTGATTGCACAACATTGAATCCTCTTCCCAAGTGTGGGACTTGCAAAATGGAAGAGGAATCTCCAGATTAGAGGCTGGTTCCTCAACTCCTCTGATCAGCTATTTCACTTGCACAATTACAGAGGTTTAAACTCCTAAATCTACTCTAAATTCCAAGGAGACAGAGATAGAAGTGCAAAAATTGAAACTAACTAAAGATGGTGATGCACCAAAAGGAGTGGTGAATATTTTTGTCATGCAAATAGACACAAAGCAAAGATTGCAGCATAAAACATACACAGGCTGGGAAGATATAATTTAGTATCTAAAATGAAGCAAATAACACAAACAAAGGACTGAAACCCATTCACAAATCTTGCATTATTATTTCCAATGTCAAAAACATTGCATTACAACCTCAGAGAGGTAAAAACTGTTACAGTATTTGAAGAGGTCTGATTCTTTCCTACAATCACTTACTGGAGGTGAAAGAAGAAGATTGCTATGCCAAAAGATGTCCCCCTTAGAAAATGAGCCAAATCTGGCTTTTACATTGCATGGGTCGAGCCCAGGAGACAGAAACATACAAAAACGTGAGAGCCCATTCCTCCTTGACTGCAGATGCATTAAAACAGCATGGGAGACCTTACAAACCCATACCCTATCATTTTGACCAAATTGCAGGAGAATGCGACCCATTCTACGTTAAATTTGGTCGTTGAAATGTCACTTCTGGCCATGAACACGCGTCAGAGCCATTTCTTAACTTTCTCTCTCTAGACTACACCAAAATTCAAGATTGACCCCGAGAATCATGTAGAGAATTTCATAAGCTTTCCAATGATATAAAGAACGTGCAATTTTGAGCTCTGGGTAAAAAGATATGGCGATCTGAAGATTTAGGGCACAAAACAGGCAAAAATGGGTTTTGAAATTTTTTCCCGTGCTCTGCCACCTGGATGACACGTGTCAAGCACTGATTGGATGCATAATTCTCTCTCCTTCCCTTACCCATGGGTTTTCCTTGAAAATTTTGACCTTTTGATGATTTTGGAACATTTTTCACTTTTTTCCTCGCGCCCCCGCCACTTGGGACACGTGGCATGATCTGATTGGAGGACAGGGCGCGGGGTCATCCTTTACCTTTTTAGTTTTTTGCCAAAACTCTTGCCAAATTCTCCAAAGTTTCCCCAAGCTCCACGCTTCCCTACTCTATTGGACACACGTCCTCTTTTTATTGGCTTAGGCTGACCCTTCAAACCTCTCCCTTTGAACTTTTGGACTTTTCCCCTGTGACATGTGGCGTTTCCAGATTCATCCTCGGGCCTGCCGGCTTTTCATGTCCCTCGCATCCTCGCAGCCCGGCTGTCCCAAACTGCCTAGGAAAAAAACTTCTGATCTTCCCGAAATGGGCTTCTCTATCCCTCTTTCGGCCGATGACACGTGGCGTAATCTGATTGGCTCTCTGCTCCTTCTTTATCCGCGTCTTCCGCATCCCTTTGTTCCAACTGTCCCAGTGCAAAAGTTATCCTTTTCGGTCGATCCGGCAGTTCCCATCCTCGAGGCCTAGATGTCCCAACCTTAGCTATGCAACAGTTAGTCAATTTTCTTTTCTCCTTCGGCCGAACCGGCTTTCCGCGTCCCACGCGTCCCAATGTCCCAACTATACCAAGGGCCGCTGGACTAGGACTTAGCCAATTTTCATGATTTTTTCTGGCCCAAGCTTGTTTTTTGCAACTTTTTCACCTTTTCTCAGAACTTGCTCTTTTCAACCTGGATAGGAGAGTTAGAAAAATATGAGGGGACCCTAGAAACTTGATTTTTTGCCCTGAATCAATCTATTTGCCTGGGACATGTATTCTAATGCATGTTATCAAAATTTACCCTGGGGGGTGAATTTTGGATAACAATTTGGCGACTCAGTGGGGTCATCTGCCTACTAGATAGAAGATACCAGTTGCCTGAAGTAGTCCATTGGGCATGGAGTCATCAAATATTCTGTCTAGAACCCTAACTGACTCAGTATGTGTAAGGAGGAAGATGGAATATCACCTGATGGGAGCAAGGGCTGCAAAACATCTCCATGTACAACAAGTTGTGCCAAAGCACTTAGGGAAAACAAAACTAACCTACAGCAAAACAATGTGCACAAGCACTTGGAAGAATGAAAATGTAATCTAATATTTACAAGGTAGTGAACTTCCCTCTAGAAGCAATGCTTGAGATGGATTCCATTTACTGGAATTTGCAGTTCTTCACCATCCAATGAGGCCAATTGGAAAGCATTGTTGTTCTTACACTTCGTGACTAGGTATGGGCCACTCCAAATGGAATCAAATTTTGAATGCCTTCCCGGTTTTGCTCTATCCACATCCCATTTCAACACTAGATCTCTAACTTGAAAAGATCTATCCTTGGCCTTCTTATCAAAGGTCTTCTTGATCAAAGCTTGATCCTTCTCCATTGCTTGGGATGCCTGATTTCTGATCTCTTGCAGCTCCATCAACTCTGCATACCTCACCTCCATGGGCTCAAATTCTAGCAACTCCAGCTACTTCATGAGTTCCAATGTTGGCAACTCCAGCGACATGGGCAAGATTTCCTCTCTTCCATAGACAAGTTTGAATGGAGAGTTACCTGTGGATCTTTTGGGAGTTATCCTATCAACCCACAAGGCTGATTTCAGTTTGGTATGCCAAGACCTTTGATTCTCGTCGAGAGTCCTCCTAATGATCCTCAACAAGTTCTTGTTTGTAGACTCGGCTTGGCCATTACCTTGAGGGTAATAGTTTGATGAAGTGCTTAGGTAAATACCATTCTTGACATCCCACTCAGTCACCTTGGATCCAATGAATGTCAATGCATTATCAGATACTATCGTAGTAGGTACACCAAATCTGGTTGTTATCCCCTCATAAAAGTCTAAGATGCTAGACTCATTTGCCTCTTTGAGTGCTCTTTTTCATCCATTTGGTGAAGTAGTCATGGGTCAAAATCCATTTGTGCCCTTGGCTTGAATTGGGATTAATGACTCCAATGAAGTCCAAACCCCATTACATGAATGGCTGGTCAACTGAGATTGGATGTAATGGAAGGGCAACAAGTCTCTCTTTTCCTATGAAGAATGCACAATTCTTAAACCTCTTGATCCATACATAGCAATCACTAAAGATTTTAGGCCAATAATAACTAGCCTTCATGATTTTTAGAGCTGTCACCCTTGGTGTAAAATGACCACCGATTGGTGCTCCATGGAACTCTTCCAACACCCTTTGAATCTGATTTGTGCTAATGCATCTCAATAGCACTCTGTTCACATCTTTCTTGAACAAAACTCCATCAACAATGGCATACGGAACAGCCTGCAATCTGAAGTGTCTCCTTTGGGTCTTGTTCATCTCTGGAGGGCATAGGAATTTGCCTAAGAAGTGTATAATACTTTGGGTCTAGCAAGGAGTGGGGGCAGCTTTGTCTTCTTCTTGATTTCCACTTGGCTCATGGCTGTCCCGGGGTGTCAAACAACCTCTTCTTCATTGCATACTTCTTTTTGCTTCCCCAAAACCAGTTGCTCACACAATCCTTTCCCTCTTACCAGCTTGGTGATCTTGATCTCAATGTCATACTCCATGACATGGGTGATCCAACCTACCCTTTTCTCATTCAAATCCTTGTTGAGGAGGAAGTCCTTAACCCCAACATGTGAGACCAGCAACTGGACCTTGTTGTTTGAGACTAAATGCTTGAATTTCTTCAAGCTTCTGATTACTGCAAGCACATGCTTCTCAATAAAAGAGTACCTCACCTCATAGTCATCTAGGCTCTGGCTGAAGAAGGCAATTGGCTACTCATCATTATCCTTGTTCTGCTGTACCAAAATGGCAGAAATAGTGTCATTACCTCCAAATGCATAGAGGATGAAATCCTTGGAGAATTCTGGGTTGATGAGAGTTGGTGCTTGAGAGATAGCTTCTTTGATTGCTTCAAGACTCTCCTTACCTTCTATTGTCCACTTGAAAGCCATGCTCTTCTTTAACATTTTGGTGATGGGCTTGACAAGGGCTGCAAAATCTGGGACAAACCTCTGAACAAATTTTATCCTTCCCAAGAAACTCTGAAGGGATTTCTTGTGGCTTGGCAATGGTAGTGCTCTTATGGCTTCGACCCTCTCTGGATCAATTGCTAATCCTTCCTTGGAGACAATATGGCCAAGGAGCTTTCCTTCATGTGTAAGAAAGATGCACTTCTTAGGATTCAAAGACACTCCAAATCTCCTACACCTCATGAAGACTTGCCTCAAATGAGAGAGGTGGTCTGCTGCATTTTGGAAAAATAGTGATATCATCAAGGTAGATCAGCACCACGTTGTTAATTAAACCTTTGAATGCCATGTCCATTTCCCTTTGGAAGGTAGCACCAGTGTTGGATAGCCCAAATGGCATTTTCCTGTATGCAAAAGTTCCCCATTTGGTTGTGAAGGTTGTCTTGAACTGGTCCTCTTCCTTCACCATAATCTGATTGTAGCCTGAGTAGCCATCAAGTAGTGAGAACCTTTCTAAACCAGCTACAACCTACAAGATTTGTTCCATGGAAGGGAGTGGGTAATGGTCCTTGAGAGAGGCTCTATTCAGGTCTCTGAAGTCAACACACAGTCTAATCTCTCCACTCTTCTTTCTGACTGGAACTAAGTTGGAAACCCAACTAGAATGCTTGATTGGGAATATGATCCTTGACTCAACCACTTGTCTAATTCTTTCCTCATGAGAGGCTCCATGTGTGGATTGATGGTCTTTTTTCTTTGTGACAGGCTTAGTACTTGATTCAATTCAATGGTATGTTGAGCTAAATTGGGATTGAAAACTTTCAAGTCTTCATAGCTCCAATAAAATACATAAGGGAACTCTTGGCACAGCTGTATGAACTCATACCTTTCTTGTTCAGTTATCATCCTTCCAATCTGCAATGGTTTGTTGTCTTCTACCAAGATGGATACTGAATCCTCTCTCTTGACCTGAATGTTTGCTTTCTCCTTTCTAAGCTGATCATTGGGGTTAAAAAAGGACTCCAAAGTGATAAGTCCTTTGGGCAGCTTATTAGTTCTCACTTGTACCACTTGGTCACCATACTTGCTATTCCAATTTTTCTTGATTATTGGTGAGAACTCACTTCTTCTTAAGAAATGGATGATTTTCTCGTCGTTTTCAAACACTTGCCAACTAAAATTATTATCCGGCATTTGAAGGCCTCATAATCACATGGATGTTTGGTTATACCTTGTCTTGTTGAATTCTTTCCACAATGTCAAAAGTTGCCCCTATTTCTGCCGCAAGCCTGTGCACTTGATTCTCCTTCCTAAGAATGGATTTGATGCCAAACCCTTCAAAATCTTCCATGAGGTCCCACACCCTGTTCTTGTAGCACTGAGAAGATCATTCTTGGCAAGCATGTTGTCCCTTGACCTGATTTACAATCAATTCACTGTCACCAAATACTTGCAAGTTCTTTATTTTCTTCTTGATTGCCCAATACATCCCTTGCACCAAGGATTCATATTCGGCAGTGTTATTGGAGCATGCAAACTGAAATCTAAAAGCTAAATAGTAATTTATTCCTTGAGGTGAAACAAGCATAGCTCCACCTCCTGCACCTTGTCTACTCCTTGATCCATCAAAAAATAGCTGCCATACCTCATTGTCATCTTTGTGGTCTTGCTTGGTGATGCTAGGAATAGGCTGATTTTCTTCGTGTATGCAATAGACCCCTAGCTCGATTCTTTCACTTCTTGATAAGGATCAAATGCATGTACTTTGTTTGCCCATTCATCAAGAGTTAGATCCGGGATGCTTCCAACCTTAGTGTCAGCTTCATCAGTGCTTGGGTGATCTTCTTGATCAAATGTTGAGCAATTGGCATTAATCTGACTTGGAGTGTAAGGCTTAATGTGAAAGTTTGCAATAGGTTCAGACCTGATTGTGGCTTTGGTCCCATACCTCGTTCAATAGCATGTGTGACCAATCGGTAGACAAATATCCCCAATCTTGGTCGAAGTCCCTTGACAAGCATAGGGCAAAGAGTGGTGGAAGGTCTATGATGATACATTTTGTAAAACAACAACATTTGGACATGCATGCAAGGTAAGACTCAGGTTTCTAATCACTCCAACAGTTGCTACTGCTGTCCCATCTAGCTGCACTACCCCTTTGGATGTTGTTTCATACTGGAGCCCTAGCTGATCAGCTATTTGTTTAGGCATTACTGAGCTACTTGCCCCGGAGTCTATCATGTAATTGTGCACTAGCTGATTTCCAATGATCAATGAAACATAGAAAGGAGGGGGCTTCAACATTTTACCTTGTTGTCCTCCATGATTTCCCTTAGGTTGGGCAGCATTTGTAAGCACTTTGTCTTGCATCTGAACTTGTTGATTAGAAGTTGGCTAGTCCTTCATGGCAGCTTGCAGCAGATCTCTTTTCCACGGGATGGATAGGGATTCCCACATTGATATATTGACGTTTGTCTTCTTCATCTGATCAATGATACTGAACGGTGATGAAGGATCTCTTTTTTGTCCCTTGGTTTACACATTCACTCCTTGCATGTGGGCAGCAATAACTGGTATTTGAGTTGGTCTAGGAGCTGTCCTTGGCTGCCCTTGTGCATTTTAAATTGGACTTTGCTTGCCAACCACTTGTGGAACCATAGAAGGCTATGGATTGGTTGGGGCTAATGGCAGTTCTTCACCCAAATTCCTCATTTTTGACCTTGTGTTGGCTGTAACACCTTGAGAAACTGCCTGGTTCATGCCACAAAAATCCTCTGCTTGCCAATTTACCAATGTGGTGTCATTTGGGGTAGATTGCTGTTGGAATGTTTCTTGACTGCCCTCACCCTCCACACCAGCATTGTCACCATTAGTGCTTGATTCAAAGCACCATTGAAGCACATGGATTGGTTATGAGGTTCATTGCATGGAAAAAAACCCATCATACTCTTGAGCAACGTTGTTTTGTCTTGCTGGCACCAATGCCTTAGAGGAAGATATGGCATTTAGATTATAGGTCTCGAAATGATCTATTGGCGGAGGCCTTGTTTGATTTATATTTACAACTGGATTGGGAGGCCTTTGTGCTTTGTAAGGCTGCCTATTAGGCTGAACTTGGGGTTGATAAGAAGGTCTAAAGCCTTGGGCCTGCTGCCTTTTGAGAGTAACCAGCTCATTACCTAGGTTTTGCAATTGTTTCATGACTTCTTGAAGTTCATTTGGGGCACTTGGAGATGAAGTGGAAGCTTCATTTGAACTCTTATATCTAGGAGTGGGAGAAGGAGCCATACTAGGTGCTTGATTGGTGTTTGGACTTTCTAAACTTGGAAATAGTGGCATGGGAGGTCTAGGGGCAAGTTTGCCAGCTTGGATCAAACAATTTTCAGCCCTAATGGCAATGCTATAAGCCATAGGGATAGTTATGCCTCCCATGGACTGAATTAACATAGAAATATTAGAATTTAAAGTTTTAAGATAATAGAGAAAAGCACCTTCTCATTGTTGGCCCGACCGCCACTTAAATTCTCTCCCAAGTCCTTTGAAATCTGAAGTTGAAATCGGTCAGCTGCTCATTGGGAGATCTCTTGATAGTTGTCAGCTGCTCCAAAAGAGACAAGTTGTCTCCCTTCTCTCCAAATTTCTCATGAAGTGCTATACACAGTTGATTCCAGTTTGTGATAGAACCAGCTCCAAGGCTCGTAAACCATTGTAACACTTTACCCTTGAATGAAGATGCCAGTAACTTGATAGCCACTTGCATCTCATTGATTTCATGGATTGCACAAAGGTTAGCAATGTCTTTAACATGATCACATGGAGTAGTCTGATTTTCTCCAGTGAAGTAAGGAATGTTCTTCAAGGCTGCAATGGGAATTGGATGTTGTGCATTGAGGGCAAGTGGGATGCTACCTGTGAAGTTAACGTAGGGGTTGTTTTGTGCCATTCTAATTGGCCTTAAAACCCTTGTTGGTGAATGAAAGGCCTACCAGTGGAGGAGTTGAGAGAGTTACGCTTGGTGGAGATGGAGACCTTTGAATCCTTCTTTCTCTTTGCCTTCTTCTTAGAGATAATTGCAGGTTTTCAAACAACACTTCTTCTTCTCCAACTCTTGACCTTGTGGTGATTCTTCTCATGAGTTTTCAGGCTGAACCGCTAAAACCAGCTGATTCTTCCCCTTGGAGTCGCGGATATTCAAATAATAGCTCTTTTCGGAAGAAAATTACAGCAGATGCACATCAACTTTATCGTAATAAAAATGAGACCTCTAGCGTCCCACCGGGCATGCCAAAACTATTGTTGCAAATCAGCAGCACCCCCTGGATGTTGATCAGATTTCTAGTTTGATCACCCTATGCATCCAGTGTGATTGCACAACATTGAATCCTCTTCCCAAGTGTGGGACTTGCAAAAATGGAAGAGGAATCTCTAGATTAGAGGCTGGTTCCTCAACTCCTCTGATCAGCTATTTCACTTGCACAATTGCAGAGGTTTAAACTCCTAAATCTACTCTAAATTCCAAGGAGACAGAGATAGAAGTGCCAAAAGTGAAACTAACTAAAGATGGTGATGCACCAAAAGGAGCGGTGAATATTTTTGTCATGCAAATAGACACAAACCAAAGATTGCAGCATAAAACATACACAGGCTGAGAAGATATAATTTAGGATCTGAAATGAAGCAAATAACACAAACAAAGGACTGAAACCCATTCACAAAGCTTGCATTATTATTTCCAATGTCAAAAACACTACATTACAACCTCAGAGAGGTAAAAACTGTTATAGTCTTTGAAGAGGTTTGATTCTTGCCTACAATCACTTACTTGAGGTGAAAGAAGAAGATTGCTATGCCAAAAGATGTTCCCCCTTAGAAAATGAGCCAAATCTGGCTTTTACATGGCATGGGTCGAGCCCAGGAGACAGAAACATACAAAAACGTGAGAGCCCATTCCTCCTTGATTGCAGATGCATTAAAATGGCATGGGAGACCTTACAAACCCATACCCTGTCATTTTTGACCGAATTACAGGAGAATGCGACCCATTCTGCGTTAAATTTGGTCGCTGAAATGTCACTTCTGGCCATGAACACGTGTCAGATCTGTTTCTTAACTTTCTCTCTCAAACTACACCAAAATTCAAGATTGACCTCGGAATCATGTAGATAATTTCATAAGCTTTCCAATGATATAAAGAACGTGCAAATCCGAGCTCTGGATCGAAAGATATGGTGATCTGAAGATTTAGGGCACAAAACAGGCAAAAATGGGTTTTGAAATCTTTTCCCGCGCTCTGCCACCTAGATGACATGTGTCAAGCGCTGATTGGATGCGTAATTCTCTCTCCTTTCCTTATCCGCGGGTTTTCCTTGAAAATTTTGACCTTTTGATGACTTTGGAACATTTTTCGATTTTTCTGCGCCCCGCCACTTGGGACATGTGGCATGATCTGATTAGAGGACAGGGCGCGGGGTCATCCTTTACCTTTTTAGTTTTTGCCAAAACTCTTGCCAAATTCTCCAAAGTTTCCCCGAGCTCTATGCTTCCCTGCTCTATTGGACATGCATCCTCTTTTTATTGGCTCAGGGCTGACCCTTCAAACCTCTCCCTTTGAACTTTTGGACTTTTCCCCTGTGACATGTGGCGTTTCCTGATTCGTCCTCGGGCTCTGGATTTTCACGTCCCTCGCATCCTCGTGGCTTAGCTGTCCCAAACTTCACCGGACAAAACTTTTGATCCACCCGAAATGGGCTTCTCTGTCCCTCTTTGGCCGATGACACGTGGCGTAATCTGATTGGCTCTCGGCTCCTTCGGCTATCCGCGTCTTCCGCGTCCCTTTGTTCCAACTGTCCCAGTGTGAAAGTTCTCCTTTTCACCAATCCGGGTGGTTCGCATCCTCACATGCTCGGATGTCCCAACCTTAGTCAGGCAACAGCTTAGTCGATTTTCTTTTCTCCTTCAGCCAAACCGGCTTTCCACGTCCCATGCGTCCCAATGTCCCAACTGTACCAAGGGCCGCTGGACTAGGACTTATCCAATTTTCATGATTTTTTCTAGCACAAGCTTGTTTTTGTGCAACTTTTTCACCTTTTCTCAGAACTTTCTCTTTTCAACCTGGATAGGAGAGTTAGAAAAATATGAGGGGACCTTAGAAACTTGATTTTTCGCCTAAATCAATCTATTTTCCTGGGACATGTATTCGATGCATGTTATCAAAATTTACCTGGGGGTGAATTTTGGATAACAGGATGAAAAGGGAAGCTTTACAAAATCTAGGGACTTGAAACTTTGGTTGAGATTGTGTAGGTTGAAAAGTAGGAATGTGATAATTGCATGATGGTAGTGATAGATTACCTCGGTGATAAGGATTCTTAAAATTAAATGTATTAACTTCGTTTCTTAAATCAACTATATAATTTGATTCCAAGTTTCAGTCATTACCTCTAGCTTCTGTTGAGGACTATACTAGTTGGGTACATGATCAACCCATAGATAAGGTCGTCTATAACCAAGCTATTTAGATACCATGATTTGAAATTTCTCCTTCAATGCTTGCATGAGTTTCTCCATATTACATATCCACCTTTGAAACTTATCAGTAGACATGAAGTTTTATTTATTATCTGTATATCTCTATTCCTGAAAAACACCAAGGTTTTTGGGATAACCATATGAATTAGTGTGGTTTGGATCATGGGAATATTAATTGTGATAGGGCTTATAAAACTAATTTGGAGGAGGATTTTGGGTGAAAGGAGGTGGAAGGGAATAATAATTCTATTGAACCGAGAATTAAAATGTGGAAAAGAAGCCATGATTTCACAACCTCATAAATGGATGAAGGATAGAGGAAATGGTTTAAAATTGAGAAAATGGGTCTTATTTAGATTAGTGGAGTCACAAGATCATGAATATATGTGTTGAAACCTTTTGAATATGATCTACTTATAAATTTTGGCATGAAATATACAAAAATATACTACCAAGATGTGATTTGAACTTATAGAGCCTCTAGATGCTAGATGAATGTGTTTGAAACTCATTTTTGTCCCACTAGGAATGCCATAAACTTTTGTGTCGGTTAGAGGAATCAAGGTGACTAAAATGTTTGCAATGGAAAACTTGAAAAATAAATAAAAAATTAAACAAAGTGTCCCAATGGGAGTGCCAAAAATGGTTTTCATGGAGGAATGCACCCTTTGGGCAGTGGTGTGATGTCTCCCATTCTAACTAACCAAATTGAAAAATTCTAGGTGGGGTGACCTATATGTTGGATTGAATCTCAACAGAGGGTTAGTTCCCCTAGTGTAACACCTAAGACTAATTATACTCCTAAGACTACTCTACTTTACTGAATTAACAAGGAAAAGGGAGAAGGAATTAAGGGAAAAACTGAAAAGGTGGCGACACACTAGAAATTTTGAGGATATTATACTTGTTTGAACCACACAGATGGATCAAAGGAACTAGCACACCTTGCACAACTCAAAAATTGACAAACTAATGCATAAGTGTTTCAAAGAAAGGTTTGGAAGTTATAATAACATAGAGAAGGGGTAAAAATAGCTTTGGAAGGACAATTTGGTAGACTCCACAATTGAATCCTACAAAACTTTAGTCAAACACAAGATATGACCTGCAAATTAACATGTTATTACAATATGGCATGGAATTTAGATTGCAAAATCAGGGATAAACAATATCACAAGATCAAAATTAGTTTAAAAAACAAAATTTCACAAATTATAGGTAGTGAAAAGGAAAAACTAACTCCTTTATTGATTGAAGAGGTGAAACAATTAAAAAAACTAGTAAGGTTAAACCACAACCAACCGGATATCTCTCTTGACCCTGGTCTTTCACTCATAACTCTAAATTACTCCAAAATTATGAGAAAAGGTACAAGGATTCTTGTTACAATGAATTCCATGGATTTTTATAGAGAATTGAGAGATAGAAGGAGAGGAAAATAGACCAGTGAATTTTAAAGCTCATATTTAGAGAAGTATGTGTTCTTTTCATATGGATATTGCTCTTATACTCAATAATAGATGACCAATCATACTCAAAATAAAAAAATCCATGCCTGAATAGCAAAACATGTGAAAACATGAAAGTAAACACTCTTGATTTTCTCGAATAGATTATCATGCTAAAAGTAGGAGAACCATGCTCAAAAAGTGATTGTGCATGCATATAAAAATATTGGTTCCCTCTTGTATGCTCCAACTGATTTTAATGGTTTGTGCATTATAAAAAATAGAATTATGTTTCATGATTAACCCCTTGTTACATCTACACGATCTAAATTTACAATCTTCTTGCATGATCCTTCCAATTTTATCCTCCTACATGATCCAAATAGTAACTTGGGCAAATAAAACAACTAAAAATAGATTATTTGAACGTTTCATGGGTTGTTTTTTGGGTCAATCGGTGAATCGGGAATATGTAGAATGAGGGAATAGTCCCCTTTGTTCCTCAAAACTTTTTTAACCAATTTGTTTGTGGAGTTATTTAATCGACCAATGTGGGTCTGTGGGCAACCAACAAAACATGGGAACAATTCTTAGGGTGTATTTTGACCCCGAATTAACCAAAACACTACTTGAATTTTCCATGTTCCCAAGTTATTTATTCAGCTATATCGGTTATGTGAGGAACTCAGGGAACCTAGGAACTATTTTAAGTGTTCCACCAATGGCCGATTTATCTAATTTGATTTGGTATTGAGTTTGGGTGAAGCTATAGAGTAAAGAACTCAATGTACGTAGGAGGATTTCTTACTATTACAAAGAACATTGATTCTATGATTTTCCTCTGCAAAGTGGGCCATGTGGACATGAAGGTAATATGAGGAGTGTAATCACTTTTCCCTACTCCCTTTCTACCCCAATCACACCGACCTATCACCCAACACTATCTCGGGAACTCACCCGAGGTGTGCTCGGGTGTCGAGCCCCTCTTTTATGTGAGCCTTATAAGAATGCTTTGCCATTAATGGAGGAATGGTTGTAGAACCAGAAACACATGCATTTAATCTAATACAAAGGTAGAGGAACTATCTCTAAGCACAAATGCACCATGATGTAAATGTAAACATTACAACAACATAATAGAATTAAATCTGAACCATGAACAACAAGAAGAACACACTAGGGTTTAGCCCATAAACATAGATATCTAGAACAAAGCATCATATATTGATTATAATCATTTACAGTAGCCATATTACATCAAATAGGGTCATATCAGACCAAATACATCAAGGAATGACAATCTAACCCTACAAAACGACTTTACATAGAGATCCCTAGCTATTTTCTTTCATCACAACTTATTTTTAAGACACAGAGCGCATTCATGTTGAACATCATCCCTTCGTAGCCTCTCTTCTAACATCAACCTCTCTTTCTTTCCATCCAAATTCATCCTTACATACAAACGAGGGGTCTCCTATACCATCGTAACCTTATCCATGATTAGGCCACATGTCAGGTGGAAATGTGCTTCTCCATACTCAAGTGCTTATGCTAGCTTGCAAAAACCTCCACTAACTATAATGATCCTCCTCTGGAATATTCCTTTCGTGGAATATTATTTCCTTGAGCTCCAAGACTCTAGGCTAGAACCTTATCCACTCATCACACCTACTTGACCCTTCACATGTTTTCCATGTGATACTATATCTGATGAAATGACTAAGTCCTCGAACCCTATCCTTCTTCCGTGTGCCAACCTTTTCTCCTACATGTCATTCCTTGAGCACCTTTTCCTTTACTTTCCTTGCGCATGCGCTCTTCCTCTACCCCGAGGACTTAGTCATTTTTTAGGACCCAACATTACCCCACACTAAACTTGTTTCCATCCTTGAAACAATCTGATCTTCTACAAAGAATAAAGAATGGAAATAAGGAACAGTTTGCATCCGGCTTACGCCAATGAATAAAATAATTTCATCACTTCGAAGGAGGATTGGGAAGTCTTTATTCAATACGGCTTCAATCTTACTCCAAGTGTCTACCTCAACTCGTGTTTTCTGAAATAAATATCCTATTAATGTGTTTACCTCATCAATTGATGACTCCTCACCCTTAGCATTAAGTGTATCAACAATATGATCCATCTACTTGCTAAGGTCACTTAGCACATCCATCCTTTGATTAACCTAGGGATATTATTCCTTCACTTTTTTTTTAATCGAGACCCTTAGGCCTTCGATTGCCTCGAATTATTCTTGACCTATGTTATTATCTTTTCTGTTTCACCCTATTACCCTTGTTATTCTCTTGAAACTTTTTCAGGTCTGCCTCATGGGTGGAAACCAATATGCTTGCCACCACCGTCCCTGTCTCCATAGATGTCATAGACAAATTCAGCCATGTGCAGTGTAGTTTTAAGTGAGGCAATTAGCTCGGAGCATCGAGTTATGGTTCCTTCAATATTTGATTTCTCCTCAACCCTCAGTCACACCAGAACTTCCTCTTCTAACTCTAATGCAAGTAGTGGCTTCTCCATCGTAATCAAGTGCATCAAGTCCTCGAGGAAGAGAAAGGATGACTCATACTTTTGTGTAGGAGGGGCTAAATCCGGGCACGCTAAAATAATGGAGTATGAGATAGTATTCACTTTCTTGTATGCCTCATGCATTTTTTCCTTCTGCTCCCTAACCTCAAGCTTCAACTATGAAATTATCAACTCTTTCTACTTGATCTCCCTATCTCTCTCAATTATCTCCTTATTATTTTCCTCAAGTTCTTCCTCCAAGGATTTGATCTTTTTATTCATACCGAATAGCCTTTCCTCTATTTCCATAGATATCTTGTTGATTGCATCACATATCTACTCATCGCTTATTCACCGAGCATCCACAATAGGATTCACCTCATTGGGGTTTCATGTCTCTATCAATGCATCTGCATTAATCTCAAATTCAGGATCATCAACATGGGACTCGAAGTTCCATGAAAACATCTTCCTTGTGCACGTGTACACACTACCTCTATCAAATGAGGACCAACAAAATAGTTGGTCTATGGGCACCAAGCTCTAGAAATGCACGTATAGGACCTTATTTGGATCACTAACATAATTCATTAAGTTTCCTTGCGCCGATTTCACGCCTCTGTACACCGGTGCATGCCATCTGTCAGAAGCGATTGCTAAGCTGGGATCTTCACCCATGCACAATCCTTTCCTTCTTCCATTGTTTCATTCAATACTTATTCAGTGTTGTGTTCCACCTCATACTCCACCAAGTTCTATATGATGCTTACCACTTCCCTTTCCATGGTTTCCTCCAGCTGTCCTCCGAAAAGGTGCAGGGTCTTCTATGCATTCGTTCCTACTTCTTCTTCACTTCCACCCACATTATAAGAACCCTCCTCATAATCATTTTTCTCTTCATCAGATTCATGTATATCATGCACATGGAGATCCCCACCTCCCTCACGCTCCTCATTCTCCTCCTCGGACTTGTCACCCTTCATGATTTCCATCTCCTCAGAGTATGAACTATGTGCCATCTTCTACTTCTTCTTCACTAGTGAGTCCTCTATCACATGGGATCCTTCCTTCTCTGAAAACTTATCCTTCATGGGGAATTTCTTCCTTCGGGTGTAAGTACTTGGACCCATGCTTGAATTCTATGTCACGGTGAGTCCGAACTATACGTGCGCTTGACGCCATGCTTGTTGTAGTTTCTTCTCTTTCTCTCTTCATTCCTTTCTTCATGGTAGGGTCCTCTGGGATGGATACATCATCCTCAACATATGCACCCTTCTTGAATTTGGGCCTTAGGTGTATATACACCCTCACTTTGTCATTTTTCCTGTAATAGGGATTGACACAGGATTTACCATATGTACATCATGGGAGACATACTTCTCCACATATGCATGTTTCTTAGGGTATACCAATTTTTTTCGTAGTGTGTGGTACTCCTGATCCACCTCACTTAGATAAAATCTATTTTTCTTTGGCTCCTTGAACTCGTTAATGGCGTTGTGAAAATATGGTGCTATGAAGGAAAATGGTAACTTACACCATGGGATTTTTATGCCATCTGTCAAAGTGAATCTACCTATGTAAAAGTGTTGGTATACTGCAAACTCAACCTCATCATGCACCAAGGTGGTAGTTTTAAGGGATTCTTCATTCCACCAAACACATTGCGTATTCACCTATACCATTTCCCCATGTGCACCTTATGTGTAGTAGTCATTGTATCACATGTGTATGCCTCAAACCTTTTTACGGGGAAGGGTCTTCATCAAGGTACTCCAAGACATAGCTCTATGGCCCATCGGGCACTCCGATCTCTGAAAAAACAATAGTAAGAGGGAATTTACCATACATAATATTATCCCCATTGCATGTTGCATCTATGACATCCTTTGCAATGAAGGACGAGAGGTTGTAGATCATTCCCTTTGAAATCTTCTTGTAAATATTCAACCATCTCTTGTTCACTTGCATCCAAAGCACTCTTGTCCATTAAACTTAGTCAATAGGTGCACAACCATCTTCATGACTGGTTTGGTGATATTTCTAATATCAAAGTAGTGGAAACACTCATTATACTCATATTTTGTGGTTGTCTCCTTGACTACATCCTTGTTGCCCAAGTCATCATCCAACAACTCTCCTGTGCAGATAAGTCCAGTGTATTTGGAGATCAACTGAGTAGTTAAGCACATTCTTCTTCCTACAAGGTAAAAATAGTCTTTATACATGTGTGACATCAACCACTTTGGTATTACTGTCGAGTTTACTGAAATATGATAACTCATAGAGTTGCAAAATCCCAGCCTTCTCCAATGTGGTCTTCACAGAATCATCATAAACAAGTTTGTCATCCTATGTCCTTTCTCCCGTAGGGCGTACTAGTTCCAACACCATTTCTTTTGTATGGTGCTCATCCTATGGTTATAATCACTTATAGCCATATTTCATACGTGAGACACCTAATCCATCCCCAATAGCACACCATGGGGTAATGCATCTCCATGTACCATTCCTCATTAAAACTAGTTAATGCAACTAGTTTTCCCTTGCCCTTTCCTTTTCCCTTCTTTGGTGAAGTGTTCGATCCCTTCCTTGGTGCCATTTATCTCATCAATTCTTTGTAAGTTCCTCCTTGCATCTTTCATCAAATATGCTCAACCCCTTGTCTTCACTCCTTGAAATTTCTTCAAAACCCATGCCCTAGCTCTATAAACCCTAACTTGGGAAACTATCCTTCCACAAGACAATGTAAATACTCGTGGGAATCCACCAAAACCTCCTCCACTCATGCCTATGTACTTTTTTCCACTCTGGTTCACAAATTTGTTGAATTTTCCGCTTCACACGTAACTCTCCATAAATTATTTCTCAAGGATGCCCTAGTTTGCAAAAGCTCTTTCAACAAACAAATGCAAGGTAAAAGGAAATAACTTACCCCAACCTTATATTTATAGCTTTTTTCTTTTCCCACACAAACTCCCATGCCACCTACCATCGTCTGAACCACATTAAAGTCAAATTTTCCAACGCCATCCTCCCATGTGTTTTTTCTAGCATTTCTCCTTCACGTGCAAACTCGCATGAAACTCCGGCAACCTTCGGAGCACATATATTCTTTTACCGTAGAATTAACTTGTGTGCACTCCCCATGCCAAGTATATCTACCTCAACGTCTTTTACCAAGTTATTACCATCACCTACCTTATGTTGCTCTACGCTTTTATCCCTGTATGTGGTTTTTATAAAGATTTTTGACACCAATCTCCACCCATAATCACTTCTACCACGTACGCTACTCTAAAACCATGCACTTTTTATTTTATCACTTTGGGACGCTAATCCACATCAATCCCAACACTTTCTTCTTACTTCACTCTTCATTGATACTCTCATTTACACTCTCCACCCCACACTAAATAGATGTGTGGTTCTCTGCACATGAAAAACCCTTTAGATAGTAATTGGCTACCAGTGCACAAGTGTGCCCATAAACAACCAAATAGAAAGACAAAGAAAAACAACATTGAAATGAAACACATATAAAGGAAAAATTCATTAAGGGAAATCCTAAGCTAAATGACAATATTGCCTTATTTACTAAAACACAGAAGACTTATTTATGGTAGGGCCTAAGCAAACTCCCGTTGAGATAACCAGGAAAATTGTTCCATCCAAAGACTTATAACTTGCAAGCACCTGAATCAAGTATATGATATATCATATATGGTCCCAACCAATGCACTTTAAGTTTTCCAGGATGACACATAAATTTTGAATCATATAGCAGAACCATCTTCCAAACCTCAAACTTCTTGTTTTTAATATGACGATCATGCCATGCCTTATGTTTTGATTTTTTTATCTTCTGACTCCATCAAGCAATGGCTCACCTCTCATCCAACTCCATAATTTTATCAATGCACTTCTATAATGCTTGTTCATCTACCAATTCTCTTGTGTGCGTAATACATAGGGATGGTAACATGAATTCCACAGAAGAACTTCTTCTATACCAAATACCAATTGAAAAGGAGTGGCCTTGTTCAATCTCTTATAAGTTGTGTGATATGCCCATAGTACTACAGAGACTTTATCATCCCAGTCCCTTCTTCCAACATCACAAATCTTAGTCAACATGTGGCTTAAAATCTTGTTAAAGGCCTCAACAGTTCCATTAGCCTGAGGATGATAGGGTGTAGTTTTGTGATGTGCCACCATAAAATCTATTAATAAGATTCTAATTGTCTCATTCAAAAAATGAGTACCCCTATCACTAGTTAAACTCAACAGAATCCATACCTTTTGATTGTATTCTCCCATAAGAACCTAGGTGTTGTAGCCGCAGTGCAATCCTTCATAGGTTCCACTTCTTCCTACCTTGTAATATAGTTTGTACAAGTAATAATATAATGTAAACCTATCCTACGTGTTTTTGGATAAATAGGTCCCAAAAATTAAATTTCCCTTTTTCAAATGACTATGTGCTAGCAATAGGGCTTAATGGCATTTCATCTCACTTCCCTGGCTTACCAAGGCACTATAAATGATCCTAGACCTTGTAATACTCTATACAATCCTTATAAACCATCTCCCATTAAAGGCTTGTTGATAGAATCTTCCGCATGGTAGCATTCCCCGCATAGTGACCACCTGTGCAATGACACTTTGTGAGATTCCTCCATGATTACAGATGCTCATGCTCTAGAAAAATCAGCGCAAAACCTCATCTCGGACTAGCTTGTATAGGTCCTTGTTAATAAACATATAAGGCGCAACACATATAGCCAATTGCTTCTTCTCCAAATCCTTCATTCCTCTCGTGCCGACTTGATCACAAGAAATGGAAATATCCTCTAAATCGGAGGGTGTGCACTACAATATGAATAATTATGCATCTAACATTATGTCCTCAATGCTCTACGCGTCCTCACTGAGTTAATTCGTGATAGATACTCATGTCCCAAATTGCTCTTTCCATGTTTCAAAATGACTGAAAAGTCAAATTTTTGAAATAACAAGATCCAATGGCATATGCATCCTTGCAAAAATGTTTTTTTACCAATTACTTTAATTCCATGTAGCACGTGTAGAAAATAAAAGGTGTTGTTGGAAAATACTTTAAAATTTTTTAGCGCGTAGATCATCGAAAATGCCTCGCACTCCGTGGTATTATAATTTTGTTCTACTGGAGTTAACTTCCTACTAGTAAAACACAAGGGATGGTAAAAATTCCCTCTCGAGGTTGTGCTTACACTGCTCCCATGGCCATACCCGATGCATCAACATCTATGTGAAATAGATTTTCCCAAGAGGAAAGTGCAAAATGGGCGCAGAGTGAGTTTCTCCTTCAAGTGTCAAAAACCACCTACCGTGCCTCTCCCCAATGAAATTTACTTTTATGTTTCAACAACTCCTCTAATGGAGCAGAAATCCTCTCATAGACTTTGATAAATTTCTTGTAATATCCTATGTTCCTAAGAATCCATGTACCATGCTTTGACTAGTAGGATCCTCCAACATTGAGATAACGAAAAATTTGGTAGGTTCTACTAATAAGCATTCCTTGCATATAATGTGACCTAATAATGTGCCAAATGGGGTAGAAAACACACATTTCTTAATGTTTAGGGAGATACGTAACTTCTACATCTCTCAAACATCAACCTTAAATTGTCACAATGATCTCTTACTAACCTATACACTGTCTAATCATCTAGGTAGACTTATAAAAATTTGTGGATGAAGTCTTGAAATTCATGTACCACGATGTGCAAAAAAACACAGCATGCACATTTTTAAGCCCAAAGGGTATAATGATGTAGGTAAAGATTCCCAACTCCTTCGTGAAAGTGATTTTCTTCTGGTATTCCTTTGCAATTCTTACCCGATGATATTTAGAGAATCCATCTATGAAAAAATAGATCTCTTACCCTACGACACCTTCCAATATCTCCTCGGTAAATGGGGTTGGAAAAGGATCTATCACACATGAACCATTTAAATCTCTGTAATCAACATAAATTATTATCCTCCCATCCTTCTTGATACTAATTACCATCGGGTTCACCCACTCATATTCTTCAATTGCCTCAATGATACCGGATTCTATCATCTTATCAATTTACTCCTTAACCTTTACATGCAAATTTAGGCTCATCCTGTAAGGTCTCTTCCGAAATGGGAATGCACCTTCTTTTAACTCAATCCACATTTCCCCCAAGGAATGATGAACTCCCTTTAACTCATGGTATCTATGTGGAAATAAATATTTGAATTCACGCAAAAACTCAACTATTTTTGAAACTTCCTAGTTTCTCCAAGTAATCTCCAATGCCCACTTCTTTTATCTCATCTTCAAAGGCCAATATTGATCTTTTTTTCTCAAGGGCTCATGCTAGGCACGTGCTTTCTCATCTTCTTTTTCCAATACCTCTCGTGTACCCTTAGTATGGTTAACATCCAAGTTTTCTCAATGGCATTTCATCTCACTTCCCAGCTTACCAAGGCACTATAAATGATCATAGACCTTGTAATACTCTATACAATCCTTATAAACCATCTCTCACTAAAGGCTTGTTGATAGAATCTTCCACATGGTAGCATTCCCTGCATAGTGACCACCTGTAATGCCACCGTGAGCTTCCTCCATGATTTCAGTATGCTCATCCTCTAGAAAACATCAGCACAAAACCTCATCTCGGACTAGCTTATACAGTCTTTGTTAATCAACATATAAGGCGTGACACATATAGCCAATCGCTTCTTCTCCAAATCCTTCATTCCATCTAGTGCCACACTCGATCACAAGAAAATGGCAATATCCTCTAAATAAGAGGGCGTGCACTACAATCTGAATAATTATGCATTTGACATTATGTCCTCAATGCTCTACGCGTCCTCACCTGAGTTAATTTGTGATAGATACTCATGTCCCAAATTGCTCTTTCCATGTTTCAAAATGATGAAAAGTCAAATTATTAAAATAACAAGATCCAACGGCATATGCATCCTTGCAAAACATGTTTTTTTACCAATTAATTTAATTCCATGTAGCACGTGTAGAAAATAAAAGGTGTTGTTGGAAAATACTACCAAAATTTTTTAGTGCGTAGATCATCGAAAATGCCTCACACTCTATGGTATTATAATCTTGTTCTACTGGAGTTAACTTCCTACTAGTAAAACACAAGGGATGGTAAAAAATTCCCTCTCGAGGTTGTGCTTACACTGCTCCCATGGCCATACCCGATGCATCAACATCTATGTGAAATAGATTTTCCCAAGAGGGAAAGTGCAAAATGGGCGCAGTAGTGAGTTTCTCCTTCAAGCTGTCAAAAACCACCTACTGTGCCTCTCCCCAATGAAATTTACTTTTATGTTTCAACAACTCCTCTAATGGAGCAGAAATCCTCTCATAGACTTTGATAAATTTCTTGTAATATCCTATGTTCCCTAAGAATCCATGTACCATGCTTTGACTAGTAGGATCCTCCAACATTGAGATAACGAAAAATTTGGTAGGTTCTACTAATAAGCATTCCTTGCATATAATGTGACCTAATAATGTGCCAAATGGGGTAGAAAACACACATTTCTTAATGTTTAGGGAGATACTTAACTTCCTACATCTCTCAAACATCAACCTTAAATTGTCACAATGATCTCTTACTAACCCATACACTGTCTAATCATCTAGGTAGACTTACAAAAATTTGTGGATGAAGTCTTGAAATTCATGTACCACGATGTGCGAAAAAACACAACATGCACATTCTTAAGCCCAAAGGGCATAATGATATAGGAAAAGATTCCCCACTCCTTCGTGAAAGTGGTCTTCTCCTGGTCTTCCTTCGCAATTCTTACCTGATGATATCTAGAGAATCCATCTATGAAAGAATAGATCTCTTACCCTACGACACCTTCCAAGATCTCCTCAGTAAATGGGGTTGGAAAAGGATCTATCACACATGAAGCATTTAAATCTCTGTAATCAACACAAATCCTTATCCTCCCATCCTTCTTGATACTAATTACCATCGGGCTCACCCACTCAGATTCTTCAATGCCTCAATGATACCGGATTTTATCATCTTATCAATTTCCTCCTTAACCTTTCACGTAAATTCAGGTTCATCCTGTAACGTCTCTTCCGAACTCGGGAACGCACCTTCTTTTAAATTAATCCACATTTCCCCAAGGAATGACAAACTCCCTTTAACTCATGGTATCTTTGTGGAAATAAATATTTGAATTCACGCAAAGAACTCAACTATTTTTGAAACATCCTGGTTTGTCTAGTAATCTCCAATGCCCACTTCTTTTTATCTCATCTTCGGTGCCAATATTGACCTTTTTTCTCAAGGGCTCATGATAGGCACGTGATTTCTCATCTTCTTTGTCCAATACCTCGCGTGTACCCTCTGTATGGTTAACATCCAAGTTTTCTACTTCCTCACCATCCGCCAAGTATACCAACTTACCATTTTACTTCTCCACGCAGAACAATTGAGTTGTATCTCCTTTGTCTCTTCTTCTTCTGGTTCTTATTCTATGAAGTGCACCCCCAACTCAGGTTCTCCTAACAACTCTAGGATTCGGTCCTCATCTATGGCACTATCTCCCAAGGTAAGGCACTTGACTACCTATAGCACCTCATTCACCGATGGCTTAGGAGATTGATACTCAAAAGTATGAATAATATATGATGTCATCTCTTGCCAATTTCCCATCTGACGACATAGCTCCAAATGGATATACCATGTGTGTGCACAACCCTACAAGGTGGAATAGAACTTATGCACCCATAGTGAAGGAGGAAAGGCTTCTGGGCCTACCATCCAAGTTCTCTCACACTCCTGGACATCAAATAAGGTGGAATCCCTCCTATGATAGTCGTGTATTGTAGTAGGTGCATTTATCCAGAGAAACCTAACAGACAGCCAATTCTCACTTTGCACCACCCTAGAATATTGTCTCGATGTGTCACCGACCAATGTGATGTTTTCCTACACAAGGTATAAGTAATCATATTCCTCCTTTCCACTTGACATGTCCACTGAACTTCCATTTCACATAGGAAGACATTCAGTTACCTTCCCAAGTATAACTTGGTAACTACCTTCCTCTTAGGTTCCTAAATGTGCGCACTGCAGGTAACTTGAGTGATAGAGCCCTTCAACTATATTTCAATCAACTCATAGGTCCCATGCGCCCAATTGTCACATGCAATGCTGGTTGTGTCACTCATGGACTGAGAATCTTCCTAGTGAATGAATCCTCTTGATGGATGGATAATTTCAGGATCCCTGATGGTGTGCACATAAATTTTGTCCAAATATTCTTCTCCTAAGGGTTCCACATAAGGTGCAAACCTTCCTTATATCAGTGGGATAATCATGTGATCCTTCTTGTTCTCAAAACTAATGTATCCCTTATTGAAGTGCAAGTCAACATTATTCTTGTAACACCAGGGGTGCCCAAGTAATGCTGGGAAATTGTCTACCTCAACGAGTTCTAGAACCTCAAAATCCCCAATAAACTTTTCCCCTTGAATGGTTATGGATGCATCCTTCAAAACCCCAATGGGAATAGCCTTTGTTCTATTATCCATATACAACACATTTGAAGATGGCTGTAATGGAGGCCTTCCCATCTGATTCCATGCATCTAAGGTAAGGACATTGACTTCCACACATGTGTAAATCAATATGTTTCTTAAAATTCATCCATCAACCACCGCGTTTAGCATGATTTCCTTATCATAGTCAATATTATGAGGGGGTAGATTAGCATGTAAGACTTGTCTCTTGCGCTCACCTCCAACGTGGGTCACTTTTTCTCTCAACCATTCCCTAACAGAGGAATAATGTTCTCTTGGCACAACATTTGACATACCTCTCTAACTTCATCCATATCCTTCTGAGGGATCTCAAAGCACTCTTCTTATTCTCCAACTTCCATGATAACTCCTTCGGACATTGTATATCCCCTTGCAAACTCCTAATCACCTTCATAGTCTTCTCGATAAACCTCCTTTGGATGGCTTGGATTAGGATACTTCCCATTGAATACCTCTTCTCTTGTGATGAGGGGAATTTTCTTTGGTTCTTCCCTAGCACACGTGGCTTCTTCCCATGTGGTTACTAAGATAGGTTCCAACTCAGAGTCATGCACTACCCTAGGAATCCATTGCGGATTAGCTCACTTCACACTCACCATTCCTACGCCCTTTTCCTTCCTCTAGTTTTGGCTCATGTGTTAATAAAACTTAGAGAACTCCTCATACTTATGCTTCTTCTTACACCATGAGCACGTAGAAGAACCAAGCATTCATGCTTATAGTGTTCAGTAGATCCAAAATTGTAACAAATTCCATAGGGGAAGTCACTTTTTCCTCCTTAACCACCACATCCTCTGAATCCTCCATGAAAACCTCATCCTCGACCACCTCCATCTATGTGCCCTTCATATTGACATCCTTTATTATTTGAACTACTCCCTATGTTGGTTTGGCGCACATCGAGTATCAATGGCATCATTGATTTGGTATATCAAACGAAAGTCCTTCATATCATGGGTCGTAGATTTACAAATCTTACAATAACATGACACATTCTTGTAGATCGAACGTTACAACAAGGGGCATCTACTTGCATCATGATCCCCATGGCAGATTTCACAATCTATTGATATATCACACACCGAATTTCAAGGGAAACTATTCTTGGTATGTCCTTCTATCTCATAATCTATACACCAAATTCCACTTTGTGAGTTTCATGATCCAAATTCACATGTATATAGCTTTTCAAGTTTCTTTTCCATGGTAGCAATTTGTGCTTCCAAAAATGGTCTTACCCCAATGTCAATGCTTCTGACGGCTTTAGTGCACGGTCAAAGGCAACTTTCAAGGCTTTGCATGGATATGTGAAAGACTTATGGGAAAGTGCTTGTCTAAAGGCATTATCAATCCTCCAATGAACCATTGAGCATGCTGAGATGGATGAATATCATAAGAAAACTTTGACAAGAGAGTCTTAAAGCACGCATCATACTCCCACACACTCTGTCATGCCTTGTTGAATTTCCTTGAGCGTGATGATGCTCTTCTGCTTAAACTTAGGAATGTGAATTTTTTCCAAGAAATCATCATGGATTGCATTATAATACATCGTTGTCTCGATGGGGGTCATATATTTGGTACAAATTATGTATGATCCCTTGCCTTCCACTCTAGGGAAGTGATACCCTTAGCACACCATAACAATTCACATTTGTGTACATGCTCTGCAACATCCTCAACACCCTTGTAATCAGGTAAATGCAGAGACATCTCATAAAACACCTACTGAGGTGGTTAAGGTCCTTGTCCACCAGTTCTAGAACCTTGACCTCTTCCTGTGTTTTCACCACCACCGACCCACTAGCTCCTATTCCTCTAGATCCACTAGATCCTCCTCCCGTAGTAGGTAAAGGTCCTAAAGAAGTAGTTGTGTCTTATAACCCCACTATTGCACCGAATCTGTGTGCTAACAATATGAGACATTGAACCACTCACAGACGTGTTACCCACACCTTGTGTACCCACAGTATGCCCAAATGTCATTCCAAACAGGATGCCTCCAAACATAGGAAATGTTTTTGCTGCCATAGATGAACTAAATGAAAAATTATATCTACTAGGTGTTGCTTGACCACCACTACTAATACCAACTGGATTAACAAAAATTCTCTCAGGAACTGGAAAACTAAGTGTTAGGGTTTGGTCACTAGGTAGGCTAATATGTGTGCTTATAGATATCCTCCTTTCTCCATACGATGAGCTCTAACCAGAATCCGAAGGGGTTTCTCTCTCGTGCTTGCCCAGATGGGGTAGCACATACTGCTCAAGTTCCACATCTTCAACGCAAACCTCACATCCTTCCCACAACATCTGCCTCCATAAGTCCATCACTCATGTAACTTAATGATATCTTGCCAACTCCCTTTCTCGCGCTTCATTATACTTGATCCTCCTCTCTTCTCTCTCCATTTCCACCACAAGTTTTGCCATCTCTTACCACACCAACTTTTGTGCCCCGTGCCTAGTGGGAAGTTAGTCAGCCATAGGAAATTCCTCCATACTCAGAGTGATGATCAGGATCTTAATGGCTAATGGTATAACATGCAAGAATGATCCTCTTGGCTCCCTCAAGAACTCAAACTCAACAATCTCTAGGAAATAATATGTAGAAACCGTGTATTCCAAGGTATAACTAGTCAACACTCCACTCCACTAATGATCAACAACATGTGTCCAGGTCAAATCAGCATCATGCAACCTCTGATACTCTTCTTGGGTCCAAACATGAGGTATATAATACCATCTTCTCCTTAAAGTATATGCTAACAACCATTCATACAAATCTACTGGGAAATAACAAAGGAAGGTATTATAAATATCATGATACAGGTGTTCTTCCACCCATTTGCATGCATCAAAATCAGATCCAATAATGAACAGGTTGTGTAAACTCATCCTCTGTGTTCTTAAGCCAAGTCTCGATGTTGTCCAAGGTAAAACATTCATTCATCACACACCATTCTCACAACAACTTCAAAAGAGGTCCTGGAAAAGGAACCAAAATGTAGTAACTTTTCCCTACTCCCTTTCTACCCCAAGCGCGTCGGCCTATCACCCAACATCACCGGGTGCTCACCCTAGGTGCCTCCTCTTTTATACGAGCCTTGTAAGAATGATTTTCCATTAATGGAGGAATGGTTGCAGAAATAAAAACACATGTATTTAATCTAATACAAAGGTAGAAGAACTATCTCTAAGCACAAATGCACCATGATGTAAACATAAACATTACAACATCGTAATAGAATCTAATCTCGAACCATGTACAACAAGAATAACCAACTATGGTTTGTCTCATAGACATAGATATCTCGGAATAGAGCATCATATATTTATTATAATCATTTAGAGTAGCCATATTACATCAAAGAGGGTCATATCAGATCGATTACATTAAGGAATGAAATTCTAACCCTATAAAATGACTTTACACAGAGAGCCCTAACTATTTTCTTTCATCACAAATTATGTTTAAGACTTGAGTGCATTCATGTTGAACATCATCCCTTCCTATCCTCTCTTCTAGAATCAACCTCTCTTTCTTTCCATCCAAATGCCTCCTTATATAGAAACAGGGGCTCTCCTTTACCGTCATAACCTTATCCATGATCGTGCCACATGCCGTGTGAAATGTACTTCTTCATACTCGAGTGCTTATGCTAGCTTGCAAAAACCTCCACTAACTCGTAATCGGCCTGAAATTGACAAGTCAGTGGGTCGTTTTTTGTGATTTTAACCGTATATTACAGAAAAAATTTTAGCAACCGTGAGACAATAACAGTGAAAATTTGGAAAACCGCAATTTTTTAAGGGGTTTATTTAAAAACATATTACCTAATATATATATATATATATATATATATATATATATATATATATATATATATATATATATATATATGAACAGATTATACATATATCTATAAAAAAATTTGTAAACTACAGTCATGTGAAAGAGGTAAACCGTCAACAAATTTTGCTTTGACAGGCACAAATAATTTGAAATTCCGTGCCCTGATCAGTAATGATCCTCCTCTAGAATATTCCTTTCATGGAATATTCTTTCCTTGAGCTCAAAGACTCTAGGGTGTAACCTTATCCACCCATCACCATATCCGATGAAACGGCTAAGTCCTCGAACCATATCCTACTTCCACACGCCAACCTTTTCTCTTGTGCATCATTCCTTAAGTGCCTTTTCCTTTATTTTTCTTGCACATGTGCACTCTCCCTTTTCCTCGGACTTGGTAATTTTTAGGGCCCAACAAGGAACTTAGGAATAGTTCCTCCTATTCCTAAAAAGGTTGATTTAGCCTAATTTTGTCCCAATTTTTCCAATTTTTAACCGATTCTTCTTCACAAAAGGATCATTTAGAAGGGAAAGAGTGCTATACCATGAATTTTTACCCATAATTCCCAAAATTTTGAAATTTCCATGATCTATGACACTAAAAACTAACTTTCCATGACTTGTTAAAACATCAAAATGGCTCATTAAGACATGAAAATGGCCCAGGGGTTGATTTTGATAACAATAGGAGAACAAAATCTATCAACCCCTTGGAATGGAGAATCCATCCTAATATATAACCATAAAAATACCTCTTCATCTCCCTCCCAAGTGAATTTTCATAGTCCAAGCTCTTGTGACCTTTCATATTCCTATAGGGATAAAGATAAGACATTTTCTTATTAATGGAAAAGAAATCATAGAATGCAAAATTAAAATGCCACTTAAGTGGGTAAGATAAAAAAATCCAAAAAGGACATTCCCAACAAAGAATTAGAATGTAGGGAGTGTAACACCCATGTTATTATTCATCTAAATTAATGGATTTTTAAAATTAACATATCCCTTAAGTTACTTTAATGTTGTAATGAATATCATTATTACTTAGCTCACTACTAAGTAATCCAACATTATTTGATATTCCAAAATCCATCTTGATAACATACATTAACCATGTGCAACTGTAAGGGTCCTAGATCTTTCTCGATCTCCCTTAAACACTCTACACAAGTGTGTATACATTGTATACCTTTGGTTAAACCTTTTTATAAGTTATAATAACCTATGCATCTTCTTAGTGCAGCTAGTAAAGTATTCAAGTACTTCCCTCCAGCTCAAGACACCATTGATAAGAAGAAATGGTGAACAAACAATGCAATCAGTCATTTACACTACTATGGCCATAGTTTTCGGCATTACGCTAACAATCTAGTTTTGAGATTACACACTAGCCTACGAAACCTATCTTCCATTCACCACACAACCATCTCAATATAGTTATCAGGATTCTTTTCCATTGATTAAGAAATTAAGTTTCAGTTATATGTTTACTATAAGTAAATGAATTCAAATTTATGATATATTCTCTCGTATTGGTAAGCATCATTTCTATCATGATAATAACTGATAATATTTTACGAGATACCATTGTCTACAAACATGTTATATTATACCATCGTGTTGGCGAGAAAATTTGTTGGGTGGACAAACTTGTGGATTTCTTACCAACACTTTGGGAATCTAAGTCCCTCTACTTAACCGGTGCAGCTTGTCGTATGTGCATGCGCGAGAAAGTGTGGATTTCTATGGTGGTCTTTCGACCGAGGATCCAACAGGGGCACTCCACTGACCCTATGGAAAAGATAGCAATCTCTTGCTAGGGAAGTCTTTGTCTGTAGAGTGGGAAAGGGGAGTGAGAAAAGAGGTAGGAGAACTAATGTTACAGGTAGAAAATCATATTACTGCACACACACTAGTTAGAAAATTCAATAGATATATTTATAGGAAGAAACAACTCTGTGAATAGTAACAAGACCAAATAGAATTTATTGATCACCAAGTATCAAGAAACCCCTTAGTCAAAGAAAGCTAGAAAGTCCTTCTTTTTATATTGATTGCTCAAATCAAATTTGTACATAATGTGGGAATGGAAGAAATTTGAGAGGGGAAGAGAGTAGAAGAAAATGGCTATCTCCTTTGCTTTCTCTAGGTACAATGCACTCTTGAGTTTACAAGATCAATCACCAACCCTTTGCAATGGGAATGGCATTATAATTTATAGAATGAGAGGTGACTTATCATCTTCCTCATGACCCTCCATATGTCTTAATATGACTTAAGACTGTTCATATTCCACTTTAAATATTTAATTCCCTTTTATGATAGTAAGGCGAATTAATTTACATTATGTTTCTAAAGTCACTTTTAAGTGACTTAAAGGCATATCAAAAAGTGCAAACTCCAATGAATAATTAGAACATTTGAAAGTGAGAGAAAGTTGGGGGAAGAGGAGAGAGAAAGAGAGAGAGAAGAAGAAGAGGATATGTCACTCGATGAATTCCGTTGATCCTTGTTGATGGAAATCTCCAAATGCAGTGAAACTCTGAATCTTTGAACTCCTTACACACTGTGAAACTCCTCCAAATTAGCTCATGAACGCTCACTAAGTTGAATGAACTAAGGTGGATCTTGAATGCCCTGTGAAAAATGACTAGGATGCTCCCGAAAAATGATGTCCCCCTGAATGATTATCCTTGTACATCCCATTGTGCCAAAACTTCTCTTTGAGTGTAACTTACTATTTTTAGTAAGTGTGAAAAAAGTAACTCCCTCGATCCTTTGTTAAGTGTTGTGACCTTGATTCCCCTTTCTCCCTGTGTTCCTCACTCCTTTTGATCAAATTTCTATTTTAGCAGGTGCTTGAGGGCCCACTTACTATTTTTAGTAAGTGCCAAAAATTTCTGTTCTGGTGAATTCTCGTGTAGTGCACCTCCAATGTCTTCATCTCCTTCGCAGGTTCTTTTGTTGATGAATTTCCCAAAATAACAGTTCCTATGTAGTAGACCTACTATTTTTAGAAATTTGGCCTTTGGGAGTCGGATTGATGTGGAACAAAGTTTTTTGATATGGGTTTTTGCCCAATATCATCCCTTTGAAATTTCGGGCCCACCCGCTTAATAATCCAGGAGATTTTAAAGTTTTAATTTTCAGACCTGGTAGTGCTTCTGGGTATGACAACCATTAATGGACCTCAAAATTATAGGTCTGGTTTTCTCCTCCATTTGCAAAGAAAATTTTATTTTTGATGTGGTTTTTTTCTTCTAGTGCTTCACATGTGATCTTACTTCAATCTGACAATCGGTTTGATGGGAAATCAAGCTTTTTCCTTCGTAGAGCTGGAAAGAGGGTTTCTTCGCTGCAAGCAATCCTTGATGAAAATTGGAGGTTTGAATATGATTTTTTAATTGCCTTCAAGAGATTAAAACTCAGAAACAAACAGTTTGTCAATCCGAGCACCGGTTTGCAAGATATGTTTGAATCTTCGTTTTCATGGCTATGGGGATTTCCATTGTTCTTCTTCTCTGTTCTTCATTTCTCCTTCTTAGATTGATGAAAATTCCTTCTGAGACCTATATCTCCATGGAAAAGGTATTTCAGTTCCTTTTCTGATCTGGTCTAAGTTTCTTGCAATGGTGGAGTGGTGGACTTGTGTTCTCTTCTTCTGGTAATGGAGAAGCAACTAGAAGCAGTTAGAAGCAGCTAAGAGTTAGAATATTTTTCAAATTTTTGAGTTGGATTTGGGTGAATTTTTTCATGTTTGATGTCCCTGACCTCAAGGATGTGAGGGACATCAATTTCCACAATGATCAAGATGGTGACATGTGGCGTTTAATCCAACGGCGGGGAATGAAGGAGGAAAAAGTTGCTTTAAAGCATTGGGAGCTAAAAGGTGGTCACGTGGGTGTCCAGAAGACTCCCTATGGAGTATGGGTGCATTTTTCAAGGTCTGATATCCCCCACCTTAGGTGCATAAGGGACATCAAATTCCATGGTGGTCCTAGAGCTAACACGTGGCGCTCGATCCGACGACAGGGAATGGATGCTCCAAAAATGTACCTGGGGGCTGAACTATCGAGTCTGGAGGTCACATGAGTGCTTATGAGAGCTGAGAGGGATTCAAGGGGGTTAGAAGAACTTTTCCAACCTTGATGTCCCTAACCTTGGGGGATGTGAGGGACACAAAATCCCGCCTGTGCTCCCAGGTGCCGACATGTGTGTCTTCCCAAATATTTAGCTAAGTCCCGAACTTGTAACAGTGATAACTTGAGCTCCTAATGGACTTTTTCAAAAAAATTTATATGATCCTAACTGTAAATGGCATTTTGAATCCAATTGTGGGGTTATAATGTCTTTATTATTCCATTTGATCCCTGAAAAATCAGATTTTTGATTTTGTACTCCACTTGTGCCTGAGAAAAACTACCTACAGACCTGATGCACCAAAGTGTTGTGAAAAATATTATTTCACCATCATGTAGGTCTTGGAATCCTATTTCTGGAGATATTTTGTTTTGCTCCTAACTCCATCTAGAGCTCCCAAAATCTTCTTCTGAAGCCCAACAACTGTTTTAGGCATGTGTACCACCTAGGCTTGTGAACCCTATTTTTACTCAGACTGCTCCAAGTCTTGCAAAAATTCCCCAAACCTTCAAAAATCATTTCTATTATGTTTTAAGGTCTTCATTTCATCTCCATGTTGAATTTTTCCCTTCCGTTCTACTCTAGGGAGTTGAATCCAGTCCTGGGAAGGCTAGCGATAACCCTTCCCTATACTGCCAGAAGATAGTGTCTTTTTAGAACTCCCTAAAATCACCTAGGTGGAATGAATATAATTTCCTAAATCACCTAGGGGACCAAATTGACATCAAATAGGGGGTGATCAGACTGACGGATTTGACCTGGGGTGCCTAGGAATGATAAAACATGAAAATTTCGCCATAGGGGTATAGTTGTCGTGCTTGGAAACTTCCAATTTCCTTGTTGCACATTTTCACGACAACACATCACAAAAATTAGTTGTCACTAAAGCGTCAATTTATTTGACCTTTTTCTCACAAGAATTCAATATATTAAATGCTTAATAAGATACTAAATGATTTCATAATTTTTTCATCATTTATGAATGATATATCTTATTTCATAAGTACGATAATATATTTATTTGTTTCATCATATTGTTTTCATCGTTGAACTATGTCAATTATAAACATATTTATTAATTCATAATGACATCATAAAAATAAATATAATTTCACATTATAACCTCAAACATATTAAACATACTCTGTTGTAAAACATCAATATAACTTCTTCATTTTTTGCAATCATGATGATCAAAACAACATGCATAGTTTATTTAATACTTAATAAATATAATACATAATTTTGAAATGATTATCAACAAATAATCTATACTTTTGTAAAATAGGTCATCTTTCCTTTATTCAAACCGTAAAATAATAATTTCACATTTTATTAAAATACAATTACATTGGATACAAATATATGAAACAAATTAATATCAAACACCGCATGATGAGTCATGCGCATCCAATCCATCAAGTCACTTTATAATGGTTACTTTGTCCTGCTTCTTTGTAGGAGAGAAAAATGGTATACATGGTCAATCCTATGAACTGACATGAATTATCCACTCAATTCATGTTATTTTAATTTGAAATAAATGAATATGATAATTTTTCCTTAAATGATAACATATAAGTTTCCTATTTCATCAAATAACTATATCATAATGATCTGGAAAGATTATAATTCATTATAAAGCTATCTCGACCGTTTCATTTTCCAACAACCATGATTCCATCGAGGGTAATAACATTCGAACCTCTTATAGAAATAACTTGTAATGTAACTAACAAGTACATAAGTTTATATCAACAACTTTTAAACAACTAAAACTACTAATCATAACTATCTTAAATCAAGATCAAACAATATTCTAATTTCAAGATCATCAATAAGGATAATACCAATGGAGTAACCTTTTTAAAGTTCGATGTCATGATAAGGTTACCTTAAAACCAAGGAACTTCATGTTTTATAACAAGTTTACATCACATTAAACAAACACAATAATGTCACATAACGAAACTGTTATATTGAATATCAACAACAATATTTTGAAAATTGTTAGAGCTTTTATGTCTAATTAGTTAAAATCATAATCGAGATAATGTTACTATTCTATAAATCAACAAATAAGAATGAAATCAACATCTTCACAATCAAGTCCACTATTACTTCAACCTCCTAAGGAATGGCTATATAATAGGCAAACAAGTCTTATAGCTTAATTTAACCAAATCATTTAATAAGTGATATTTTTCTATTATAACGTCACAATTTACTTTACCCAACACTATCACATTTACACAAAGAAGTTCCCAAATTTTTAAACACAAACCTATCATATCATTGTTCTCTTATTGTAATGGGTCTACCAAACTCATTCAAATTAAATCGTTATGTAATTATTTTAATTACACATGCATCGTAAGACACACACACACACAAAAAAAAAATAAAAAAATATTGCATCTCTTTAACAAGGCAAGGATCCTCTTCCACAATGGAAGAGACAGAGACAATCAACTAACACATTTTCCACAAACTATTGACAATAACCTACCCAAAGTATCAACATTGATTCTGATCATCAAGAGATTACTAGTAAATAATATAAAATAAAAATAAACATAGGCAGACTCAACCAGGTAGAATACTCTTCCAAATTTCTATTTCGTTTGATAGGTTTAAACATTCATTTTACTCAATAATATAATAACTCAACAGACCCAAATCAGCGTCCAGAGATAGAGAGAAGAGTAGAGCTCTAAAAATCTACATCTTTTAAGAAAGACAATTTATCATATGAATATATCAAATCAATATGAATGGAAAACAACCAGATATTCATCACAACTTCGTAAAAGTCTGGTATTAGGTTAGGACATATATTATTTCTATCTTGCAGTTTTAAAACAAGTAGTCAAATGTTTTATACATATAAATTTCAAGATACAACCATATACAAACTGCATAGGATAAAACTGTATAAATAAATTTACATTCACAAATTAACCCAATATATATTGGAATGATTCAAGTATCAAGCCGTAAAATCGAATAAACTAAACCCATATCCCATCAAGGATTCTATTCAATTTACAACCGTATCAAATAACTATTTATGGGCACATAAGTATTTAGATGAATTAAAAACCTACCATCATATACAACAGATGAAACCATTAATTAAATTCTTTGCAATTCAAAACGCCATACCCATAACCGATTTTTAGAGAATCATCTCATATTTTTGAGAGAAGAACTATTGATAACTACAAGAGGTAAATTGGTGAAGGCGTACGATTATTTTGTAAGACAATACCGTCTAATAGCCAAGTCAAATACCAAAAACACACTAAAATAAACTTCCTATTATTTTTAGCAAACTGGGTCAACATGTAAAACTAATATGAAAATGCACACAACAAGAAGAAATGCGCAATTCCATAAATACCCATTTTTCTATTTGTATTTTTGTCATGATTTCTCATCAATATTTTTGTTAAAACTCCAAAAAATCATACCAATTTGTATAAAAAAACGTATTTTTCAAACACCCATTTGTTTGTTTGATTTTTTTCTACATTTTTCTAACCAGACGTCTACTATATTACACAAATTTCTCCAAATTTTAAACCAGATAAGAAAAAAACCATATTTTAAAACTTTATTCCAAAGTAAAACAACAGAGAATGAGATAGAAATTCATGCCTTTTAAAACGATTTTGTCTTTCTTTTCTCCTTCCCTTTCATGCAACTTTCAATGTCCATATAACCAGTTTCCCAAAATGCCCAACAAAAATTTAAACCTCGAATTTGGCATTAATAAACAATTTTGTAAAAAATTTAAAAATAGAACTTACTAAAACTTCATTAAATGGATTTCCTATAATTTCTCCATAACCAAAAACGATGCGAATGAAGAAGAACGTTTATTTTATCTTGCTTTGCAAGTTTAATTTTCCAAGAAACCTGCGACACTAAATGCCATTAATTTCTGCCAGTTGACTTTTTATTTTTCATCTTTTTCCTCCATCTTTCCATAATGCGTAATTCCATGCTAAGTTTGGCTCTTTTTAAATTTATTAACATTTACCATTTTAAACTTATCCACTACCTTCCACATGCATATGGTCGAAGACTTATAAAACAAAACACTCAAATTTCAAAATATTGCATGGTGGTCGACACCATTTTACACCTATCAAATATTTCCTATTTCCGTAACTTAACAAAATTAATATGTAACCATGGTCAACGAACATATAAAAATGAATCCATATTATTGCCCCTGGTCGATGACCAACTTTAACAACTATTAATCATTGTTAATGCTTACTAGAAATCATTGTTAATAATAACGGTATATGTTATTAGATTTAGAGGGATAATTATTATTTTTAATAGTTGATGTTGATAAGGGGTGTGATTAACAATTCGATTTTCTATTAAAGTCAAAATAAATGTTGTAAAGTACATTGAAAGGGATGTTAAATAATAGTTACTTGTGTAATAATTGAATACAAATGCAAGTGAGACATGTAAGTTTGTTAACACTCACTCTCGAAAATGTAGTGAATGTGAAGTGTTGACGTCAAAGTAGATTGAAAGAACGACTAAGTGTTTTAACATATTAGCTCTCCAAGAAACATAAATGAGAAAAAATATGCAAGCATATATAAACAAAGCTTAAATGGTTAGGGTACATTCCAGAGTGCTTTATTACCTCAAAGAGTTTGAGAGCATCATTGTCAGAGCTATTTTGTGCATATCCTACAATCATGGCATTCCATGAGACCACATCTCTTTGAGGCATTTTGCAAACAAAAATCCACTTTCCATTATACTTTGATGGATGTTCATACCTTGTGCTAAGGCTCCCATATTGGTATAGAAAGGGAATATGCTGACAAAGGTTGTGGAGGTTGGGTTTGCACTTGTCAAATGCATTCGCCTTTGAAGACATTTTCAACTAACCCATTTTATGCATATCTTGCAATCATTTAAGTCCATAAGATCACATCTCATTGAGGCATTTTACATACAATTCACATGCCTTGTGTATGCTTCCACATTTTGCATACATGTATGGTTAATGACTATTGATAATATTAAATAATCAAACAACAATACTTACTTGCATTATTATTTAAGGCCAATACACTTCACCTTACGGTAAAAGAAAAAAAAACATACAATTGATTTGTTCCTTAGTTTAAAACTGGTAATACTTCACAATTCTCCATGCAAACGAAAGGGGTCTATGACCCAATCATTTCAACAAACAATGCACTTACCATGTCGATGGTCCAAGACACTTATCCGAGTAACGACAATAACAAATTTTAATTCCTTACTATCTATGATTGATATTGTAATGCCAAAGAGGAGGATTAATTAACATCAAAACAATAATAACTAGCTTATTATTTCCTTACGGATTGGTCTATGACTAAATCAACAAAATGCTAGAAGTAAACATTTCTTCGCATGTCGGTTCAAGACCAATGTTCATCATTAGTTCAATTCAAACCATTGAAATTATGTAAAGTACAACAACATATTAGATTTAACAAATAATAAAATCATCAAATACAACAAGCAAGGTGGTGTCCAATGACCCAAGTTAGATACTTCAAAGTAAGTAAGAGGTTGTGATCATTAAATAATTAGCGAATGCTAGATGACGAGTACATGTATGGTGTTGGGTATACATCTAAACACATGTATGCATATATTTATGTAATACATACATATGTATATTTATACATCCAACCTCATAACAACATCAATCATCTAACCCTTAAAATTATTCAATAAATCTCAGTTTATTTTAAGAACACATCCGAATAAAAATTCGGGTGTGAGAGATTTCAATGATGAAAAAGAGAGATCAATTTGAGGATGAAAAGATTTCGATGATGAAGATCTTGCACTTTGTGAACTTTATCGAGCCTTGCAAGTATGAATCCATTATTTCCCATTTTTAGAGGAAAATTATTAAGTGATGATCATCATGATGTTACGAGTGGGAAATTGTAGACATTGAGAGATACCTTTCAGAGTGAGGACTACTAGAATTGAATTATCATCTACCAGAATTGTTCTTGTGTCTAGGTCATAGTGTAATGTATAAGCTAGGACTATCTCTATGCTTTGAATGGAAAATGGATGACCACCTACTATAAATATCCCACTTGAGACTATATTTTCCTCCACATGTTCATGAGGTTCACTTAACATCCTATCTTTTAGATCCTCTAGGTCCATGTTTGTCACATCACTTGTCACCCACATTGGGATACTCAGTGTTTAATGTGGAAATTAGCTCTAAACCTAAGTACTTGACCTTCATGGTGACTAGAGTTAGTGAAATAGATGGGAGATGGGTGAGTATGAATGATTTGAACCCAATCCCAACACTTACTATTTTAGCATGTCCTGTGTGCATGTATATTTTGCTTAATGCTAAATCAAATGAAGCAAGAACTACCACCTAAAATAGTTCTACAATTTAGCTAAAAAAAAACATAAACACCATCATGATAAGAATTAAACAAGGGTTAGATGCTAGCATTCATAAATACAAACTTTGAAACTAACAATGCTAAATATCTAAACTCATGTATTCTCTAACAACAAAAAATGAATGGACCTAAGTAAGCTCCATGACTATCAAAATAGTTGTCCTTAATGTTCCAAGAACCTAGGAATGGGAGCTAATCAAAGTTGGGCTACAAGACCCTTTTGACACCTCCCATATGACCCAAGCACTTTAAGAAAGAGGCTTAACTCTTCAAGATGATGAACTCTCAAAAGGGCAAGGTGTAAGCTCTTAGTCTCTTTGTTATATGCTTTGCATTTGCTCTCTTAGGAGTTTAGGTGTAAGTAAAAGGTAGGTGGAGGGCTCTTTATATAGCCCAAAGGAAAAGGATTCAACACGTTCTCATGAATGTGAGATAAATGTAAAACATGATTAGGAATGGATAATGTTGCTTTATTAAAGGTAACCTTACTTTAGAAGGGTTTAATACATGTTTAGCAAGTCATGGGAGTTGGGGGGTGCTTTAATTAATCAAAAGTGATTAATTAATAGGTAGGTGTAAGCTTATAAAAGCCAATTAGAAGAATATTAGTGCGATTTAGGCTATTATAAGGGGATTAAATCAATTAAATATTGATTTATTGGTTAAATGGAAGGGAAAGCTAATTAATTAATAATAATTAATTAGTCTAGGTAGAAGGGGTGATTTATTAACGGAAGGTCGTTAATTAGGGTATTTGTTGGATAGGCAACTTAATTAATTAGCTTAGTGTAATTAATTAATGATGATATGAGGGAAAATGAGTGCTTTTGACGATATGTCGTTGATTTGCGAGAAAGACGATAATTAACGCAATTTAAGTATTTAAATTGCTTGGGCATAATTATGGGTGTCTACATTTGCCCCTCTTTGGGGTGGTGTAAGTGACGCCACTTCAAAGATAGTAGACAGGTGGAATTTTGAAGAGGTAGAAGAAAAATTAGTAGAAGTGAGAGATGCCCCCTCGAGTGTTGATGGGGTGATGAAAAAGACGATCGACAATAAAAAAGGTGACAGATAGATAGAAGAATGGGAAGAGGTAAGATGCCCCGGTAAGATGGAAGAATAGGGGTGAGAGGAAAGCGATGTAGAATGAATATGGAGGAGGGGAGAGAAGAGCTTAGCCTCTAGCCGCTATGTATTGGAACAATTTCGGTGTCATCATATTGCCATAAGAGCTACGCTCATCGGTCCTTATAAAAAATATAAGCATACGACAAAAGTAGAACGACACGAAAATCCATACTACGAATGATTGTCCATTGCTGAAAACACCAACTCCATACAACATACAAAATGTAATGCAATACGAGAAGGAAAAAAGCTCATATAATAGGGAAAACAAGTACAAACGCACATATCCAACCCAAAAATGGTCAAGACAACATTGTACAAATGTTTTGTTATTAGTGTCTTTGAAGAGATCCACAAGTTCGTGATTGGCAACAAGGGTTAAAAATGATGCCCAAAGCAAGGATACATGCAAGGGGAAATGAAAATGGACACGGGGTCCATGAAAAATGTTTGTGCACAACAAAACAGCACTAGGCAACCAAAAGTGCCCCGCAGTACGATGCGAAGCAAGTAGCTAGCTGTTGTGAATGGTTATGAATCCAAAGATCTGCATGAGTCGTATTAATTGGGGAATATGTGAGACAAACCAATAGGATATGGAGAAAAACCATGCGCAAGACACAAGTTTCAGTTGTAAGAAGCAAGTTACCATTTTGTAGGGTGTTTTACTTTTTAGGAATTTTTTTGAAACATATTTGAATGTTTTTTGATGATTTTTTTCGTAACATATTTGAATGTTTTGGTTGATTTTAAAAGTTTTATGAAACTATGTATAGGAAGACGAGAAAGCATGGATGCCCCCAGCAATAGATGGGATGTACAAGGGCATAAGGCCACATGCGTACCTGAAAGGTGAAGATGTAAAAATGTCCCAATGATAAGGTGGGAGTATTCAAAGGTAAACTCTTCACATGTAGAAGTGGGACCCAAGGACATTATGGATAGGTTCAACATGATGATGAACATAAACCAATGAAATGCTGGGAAGAAGCAAGGATGCCCCCAGCGTAAGTTGGCCTACAAGCACATGATAGAAAGTAAGGAGAATATTATTTTTGTGGAAGGGGACAAAGGTTTCCACAAACATGGAAAACAAGTAATCTTATACACATGGATGTTCGGAACGAAGTAGAAGAATGATGTGAATGATATGAATGTAGATTAGAAGCCTCGCGATGAAGAAGTGATTAGCCAAAGGCATAAGTCGTGAGACGAGATATGGACTAGAGTAAGAGTCGAACAAGGTCCAAAAAGACACTTGGTAACATACTAATCTTGTTTACCCTTAGAGATCCAAAGGTGTGCACATGGATTTTATTACCTCTTGAAGTGAAGATTTAATAGACAACAAGTGAAGATACCTTTGCCAATGTGTAGGAATGATTTATTTTGATAAGTGATTTTGTGAATGGAGGGTGAAAGGATAGCCGTACATTACTCCACCGCCAACTAAGCATCCATAGCCCCAACGGACATGTATTTTTTATTCTAATCACAACATTGATCTACTTCCAGTCAGGCATCCATATCCCCGATAGAGATTATTGGAAATACCCCAAGAGAGAGTTATATATTAATTTTCTTTTGATTTGTAGCTTTTATCTTTTGAGTTTTGTTTGATTCTTTTGCTTTCTAAAAACTTATTCCAGCTCTCTTGTTTGACAAGGGGTTAAGAACCACTAATGGCTTGATGGAAGGAGGTGAAAGTGATTGTGATGACGACATTGGCTAGTGTCAACAAATATGTCCAAAATTTCTTCACAACAAGTTTATTAGATGTTTGAATGTGATAGGATCTCCATGAGGTCAGTTGTTCTTTAACTTACCAAGGTGATAAAAGACCAGGGGCAAAAAGATACCATAGAGATAAATGTCGCAAAATGTATGTGAATAAGCTAACCAAAATATCACCGAAGGGATGAAAATGGTAGGAAGACTTGCAGAAGAATAACAAGGAAGGGAAGAAAGAAATATCCATGTGTACACAACACCTGATTGCAATGTTTGATCCTTGTACCTTTGATTTTTGTTGTTTTTTTAATTTTTTTAGATTTTTGATATATATATATATATATATATATATAAACCGTTATTACTAACAAAGTCACTCAGTGTGATAGGATCCAACAATGATGTTTGCGACTTCCTTGATAAGGGAGACTAAGCATGTTTGTTTATCAAGATTCATGTTTTCCCCAATCTCGATGATCGTGGTGAGTTCACACTCAACAAAGGACTGTGATTTATCCTGAAACATAGATTTTGTATGCGGGAGCTTGAGTTCCCTATCCAAAGGTTTATGCACTTTCGCCATACTTGATGGTTATGTTGATGTGTGTTCTTGAATCGTGCTTGATTTACAACTTTGAGATTGTTCCAGTTGTTGGGAGATTTTGAGCTCTTGGAAGTTTTGACTGAGCTTGATAATGAACCTATTTGGGTTTCTTATAAGTTGACGCTTGAATTTTCTGACCTTGAGAAGGAGAAGAATGTGAACATTTATGATTGATGATAGGAATGATAGAAATGGTAGTGGGCTTGCCACAACCATTGATAGAAGAAATATGTGATAGATGAAAAGGATACGGTCCAAGAATTGAAGAGGATGGGCTACCAGGAGGTGAGCCACGGATAGAAGGTGAAAGGCTACTAGGATGTGGCCCAAGAATAGAAGAAGAAGGGCTACTAGGACATGACCCATAAATAGAAGATGAAGGGCTACTAGGATGTGGCCCAAGAATAGAAGAAGAAGGGCTACTAGGATGTGACCCATAGATGTAAGATGATGGACTACCAGGATGTGGCCCAAGAATAGAAGATGATGGAATACCCAGGGGTGATCCATACATAGAAGATAAGAGGCTAGTTGGATGTGCCCCAATAATAGAAGATAGTGGACTACTCGAAAATGCCCCACAAATAACAGAGGGAGGGCTACTAGAAGGTGACCCACACCTAGATGAAGATGAAGGGCTACTTGGCATTGACCCCATAAGAGATTGTGATTGAGGAATTATGACAGACAAAGAGTTATTGGGTGATGAGAAGATAGGCCATGGATTAATGCAAGACCAAGGGGTTTCATCACATAATGAAGAATGTGAAGATGGAAGAATAAGAGGAGGGTCAAGTTGCATGACCTGAGGCTCTTCCTCTGTTTCTTGATAAAAGGAATCAACCCTTTCCTCACAATATGCAGATGCATTGAAGTCTAAAGAGAATCCTTTCTCGTAATCTTCTAAAGGAATATCTTCATGTGCCCCTATAAATGCCCTGATTGTTTCTTCATTCTGAAAGAGGTTAATCGGTATGATTTGTTGATCGACCATCAGGGGTTGATTGGAAGAAAGAGGTTCACTTGGTGTGGAAGAATTAGAAGACGTTTGATGATGATTGATAGAAGAAGATGAGATGAGAGATGAAGAAGATGTGTAGCTAGATCTCTCAGGAATAGAAGAAGGTGGTGTGGACCTACCTATACAATGGTATGCCATATGTAAAATAGTAGGATTAAGTCCAAAGTCTGTAGATTGTGACACATGGGTCAAGTCAGATGTTTGTTTTGAAGGACTTTGAGTCACACGAATCTTCAAAGAAGGAAGATTCCATGGGGGTGATTTATGAAGAAGGTCTTGTAAAGAAGGGGAGGACTGTGATTCAAGCATCACATTAGATGAATGATGAAAAGGGTCCTGTGAAGAAAGAGAGGACCGCGACTCAAGAATTGTATTATACTTCTAATTGGAGGGATTTGGAGTCGCATGTATCTTCAAAGGAAGAAGACGTCGTTGGGGCGACTGATAAAAGGGGTCCTGCGAAGAAAGGGAGGACCATGACATAAGAGTCACATTAGATGATTGATGAAGAGGATCCTACAAAGAAAGGGAGGACCATGACTTAGGAGTTGCATTAGATGACTTAGGAGTCGAATTAGATGAATCCGAATAGTAGTTTGGATCTGAATCCTCAGAAGAGTCAGAGGAAATATTTGGATTGGAATCCTCAGAAGAAGAGGAAATGTTTGGATTAGAATTAGAAGAAGAGTGGGGGGAACTTGAATAATAATTTGGATCAGACGTGTCCAAATCATACCACCGACTATGAGATGAAGGTGGGGAACGAGTTACCCGTATGGGCTCTCTAGCACGAAGAACCAAACAAGGTTTAGTTGTAATGGGAATCTTTTGTTTTGAATTGTTAAACCTAAGTTCCGTATTTTTGTAAGTATGGGGAACCGCGCGATAGTTAGTCATTTTTGCACTTGTTTTAAGCACAAATGTCTAGATTTAGATAGTGTGATGAAACTCCTTCAAAGGGAAGGAAGTGACATGTTGATTTGGGTAGCATAAGGACAACTAACTAGACATTTCGTAAGTATTAATATGCGTGCGTGATTTTCTAAAGAATGTCTAAGGAAAATAGACATCATGATGACGTAATATCGATGAGATCAAGAAGGATTGTCCTAGAAAATAAGTTTTCTAAATGAATAATCACAAGGAACAATCATGCAAGTGTGAAACCCAAAGCCAATCAACAAGAAAATACACCATATGAAAATGTGATGCAAAGATGATCAACAATATGTTTTCACTTATGCCAAGTTCAAGGAAATGAACAAAACGTAAGTAAAAACAAGAAGTCAATGCGATCTCCCAATCAAGATATACGATGAGCGAGCTCAAACTTGATTAAGACCTATATCTCAAAAAGTGCCAATTACAATTTGTGAATGACACAACAATATCACCAAGATATGTTAACCCACTTCACAAGAAAGTGAAGTATTGATATCGAGGTGTTATTCATATAACACGCACAAAATAGTAACACCTAGCACTCTTTGAAATCAAGGTAATAATAGAACCGAACTAAAAAGCTCAAAGTATAGCTAGGAATATTTAAAAATGTGTGCACCATAACCATACAATATAGGTATTTATGTCGAGTTTATAAGAAACAAGACGTAAATATCGAAATTGTAGTGATATGATACAAACAAGCTAACTCTTCTAAGGAAGTCTGCGGTGATGAACCACGCCTAACTATAATGACGACCTTGACATGGGTATCAAGATCACAATGGCTACCAATGACGTGAAAACACCTCCACACACTTTAGATGTTTAACTAACCTAGCCGCAAACATGGATGGGCGTAAACGGACATAAAAGTGAGAGAAACAGTCGATTGATAACACAAAGGTAGTCACCCTTCTTTTGCTCAACAAAGTGTCAAAAGAATGTGAAGGAAGTAAATCAAGAAAAAATGATGAAAAATGCTAGCCTCACTTCAGCAGAGTTTCACCTCACCCTATGGCAAGTAAAAACTAGGCAAAAGTAATACGTCACACATTTCTCAAAAAGAAGGTTCACAACTCAACACTATTTTAAAATGGTCAAAGTGGGCTCCTGGCCAAAGTATATTCTCCTAGGTGGTTCTCTCACCCTAGGTGTTACAAAGTTGCCACGAGTGAGCACGATTTACCCAAAAATTCACACTAACTAGTTTGGGAGTATCTCGGCTTTACTTTACCCACTTCAAGAACAGTAGGCAACTAGTGCATCTACGTGTACTATCACTGGGTTTGCCACAACGAATAACTTGTAACGCTATCTCACAAAGGAATCACTAGTCAAGTAGGTAGTGCGGAGCACTTCCCATTTTGTCCACAAGGTTCCCTCTTGCATGGACTACTTTGGGGTTCCTGAACCACCCCCATTGTTGTAGCTTAAGGCGTTATGCCAAAGGGGTTATGTTCTAGTTGAGCGGAGAGGGACATACCCTTTTCTGAAACCTACAATACAATGTTTTGAATATGTTGTTCTTTTTATCTTGTTTAATTAGGTGTGGTTTTCTTGAACACCTTTTAGCAACTTGTATAACAACTGTATTAGTAGTTTTTGATTTTTTTGGTTCCTCCTTTCTTTGACAAGCGTTTTTAGGTCCTGCACTCAAGCGTTAGTAGTTCTCCAAGAAAATCACATTATTTAAAAGAGGATTAAGAGTTACTTTTGATTCTCAAGATCATCTAAGGATGCAAGAGAAGAGCATACACAACAAATAATCCAACTAAAAAGTAAATAAAATATTTTCAATCAATGAACCATACAAAATTCTTGATAAATGTTCATTCCCCTAAACCAAAAGTGAAAGATGAAGTTTCCAATTTACCAAATGTTATAAAATGAAGACTAAAGTTGTTTTTGATTCTCAAGATCACCCTAAGGTGCAAGAGAAGAGCATACACAAAATTTATCCCAACTATAGAGAAATGAAAAACTTCAAATCAAATAACCATTGAAAAATGCTTTGTCATGACAAAGTTCATTCCCTTAAACCAAAAGTGAAAGATGTAGTTTCCAATTTACCAATGTTATAAAATGAAGACTAAAGTTGTTTTTGATTCTCAAGATCACCCTAAGGTGCAAGAGAAGAGCATACACAAACTTTATCCCAACTATATAGAAATGGAAAACTTCAAATCAAAGGACCATTGAAAAATGCTTTGTAAAAGGTTCATTCCCTTAAGCAAAATGAATAATCAAATTTCCAAGTTTAATCCCAATGTTAAAAAGATATAGATCAAAGTTTTTTTTGATTCTCAATATCACAAAAATGTGCAAGAGAAGAGCATACACATGCTTTGGTCTAAATCGAATAAGCATGGAAATACAACATTCATCAAAATATTAGACATGTTAGAAAATGACCAGTTTTAAACTAACAGAAAAACCTGAAATTTTTGTAAGTATAAATCCTAAATTTATGTTTTCATTGCATATTTAACTTCAATACCTTTCCAACACAAAAAAAATGGAGTCATTTCAATGTCGGGAGCAAAAGTCATGGGAGTTGGGGGGGTGCTTTAATTAATCAAAGGTGATTAATTAATAGGTAGGTGTAAGCTTATAGAAGCCAATTAGAAGAGTATTAGTGCGATTTAGGATATTATAAGGGGATTAAATCAATTAAATATTGATTTATTGGTTAAATGGAAGGAAAAGCTAATTAATTAATAATAATTAATTAGTCTAGGTAGAAGGGTGATTTATTAACTAAGGTCATTAATTAGGGTATTCGTTGGATATGCAACTTAATTAATTAGCTTAGTGGAATTAATTAATAATGATATGAGGGATAATGAGTGCTTTTGACGATATTTTTTTGATTTGCGAGAAAGACGATAATTAACGCAGTTTAAGTATTTAAATTTCTTGGGCATAATTATGGGTGTCTACATGTCCCACCTTGGATGTCTATTTTTGGCAAGTTTCTCAAATTGTCACTTTTGAGTGTTTTTGTCTTGAAAGGAGTGATGGTGACATGGAAAGTAGTTTTTTTCTAAAATTTACTATTTTTTAGAATGTGAGGACCTAGTACAACTTACTATTTATAGAAGGTGGTCCTTTAGATGTCAGAATGGGATGAAAATGGTCTCAAAAGTTTAGGTTTTTTTCTCGAGATGCTTTGCTCCAAATTTTAGACAATTCTCTCATCCAAATCAATGGGGAAGTGCAAACTCCATTGAAGAGGGTAAAATAATGAGAGAAAAATCAGTCATATATATCGCCAAAAATAGTCCACTTCATTATTCAAGAAATGTATCAAATGAAAGATGATTTTATGAAGATCATCTACTCCAAATATCAGGCAATTTGGCTTGTTGGATCACCGGAAAAATGCAAATATATTTGAAGAGGGTGGAATAATGATAGAAAAATCAATAGACCATATCTTAAAAAATACTCCACTTCATCATGTAAGAAATGACTTAAATGAAATCTAATTTTATGAGGATAATCTTTTCCAAATTTTAGGCAATTTAGCTTGCTTGATCACCGAAAAAATGTAAAGACATTTTCATATGTTATGAGAAAAATGGAGTTCTTGGCTGGAAAATTATTTCTAAAATAGAAAATAAATCATGCCATGACATCCCCCAAGTGATAGATCATCTAAAAGGTGTTTTTAAATGGATTATTTTGGTAAATTTTCAAGATTTTTCAATCACGAGAACACCGAAATTGAACAAAAGATCATTATGGAAACATAGAGCACAGAGCTTGTTTTAATGGCTTCCGTGGAGGAAAATTGTGAAGTTTAATTGAGTCACATGGTACACTTCATATATTTTCATGTTGAGGTTCTCTTTTTGGGTTAAAAACTAATTAAAAAAATTATTTGAATCCCTCTCTCCTTTAGCTCTTTAACTCACGTTTAACCAAACATGCTTAACCTAGGTTAGTCGGGGGTTAGAGGGTGAGTTGAAACCATAAAAAATAGGGGATAGTTGAAGTGAGGGGATAATGGGGACACTAAGATTAATTTTTCACAAAATTGTGACAAATTTCACCATGTGAGAAAATTGTGAGGGAGATGGAGGGGCTGGAAATAAGATTCCATGAGCTAAGATGAGGTTTTGTATGTGACCAGTGGTAACTCCATGAGATTGGATGAAATTTTGTGTCCCCAATGTCCCCTTGGATTCTAGGACAAGGGAAAAGGGACATAAAACCTCAAAATGTGCCATGGGTCTGCTTATCATGAGGAGGGGACATGTGAGTGAGAAAGTGAGTTATTAACCTACCTAACATCCAAGTTGAGTTTTTCAAGTGAAGAAAGTAAATCCACCACAAGGGGTACAATTTTGTGTCCTCTATATCTCCTTACACCAAGGGACAAGGGAAAAGGTATGGAAAGAGTGAAAAAGTGCGCCAAGGGGTCATGTTTTTGAGTTGTGAATCCATTTTAGGAGCCACGTTGAAATGTTTTAAGTGACACAACCTAACTAATAAATAGGGGGCACACATTTGTGTCCCTACTATCCCCTTTCACTAAGGGACAAGGGAAAAGGGACAAAAGAGGTGAAAAAGTGCACTCAAGCTTATAAAACATGTTGATATCACCCTTCCAATACAAGAAAGAACAAAGAAGTTGTTTTTTTCACCCCAAGAGAAAATATTGGAGTTCGGAGGAAAGTCCTTATGTAATTTTGAATCCAAAACATCTGATGAGTTAATTAAAACAAATTTCAAGAGCTGATTTTTCTTGCAATTTTATTGTCAGGCCTAGTCACTTTGTAGACACCAAAATTCAGTATCTCTACCCTTGTCTACCCACATGTGCATATTTTTCTATGGTCCTATATAGGTCCCCTTAAATTAAATCCATCCCCGTCAATATTTAATAAAATGCCCACTTATTATCCTATCATAATTAATCCTTATTAATTCACATTAATTAATTAATTCCCATTAATTAATCAATATCCATATCCCTAACTTTCCCTAATCAACTTGATATTTAGGACGCTTTTATCCTAAATATAATAATGTATGCTTTTTCTACCCATTCCTATCTTCTAACTACCCATGATTCATCCTTAAACAACCTAATCCCACACATAAGCTTTAAAGTGCTTTTTCCTCCTTAAAAACATGAAATCCCAACCTAAAGCACAAAAATCCACCCCATTGGGGAAAGTTTCCCGTGGTCGGTGGAAACTCATCCCGATCGTCATAGACCCTATAAGTCTATGGTCTTTATTTCCAAAAACAACACATAAAACACACAAGCATGTTTCATCTATGATTTTCTTGCACTTTGCAAATCAATCTTCAAACTAGAGCATCCCAACAATCCTCTTATAGCCCTTGGAGGCTCATTTTTGATCATTTGCATAACTATGAGAGATTTTTCATTGATTTTTATGCTATTTATATCATTTTTATTTCTATCTTGTTCAATATAACATTACACATTCGACAAAAATTGTGAATTCATTATCACGATGTTCTATCGGTGTTTTTACTTGTAGGTTACCTTTTTCATCTTGTTTCTCTTCATCCTTACTTTAACCGTGTGTCATAGTCGCCATTCCCATCTTGAGTTTCCATTAACTTGGCCCTCTCAGAACTATGTTTTCTACTTCCGTGAGCCATCTCTAGCCTCTTCATGTTTTTTTTTTTCTCTACCCCAACTTGCTACACCATCATAAAGTCTCTTTGTTGCACTAAAATAAGTCTATCTCGCATCCCGCTTCCATCACTTCACCCTAGTCTCCATCGACCGCAGTCTTGATTCCCAACCTATCCTTATCAATCTCTTTTTCTATCTTTTTTGGTTTCTTATCCCTCGATTCCTTCTCGTGGGTTGACTCTAGCATCCACAAGCTTCTGCGATTCACAAGATTGAATTCGGATCTCTCGTCGCCACATATTTCATTAGTTATTTCAGATCCTCATTCCCGTGTCATCGTTGACCCACTTCCGCATAATTTGTGTCATCAACGACCTGCAGGTATCATTTAATTTTCATTCATTTCAATCCAATCAATATCTATATCAAATCTTAGTTACTTTTAGATTCGATGGACCCCTATTTCTCGCATGCAATCTACTTATTCATCTTTTAATTCACTTTTTCTTTAAAAATGGGGTTGACATCCGTGAAAGGAAGGTAACACTTCTTGGAGATGGATTTATTAGGTAACCCATGTATATATTATCTAATCATTTTTCTGTTTATACACTCTTACTTCTAGGTTTATCAGCCACAACAAGGATCAATTAGTTGGCACCCATCCATCCACATATATCACGCTTCTGAGGTACCATAAACCATCAATATTATGATTTTATAGTTTATTTTAATAGCTAGCTTATTAATTTGAGTATGAGTGAAGAAAATTTTTCAACATTCTTGCACGACCGACTGTGGGACAACCCCTTAGATGAACCCTTTTCATTTTTTTCTATTTTTCTTGCTTCTTCTGTCTTCTACTAACACTTCAACATGAGGCCCTGTTTCTTTCTTGATCATGTTGGTTCAGTTGTTGGATTGATCTTCACTAAATTTTAGGTAAAAGGAAAAGATTTATCCAAGTATTCCTCATTTTCCTTATTTTATCCTTTTTGCATTGTATTTCCCTTTCTTGTGTGTGTCCTCATCGAAAGATCACACTTCGATTTGGTTTAAAAGAACCTTTATTTTTGCATCCCGCTTTACTTACGTAGTCCAAGTATGGGTTAACTTGTTACATCTCACACTCCTCACAAAAAAACCAAACTCATGCATTCAAATTTATTAACTAAAATATGAATTTTAGATCTATATTCCCATTAATCTAAAAGGTATACAAATGTAATACATGATATAAAATTAAATATTGATGTTAAGTATTTTATTTTGATGTCTAAATGAAATAGAAGGGGATAGGGTACTAACCTAAAATTAACTTACCTCGTTGTGTGCAGGACTAGATAGGGTGATGTGTGAAAAGATAGGGACCGACGGTGTTCCCTTAGAAATTGTAGCGAATGAAGATTTGTCTAGACCGGTGCTCCTGGGAGAGGAATAGGGCACCGGGGTGCCCTAGTCTATAGAAAATCTTAGGATCTGATTTTGAAAATTTCACAAGATCTTCACAAGAATCTTCATCTTGGTCATTTGGTTGTCATAATATTCTCTCTTATGTCGTTGTATTTGTGTAATGAAGATATACCTATAAAATCCCTTACAAAGCATCAATTTCCAAAAAACTAAAGATACAAATGAAGGGTTCGTTTTGACCTTAGCTTCCTCAATGACAAACTTAAGACTAAGCATTGTACTATATTCCGGATGTAATGTAATTGTGTGTGATTGTGTGACTAGGTGCCCTAGCATCAATGATACATAATTATGTGGAAATAAATAGATGTAATATGCAAATGGTGGATGGAATAAAATAAAAACAACCCTTTCCCCTCATGCTTGTGTGATGTAGATGTAGAATATTCCCAAATGCAGTCCTTTGCCTTGGTAGATAGCTAGTTCTTGATAGTAGAATGTCTCGCCCATAAGGTAGTGAGTATGTTGTGTTTATATAGGGATCTCTTGTTCAAATTTTGACACTAATGGCCCGAAATTCCAACTAGCACCTATGGGAATGTAACAACTAATTCGTAGAGACCGACCTCAAAATTTTATATGCAAACAAAGTGTAACCAAGACCAGGGTACCCAAGAGGACTAGGGCACCGAGCAGCACCCGAACACCTTTCTAAGTGCCCTAGCCAGACTAAAGATAACAAGCGATGAAATCACAACAGCTAAGACCCTCTAAAAGAAAACCAAAACCATGAAAACAACTCGGTGACTATGTGAGACAAATGACAATAACAACCGACTAAAAACGATAAGACTAAGGGATGAGCCATTAGTGAATACTTTTATTATGTGAGATTCATATATAAAATAAGATACTCTAAGGTATAAATGTACTAGTTAGTGTGTGATTTTGTGACTAAATTTTCCCCCACTTTATGTTGGTGAGTGGAAAGCTTGGTAACATAAACTAGATAGAGATGCATACCCGAGATAAATCCAAAGAATCCCCTACTATATTAAAACATGCAGATGTGTAGTAAAAGCATGCTAAAAGAACCAAAAGCATTCTAAACCATGGATTAGTGGTTGGTCCATGCAACGTAGAAAAAATCATAATTTCGTGATGAAGTGTGTTAAATGAAAGTGATGATTGTAATGTTAAATGTTTTATGATTTCAAATGTTGTATAAAACAATGAGATGGGTCAAGGAGTGATCAATTGCTGACCCAAATGTGTGTATGAACTATCAACCGAGGATTTGGGTATCCTTTCTCCAAAGGAAGAGTGTAGGGAGAAAATTGTGTTATTCTCCAATCTTTAACTAAATCCTCAAGATATAGCCACTGCAGACGAAATTAGATCAAATATTTGAGGGTTTCTTGATTCAAACAATTTTTATCAAACAACTGACCCATATAGGAGTGGTATAGGAAAGGAACTCTTACCTCCACTCCATGGGTGTTTCCATAATGTAATGGATTCCAAGTTAATTCATCTACAAGCGAATGCAAAATGTGAGATGGATTTCAAGTTAGGTCATTTGGAAGTGAGAAATGAATGTAATCTCCTAAGCTAGGTCATCTAGGAGGCCACACGTAACTCCCAAGTTTGGTCATCTAGGAGGCCAATTGTGTTGACTTTGTATTGATAGAATGATATGATTTTGATTGTTAGGAATATGAATGCATTGATTGATTGATTACTCTTGGAGAGATTTTACACTAGTTTCCCCCAGATTAGGTCATTAGGGGTTGATAGAAGTTGTTGAATAATTATATGGAATTATTTTTGATCATTTTTCCCCAACTTAGGTCATTAGGGGGAATTGATGGAATTTCATATAGAAAAATTTATATATTTGTTACCCCCAGATTAGGTCATTAGGGGAAATTATCGGTGAAGTGTCACGTTGTGAACTAGTAATTGTTTTGGAATTTTCACATTGGTAATGTTTTAAACACATAGTGATATAAGGGGAATTATAGGATGACCCCAATGATATTCCCCCTTTCGGTGAAATGGGAAGTGATGAGAAGAATGAACGATAAGCCAAAAGTATATGTGGAATAGATAGAAAATTGATAGACATCACAAAAATTGTGTATGATTTGGTTGGAAGATAAGTTTAATGCGAGGGAAAGCACGTGTAACGTGTTCAATATGGTGGAAGATGGAAATCTATAAAGAATGTTGTAAATACAAAGTGCAATCGTAGTAGAAATGCTCGAGATATGGTGAAAATTGTGTAATGTGTATTAGTAGTAGTAATAAGCACGAAATAATGACTATAGTAAAGTGGGTGGTAAAAAGGTAACTATAAATAGTAAAGTGCAAAAGTAAGTAGTCACTTTATTTTTTTACGCGATTGTGAAAGTGAGCACAAGGTGAGTGAAAATTCCACAAGTGAGACAAACATTTCCTATCTAGTTTGAGAGGGCGGCGTGATCGCCATAGCATTACACACAACTAAAGAATTGGTAAGTGTGTTGATTGTCATAAAATGTATGGTGTATTAGGTGTTTAAACTAAATTTTCACAGTTTTGAGGATTTTTATTTTTCAATGTTTTGGGTCTAGACAATAGTGGTGAGGGAGTTAGTGAACCTTGGGATAGGAGCACCTAGAACTAGGCATTGATGTCCTTCTCTTGGGTGCCCCAATCTTGCATATGTGTGCCCTGGTCCAAGATGTGTGTTTTTGGTCTAGGATGATGAAAAATAATTTTTTTATGTATATGAATATGATAAGTGAGTGTTTTTGTACCTATAAGGTGTTTTAACGCAACATTTGTTGTCATTTTGTGTTGTGTAGAGGGATATTCACTCAAGGGAGTTTTGTGGTGGGCATCATTTGAGCACGTTACTTGGGTTAGGTTTTTCGATGATGAGTGGGATGTTATGGACCATGTCAGCCTACAACATATAACATGGATGGGGATGTGCCCCATAATATGCTGATGTTGACTGCACTATGTGAGAGATGGTGTGCAAACACGTGTACCTTTTGGTTTCCTATGAGGGAGATGACAGTGATGTTGGAGGATGTATATCATATATTGTGGTTTCCGGTTATCGGAGAGAGGGTACAGTGATGCCATTAGAGGACATGGATAGGAAAATGCAAGTGGAGAGACGGTATTTTATAGGGACTCGAAACCTTCCGAGGCTCACGTTAGTTTGGATGTTATTCTAAGGTCTAATGTTCTCGCACATAAAAAAATTCATAACATTTGTTATTGCTTCATCTATAGTGGTGGAAGGAGGTGGCATAGGCATCTTGTATAATATGCATGACATATGTTAGTGTATAGAGGAGGAAAATACTAGATATGAGTGGGCTTGATGTGTGTTAGCCCAATTGTAAAAATATTTTTACCATTTTATGCATAATGAGCATGGAGGAGGGATATGAGCTACTACACTGTTACATGTGTGGGAATATGAACATATAGCAGTGTTGAGGCCAGTTGGGGGTCCATGAGTAGAGTGGGCTAGGCCCAAAATATACATGAGGAGGTGGATTAAAATTCATGGGTGTAGGATGGATACATATACTTATAGGGAATTGATAGATAGGATGGGGCATGAGGCCATCACATGGAGGCCATATCATGATTATGTGGGGTGTCTTGAGGATTTTGTAGAGATACATTGTATTTGGAGGAGTATGTGGTTGAAGGATATGTTTCCAGGTGTGGGGGAGCTAGTTCGGGTTGAGAGAGCATCGTGTTAGTTTGGTATGGCTTAGGATGTGCCCCCAAGGCCATATATATGGCTTAGAGCTATCATATCACCAAGGAGGACTAGGGCCGGACCAGTCCCAAAATAGAGTAGATAAAACCTATTGGTCTGGATGAGGTAGATGCAGTGATAGAGGTTAAAGATGTAGATTATGCTGGTAGTACAAAGGAGTATTGTGCATAGTGGGCAGCGCATCGATGGGTATTGTTTTTTCCAATATTTGTAGTTCTAGCAAGGTTGCTGCATGTAGGAGGAAGAGTGGGGGAAGCACATGTCCCGACCCGTGGTAGTTTCTATAACAGAGCATAAGTATTTTATGTAGTTTTGTTCATTGTTGTATGCTTATATTTTTATATATATGGTTTTCTAACGCGTTGTGTAATTTATGTTTGTAGGAAATACATATTGGTCGTTGATTTTTATACTTATATCTGCACATTGACGTAAAATGTTACGAATGATATTGCAAGTGAACATGCCCATCTATTTGAGCCAGTGGTTGTAGTGGAAGTTACATGTATTGTATTAGTAGCCGAGAGGGATGAGGCATGCGAGGAGACTCAACGAGCCCTTCGGATGGTGGGTGGTGGCCCTTTGGCACATGATGTATTTGTACGGTTCATGGAGTTACAACGTCAGTTTGTGGAGTAGTCTATGGAGAACACCTTATTGCATAGGCAAGTGGAGCAATATCGAGGCCACAAATAGTGATGTAGAGTGAGTGGTGAGGCATCTAGCTCCATGGATCTTGTAGTACCCGAGAGTGATAGTGATGATGAGGTTTGTTAAATCATGATTGTATATGATGTAGGGTAATTTCCCCCAGGTGATGATTATATCTGCTACATATGTATGGACATGTGTGATTTATATATGATGAGCTTATGTTGTGGTATATCTATTGTTGTATGATTTATTGTTGAAATGGATGTGATGTCTTTGTGTATTGTTAGTGGTAGTTGATGTAATATTTGCATGATGATGAAAAATATAATGTGATGAGTTAAGTGGAGTGTTTAGTAAATAAAATGTGTAATGCTTAGTATGATGATGAGTTAAGCACAATGTGTGTTGAATGGAATACATAAGGTGCAATTACTATGATAATGATAGAAAAATGTATGTGAAAAGAGATTATATATGATTATCAAAGTAGGGTGTTGTGATGAATGTATGTGGTAATAATATAATGTAATCATAATATATCAATGTGATGAAATGGAGGGGGAAAGTAGCGATGACCCCAAAGATATAGATGATTAGGTTCACGTTGGGTTCACAAAAATTGACTAAACTAATGTAGTAAAATATAGTTAATCTAATCTAGGAGGACATATAACGCAGTAAGTAAATGCACTAAAACAATATGTAAATGAGATAATTAAATAAAATAATGAAATTAAAAACCCTAATGTGTAAGAAGGGAAAGGAAATAACTTAGTTGATAATGGATGATGTCATAATGTGTCATAGTGATGTAAAAAAATTAGAAAGAAGGAACAACTATGTAGGAGTGTCGAAAAGGATAGATCTGGATGTTGTTCTTGGATTGGGGTGCCTGGAAGAGGACTGGGGCACCTAAGGGAACTTTGGTAAGGAATTTGGGCACCCTGGTCTAGGAAAAATGTCCGAAACTGGTGCTCACATGGTCAAAAGGTGATTTGAAAATCTAACTTCCTTTCGTATTAATTTTTACGTACTATACCGAATGCTCCAAATATTCCAAGAGGAAGAAATAACCTGCAAAAGGACAAAAGGAAGTATCAAAAAAATTAAAAAATAAATATGTAGAATGAATGAGTCCGAATGGCCTCAGCTGCCACAACAGTGGGATTACTAACTGAGTGTTTCACTACATTTCAGACCCGGATGTAGTTATGGTGTGTGTGTGTGTGTATGTCATGCCCTAGGTGCTTTTGTGCTAGTCACACTTTTGAAGTAGTGAATAATAGATAAATGTAGACAATGTAATAGAATGTGTGTGTGGAATAATTTACAATCCCTCCCCTATGAAGTGTGATTCATATGTATTATCTTGTGCCTTGATGATGGAGCTATATGGATTTCAATGTAATAGATGGATGCAACTCTAGATGGAGTGACAATAGTGTATGATGTTAGGTCCCTCATTATGGTCTCATAACTTTGTATTAATAGGGTTTTATTTCTCCAATTTCATAAATAACCCTAAAAGGCCGAACATAAGAAAGAGAAAGATGAAAACGGCTAGAAGAGGCCCAAAAAAGGTGGAAAAGTGCTAGAAGGATCGGGCATTCCCAGTGGGACTAAGGCGCCCATGGGCACCCCATTACTAAATTTGGGCAGCCCAACCGAGGCTAAAATAATGCAGGATGTCTGGAAATGGCTGAGTATATGGGTGTAATAGGTCACAAATTATGAAATAAAATAAACAAGATGGACAAAGGATGGGGGTTAATTAGTAATTTCTTTACTCAAGAACCTTCTAAATAGTAGTATGAGACCAAGATAAATAAAATGTCTAAAGTGCATGATTTTCGACTACATACTTTGGAGTCCCATCACTTTTGTTAAGGAAACTACTCCTTACATTGATCTACTTACTATCTTTTGATTATACCTTCATCGTTTACACACTTGGGGACATACTACTTCATACCTCCCATCTCATTTTAGCAATGCTACACCTATCATTACTACATTTCCATATCTTCATTAGGCACATTCATCACATAGTTTAGCATCACTACCCAATGATGCACTCTTGTGCTTAGGTTCACACTTGACTATTAAGGGATTACTAATACACATGAACCCCACACACTACACCATAAGAATTACACATTGCACCTCATCATACATGTATGTGTCATACACCCTACATTTTACATTTAGTCTACAAAATTTTGACACTTATGTAGTATATCTACACATTTGTCTATGCATCTTACATCCTCACTACATATCCTACATATCTCATTATCTGATTGTCTATATGCCATACATATTTCACCGTGCCTTTTCACACATAATCTATATACTATTCCAGTCTTTTAAAATATGTGATTCTAGCATTACAAAATCTTACATACTACATACATGCCATTTTACACATCCTACACATATTGTATTTCCTATTTACACATAACATATTACACATTCTACACATTACATTATTACATATACCACTCATCATATGGTCAGCTTTTATATACTATATTGGCTTCTATGTGCTGAACTCACCACCCGATGACACACTTTTAGTCCTTTGGTCCATACTTGACTATCGAGGGTTTACAAATAAAATGGACCCTACACTCACCACATATTTACTATTCCACCTTTCATCATGCAACATTACTAGCTTAGTGACATACACTTTAGGCTAAATCATCATCTATCCTATCCTTTTGTAATGATATACACTTTAGGTTACATCACCACACCCTCCTTACATCTTATAGAGATATAATATTAGGTCTAAATCAACACTCCACATTTCATTTCATCATGATATATGATTTGGATATATGGTTCATGTAAACATTGTTGTTAGGGTGCATCTCATCATTATACATACGCATTCCTCACAATGCGCTAGACACAACACACACTAATCGACCATTTCCCAATAACACACTCTCATTTACGGTTCATTCTTAATTATTGAGGGGGAAATGAAACTCATTATATACATTTCCATTCACTCGGGGGAATGTGGATCCTATTACTCCATAATGCATTCCATTCCATCCATCCACAACATATTATATACTACAATTGTTTATACTCTTGCTTACTTTTCTTGGTTCATGGTCACTTTATTACACATTCTAGTTTGATTATTTTCATGTCATTTATCTACATCATACACACATGTTTTTTCATGCCTTCTTCTAGTTATGATTACAGATATAGGTCTCTTACTTGCAACACGGAAGCTCGCCTTCTACCCTTCCTACACTGATCACTTGGGGCATCCACATTCATATCTTTTAGGTGATATTATTTAATTTTATACTTAAAAATTTACATTACTTGCTTCTACACACTTTTGACATACTAGATATATTTCTAACATGTTAATGAGTGCTTCATGTGCAACATTTTTTATGCAGGATATTGGTTTCCATACTTTGTTACATTCTCTACTCTTATTTGCTATTATTTATAGGCTTTCCCTATGTTTGGTGTGCACACTTGTTTATTTTTTATAGCCATGATGGCCTTGCATGTATTGTGACATTGTGAGTGATATCCCATGTTTGTGACATGCTTTGTGTGTCTTACTTGTCTTCTTGTGTGTTTACACTAATGTGCTTGGTAGTTTTCACATTGTTTACGTAGATTACACTTTGTCTTCTTACATGCATGCGTTTTCATACTGACACTTGTTTTGGCTATCCATCCTTGTTTGTTTGTGCCTAGGATTCTACCAAGCGCTTTCCATCCCGCTGCATGGAAGAGTTACAGAGTACATGCGGTTGGTCCTCTTTTGGGGCCACATTCTCTTATCAACGATGTCACATATGCCCCTAAAGAGGGGGGCATCATTTGGGGTTTTTCTACATACTAACACAAATATTCTACACTGGTTTGGTTCAGTTATAAAAAATGAGTGGTTTCATACCAGTCTACGAACCCCATACACAATGACTTTTACAAAACATGATGTACTTAGAAATTCTAGGAAGCGCTTATAGGCTTGAAGGTTACAGTGGGTATGCCTCTCTACACTACTTTGGCCAATGACGCGATCTCCCAAAAAACCAAGATGATACATAGATCTCTTCATGTATATTTCAACAGAGCGGTAGATCTTGGAGGACACATAGCATTTCCTTCCTACACTTCTCCAAATGTGGGTGGCGTGAGATCACCCAAAAAAACTCGCAATCACGATATCCTTCTAAACTATTTCATATGACATGGATCAAGTGCACATGTTCCATTTACCTTTACATTTACATTTTCCATTTACATTAGCATATTTGCATGCATATTTTACATAGAGTTTTTAAACTTACATACATTCATATTTGACTACTTGATCGTTTTCTCCTTGTATGTCCGACCGTATGAGAAACAAGCATTCAAATGGGGGCAAAAAAAAATAGAAACAACAACAATGTTCCATGGAAACACACATACTTTTACTAACCATGCAAGTACACTACACTTTGTGGTAGCTACACACATGCATCCCGCCTCTAGGTTAACTCTCATCACTTTTTCTTTGCAAATTTTTTATCTATAGTTTCCACACTCATCCATTCTTTTATCATTCCACACTTTCTTCTAGTCCTTCAGCATGCTTCTATTACACCCTTCATGGACATCAAGTATGAATCTCTATCTACTTTATGTTACCGAGATTTCCACTCACCAACATAAAGTGGGGGGAAAATGTAGTCACAAAATCATGCACTTTAGACATTTTACTTATCCCAGTCTCATACTTACTAATTAGAAGGTTCTTGAGTAAACAAAGTATTAATTAACCCTCTTCCTTTAACCTTATTGTTTATTTTAATTCATAATTTTTGATCTATTGCACCCATATACCCAGCCATTTCTAGACATATCATGTTATATTTAGCCTCGGCTGGGGCACCCAATCCCATTTGGGGGCACCCCGATCCTTCTAGCACTTTCTTGCCACTTTTTGGGCCTCTTCTAGTCATTTTTCATCTTTATCTTTCTTTTGGTTGGCCTTTTTCGGGGTTAATTACAAAATTAGAGCAAGAGAACCCTATAAATATAAAGTTATGGGACCATAATGAGAGACCTAGAGTTATACACTACTATCACTCAATCTATAATTGTATCCATCTATTGCATTGACATCTACATAGCTCAATCATCAAGGCACAAATTAGGACATTTGCATCACACTTCATAAGGGGAGGGATTATATTCTATTCCATGCACACATTCTATTACATTGTTAACATTTATATATTGCTCACTACTTCAAAAAGTGTGACTAGCACAAGATAACCTAGGGTATGACATGCACACACACACACACCAACACTAGATCCAGTTTTGAAAAATAATGCATTTCTCAATTTGTAACCCCACTATTGTGGCATCCGAGGTCAATCCAACCTATTCATTCTACATATTTCTTTTTTTAGGGTATTGATACTTTCTTTTATCCTTTTATAGGTTATTTCTTACTCTTGGAATATTTGGAGCATTCGGTGCAGTACAAAAAAATTAATGTGACAGGTAGTTAGATTTTTAGATCACCTTATGACCATGTGAGCACCAGTTCTAGACATTTTTCCGCACCATGGTGCCTAGATTCCTTATCGAAGTTCCCATAGGTACCCTAGTCCTCTTCCAGTGCCCCACCTCGAGTATAACATCCGATATGTCCTTTTCAACACTCCTACACAAACATTCCATCTTTCTATTTTTTTTGCATCACTGCAACACAGTTTGACAATCATCCGTTATTAGTTGAGTTCTTTCCTTTCCTTTCTTACACATTAGGGTTTTTAATTTCATTAGCTTATGTACTTATCCCATTTACTTACTCCATTATATTTTCTCCTAGATTAGATTAACTATCTTTTACTACATTAGTTTAGTCAATTTTAGTTAATAAAAAATCAACACATCTAAACATCCTCCTACCTGGTACACTGATTGGGATTTCATCACCCAATAGGAAGCCACTTGAGAATCCCCATCCATAACAGTCCTGAAACCAAACATAGAATGCTGCCTTATCTTAGGTACCCCATTATCCATCCCCTTTTCTAATTTTCACACTTTCTTAATTTAAAAACAAAAACAAAAAAATTGTCTACTTGATTTTTCTTGATTTAAAGATGGAACCAAACTTTTCCCTAAGGAGTTTTGTACAAACATCTACCATGATTGATATGTCATATTTTTATCCTTCTAGCCCCATCTATGATTAGTTTCATCGTAATTCCATATCTCTATCGTATCAACTAGTAGATCCTATTCCATACCCATTTCCTTATACCATCCTCGTTCCATTTGAGATCACCATGCCTATCCCACCTATTAACATTCCCATCCCTCATGTATCAGATCTTCCCATACAATCCCAACCATATTAGCATCTTCGTCCTTCCCAATATTATACACCCCTCAACCAATATGATTTTCACCATTCCCCGACAATTTTAGACAACCCTTTCCTAACCCACCACTAACAAACCCGTTTTCATCAACCACACTGAACAAATATAACCCATTTTCAATCAACATCATACATTAGACACATCCTTTCATATCTACCCCACTTATCTCATCATCACCTACTCCCATCCTTGATATTGTGCCTATGTATCCTTCAAGATATATCCTCGTATCAACCATATCCATCATTACCTTGCCTACCACCTTAACTTCCACCACTTCTCTCATATCTACATCCAGTCCTTCTCTTACCACATCCACACATATCCTACCATAGCTTACTATGACTAACTCATCATCCACATATATCCGAATCACAACCATATCTACACTTATATATATTATGCTAAAAATTCCACCCGTATATGTCTTGACATCATTATCACACATTTATTTACCCATTCCCACATCCACCATTCTGACATCTAGATTTAATATCAGAAAAATCATGCCTCCTTAATCCAAAATGCCTCCTAAAACACCTCAGCCAACAACTGAAGGCACTCCTACCTCTTCCACAAAACCCCTCATTTCTACACCAAACAATCCAAAACTCGCCTCATCTCCCTCTCACATAGACTTCATTAACTGCATGATCCAAACACCCCTTCTTCTATTCACACCTACGCCTGTCATCAATTCTACACCAACATATACCTCATCCACCTCATTAGATACCACTCCCCCATCCACATCAAATTCCACCATTACCCATCATACCATCCGTAGAATCAATCCCAGTCCCTCTTTCTACACTTCTACCTACACCTACCACATCGACCATCATAACCACATCTCCTACATCATCATCTTCTCCTCCCACATCCTTTGAAGAATATTAGAGAGCACTACAACTTTTAGGAACCATAGGTGACCCTCTTGTCTCATCTACACAACTAAACATTTCTTCACCTTCCTTACATAAAATCACGTAAAAATTACTTCCCCCATCAACAACAACATCATCTTTAGATCCACCAGTCAAAATCATTGTCATTCCCTCCAAGGGAAGTCCTTCACAAACCAAATAAAAAAACCTTAGTACCCTTCCACAATGGTCCCTTGTGTGCCCCCATAGAAATATAAACATTCCTCTAGCCAAGATCAAACCTTCATCATCCATCTTGGGAAACAAGCATATATCCTAGGACCACATCCTTCATCATGATCAATCAACCAATCCAAATCCAAATAGTCTAACTCCCTCCTAGGACTAGATCCTTCATCGAGAACACTCCCACCCACTAACCGATCTAAACCAAAATCATTCATCCCTTCTTCCAAAACATGAATCACCATCAAATTTAAAAACAAAACACCAAGATCTTGAAACAATCCACCCCCATCCTCGACATCCAGAACATCTCTTGACACATATATCGAATCCTATGCAAAATTCCTACGACATCTACTTCAAATTTCAACCATCACGCATTTTCTTATCGGGGCCTTTGATCCAGCACCGTCCAAGCCATAATGTTTTTACCCCCACCACATTTGTGCCTACCATTGTACTCCTAAGTCATGACACTCGAATAGTGGAAGGCCCTACAAACCATCATCCATGATATTATTGATAGAGAAGACCTTATCGAGGACTCTCCTTCTCCATCTACCATCTCATTTATGGACAAATCCACTTCCATTTCCACCTCTCCATTTGTAGGATCCATTAGGCCTTCTCCTTCATCCACCACTTCTTCACATACCACCCCTCTTAGCAAGGGTCCTCCCTTATTCATCGATATGGTTTTCCTTGATACATCATCCCTATGATCTTTGACCTTATACACCATCTATATTTGACATCCCTTCCATAGATCACATCCCATTTCTTCCGACATCCACTAGCTCATCCATATCTCTCTTGCTAGGGTGAGTACCTTGTCCTTGCTATTAATTCTTCCACATCTTCTTCCTCATCATCCTATCCCCACAACTTCTTTGATGCCGAGGGATCTCATTCTAGGATTCATTTTCTTGCGGATCGATCCTTTCCATACTATTATCCAAATAACTCTCCTAGTGATTTGGATAACTTGTATACACAATCTAGCTCTCGAGCTTCCTTATTAAATGTTGTGCGCACTCAATCTCAATTGACACATTTCCCTAGTTAAAATTTCCCCTTGGCACCCTTCTTTTCCTCAAGCACCCTTGCATGATTTCTGTTCTCTCCTTCCCCTTTCCTTTTCCTCTTTGTTCCACTCCTCCCTTACACCCACCTTCTGTGCATTTTATTTCTTCCTAAGAATCTTCTTTACACCGTGTGCATGTGTCTCATACTTGATTCAATCAGCTAATTCCCGTTCCTTCTACGCGCCATGCCCATTACTTTGTAATGGTTACAATTTCACCATGTGTTAACTGCACCATTTTTCCTTATTTCCCCATGCGTGTCACATGTGTGTTCCTCTACGCATTCCACTATTTTCTTCCACACACCCTTCCCTTGCACCCTCTTTTACATCCTTCGTACTAGGCCATCTTCGACATGCTTAAGTGTGCCACATGAAGCCATTCAAAGCACATTAACAAGGCACCAAATCCTTGCAAAAAAAAAAAAAGTGACACGTGGAAGAAGTGACAAATATTTGTAAAGTTGGCCACCATTTCAACCAATCCGCACGTGCCATGTGTTTTATGTGTGCCAACGACTCGACATCTTCTAACCGCCATCTATTTTACTACAAATCTCATATTGACGCATGCCTAGACTTGTAGAGTTGTTGACATCAGCTATAGTGCTAGGCATTTAAATTTAAATTCTTAGCAGATCCGGTAGGTGACAAGTGGGAAACATCTCTCTAAGCATTGATAAGCAGATCTGATTGCTCCAACCACCTAAATTGATGTGATCCACCCTCCTTCCTTCTTCAACATTTCAAACAGGCTTGGGGAAGTGTATTTCACAGATCTCCGAAATATTTATAGGCATTCAATGCTTCTTGTTGGTGGTTTTATTTCAAATTCAGGTTTTCCCTCCTTCTTCCCTTATTCTTCCATGAATTCATTTATAAATGCAAGAGCTAGGATCATTTATTATGTTGGAAACTCTTGATCCTTATGCATTTTTCTAAGGACTTCATATTTTTTTATTTTGAGTTGCAGACCTCTAGATCTAGGTCTCACATGTGGATATCATCCTCCTTCATCATTGTAACAATTTGTATTTCTAGAAGTAATAGAAATGTTGTTTTGTGACTATTCTCTTTCCTCACGTGTTTTCATTCCTTATTCTTGCCTTTTCTTTTTGTTGTGTGTTGGTTGTACCATTTTAGCTCCCATGCGCAGCTTCCTTATTTAGTTGTGTTCCATGAGAACGATAAGGTAAATATGTGTTCAGCTGTGTTATTATCGGGTGCCTAGCCTCGTCTCACACATTTCCTATCATTTCCACTCGGAAAAATAGTGTTCATCCCTATTTTCTAGTGCTATCACCTTCTAGCATAGGTTTCCTTTCATCTTATCCTTCTATCCCTTGTCCCTTAGCTTTGTTAACTTATTTTCACCTTCCAAAGACTAGGAGTAGTAGTAGTAATATAAATAGATAGAGGAACTGACATTCTCTAGAGATCCATCCTAAGTGCGTAAGGTCACACAACTTGGGGGTTCCATTATGGTCAAACACCTTAACCTTTCCAAGATCCCAGACACGAGTGCATGTTTGAGAAACCAATAGTTTTTGGAATGCCGGGTAGGACCATCATTGAAATCTCAAATTTCATATCTCTAAGTTCTGTATGTGGACTTAGTATTTCAGCCCTTAGAGGCTCATTTCAACACATCATCGACAACTCCCAACATTTTCAATTGTTTGTTTTAGGAAGCTGAGCACCTTTCATGAGAAGAGTACATATAAGAAGAAGTGCAACAACTAAATATTCTATTGAGTACCAACAACTATCCCCAAGGAGAGTTTGTTCCATAAATACCACACATGTATCTTCATCTCCCGCGTGCCACGCCCATTCAAATCCTCCTCAAAATAGAAAACTTGCATGCTCTGCAATGGCACATCAGCCACCTCCTCCACTGAGAAACTTTGCAAATTTTTTTGGATGAAGTCCCTTCGTTATGGATGTGTAACATGATATGCCAAATGATGTGCTCAAGAGTATTCCATACTCTACTGGTGAAAATTTAACTCACCCATAAGGAGCATATCTAGGATGTAGAAAATGTGTGTTCACTCTATTTGATCACACATGATGATGTAGTAGTTAGGATACTTGCAGCCTCTTTCAAAGGTAAAGCACTCCAATGGTACCGAGGCCTGAGACTTGGATCTATCACCACTTGGGATGAGCTGGGAACAACTCTTTGTAATTACTTTGAAGATAAGTTAGATCACCTATCTCTGGTGGAGCAACTGACAACAACAAGGAGGGAACCCAATGAGTAGATGACTGATTTCAACATCATATTTCAGAATACATGGGACATAATACCTCTTGTGGTGAAACATATAGCTCAACATGCTTTCCTGTATTATCTAAAGGTGCTCAACAACAATATTTCAGTTATGATCCAATTCATGAGAGGTAGGAATTTACTAGCTACTTATAGTATTACAGTAAGGGTATAAAATAGTCTTATTCAGGAAGGAAAGATAGCTCCTAGACCACCTATGCCCTTGTTTCTAGAAATGTCACAAGTTCCCAACCTTCTATGGCCCCTATTCCTATTCTTGAGTAAAGCACACAACCAGTTGCCTCAACATCCTACTCTCCAAAGTGCAGCAAAAAGATGATGAAGAGTTGAAGGCCACAATTAAAAGTTTATCAAACAAAGTAATATCATTAGAAAAGTAATAGGTGAAAGCCTATAGAGGAAATTCTAATCAAGCACATGGCCAAAGCAATCAGCCTTAGCGGAATCAGTATAGAAATCAAAGATACGCACCCAACCAACATAATGATAGATGGCATCCCAATGCACATCTTCCCTTACAAGTTGTTCCTCCCACACCTTCTCTTCTAGCACCTAGTGTGAGTCGGGCACTTGTTCTGTTTAGAAAAATTTGGTACAAGAGTCAGAATGGTGCTTCCCTTGCAACATGCCTCATATTCAGTATCACTGTGTGAATGTTGCGTGCACCCAATCCTACATGATTCAAAATACTTCATCTTGCGAGCCTTCAACAAGTGCCCCTAAAGCAGATAACCAAGAGAGACTAGAAGATCCTCCAGAGACAAATTTGATGTTCTTTGGTGTAGAGGACTTTTGTGCAATCAGCCAAGTTGTAGATGATACAAATAGACTATGTGCCCAAGTTGTGGACAACACAAGATATAAGAAGAGAATGTTGGAATCAGGCACACAAGTCACACTTCCAGGAAATGTAAGATGATCATCAGAAGTAGAAAGATGTAGATAAGGAATCTAGTAGTAAAAGCACCCAAGTCCCTACACAAGAGATCCCACACAAAGCTCCTTCTAAAACAGCATGGGCCCCTCCTTTGGTATGTCAAGCCTCTACTCTAGCTAAAGTCTAGGCTTCCATACCTGAACAGTCAAGAAGAGATGTTGTTCCCCAAATGCATAAGAAAATTGGGCCTCCCATTTATCATTGTGGACCAGATGAAGAGAACAAACATAAATGTCATAATTTGGGATGCTCTGACCATTCCATCTCAGTGGGATTTGTTACATGAAGCTCTGACGCAACTCCTGCATACTAACCCAGTTGTATAGAAGCCACACATTTCTATCAACATCTACCAAGAAGAGGAGAAGAAAGTAAGTAAAGATGTTAAAACCCCACCTTTTATGTTTCTTTTATCACAGAATATCACTTAGTGCATAATTGTATGATTGACTCAGTGCTAGTACTTTTGTTATGCCTAAGAAATTTTTGATGTCTTAGGTCTGAAATATAGCCCTTTGTCTATAAGAGTCCTGTAACTTGATGACTCAACTGTCACCACTTTAGGAGTCATCAAGGATCTTGAGTTTCCCCCATGCATGTCCATGCCTAACAATAATTCAAGATGTGTCAATCATTGACCTACCTCCTTTTTTCCCCTATGTGCATGCCAAGAGACTTTCTTGGTAAAGTGGGTAGTTACTTGTCTTTTGATTAGTCTCATATGTTACTCAAGACAAGGTATGGTACCTGGTTTACCATACAAGATGAGCCAATATTTTCCTATCATTTAGAGTCATATGTCCCATCCCTTCTCCAAGCCAACTATTTAATCCAAGAAGAACAAGCTTCGATTCTGAAGAGCAGCTCTTCCACCCTCATTCCTCGACCTAGTAGTTGATGAATGAGAGGAGAGGAACCATAAATTTGATCCATATGCTAAAGAATTGGAATCTTATGAAACTAGGCTTGGTACTTACTACATTCTTGAAGAATAAGTTATGCTATTGTGCACGCTCAAGAAATATAAAGTTGAATTAGGTCTATGGAAGTTGTACATTAATGGATCTAGAAGCGAGAACGACATGGGAGTAGGAATGGTTCTTATTTCCCCTAAGGATGATAAATTATTCTTCACACATAGGATGCAGTTCACATGTTCTAACAATGTGGCAGAGTATGAAGTGCCGGTACATGGCTTTCTCATTGCTAAGAAGAAGAAAATTAAGGTGCTGCAGATATTCGGGGACATAGAATTGGTTATCCACTAGGTTACCAACAAATTCTAGAAAAAGAAAAAGCTTCTCAAATATTATAAACATAGATTTTGGGACCTCCTTGAGAGCTTTGATGCTCTAAATTTACAGGTAGTGCCACACAAAATGAACAAGGAAGCTGACCAAATGGCGCGCTTGGTTCGTAGTTCTCTCCTGCTAAGGAATTTTTCAAAGGAAACACTAAACACATCAAGATGGTGATTAGAACATCCATTCCAGACAACAATACTAGCTAGCAAGTGTTTGACAGGTGAAGTGCAAATCATTTAGTTTATCTCAAATGAAGCCAAATTTTCATCAAGTATGCAAGCTAACTTACATGACAACTATGGTGACCAAGTGATACAATGAAGAAAAATAAGTTTCCTAAAGGGATGGTCACCTTAGAGAAAATGTTTAGCCCTGATGATGAGTTTAAGGGTGAAGAAAGGCACATGCATGCCATGTAACAATACTGCTCCCCAGTCACTATTGTGTGTGGAAAGGATTTACTTCTTAGCAAAGCTTGCACAAATGATGAAAAGAAAACCTTCATCTCTCTGTGTCAAAAATATAGTGATATATTCTCATGGGAGTATGAAGACCTCAAAGGTTTTGATCCAAGTGTTTCTTAACACTCTATTGACATTGATCCTAATATCAAGCCCATCAGACAAAAGTAACAACTAGTCAATCGAAAAATAGATCCCCTCATGAGAAAGGAGTTATCCAAACTCATTGATGGAAAAATTATTTTTCCCATCAAATACTCTACCTTGGTCACAAATTTAGTTCTAGTGCATAAAAATAATGGTGAAATCAGAATCATGTTGATTTGGAGTTTTGAACAAGGTGTCTCTAAAGGATCATAAGGATCATTATCCTTTGCCTTCAATGGAGAAGATTCTATAGATCGTGGCCAATGCAAAAAGTTACAAAAGAGTTTGTGATAATCATGTCAAAAACTGTGTACCACGATGAAGTTGTACTCTAAAGGAAACGTACTATCTCCAGCGTAATGACAAGGAGGAATCGATCAATCAATGGAATAACTTGCATAACAGAACAAATCTTGCACATAGAGAAAGACAATGGAGTGTCTTGGCATGCTCATAAATTTCAAATGAAGGGATACATATAGGGTGCTAAGTAACCCTAGTGCATGACACACAAGCAAACCCTAAACCTAACCCATGTGAGATGACCCTCCATATGTGAGTGGAGGACACATAGGATCCCACACACCAACACCCCCTTCATCAAAGTTGGGGTAGCGGCTATGATGAGTCAGACAAAACAAGAAGACACTCCTAAAAAACTAAGAAAGATGTGTCAATGGGGCCTAAAAACTAAAGGCATGATAAGGTACCCATATAAAAACATCTTCCTAGAAGAATAAGAAGAAGAGAAATGGGTCCCGACATAAAGCATGATGAGGTACCCATGCACAAAAAGAAGTCCCAAGAAGTGAAGGAAAACCTAGTGGGAAAAACATCCACCATAAGAGAAAAAAATACTCTCTAATCTAAGAAAGATGCCAAAGATGGGTCCTAGCCATAGACTAGCCTATAAAGGTACCCATGTACAAAAGAGAAATATCTTAGAAAGATGAAAAGAGAGAAGAAAAGGCAGATGAGATGGATGCGGAAGATGCCATGGATGGATCTGAACTCTACAACTCTAAGAAGTCTCCCAAAAGAATGTTGATGATGAGATCCTCTGCCTTTGGAATGAAGAAGAGCCATCTCGCACCAAACTATGTGTCTTCCTTAGGAAGGACATAAAAAGATGTGCTGGAAATCTTCCCACTCCATGAAGGAAAATGAAGGTAGTAGCACGAAGAACTCTGAGTCTGGTCCATGAAAGTGTGACATAGGTCTAACAAGCAAGTGCGAAGGAGATGAAGGTAATGTCATGAGTGCAAAAATATCGAGTATGAAGGCTGAATACCCGTAGAAAGGATGTCTAACTGATGTGAAGGCAATAAAACATCCCCTCGATAGAAAATGGATCCACAAACAAGGGTGGATAAATGAAAGTCTCCAGAAAAGTGGAAGTGGTAAGATTCCTAGAAGGGGAACTCCCAACAACAGAGATGATGAACTCCTTTGTAATATCTATAGATGGATGAGGAACCTATAGTACATCACAAGTGTAGTGTATATCGATAAGATGTGGGATGTGTCAACACTCTCTATAATAGTGAGAGAAGGAGGAGAAGATTCCTTTATAGTACTCTCGACATCGAACCCAGGGTGCACAATCCTCGTCATCAGAAGTAGAACCAAGCGATTTTGTGTCATTGGAACTATCATCACATGAAGAAATAGAGGAGACAACAAAATCAGAAGCAGAGGCAAAGAAAGAGTGGGGTCCAATGAAATCTGAGTGAGTACGTCCCATATCTGAAGTATCTCCAACTAAATCTCATGAACTTTACAAGTTTTCCTAGCCCAAAGAGGACCAGAAGAATCAAACTTAGAGTTAGAAGATTCCTCACTTGAGTGAGAAGGGAAATAGTCCTCATCATCACTACTATTAGAATTAGAAGAATCAAAATTCTGAGGGTCATGAAGAGGAGCACACTCAACAACATCATCATCTGAGGAGTCAGAGTCTGAATCAGAGAGTTGAAGAACCTCAGTAGGTAGAGAAGTAGAAGTAGAATAGGACTTAAAGATTCTCTAAATATCAAGCAATGAAGTGGGCATCAAATCAGAATTAAAGTGGGAAAAAGTTATAAAATAGTTAACGGTGATCCACCTTTCCCTTAGCCAATGTAGTGTCATCGTTAAGCTCACGAATAATCACCGAGTTAGGACCAAATTCCACTCACATTCCTTCACCAAGGTGAGTAATTTGGTAAACCGATAGGAGATTGGTAGAGAGATCAGGAACACTCAAAACTTGGTTAAACTTTCCCCCATCTATCTCTATCGATCCACTACCAAAAAACTAACACTTTCGTGTTATCACCCAATGTGATTTGGAACATATCACAAGGTTTGATGTTGGAGAACTCAACATGTGAAGAATCCATGTGGTGCGAGGCACCGGAATCTATAATCCACGTCAATGAAGGAGAATATCGAGCTATGAGGGGCCTTCCTTTCTTCTTATCGATTTAGACTCTCTTGTAGTAGAAGACTCGACCTTTGGAGCATTTTTTTGATAGACTTAGGAACACCTATTTGATTTTTCTCAAGTAAATGAGTAAGGTGATCAATTTGTTTTCTCATACATAGATGCTCTTTATGACCAAATTTCTTGAAATAGGAATACAAAAACTTGTCTTTCTTTGCTCTAGGCTCAGAAGTCAAAGTGTTCATGTTAAATTTAGTTTTGGTCTTGGTTTCTTTCTTAGGTTGATCCTTTTTCTCTATCTCATTATCAGTCTTCTTTTCCTTACTAGTACTTGCTATAAGGGCATGTGACTTGGACTTGAGAGACCCCATTTGAATGAGTTTGTCCATTTATCGAATGAGTTAGGATGAAAAACATTCAAAGGAGGGCATATTCCAATCCTTGCCTAAGGCATCTTTTATAACATTAAAAGTTGACATGAAGACGGAGTATTCGGGACCTGGGTAAGTGCAGGAAGTTGATGGAAAATTATAGGGTCATCCGTGGACGTCATATTGCAAAAAACAATGAAATCTCAACTTGTAGGGATTATTAGCAATACGTGCACTCAAAATTAGAAAAAATTATATAAATATGAATCGTAGCATTCTGGAATCTAGTTTCTAAAATACTAATTTTTTTAAAAAATGGACAAGTTTAGCTATATTAAACACTTAAAATTATATGACTCGGTTTTTTTTTTTGAAAAAACTTATAAGATTGTAGTCCATTTGCCCGCATTTTGGATGACCAAATCTTGTTATTTTTTTTTACTTTGGTGAAACGTTAGATGTAGTTGTTTATCTTGGGATGGATTTTATTTTGTATTTTTTTGAGAAATATTTTTTTAATGATTTTTTCGTGAAAGTGGTCTGAAAATATTTAGAAAATGGAGCACTTTCCATTTTCCTGCCATAACTATATAAAAAATATCAAAATCAAATATATATATATTTTAACGTGTATAGAATTTATCCACGCTTGGGATGGTATAAGTTTTATCACATTTTGATAAGCGAAACAAAAGTTATAGTCTTAAACGTAGACATGAACATTCACGGAAAAATGTCTTAAAGACCTATTGTTAGTAAAAATTATAAAATGATATTTATCTTATTCTATTCACTTTAAAATCAATATTTCTACGAAAGCTAACAGTCTCCCCTATGCGGATGGTTCAAGTCTTTGGAAGATCAGATTTGATGTTTTTTGACCTTTTACACTTCATAATGACCTTCCATAGCTTTGGTTGGGGAAAAACAAATATTTCCCGAGGCTTAGGTTTGTGAGATAGATATGCAATTGTGGTTTATAAAGCGAGATCACATTTTTTTAACACAAACAACGAGCGCACTTTATAAACCACGATCATGATTTATAAAGTGTGCTTGTGGTTCATAAATCATATTTACACACATCCCAATGTCTAAATTACCATGTGATTTTTACTCTCTGACCTTACCATACGAATTACTATGAAATTTTGTCTTTTTCTGCATGTTTTTCTTATCACTGGAAGCAAAACATCATGGGAGACAAGAAATGAAGTCAAAAAAGGAAGTCATTAAGTAAAAAAACACCAAACAAATTAGAGGCCAACAAAATTCAAAATGTTGAGCGAATGCGGAAACTTCGTGAATCAAGAAGAGGTTCATCTTCAACCCCAACTATTGTAAGCAATGAAGAACCAGGTAATGTTTCTACTGTCAATGTTGAAGTTGAATTAAATAATCATGATGAAGATGTTTTTATTGTCAATGTTGAAGAAGAATTAAATACTCATGATGTAGAAAATGTTGAAAATGAAGGAGAGAATGAAAATGTGAATAAGAAAATTCATGTTGAAACTGTAGACAAGAAAAATTTGACAAAAATACCTCCTAGGATTTTATGTAAGAAACCTATTTTTTTATTAAAATTGATGAAATTTTTTTGAAACCAATGTCTGACAAACTTTCTAAATGAAAAATCAGAAGAAAAGCCACTGAAATTTGGGATAATCATTTTGAAATTTTAAATGATTCCCAAAGATGTCAGTTGTTGGTTAGTTTGATGAAATTGATTAAAATGAGACCTACATTAAATACCTTAGGATTGACAACATCTAATATACGTGGTCAAATCTCTACAATTGTTGAAAACCTTCATGATGCATATCATATTGTTGGTGTCAGAGACGCACTAGGGATAGTAATATTATGTGTCATGTACTTGTTACTAGTGTTGTAAGAGAATCAATAAAAATACAATGTTTGATTACGCAAAAAAGTAGAATGTTGTAAGTTAATAGAAAAAATCTAATGAAAGAAATTGAAAGACGTAATATCCTTCAATCAATTAATAACACCAATTTTTGGGCATTTTCTCATAGAGCATCGCATAAGGACAAAAATAATTATGATGCTATAAGAGAAGTTGTTATTAAATTTTGACATGATAACACTAGAGTTTCACCTAATACAAGAGATGTTATAAAGCAGAGAGTTGGTTCTAATAATCATGAACCACATCCAAAGAATTTCTTAGATATGACTCAAACTCAATTTTTTCATAAGTTTGAACAAGAGAATATGGAAATTAAAATTAGTCAACGTTTTTTTGAAATGTTGAAACCATTATATGTGAAAATCTACCACACTCGCACCACTTGTTGTTGTAGGCAACATGTTGAATTTGTGATGCATTATGATAAATTTTTACATATTCGTTCTATTTTTCATTCTAAAACTATGTTATCGAATGTGGTGTTCAAGTTCTACCAATATCATCCAGGATTTCATTCCTACTATATTTTGTGAAAAACAAGTTGGACAATTTTTTTATAGTCGATTGTTTAGATGGAAGTTGTAGTACATGCAGCGGATTGCCTAAACTAGAAATTTCCATCCATGAGAAAATTGAAGGTACAATAGGACATAATTTAGTTGAGTTTGATAAATATAAATCAGTTGCATACCAGTTGAAAGATGGAAAAGAGTCTAAACAGCAGAGCTAGTGAGCTAGTTCTGAGAACAAATGCTTGTTTTCCAATTTTGAAGAAAATTTAAGGATGAAATTGTTTATGAGTATGCTCGGCATACACATAGAGCTCGATGGTTGGATGAATAGTTTAAGCTATGCAAGGACACATTTCCTATTGGTACTATTGTTTCAGTGGTCGATTTTGTAGAGAATTACACATTACAACCACAAATGGAGATTTAATTGTAATATTACAACTTAGTACAAGTTTCCATTTTGTGCATATATCATTTCTACATTCTCTTGACAATACAGAGAATGATCAATTTTTTTAAGAGAGTACCTTTTTTATATAAGTGATGATCGTACTCATTCTACTTTGAATTTATGCAAGGGTGTTTTCAATTTTTTATGGAAACTTGTCGATAGGGACATCCACTTCAAACAACAAAGATATATGGTCGAAAATTACACATCTCGGTTTAAGAATGCATGAATATTTTATTAGATGAGAAGAATGCACATCAAGATGGGTGTGTAACATATTTGGAGTTTCACTGAGGTTGGACATGGAAAAGGTGAGCATGACAGTGCAGGGGCATGTGTGAAAAGAGCTCTTGCAAGAGAAGAGTTGAAGTATAAAGATGGTGCTAAATTAAAAGATGCAAAGAGCATAGTGGAATGGTGTATTGAATGACAACCTGCCCGAGGTTCTCAAGAAAATTTCATAGTTCATGATATTTTTGGTTGATAGAGGAACAAAAAATTGCTAGCTATGAGGATTGTATGACACTCACTTTGGATCCAAAGATATAAACTCATTTTATAGCTCAGATGCTACTTCGTAGGCCATATGGAAAAGAAAGTTGACATGTTTTTGTGCATCTTGTATCGAATTTATCACTGTTGAGTGTGATTCACAAGAATGGGTGGATGGATGGATTTGTAGGCCTCTAACTCCGCTTCCTATTTATCAACCTCCACAAGCATTGCGACTTGTTTCGTAGATGAAGTTGCAACATCTAAGGACTTTGACGAAATTTTGATTTTGGTGTGACAAGGTATTTATGGTTATTTATTTAATTTTTGTATTGAGTTATGTCCTTTGAAATTTTAATATGTAATTTAAATTTGAGTTGTTCAACCTTTGTTTTTTTGTAGGACATGTTTTTGCAGTAATTGCGACAAAAGACAATGAAGAAGGAGCATGACTATTTTTATGTCGTTGCATCGAGGAAAGATAGAAGTTGACTTCTCTTATTATATATGGCAAAGATATTGAGTATCCTACAGGGTCAGTGGTAGTTACTGGAACTTGGCTTCGATGGTATCCATTAAAAAACTCCTCTGTTTGGGTGTTTGAAGACTTTGAGACACACATGAAAATACTCTTATATTCGCATCTAGTTCTAGCGACAAATATTCAGTTGTATAGATATCGAGGAAGGCCTAATAACAAGATTCTTTGGAAGGTTCGAGAGTCAAATCATGAAGCAATCTTGTCCGCTATTCAGAGTAGATCCGATCCTGATGGTTCATTGGAATGAATTTACAATGCTCATGTTTGGTATATATAATTTCTTTGATATATATAAATTTGTTAGTTTAAAGATCTAGATTTAAGTTTAAATATATTTTATTTTAAATTTGTGTTTTTGTATATATAGATAGTATATGGTTTTGATTTGAAACTTAAATTTCTTTGACTAACACTTTTATGTTTAGGTTAGTGGTGCCAGAAAAGCTTCCACCTTCATGTGGTTGGCACTGTTAGTAGAGAATTTTAAATTCTTGAAGCTAAGAGAAGCTTTCATTGTTTGAAAAAGTTGTAAATTTTGAAAATGTTGTAAATTTTGAAAATGTTGTAAATTTTGAAAAAGTTGTAAATTTTGACAAAGTTGTAAATTTTGAAAATGTTGTAAATTTTGAAAATGTTGTAAATTTTGAAAATGTTGTAAATTTTGAAAATGTTGTAAATTTTAACAAAGTTGTAAATTTTGAAAAGTTGTAAATTTTGAAAATGTTGTAAATTTTGAAAATGTTGTAAATTTTGACAAAGTTGTAAATTTTGACAAAGTTGTAAATTTTGAAAAAGTTGTAAATTTTGAAAATGTTGTAAATTTTGAAAAAGTTGTAAATTTTGAAAATGACTCCTCCCCAAGTGTTTACAAGACCATACCTACGCGTGTGCACCGATCTGGGAAGGAAAAAACTTGAGAGATGCTATTATAGAGGGTCCATACACCGTGGTGTTGGATCAGATGAGATGTCTCTAGGTGCCACAGAGTCCGAGTAGTCACCCATCGAAGTTGAATGATATTTTGGTCTTAAGGATATTAAGGGACTACGCCCGAACGAAGTAGCCTGGAAGCAATGACCTTGTCGTGCACTGAAACACTACCTCCTATAGCATTCAATTGGCCACTCAGACGTGTCTGCGCAGTTAGTTTAGTGCCACGACCCACCGTTTGCAAAATATAGTGTTTGAAAACCTTACACTGGCTCCAACTGCACTATTTCGCATGTTTGCAAACAATAGGGCAGCGAGAGCACCAATATGAGAAGGAAAAAACAAAGAGAGGCTATTGTGTATCATCCCTACGTCAAGGTTTTGAATCGACGAGGCATCTCTAGGTGCCACGGAGTCCGAGTAGTCACCCATCGAAGTTGAACGATATTTTGGTCTCAAGGCTCTTAAGGGACTATGCCCGAATGAAGTAGCCTGGAAGCAACGATCTTGTCACACACAAAAAAACTACCTCCTCTAGTGTTCACTTGGCCACCCAGATGTGTCAAATAGTCGGTTCGGGCCATGACCCACTTTTTCTAAAATATAGCATTTGACAACCTTACACCGGCTCTAACCGCATTATTTCACACATTTGCAAACAATAGGGCAGCGAGAGCACCAAAATGAGAAGGAAAAACCAAGAGAGGATATTTTATAGGGTCCTTACACCGAGGTTTTTATTAGACAAGGTGTCTCTAGGTGCCACGAAGTCCGAGCAATCACCCATCAAAGTTGAATGATATTTTGGTCTCAGGGCTCTTAAGGGACTACGCCACAATGAACTATCTTGGAAGCAACGACCTTATTGTGCACTTTGGAACACCCCTTCTCTAGTGTTCACCTAGCCACCTAGATGTGTTGGAATAGTCGGTTTGGTGCCATGACCCACCGTTTGTAAAATATAGCGTTTGACAACTTTATATTGGCTCCAACTACACAATTTCGAGCATTTGTAAACAATAGGGCGGTAAGAGCACCGAAATGAGAAGGAAAAAAAGTGAGAGAGGATTTTTAGAGGGTCCCTATATTGAGGTTTTAGATTAGACGAGGCATCTCTAGGTACCTTGGAGTTCGAGTAATCACCTGTCGAAGTTGAATGATATTTTGGTCTCAGGGCTCTTAAGGGACTACGCCCGAACGAAGTAGCCCGAAGCAACGACCTTGTCACGCACTAAAACACCACCTCCTCTAGCATTCACCTAGCCACTTGGATGTGTCGGTGTAGTTGGTTTAGTGCCATGATCCACCATTTGCAAAATATAGCATTTGAAAACCTTACACTAGCTTAAACTACACTATTTCGCACGTTTGCAAACAATAGGGCAGCGAGAGCACCAAAATGAGAAGGAAAAAACCAAGAGAGGATATTGTAGAGGGTCCCTATGCTGAGGTGTTAGATCATATGAGGCATCTCTAGGTGCCATGGAGTCTGAGTAGTCACCCATCGAAGTTGAATGATATTTTGGTCTCAGGGCTCTTAAGGGACTACACCTGAACGAAGTAGCCCGAAGTAACGACCTTGTTGCACACCAAAACAACACCTCCTCTAGTATTCACCTGGCCACCTAGACATGTTGGCACAGTCATTTTGGTGCCACAAATCACTGCTTTTTGTAAAATATAGCATTTGACAACCTTACACTAGCTCAAATTGTACTATTTCATATGTTTACAAACAATAGGGAAGCAAGAGCACCAAAATGAGAAGGAAAAAACTGAGAGAGGATTTTGTAGAGGGTCCCTATGTTGAGGTGTTGGATCAAATGAGGCAACTCTAGGTGCCATGGAGTCTGAGTAGTCACTCATTGAAGTTGAACGATATTTTGGTCTCAGGGCTCTTAAGGGACTACGCCCAACGAAGCGGCACTGAAGCAACGACCTTGTCGTGCATCGATACACCACCTCCTCTAGTATTCACCTAGCAACTTGGACATTTTGGCACAGGGTTAGGTAGCATAACCCACCGTTTGCAAAATATAGCATTTGACAACCTTACACTGCTCAAATCTGTGTATTATTTTTTGCGCGTTTGCAAATAGTACGGCAACGAGAGCACCAAAATGAGAAGGAAAAAAGCTGAGTGAGGATTATGTAGAGGGTCCCTACGCTAAGGTTTAAAATTAGATGAGACATCTCTAGGTGCCACAGAGTCCGAGTAGTCACCCGTCAAAGTTGAACGATATTTTGGTTTTAGGGCTCTTAAGGGACTACGCCTTGAACGAAGTAGCCCTAAGCGGCGAACTTGTCACACACCAAAACACTACCTCCTCTAGCATTCACCTAGCCACCCAAACATGTCATTGTAGTTGGTTCAGGCCACGACCCACTACTTGCAAAATATAGCATTTGACAACCTTACACCGGCTCCAACTGCACTATTTCGCGCGTTTGCAAATAATAGGGCGGTGAGAGCACTGATATGAGAAGGATAAAACCAAGAGAGTCTTTTGTATAGGGTCCTTATGCCAAGGTTTTAGGTCAGATGAGGCATCTCTAGGTGCCATGGAGTCTGAGTAGTCACCCGTCAAAGTTGAACGATATTTTGGTCTTAGAGCTCTTAAGGGACTATGCCTGAACGAAGTAGCCCGGAAGCAACGACCTTTTCGCGCACCGAAACACCACCTCCTCTAGTGTTCACCTAGCCACCTAGATTTTTAGTGTATTTGGTTTGGTGCCATGACCAACCACTTGCAAAATATAGCGTTTGATAACCTTACATCTGTTCCAATTCCCGATTGCACTATTTTACGCGTTTGCAAACAATAGGGCAACGAGGGCACCGATATGAGAAGAAAAAAACTAAGAGAGGCTATTTTAGATGGTCCCTACACCAAGGTGTTGAATCAAATGAGGCATCTCTAGGTGCCACAAATTCTGAGTAGTCACTGTCGAAGTTGAACGATATTTTGGTCTCAGGGCTCTTAAGGGACTACGCTTTGAATGAAGTATCCCTAAGCAACGAACTTGTCGCGCACCAAAACATTGCCTCCTCTAGCATTCACCTAGCCACTGGATGTGTCATCACAGCGGTTTGGTGCCAAAACATCCCGAGGCATGAATTCTCACTCATCACCTTTGTTCATTTCCTAGGACTCAAAACATTCAATGTCACTTGATTACCTTCCATCTCTCTTGTTCTCTTTGGACTTGCCTCTCCGTCCTCTTATGTGCTTCATCATTGTCCTTTCTTTTCTCTTTTGAGCTATGTTTTTGTGGTGATATCTCTCCATCCTCTACTGCCCAACTATGTGCTTACATGCTCATTATTTTTGCATTGTAATAGGATTCTTCATCACAAATCACTACAAAAATTAGGAGTATAAGTAAATCATCAAACAATTAAGGGAACACATGTGAGGACCTTTTATTCATAAGTGCCATCATTGATTGCATGAGATTAATCATCTCTGCCTCAAATTGAAGCAATGTCTCCCATCTAAAACTTCAACCCCCCAGTCCATCAAGCAAGATCAAGCATTCATACTGCAAAGAAGGACATGTGACCATTAGGTGAGCATGATCCTTGAAAAAGGGAATGATCTATTTCTGAGATTATCTCTTTGTTTAGATTGTTCTTTGTCATATATTTGAAAATCAATAGGAATAGAGTTGAGATCAAGAAATAGAAATTTCATTGGGAAAATAATGTCCCATTTGTGAGTGAGATGAATAATTTTGATTCTCATTCCTTGGTGAGCTCAGGTGTGTTTTCATCTAACTCAGAGAACTTGTATGACATTTTGTCCCATACCATCACCTAGAGGTTTGATGCTCTAAAAGAATCCATTTCTGATTTTGAATCCCATGAGGAGAATGTATCAAAATTTTTGGAAGATATTGGCACAAGAATGCATGAGCTTGGTACTCCTCTCAGGGAGAATAATTCCACATGAAGAATCTTCAGGATTCAAATTTTAAGAATTGGTTCAGGAAAATATTTGTGACCCTTTCCTTCAATAGTGATACTTTAGAAGCCCTTGTAGAGATCATAGGTTATATCTCTAGAATCCTATGAAGAGTTATGAAAAATATTTTAGTCAATGTGGAAATATCAATGCCATTCCTGAGAATTGACTCAACACATTGGAGCATGTGAACATCTTGGAAGATGAGAAAGTTTCATTTGTAGTTTCCAGATTCAACAAGATGGTCTATGGAAAAGCCTCATCATTCAAGATCTTCTGGAGGAAGACATGAGTTGATTATTCATTAGAGGAGGATTCTTCATGTGATGGGTGGAACCTAAGAATACTAATAAGGGCTTACTGTCAAATTTTTACCCTTTTCAACTTGGGACATCAGAATGCACCACCACATGAAATCTCTCCCTTTCGTCACTTAAGGCTTGTAACATTCTCACTAGGTATGATTCCTTAGCACCCCAACTTGATTATGTTTCCCCCTCTCATGAATAATTGACCCATTCACATTTTATCACCCCTTTAAGTCCCTTTGTCACTTAAGGCTTGTAACCCTACCCTGTCATGCCATGTAACCCGGGTTAATCCAAAATGGTCAAGGATGAGTTAGAAGGTGAGTTAGCTAGGTTAATGTTAAGAGGTGAGTATAAACATACACTTAGCCATTTTTTTAATCCCTTTTTAATATTTCCTTTTCCTTCATTTCTGCTGGTATTTAGTTATGAGCTACTAAATTTTCAAGAAACCCTATAGTAAAAATCACATTTTGCTCATATCTCCTTCATTTTTGCTCCATTTCCCTATAATTTTTCCCATAACTTCTACTCATTAAATCCTTAAAGATAATTTAAAAATATTTTCCATTGGTACCCTAAACTTTAATAGCATCCCATTTAAAATATTAGAGAAAAAACTTGCCTTTTAGATCCTTGCAATTCTAGAGATCAAAAACACTTGAAATTTGAAGCAGAAACCATATGAAAATACCTAATATAATGAAAAATTTCATCTAAATCAAAATACAAAAGACATGATTAAATATTTATTATTAAATTATCATATGATCATTACTAAAAATAATAAGTTTTGATAACAAAGAAAAAAATTTGAAACCTCTGTGTAATCTTCAATTCTAGAAATATGAAAATTGTAAAACTTGAAAATCGGGAAAATTGTAAAATCTTCAATGTTGCACCATAAGTAATGTTAAATATTCATATAGTTCAAGATGAACTCTACCTCACTTATTTCTATCAATGTTTGCATTAGTTGATATGCAACAGATTGAGTGTTAGCTTTAAAAAAGAAGTAATTGTACGTATTGCCCTTTTGTAGTTCACCTAGCATGGTTTTGCTTAATGGAATAGGTTTGCTTAACAATTGTACCATGTAGTGCTCCGGGACATGGTTTTTTAATTTTAAATTAAACATACATATCTAGAACTAGTTTAAATGGTTATAAAAACATACATAGAAGGATATCATACATGGAATGAAATCAAATAAAACATATAGTTCAGTAATATTGTTATGAAAACCAACACACATGGATATATAAGAATCAAACACAGTGTGCTCTAGACACACGTCTCTAAAAATATATGTATGTTCATAACATGTGTACATATCAAACTAAGTGTATCATAATGTATATAGGACCACATGTGGTTGCAAAAGGCTATATATATACAATGGAATATATGAAGAAACATGTTCACTAGGACCATATGGCCCATATATATATATATATCTATGTACATCCAGGTCGACTATGAATCTATTCATGAAACATCTTCCCTCTCTTCGCCTTGCTAGAAGTAGCACGTCCATGACCTGGGGATGTAGTGGAGGGAGATGCCACTACGGATTTCATCCATGTGGTCCTAGGTGTCTCTAAGCATGCCTGCAACCTAACCTACACATTCATAAACAACAAGTTTTTAACACCCAAAATTTTAAAATACATTCAAAATTTAGAAACTTGTACAATTTAGTTAAAATGCATGCAAAATCTTACCGCAATGTCATGATCCCTATCAATTTGTTGTTGACACATCACAGGGGAGAACAATAGACTCACGAGAGGTAAGCTACACACAAATAATTAAATTTCAAATTAAATATTTCACATACATAAATTTTTGATATTATAGATTTAAGTAAAAGAAATAATGAACCTCCAAAATTTAACAAATTTGAAAAAATGTACCTCGAGTTAGTGGATCTGCAGAGATGCTATGGTAGTATCTACAAGAGCCTCCATAGTCTGCATATATGGAGGAGTCTCTCTAATGTCATAAGATATACAAAAACATGTACAAATCAATATTAAAATCTACATGAATATGCACCACATAATAGAGGTCCAAAGCATGTAATCCACACGATTTTATAAATTAGAAACAAAGTGTAAAGAGATTTACTAACCTACGTAAAACTCATGTGAGGCGTGCTAGTAGCCTCAGTTCCCAGAGCAGATGATGACCCGCCAGGCTCCTGTGTATAAAAGACAAACATATTAATATGTACAACATACACGTGAAACATTATAATAATAATCTAGTGTAATCAAATGAAATTAAAAATGTAAGTTTGTACAACTTGAAACTTACATTTGAAACATACCCAGCTGTAGTAGCTAGCATATCGATGCCGAATGTTTCCTTCACCAGCTCTTGCTATTTAAAATAAAATAAAAAATTAGTTTTTTACATGTATGTACATGACGTACAATCAAATACATATATATTAAAATCTCAAACATGTGAATTAAACTATTGTATATATATATTATTTATATTTATTTGAAATTTACCTGTGAAAGACCAATATCAGTGGCACCAATTCCAAAAAAATTCCCCAACATCTCATCTATAGAAAATAAATCCTCGTAAACTAGCAAATGATGTCTCGCCCGCAAGGTCATGCATACAACACCACATGATCCACGGTGGTGTGGTGTGCTAGAATCCGGTGCCTCCACCAATATCACCGTCTGCAATCTGGTCACTATCTTGGGTCGAGTGTTAGTGAGATCCCTCAATGCATGCAGTGTATCAATCTCCACAACCTCCTTCACTGTAGGAGGGATAAATGAAGGCAAAGTGGGGTTTTGGGGCATGGGGATCCTAGGTTGACCTATGCATACACCGGAGTCTACGTTGTGTAGAGCCACCTCCTCGACCAAAAAAGTCAGAAAAGTTAAAATAATTCGGGACCTCGTTAAGCACGAACTCACAATATAATTTCTTCAAACAATAAAGAGGAACCTCATTGTTGTTGCATGGTGGATAATAAAAAACCATCCACCATCGGTCCCAATTTTTTTTTTTGATTCAGTCATCATGGCACCAATGGATTGGGAACTATTTACAAGTAACTGCGGGGGGCATTGGTTCTAGGGTCGGTAAATAATGCACAAATGAGGTCTTCTCCATTTTTTTTTCTTTTATGACCACATGGGATAGTTTATCCGCATACCACCACCTACAGTCACCTCTAAAGGTATTCCATCTATGTATTTTGTTCATTGTGGAGTTGACTTCACCAATCAATGTTTGTAATGTATTGGCTAAAGTCATGCGGGATGGATTTGTGGCATGATTTTGTCTTATAGTTTGAATAAGGTTCTCAATGAAAATTTTATTTTCTCAAATTTTTCCAATGATATTATCTTGTGTTCCTACTAGCTCAGTGGGGATAGAAGGAGCCACAGGAGGTGGATCTATGTTTGGAGGAGGGTTTTGAGGAATGTTCGGAGGGTTTTGAGGAATGTTCGGAGGGTTTTGAGGAATGTTTTGATGGTTTTCATGATTTCAAGCTTTCTGACCAACTGATAAAACAATAAAGTTGTATACATAAACAAACATTTCAAAATACCCATGAAAAAGCAAAAAAAAAAACCTAAAATGCAAAAAAATGATTAAAATCGGGGGCTTACCTCCTCGTGTTGGCAGCATGGTTGAATTTATCGTGATCCAGAAGTTTGATGAGCAATTTTGAGGTGGTATTCAAAGCTCGAGTGAAAAACATCTAGGAGAAATCGTGGTTTGAAATGAAAAATGGGGAAAATAAGGACTCACTGGACTACTAATTTTTGTCTCGGTTTTCTGCGATCGTAGTTTATAACCATGCTCTTGGTTCTAAACCATGATCATGGTTTTAGGTTTAGTAATTGCTGAACCTAAAATTCAAGAACCGCGATCGTGGTTCCTGAATTTCAGGTTTTTATGTCCACGGAATTATCCACCAACTTCGTGCACTTACCCACCTAACTTAGAAGGAATTGACAAGATCAATTTTGAATATTTCTTCTCTACTTGACATTACTTTAGCAAAATTAGAGAAGAATGCTTTTAGTGTAGAAAAATTAGAGAAGAATGCTTTTAGGTTTTCAAAATCGGTAGGATTTAATCCTAGTAGTTCATTTTCCAACTTATGCGCTCTCATGTCATCTTGTTTTCCAAACATTCCATCTAACATTTTCCATGTAGAATTAGGTGTTTCGAGATTTAATCAATGTGGAGGAGCAATTCGGAGAGGCGGGACATGCAAAGAAGACCTAAAGCTTCATCACTATGGTTTAACCACTTAGATTTTTCAGGGTCGTCATCTGGTTCAGTCTTAGTTCCCATGGTGATGCAGAATAACCCTTTACCTCTTAGTTTCATAATTATTTTCGATCTCCATTCGAAGAAGTTGAATGATGTAAGCAAAGGAATTGAAAGTGCATCCACAGTGAAGAGAGAGAAAGAATGCAGAAAAGAAACACAAGAATCACAACCACCTAGGACAATATAATAACCCCCCTGATTTTGGCACTTTATAGTTTAGTGCGTTGAATACAATTGGGTCCGAGTGTGTGTCTTGAAATAATTGGTAAATTTCCTTGTAACCAACGTAATAATTCACAAGAGAGGAGTCCAAAATTATGTTTCGTGGAGTGCAACAAAGTGACACCGTACACAAGCACAATTGCAAAAAACTAGGAAGGAGGTGAAATCAAATCCTGGTTGTGAGAAAAAGCATCTCACATCATGAAGGATACCCCCTTGCTTTGCAAATCCGTGGCGAAGCGCTCGCTAGTCGTAAGCAATAATATGGGTAAAATATAATGTTTTAAACAAACTCAAGATGAGTCCAAGATATCTTCAGAATGCCAGAAAAGCATGTGGAAGACAAATAGGTGCTCAGAGTGTTATTGCACACTTGAGTGCATGATTAGTAAAAAAAATCGATAATAACGCCTAAAAATTATCATTTTGGAATGCCCAATTTGGCTAATTTTAGAGCTATTGGAGTTTGAAAAAAATGACAATTTAACGTTAATTTAAAAGATGATTTTAATACTTTACTAATAAAAAAGAAGAGATCGTAATTAATAGAAATAGATTTAATATAATTAAATCTAATTAATTACGAATAGAAACTAATTAAGATAATGAAATCCTAATTAAAATTCAAATATACTTCCTTTTTTTTTTAAAATTCAAATTGAATGGTTTCCCACTACAATTTGAAAATTTATTGTTAATCTCGCCTTAAATAAATTTAAATGCCCATTGTATAAAAATCCCACCAAAAATGAAATTTTAAAAAACTTACCAACTTGAGGTGGGAGGATCTTGAGTTAGGCTTGGCAATTGAGGGAAGAGCATGGATCTCGGTGTGGATCATGAGTTAAAGCCTGAGGATGTTGGGTAGTGAGTGGGATAAGCCATTGGGAAAGATGACATGGTGGGGAATGAGCCAGAGTTGGTTCCAACAGAATGTGGACGCAGTGAGACTCCAATAAGAGGGAAAGCATGACTCATCTACACAAGGGACGGGTTCCAAAAATATGTAGGCTTGTGGGAATGAGCGAGGCCAGGAAGTGAAGAGAAAGATAGAGCCAGGCGAGGAGATAGAGCAGGGATCCTGCAAACGATGTGGTAGGGAAACCAGAGCTCGGTGAAGAAAAAACATGGATCGCTCAAAAGCATAACTCACTAGAGAAGAAACAACTCTTTTGCAGGTTTGAACAAGAGTAAGGATCTTGGTTGAGAGGTGTTGGGAGCTCAGAGAGATAGAACATGAGCTAGACCACAATGAAAAACACAACTCGGCTAGAGTGTAAAAAATGCACCCACACGACTCGCCCAAAAATATGACTCGTAAACACCAAAGAAACTCACAAAGAAGAGCTCAAAGGAGACTCAGGTGAGTTGAAAATAGGTTATGCATGAGCCAGGAGAGCTCGAAGAGGAGCTTGGTAAGGTTGTAGGAGTTCGCAGTAGGACCTTAGTGGAGGAAAGAGATTGTGGTGAGCTGAATGAGCTTGGTGGAGAGCAGTGCACCAAAAATACCAAACTTCAACCAAAAATTTGAACTTGAATCTCTGCAAAACCAGCATGCAAACATAGAAGAGAGACCAAAAGACAGAGATCTAAAAATTCTAGTTTAATAAAAAATTAAAAAACCAAAAAAAATAACCTCTATTTTTAACTGATCTCCAAATGTAGCTGCAGCTAACTAAATTTAGCTATAAAACCCCTAAAAACTCGAGGAGATCTGCACATGCACGAAGAACACAACAAAACCAAAAACTTTCCAAGAACAACTTGTTAAGAACATTAGCAATAAAATTCCAAAATATAATGATCGAAAAAATTGCATGAGGAGTAAAAAAATAATAAAACCAAGAGTGATCGCAACTCAAATGACGAATGCATGTTTACCCGATCTCAGCTCTGATACCATGAAAGAGTTTGTGAGAATCATATCAAAAATTGTGCACCATGATGAAGTTGCACTCCAAAGGAAATGTAATAGCTCTAGCATAATCACAAGGAGGAATCAATCAATCAATGGAAGAACTTGCATAACAAAACAAAGCTTGCACATAGAGAAAGATAACAGAGTGTCTTGGCATGCTCATAAATGTCAAATGAAGGGATACATATAGGGTGTTGAGTAACCCTAGTGCATGAAACACAAGAAAACCCTAAACCTAACCCTAAACCTAACCCATGTGAGATGGATGTGAGTGGAGGACACATAGGATCTCACACACCAACAGATTCTCCATGCTAGATGGGTATTTAGGTTTTAATCAGATCCTGGTTAAGGAAGATGATCAATTCAAAACAACATTTACAATTAAGTGGGGAACATATGCATATCAGAATATTCCCTTTGTTCACAAATGATGGCACCACATTTTAGCATGCCATAGATATTTCCTTCAAAGGTTACATCAATGAGTTCATCCTAGTTTACCTTAATGACATAACAATCTTCTCAAAGTAGAGCGTAGATCATATGGCGCACTTGGAGAAAGTATTTGAGAGATGCGAAAGTATGGGGTGTCTATTAACCCCAATAAATGTAATTTTGTGGTGGCTCAGGGAAATATTTTGGGCCATGCGGTTTCAAAGTATGGCATTCTCGATTGATCTTGAGCATGTTTCAACCATCCTAGCTCTTTCCCTATTGGCACATAAAAATCCCTACATTCCTTCCTTGGAAAGATCAATTTTTTTAGGTGTTTTATTCCTAACTTTGTAAGATTGGTTCAACCCATCACCTTGATGCTCAAAAAGGACACAACCCTCAGATGGAAAACAAGCAAGAAAAAGATTCAAAAAATAAAGCAAGATATTTATCGCATGCCAACACTCATTAATCGAGATTATTCAAAGGATTTCATACTTTATACTTATGGCGCTGATGCGAGTGTTGTTTCCATCTTAACACAAGAAAATGAATAAGGGCTAGAAAAAACAGTGCCTTTCTTCAGCCAGATGCTAAAGGATTATGAACTAAAGTACAGTCACATGGATAAGCAAGTCTTCGCCATCATACGTGCACTCAAGAAATTCAAGAGTATGTTTTCCACAAATCATATCAATGTGTTAGTCTCTCACTCTTCTATCAGAGAATTCATTATGGGAGTAGAAATCATTGAGAAAAGAGCACGATGAGTGACAAAAATCATGGAGTATGATGTGACTATCAAGGCCTCAAAAATGGTAAGAGGTAACATGCTCTGCAGGTAGATTTTTGAGGATGCCCAGATTGAATCTGAGAATTCATTATTTCTTGATGAAGATAGTCTATGCGCAGAGCTTGAGTAGAATACAAATCCTAGCATGTATGACTAGATGAAGGACATGATCACATTCCTTTCTGAGGGTGCATACCCTCCTGGTTTAAACAAAGCAAAGAGAAGAAATCCGAGGTTACAATCTATCCCTTATGTGTTGATTGATGGACTTTTCTTCAAGAAGAATATTTATGGCATGCTATTAATATGTATCAACGATTTACTGACCGAAAAAGTGTTAGAAAAATTTCACGATGGATTATTTGGTGGAAACTTCTCTGCAAAAACTACAACAATGAAAATCATAATGATAGGTATCTTTTTGTCTACCCTATTTGCATATTTACACAAGTGGGTCACAAAATTCAAGGAATACATTTTATTTATAGGAAAGAAAAAATTGGTAGCGCTTTCACTCCGAACAATCTAGGTAGATCATCCTTTTGCACAATGGGGTATTGACTTCATAGGCATGATCAATCCACCTTCAAGTGCTGGACATAAGTGGGTGTTGACACTACAGATTACTTCACTAGATGGAAAGAAGTTGTCACACTCAAGGAATCAACCGAGTCAATCATCCTTGACTTTCTCAAAGGTATAGTCACAAGGTTTTACGTTCCTTAAACCATTATCTCTGATAATGCAAAATCCTTCCTTAGAACCAAAATCACTAATTGGGCTCTAAATCTGGGCATTTATCTGAAAACCTCTTCCAACTATTACCCCCAAGGAAATGGTCTAGCAGAGTCAACAAACAAGAACCTGATCAGAATTATGAAGCACATAATGAACATTAGCCAAAGACAGTGGCATACAAAGGTCTCGCATGTGCTTTGGGAAAATAGAATCATAGTAAAAATCCAATAGGGACTTTGCCTTACAACATCGTATATGCTAAGGAGGATACCCTTCCCTATAACACTAGATTTGAATTCACCAAAGGCTTGCCCAACAACTGGAATTTGAAGGCGTAGACCAGAGAGAAATCAGAAAGATAGAGATGGTTAATCTTGAAGAATCAAGGAACTCTTCCATGATCAACCTAGAACAACATCAACAAGAAAAAAATAAATGGTTTGACAGAAAGGCTAAGCCTCAAGATTTCAAAGTTGAGGACTTGGTTCTAAAATGGGATGCTTGTGAGCTAAAGCGGGGCACCATTCAAAGTTTGATGCACTTTGGAGTGGCCCATACATCATCAGTTACTATAAGGAGGCTAAATCTTCCGAGTTAATTCATCTTGATGGAGGTACACTATAAATCCTAGTAAATGGGATCTATCTTAAACCCTTCCATTAAGCTTGTTGTGACATTATGCATATATTAGAATAGTTTCAATTCCTTCAAGTATGGTGTGTGCACATTATTTGTTTGTACATAGTTCTTTCTTCTTGTATGCTTCCTACGCGTGCTCTTCTGTTTCTTCCGAATGAAGAGCTTCTTTCAGATTGCATGTTTAAGAATAAAGTCAAGAAATGATCGTTCAAGTGACTACAGGGGAAGTTTTATGATTGTATAATCAGATTACATGCCCAATGGATGCTCCAAGCTATTGATCTTCTTCATCTAGCAGAAATATGGCCCCAAAATTTACAAAATTGTTACCCAAATAAATCTCCTAATGATTTGGATAACATGTATACACATTATAGTGCTCATTTCCTCATTGAAGGTTGCACACACTCAAGCTCAATTGACACATTTCCTTGGTTGTAGTTTCCCCTTGCCACCAATTATTTTCCTCAAGCACCCTTATGCACTTTCTTTTCTCTCCTTCCACTTTCCTTTTCCTCTTTATTCCACTTCTCCCTTACGCCCACCTTCTATGCATTCGATTTCTTCCTAAGCATCTTCTTCACCTGTACACACATATCACACTTGCTTCAATAAGCTAAGTGTTTATTCCTTCCATGCACCACACCCATTAATTTATAATGCTTATGCCTTCACCATGTGTTCTCTTCTCACTAGTTTTCCTCATTTCCCCATGTGTGTCGTGTGCGTGTTCCTCTGTGCCTTCCTCTATTTTCTTCCGCGCCCCTTCCCTCACTCCCTCCTTTGCACCCTTTTGTGCCCAGTCATCTTCAAACATGCTTAAGTGTGCCATGTGTAGCAAGTCAAAGCACACTAACATGGCGATGAATAATTACAACAAATCACTAAGTGACATGTAGCGAAGTGACAAATATTTGCACATTTTTCCATCATTTCAACCAATCCACATGCCCCACATGTTGTGTGCGTCGATGACACCGACATCTTCCGACAACCTTATCTTTTTCTATAGAGATCAGATCAATTCATGCCTAGAAGTTTTAGAGAGTTTATGACATCGTATACAAGCTACGCATTCAAATTCAAATTCTTGGCAGATCTAGTAGGTGAGAAATGGTAAAACGTATCTCTAGACATTGATAAACATATATGATTGGTCCAACCACCTGATTTGATATGATCCACCCTCCTTTCTTCTTCAACACACCAAATAGGATTGGGGAAGCATATTTCATAGATCTCCAGGTGGATTTTTAAGGATTAAATGCTTCTTGTTGGTGGTTATATTTAAAATTTAGGCTTTCCTTCCTTCCCTTCTTCTTCCATAGATTCATCTATAAATGTAAGAGCTAGGATCATTTGTTATGTTGGACACTTTGGATATTTACTCAAGCTTCGTGACCTTTAACCGACTTATCTCAACCTACCTAAACTCGAATTTGTCCTGACCAAACCTTTCCATCTATCTTTTTACCCAAAATCCCATGTCATAGACAAGGGGGTCTCATTGGTCTCATTAATCCTTGATCTTCATAATAACATACCTCCATAATCACGGAAACTAAATATTTCACTAAGTGGGTGGAAGCAATTCCCCTCACTTCAACCAAATCTGGTCCAATCATTAACTTTATCTACCAACACATCATTTGCCATTTTGGCATTCCTCACAAAATCATCACGAGAAAATGGAAAGTCCTTTAAAAAAATATTTCAAGAAGATTTTGCAACTCATTTAACATCCAACTCAACGTTTATTCTCCATACTATCCTCAAGCTAATGGCCAAGCCAAATACACTAATTAAACTCTTCAAAAAATTCTTGGAAAAACTATTGATGAGTGAGGATGTAATTGACATCTTTATCTCCCCTTTAATCTATGGGATTATCATACTCGCATTTGTACTTCCACAGGGGCTAATCCCTTTTCACTTGTGTATGGTTACGAATCCATCCTCCCTCTTGAAGTTAAAATTCCATCTTTACGCATGTCCCTTCGTAACTTCATCGCTGATGAAGACTATCACCAAGCATGTCTATCACAACTTGAGTTGTTAGATAAGAACCACCTTCTCGTTCTTAAACACCATAGTGTTTATCAAGAGCTCATAAAATGTGCTTACAAAAAGCACAAAAAATAACATGAATGTAATTTTGGTGACCTCATTCTAAAATAAAATCAGAACATCACTACTCTAGAAAGGATCCAACGAGGAAAGTTTTCCGCTAACTAGATTAGATCATACATTATCACGCATAGGTATGGGTTAGGAGCTGATTGATTGTCCTCCCTTGATGGTAAACTAGATGTGGAACCTCTTAACACATTACACTTGTGACAATTCTACTATCATCATCTCTTCCAGTGAGCTCTCAGTCATATCCTTAGATCATCCCTCCATCATTACCCTCTTCCATATTTCATCGTACTGATTTGGAATTATGTGGTCATCCGTCATTTTCTTGGATATGACCTTAAATACGAGCACCATGAATCTTCTCATAGCATATTCCTTATGGATAGGTTATCCCATCTTGGTGAGAAATCTATGTTCATTACATCTGTCACCATCTCATTTTCCTATTGGAACCATACAAAGGGTCTAGGGGTGTCTCTTGTACATTCATTTCCCCTTCCTAAGTGGTCTACTTAGATATTCCCAATTTTCCCCATGTCAAAATCAAAATCAAAGGATTCTCTAATCAAAATTCAAAGAACTCAAAAATAGATTATTCCCTCAAAGGAAAATTATTCATGAAAAAAAAAATCAAATTCAAATCAAATCAAAGAAATAGACCAATCCCTCAAAGGACAACTATTATATATGTTATCTTTTGCCATATATATTACATATGTATAAAGTAGACCATACCCTCGAAGGATGACTACTCTTTTTATCATGGCATTGAAGGCTTCCCACATTGATCAACCTTCCATTTTATCAGCATCCTAAGAAAGCTTCCTGCGCATTGATTAGCTTCTTATAGCATTAATCTTCCCCCTTTCCTAGAGCTGGGGCATAGATTTAGGGAACACCACTCATGGAGAACCCTCTTCCCGCATACAAGTTACATCTTAAACCCCTTTGTCATGTCAACATTAGGTCTATGAGTCCATCCCATCCTTGTCTCTTTATGATCTTTGATATAACTAACTAGACGTTGGTTACATTCTAACACCATGTTTTGTTCTCATATGCCTTGTGTTATTTGGATCCCCTCTTGTTTACCTCTAATGTGATTGGAGGCATCCTTTCCTCACACGTTTCTTGATATGACGTAGCATCGTTTGTACCCATGGGTTACTATTATTGAGTTGTGTTTTATTCTAAACCCCTTTTCCATCCAAATTTTTCATCTCTCCTTTGTTCTATTTCAACCACATCCTTCTCTATCTATTTACCTACTCATGTCTACACCCATAATTCATCACAACTATTTTCTCATTCTTAAAGCACCCTCATTACATTTAAAATTTATCATCACATTTAAATATAAACTATGACATCATCATTAAAAAAACATCATAGTCTAACAATCCAAGTAAAAGTAAATCATTTCATCTTATACTTTTACCATCATCATCAAATATAAGTAAAACATGCAATCAATCCTAATCATTGCCACATGTCCACATCATCATCAGTTTCATAAATCAAATAATCAACAATACATAATACACATATGCTAAATCATGAAAAAATCACACACACACACACACACACACATTTATATCATCAAAATTAAGTGTATCAATACATCATTGCATTCTAATGGGGCTCTCTCAAAGTAGAGATATCGATAAAACCAGAAAAGTGAGTGTGGAAGAGCCTAATATCCCGCCCTACGTGGTAGGAAAAAATCATATATATATATATATTTGTATGTATGTATGTATGTATGTATCATCAAAATTAAGTGTATCAATACATAATTGCATTCTAATGGGGCTCTCTCAAAGCAGAGATATCGATAAAACTAGAAAAGTGAGTGTGGAAGAGCCTAATATCCTAATCCTGCATGGCATGTCCCTCCATCTATCTATTGGCCTCGTCACCTCCACCCTGGCCCTCTCCTTGATGTGACTAAGCCTAATTAACAAAAATAAGATTTTTGGTGGTTCCTAGATGACCTAAAGGGGATATCTATGGTATTAATGTTAATCTAAATAGGACTAAAATGTTTTAAATGAACTAAAGTAATATGAGAATGAATGCAAATAAACTATTCTAAGTGAAATCAAAACCCTAATATGTGAGACAAAGAAAAATGACTTAGCTAATTGATGATGACTGTTGTAGGTTGTCACAGATCTAGAACTAGAACTTGGCAGTGAAAATGAACACTCAGGGGCCCTTCGAAGGGTAGATCTGGGATGTTTGAGATGATACATGCACCTGGGAGTGTACTAGGGAACCCCGAGGCACCATGGTCTATAGTCCGGGTGCTTGGAATAGTGTAAATCCTCAAAATCTTAATCTGGTATGGTCGCTAAGTGTCTCTGAGTGCTTCATGTTTGTTGCATTAGATTCTTTAGATGAACTAGAGAATAAACTGTGATGCAAGGAGAAGTATCAAACCCTAGAAAAATAAAAGATGCATATGAATGGGTAAGACTAACCTCGAGTCATCAAACTAGTGGATTTATTATCGAGCATTTTACTACATTACGGACACGAATGTAGTTGTATCGTGTGTGTGCATGTTGTTCCCTAGGTGTTCTTGTGTCAGTCACACTTTATGAATTAGCAAGAAATAATAGCTATAAAAATGTAAGTAGCATGTGTGCATGGAATATAATGGAATCCCTCCCCTATGAAGTGTGTGTGATGCAAATTTCTAGCTTGAATGTATGGCACTATGTGGTTGTAAGTGATGTAGCCCTAGATGGAGTGATAGTAGTGATAAGATGAAATGACCTATGACCCTTATTATGGTCTTATAGCTTCATATTTGTAGGGATCTCAAGATTAATTTTGTAATTAATCCCGAAAATGCTGATTGAGAAGAATATAAGGATGACCAACAACTAGAAGTAACCAAAAAATAAGTAGAAGAGGTTGTGCATAGACCAGGGGTTCTCGAAAGGGGACTAGAGTGCCTCGGGGTGCCCTAGTACAATTTGGGGAGCCCCGATTTTATGCTAGAATGTTAGCGAATTCATGATATGGGTTGATAGGTAGTGGGGAATAATTGGGAAAGAAAAATAAAATATAAAATAAAGAGGGCCATATTGGTGTCCATTTTGATCCTCTATCATTTTCTCATCTTTCCCCTTTGTTCTACATGCTCAAAAAATGCTTTTCTTCAAACTTGGTGGTCTGCAAATTTTTTTCTCTAGATTGAATGCTTTCAAAGGATCACAAATTAATTAGTTTTCCCCATTTTGAAAGAAAAATACATTTAGGCTCTGCTTTTATGCCTTAAATTTCCAAATCCATGGGCCTTGGTCATTTTTTCCATTTTTTCCAACCTTGTGGAGCTCGAATTTGTTTGTTTCATGCATATTTTCCCTCAAATATCTATCCCCATGGTCAAAACTTGCATAAAATCAATTTCCCCTTATTTTTTGAGCAAAAAATCCCTCACCCATGAAGAAAAAATCAAATTCGGGCATCTTTGGTAAATTCTACGTTTTTTGATGGTCGTACGGGTGTCATTTACCTGTCAAAATTAAGCTCAAAGTTCTAATCCTATGTGGCCGCTTTTGGTTAGACAAGGATCGACAAATTTTCTATAAAACTTAACATTTTTTGGCCTTTGGAAAATTTCACAATTCTCCCCTGCAACCCGCAGTACCGTGAGGAGGAACACATGTCATGTACTTGTGCTAGAGTGGAATGGAAGGTGGGTGGGGAACTTAGGCATTTTTACCTTTTTGGTGAAGGGGAGAAAAGTGGAAGGAAAGCCCATGGGTCCGCAATGGAGTAGGTGGTGGACATGTGGCTGAGTAGGGACAGAGTGGGCCGACGGAGGAAAAATGGAATTTTTTTCCCTTTTGCAAAAAAGGACCTAAGGTAAAATTCTGGAGCACAGCCCCATGGCCAATCATGGGTGGACACATGTCCATGAAAATTCAGAGGGAAGTGTGGGCCATGGAAGGAAATGGGGAATTTTTCCCTTTTTGGCAAAAGGAGTTAAGGCAAAAAATTAAGCCGCGGGCCCGCGAATGAGCCACAGGGAGACACATGGCAAAGGCAGAGCGGGTCAGCGGGGCGGTGGAGGCAAAAGGGAAATTTTTACCTTTTGAAAAATAGACTTAGTATGGAAATTTGAAGCATTGGCCCATGATCGAATCATCGAGTGACACGTGGTAAGGGAGAAATCGAAGGCGTGTGCCCATGGGGGAAAAAATGAAAATTTTCCAAATTTCCAAAAAGGTCAAAATGCACAGAATTGAAGTGCAATCCCAATGGGACCCACCATGTACCATGTGTCATCACCAAAATTCAAGGGTAGAGGGGTGGAGAAAAAATTTAATTTTTTCCATTTTTCCAAAAATGTCAAAAAGTCAAAAGGTGAGCCCGAATTGATTCCCAATCATATTTTGACATGTGGAGGGCCCATATTGAAGGAGAAAGAGCAGATAAAGGGTAAATATACATCTTCATTTTTAGCCACCATTTTTTCTCCAGAAAACTTTGGAATTTCAAATTTTTCATCAAATTTCATCAAATTTTTGGAGATTCCATGTCGTTTTGGCCTTCTAAGATCATTGGAATTACTTTCATAACTCAATTTGCATATTTTAGGTGTTTTTGAAACAAATTTTTTTCCTAATCCATCCAGACATGTGAAATGTCAAATTTGAAAGTTACAGAGGTAGTTTTGAAAGGTGAAAAGGTGAAATGATGAGAGGAAAGACATTTGTATGCCTTGATGATGAAAAAATACCTCTAGGAAAGATAATGATTTGAATATTTGTAATGATTCAATCTTTTAAACACCTGGCAACTCTCGTTGCAAATTTGTTAAATGTCATTTTCAGTGAATCATGAGAAATTTTTGTAACAAACTTGATCCCTTGGCATATGATTTGCTTGGAAAAGAAGGCTCCAATGTGTCAAGAGGTATATAATGCATTTTGGAAAATGCAAATGGGTCGGGAAGTTGAAAATTCACGAGAAAATTCTTCGTGTTGGATCTTCATGTATGTGAGTTGGTTACAAGTGTATAGCCATCACATAGCTCGAGATTGTTCATGAAAATCTCCCTTGCCGATGAATCTAACAAGCTTCGAGTTAATCTGTGTTTTTCTGGGCAATATGATGTCTGTTATCATTTTAAATACTGCAAATAGTTTTCATTGTTCTGGTTGTAATCTTGCATTGAAAGTCTTTAGAAATCACATAGGATCTCATCCTTATTGATAGTTTAGTGGCACTTGGAGTTTTGTTTGTCAGAAGATATTTCATCTAGCATTGAAAATAAGTAGTTTAAAATCACTCCACCTTCATTTGTTGATTGGGATTGCTTGTAATCCTTTGGGGGTACCTTAGGTGTGGTTTGATCAAGGATTTTTGTGTTTAATTGAGTTCTTTACTTCAAGATTTTGTGGTGAGTTCTCAAAGATTGTGTGAATAGTGCAGCCTGGGCTTCCATTTATGCATCTTCTAGTTAAAAGAACATCCTGATTATTTAAAGAATTTTATTTGATATTTGTTCAATTATTGTAGAGGTTGTCAAAGATTTGATATATCCAAATTTATCTTGTCAATACCCCACGAAAAAATCATCTGAATAAATAATCCTACCCATACTACCCCCTGCATTGTGTGTCAACAAAAAATCTAACCGATCTAAAAAAATGCACAAAGGAAATCGAATAATACAATGTCTCTAGTAGCCTCACCTTGTCTTGAAAGCATTTCCATCATTTAGTAGTGACAACTCTGTTGAGTTTGAATAATGGAAAATTGATCATGTTTTCCCAAGGCCATCTCTATACAATATGCATAGTATAAGGATATCTCCACCTCCTTCACAAAACAGAGGCTGTAATATAGGTTCTCTTACCTTGGTTGAAAATGCAAAACCTAAAATAGTGAGGGTTAGATCAAATCCTTTCAAAGTGCTATCCATCTCTCCACAAATATGAGTTCTATTGAGATCACATCCCCAGCTATAAAATGACATATATCAAGATCTTTCGGTCTTCAAGCTTCATGCCATATTTTTGATCTTTGCTCAAACCGAAAAGGAGAAAAAATTTAGGTACCAACACTAAATGGCTCCATTTCCGGGGACATTATTCAGTATTTCAGTATTTCGGATGCATGGTAATACTTATTGTGTGATTTATGTGCAATTAAAAATTTGAGTATCATCTTCTGATCATATTTATGAGATTGGAATAAAGAATAGAGTTCGAGTTTGATATTCTCCTAGTTCATTTTGATCCTGTGCATACATATTTGAGATATTTGAATGCATACCAAACCCCGTAATGTCCTTGCAAATTCTGCATGTAAATACATTGTTGAAGCATCATTTTATAATCAAATTTGTAAATATTGAGTGAAGATATAGGTCATGCCAGCAAATTTTATCGAGCTTTCAAATGAGTTGCACTTCATTTGCTTTTTTGATTGATAAATTGAAAGAAAGGAAGGTTTGATCTATAAAGTTTGGAAAGATTTTTAGTGCTGATAGGTATTTGACAGAGTATTTTAGTACATTTGCACAATTAGGAGAAATTCCTTAGTAGCGACTCCATGTTGTTCTGTTCTTGATAAGTACCAGTGTCTTAACCTTTATGTCATTTTATTTGGTGTTGCTAATCTCTGCAAAACTGGAAGGAAGAAGATATCTCTTCCTTAAAGAATTTTCTAAGAAGTTGTTTACAGATTCAAGAAACTCAGAGTTGGAAGGGAGAGGAGTTTGAAAAGTTGTTAAAGGTCAGACATCAGACAAAGATATATCCATAGGTGAGAGAGATCAGCCTTTGGTAGAGGATTATCACTCTTCTTTAAGTGATTCTGATTCAAGCAATCCTCTCATAAACTTGTTTTCCTCAGCTAGTGAAGGTCCTTCTACTATACCTGGTAAGTTCCTTCTTCAATCTTCACTTGTGTGTTTAAATCCTAATAAAACTTTCCAAGAAAATCAGCATTTAGATAATACTAGTCTTGTGAATCACATTCTTGAGCCCCAAGGATCTTGCACTCCTCATCAGCTTATTTCACCTCCAAGATCACCTCCACCAAACAATATGTCTTAGCCTAGACCTCCATTTGTTGTTAACACCTTTGGTCCTATAGAATTTAGAGGAATGGATGGTTACCCAAATTCTGTCCTACAAGATGTTAGAAATAGATTGCCAAAATTCCAAGGTAACAATGCAATAATCGATGATCAACATCTCAAACTTTTTGTTAACATGATGGAACATTTCAAGATAAAGTTTGAAGATTTATATATTAAGTTGTTCATTCATACATTATAAGAGGATGCTAGGGATTGTTACAAGGATCTACCTGATAATTCTATTGATTCATGGAATGAAATGAAGAATGAATTTAGATTGCAATATAATGATAATACTGATCCTAGATTTCTCTTGTGAGTTTGAGAATATCAAGAAGAACCCCAATGAATCAATCCATGAATTTAACACAGGGTTTAACAAAACTTTGCAGAAAGGCTTCCTGTTAGTCTAAGGCCTTATGATGAGTCTTGTTTAATCAAATATGTAGATGCATTTGATAAAAAGGAAGCCTATTACCAAAGAGACAAGAACTGTAGACACCTATAATTTTGCCTAAGCAATTTAAATACTTAAATTGCCCTAATTATCCCCTTTCTCACAAATCAACGACATATCGTCAAAAGCACTCATTTTCCCTCATATCATCATTAATTAATTACACTAAGCTAATTAATTAAGTTTCCTATCCAACAAATACCCTAATTAACGACCTTCCGTTAATAAATCACCCCTTCTACCTAGACTAATTAATTATTATTAATTAATTAGCTTTCCCTTCCATTTAACCAATAAATCAATATTTAATTGATTTAATCCTCTTTTAATAGCCTAAATCGTACTAATATTCCTCTAATTATCTTCTATAAGCTTACACATACCTATTAATTAATCACCTTTGATTAATTTAAAATACCCCAACTCCAATGACTTACTAAACATGTATTAAACCCTTCTAAAGTAAGGTTACCTTTAATAAAGCAACCTTATCTATTCTTAATCATGTTTTACCTTTATCCCACATTCATGAGAATGTGTTGAATCATTTATCCTTTGGGCTGTATAAAGAGCCCTCCACCTACCTTTTACTTACACCTAAAATCCTAAGAGAGCAAATGCAAAGCATATAGCAAAGAGACTAAGAGCTTGCACCTTGCCCTTTTGAGAGTTCATCATCTTGAAGAGTTAAGCCTCTTTCTTAAAGTGCTTGGGTCATATGGGAGGTGTCAAAGGTAAAGCCCAACTTTGATTAGCTCCCATTCCTAGGTTCTTGGAACATTAAGGACAACTATTTTGATAGTCATGGAGCTTACTTAGGTCCATTCATTTATTTGTTGTTAGAGAATAGAGGAGTTTAGATATTTAACATTGTTAGTTTCAAAGTTTGTATTTATGAATGCTAGCATCTAACCCTTGTTTAATTCTTATCATGATGGTGTTTATGTTTTGTTTTAGCTAAATTGTAGAACTATTTTAGGTGGTAGTTCTTTCTTCATTTGATTTAGCATTAAGAAAATTATACATGCACACATTTGGCACACTTTCGTGGGACTTACTCCATTATTCTTTGCACTTAATTTCAAGTTTTTGTAGTTAAGTTTCATTTTTGGTTACTAACCCTCTTTTACACATGTTGATCTAATTTATTTTTTTTCAACTTGTTTTGTTGAGTTTACATGTGTTGGGTATTCCTTATAGGTATGAAGGAGGTAAAGTGCTGTCAAAATTGGAATTGATGGGAAAATTTAAAGATTTCATCATGTTTTCATTTTTAGAGCTAATTTTTGCAACATTTTACATGCTAGTTTTGTCAATTTCTTGAAAATTTTCAATTCTTGAGCATGTAGGTTAGTGTTTGATAGTGTTGAGTCTTCTATTTACATATTAATGTAGTGGGTTGCTGTCAAAATTTAATCTTGGTGAGAAAATTTCAAGATTTCATCATGTTTTCATTTTTAGAGCTTACTTTTTCATCATTCTACATGCTAGTTTTGTCACTTTCTTGAAAATCTTAAATTCTTGAGCATGTATCTTAATGTTTGATAGCGTTGAGTATTCTATTCATATATTAATGTGATGGGTTGTTGTCAAAATTAAATCTTGGTTGAAAAAATTTGCCCATTTTGTAGATTAAGGGACGTTTTTTTGACATTTTTGAGTGCATGTCAAGTGCATACCCATGAGCATAAGAGCATATGCATAACCCATCTTCCAAAGGCCATAACTTTTACTCCTGAAATCAAAATGACTCCATTTTTTTTGAGTTGGAAAGGTATTGAAGTTAGCTATGCAATGAAAATATAAATTTGGGATTTATATTTACAAAAATTATAGGTTTTGCTGTTATTTTAAAACTGGTCATTTTCTAACATGTCTAATGTTTTGATGAATGTTGTATTTTTATGCTTCCTTGATTTAGACCAAAGCGTGCGTATGATCTTCTCTTGCACCTTTTGGTGATCTTGAGAATAAAAAAAAATTTTATCTATATCTTTTTAACATTGGGATTAAACTTGGAAAGTTGATTATTCATTTTGCTTAAGGAATGAACCTTTTACAAAATATTTTTCAATGGTCCTTTGATTTGAAGTTTTCCATTTCTATATAGTTGGGATAAAGTTTGTGTATGATCTTCTCTTGCACCTTCAGGTGATCTTGAGAATCAAAAGCAACTTTAGTCTTCATTTTATAACATTTGGTAAATTGGAAACTTCATCTTTCACTTTTGGCTTAAGGGAATGAACCTTTTACAAAACATTTTTCAAGAGTCCTTTGATTTGAAATTTTCCATTTCTATATAGTTGGAATAAAGTTTTTGTATGCTCTTCTCTTGTACCTTAGAGTGATCTTGAGAATCAAAAACAACTTTAGTCTTCATTTTATAACATTTGGTAAATTGGAAACTTCATCTTTCACTTTTGGTGTAAGGGAATGAACATTTATCAAGAATTTTGTATGGTTCATTGATTGAAAAGATTTTATTTATTTTTTAGTTGGATTATTTGTTGTGTATGCTCTTCTCTTGCATCCTTGGATGATCTTGAGAATCAAAAGCAAATTTTAATCCTCTTTTAAATAATGTGATTTTCTTGGAGAACTACTAACGCTTGAGTGCAGGACCTAAAAACACTTGTCAAAGAAAGGAAGAACCAAAACAAAATCAAAAACTATTAATACAGTTGTTATACAGGTTAGCAAAAGGTGTTCAAGCAAACCACACCTAATTAAACAAGATAAAAAGAACAACATATTCAAAACACTGTATTGCAGGTTTCAGAAAAGGGTACGTCCCTCTCCACTCAACTGGAACATAACCCCTTTGGCATAATGCCTTAAGCTATAACAATGGGGGTGGTTCCAGAACCCCAAAGTAGTCCACGCAAGAGGGAACCTTGTGGATGAAACGGGAAGTGCTCTGCACTACCTACTTGACTAGTGATTCCTTTGTGAGATAGCGTTACAAGTTGTCCGTTGTGGCGACCCCAGTGATAGTACACATAGATGCACTAGTTGCCTACTGTTCTTGAAGGGGGTAAAGTAAAGTTGAGATACTCCCAAACTAGTCAGTGTGACTTTTTGGGTAAATCGCACTCGCTCGTGGAAACTTTGTAACACCTAGGCGAGAGAACCACCTAGGAGAATATACTTTGGCCAGGAGCCCACTTTGACCATTTTAAAATAGTGTTGAGTTGTGAACCTTCTTTTTGAGAAACGTGTGACGTATTACTTTTGCCTAGTTTTTACTTGCCTTAGGGCGAGGTGAAACTCTGCCGAAGTGAGGCTAACATTTTTCATCTTTTTTTGATTTACTTCCTTCACATTCTTTTGACACTTTGTTGAGAAAAAGAAGGGTGACTACCTTTGTGTTACCAATCGACTGTTTCTCTCACTTTTATGTCCGTTTACACCCATCCATGTTTGCGGCTAGGTTAGTTAAACGTCTAAAGTGTGTGGAGGCATTTTCACATCATTGGTAGCCATTGTGATCTTGATACCCATGTCAAGGTCATCATTGTAGTTAGGCATGGTTCATCACCGCAGACTTCCTTAGAAGAGTTAGCTTGTTTGTATCATATCACTACAATTTCGATATTTACGTCTTGTTTCTTGTAAACTCGACATAAATACCTATATTGTATGGTTATGTTGCACACATTTTTAACTATTCCTAGCTATACTTTGAGATTTTTAGTTCGGTTCTATTATTACCTCGATTTCAAAGAGTGCTAGGTGTTACTATTTGTGTGTGTTATATCAATAACACCTCGATATCAATACTTCACTTTCTCGCAAAGTGGGTTAACATATCTTGGTGATATTGTTGTGTCATTTGCAAATTGTAATTGGCACTTTTTGAGATATAGGTCTTAATCAAGTTTGAGCTCGCTCATCGTATATCTTGATTGGGAGATCGCATTGACTTCTTGTTTTTACTTACGTTTTGTTCATTTCCTTGAACTTGGCATAAGTGAAAACATCTTGTTGATCATATTTGCATCACATTTTCATATGGTGTATTTCCTTGTTGATTGGATTTGGGTTTCACACTTGCATGATTGTTCCTTGTGATTATTCATTTAGAAAAATTATTTTCTAGGACAATCCCTTTTTATCTCATCAATATTACGTCATCATGATGTCTATTTTCCTTAGACCTTCTTCAAAAAAACACGCACGCATTCCCATACTTACATAATGTCTGGTTGGTTGTCCTTATGTTACCCAAATTGACATGTCACTACCTTCCCTTTGAAGGAGTTCCATCACACTATCTAGATCTAGACATTTGTGCTTAAAACAATGCTAAAAATGACTAACTATCATGCATTTCCCCATACTTACAAAAATATAGAACCTAGGTTCAACAATTCAAATAATAGGATTTCCATCACAACTAAACCTCATTTGGTTCTTCGTGCTAGAGAGCCCATACGAGTAACTCGTTCCCCACCTTCATCTCATAGTCGGTGGTATGATTTGGACACGTCTGATCCAAATTATTATTCGAGTTCCCCCTACTCTTCTTCTAATTATAATCCAAACATTTCCTCTTCTTCCGAGGATTCTAATCCAAATATTTCCTTTGACTCTTAGGATTCGGATCCAAATTACTATTTGGATTCATCTAATTTGACTCCTAAGTCATCTAATGAAAATCCTAAGTCATGGTCCTCCCTTTCTTTGCAGGATCCTCTTCATCAATCATCTAATGAGACTCTTATGTTGCGGTCCTCCCTTTCTTCACAGGACCCCTTTTTTAAGTCACCCGATGACATCTTCTTCCTTTGAAGATACACGCGACTCGAATCCCTCCAATCAAGTATAATACAATTCTTGAATCGCAGATCCTCTCTTTCTTCGCAGGACCCTTGTCATCATTCATCTAATGTGATGCTTGAATCACAGATCCTCCCTTTCTTCATAGGACCCTTGTCATCATTCATCTAATGCAATGCTTGAATCACATTCCTCCCCTTCTTTGCAGGACCTTCTTCATAAATCACCCCCACAAAATATTCCTTTTGTGAAGATTCGTGTGACTCAAAGTCCTTTGAGACAAACATCTAAATCGACCCATGTGTAGGATTCTACAGGACTTTGGACTTAATCCTACTATTTTACATATGACATACCATTGTATAGGTAGGTCCACACCACCTTCTTATACTCCTAAGACATCTTGCTGCACATATTCTTCGTCCCCACACCATCTTCTTCTATCAATAATCATTAAACATCTTCTAATCCTTCCACACCAAGTGAACCTATTTCTTCCAATAAACCCCTAGGGATCGATCAACAACTCATACCGATTGATCTCTTTCAATGAAGAAACAATCGGGGCATTAATAGGGGCATATGAAGATATTCCTTTAGTAGATTACAAAAAGGGATTCTTTTTAGACTTTGATGCATGTGCATATTGTGAGGAAAAGGTTGATTCCTTTAATCAAGAAATGGATGAAGAGCCTCGATCATGCAACTTGATCCTCCTCTTATTCTTCCATCTTCACATTATTCATTATGTGATGAAACTCCTTGGTCTTGCATAGATCCATGGCCTATCTTCTCATCACCCAATAACTCTTCGTCTATCATAATTTCTCAATCACAGGTCTCTTGTGGGGTTAGGGCCAAGTAGCCCTTCATCTTCATCTAGGTGTGGGTCACCTTCTAGTAGTCCTCCCTCTTTTATTTGTGAGACATTTTTGAGTATCCCACTATCTTTGATTATTGGGGCACATCTAACTAGCTCCTTATCTTCTATGTATGAATCACCCCGGGTATTCCATCATCTTCTATTAGTGGGCCACATCCCAGTAGTCCATCATCTTACATCTATGGGTCACGTCCTAGTATCCCTTCTTCTTCTATTCTTGGGCCACATTCTAGTAGCCCTTCATCTTCTATTTATGGGTCACGTCCTAGTAGCCCTTCTTCTTCTATTCTTGGGCCACATCCTGGTAGCCTTTCACCTTCTATCCGTGGCTCACCTCCTAGTAGCCCATCCTCTTCAATTCTTGGACCGTATCCTTTTCATCTGTCACATATTTCTTCTATCAATGGTTGTGGCAAGCCCACTACCATTCCTATCATTCCTATCATCAATCATAAATGTTTGCATTATTCTCCTTCTCGAGGTCAAAAAATTCAAGCGTCAGCCTATAAGAAACCTTTGAATACTCCAACCTAATCATTGGGAATTTTTTTTGCATCTTCACCTTTCTCATACACACGTGGCCTTATGCCCTTGTACATCCCATATATCATTGGGGGCATCCACGCTTCCTTGTCTTCCTGTACATAGTTTCATAAAACTTTTAAAATCAACCAAAACATTCAAATATATTAAAAAATCCAAAAAAAGGCAAAATTTTTCAAAAAAATCCTAAAAAAATATAACACCCTACAAAATGGTAACTTGCTTCTTACGGCTGAAACTTGTGTCTTGCGCATGGTATTTTATCCATATCCTGGTGGGTTGCTGTCAAAATTTAATCTTGGTGAGAAAATTTCAAGATTTCATCATGTTTTCATTTTTAGAGCTTACTTTTTCATCATTCTACATGCTAGTTTTGTCACTTTCTTGAAAATCTTAAATTCTTGAGCATGTATCTTAATGTTTGATAGCGTTGAGTATTCTATTCATATATTAATGTGATGGGTTGTTGTCAAAATTAAATCTTGGTTGAAATTTTTTTCCCATTTTGCAGATTAAGGGATGTTTTTTTGACATTTTTGAGTGCATGTCAAGTGCATACCCATGAGCATAAGAGCATATGCGTAACCCATCTTCCAAAGGCCATAACTTTTGCTCCTGAAATCAAAATGACTCCATTTTTTTGAGTTGGAAAGGTATCGAAGTTAGCTATGCAATGAAAATATAAATTTGGGATTTATACTTACAAAAATTGTAGGTTTTGCCGTTATTTTAAAACTTGTCATTTTCTAACATGTCTAATGTTTTGATGAATGTTGTATTTATATGCTTCCTTGATTTAGACCAAAGCGTGTGTATGATCTTCTCTTGCACATTTTGGTGATCTTGAGAATAAAAACAAATTTTATCTATATCTTTTTAACATTGGGATTAAACTTGGAAATTTGATTATTCATTTTGCTTAAGGGAATGAACCTTTTACAAAGTATTTTTCAATGGTCCTTTGATTTGAAGTTTTCTATTTCTATATAGTTGGGATAAAGTTTGTGTATGCTCTTCTCTTGCACCTTAGGGTGATCTTGAGAATCAAAAGCAACTTTAGTCTTCATTTTATAACATTTGGTAAATTGGAAACTTCATCTTTCACTTTTGGCTTAAGGGAATGAACCTTTTACAAAACATTTTTCAATAGTCCTTTGATTTGAAATTTTCCATTTCTATATAGTTGGAATAAATTTTTGTATGCTCTTCTCTTGTACCTTAGAGTAATCTTGAGAATCAAAAACAACTTTAGTCTTCATTTTATAACATTTGGTAAATTGGAAACTTCATCTTTCACTTTTGGTTTAAGGAAATGAACATTTATCAAGAATTTTGTATGGTTCATTGATTGAAAAGATTTTATTTATTTTTAGTTGGATTATTTGTTGTGTATGCTCTTCTCTTGCATCCTTGGATGATCTTGAGAATCAAAAGAAAATTTTAATCCTCTTTTAAATAATGTGATTTTCTTGGAGAACTACTAACGCTTGAGTGCGGGACCTAAAAACACTTGTCAAAGAAAGGAAGAACCAAAACAAAATAAAAACTACTAATACGGTTGTTATACGGGTTAGAAAAAGGTGTTCAAGCAAACCACACCTAATTAAACAAGATAAAAAGAACAACATATTCAAAACAACTTTGTATTGCAGGGTTTTGAGAAAGGGTACGTCCCTCTCCACTCAACTGGAACATAACCCCTTTGGCATAATGCCTTAAGCTATAACAATGGGGGTGGTTCCAGGAACCCCAAAGTAGTCCACGCAAGAGGGAACCTTGTGGACGAAACGGGAAGTGCTCTGCACTACCTACTTGACTAGTGATTCCTTTGTGAGATAGCGTTACAAGTTGTCCGTTGTGGCGACCCCAGTGATAGTACACATAGATGCACTAGTTGCCTACTGTTCTTGAAGGGGGTAAAGTAAAGCCGAGATACTCCCAAACTAGTCAGTGTGACTTTTTGGGTAAATCACACTCGCTCGTGGAAAATTTGTAACACCTAGGGCGAGAGAACCACCTAGGAGAATATACTTTGGCCAAGAGCCCACTTTGACCATTTTAAAACAGTGTTGAGTTGTGAACCTTCTTTTTGAGAAACGTGTGACGTATTACTTTTGCCTAGTTTTTACTTGCCTTAGGGCGAGGTGAAAATCTGCCGAAGTGAGGCTAACATTTCTCATCTTTTCTTGATTTACTTCCTTCACATTCTTTTGACACTTTTTTGAGAATAAGAAGGGTGACTACCTTTGTGTTACCAATCGACTGTTTCTCTCACTTTTATGTCCGTTTACACCCATCCATGTTTGCCTCTAGGTTAGTTAAACGTCTAAAGTGTGTGGAGGCATTTTCACATCATTGGTATCCATTGTGATCTTGATACCCATGTCAAGGTCATCATTGTAGTTAGGCATGGTTCATCACCGCAGACTTCCTTAGAAGAGTTAGCTTGTTTGTATCTTATAATTACAATTTCGATATTTACGTCTTGTTTCTTTTAAACTCGACATAAATACCTATATTGTATGGTTATGTTACACACATTCTTAACTATTCCTAGCTATACTTTGAGATTTTTAGTTCGGTTCCATTATTACCTCGATTTCAAAGAGTGCTAGGTGTTACTATTTGTGTGTGTTATATCAATAACACCTCGATATCAATACTTTACTTTCTCGCAAAGTGGGTTAACATATCTTGGTGATATTGTTGTGTAATTTGCAAATTGTAATTGGCAATTTTTGAGATATAGGTCTTAATCAAGTTTGAGCTCGCTCATCGTATATCTTGATTGGGAGATCGCATTGACTTCTTGTTTTTACTTACGTTTTGTTCATTTCCTTGAACTTGGCATAAATGAAAACATCTTGTTGATCATCTTTGCATCACATTTTAATATGGTGTATTTCCTTGTTGATTGGCTTTGGGTTTCACACTTGCATGATTGTTCCTTGTGATTATTCATTCAGAAAAATTATTTTCTAGGACAATCCCTTTTTATCTCATCAATATTACGTCGTCATGATGTCTATTTTCCTTAGACGTTCTTCAAAAAAACACACACGCATCCCCATATTTACATAATGTCTGGTTAGTTGTCCTTATGTTACCCAAATTGACATGTCACTACCTTCCCTTTGAAGGAGTTCCATCACACTATCTAGATCTAGACATTTGTGCTTAAAACAATGCAAAAAATGACTAACTATCATGCATTTCCCCATACTTACAAAAATATAGAACCTAGGTTCAACAATTCAAATCATAGGATTTCCATCACAACTAAACCTCATTTGGTTCTTCGTGCTAGAGAGCCCATACTAGTAACTCGTTCCCCACCTTCATCTCATAGTCGGTGGTATGATTTGGACACGTCTGATCCAAATTATTATTCGAGTTCCCCCTACTCTTCTTCTAAATATAATCCAAACATTTCCTCTTCTTCTGAGGATTCTAATCCAAATATTTCCTTTGACTCTTCTGAGGATTCAGATCCAAATTACTATTCGGATTCATCTAATTTGACTCCTAAGTCATCTAATGAAAATCCTAAGTCATGGTCCTCCCTTTCTTTGCAGGATCCTCTTCATCAATCATCTAATGAGACTCTTATGTTGCGGTCCTCCCTTTCTTCACAGGACCCCTTTTTCAGATCACCACTGATGACATCTTCTTCCTTTGAAGATACACGCGACTCTGAATCCCTCCAATCAGAAGTATAATACAATTCTTGAATCGCAGTCCTCTCTTTCTTTGCAGGACCCTTGTCATCATTCATCTAATGTGATGCTTGAATCACAGTCCTCCCTTTCTTCGTAGGACCCTTGTCATCATTCATCTAATGCAATGCTTGAATCACATCCTCCCCTTCTTTGCAGGACCTTCTTCATAAATCACCCCCACAAAATCTTCCTTTTGTGAAGATTCGTGTGACTCAAAGTCCTTTGAGACAAACATCTAAATCGACCCATGTGTAGCATTCTACAGGACTTTGGACTTAATCCTACTATTTTACATATGACATACCATTGTATAGGTAGGTCCACACCACCTTCTTATACTCCTAAGACATCTAGCTGCACATATTCTTCGTCCTTACACCATCTTCTTCTATCGATAATCATTAAACATCTTCTAATCCTTCCACACCAAGTGAACCTATTTCTTCCAATAAACCCCTAGGGATGGATCAACAACTCATACCGATTGATCTCTTTCGAATGAAGAAACAATCGGGAATTTATAGGGGCATATGAAGATATTCCTTTAGTAGATTACAAAAAGGGATTCTTTTTAGACTTTGATGCATCTGCATATTGTGAGGAAAAGGTTGATTCCTTTAATCAAGAAATGGATGAAGAGCCTCGAGATCATGCAACTTGATCCTCCTCTTATTCTTCCATCTTCACATTATTCATTATGTGATGAAACTCCTTGGTCTTGCATAGATCCATGGCCTATCTTCTCATCACCCAATAACTCTTCGTCTATCATAATTTCTCAATCACGGTCTCTTGTGGGGTTAGTGCCAAGTAGCCCTTCATCTTCATCTAGGTGTGGGTCACCTTCTAGTAGTCCTCCCTCTTCTATTTGTGAGACATTTTTGAGTATCCCACTATCTTTGATTATTGGGGCACATCTAACTAGCTCCTTATCTTCTATGTATGAATCACCCTCGGGTATTCCATCATCTTCTATTATTGGGCCACATCCCGGTAGTCCATCATCTTACATCTATGGGTCACGTCCTAGTAGCCCTTCTTCTTCTATTCTTGGGCCACATTCTAGTAGCCCTTCGTCTTCTATTTATGGGTCACGTCGTAATAGCCCTTCTTCTTCTATTCTTGGGCCACATCCTAGTAGCCTTTCACCTTCTATCCGTGGCTCACCTCCTGATAGCCCATCCTCTTCAATTCTTGGACCGTATCCTTTTCATCTATCACATATTTCTTCTATCAATGGTTGTGGCAAGCGCACTACCATTCATATCGTTCCTATCATCAATCATAAATGTTTGCATTATTCTCCTTCTCGAGGTCAAAAATTCAAGCGTCACCTATAAGAAACCTTTGAATACTCTAACCTAATCATTGGAAAAAAATTTGCGTCTTCACTTTTCTCATACACACGTGGCCTTATGCCCTTGTACATCTCATATATCATTGGGGGCATCCACGCTTCCTTGTCTTCACATGTACATAGTTTCATAAAACTTTTAAAATCAACCAAAACATTCAAATATATTAAAAATCCAAAAAGGCAAAATTTTTCAAAAAATCCTAAAAAGTATAACACCCTACAAAATGGTAACTTGCTTCTTACGGCTGAAACTTGTGTCTTGCGCGCATGGTATTTTATCCATATCCTGGTGGGTTCTTTGTCAAAATTTAATCTTGGTGAGAAAATTTCAAGATTTCATCATGTTTTCATTTTTAGAGCTTACTTTTTCATCATTCTACATGCTAGTTTTGTTACTTTCTTGAAAATCTTAAATTCTTGAGCATGTATCTTAATGTTTGATAGCGTTGAGTATTCTATTCATATATTAATGTGATGGGTTGTTGTCAAAATTAAATCTTGGTTGAAATTTTTTTCCCATTTTGCAGATTAAGGGATGTTTTTTTGACATTTTTGAGTGCATGTCAAGTGCATACCCATGAGCATAAGAGCATATGCGTAACCCATCTTCCAAAGGCCATAACTTTTGCTCTGAAATCAAAATGACTCCATTTTTTTGAGTTGGAAAGGTATCGAAGTTAGCTATGCAATGAAAATATAAATTTGGGATTTATACTTACAAAAATTGTAGGTTTTGCCGTTATTTTAAAACTGGTCATTTTCTAACATGTCTAATGTTTTGATGAATGTTGTATTTATATGCTTCCTTGATTTAGACCAAAGCGTGTGTATGATCTTCTCTTGCACATTTTGGTGATCTTGAGAATAAAAAACAAATTTTATCTATATCTTTTTAACATTGGGATTAAACTTGGAAAGTTGATTATTCATTTTGCTTAAGGGAATGAACCTTTTCAAAGTATTTTTCAATGGTCCTTTGATTTGAAGTTTTCTATTTCTATATAGTTGGGATAAAGTTTGTGTATGCTCTTCTCTTGCACCTTAGGGTGATCTTGAGAATCAAAAGCAACTTTAGTCTTCATTTTATAACATTTGGTAAATTGGAAACTTCATCTTTCACTTTTGGCTTAAGGAATGAACCTTTTACAAAACATTTTTCAATAGTCCTTTGATTTGAAATTTTCCATTTCTATATAGTTGGAATAAATTTTTGTATGCTCTTCTCTTGTACCTTAGAGTAATCTTGAGAATCAAAAACAACTTTAGTCTTCATTTTATAACATTTGGTAAATTGGAAACTTCATCTTTCACTTTTGGTTTAAGGAAATGAACATTTATCAAGAATTTTGTATGGTTCATTGATTGAAAAGATTTTATTTATTTTTAGTTGGATTATTTGTTGTGTATGCTCTTCTCTTGCATCCTTGGATGATCTTGAGAATCAAAAGCAAATTTTAATCCTCTTTTAAATAATGTGATTTTCTTGGAGAACTACTAACGCTTGAGTGCGGGACCTAAAAACACTTGTCAAAGAAAGGAAGAACCAAAACAAAATAAAAAACTACTAATACAAATGTTATACGGGTTAGAAAAAGGTGTTCAAGCAAACCACACCTAATTAAACAAGATAAAAAGAACAACATATTCAAAACACTGTATTGCAAGTTTCAGAAAAGGGTACGTCCCTCTCCACTCAACTGGAACATAACCCCTTTGGCATAATGCCTTAAGCTATAACAATGGGGGTGGTTCCAGGAACCCCAAAGTAGTCCACGCAAGAGGGAACCTTGTGGATGAAACGGGAAGTGCTCTGCACTACCTACTTGACTAGTGATTCCTTTGTGAGATAGCGTTACAAGTTGTCCGTTGTGGCGACCCCAGTGATAGTACACATAGATGCACTAGTTGCCTAATGTTCTTGGAGGGGGTAAAGTAAAGCTGAGATACTCCCAAACTAGTCAGTGTGACTTTTTGGTTAAATCACACTCGCTCGTGGAAAATTTGTAACACCTAGGGCGAGAGAACCACCTAGGAGAATATACTTTGGCCAAGAGCCCACTTTGACCATTTTAAAACAGTGCTGAGTTGTGAACCTTCTTTTTGAGAAACGTGTGACGTATTACTTTTGCCTAGTTTTTACTTGCCTTAGGGCGAGGTGAAAATCTGCCGAAGTGAGGCTAACATTTCTCATCTTTTCTTGATTTACTTCCTTCACATTCTTTTGACACTTTTTTGAGAATAAGAAGGGTGACTACCTTTGTGTTACCAATCATTGTTTCTCTCACTTTTATGTCCGTTTACACCCATCCATGTTTGCCTTTAGGTTAGTTAAACGTCTAAAGTGTGTGGAGGCATTTTCACATCATTGGTATCCATTGTGATCTTGATACCCATGTCAAGGTCATCATTGTAGTTAGGCATGGTTCATCACCGAGACTTCCTTAGAAGAGTTAGCTTGTTTGTATCTTATAATTACAATTTCGATATTTACGTCTTGTTTCTTTTAAACTCGACATAAATACCTATATTGTATGGTTATGTTACACACATTCTTAACTATTCCTAGCTATACTTTGAGATTTTTAGTTCGGTTCCATTATTACCTCGATTTCAAAGAGTGCTAGGTGTTACTATTTGTGTGTGTTATATCAATAACACCTCGATATCAATACTTTACTTTCTCAAAGTGGGTTAACATATCTTGGTGATATTGTTGTGTAATTTGCAAATTGTAATTGGCAATTTTTGAGATATAGGTCTTAATCAAGTTTGAGCTCGCTCATCGTATATCTTGATTGGGAGATCGCATTGACTTCTTGTTTTTACTTACGTTTTGTTCATTTCCTTGAACTTGGCATAAATGAAAACATCTTGTTGATCATCTTTGCATCACATTTTAATATGGTGTATTTCCTTGTTGATTGGCTTTGGGTTTCACACTTGCATGATTGTTCCTTGTGATTATTCATTCGGAAAAATTATTTTCTAGGACAATCCCTTTTATCTCATCAATATTACGTCGTCATGATGTCTATTTTCCTTAGGCGTTCTTCAAAAAAACACACGCATCCCCATATTTACATAATGTCTGGTTAGTTGTCCTTATGTTACCCAATTGACATGTCACTACCTTCCCTTTGAAGGAGTTCCATCACACTATCTAGATCTAGACATTTGTGCTTAAAACAATGCAAAAATGACTAACTATCATGCATTTCCCCATACTTACAAAAATATAGAACCTAGGTTCAACAATTCAAATCATAGGATTTCCATCACAACTAAACCTCATTTGGTTCTTCGTCTTCAGAGAGCCCATACTAGTAACTCGTTCCCCACCTTCATCTCATAGTCGGTGGTATGATTTGGACACGTCAGATCCAAATTATTATTCGAGTTCCCCTACTCTTCTTCTAAATATAATCCAAACATTTCCTCTTCTTAAGGGATTCTAATCCAAATATTTCCTTTGACTCTTCCGAGGATTCAGATCTAAATTACTATTCGGATTCATCTAATTTGACTCCTAAGTCATCTAATGAAAATCCTAAGTCATGGTCCTCCCTTTCTTTGCAGGATCCTCTTCATCAATCATCTAATGAGACTCTTATGTTGCGGTCCTCCCTTTCTTCACAGGACCCCTTTTTTCAGTCACCCTGATGACATCATCTTCCTTTGAAGATACACGCGACTCTGAATCCCTCCAATCAGAAGTATAATACAATTCTTGAATCGCAGTCCTCTCTTTCTTCGCAGGACCCTTGTCATCATTCATCTAATGTGATGCTTGAATCACAGTCCTCCCTTTCTTCGTAGGACCCTTGTCATCATTCATCTAATGCAATGCTTGAATCACAGTCCTCCCCTTCTTTGCAGGACCTTCTTCATAAATCACCCCCACAAAATATTCCTTTTGTGAAGATTCGTGTGACTCAAAGTCCTTTGAGACAAACATCTAAATCGACCCATGTGTAGCATTCTACAGACTTTGGACTTAATCCTACTATTTTACATATGACATACCATTGTATAGGTAGGTCCACACCACCTTCTTATACTCCTAAGACATCTAGCTGCACATATTCTTCGTCCGCCACACCATCTTCTTCTATCAATAATCATCAAACATCTTCTAATCCTTCCACACCAAGTGAACCTATTTCTTCCAATAAACCCCTAGGGATGGATCAACAACTCATACCGATTGATCTCTTTCAGAATGAAGAAACAATCAGGGCATTTATAGGGGCATATGAAGATATTCCTTTAGTAGATTACAAAAAGGGATTCTTTTTAGACTTTGATGCATCTGCATATTGTGAGGAAAAGGTTGATTCCTTTAATCAAGAAATGGATGAAGAGCCTCGATCATGCAACTTGATCCTCCTCTTATTCTTCCATCTTCACATTATTCATTATGTGATGAAACTCCTTGGTCTTGCATAGATCCATGGCCTATCTTCTCATCACCCAATAACTCTTCGTCTATCATAATTTCTCAATCACGGTCTCTTGTGGGGTTAGTGCCAAGTAGCCCTTCATCTTCATCTAGGTGTGGGTCACCTTCTAGTAGCCCTCCCTCTTCTATTTGTGGGACATTTTTGAGTAGCCCACTATCTTTGATTATTGGGGCACATCTAACTAGCTCCTTATCTTCTATGTATGAATCACCCCCGGGTAGTCCATCATCTTCTATTCTTGGGCCACATCCCGGTAGTCCATCATCTTACATCTATGGGTCACGTCCTAGTAGCCCTTCTTCTTCTATTCTTGGGCCACATCCTAGTAGCCCTTCGTCTTCTATTTATGGGTCACGTCCTAGTAGCCCTTCTTCTTCTATTCTTGGGCCACATCCTAGTAGCCTTTCACCTTCTATCCGTGGCTCACCTCCTGGTAGCCCATCCTCTTCAATTCTTGGACCGTATCCTTTTCATCTATCACATATTTCTTCTATCAATGGTTGTGGCAAGCCCACTACCATTCCTATCGTTCCTATCATCAATCATAAATGTTTGCATTCTTCTCCTTCTCGAGGTCAAAAATTCAAGCGTCGACTATAAGAAACCTTTGAATACTCTAACCTAATCATTGGAAAAAAATTTTGCGTCTTCACTTTTCTCATACACACGTGGCCTTATGCCCTTGTACATCTCATATATCATTGGGGGCATCCACGCTTCCTTGTCTTCCGTACATAGTTTCATAAAACTTTTAAAATCAACCAAAACATTCAAATATATTAAAAATCCAAAAAAGGCAAAATTTTTCAAAAAATCCTAAAAAAATATAACACCCTACAAAATGGTAACTTGCTTCTTACGGCTGAAACTTGTGTCTTGCGCGTATGGTATTTTATCCATATCTGGTGGGTTCTTTGTCAAAATTTAATCTTGGTGAGAAAATTTCAAGATTTCATCATGTTTTCATTTTTAGAGCTTACTTTTTCATCATTCTACATGCTAGTTTTGTCACTTTCTTGAAAATCTTAAATTCTTGAGCATGTATCTTAATGTTTGATAGCGTTGAGTATTCTATTCATATATTAATGTGATGGGTTGTTGTCAAAATTAAATCTTGGTTGAAATTTTTTTCCCATTTTGCAGATTAAGGGATGTTTTTTGACATTTTTGAGTGCATGTCAAGTGCATACCCATGAGCATAAGAGCATATGCGTAACCCATCTTCCAAAGGCCATAACTTTTGCTCCTGAAATCAAAATGACTCCATTTTTTTGAGTTGGAAAGGTATCGAAGTTAGCTATGCAATGAAAATATAAATTTGGGATTTATACTTACAAAAATTGTAGGTTTTGCCGTTATTTTAAAACTGGTCATTTTCTAACATGTCTAATGTTTTGATGAATGTTGTATTTATATGCTTCCTTGATTTAGACCAAAGCGTGTGTATGATCTTCTCTTGCACATTTTGGTGATCTTGAGAATAAAAACAAATTTTATCTATATCTTTTTAACATTGGGATTAAACTTGGAAAGTTGATTATTCATTTTGCTTAAGGGAATGAACCTTTTACAAAGTATTTTTCAATGGTCCTTTGATTTGAAGTTTTCTATTTCTATATAGTTGGGATAAAGTTTGTGTATGCTCTTCTCTTGCACCTTAGGGTGATCTTGAGAATCAAAAGCAACTTTAGTCTTCATTTTATAACATTTGGTAAATTGGAAACTTCATCTTTCACTTTTGGCTTAAGGGAATGAACCTTTTACAAAACATTTTTCAATAGTCCTTTGATTTGAAATTTTCCATTTCTATATAGTTGGAATAAATTTTTGTATGCTCTTCTCTTGTACCTTAGAGTAATCTTGAGAATCAAAAACAACTTTAGTCTTCATTTTATAACATTTGGTAAATTGGAAACTTCATCTTTCACTTTTGGTTTAAGGAAATGAACATTTATCAAGAATTTTGTATGGTTCATTGATTGAAAAGATTTTATTTATTTTTTAGTTGGATTATTTGTTGTGTATGCTCTTCTCTTGCATCCTTGGATGAACTTGAGAATCAAAAGAAAATTTTAATCCTCTTTTAAATAATGTGATTTTCTTGGAGAACTACTAACGCTTGAGTGCGGGACCTAAAAACACTTGTCAAAGAAAGGAAGAACCAAAACAAAATAAAAAACTACTAATACGGTTGTTATACGAGGTTAGAAAAAGGTGTTCAAGCAAACCACACCTAATTAAACAAGATAAAAAGAACAACATATTCAAAACAACTTTGTATTGCAGGTTTTAGAAAAGAGTACGTCCTCTCCACTCAATGGAACATAACCCCTTTGGCATAATGCCTTAAGCTATAACAATGGGGGTGGTTCGGGAACCCCAAAGTAGTCCACGCAAGAGGAACCTTGTGGACGAAGCGGGAAGTGCTCTGCACTACCTACTTGACTAGTGATTCCTTTGTGAGATAGCGTTACAAGTTGTCCGTTGTGGCGACCCCAGTGATAGTACACATAGATGCACTAGTTGCCTACTGTTCTTGAAGGGGGTAAAGTAAAGCTGAGATACTCCCAAACTAGTCAGTGTGACTTTTTGGTTAAATCACACTCGCTCGTAGAAAATTTGTAACACCTAGGGCGAGAGAACCACCTAGGAGAATATACTTTGGCCAGGAGCCCACTTTGACCATTTTAAAACAGTGTTGAGTTGTGAACCTTCTTTTTGAGAAACGTGTGACGTATTACTTTTTCCTAGTTTTTACTTGCCTTAGGGCGAGGTGAAAATCTGCCGAAGTGAGGCTAACATTTCTCATCTTTTCTTGATTTACTTCCTTCACATTCTTTTGACACTTTTTGAGAATAAGAAGGGTGACTACCTTTGTGTTACCAATCGATTTCTCTCACTTTTATGTCCATTTACACCCATCCATGTTTGCGGCTGGGTTAGTTAAACGTCTAAAGTGTGTGGAGGCATTTTCACATCATTGGTATCCATTGTGATCTTGATACCCATGTCAAGGTCATCATTGTAGTTAGGCATGGTTCATCACCGCAGACTTCCTTAGAAGAGTTAGCTTGTTTGTATCTTATAATTACAATTTCGATATTTACGTCTTGTTTCTTTTAAACTCGACATAAATACCTATATTGTATGGTTATGTTACACACATTCTTAACTATTCCTAGCTATACTTTGAGATTTTTAGTTCGGTTCCATTATTACCTCGATTTCAAAGAGTGCTTTAGGTGTTAGTATTTGTGTGTGTTATATCAATAACACCTCGATATCAATACTTCACTTTCTGCAAAGTGGGTTAACATATCTTGGTGATATTGTTGTGTAATTTGCAAATTGTAATTGGCACTTTTTGAGATATAGGTCTTAATCAAGTTTGAGCTCGCTCATCGTATATCTTGATTGGGAGATCGCATTGACTTCTTGTTTTTACTTACGTTTTGTTCATTTCCTTGAACTTGGCATAAATGAAAACATCTTGTTGATCATCTTTGCATCACATTTTCATATGGTGTATTTCCTTGTTGATTGGCTTTGGGTTTCACACTTGCATGATTGTTCCTTGTTATTATTCATTCGAAAAATTATTTTCTAGGACAATCCCTTTTATCTCATCAATATTACGTCGTCATGATGTCTATTTTCCTTAGACCTTCTTCAAAAAAACACACACGCATCCCCATACTTACATAATGTCTGGTTGGTTGTCCTTATGTTACCCAAATTGACATGTCACTACCTTCCCTTTGAAGGAGTTCCATCACACTATCTAGATATAGACATTTGTGCTTAAAACAATGCTAAAAATGACTAACTATCATGCATTTCCCCATACTTACAAAAATATAGAACCTAGGTTCAACAATTCAAATCATAGGATTTCCATCACAACTAAACCTCATTTGGTTCTTCGTGCTAGAGAGCCCATATGAGTAACTCGTTCCCCACCTTCATCTCATAGTTGGTGGTATGATTTGGACACGTCTGATCCAAATTATTATTCGAGTTCCCCCTACTCTTCTTCTAAATATAATCCAAAAATTTCCTCTTCTTCTGAGGATTCTAATCCAAATATTTCCTTTGACTCTTTTGAGGATTCAGATCCAAATTACTATTCGGATTCATCTAATTTGACTCCTAAGTCATCTAATGCAACTCCTAAGTCATGGTCCTCCCTTTCTTTGCAGGATCCTCTTCATCAATCATCTAATGAGACTTTTATGTTGCGGTCCTCCCTTTCTTCGCAGGACCCCTTTTTTCATTCACCCTGATGACATCTTCTTCCTTTGAAGATACACGCGACTCTGAATCCCTCCAATCAGAAGTATAATACAATTCTTGAATCGCAGTCCTCTCTTTCTTCGCAGGACCCTTGTCATCATTCATCTAATGTGATGCTTGAATCACAGTCCTCCCTTTCTTCGTAGGACCCTTTTCATCATTCATCTAATGCAATGCTTGAATCACAGTCCTCCCCTTCTTTGCGGACCTTCTTCATAAATCACCCCCACAAAATATTCCTTTTGTGAAGATTCGTGTGACTCAAAGTCCTTTGAGACAAACATCTAAATCGACCCATGTGTAGCATTCTGGCCGGACTTTGGACTTAATCCTACTATTTTACATATGACATACCATTGTATAGGTAGGTCCACACCACCTTCTTATACTCCCGAGACATCTAGTGAACATATTCTTCGTCCCCCACATCTTCTTCTATCAATAATCATTAAACATCTTCTAATCCTTCCACACCAAGTGAACCTATTTCTTCCAATAAACCCCTAGGGATCGATCAAAAACTCATACCGATTGATCTCTTTCGGAATGAAGAAACAACTAGGGAATTTATAGGGGCATATGAAGATATTCCTTTAGTAGATTACAAAAAGGGATTCTTTTTAGACTTTGATGCATTTGCATATTGTGAGGAAAAGGTTGATTCCTTTAATCAAGAAATGGATGAAGAGCCTCGAGATCATGCAACTTGATCCTCCTCTTATTCTTCCATCTTCACATTATTCATTATGTGATGAAACTCCTTGGTCTTGCATAGATCCATGGCCTATCTTCTCATCACCCAATAACTCTTCGTCTATCATAATTTCTCAATCACAGTCTCTTGTGGGGTTAGTGCCAAGTAGCCCTTCATCTTCATCTAGGTGTGGGTCACCTTCTAGTAGTCCTCCCTCTTTTATTTGTGAGACATTTTTGAGTATCCCACTATCTTTGATTATTGGGGCACATCTAACTAGCTCCTTATCTTCTATGTATGAATCACCCCGGGTATTCCATCATCTTCTATTATTGGGCCACATCCCGGTAGTCCATCATCTTACATCTATGGGTCACGTCCTAGTAGCCCTTCTTCTTCTATTCTTGGGCCACATTCTAGTAGCCCTTCGTCTTCTATTTATTGGTCACGTCCTAGTAGCCCTTCTTCTATTCTTGGGCCACATCTTGGTAGCCTTTCACCTTCTATCCGTGGCTCACCTCCACAGTAGCCCATCCTCTTCAATTCTTGGACCGTATCCTTTTCATCTATCACATATTTCTTCTATCAATGGTTGTGGTAAGCCCACTACCATTCCTATCGTTCCTATCATCAATCATAAATGTTTGCATTATTCTCCTTCTCGAGGTCAAAAATTCAAGTGTCGACTATAAGAAACGTTTGAATACTCCAACCTAGTCATTGGGAATTTTTTTTGCATCTTCACCTTTCTCATACACATGTGGCCTTATGCCCTTGTACATCCCATATATCATTGGGGACATCCATGCTTCCTTGTCTTCACGTACATAGTTTCATAAAACTTTTAAAATCAACCAAAACATTCAAATATATTAAAATATCCATAAAAAGGCAAAATTTTTCAAAAAATTCCTAAAAAGTATAACACCCTACAAAATGGTAACTTGCTTCTTACGGCTGAAACTTGTGTCTTGCGCATAGTATTTTATCCATATCCTGGTGGGTTCTTTGTCAAAATTTAATCTTGGTGAGAAAATTTCAAGATTTCATCATGTTTTCATTTTTAGAGCTTACTTTTTCATCATTCTACATGCTAGTTTTGTCACTTTCTTGAAAATCTTAAATTCTTGAGCATGTATCTTAATGTTTGATAGCGTTGAGTATTCTATTCATATATTAATGTGATGGGTTGTTGTCAAAATTAAATCTTGGTTGAAAAAAATTACCCATTTTACAGATTAAGGGACATTTTTTTGACATTTTTGAGTGCATGTCAAGTGCATACCCATGAGCATAAGAGCATATGCGTAACCCATCTTCCAAAGGCCATAAATTTTGCTCCTGAAATCAAAATGACTCCATTTTTTTGAGTTGGAAAGGTATCGAAGTTAGCTATGCAATGAAAATATAAATTTGGGATTTATACTTACAATTGTAGGTTTTGCTGTTATTTTAAAACTGGTCATTTTCTAATATGTCTAATGTTTTGATGAATGTTATATTTATATGCTTCCTTGATTTAGACAAAAGCGTTTGTATGATCTTCTCTTGCACATTTTGGTGATCTTGAGAATAAAAAACAAATTTTATCTATATATTTTTAACATTGGGATTAAACTTGGAAAGTTGATTATTCATTTTGCTTAAGGAATGAACCTTTTACAAAGTATTTTTAAATGGTCCTTTGATTTGAAGTTTTCCATTTCTATATAGTTGGGATAAATATTGTGTATGCTCTTCTCTTTCACCTTAGGGTGATCTTGAGAATCAAAAGCAACTTTAGTCTTCATTTTATAACATTTGGTAAATTGGAAACTTCATCTCTCACTTTTGGCTTAAGGGAATGAACCTTTTACAAAACATTTTTCAATAGTCCTTTGATTTGAAATTTTCCATTTCTATATATGTGGAATAAATTTTTTGTATGCTCTTCTCTTGTACCTTAGAGTGATCTTGAGAATCAAAAACAACTTTAGTCTTCATTTTATAACATTTGGTAAATTGGAAACTTCATCTTTCACTTTTGGTTTAAGGAAATGAACATTTATCAAGAATTTTGTATGGTTCATTGATTGAAAAGATTTTATTTATTTTTAGTTGGATTATTTGTTGTGTATGCTCTTCTCTTGCATCCTTGGATGATCTTGAGAATCAAAAGCAAATTTTAATCCTCTTTTAAATAATGTGATTTTCTTGGAGAACTACTAACGCTTGAGTGCAGGACCTAAAAACACTTGTCAAAGAAAGGAAGAACCAAAACAAAATAAAAAACTACTAATATAGTTGTTATACAGGTTAGAAAAAGGTGTTCAAGTAAACCACACCTAATTAAACAAGATAAAAAAAACAACATATTCAAAACAACTTGTATTGCGGTTTGAGAAAAGGGTACGTCCCTCTCCACTCAACTGGAACATAACCCCTTTGGCATAATGCCTTAAGCTATAACAATGGGGGTGGTTCCAGGAACCCCAAAGTAGTCCACGCAAGAGGGAACCTTGTGGATGAAACGGGAAGTGCTCTGCACTACCTACTTGACTAGTGATTCCTTTGTGAGATAGCTTTACGAGTTGTCCGTTGTGGCGACCCAGTGATAGTACACAGATGCACTAGTTGCCTACTTGTTCTTGAAGGGGGTAAAGTAAAGTTGAGATACTCCCAAACTAGTCGGTGTGACTTTTTGGTTAAATCGCACTTTCGCTCGTGGAAAATTTGTAACACCTAGGGGCGAGAGAACCACCTAGGAGAATATACTTTGGCCAATAGCCCACTTTGACCATTTTAAAACAGTCTTTGAGTTGTGAACCTTCTTTTTGAGAAACGTGTGACGTATTACTTTTTCCTAGTTTTTACTTGCCTTAGGGCGAGGTGAAACTCTGCCAAGTGAGGCTAACATTTCTCATCTTTTTTTGATTTACTTCCTTCACATTCTTTTGACACTTTGTTGAGAATAAGAAGGGTGACTACCTTTGTGTTACCAATCATTCATTTCTCTCACTTTTATGTCCGTTTACACCCATCCATGTTTGCCTCTAGGTTAGTTAAACATCTAAAGTGTGTGGAGGCATTTTCACATCATTGGTAGCCATTGTGATCTTGATACCCATGTCAAGGTCATCATTGTAGTTAGGCATGGTTCATCACCGCAGAATTCCTTAGAAGAGTTAGCTTGTTTGTATCGTATCACTACAATTTCGATATTTACGTCTTGTTTCTTGTAAACTCGACATAAATACCTATATTGTATGGTTATGTTGCACACATTTTTAACTATTCCTAGCTATACTTTGAGATTTTTAGTTTGGTTCTATTATTACCTCGATTTCAAAGAGTGCTAGGTGTTAGTATTTGTGTGTGTTATATCAATAACACCTCGATATCAATACTTTACTTTCTCGCAAAGTGGGTTAACATATCTTGGTGATATTGTTGTGTAATTTGCAAATTGTAATTGACACTTTTTGAGATATAGGTCTTAATCAAGTTTGAGCTCGCTCATCGTATATCTTGATTGGGAGATCGCATTGACTTCTTGTTTTTACTTACGTTTTGTTCATTTCCTTGAACTTGGCATAAATGAAAACATCTTGTTGATCATCTTTGCATCACATTTTCATATGGTGTATTTCCTTGTTGATTGGCTTTGGGTTTCACACTTGCATGATTGTTCCTTGTGATTATTCATTCAGAAAAATTATTTTCTAGGACAATCCCTTTTTATCTCATCAATATTACGTTGTCATGATGTCTATTTTCCTTAGACCTTCTTCAAAAAACGCGCACACATCCCCATACTTATATAATGTCTCGTTGGTTGTCCTTATGTTACCCAAATTGACATGTCACTACCTTCCCTTTGAAGGAGTTCCATCACACTATCTAGATCTAGACATTTGTGCTTAAAACAATGCTAAAAATGACTAACTATCATGCATTTCCCCATACTTACAAAAATATAGAACCTAGGTTCAACAATTCAAATAATAGGATTTCCATCACAACTAAACCTCATTTGGTTCTTCGTCTTTAGAGAGCCCATACGAGTAACTCGTTCCCCACCTTCATCTCATAGTCGGTGGTATGATTTGGACACGTCTCGATCCAAATTATTATTCGAGTTCCCCTACTCTTCTTCTAATTATAATCCAAACATTTCCTCTTCTTACGAGGATTCTAATCCAAATATTTGCTTTGACTCTTCCGAGGATTCGATCCAAATTACTATTCGGATTCATCTAATTTGACTCCTAAGTCATCTAATGAAAATCCTAAGTCATGGTCCTCCCTTTCTTTGCAGGATCCTCTTCATCAATCATCTAATGAGACTCTTATGTTGCGGTCCTCCCTTTCTTCGCAGGACCCCTTTTTCATCACCCCGATGACATCTTCTTCCTTTGAAGATACACGCGACTCAATCCCTCCAATTAGAAGTATAATACAATTCTTGAATCACGATACTCTCTTTACGCACAGGACCCTTGTCATCATTCATCTAATGTGATGCTTGAATCACAGATCCTCCCTTTCTTCGTAGGACCCTTGTCATCATTCATCTAATGCAATGCTTGAATCACAGTCCTCCCCTTCTTTGTAGGACCTTCTTCATAAATCACCCCACGAAATATTCCTTTTGTGAAGATTCATGTGACTCAAAGTCCTTTGAGACAAACATCTAAATCGACCCATGTGTCGCATGATCTCAGACTTTGGACTTAATCCTACTATTTTACATATGACATACCATTGTATAGGTAGGTCCACACCACCTTGTTATACTCCTGAGACATCTAGCTGCACATATTCTTCGTCCCCCACACCATCTTCTTCTATCAATAATCATCAAACATCTTCTAATCTTTCCACACCAAGTGAACCTATTTCTTCCAATAAACCCCTAGGGATCGATCAACAACTCATACCGATTGATCTCTTTCGAATGAAGAAACAATCGGGGCATTTATAGGGGCATATGAAGATATTCCTTTAGTAGATTACAAAAAGGGATTCTTTTTAGACTTTGATGCATCTGCATATTGTGAGGAAAAGGTTGATTCCTTTAATCAAGAAATTGATGAAGAGCCTCGATCATGCAACTTGATCCTCCTCTTATTCTTCCATCTTCACATTATTCATTATGTGATGAAACTCCTTGGTCTTGCATAGATCCATGGCCTATCTTCTCATCACCCAATAACTCTTCGTCTATCATAATTTCTCAATCACAGTCTCTTATGGGGTTAGTGCCAAGTAGCCCTTCATCTTCATCTAGGTGTGGGTCACCTTCTAGTAGTCCTCCCTCTTCTATTTTTGAGACATTTTTGAGTATCCCACTATCTTTGATTATTGGGGCACATCTAACTAGCTCCTTATCTTCTATGTATGAATCACCCCGGGTATTCCATCATCTTCTATTATTGTGCCACATCCCGGTAGTCCATCATCTTACATCTATGGGTCACGTCCTAGTAGCCCTTCTTCTTCTATTCTTGGGCCACATTCTAGTAGCCCTTCGTCTTCTATTTATGGGTCACGTCCTAATAGCCCTTCTTCTTCTATTCTTGGGCCACATCCTAGTAACCTTTCACCTTCTATCCGTGGCTCACCTCCTGTAGCCCATCCTCTTCAATTCTTGGACCATATCCTTTTCATCTATCACATATTTCTTCTATCAATGGTTGGGGCAAGCCCACTAATGTTTGCATTATTCTCCTTCTCGAGGTCAAAAATTCAAGAGTCACCTATAAGAAACCTTTGAATACTCCAACCTAATCATTGGAAATTTTTTTGCATCTTCACCTTTCTCATACACACGTGGCCTTATGCCCTTGTACATCCCATATATCATTGGGGGCATCCACGCTTCCTTGTCTTCCTGTACATAGTTTCATAAAACTTTTAAAATCAACCAAAACATTCAAATATATTAAAAATCCAAAAAAGGCAAAAATTTTCAAAAATTCCTAAAAAGTATAACACCCTACAAAATGGTAACTTGCTTCTTATGGCTGAAAATTGTGTCTTGCGCATGGTATTTTATCCATATCCCGTGGGTTGCTCTCAAAATTTAATCTTGGTGAGAAAATTTCAAGATTTCATCATGTTTTCATTTTTAGAGCTTACTTTTTCATCATTCTACATGCTAGTTTTGTCACTTTCTTGAAAATCTTAAATTCTTGAGCATGTAGCTTAATGTTTGATAGCGTTGAGTATTCTATTCATATATTAATGTGATGGGTTGTTGTCAAAATTAAATCTTGGTTGAAAAAATTTACCCATTTTACAGATTAAGGGACTTTTTTGACATTTTGAGTGCATGTCAAGTGCATACCCATGAGCATAAGAGCATATGCGTAACCCATCTTCCAAAGGCCATAACTTTTGCTCCTGAAATCAAAATGACTCCATTTTTTTGAGTTGGAAAGGTATCGATGTTAGCTATGCAATGAAAATATAAATTTGGGATTTATACTTACAAAAATTGTAGGTTTCTTTGTTATTTTAAAACTGGTCATTTTCTAACATGTCTAATGTTTTGATGAATGTTGTATTTATATGCTTCCTTGATTTAGACCAACGCATGTGTATGATCTTCTCTTGCACATTTTGGTGATCTTGAGAATAAAAAACAAATTTTATCTATATTTTTTTAACATTGGGATTAAACTTGGAAAGTTGATTATTCATTTTGCTTAAGGGAATGAACCTTTTACAAAGTATTTTTCAATGGTCCTTTGATTTGAAGTTTTCCATTTCTATATAGTTGGGATAAAGTTTGTGTATGCTCTTCTCTTGCACCTTAGGGTGATCTTGAGAATCAAAAGCAACTTTAGTCTTCATTTTATAACATTTGGTAAATTGGAAACTTCATCTTTCACTTTTGGCTTAAGGAATGAACCTTTTATAAAACATTTTTCAATAGTCCTTTGATTTGAAATTTTCCATTTCTATATAGTTGGAATAAATTTTTGTATGCTCTTCTCTTGTACCTTAGAGTGATCTTGAGAATCAAAAACAACTTTAGTCTTTATTTTATAACATTTGGTACATTGGAAACTTCATCTTTCACTTTTGGTTTAAGGGAATGAACATTTATCAAGAATTTTTATGGTTCATTGATTGAAAAGATTTTATTTATTTTTAGTTGGATTATTTGTTGTGTATGCTCTTCTCTTGCATCCTTGGATGATCTTGAGAATCAAAAGCAAATTTTAATCCTCTTTTAAATAATGTGATTTTCTTGGAGAACTACTAACGCTTGAGTGCGGGACCTAAAAACACTTGTCAAAGAAAGGAAGAACCAAAACAAAATCAAAAACTACTAATACGGTTGTTATACGAGGTTAGAAAAAGGTGTTCAAGTAAACCACACCTAATTAAACAAGATAAAATGAACAACATATTCAAAACATTGTATTGCGGGTTTCGAGAAAGGGTACGTCCCTCTCCACTCAATGGAACATAACCCCTTTGGCATAATGCCTTAAGCTATAACAATGGGGGTGGTTCCAGGGAACCCCAAAGTAGTCCACGCAAGAGGGAACCTTGTGGATTTAAACGGGAAGTGCTCTGCACTACCTACTTGACTAGTGATTCCTTTGTGAGATAGCGTTACAAGTTGTCCGTTGTGGCGACCCCAATGATAGTACACATAGATGCACTAGTTGCCTCTTTCTTGAAGGGGGTAAAGTAAAGTGAGATACTCCCAAACTAGTCGGTGTGACTTTTCGGTTAAATCACACTCGCTCGTGGAAAATTTGTAACACCTAGGGCGAGAGAACCACCTAGGAGAATATACTTTGGCCAAGAGCCCACTTTGACCATTTTAAAACAAAGTCTTTGAGTTGTGAACCTTCTTTTTGAGAAATGTGTGACATATTACTTTTTCCTAGTTTTTACTTGCCTTAGGGCGACGTGAAACTCTGCCGAAGTGAGGCTAACATTTTTCATCTTTTCTTGATTTACTTCCTTCACATTCTTTTGACACTTTGTTGAGAAAAATAAGGGTGACTACCTTTGTGTTACCAATCGACTGTTTCTCTCACTTTTATGTCCGTTTACACCCATCCATGTTTGCGGCTGGGTTAGTTAAATGTCTAAAGTGTGTGGAGGCATTTTCACATCATTGGTAGCCATTGTGATCTTGATACCCATGTCAAGGTCATCATTGTAGTTAGGCATGGTTCATCACCGCAGACTTCCTTAGAAGAGTTAGCTTGTTTGTATCTTATCACTACAATTTCGATATTTACGTCTTGTTTCTTTTAAACTCGACATAAATACCTATATTGTATGGTTATGTTGCAAACATTTTTAACTATTCCTAGCTATACTTTGATATTTTTAGTTGGGTTCTATTATTACCTCGATTTCAAAGAGTGCTAGGTGTTACTATTTGTGTGTGTTATATCAATAACACCTCGATATCAATACTTCACTTTCTCGAAAGTGGGTTAACATATCTTGGTGATATTGTTGTGTAATTTGAAAATTGTAATTGGTAGTTTTGAGATATAAGTCTTAATCAAGTTCGAGCTCGCTCATCGTATATCTTGATTGGGAGATCGCATTGACTTCTTGTTTTTTTACTTATGTTTTTTTCATTTCCTTGAACTTGGCATAAATGAAAACATCTTGTTGATCATCTTTGCATCCCATTTTCATATGGTGTATTTCCTTGTTGATTGGCTTTGGGTTTCACACTTGCATGATTGTTCCTTTTGATTATTCATTCGAAAAATTATTTTCTAGGACAATCCATTTTTATCTCATCAATATTACGTCGTCATGATGTCTATTTTCCTTAGACCTTCTTCAAAAAAAACACACGCACGCATCCCCATACTTACATAATGTCTGGTAGGTTGTCCTTATGTTACCCAAATTGACATGTCACTACCTTCCCTTTGAAGGAGTTCCATCACACTATCTAGATCTAGACATTTGTGCTTAAAACAGTGCTAAAAATGACTAACTATCATGCAGTTCCCCATACTTACAAAAATATAGAACCTAGGTTCAACAATTCAAATCATAGGATTCCCATCACAACTAAACCTCATTTGGTTCTTCGTGCTAGAGAGCCCATATGAGTAACTCGTTCCCCACCTTCATCTCATAGTCGGTGGTATGATTTGGACACGTCTGATCCAAATTATTATTCGAGTTCCCCCCACTCTTCTTCTAATTATAATCCAAACATTTCCTCTTCTTCTGAGGATTCCAATCCAAATATTTCCTTTGACTCTTCTGAGGATTCAGATCCAAATTACTATTCGGATTCATCTAATTTGACTCCTAAGTCATCTAATGAAAATCCTAAGTCATGGTCCTCCCTTTCTTTGTAGGATCCTCTTCATCAATCATCTAATGAGACTCTTATGTTGCGGTCCTCCCTTTCTTCGCAGGACCCCTTTTTTCAGTCACCCCGATGACATCTTCTTCCTTTGAAGATACGCGCGACTCGAATCCCTCCAATTAGAAGTATAATACAATTCTTGAATCCCGAGTCCTCTCTTTACTTGCACAGGACCCTTGTCATCATTCATCTAATGTGAGGCTTGAATCACAGTCCTCCCTTTCTTCGTAGGACCCTTGTCATCATTCATCTAATGCAATGCTTGAATCACATTCCTCCCCTTCTTTGCGGGACCTTCTTCATAAATCACCCCCACGAAATATTCCTTTTGTGAAGATTCGTGTGACTCAAAGTCCTTTGAGACAAACATCTAAATCGACCCATGTGTCGCAATCTCAGACTTTGGACTTAATCCTAATATTTTACATATGACATACCATTGTATAGGTAGGTCCACACCACCTTTTATACTCCCGAGACATCTAGCTGCACATATTCTTTGTCCCCCACACCATCTTCTTCTATCAATAATCATTAAACATCTTCTAATCCTTCCACACCAAGTGAACCTATTTCTTCCAATAAACCCCTAGGGATCGATCAACAACTCATACCGATTGATCTCTTTCGGAATGAAGAAACAATCGGGGCATTTATAGGGGAATATGAAGATATTCCTTTAGTAGATTACAAAAAGGGATTCTTTTTAGACTTTGATGCATCTCGCATATTGTGAGGAAAAGGTTGATTCCTTTAATCAAGAAATGGATGAAGAGACTCGGATCATGCAACTTGATCCTCCTCTTATTCTTCCATCTTCACATTATTCATTATGTGATGAAACTTCTTGGTCTTGCATAGATCCATGGCCTATCTTCTCATCACCCAATAACTCTTCGTCTATCATAATTTCTCAATCACGAGTCTCTTGTGGGGTTAGCGCTAGTAGCCTTTCATCTTCATCTAGGTGTGGGTCACCTTCTAGTAGTCCTCCCTCTTCTATTTGTGAGACATTTTTGAGTATCCCACTATCTTTGATTATTGGGGCACATCTAACTAGCTCCTTATCTTCTATGTATGAATCACCCCAGGGTATTCCATCATCTTCTATTATTGGGCCACATCCCGGTAGTCCATCATCTTACATCTATGGGTCACGTCCTAGTAGCCCTTCTTCTTCTATTCTTGGGCCACATTCTAGTAGCCCTTTGTCTTCTATTTATGGGTCACGTCCTAGTAGCCCTTCTTCTTCTATTCTTGGGCCACATCCTAGTAGCCTTTCACCTTCTATCCGTTGCTCACCTCCTGGTAATCCATCCTCTTCAATTCTTGGACCGTATCCTTTTCATCTATCACATATTTCTTCTATCAATGGTTGTGGAAAGCCCACTACCATTCCTATCGTTCTATCATCAATCATAAATGTTTGCATTATTCTCCTTCTCGAGGTCAAAAATTCAAGCGTCGGCCTATAAGAAACCTTTGAATACTCCAACCTAATCATTGGGAATTTTTTTGCATCTTCACCTTTCTCATACACACGTGGCCTTATGCCCTTGTACATACCATATATCATTAGGGGCATCCACGCTTCCTTTTCTTCCTGTACATAGTTTCATAAAACTTTTAAAATCAACCAAAACATTCAAATATATTAAAAAATCCAAAAAAGGCAAAATTTTTCAAAAATTCCTAAAAATTATAACTCCTACAAAATGGTAACTTGCTTCTTACGGCTGAAACTTGTGTCTTGTGCATGGTATTTTATCCATATCTTCTTTGGGTTCTTTGTCAAAATTTAATCTTGGTGAGAAAATTTCAAGATTTCATCATGTTTTCATTTTTAGAGCTTACTTTTTCATCATTCTACATGCTAGTTTTGTCACTTTCTTGAAAATCTTAAATTCTTGAGCATGTATCTTAATGTTTGATAGCGTTGAGTATTCTATTCATATATTGATGTGACGGGTTGTTGTCAAAATTAAATCTTGGTTGAAAAAATTTGCCCATTTTGCAGATTAAGGGACGTTTTTTTGACATTTTTGAGTGCATGTCAAGTGCATACCCATGAGCATAAGAGCATATGCGTAACCCATCTTCCAAAGGCCATAAATTTAGCTCCTGAAATCAAAATGACTCCATTTTTTTTGAGTTGGAAAGGTATTGAAGTTAGCTATACAATAAAAATATAAATTTGGGATTTATACTTACAAAAATTGTAGGTTTTGCTGTTATTTTAAAAATGGTCATTTTCTAACATGTCTAATGTTTTGATGAATGTTGTATTTATATGCTTCCTTGATTCAAACCAAAGCGTGTGTATGATCTTCTCTTGCACCTTTTGGTGATATTGAGAATAAAAAACAAATTTTATCTATATATTTTTAACATTGGGATTAAACTTGGAAAGTTGATTATTCATTTTGCTTAAGGGAATGAACCTTTTTAAAGTATTTTTCAATGGTCCTTTGATTTGAAGTTTTCCATTTCTATATAGTTGGGATAAAATTTGTGTATGCTCTTCTCTTGCACCTTAGGGTGATCTTGAGAATCAAAAGCAACTTTAGTCTTCATTTTATAACATTTGGTAAATTGGAAACTTCATCTTTCACTTTTGGCTTAAGGTAATGAACCTTTTACAAAACATTTTTCAATAGTCCTTTGATTTGAAATTTTCCGTTTCTATATAGTTGGAATAAAGTTTTTGTATGTTCTTCTCTTGTACCTTAGAGTGATCTTGAGAATCAAAAACAACTTTAGTCTTCATTTTATAACATTTGGTAAATTGGAAACTTCATCTTTCACTTTTGGTTTAAGGGAATGAACATTTATCAAGAATTTTGTATGGTTCATTGATTGAAAAGATTTTATTTATTTTTTAGTTGGATTATTTGTTGTGTATGCTCTTCTCTTGCATCCTTGGATGATCTTGAGAATCAAAAGCAAATTTTAATCCTCTTTTAAATAATGTGATTTTCTTGGAGAACTACTAACGCTTGAGTGCAGGACCTAAAAACACTTGTCAAAGAAAGGAAGAACCAAAACAAAATAAAAAACTACTAATACAGTTGTTATACAGGTTGGAAAAAGGTGTTCAAGCAAACCACACCTAATTAAACAAGATAAAAAGAACAACATATTCAAAACATTGTATTGCAGGTTTCAGAAAAGGGTACGTCCCTCTCCACTCAACTGGAACATAACCCCTTTGGCATAATGCCTTAAGCTATAACAATGGGGGTGGTTCCAGGAACCCCAAAGTAGTCCACGCAAGAGGGAACCTTGTGGATGAAACGGGAAGTGCTCTGCACTACCTACTTGACTAGTGATTCCTTTGTGAGATAGCGTTACAAGTTGTCCGTTGTGGCGACCCAGGTGATAGTACACATAGATGCACTAGTTGCCTCTTTGTTCTTGAAGGGGGTAAAGTAAAGCTGAGATACTCCCAAACTAGTCGGTGTGACTTTTTGGTTAAATCACACTCGCTCGTGGAAAATTTGTAACACCTAGGGCGAGAGAACCACCTAGGAGAATATACTTTGGCCAAGAGCCCACTTTGACCATTTTAAAACAGTCTTTGAGTTGTGAACCTTCTTTTTGAGAAACGTGTGACGTATTACTTTTGCCTAGTTTTTACTTGCCTTAGGGTGAGGTGAAACTCTACCGAAGTGAGACTAACATTTTTCATCTTTTTTGATTTACTTCCTTCACATTCTTTTGACACTTTGTTGAGAAAAAGAAGGGTGACTACCTTTGTGTTACCAATTGATTGTTTCTCTCACTTTTATGTCCGTTTACTGACCATCCATTTTTTCCTCTAGGTTAGTTAAATGTCTAAAGTGTGTGGAGGCATTTTCACATCATTGGTATCCATTGTGATCTTGATACCCATGTCAAGGTCATAATTGTAGTTAGGCATGGTTCATCACCGCATGAGACTTCCTTAGAAGAGTTAGCTTGTTTGTATCTTATCACTACAATTTCGATATTTACGTCTTGTTTCTTTTAAATTTGACATAAATACCTATATTGTATGGTTATGGTGCGAACATTTTTAACTATTCCTAGCTATACTTTGAAATTTTTAGTTCGGTTCTATTATTACCTCGATTTCCAAGAGTGCTAGGTGTTACTATTTTTGTGTGTTATCAATAACACCTCGATATCAATACTTCACTTTCTCGCAAAGTGGGTTAACATATCTTGGTGATATTGTTGTGTAATTTACAAATTGTAATTGGAACTTTTTGAGATATAGGTCTTAATCAAGTTTGAGCTCGCTCATCGTATATCTTGATTGGGAGATCGCATTGACTTCTTGTTTTTACTTAAGTTTTTATCATTTCCTTGAACTTGGCATAACTGAAAACATCTTGTTGATCATCTTTGCATCGCATTTTCATATGGTGTATTTCTTTGTTGATTGGCTTTGGGTTTCACACTTGCATGATTGTTCCTTGTGATTATTCATTTAGAAAAATTATTTTCTAGGACAATCCCTTTTTATCTCATCAATATTACGTTGTCATGATGTCTATTTTCCTTAGACCTTCTTCAAAAAAACACGCACGCATCCCCATACTTACATAATGTACGGCTTGGTTGTCCTTATGTTACCCAAATTGACATGTCACTTCCTTCCCTTTGAAGGAGTTCCATCACTATCTAGATCTAGACATTTGTGCTTAAAACAATGCTAAAAATGACTAACTATCATGCATTTCCCCATACTTACAAAAATATAGAACCTAGGTTCAACAATTCAAATCATAGGATTCCCATCACAACTAAACCTCATTTGGTTCTTCGTGCTAGAGAGCCCATACGAGTAACTCATTCCCCACCTTCATCTCATAGTCGGTGGTATGATTTGGACACGTCTGATCCAAATTATTATTTGAGTTCCCCTACTCTTATTCTAATTATAATCCAAACATTTCCTCTTCTTCTCGAGGATTCCAATCCAAATATTTCCTTTGACTCTTAGAGGATTCGATCCAAATTACTATTCGGATTCATCTAATTTGACACCTAAGTCATGATCCTCCCTTTCTTTATAGGATCCTCTTCATCAATCATCTAATGAGACTCTTATGTTGTGGTCCTCCCTTTCTTCGCAGGACCCCTTTTTTCAGTCACCCTAATGACATCTTCTTCCTTTGAAGATACACGCGACTCGAATCCCTCCAATCAGAAGTATAATACAATTCTTGAATCGTAGTCCTCTCTTTCTTCGCAGGACCCTTGTCATCATTCATCTAATGTGATGCTTGAATCATAGTCCTCCCTTTCTTCATAGGACCCTTGTCATCATTCATCTAATGCAATGCTTGAATCACAGTCCTCCCCTTCTTTGCAGGACCTTCTTCATAAATCACCCCCACGAAATATTCCTTTTGTGAAGATTCATGTGACTCAAAGTCCTTTGAGACAAACATCTAAATCGACCCATGTGTCGCAATCTACAGACTTTGGACTTAATCCTACTATTTTACATATGACATACGATTGTATAGGTAGGTCCACACCACCTTGTTATACTCCGAGACATCTAAATTTTACATATTCTTCGTCCCCCACACCATCTTCTTCTATCAATAATCATCAAACATCTTCTAATCTTTCCACACCAAGTGAACCTATTTCTTCCAATAAACCCCTAGGGATCGATCAACAACTCATACCGATTGATCTCTTTCGAGAATGAAAACAATCAGGGGCATTTATAGGGGCATATGAAGATATTCCTTTAGTAGATTACAAAAGGGATTCTTTTTAGACTTTGATGCATCTGCATATTGTGAGGAAAAGTTTGATTCCTTTAATCAAGAAATAGATGAAGAGCCTTAGATCATGTAACTTGATCCTCCTCTTATTCTTCCATCTTCACATTATTCATTATGTGATGAAACTCCTTGGTCTTGCATAGATCCATGGCCTATCTTCTCATCACCCAATAACTCGTCTATCATAATTTCTCAATCACGGTCTCTTGTGGGGTTAGTGCCAAGTAGCCCTTCATCTTCATCTAGGTGTGGGTCACCTTCTCGTAGTCCTCCCTCTTCTATTTGTGAGACATTTTCGAGTATCCCACTATCTTTGATTATTGGGGCACATCTAACTAGCTCCTTATCTTATGTATGAATCACCCCAGGGTATTCCATCATCTTCTATTATTGGGCCACATCCCGGTAGTCCATCATCTTACATCTATGGGTCACGTCCTAGTAGCCCTTCTTCTTCTATTCTTGGGCCACATTCTCATATCCCTTCGTCTTCTATTTATGGGTCACGTCGTAATAGCCCTTCTTCTTCTATTCTTGGGCCACATCCTAGTAGCCTTTCACCTTCTATCTGGCTCACCTCCCGGTAGCCCATCCTCTTCAATTCTTGGACCGTATCCTTTTCATCTATCACATATTTCTTCTATCAATGGTTGTGGCAAGCCCACTACCATTCCTATCGTTCCTATCATCAATCATAAATGTTTGCATTATTCTCCTTCTCGAGGTCGAGAAAATTCAAGCGTCGACCTATAAGAAACCTTTGAATACTCTAACCTAATCATTGGGAATTTTTGCATCTTCACCTTTCTCATACACATGTGGCCTTATCCCCTTGTACATCCCATATATCATTGGGGGCATCCACGCTTCCTTGTCTTCCTATACATAGTTTCATAAAAATTTTAAAATCAACCAAAACATTCAAATATATTAAAAAATCCAAAAAAAGGTAAAATTTTTCAAAAAATTCCTAAAAAGTATAACACCCTACAAAATGGTAACTTGCTTCTTACAAATGAAACTTGTGTCTTACGCATGGTATTTTATCCATATCCTATTATGTTGTCTCACATCTTCCCGATTAATACGACTCACGAGATAACAGGATTCACAACCATTCCAATGACAGCTAGCTACTTGCTTCGTCGGTACTCTGCGGGACTTTTGGTTGCACAGTCTTTGTTTAGTTGCGCACAAATGCTTTTCATGGACCCCATGTCCATTTTAATTTCCCCTTGCATGTATCCTTACTTTGGGCATCATTTTTAATCCTTGTCATCAATCTCAAACTTGTGGATCTCTTTAACATGCGATAACAAAACATTTGTACAAATGTCTTGACCGTTGTTGGGTTGGATATGTGCATTCATACTTGTTTTCCCCGTTATATGAGCTTGTTTCCTTCTAGTATTGTATTTCATTATTATATGTTGCGTAGAGTTGATACTTTCAGCAATGGACAATTGTTCATAGTATGGCTTTTCATGTCATTCTACCTTTGTCGTATGCTTATATTTTCATATGGACCAATGATGTAGTTCTATGGCAATATGATGACATCAAATTTTTCCAAACAAATAAGTGGCTAGAGGTTAAGCTCTTCTATCCTCTCATCCATATTTCTTCTACACCACTTCCCTTTCACCCCTAATTCTCCCTCTCCACGGGGCATCCTACCTCATCCCCATTCTTTTTCCTACTTCTCATTTTTTTGATCGTCGATCGGCTTCCTTCATCACCCCATCAACACTCGAGGGGCATCTCTCCCTCCTACTAATTTTTCTTCTATCCCTTTAAAATCTCTTCTGTCTACTATATTTGAAGTGGAATCACTTACGCCACCCCCAAAGAGGGGAAAATGTAGACACCTATAATCACGCCCAAGCAATTTAAATACTTTAATTGCGCTAATTATCCCTTTCTACTTAAAATTAACGACATATCGTCAAAACACTCATTTTCCGTCATATCATCATTAATTAATTACACTAAGCTAATTAATTAAGTTTCCTATCCAACAAATACCTAATTAATGACCTTCCGTTAATAAATCACCCTTACGCCTAGACTAATTAATTATTATTAATTAATTAGCTTTCTTTTCCATTTAACCAATAAATCAATATTTAATTGATTTAATCCCCTTTAATAGCCTAAATCGCACTAATATTCTTCTAATTGGCTTCTATAAGCTTACACCTACCTATTAATTAATCACTTTTGATTAATTAAAGCACCCCCCAACTCCCAAGACTTTCTAAACATGTATTAAACCCTTCTAAAGTAAGGTTACCTTTAATAAAGAAACATTATCCATTCCTAATCATGTTTTACATTTATCTCACATTCATGAGAATGTGTTGAATCCTTTTCCTTTGGGCTATATAAAGAGCCCTCCACCAACCTTTTACTTACACTTAAACTCCTAAGAGAGCAAATGTAAAGCATATAGCAAAGAGACTAAGAGCTTGCACCTTGCCCTTTTGAGAGTTCATCATCTTGAAGAGTTAAGCCTCTTTCTTAAAGTGCTTGGGTCATATGGGAGGTGTCAAAAGGGTCTTGTAGCCCAAATTTGATTAGCTCCCATTCCTAGGTTCTTGGAACATTAAGGAAAACTATTTTGATAGTCATGGAGCTTACGTAGGTCCATTCATTTATTTGTTGTTAGAGAATACATGAGTTTAGATATTTAGCATTGTTAGTTTCAAAGTTTGTATTTACGAATGCTAGCATCTAACCCTTGTTTAATTATTATCATGATGGTGTTTATGATTTGTTTTTGCTAAATTGTAGAACTATTTTAGGTGGTAGTTCTTGCTTCATTTGATTTAACATTAAGAAAAGTATACGGGAACACGAACCCTACCAATCTAAGACAAGCTTTCACCATGGAACTTCAAATTGAAAACAATATCAAAGAAATTGGGAAACCTCTCAAGAGAGATGGTGTAAATTTGATAAATCCTGAAAAACCTCAAGCTAGAAAGGGTGCTGATTTAGAGGAGGTAGTGAAAACTTTGAAAGGGGTTGTCAAAGAAATCTCATATAAGTTGGCAAGAGCTGAGAAAGCAATTGGGAAAAATTCACAAGGTCAGCCAAGAGCACAAAACCATGACAAGTTTGTCAATCATCCTAGAGGTGATCAAAGGGCAGATGATAGAGGAAAAGGACCCATGGGGTCTCTAAGTAGAAATCCTCAAGCACGTGAAGGGAGAGTGTTACCTAATCCCTTAACTGCTAGGGTTGCTGTTATTGAAGAAGTTGCTTGATATTGATTAGTGTGATAGGTGTTTTTACCCCATCCTCCATGTGAAGTGGGACAACAAGAAGGTGAAGCTAATAATGATGATGATACTGATGATGATATTTGCATGGAGGGTTGTTCTTCAAGCTCATAAGGAGGAGCAACATCTACCGAAGTAATAAGAGCTAGGAATGCTGCAAATTTTTAGGATTTCATCAAATGGGTTCAAGTATTTCTTGCCCCTCATACACTTGAAGTTGATGCGGTGTAAGATTTTGAAATTCCTAACAATGAATTTAAATACTTAAGAGCTTTGATGATTAAGAAGTATGATGGTGGTATTCCTTCGGAGGAAGATAAACAATTCTTGATGAATGTTGTTGTAGCTCAAGAGAAAGAATATAACACTAAAAGCAAAGTTGTTAAGTTAGTTGGGCCTCAAGCCAAACCTAAAACACCCTTTCTCCCAAGCTATCCAAAGGAATCTCCTAGGAGAGAAACACTTGCCAAAAGCTCTATTGTTCGAAGCAAAAATTACAATCCTCCTCATGCCCAAGTTTCCAAGAATCCCTTGCCATCAAATGAATATTCTTGTCTCCCTTCCAATGCTACTTTGCCAAAGAGTGTTCCCTATGACATAGCCCAAGTATTGAGCCAAATCAAAGTGAGTTTTCTAATCATTGAGTTGCTTATGATTCCTGAGCATAAAAAGAGAGCATTTGAGTATTTGGGGTTGAAAGAGGAGAAGACTACTTGAGCAGAAATATAAATGTTGTTGAAACTCCTCCTCAAATAATTGCTGACCTTAAAACACCACTAGCAGTAGAAGATCTTGGAGAGACACCTGAGGTATCTTTGGGGACATCCTTGGTTGATTCCTAATTGAATGTTGATCCATTCTTCACAACTTTGATCATAAAGGATAGGCTACTTCGCAATTGTATGTTTGATTCTGGTGCATCATGTAATGTCATGCCTCTAGAAGTCATCAATGAGTTGGATATCAAAGTGACAGTGGCCTATGGAAAATACACTTTGCCATGGACTGAAGAGAAGTACCGGTTGTTGGTTGTGTGATGGGTTTGGTAGTGCAGACTTGCATCTTATCCCGGGAGGAATTTAAAATTGGATGTTGTGATTATTGATTGCCCTGCCAAATGGGGTATGTTATTGTCAAGAAAGTGGGCTGCAAGTGTTGGAGGGAGTGTCCAAATGGATATGTATTTTTCCACCATTCCCATTGAGGGCATCCTTGTCAAGCTCTATGGAGAAAAGAAAATGTTACATCTAATTGAGGACCCAAACAATGCTTCTTATGAAGTATTATTTGTTGATGTTGATGCTAATAATTTTATTGGTTTTGCTGATGGAAAAGAACACAAAATGGATCAGTAAAAATGCCTTGAGCATGTATTTTCTCCTTAGACCTTGGTGTTTGATGGATCTTGCTCCAAATTTGGAAATGGTGCTGGTGTAATTATGATTTCTCCTAGCTTGGAAGATTTTTTTTTCCCAAGCTTAATTTTGAATGTACTAACAACATTCTTGAGTATGAACCCTTGTTTTTGGGTCTGATAATTGCATGGAAGTATGATGTCAAGGACATCATTAAAAAGGGAGATTCAGAGCAGGTTTTCAAACAAATAAGAAAATTGTATGCTACAAAAAATTAGTGGATGAAGTAGTATAAGCATGTAGTTTGGGATCTAATTGAAATGTTTGATTCCTTTAATATTGTGCACCATGACAAAATTTTTAATGCTACTACTGACAATTTGGTAGTGTTGGGGTCAAGATTTGGAGATTTCACCATTTCACCTTATTGTGAGTATAATGTTGAAGTGTTAACTAGGCCAGCTGTCCCTAACAACATCAAACATTGGCAAATGTTTAATGATGATGCTCAAGTGCAAAGGTTCTTACAAAATCAATGTGATTTTGTAGATCAACATATTGATTGGGAACCAATGGTGTGTGTGACTAAAGGAAGAGATACTTTTTTGGAAAATATATTATCCAATTGAAAACTAACACCATTCCTAGAGGCCTTGTTGCTCTTGAGTCTAATTTTAACAATGCTGATTGCATCATCAATAGAAACATGTCTGCCTCAAGGGATGTGGAAGAGCATGAATTGGGAACAAAGGAAAAACCAAGAAGAGTTTGGTTGGGAAGCAATTTAAACAAGGAATAAAAATAGTCCTACCTATAATTGTTGAAACAATATCAAGACTGCCTTGCCTAGTCATATTCAGAGCTGAAAGCATATTGAGAAGACTTATTTCAGCATGAGATCCCTCTTGAGAAAAGTGCCAAACCATTCAGACAAAATCAAATGCCAATTAATAGACTCCTCTCCATGAAAATGCAAGATGAATTGAAGAAACTTAAGGAGGGAGGGATCATTCAACCCGAAGGTATTCATCCCTGGGTTGCGAAACCTTGTGCTAGTAAAAAGAAGAATAGAGATATCAAACTTTGTGTAGACTTTAGAAATCTGAATAGAGCTTCATTGAAAGACAATTATCCTTTTCCAAACATGGAAAACATGCTACAGTTAGTGACTGGATCTGAATTGTTGTCCACCTTGGATGGTTTCTCTAGCTACAATCACATTGTTGTCAAGGAGTCAAAAAGATTTAAAGCTACCTTTACCACTCCTTGGGAACATATGTTTATGTGAGAATGCCTTTTGGTATCATATATGTTGGGGATACTTTCCAAAGAGTAATGGATGTTGCTTTTTCTGGTTATATAAATGAATTCATTACGGTTTATCGGGATGATGTGATTGTATTTTCAAAGAGAAAAAAAAGATCACTTGTAGCATCTGGAAAGAATGTTGATCAAATGTAGAGAATTTGGAATCTCTCTCAATCCAAATAAGTTTCACTTTGGAGTGCAAAAGGTGAAGTTTCTTGGTCATATTTTATCAAAGGATGGTGTCATGATTGATCTAGAGAGAATAAAAGCAATCAACAGGGTTCCAATCCCAAGAACAAAGAAGGGAATCTAATCTTTCTTTGGGAAAATCAATTTCATTAGAAGGTTTGTGTCCAATTTTGCTGAGTTGACTCTTCCTATCACATGCATGTTACATAAAGATCAAGTTATCAAATGGGAAGAGGCCGTTGTTCAAAATTTTGAAGGAATCAAAGAGGCACTTAAACATGCACCTGTCTTGGAAACTCCTAATTACAAGAAGCCTTTCAAGATCTTCTCCTTTGATTCTGAAAATACTATTACATATGTTTTTCTCCAAAAGTATGAAGATGGGGTTGAGAGGCCTATTGCGTTCTTTAGCAAGGCTTTACAAGATGCCGAGTTGAAATATACAATCATGGAAAAACAAGCGTTTTCCTTGGTGAAAGCAACAAAGGTTTTTAGGCCTTATATTTTAAGTTCAAAAGTTGTTGCTTATGTTCCCCACACCATGGTAAAAGACATCTTATCAGAGATGGAGATCTCAAGTAAAATATGTAGATGGGTGAAAAAATTGCAAGAGTATGATATGGACATCCAAACCACAAAGTTGGTAAGAGGTTTGGGTCTTGCTAAGCTCATGGATGAGAGAAAATTATAGATTGTGGAAGTGAATGAGGTAGTGGAAGAAAGGGAAAATGTTCTTGAGAAGTTGGTAAATTCTAAGTGGTATGAGGATATAATATTTTACCTCAGACACCTATGTTGTCTTGATCATTTAAATAAAAATTAGAAAAGAACCCTCAAGATGGCCTCTCAAAAATACATCATCACTGACTTTGGGATGGCTTGGAAGAACCCTGAAGGTGTCCTCTTGAAGTGTGTAACTGAAGATGAAGCTCCCAAGGTGATTTCTGATTTCCATGGGGGTTTTTTGAGGACAATTTGTTGGAAGGGTCATAACACACAAGGTTTTGAGAGCTGGTTATTGGTGGCCTACTCTTTTCAAAGATGTAACCATGCTGATTAGAAAATGTGAAAGCTTCCAGCGTTTCTTTAGAAGAATGAAAGCTTCAGGCTCCCTTCCTTTGTAGCTTGTATCAATTGAAGCTCCCTTAAAATAGTGGGGGATGGAATTCATTGGTGAGATTTTAGAACCTTCTAGTGCTGGACATAAATGGATCCTTGTAGCCACATATTACTTCACTAAGTGGGTAGAGGCAATCCCCACCAAGTTGTTATGGAATTCTTGTTGAATAATATCATATGAAGATTTGGTGTGCTAGTCAAAGATGTGGTTGATAATGCCATGTGTTTTAGAGCCAAACCTTTGATGATAATGTGCAAGGAGTATGAAACCAATCCGACTTATTCTTCAAACTATAATCCCTAAGGAATGGACAAGATGAGTGCAACAATAAGAATTTGTTAAATATCATTTGGAGGACCTTGGAGTTGAACAAGAGAAAATGGGGTGAACAATTGAAATTTGTAGTTTGGGATGATAGGATCACCACCAAGAGAGCTATTGGTAAGAGCCCATTTGAGTTAGTGTATGGGATGAAGCTCTGTTGCCCTTACATATGCAATTATCTTCATTTCAGTTTGTTCAACAACTTGAAGATCAAGAGGTCAGCCCATATGAAGCAAGGATTAATCAAATTATGGAGCTAGATGAAGAGAGAAGAGCATCCCCCAAAGGCATGTCAAATTTAGAGAGAAGTTGAAAAGATTGTTTGACAAGAAGCTCACTCCTAAGGCCTTCAATATTGGAGATATGGTTTTGTTGTGGGATAGCAAAAATGAAGATAAGGAAAACATGGAAATTTTGATGCATTATGGATGGGCCCTTACTCCATTGATATCAAAATTGGTGATAATAGCTTTTTCTCAAAGATTTAGATGGGGAATTGCTTGAACTACTGTTAATGGCAGGCATCCAAGCATTTCTTGGATAATCCCTAAATTTGAGGTATGCACCACTTGTAAAATGTATAGTGTTTGGTTTTTTGCTCTGTTTTTGGTGTTTTGTCAGTTTGTGGTTTGCCTTGTGTGTTGCAGACCATTTTTGTCAGGTTCTCGGTTGGTTTGTTGTGTTTTTGGCTCATGACTCCTTTTCCCAATGGATTTTTGGCACTTGGTCTACTTATTGTTCTTGTGGCACTCACTAGGAGTGCCCATCCCCGAGTAGGAGCCAATGTTGGTGTCCATTTTGATCCTCTATCATTTTCCCATCTTTCCCCTTTGTTCTACATGCTCAAAAACATTTTTCTTCAAACTTGGTGGTCTGCAAACTTTGTTCTCCAGATTGAATGCTTTCAAAGGCTCACAAACTAATTATTTTGCCCCATTTTGAAAGAAAAATACATTCAGGCTCTGTTTTATGCCCTAAATTTCCAAATCCATGGGCCTTGGTCATTTTTTCCATTTTTTCGGCTTGTGGAGCTCGAATTTGTTTGTTTCATGCATATTTTCCCTCAAATATCTATCCCCATGGTCAAAACTTGCATAAAATCAATTTCCCCTTGTTTTTTGAGTAAAAAATCCCTCACCCACGAAGAAAAAATTGAATTCGGGCATCTCTGGTAAATTCTATGTTTTTGACGATCGTACGGGTGTCATTTGCCCATCAAAATTAAGCTCAAAATTCTCCTCCTACGTGGCCACTTCTGGTTGGACAAGGATCGATGGGTTTTCTATAAAACTTAACGTTTTTGGCCTTTGGAAAATTTTACAATTTTCCCTCGCAACCCCACAGGTCCCAGAGGAGGGACACGTGTCATGTTCTTGTGCCAGGGGTGGAATGGAAGGCCGGTGGAAGACTTAGGAATTTTTCCTTTTTGGTGAAGGGGAGAAAAGTGGAAGGAAAGCCTGGGTCCGTAATGGAGTAGGTGGTGGACACGTGGTCAAGCGGGGACATAGCGGGCGATGGAGGAAAAATGGAATTTTTTTCCCTTTTGCAAAAAAGGACCTAAGGTAAACTTTTGGAGCGCAGCCCCATGGCTAATCACGGTGGACACGTTTCGATGAAAATTCAAAGGGAGTGTGAGCCGTGGAAGAAAATGGGGAATTTTTCCCTTTTTGGCAAAAGGAGTTAAGGCAAAAATTGAGACGCAGCCCACAATGAGCCACAGGGGAGACACGTTGCAAAGGTAGAGTGGGTAGATGGGGTGGCAGAGGCAAAAGGGAAATTTTACCCTTTTATAAAAAGGACTTAGTATGGAAATTTGAAGAGCTGGCCCACGAGTGAATCATCGAGTGACATGTGGCAAGTGAGAAATTAGAGGTACGGGCCCATGGGGGAAAAAATGAGTTTTTTTGAAATTCCCGAGAAAAGGTTAAAATGTGTAGAATTGAAGCACAATCCCAATGGGACCCACCATGTGCCACATGTCATCACCAAAATTCAAGGGCAGAGGGGCAGAGCAAAAAGTCAATTTTTTCCATTTTTCCAAAAATGTCAAAAAGTCAAAAGGTGAGCCCGAATTGATTCCCAATCATATTTTGACACGTGAAGGGACTAGATTGAAGAAGAAAGAGCAGATCAAGGGTAGCTGTACATCTTCATTTTTGGCTATAATTTTTGCTCTAGGAAACTTGGAATTGTAAATTTTGCATCAAATTTCATCAAATTTTTGACGATTCCATGTCGTTTTAGCCTTCTAGGATCATTGGAATTGGTTTCATAACTCAATTTACAAATTTGAGGTGTTTTTGAAACAAAGTTTTTCCTAATCCATCCAGACACATGAAATGTCAAATTTGAAAGTTGCAGAGGTAGTTTTAAAAGGTGAAAAGGTGAAATGATGAGAGGAAAGGCATCTGCATGCCTTGATGATGAAAAATGTGCCTCTAGGAAAGATAATGATCTAAATATTTGTAATGATTTAGTCTTTTAAACACCTAGAAACTCTCGTTGCAAATTTGTTAAATGTCATTTTCAGTGAATCATGAGAAATTGCTGTAAAAAACTTGATCCCTTGGAATGTGCTTTGCTTGGGAAAGAAGGCTCCAATGTGGCAAGAGGTATATAATGCATTTTGGAAAAATTCAAATGGTTTGGGAAGTTGAAAATCACAAGGAAATTCTAAGAGAAAGCTCATTTTTTCTGAGAAACCCACCAAAGAACCAGGTTAATTTCTTATGTGTTGGATCTTCATGTATGCGAGTTGGTTACAAGTGTATAACCATCACACAACTCTGAGATTGTTCATGAAACTCTCCCCTGCTGATGAATCTAACAAGATTTTGAGTTAATCTGTGTGTTTTTGGGCAATATGATGTCGATATCATTTTAAATACACTGTAAATATTTTTCATTTTTCTTATTGCAATCTTACATTGAAAGTCTTTAGAAATCGCACTAGACCTCATCCTTATTGATAGTTTAGTGGCACTTGTAGTTTTGTTTGTTAGAAGAGTTTTTCATATGGCCTTGAAAATAAGCGGTTTAAAACCACTCCACCTTCATTTGTTGATTGGGATTACTTGTAAGCATTTGGGGGTACCTTAGGCGTGGTTTGATCAAGGATTTTTGTGTTTAATTGAGTTCTTTACTTCAATATTTTGTGGTGAGTTCTCAAAGATTGTGTGAAGAGTACAGCCTAGGATTCCATTTATGTATCTTCTGTTGAAAGAAAATCCCGATTGTTTGAAGTATTTTATTTGATAGTTGTTCAAGTTTTGTAGAGGTTTTCAAATATTTGATATATCTAAGTTTATCTTATCAACACCCCACCAAAAATCATCTCGAATAACTATTCCTATCCATACCACCCCCGCATTGCATTGTGTGTCAACAAAAGAATCTAACCCATCTATACAAAATGCACAAAGCAAATCAGATCATACAATGTCTCCAGAAAGCTTAACCTTGTCTTGAAAGCATTTCCATCATTTAGTGATAGATCTGTTTTGTTTGAATAATGGAAAATTGATCATGTTTTCCCAAGGCCATCTCCATACAATATGCACAGTATAAGGATATCTCCACCTCCTTCACAAAACAGAGGCTGCAATATAGGTTCTCTTACCTTGGTTGAAAAGGCACAACCTAAAATAGTGAGAGTTAGATCAAATCCTTTCAAAGTGATATCCATCTCTCCACAAATATGAGTGTCGGTTAGATAATATCCCCACTAGAAAATGACATATATCAAAATCTATCGGCCTTCAAGCTTCATGCCATATTTCGATGCTACTCGGACTGAAAAGGAGAACAAATTTGGGTACCAATAGGCCAAAAGTTGGGATTAATTAATACTTTGTACACTTGAAAACCTTTTAAATAGTAGTATACAATGGGCTAAATATTGTCTAATGTGTAATATTTTTGTCTACATTTTCCCCATTTTATGTTGGTGAGTAGAAAGCTCAGGTAACAAAAAGTAGATAAATATGTGTACCGATAACCATGTAGAGTGTAGAAGAAGACGTTCGATGGAAAGACTCAAGCGTGTAATGATTAAAATAAAAATGTGGGGCAATGTGGATTCTAAAGATGAAAATTGTGAATAAAAGTGATGAGAGTGAACCTAGGGTGAAACATGTGTGTATTTTCTACATGTGTATGGTGTACCTACATAGTTAGTATGGAAAGCACCATTGTGGTGTGTTTTCGTTGTCGTTGTTGTTATTGTTGTTGCCCCAATTTGACTACTTATTTCTCATGCAATGGACCTGCAAGGAGAAAATGATCAAGTAGTCAAATATGTATGTATGTAAATACGTTGTGTAAAAGCACACAAATGTAGAATAATCTATAATAGAAAGTGTAAATAGAAAATGGAACATGTGTACCTGATCCATGTCATGAAAAATGGTATAGAAGGATATCCTGTAGTATCATGATTTTTTTGGGCGATCTCACACCACCCTAGTTGAAGAAGCGTAGGGAGAAATTCTCGGTGTCCTCTAACTCTAACTTCTTCATTGAAATTTGTTGAAGAGATCTTTGTCATGTCTGCTATTTTCTTGGGTGATCTTGTTGGAACATAATGATTAAGTGGTCTAGCCAACCCTTAATTAATATGGGTCCATCACTATTATATAGGTTAAATATTTAATAATATGAAATACTTTTCTATTATTAAATATTTATACCTAGGTAATATACATTAGGTAAGTATTTAATAATGTGAATCATTTATGTTTATATTTATTAAATACACTCACCTAGGTATATGTGTCAACCATTTTAGATTGAAAAGGTGGGTGGAGACATACCTAATCACCTTATATAAAAAGGAATCTAGGTCCTCATTTGATATATTCGGGAAATATATGAAAGGTGTGCAAATCAAGTGATTTGGTATTACCCTTGGTAAATAGGGTTTTAAGGAGGAGGTGATCTTGCTGGATGTAAAATAATTTCTCTGAAGTAAAATGTTATTTTCAAAGTGGTTTTTACCCTATTGGGGTTTTCCACTATAAATATTATGTCACATGTGTTATTTATTTCCTGTAAGTATTTCTTTATTTACTTATGTTATGATGTAATGTTTATTTAAATATTTATTGTAACATTATATAATATGTAATTTTATTAAATCCATATTTATTAGAATCCTCAAATTCTAACATGGTAACAGAAAGCAAGGTAAATTAAATAAATTAAGATCAAATATTTTGTATTTTATTTATTTAATTTGTACGGGTTTTTTCAACCAACTTGGAAAAGGTAAATTAAATAAATTAAGATAAAATGTTTTGTATTTTATTTATTTAATTTGTACAGGTTTTTTCAACCAACTCGGAAGGGTAAATTAAATAAACTATGACCAAATGTTTTGTATTTTATTTATTTGATTTGTACGGGTTTTTAACCAACCCAGAAGGGTATTTAAAATAACCGGCCCCTTCTTTCCATTGTGCAACCTAAAATTTTTTCTTTGTGAAGAATCAAGGTGAATTCACAGGTGGAAAATTTGGAAACTTCTTACCTTCCGTGAAAACTTGTGTAGAGGTAAGGGTAAAATATTTGAAATATATTTTTTCTATAGTTTTAATATGTGTAGGTTGAATTTTTTCAATGGTAAATTAAGGAGGAGACAAAACTCCATCAAAATAGGATTTGAATTTTTTCCATTGGAAGTGTGAAAAATGTTGTCTCCTCTGTAAATTCTAAGGTTTATGTAGAATTTAAAATTACATGGCCTGGTAAATGTTTTTAAAAAATTCATGAGGGCCCCCATAATAAGGGTTATATGTGTTTATTTTAATTTTTTTTTATATATACTATAGTTTATAATTTTTTATAGACTATATGTTGTTTTTTATTTACATTATATAAACTATATACCTCTTTTTTTAAAGTGAATATATTTTTACATTATAAATTATAATAGGTTAATATAATGTATTAAAATATACAAGGTAAATAAATATATTAAAATATAACCTCCCTATGATCTTTGTCTACATTATTTTTTTCCAGAAATTTGAAGTTGTTTTGCATTCTTAGGGGTTTCTTCTTCACTTCTATATGGTTACAAATTTTTTTATATATAATTTTGGGGTATAATGCAAAGCCCTTTATATTGCGGGTTATTATTTTGATCATGGGAGGTTAATTAATATGCATTGTAATGACAAAATTAGTTATGATTAAATATTTTATGTAGATCTATAAAATTTAGATCTATTTCTATTAAAAGTGTTACTTTTTTTATAAATATGTATCTAACTCTGTGGTACATTGTATATTATAATGGGGTGTGTTTTACAGGTTTAGGAAAATAATGACGTCCAACTATTTCTATCTTGACAAAACCCAGATCCTGAATGGAACCAACTACAACATTTGGAAGATTAGGGTCAAATCAAAACTTATGGCAAGGAAACTCTAGATAATTGTTTTTGGATCTGAGGTTGCTCCCACCGGTCATCAAGAAACTGTAGATAACATGAATGCATTCTCATAACGAATGCAGGAGGCTCTTTCCATGATTTTACACAATGTGAACGATGAATACCTTCTACACATTGGTAATATCAAACATCCGAAAGAGGTATGGACGTAACTAGAATCCATGCATGAAGGTACGCATTTATCTAAAATTATTAAGTTAGTTTTATAATTTAGTTAATTTCTTAGCCAAAATTAAAAATATTAAAGCACAATTAGATGGATGTAATTGTGATTTAATTGGTGAAAAATTAATGTACTTTATTTTTCAGTAAAATATACATGAAAGATTTAGGAATTTTATTTCTATCTTAAACTCTAAATATCAGAATGAAAATGATCTACTTGATTTAAATACCTTGAGTTCACTTTTGATACAGGAAGAGTAAGTGATGATGAACTTTGAATCTAAGGAGAATTCCTCTCAGAACTTCTTGCTTAGAATTCAAAGTTCAAACCTCGTAAGCCCTTCTCAGATCAAAAATTTAGATCTAAATCTTCTTTTGTTGATAAGAAATTTTTTTCTTCTAATCAATTACATGTTAGATTTAGTGGTAAATGTCACAAATGTGGTAAATTTGGACATAAAAAGGAAGATTGCAAAACTAAGAAACCTATCCATAAAAATTAAAAAAAAATTATTTCTTCTAAATATAATTTAAGGAAAAAGGATAGCTCTAATGATATTCCTAAAACTGTTGCATTATATGCTGCATTGTATTCTTCCTCTAATTTTGAATGGATTTTAGATTCAGGTGCATCAAATCATATGACTGGTGTTTCAAATTCTTTATTTGATGTTGTGAAAATCAATGAACGTGTGTATCTTGGTGATAACTCATCTTTAGAAGCAATAGAGAAAGGGAAAGTAAAATTTGCTAATGGTGTGTTGAATAATGTTTTATTTGTTCCTAAGCTCAAAAAGAACCTTTTATCATGTTCTCAATTAACTCATGATGGTTTGGCTATTCAAATTTTGAAAGATACTTGGTATATCAAGGATAGTAATGATAATATAATAGTTGAAGGAATTCAAAGAAATGGTCTGTATATTTTTGATGATTTCTATTCTGCATCCTGTTTTGTTTCTCAAAGTTTGAATAATTCAAAACTATGGCATGAAATATTAGGACATGTTAATTATCAAAGTTTATATGAAATGAATAGATATAATCTTGTGAAAGGTTTTCCTGTGTTGTCTTCTTCTCATGATGCGTGTGAAGGGTGTTTACACTCAAAACAAAGTGCTAAACCCTTTCACTCACATCTTAAAGAGAGTTCCTCTTCTCCACTAGAAATTATTCATAGTGATGTTAGAGGACCTCTTGAAGTAGCTTCATTAAATGGTTCTTTATATGCTTTGTGAATTTTATTTATGATTTCACTAGGATGATTTGGTCATATTTTCTTAAAAATAAATCTGATGTACTTGGTAAATTTAAGAAATTTAAAGCATCTATTGAAAACTCTTAAAATTATAAAATTAAGAGACTTATAACAGATAATGGGGGTGAATATGTTAGCAAAGAATTTGAAATTTTTGTATTGATTGTGGTATTAAAAGGGAATTAACTTCTCCTCATTCTCCCCAATCTAATGGTGTTGCAGAACATAAGAATAGGACTATTTTAGATATGGCTCACACTATGCTTCATTCTGTCTAGTCTTCCCAAATTTTTGTGGGCAGAAGCAATGAACACAACAGTCTACATTCTAAATAGGGTTCCCACTAAATCTATTCATTTTTCAACTCCTTTAGAAAAATGGTCAAATCAAAAACCTGATATTTCTCATCTAATTTTTTTGGTAGTCCTTCTTTATACATTCCTAAAAAGAAAAGAAAGAAAATTGATATGACTTCTTTCTCTTATGTTTTCATTGGATATGGTATTAACACTGCAGGTCTAAGGATTTATAACCCTATAAAAAGGGAAATAACTGAAAACCACAATGTGGTGGTTTTGGAAAAATGTTTTTGTTCATCTAATAATGGTAAAGATGTTCCTAACTCTATCAATATTTCTAATGATGGTTATGATTCTGATAATGAGAATATAATAAATGGTCATGATGATGTTTCTTGTGTTGATGCTATAGATGCTACTAAATCTCTTGACTCCCTAGTTAAGAAACCAAAATGGGCTCAATCATGTGTTAGAAAGTTCTAATCCTATTGATCTTAAGAAAATGACCAGAAGTCATCATACATACCATGCATTAATGAACTTGTATGAACCTGAGCCATAAAGTTTTGAAGAATCTTCTTAGGATGAGAAGTGGATCAATGCAATGCAAGATGAATATAATTCCCTAATTTAAAATCAAACCTGGGAGTTGGTTCCACCTCTAGAGAAAATAAGTATTATAGGGTTTAGGTGGTTATACAAAGTAAAATATAATGTAGATGGTATTATTGAAAAACATAAAGATAGACTTGTTGCTATAGGTTTCACTCAGAAACTTGGTATTGATTATGTTGAGACATTTTCCTTGTAGCTAAAATTAGTATTGTTAGGAATTTATTTGCAATTACCGCTTAATTTAGGTGGGAAATCCACCAAATGGATGTGAAAAATAAATTTTTAAATGGTTATTTAAAAGAAGAAATTTACATGTCTTAACCTAAAGGATTTGAAGAAATTGGTAAAGAAAACTATGTTTGTAAATTGAAAAAATCTTGTATGGTTTAAAGCAAGCTCTTAGAGCTTGGTATGTGAAAATTAATTCTTTCTTTAAACAGTTAGGATTTGTTAATTGTTCTTCTAAAAATGATCTATTCATTAAGAAATAAGGATCACATATTATCATTATTTGTATATATGTTGATGATTTTCTTATGAATGGTGATAATCCTTCTTTAATTTGTAGAATTAAAGAAAAATTGAAACAATACTTTGAAATGACTGATTTAGGTCTCTTACATCATTTTCTTGGCATGGTTGTATTTCAAGATAAACATTCTATTATTGTTTCTCAAGCACAATGCAACCAATGTACTGAATTTTTTTAACATGATTGATTGTAAACTAATTTCTACTCCTATGGAAGTTGGACTAAAAATTGATCCTAAACTTGCATGTGAAAAATTTGATCCTACTTTATATAGGAATTTAGTTGGTAGTTTGATATATCTAACTATCACCAGACTAGATATTTCCTATGCAGTAGGAATTGCTTTTAGGTTTATGCAGGAACCTTATAGAGATCATTGGAATCTTGCAAAAATGATTTTTAGATATATTAAAGGTACAATCAATTATGGGTTGCATTATACTAAGAATTAAAATGATAAATTATATGGATTTTGTGATTCTGATCATGCTGGTGATGTATTGGATAGAAAATCTACTTTTGATAATGTGCTTAAATTTGGTGCAGGTGCCATTATTTGGTGAAAAAAAAAGCAACCAACTATTTCTATCTCTTCAATAGAAGCTAAGTATAGAAGTGTAATGGAAGCTGCAAAAGAGGCTCTATGGATAAAGAGGTTGTTCAATGAGATAAAGATGAAGGATCCATGTAGTGTTCCTTTGTTATGTGAAAACCAAAGCACCATATCTCTTGCACATAATCTAGTACAACATCAGAGGAAAAATAAATTGAGATACATATACACTTCATCCGTGAGAAGGTGCTAAGTGGTGAGATAGATCTCAAGTTCATGCTGAATAAAGAGAAGGTTGCTAATATCTTCACAAAGCCCCTGAGTGCTACAAATTTTTGTCACTTTCGTGAAAAGATTAGATTGTCAGAGTTTCCATTGAGGGGGAGTGTGCATGACAATGTCACCTCCTAATGGAACTTGGTTTTTGTAAAAAGACCTTCAAGCATTTGTAAAAATACCTTCAGGCATGTATACCTCCTTGGATTATTTTTAGAAAAAATTGTAGAAAGATATTAAAGGAGGTCTTAATCAAACTCTTTAGTGCTATTGAGTTTAATGGTAAACATCTAGTACAAACAAATTATTAAGGAGGTCCTTGGTTATAAAAGAATCCTATATGCTTAGGTTCAATAACCTTTTATGCAAACTTGTGATAATATGTAAAACTCAAAAATCCCACTTAGCCACTGATCATGGGATGATCTTTGGGATTCCAAATCATTTTTTACCAAAAGGTAACTTGAGTATGATGAAGGTGTTATAATTCCTTCACCCGATATGCTAGCCTAAAACCTTTATGGTTTAAGGATTGTAAATCCTATAGTGTACCATGGGTAGGTAATCTATTAGCATATGTTATCCCACTTAACATTAAGGGGGAGTGTTGGAACATAATGATTAAGTGGTCTAGCCAACCCTTAATTAATATGGGTCCATCACTATTATATAGGTTAAATATTTAATAATATGAAATACTTTTCTATTATTAAATATTTATACCTAGGTAATATACATTAGGTAAGTATTTAATAATGTGAATCATTTATGTTTATATTTATTAAATACACTCACCTAGGTATATGTGTCAACCATTTTAGGTTGAAAAGGTGGGTCGAGAGACATACCCGATCACCTTATATAAAAAGGACTCTAGGTCCTCATTTGATATATTTAGGAAATATATCAAAGGTGTGCAAATCAAGTGATTTGGTTTTACCCTTGGTAAATAGGGTTTTAAGGAGGAGGTGATCTTACTTGGATGTAAAATAAGTTCTCTGAAGTAAAAGGTTATTTTCAAAGTGGTTTTTACCCTATTGGGGTTTTCCACTATAAATACTTTGTGTCACTTGTGTTATTTATTTCCTGTAAGTATTTCTTTATTTACTTATGTTATGATGTAATGTTTATTTAAATATTTATTGTAACATTATATAATATGTAATTTGATTAAATCCATATTCATTAGAATCCTCAAATTCTAACAAATCCTACGCCACTGGATGTAGAAGTGTAGAGAGGCCACCCACTGTAACCCCTGAGTCTATAACCACTCAGAATTACCGAAGGACACCATGTCCTGTTAAGGTCATTATGTATGGAGTTCGTAGACTGGTCTGAACTCACTCATTGTGTGTGAACCAATGTAGATACATTGTGTTAGTAGAAAACCTCAATGATTCCCCCCTCTTTGGGGATGCATGCGATGACCTTGGAAGGATAATGTAGCCCCAAAAGAGGACCAACCACACTCTAACCTATAGAAATATTCCCTACAGGGGGAAAATGAAAGCTCTTGGTAGATACTAAGGCATGCACAAAAGGGGATGACTATCCAATACAAGTGTTAGTAAGAAAATATGCATTCAAATACATGTAAAAGATGTAGACAATGTAGAAAAACTACCAAGAACAGTAGTGTAAACACATAAGAAAACAAGGAAACTACACAAAGTGGGTTTCAAACATGGGACATCACTCACAATGTCGTAAGACACATAAGGCCATCATGGATGCAAACAACAGTCAAGTGTGCACACAAGTAAAGGGAAAATCCCATAGATAATAGATAACAAAGGAGACAAGTAGAAATAAACAAGTAGTCATGGAAACATGTAATCCTACAAAATAAGTGTTGCACATGGAACACTCGTTAGCATGTTAGAGTGAAAACCAATATGTCAAAGTGTGTATGAACAAGTAGTAAAATATGCTAAGTATAAAATGAAACAATAACACCTATATGAGATGAATTTGGATGCCCCCAATGACTAGTATAGTAAGGGTAGAAGGTGAGCATCCATGCTACATGTAAATGTCATGTATCTGTGATCACACTAGACAAAGGCATGAACACACATGTGTGTATGATAATGACATATAAGAAAGCAAGCTAACATGTGTAATGGAATGAGCATGGAAAGCATTAGTAAGCAAGAGTATATTCTACCAAGATGATGCAATATGTTGTGGATGGATGGAATGATAGAAGCAACGTGCCCCCGAGTGTATGGAAGTGTATGTAGTGAGGTTCATTTTGTTTTCCCCCTCAACAGTCAAGAATGAACCGTAAATGAGAGTATGTCATCAAGAAATGGTCAAGTAGTTTTGGTTGTGTCTAGCACACTGTGATGAGTGTGTATATGTAAGGGTGATGAAATGCGACATGGGGAGAAGATGTGCGTGAACCCTATAGCCGAAGTGTATATCATGAATTTTTTGATCGAAGGAGTGATGATTTATCCCTAAGCATATATCACTATAAAATGAGTGTGTGGGAATGAGATATATGGAAATATATGTGTGGAACCTATAGCCTAAGCATATACGATGACTTATTGAATGGGTAAGTGATGATTTAGTCCTAATCGTATATCACTACATGATGAATGGATGGGAGTACATTGTATAGAAAGGTGTGCGTGGACCCTATAGCCTAAGAATATAAAATGAATTGTGAGAGGTGTGAGTGATAACCTAGACAAGCATATATCACTACATGATGAAAGAATGACAGGCGAAAATCTAGTTTATAGCGTATGTCACTACGGGATGGGTGATGTATAAAGCGAGATAAGTAGGTCATGGATAACGTAAGGTGGTGATTTCAAAAGTAAGCATAGACCACTATGTGATGAATAAGGTGAGGGTTGTGATTTAGCATAAAACACATAAAACTAATTGATGATGGTGCAATATGATGACTTAGAATAGGATAATAGAATATTTGATAATAGGATGTAAGAGTATAATGTAGAACAAACAAGGTGAGTGTTGATTTAACCTAAGGTGTATACCACTATGGTATGTGATTATGAGTGTAGGTGACGATATAGCCTATAACATTGGTCATTAGTCCGATGAATATGGTATGATGACATGTCACACGTATGTAAGGTCTATTTGATTGGTAAACCCTCGAAAATCAAGTATGTACTTGAGGAACTAGAGTGCATTATAGGGTGGTGAGTGTTGAACGTAGAACAATGTAGTGTAGATGACTAAGGTATGTGAATGTATGGTGTAGAATGTGCAGTGGGTATGGAATGTAATGTAATAAATGTGTAGGTAGAAGTAGAATGTGTAATTATAATAGGTAAAACTAGACCCAAGTATAAGGAAATCTAGTGTAGCATGTAGAATGTAGATGATAGATAAATGCGTGATGGGAACTATGTAATGTAGGGGATGTATGGTGTGTAGGCTATAAAAAGGTGGTGATAGGTATAGATAGAATATGTAGGGATGACATGTAAAGCTAGACCCATATATAATGTAACCTAGCGTAAATGCAAAATGTATGAAAGAGATACAAAACTAGCGATAGAGGATATGATGACTAGTGTAGTATGTATAAGAGAGATGATGTGTAAAGGACTGATAGATAAGAGGTGTATAGGATAATGTAGGATGTAGACTAAGTGTAAAATGAATGATGTAGGATGTGCAATGTACGTGATAGAATGTAAATGGTTAGGACCTATAGTGTAGTGTGTGGGGTTTGATATAATTATAATCCCTCAACATTCCAAAGGTGAATTGAAGTACTAGGGTGCGTCATCAAGTGATGAGTGTGATAGAATTGGTAAGAGGAATACATTTAAGTGAAGAGGAATGTGAACCGAGAGATGAGAAACTATGATAATATGAACAAGGGGGAGTGGGTAATGGAGATGCCCCTAAGTAGTCCGAAAAGAGAAATCACCCAATGATATCAAAGGATGAAATTCAATCAACTAGTGGTGGGGATGATGAAACCACAAGACGATATTCAAGTAATGGTGGTATGGGAGACAAACATTGTGTGGGGAATGAAGCTGATATGCATGTGATGGGTGTACATAAGATGAATTTTGTGGCATAGTAAAGTGTGTAGGTGATGGAGATCAAGGCATTAGCCTATACTGAGAGGGGGATGGTACGTGTGGGATAACGTGAGGCGGTGATTGGTGGTAGGATGTGGTAATGGTATTATGGATATGCCTATGATGATGTGTAGGAACAAGAAAATGGAGTGGTCGCATAGGGGCCAATCGAGGTGGTGAAGTAGGAATAGGATACATAGGTGGTGACAATAGAGGAGTTGTGTGAGTAAGAGGGGGAGAGGCATGGGTAGTGGAATGAGAAGGTGATGAGAGTGGAGGGATAAGAGGGAATTCATTAATGGTGATAACTTGATTTTTGTAAATAAATTTGAGATGCAAGTGGGTCGTAGAGATGATAGCTTGGGATTTATGAATCCAATTGAGTCCCAGAAGTAGGTCACATCCATGGACTGCTTGACTAACAAGGCAAGGGATGAGAAGAGTAAGAGGGCCGATAGTGATATGCAACTTAACAACACCAAATAGTCTGTTGAATGGATAATCAATTTGTGAAGGAGGGTAATCGATAGAGTACAAGAAGGAAAAATAATAGGTGCTAATGGGGAGGATGGATTAACTCTAGTACTATTTATAGGGGTGGATCCAATAGATGCTCATATATGTAAATGGTCGATGTGAACGTAGCATGGTAGTTGGTGGTAGAAAAGGAGATAATTGGTGTCACAACAGCAATGTGAGCAATGAGAAAGTTGAGAGGTCTGGGGAGGAAGGAATTATATGAGAGATGTAGTTGGAAGAGGAATCAATGGGTTTGGTATCATGTTTAGGGAGTGGGTTGTTAAAAATTTAGAGTTTATGGTTATCATTGGGAGAAATTGTCATGGGGGACTCAGGAAGCTCAAGATGGCCATTGTCAAGTAGGTCTTGAATGAGATGTCGGAGTTTGAAATAGTGATTGGTGGGATGCCCCGCACACTGGTGATAGTCACAATAAGAATTCTCATCAAAGTTACGCCCTTTAGGTCGAGAGGGGTCAAGATACAAAGGTAAAGGTAGGGTGATGAGGTTACTATCAATGAGTTGTGGTAATAAGATTTTGAGTGGCATACTAAGTTTAGTAAGAGGACACCAATATGGATGAGGGTGTAATTCTTGAGTGGTAGAAACCACATTAATAGAATTTTGAGGAATGCAAGGTTTATTTGGAGTGAATTTGAAGAATGCTTTTTGGGAGCACGGGTAGAGGATGAAGGTGAGTCCTGATATTTGAGTTTTCCAACAGAGACGAGTCTTGTCTCATAGAGCTTAAGAGCATAAGAAAGTTGATCAAATGAGGAAAAAGTATCAAAGAGGATGTTATCTTTCAGAGGTGGTAAGAGACTATGGATGAATAAATCCTAAAGTTCTAAATCGGAAAGAACATTAGTCATCTTGGCGACATTATTTTTATCATAATATGTAATTGAGGAATCATTCATCGAGCACCGTTTAAGTCATGCGATATGGGAATAAGATAGGGTGGAACCAATATTGATGGAAAAATGTGTGATAAAAACATCAGCCAAATGGGTAAAATATATTACCGAATGGACTAGCAAGTCATAGAACCAATGCATCATATAGTCCTATAGACTATGTGGAAATAACTTAGCGAGGATAGTATGATCATCAACATAGTCAAGACATGTGACATGAAAGGCACAAAGGTTCTCTTATGGGTCACCGTGGCCTTTAAAAATGGGAAATTTTTGAGTGGTAAATTTATGTGGGAATGAGTAAGCCATGATAGATGGTGCAAAGGGGGAATGCAGTAAGGATGTGGAATCAAGTGATAGAGGTCCTCGAGTGGTAGTAACTTGCAACTATTGAATTTTATTTTAGAGATCATGGTATAATGATGTTAGATCGGGGTACGGGATGAGGAGCCAAGTGGTATATTAGAAGCACCATGGGGAGCTAGAGGGACAATAGTCGTAATAGGGGGAGTGGAGGTGGGAAGTGTAGAGACCATAGGGCGAGTAAGAGAAGAGGAAAGATGCCTCACGTGATCCCCGAGCGGTGAAGAAAGCATGAAAAATATGAGGGAGGTGAGTGGTATTTTCATGTAAAGCTTGCCGAAAATTAGTAATAACATCAAGCTACTCTTGGTCAACATTAGTTTCCTCATCATAAGATTTATCACTAATGGTGGTTTCAATTTTGTGTAGATGAACTTGGGTAGAGGCATATACAACCATGGAGGTGGATATATCCATCATGGGTCTAAGGGGACAATGAAGAGGAGAAATAAGTTCACAATAATGAAGAGGTCTGAAGTGACCACTACGAGTAATGGGCATAAAAGAAAGAGGTATGAAGGAGACCCTAGCTGAATGAGAAAGGGGAAAGCAAGGGAAAGATACATCGGGTTCACCAAAATGATTAACAAAAATAAGATTAATTAGTGGTTCCTAGATGGCCTATAGAGTATATCTACGATTTTAATGTTAATCTAAATAGGAGGACTAAAATGTTGTAAATGAACTAAAGAAATATGAGATTGAATGTAAATAAACTATTCTAAGTGAAATCAAAACCCTAATATGCAAGAGGAAGAAAAAAATGACAAGTAGCTAATTGATGATGATCTGCTGCAGAGTTGTCGCAGATTTGAAAGCTGAACTTGATAGTGTAGAAAAACATGCAGGGGCCCTACAAAGGGTAGATATGGTCTATCTAAGAAGACACAGTCACCACCATGAGTGTACTAGGGCACCCCTGGGGCACCTTGGTCTGTATTCAGGTGCTCAAAATAGTCCAAATCCTCATAATTTAAATCTATTATGGTAGCTAAGTGTCTCTTAGTGCTTCCTATCTATCACACTGGATTCTTTAGATAAACCGGAGAATGACCCGTGATGCAAGGAGAAGAATCCAACCTTATAAAAATAAAATATGCATATGAATGGGTTGGACTAACCTCAGCCGCTAAACTAGTGGACTTATCATTGAGCACTGCACTACATTACAGACCTTGATGTAGTTTTGGTGTGTGTGTTCATGTTTTTCCCTAGGTGCTCTCATGCTAGTTGCACTTTGTGAAGTAGTGAGTAATAGTATCTATAGAAATGTAAGTATCATGTGTGCATGGAATAGAATGTAATCCCTCCCCCTATGAAGTGTGTGTGATGCAGATCTCCTAGCTTGAATGCATGGCACTATGTGGATACAAGTGATGCAATGGATGTAACCCTAGATGGAGTGATAGTAGTGATAAGATGCAATGACCTAGGACCCTTATTATGGTCTTATAGCTTTATATTTATAGGGCTCTCAAGCTTAATTTTGTAATTAATCCTGACAAGGTCGATTGAGAAGAAGATAAGGATGACCAACAACTAGAAGTGACCCAAAAAGAAGCAAAAGAGGTTGTGCATTGGTCAGGGTGCCCAAAATGGGACTAAGGCACCTTAGGGAACCCCAGTACAGCCTAGGGCACCATGATTGTAGGCTATAATGTTAGATAAGTCATGATATGGGCTGATAGGAAGTGGGGAATACGTAGGCAAAGATGAAATAAAATATAAAATAAAGAGGGACAAAAGGTGTGATTAATTAGTAATTTTTACACTTGAGAATATTATGATCCTCATGTGTGGATTTCACTAATACCTCGAGGTTTTGGTGTAATGTTTCATTACATTTGGTATCAGAGCAACCACCCAAGTTTGAGTCCTGGCATGGGTAGCTACGCCGGCATTGTAGTGTTCGCCTGGGGCTCGTATAGGGCAGGCGGGGTCCCGCTATACGGGTGCAAATCTAGCCCGAGGTCCGAGCTACGAAAGCATGGTGGGATGTTATGATCCTCATGTGTGAATTTCACTAATGCCTCGAGGTTTTGGTGTAACGGTTCGTTCTGAGAGAACCTTTCAAATAGTAGTATAAGACCGGACTAAATATTGTCTAATGTATAATATTTGTGTCTACAGAGCCATACTCATTGTGATCCGAGATGGCCCAGATCCACATATCACTCTTCTTTACATATGCTCCCAATATCGTAGTGTCTTTGACAACTTTTTTATCACAATTCCCTCATAATACTTAACCTCTATGGATAGGGATCTGTGTCTATCAATAGAAATAATACCAATAGGTCTCATCTCTCATCCTCCATGTTGTGCTTCCCCGTCCTCCACTCACGCCTCCCGTAGCTAGTATGGTAGTAAGATCTCTAAAAAGGACCCCATAGGCCTCCCTCTTCCAGCAGTACTTATCCCTATCTTGTACAACTGTGTCCCTCTCCTAGACTGCAACCTCTCTCTCTAATCTCATCTGGTCTAACTCGGTGCGAAGCCATGCTAACTATGTAGTCTATCCAGGCTCCTCCATATCCCCCTCCTGGAGTTACATATCCCCCAATCTCCATCTCCTCTAGCTCCTCCTCTCATCCTATATCCACCCTATCTTCCTAGATAACAGTCATCCAATCACCAAATCCCACTCTGACTCCTACATTATTGTCATCATCCCACGCTACAGCTTCCTCCTCTAATGGACCTGCCATAACAGGGCTTGGAATCTTGTTGTCTATCTTCTCTCACCTATACAAAATAGTATCATGAGGTATAGTCTGGATGAACCCAAAATATCATCGCACTCGATCAAATTAAACAACCTAGATCATCTCTAGTTGTCTCCCATAAACCCACTGTTTCGACTCATCCCAGACAACTCTAAATCTTCCCCGTGCCATGTAAGAAAGTCACTATATGGATTCCATCTATTCTGATTAGTCTCTAACTATGCAAACTAATCAACATACCAATATACTACACTATCCCCTATCTCTATAAGCATGGTTGTCCTTCCATCTCAAAATTCCCACCACTAGCTCTATATGGTCTCTTGTGACCCATGGAACCCCGGTGGTCGAATGACAACGATGTGCTTGTAGGACCAATAGTGAAAAAAATACTACATCTAACCTAACCTCTTACCTTCCCTATACATTGATAGCTTGTGGTACACTTGAGCTAGCAAGGCAATCCTAAAAGAGAACATTGTTTAGTGCTCAACTATATCTACCACCTCAAAATATAACGCCCATGGAGAAGGAGCTCCACATGTTTCTAGAAAATCATAACAAGACACTGTCATCATCACCAAGTAGATCAACCGGCTGTGAGGTACGCCTTCCTTGTACCTCAGCTCATATGAAAATGCCCCTGAAGAAAACTTGATGATGGGGTGCATCGGCTCTAAATAGATGTGTCAAAACCACTAGCTTGTTGTCAGATGTGATGGGAACTATCTGTTCCCCTATATAGGTAATCTCATAATCCTATACACATCCTCTAGGGTGATGGTCATCTCCCTTTTCCTAAAAAAAGGTCCCCATCTATTGGTCCCATATCTCTACCAAAGCGATCATCAATCCCACATCTCATGGGATCCTTTGATAATGTCTAAACCCACCTAACCCCACTACAGCCAAGTGATCCCACTCAACATCTATAACATCTCCTCTAATCTTCTCGTATAGAGAAGGCACTTGGTCTCTCAAATATAGGGTCTCTCTCGGCCCGTAATCGCAAAACAAAACATGCAAATATACGATCAAAATCCAAAATCCAATGAAAGTCCATTAAAGTTCATTAAAAATCCAATTTAATCCTAAATATGGCCAATACAACCCTATTCGACGCTGACCCAGTCAGTCGTCAACGTGTTTTAGGGTTGATCGTCGTGCCTTAGGGCCCACCAACGTTGACTCTGCCTAGTTTGCCGCTAACTCGCCCTAACGTCATCCAATTTTTCTTAAAAATGTAACAAAATAAATGAAATATAAAATTAAACTAAACCCAATCTTGATTTTTTTACTCACCATCCTCCACACCCTCTGACATTTCCTTGCAGCTCATGTAACCTCCATTTCTCAATTTTCTCTTTAATTGATCTGATCTCTCTCATCAATTTTACATGTGAAAATGAGCATCATCGGTTGACCCCCAGGATTATATAGCCAGAAACACCTGGTCACCATCGACCCCCTTGGGTTGTCATTGATTGGCCTTAGTCATTGTCGAATGGACTTGGTATCCTTCGTTTTTTTCCTCGATCCGTTTTTTTATGATATTTTCTTGGGCATTATTCAAATTCCACCTTTTTGGCCATCTTTATTTTCCCTTTAGGGAATTTTGTTTCAATATTTTTATCCTATCCTTTTGTGATCTTGAATTCCACCTTTATGGCCATACTTATTCCCTCTTTAGGCATTTTATTTTTAAAATCCTATCCAATTTGCGCACAAATTCCACCTCGTGGCCATACTTCTCTCCCCCTTGGGGCATAATTTTCACTACTCGCCTTTTTGGCCTTCTCTCATGTCCTGTGCTAGGGCACCATTATTTTCATCCTCATCCCTTGTGGAAAAATATGTTTTGATCGATTCTGCATGTATGAAGGATCATGCATGATTTTCGCATTTAGTTTCACATACTTTTATTCTTACCTATGACCCCGTGATCATTCCACTTGCTTCCATTTGAGATATTTCCCATTGAATACTCTCCTTTTTACAATGATTTTCACCCACTCAACGGCTTATAGATCATTTTTGCATGTCTCCACCGAGACACTAATTGTCCCTCTACCCATGTGATATTGGAATTACCACCATAGTTTTTATTTTTATTGCGATCCTTTTTTCTTGGGCATCTTTCCTTATGCTATCCTTTTACCCATCTTTCTTCACCCACCCACCCTTCATCATCTACCTTTTTCAAATGCATCATTGATTTCCTCTAGCATCATCGATCCCCCATTTGAGGGGGAGCTCATCATCAACCTTCCATAAATATTCATCATACTCCTGTTCTCTCACTATTTTTTTCTCATGGCTTGCTAACGCAAACCACTCAACAAAAGGGGCAAATGTAGAAACCTAAATTCAGTATCTCTACCCTTGTCTGCCTGCGTGTGCATATTTTTCTATGGTCCTATCTAGGTCCCCTTTAATTAAATCCATCCCCATCAATATTTAATAAAATTCCCACTTATTATCCTATCATCATTAATCCTTATTAATTCACATTAATTAATTCTCATTAATTAATTAATATCCATATCCTTAACTTTCCATAATAAACTTCCAATTTAGGATGCTTTTATCCTAAATATAAATCCTTATGCTTTTTCTACCCATTCCTATCTTCTAAATACCCATGATTCATCCTTAAACAATCTAATCCCACACATAAGATTTAAAGCGCTTTTTCCCTCCTTAAAAACATGAAATCCTCGACCTAAAGCACAAAAATCCACCCCATTGGGGAAATTTTCCTCAGTGGTCATTGGTGACTCATCCTAAATCACCATCGACACTATAATAATGAGGTCTTTCTTTCCAAAAAAAATAGAAAATACACAGGCACGTCTCATCTATGATTTTATTACACTCTGTGAATGAATCTTCGAACAAGAGCATCCAAACAATCCTCTCACAGCCCTTGAAGGATCATTTTGATCATCTACATAACTACGAGAGGTTTTACATTGCTTTTTATGCTATCTATATCATTTTCTATCTTGTTCAATCTAACATTGCAGGTTTAGAAGCACTCATGAATTCATTATTAGGTTATTCTATTAGTGTTTGTACTTGCAGGTTACCTTTTTAGCTTGTTTTTCTTCACCTTACTCCAAATTTTCCACAATATTTTTCATCCAACCCAAGTCATCATCAAATCAGCCCTTTTAATTGTGTTTTATACTTCCAAATCCATCTCCAACCTCTACATGTTTTCTTTCTCTACCCTAGATTTCTAAACCACCATCTAGTCTCTCTGTTGCACTAAAATTAGTCTACTCGCATCCCGGTCGTCATCGCTTCACCATGGTCGCCATCAACTAGGGTCCTGATTCTCAACCTATCCTTCTCAATCTCTATTTTCTTGTCATTTTCTAGTTTCTTCTCCCTTAGATTCCTTCTGCAGCTTAAATTTAGCATCCACAAGCTTCCGCTACCATATTACATTCGATCTCTTCCGGCCTGCATATTTCACTGGTTATTTCAGATCGTCACTCCTAGGTCACCGTCTACTTGCTTCCTGCACAATCTAGGTCATTTTCAGCCTAGGGTAGTTATTATTTAGTTTACATTCATTTCAATCTCATCAATATCTAGATCAAATCTTAGTTACTTTTAGATTCAGTAGTACCATTGTTTCTACATGCAATCAATTTATTTATCTTTTACTTCACTTTTTATTTAAAATGAGGGTTGACATATATGAAAGGAAGGTCACACTTCTTGGAGCCATATTTTTCTAGAAACCCCCACATATCTTATCTAATCATTTTTTTAGACACTTTTATTTTTAGGTTCATCACCACAACAAGGATCGTACTTGGTGCCCATCCATACACATATATCACACTTTTGAGGTAGTATAAACCCTCCATATTATGAGTTACTAGTTTCTTTTAGTAGCTAGCTTATTAATTTGAGTACAAATGAAGAAACTTGGTCAACACACTCTTTTAGCACAAAGGGGCAATGACAGTGACCCAAACTATCATGAACAATTGTGGTGCAAAGGATCAAAATGGATATATCCACCATGTAGTGGAATATAATATATTTCCATTGAATTGTTTTTTAGCTTCCAAATCCTCTTAATAATCTTGGAATATCTAGAAAAATTTCACTTTCTCTCGTTGAAGCTCATATTCCTTGAATCCACAATGAACCAATTTTTCTTGAATGACTCCCAAAACCACACACCTTCACATAAATCTCTAAAAATAACCTAGATCTATTCAATACTCATTTGAACAACCTCTATATGGGTTGATCCCTTGAATTTATCTTCCAAAGGGTATTCGCATACTATGACATGGCTTAATAATAGCCAATTTAGTGCTTCAGAGAGCACTATTCCACATTATAACTTAGTATCTTTATGAATTAATTTATATATAATTCCCTAAAAATGAAATAAATTTGAAAATTATGTTATAATTTTCCTCTCATCCAGAGTGAGGATGACACGGTTGGTAGGTTGGATGGAATAAGGGTTCAAAATGATTGGGAGAGGAGGTTTTAAGTGGGGTTTGTTGTCATGGCCAAAATTTTAAATTTTACATGCTAGACATTTAACATGATAGAAAATGGCTCTAACTTGGGGATATAGACTATAAAGGATAAAGAATAACCTCAAATACATCATGGTGGAGCATACCAATGTCTTATCCTTTGGGAAATAAAGTCACCATTTGATCAAGTAGTGTAAGTAATAGACATATCCAAGTGAAAAGCAAAACAAAAAACAACATAAAGGGAAATAAAACAAGGAATAACAAAAACAAATAGCTCACCTATGTATTTAGGGGGAAATCCTAATTTCACTTCATTACTTATTCTTTTTGAATGTCACTTGTGTATGCAAAATTCTAAATGATTTTTTTGTAAATCCATTGATTGGTTCAATGAAATAGGATAATTTTCTCAACTATTTAAGAAAACTAGCTACTATAGGAGGTCTCCATCTACTTGAGAAATAGAAATTTGTGTTTTTCTTCTTAAAATTTTTGTATGACTCCTCTTACAAGTGGGGATCCATATGATCAGCTCATTGTCTTTTCTGCTCTAAAATTCCTCTTCTTCCCACCGATCCATTTCCAAATTTACTCATGCTTCATGTTTCTCATTTTTCACTTCAACACTTGTTGGTAAGGTGAATTAATAATCTTACCAAGTTTTCCATATTCACAACTAGGATTATGTTCTCTCATGGGAATTTTTATTTTTTTCATACTCTATATGACCATTATCTCTATAGGTGGGTTCTTGGTAAAGTATTTGAAACTTTTGACACTTGGTGTTTCACATTTACCAGTTGTTCCAAATGGTTCTCTTTCATACTCACCAACTCATTCTTGACCTTTTTCTCACTATGGTGTAACTTACAAAATTATTCATCTTATTGAAAGGAGAATGACCACAAGGCTATTGAAATTATTTTCATTGATGTCAAAAGAATATTGATATGTAGTCTATAAGTTAGAAACATTGTCATTTATGTTTTCAAGAGTGTGTCGTTTACAAAAAAATGATTCAATTTTAATTCTCGCATACTACACAAAAAATAAAATGTTCTTGTGGTGTTCCACGGGTCTTTTAGTGTTTCATAGGGTTTGTATTATTCCATGGGTATTGTATTGTACCAAAAATGTGTTGCGAAGTTTCATGGATTTGAAAATGATCAATAGTATATTGTGAGTTGGTTGAATTATTTCATGGGTACAAGATAATACAGCATAACAAAGGTTGTGTGTCATGATAAAAAGTTAGGAATTGTCATACAATGAAGATAAAGTCACAGAAATCGAGGAATGCCACATTATGAAGGAAAATGTATGGGAATACCATGAGAGTCAAAGAATGTCATGAGAGTCAAATATTATCACAAAAATCCAGAATAGTCTTCAATGGTCACAAAATTATGCAGGACCAAAAGAAAACAAGGAATATCCATAGAGGCTTAGAAGAATTTAAGATATTCAAATATTATTCTACAAAGGCTTATTTAAGCCAAATTTTCAAAAGTATACTTATCTTGCTGACTTGTGGGAAAAGTCACATCCTTTCATGAGATATGAATATGGTATATAAATAGATTAAATTAAACATTTATGGAAGCTAATGGGGATTGATAGTGTCAAATATTTGATAGAGAAAGAGAGAGTAAATTATAGAAGAAGAAACAAGTAGTTGATGAAGATATATCAGAAGAATGTATGAAGAGGAAGGAAGAGAAAACTTAAGAAAAGTAGAATTCTAATTTTTTTAAGAAGAATGAAGAGTGAACAATGCATAAGTAAAGTGTGAAGTATGGGTGTATAAAAAAACAAAAAGAAGTGAAGAATGATCTAAATTCCTTCATCATGTTGAATAAGTAGCTAGAGTAGGTGTATCTTTGCATTGTTGAGGTTGGTGCCTCATATAATTGGGGATTAGTGTCTTTAGTGAGTTGGTGCTCACAAATTAAGTTGAGTTGGTGCTCTATGTTGAGGATTGGTGTCTCCAGTGAGTTGGTGCTCATAAATCAAGCTAAGTTGGTGCTTGGCATTGGGGATTGGTATCTCCAATAGGTTAGTACCAATTTTTTTATAAAATAATTAATTTTGTGGTTGGATTTGGACAATATCTCCAAGTAGTATTTTCTTTGTGGTTTTTCTCAAAAGGGTTTCCACATAAATATTGTGTTGTGAAATTATTATATCTTATGGTTTTTCTTCTATTATGAAAGTGAAAGATTAAAAAATAAAAATAGGTATTATTTTGATTCACCCGACTCTCATTATAAGTGTGTGCTCTACAAAGGTCAGGTATCGAAATATAGAGATCGTTACTCTCCTCATCATTACCATCTTGGGCTAAAATACTAATGTTCATGATGGAAATATCTTCTTCTTTGTTGGAATAATCCATGAGACACTCAAAAAAATTTCCATTTATACATTCCTCATTTAGAATGTCCTCTTATCCAAATGGAAAAGAGAAAGACTCATATTCAAAATCATGTCCATTGGGTAAGTCTTCATATTGAATCTTGAGAAAATGATTGGGAACATGGGGCTAAATTTTATGAGACTCATTGAATATTAATATTTATTGATGGTCCACAGTCAAAATATCCATTATCCTTATCATCACCAAGTAGAGAACATGTATCCATATTCAGGTGAGAAGTGTACACTTTGTCAAATTATGGGTCCATCAAATCATCATGTTATTACTCAAATGGATAAATCAAAACTAGGAACTTATCCATCAATATGGGTAGATCAACATCTTATTTTAAAGTTATGAAAAAATTTCATAGCTTGAACCTTAGTATAAAATGTCTTCACGTCGATCATCCTCTCTCTGAATGGTGTATCTCATTTTTATGGGAAGGAGATTTTTAATTTTTCCATCAAATGGTATGGTGGCATATGAATAATCCATTTGTATCTCTCCACCAACATCCTGACAAAAACTTTGGCTCAATAACATCCTTTATGAAACCGGGATGTTTGATACAAGTATGTTTATCTCAATCTTATTGTCAGGGAAGTCCACCAATGTCACTTGAACATATTCAACTTGACCAATGAGAGGTACTTATTTGGTCTCCATGGAGTAACATTTTCTAGTAGTAGGAATGAGGGTGAGACCAAGAGATTTGGCCACTTTGGTGGGCATGATATTGTCAGAAGCACAAGAGTTAATGATGTAATTACTCAACTTGTACCCATTGATTAACAAAGAGAGGTATAAAGGTTCATTTTTTTAGAAGTGGAAGATGTGGGAACAAGAAGATTTTGAGGAGTGACATGAGGAGAAGGAAGTGGTTATTTGGTAATGGAATTTCTAGAATCAGGACCTTGAACTACTTCCTTTGATAAACTGGATAAGTTTATCAAACTTCTTGGGATGAGTTCTTAGATACTTAGATTCCAAAATTTATATTTTGGCCTTATTGACATGATTGATGATGTTAAATAATGAAGAGATGGACTCTTTGGGAACAATGGCATCCTTAGAAGGTGTAAGAACTACATTCTTAGAAGTGGAAGTAGAAATTGATTTGACTAGAGAAGGATAAAGAGACTTACCCAGAGAAGTAGATATAACTTTTGTTGAGGTATTCTCAAGCTTCTTATTAGTTGACTCCATGGAAGTGGGCTGCAATGATCATTTCTTTGTTGTTTTTGTAGAGTCTCCATTTAAGGATAATAGTTCTTTACTTCTAAAGTAGAGGAAGAGGCCTATTGTTTTTCTTGTAAGTAAGTTAATACTACATAAGAGTAAATACTCAAATTGGCCATGGAATACTTTGCCTCTTCATCATCTATAGAGCATTCACAGTAGCCAATTCTAGCATCTCTAATTTCTTCAACTTCTAGGGAATATTATTATTCTTCTAAAGCTTAAAAATCTACATTAAAAATGGAACCTCTAAGAAAATATTATGTGGTTCTCTAGTAATCTAATTTTGATTTTGAAAATTCTTCCTAGCCATGTCCTTACATAAAGTACTTCAAGCAAGTTGTTTTTTCAAAGAAATTGTAGCATCAACCAATTTTACAAAAGTGGCTTATTAGTATCAAAACTATCAATTTGACCTTTCTTATGGTTGATCCTTTATTTATCTTACCAGACATGATAAGATCATCCTCTAACTCCATCGTAAGGTCTTGAGATTCATCCAAGGTAGCTAGTTGGGATCTTCTCAAGATGAATATGATTTCATAAACTAGGCATTTATGAAGAAACTCTTATTAGAGTTGACAAAGGACTGAGAGGGGGAGTGAATTAGTCTTGTAATAAAACCTTTCACTTTTCTATTTCAAACATCAAATATACACTCTCATAAATCACATGCATTAATGTTGGATCACAATTAGATAAAGTTCATCAAGAAATGCATACATATCAAGAACACAAGATGTACTCAAAAACCTTATTTATTGGAATTAAAATCAGATTAAAACTCTTCAAATTAGATTACAGCCAATAAATAATTCACCATTTTTTCTTCACTCACATCCTCCTCATGAAACTCCAACCAGCTACTGACCTAGAAGAGACTTCCAGGGGTTTTGCTTTGCAACAAAGATTTTCTTCGAAGAAGAAGAAAAAGGTTTTTTCAAAATTTAACACAAATAAACATGGAAAAACCTTTTAAATAAAAAATGATTCATGAATATGACTCTTACACTTAATTTTCCACTTGACTCTTCAACTTTCTATCCTTTAATTTGAATTGGGATTTGAATGAAATCATTTTTTGAATTCTTCTCCAAATGATCTCATATTTTGTCTTCTAGCTCTCAAACTTATCCACAAGTATTCCAGATTTTTATTCACATGGTAAATGGTCCCACCAATAAAAATAGATCTCTTCCATGCTTATAAACTCACCACATTAGCCAAGATATTCATTTAGGATCATAGGTGTGCTTAAATTAATTTCTACAAAAATAGTCCTAAAAAACCATCTAACTAGACCACTTCTACTCATATTCATGAACCAATTAATATATTAAAATGAATCTTAGGATGTATAATTTCATTAAAATTTACCAAAAATAGACAAATCAAGGCTAAACACATCAAGAAACACCAGTTTTAAAACTTGCATGGCTGGTTTTGAAGACACAAAAACTAGTCTTCCCTAAAACATGTGTAAATTTGTCTAAACATAACTTCATGGGGCCTAACAATAATTTTTGTAAAATTATTGATCTTTTGAAAATTTTAATATTACCAGAAAGATTCATTTTATGGATCTTAGCATGGAAAAACGTGCATCTTAAAGGTAGATCAAATTGAGTTTCAGAGCTCCAAAATCAGTTTTGTGTTTGGGGTGTCTAGCACTTAAAATCATGATTTAAAATAAAATAATATCATGAAAAACTTACCATTTTATCTTAAATTCACTATGTAACTTTCACTTACAAATATTTTATGGAGAGCACAACTATCCTTCCAAAATAGAGACTAGTTTTTCCTATTTACCCTTCTCAGTGCTAAGGCTGAAACCATACCTGTATCTTAACATTTCTCCATAATAGAAAGAAATATGGCTTAATGAAAATAAATAAAAATTACCAACATCATCCACTTCAAATTTGAGTAGGGGTTCCTTTACAAGTTTCTCTTGTACACTGAAATATTCACAAAACACCTATTTTTAGTGGGGCCCACCATGCATAATGAACTCAAAATAGCATGGAAATGTGCCATGAGGATTCCTATTCATGATAAAATAAAAATAGTTTAGTTAATACACCTATCCAACTCAATTTTCCAAAACTGGTCCAAACTGGGGTTTGGAGGGCTATAAACATGCTCACAAAAATGGATAGAACTTCTAAAATAATCAACCAATCACCAAAATAAATTTTGCACCATAATTTAATCACAATTTACTCCATTTTTTCAATCTTATTACCTATCTGAAGGAGGTTCTATAATTTCTCTTGACTGCTAAGAAGTTTGGTTCTTAATTTGCATACTTTGAAAAACCCAGTTTTGGGAAAACTTGCACGATTGACAAAATATCTATCCTCAGATTCTAATTTTTTTTTATAAAACCTCAAGGAAAAATCCCTATAACACCTCAAAATTTTTATTTTTCTCTGGTGTTTCCTACATCCTTCCATCTCATCTCATCTAGGTTCCCTTTGGTCTCTAATTCTTAGCAATTCAACTATGCTGACCTGTAGAAGTGCCTAAAACACTTCAATAACTACCTATAAGGCAATTTAAAGACCATATATCATCATTCCATGCTCACACCATTTTTTTTACATGATAATACCTTGGGTCAACATTTCAAGCCTTGTTTTCTTATGTATTGTCTTAAGAAAGCTCCATACTAACCTGTTTCAGTCTCATGAACCTTGAATGTCACTTGTAGCTCTTTCTAAACCTTATGTGTGACGTCATAGCAATCTAATATTTCTTTCCCTATTTTTTTGAGTGAATTCTCATGTTTTCTTGATTTATACCATATATTTACACTAGGCCAAAGCCTATAATGACTTGACTTGACCCATACATTTCATGACTAGACCATGTGAACATGTTACAAACTCATTGACACATCTCACTCACCTCATGGACCTTGTTTGACCTTCATACCACCTATTAGAGACTTAAACCACACATATCTATATCACCTATCCAACATACCTAGATCACCTAGCCAACATGCCTAGATCACCTAGACCACTATGACATCAATGAAAACACAAGTGAAACACACTTCCAACAAACTCCCCCTTTCTCATTGATGGAAACCATCCTAGAAACAGTGATATAAATTATGAATGCACACACTTGGATGACCTCATGTGCATGTTCCTTTTTACACTTGTCCCCTTTGACATCTATGAAAAAGGTATGCATGGACTTGACATGGAAACCAATGACTCATAATGAAAACTAAGCCCATCAAGACAAGAGAAAGACAACTTACATGAACAAAACTCCTTTTGAAACTGAAATCTCTCTTCCTTGACTCTAATAGAAGAAAATGAACTTATGGACCTATACAGAGCTCTTTTATTCATGCTTTACATCACCTCCTAGATCCATTCAACATTCAAGAACACCTGATTACTTTAGGTCTTTACTCTTCTTGACATCTCTCATCCTTTGGGACTAATTTACTTGATCTTAAACCCATATAATCCTAGAAATATATGCTCATGCCCCCTATCATGATATTCCTTTGATTTACAAGACTTGTTTTTACTGACTGGACTGATCCTCTAGATTCTTGCTAACTTGAGCAATACAAAATACTTTTAACCTATCAAAATTTCATCAATGTTCACTTTGAGAAATAAGAATTCCTTTGGGATGCATATATTGTTTTAAGCATTTCGTAGAGTTATCATAATATCTAAACCCACAACCAACACCATTACAAGTTCACATTGAGACATCAAGCTATTTCAAGAGCTGAGATGACTTATTTGCTTCATAACATCCTTCACAAACATTTCTTATGACTCTACATACCCATATTTTTCCAAAAGGATCACTATTGTGTAACAATTCCCACCATTAAAACACCATATTTCCTCTTCTATGATTTCAAAAAACTTCCAAGAATTATTTAAACTTTATGGTACTTTTCAAACATTTGAAAATCTTTTCTATGTCTCATTGTAGTATTGAATTTATGACTCGATGTATTGTGAAGAAGTGGAGAGCACATTTTATTACCTTTTATTTCTTCAAGGATTATGAGATACATTAGGGCAATACATGTCCTATCTAGATGATTACAAGAAACTTCTCAATTCCTCATAGTGATTTAATGGACTATAAGGGAAAGTATTTGAACTTCCTTTCCAAAATAAAGCATCATCTTCATAACATTTTTACTTCATTTAATTTCTTTTCTTAAAAATAAGGTTCTCATCTCTTGCTCATATGTGGAATGACCTGGTTATCTTCATGATAGTAACCTTTAGGAGATATATACTAATGGATATTAATATCAAGTTTTTGTGAGACACACACAACACTTGGACCTCATTATTTGCACATATTGCTTCAAAATATTCTTGTGTTGGAATCAAGGATCGTGTCATCAACCCTAATCTTGTCTCTATTTTCTTTCTTCACACCCAAGTCATACTATAATTCATTTTCACAGTTTTCTATTCCCCGTGGAACACCTTTTCCTACTCTAAGAGCTTTAAATACCACCACACTGTTGTCACTTCAATCTCATATTGTCCATATGCAACAATATTTTAATCAAGGTTCATCCTGTCATTTTGCAATCTTATTAACGATTCTGAACATAAATACTTCAATGTCTCCTTTATTTAACCATTTTTGCACCAATTTCTCGACCACAATCTCATACAACTCTATGTACAACCTTTTGAGAGATAGAAGAAAAATATTGTGCAAGTTTTGATGGGAGATGCATTTACAAGGTTGACTTGTCACATTCACTGTCATGAGAGAGAACCTTTCAATAACTTCATCTTAGGATTTGAGCTAAACCTAATTAACTTAGGAACACATAAGTTTCAACTCCTTGATAAACTGTCATGGAGATCATTTTCTTCACATACATGTAGCCTACTAGGTTTGTATGAACTGTGAACTTTTGTGTTGAAGCACTTACTTCCACATGCTTGCCACATCTTTAGATATCTTCAAGATGCTCCAAGTGTAGATAGGTAAGATTTTGGATACTTGAGGCCGTGGGAAATATCTCAATTTTTGTTTTCAATAGCTCCACATCATCTAATTCTCGTAGCATTTCCTTTTACATGAACCTTACTCTCTCTTGTTGATTCACTTCCCTATTCTCACTGTTTCATATTTGTATATTTCAACCACATACCTTCATCCTAAAATTTAAATCTTTGAAAACATTCAATTTTTGTTCATTTCATTTGATGATCCTTGTATTATCTTCATCCTTCAACTTACAATATCAATTCACTGTCATATAGCCACACACCTACCTCACTATTCATAACTTCTCTCTTATGTTTTAGAAGTTAGTCTCTATTTTCAAGGTAATAGACAGTTTTCAATATGATTTTTGTGTTCATTTCAAGTCTTTTCTCAACCTCAAATGAAGAGGTTGTTTCTCTATTACTCACAATTTCATTTCTTCATATACCACACTTGTGCTTCATTTATTCTCAGTAGAACATATCAAGCTTCCTTCAACCTTTTCCACAAATGTTTTTCACCTTCTTTTCTATTTTTCAAGAAACCTCTCATAAAACTTCATTTCTCGAGCTTTTAATTGGCTTTACAAATTCCAACCACTAAATACTCAATCTTTTGGACTCTTATTACTATTTTTAACAACCTCAGACTTTTCATGTTCATATTCTTATATTTTATAATTCAAGCCAAGATGAGTAATGTGTCTAGTTTATAACTGACATTAGGACCTTTGACCTTCTCTTTTACTTCTTTTCTTGCACAAGCTAGTTAAAGAGAAATACATATGTGTAACTATTATGAAATTTTCATCTTCTCAAGAAAGTAAATACTTAATACTTCTCCACAATATTGTCACTCATAGTCTTAATGCTTTGAGCTTGGAGATAATTTTATGAAGTGTACATACTTGTGACTCTTTAATTTTGAACTAACACCCACTCAATTCAAACAAAATCATTGATCTTATCAAAATGTGAAGACACTTAGCAACTTTGACACTTCTCTCGGTTTCGGACTAAGAAATTTCACCCAAACATATTAATTACAGACCTTGTATAGATGAATGATAACTCACACCTTTTGTTCAAGAACTAATAATTTTGTTTAACATTCATACAACATATTTGGAACTTTATAACCACGAACTAGACCTTAGAATGCAAGAAATTTTTGAAGAGGTGGAAAAATAAGCTTGTTCTCTTGCTAAACCTAACTATTCATGAAAAAGATCAAAATTATGTCATTAAACTCTTTGAATACACTCCATAATTTTAATTGAAATATTATTCAACAGGGATGTGATAATTTTGTAGAGATTAAGTGTAAAAATGTTGTAATTTGGTTGGATAAAACTGGAGATTCTATCGAAATTCTAAAAAAACCTAGGGCAGCGAAAAGAAACTGTGAAGGTGAGGGAATTAAAAATGGATATCTCCTTCAAAAATTCAAATTTTCTTTGGAATTAAGGAGACCTCCTTCACCTTTTCCAATCAAAATTTAACCTTGAAATGTATCCATAAGCTCCTAAAGTTTGAATTTGTAGGATACTGATGAATTGAAGAATGACAACATAATGATTTTTAGATAAGAACATGTTTTGTGGTCTTGGACTAGCAATCCAAATGGAATGAAGAGATCAATAAGGTAAATAAAACCTTATCACATTTCCCATTAATAATCTAATGACCAAGAAACAACATACAAGGTAGTACTAACTTCACCAACTCGGAGAAATCACTTAGAGATAAATCATACTTCAATAATTCACTTTGAGAGTCTCAAAATAAAACATTTTTTTCTCATGTAGAGGGGAAAAACATTTCATACACCCTGACAGGGTCATTACATCACCTGAGACCACATGAATAACATTGAAACAACACATTTCATTGTTTTGACATGCTTGAGCTATGAGCTTACCTTCAAGAACCTTGACAACTAAGAAAATAATACCAACACCTTCATAATTTTGGCTAAAGGCTCCATATAAGTGATATGAAAGGTTGTTGTAGCCTCTGTATATGAGGTCAAATGGGATCAAGAGTAAGAGAATGAACTGAAAACCTCAGAATAGTGACTCCATGGGAAATTGAAGCATGCTTTCTTGACTTTCCTCTCCAGAAAACATAGGAGGATTTTTTCCCACCTTGAACTTCATCAAAAAGCCACTTCAACTGATCAACCATGTTGAAATTAACTTGTGATGAAGGTTTGATCCTTTTTAGAAACATCTCATAGATATTTGAGTCTTGCACATGACTATACCTGTCAAATTCGAGAGAGCAAACTTGCCATCCATGACCACTGAAGGAATTACTTGAGAAACACACCTTGACACCTTGTGCTTGACATCATCTAAACATGAAGAGATGATTAAAGGTTCCTAAAAAATGTCAACACTAAAAAATAATTGATTAAATGACAAAAAAACTCAACTTTACCTTGAGAACTCAAGATACATGCTAGGAAAGAGAATAAGCTTGTATGTGTAATTGCTCATAACTTTCTTAAAACACATTCAATTGTCCTAAAACTTTTTACACTATCTCAAATGAGTCCTATACAAAACTCATTATATTATTTACTTAAAGGATGCACTATATTGTTTCTTGAATGTTAAGGATCCAAAAAAATTTTTATTCAATTTCCAAAAATCCTATTTTAGTAAAACTAACATAACTTCCACATACCTTCTCGAATCTGATGAAATTTGGCCTTAAGATTCAAAATTCACCCTGTTACATGGTACATAAGCCCAATTTCCACATATGTGACTGAACTCTCGTATTCCATCTCATTTATCTATGCTTTTATTGAATGTTCTCAAAACCAACTTCTGTGTAACTTTGAAATTTGACTTTTGGGGCTAAGATGAGCCTATTTTTTTCTCATACATGTTGTAGAAACTATTAGAAATCTGATATCATGCTCCTATGAACATTTCATGACATGTAATTTGACTTCAGAGACAAAGATAGCTCCCCTAACTCAAAAATTCATTGGCACCTATATACCATGGAGGAGCTTGATGAGAGACCTAAGAAGGTCTCAAGCTTTCTTTTGGTTTCTTGACTGGTTCATTATTTTATGAATCTTAATTTTTCACAGAAAAAACCTTCTTTTTCTCAGTCACATTACTAGAATCCTCTTTAACATTTTGATTAGCTTCTCCTTTCTTCTTATATTTATCAGTTTGTTACTTGGGTCTTTGAATCTCTTTCTTTAACTAACTTTGCATCACAAAACCTTGCAATATTCCCTACCTTATGGAATGTAAATCATTCCAATTTCCTTACATTGTACTCAAAATCCATATGTCCAAATTCATCACAAACATAGTAATAGCCATTAAATTTTTTTACATACCTTGTGTTTGATGACTCATTTTTGCAATACTTTGCAAGATGTCCTTTCTCATGATAGTGATAACACTCAGCTCCATATCTTTGTCTAATTTTTTTCTCTTCCTTCTTCCCTTTAGAGTGATGTTATTGAGTTTCTTCTTTATAATATTCTTTCTTTTCCATATTAGGATTACACATACTAGCCATGTGTCCATAAACACCACACTTGTAGAAATTACCATGAAAATAAACATGCCTAAAATCATTTGGCTTCCTGACAGATGATATTCCATGAGATGTAAGATTTAAAATATTTCCCTTGCTTGAATGCATTTTTTCATTTGATCCTTGACTTGATTCACCTTCATTTTATCTCTACTGCATGAATTTTCTATGAAACCTAGACCTGTTCTATCACCATATACCTTTTTTTTCTAACATCTTATTCATTTTTTCTGAGCTCTCTTGAAAATATGATACCTTACTTGTCATGATGCTTAGCTATTTCTTCAATTCTTCATTCTCTTTCTTCAATTATTATTTCTCAGCTAGGGCTTCCTTGAGTTGAATCTGTACACAATTGAGAACTTCTTCTTGTAATTGAATCACTTTGTCTAGCTTCTCTTTACATAACTCTACTCCCCATCTCATGTGATAAATATCTCCCATCATTGTCACCAAAGATCTCCCTCTAGCTTGTTAAAGCTACTTCCAAGGGCCTGCTCTGATACCAATTGTTAGAATTGAAAAAGGAATGAGAGGGGGTGAATCAGTCCTATAATAAAAATTTTCACTTTTCTATTTCAAATATCAAATATACACTCTCATAAATCACATGCATTAATGTTGGATCACAATTAGATAAAGTTCATCAAGAAATGCAAACATATCAAGAACACAAGATGTACTCAGAAACCTTCTTTATTGGAATTCAAATCAGATTACAACTCTTCAAATCATATTATAGACAACAAAAAAATTCACCATTTTTTCTTCACTCATATCCTCCTCATGAAAATTCAATTAGCTACTGACCTAGAAGAGACTTTTAGGGGTTTTTTCTCTCAGTAACAAAGGTTTTCTTCAAGAAAATATATTTTTTAAATTCAACACACCTAAACATGGAACACCATTTTAAAGAAAAAATCCTTCATGAATATGAATCTTACACTTCATTTTCCACTTGAATCTTCAACTTCCTAGCCTTGAATTTGAATTGGGATTTGAATGAAATCAAATTTTGTCTTCTTCTCCAAATGAGCTCATCTTTTGTCTTCTATCTCTCAAACTTTTCCACAAGTATTCCAGATTTGTATTCACTGAGTACATTCTCCCACCAATCCAAATAAATATCTTTTATGCTTATAAATTCTCCACATTATCCAAGACATTCATTTAGGCTCATAGGTGTGCTTAAATCAACTTCTACAAAAACAATCCTGAAAAACCATCTAACTAGACCACTTACACTCATCTTCATGACCCAAGTAATATATAAAAATGAATCTTAGGATGTATAATTTAATTAAAATTTACCGAAAGATCCAAATCAAGACTTAACACATCAAGAAACACCACTTTGCAAAACTTTCATGGCTGGTTTTGAAGACACAAAAACTAGTCTTCCCTAAAATAGGTATAACTTTGTCTAAACATCACTTCATGGGGCCTACCATACCTTTATAGAAATATATTGATATTATACAAATTTTCATATTACCGAAAGGTTTATTTCATGGATCTTAGCATGGAAAAACTTGCATCTTATAGGAAGATCGACTAAGTTTCAAAGCTCCAAAAACTAGTTTTGTGTTTGGGATGTCTAGCACTTAAAATCATGCTTTCAAATAAAATAATCTCATTAAACACTTTGCATTGGACATATAATTTACTCTAGAACTTTTAATCACAAATATTTTATGGAGAGAAGCACATCTATCCTTCCAAAAAAGAGACTAGTTTTTTCATGTTTAGCCTTATCGATTGCTAAGACTCAAACCATACCTATACATTCAAATTTCTCCAAAATAAGAAAACAAGATTAATTCATTAAAATCACTAAAAAATTAATAAAATCATCCAATTAAATTTTTGAATAGGGGTTCCTTTGCAAGTTTCTCTTGTACACTAAAATATTCATAAAACACTTATTTTTCAGTGGGGCCCACCACACATCATGAACTAAAAATAACATGGAAATGTTTCCGAGGATTCCTATTCATGATAAAACAGGTTTACAAGAAAAATAGTTTAGTTAAGACACCTGTCAAACTCAATTTTCCAAAACTTGTCCAAACTGGGTTTGGAGGGCTACAAACATGCTCACAAAAATGGATAGAACTTTTAAAATACTCAACCAATCACCAAAATAATTTTTACACCATAATTTTATCAAAATTTAATCCATTTTTATTTGAAGGAGGCTCCAAAATTTTTCTTGACTGCTAAGAAGTTTGGTGTTTAATTTGCATACTTTGAAAAACTCGTTTTGGGAAAACTTGCACAACTTACAAAATATCCATCCTCAGCTTCTAAATTTTTTCTCACACCTCAAGGAAACATCCTTGTAACACCTTCAGGTACTAGTTTTCTATTTTTTATCCTTCATATTTCCATCTGATCTCATTTACGTGCCCTTTGGTTTCTGATTCTTAGTAGTTGAACTATGCTGACCTGTAGAAGTTCCTAAAACACTTAAATAACTACCTATAAGGAATTTTACACACCATATATCATCATTCCATGCTCACACAATGTTGTTTTTACATCATCACACCTTGGGTCAACATTTCACACCTTTCTTACTTGTGGATTGGCTTAAGAAAGCTCCATATTGACCTGTTTCAGTCTCATGAACCTAGTTTGTCTCTTGTATCTCTTTCTACACCTCCTGTGCCACCTCATAGTGATCCAATATTTCTTTCCCTACTTTGGTTTGAGTGAATTCTCAAGTTTTATTGATTCATACCATAAATTTACACTAGGCCAATGCCTAGAATGACTTGACCCATACATTTCATGACTAGACCATGTGGAAATGTTACAAACTCATTGAAACATCTCAATCACCTCATGGACCTTGTTTAACCTTCATACCACCTATGAGAGACTTAATTAGGATGAGCACCAATAGGAATCTTGTTAATAAACTTATTGAATTTAGACACATATTCTCTCATGGGATATTGTAGTTCTTTCTTCATTTGAGCTAATTCAGCAAGAAGGGCATGGCCATATTTCGTTAACTTGAACCATGATTCAAATATAATTTTCATATCTTCCCAATCGGTGATTGAGTGAGATGGAAAATAGTATAACCATTATACATTGGCATATTGTACAAATATCTGAAAAACTTCATGTTCCAATCCAAGAATACCACAGGATGTGATAAAGGATGTAATATGCTCATTTGGATGTTTCTTTCCATCTCCATAAAATTTAGGAAATTATTTCTTGATCCTTTAGGAAACTCATGGAGTGGAGGAGTTAGTGCCAATGGTCTTGTGTTTTGTCCCCATTATACAAGTATAACAATATATTCTTCTTCAACTATTTCTTTAATTTATTCTTTAATTTCTTCTCTTTGAGAAACAAGATCAAGGGCTAGTGCAACTAGACTTCCAGTAGGGTCTTAAAATGGATCTTTAGAATCTTATCTTGGAATTTGTATGGGATCAAGCATGAAGTTAGCTTTATTTTGTGGCTTGAATAGAGGATTATGAAAGACTACAATTCCAATTAATTGCTTTCCTCTTATGTATATTCTATCTTCTAGTTTGTAAAGGATTTTTAATGAGGAATATAAAGGGTTTCTTACAAAAATCAGTAGTGGATTTTCAAGTAATGTATTTCATGTTTGTGAATTTTGTGAATTTTTCTGGTTTTAGGATATTTAAGTTTTAGGATTTTTTAATTTTTATATGGTGTAGTATAGAAAAATATGCCCTATGTCAGTGTCAAAACTATTGGAAAAAGAGTTTTTGTAAGGGAAAACTAGTATTTTTCACCAATGGTCATGGGAATAGGTCCCTCCTCTTTGGAATGAGGAGGATATCATTTATTTAATCTAGGAAATAATTAAATCTATGGGTGGGTGTTAAGCCGAGATCACATAGGATTACTCCACTAAACCCGTGGAAAAGTTCTCATATGTGATACACAGGAGGAATTTTCTTAGAGAGAGGTAAATAAGAGATAGGATAATAGGGAGAGGGTTAAGGTTATGACTAAGAACTTGTAGATTTTCATAAACATTAACTAGAGGTATTTCTAGACTCATCTTAAAAAAATAAAGGTGTAAGAAATATAAATACTAAAAATCAAAGACACAAAGTTATATTGATTTATTCCTCAAATACATAAGGTTATTTCTTGGATGTTCAATATTAAAAATCATGCACAATTAGAAAGTAGGAATTAGAATAACATAGACAAGGAATTATAAGAAAATAGTTTCTTATTCGTAGTAGTAGGAGAACAAAAGATATCTGTATGGTAGGAAAAAATATTTCTAAACACCATGCTCTCTTGTCATCCTTTCAAACAAGGTATTCAAGGCAATGAGTAAAGGACACACCAAGATCAACACACAAACATATATATTTAAAGGGATTAAAGGGACCACTATGATTGCAAACCCCAAGGGAAGAAACCATTACAATAGGAAAAACTAAGGTTTCTAAGGCCCTAGGTTGAAGAAGAGGAAGGAAACCTATCGAGGTATTGACATTAATGATAAAGAGAAGAAGCATGAAAATATTATGATAACCTAAGGAAAAATGTAACATTAAGTACAAAAATAAAATGCAATATGATAACCTAGCATGTCCAAAAAATAATTAGCTATCATAGAGCATGTATCAAATGTAAGGAACCACTCTATAAAAATTGACATAGTGAGTTAGAGCACTTTCCTATTAGGGCAATCGCTGATGCATCTAACTCCAAAAGGACCATACAAAAAGAGAGACAAAATTTTAATTGGGAATGGGATATAATCCAGCCCTATATCATTATAGATGACCCAAAAATTAAAGAAAACAAATAAAAACAAGAAGAATAACGTGGTCTTCATGAAAACGTGACCCAAATAGAAGTCCACTTGCCCCTCTAATACACCAAGAAAATCTTGCGGTATGTGTCACTCCCCTTTGAATTATTTACGCATAATTTTGTACCACTTATCATTGCATTGTTTGTAAGTGTTAGAGATTGTGCCTTGGCAAGTGTACTTCATGAATTTATTCACCAATAACTTGTTCTCTAAAGGGTACTCCCATATTTTATCCTTTGGCCCATCAGGCACACCAATTTCACTAAACACAATCAAAAGCAGGATGGTGCCCCAAGTATTTTTCTCACCTTTATTTACCTAGATACATGCTTATTCCACTATGCCTTTTTCAAGATAACTCGTGATGTTATAATATGTATTATTCGCCATTTTTGCGCTATATATAACCAGCACTTGTTCACCTCTTTCCACCTCTCTCGAGGCACCCAATTTACTGACTAACCGGTCACACTACTACCCTTGTAGCTAGGTCTTCTATGTTTCCAACATTAAAGGCTTAGCCTCCCTTATGATAATTGAATTTTATGGTCATTTTATCTACTACCTCATCATCTGAGAGGTCCCCTACAATCTCTAAACTAGAGTCGCGCAATATTGTGACCCTACCAATCAAATTCATTATAATTCTCATCCATGTACCTACAAAATAGAAATAATCCTCATGCACATGCAAAATAAACCACCGGTACAACTGCTCTAGATTTCCAAAGAATGGTAGATCATATAATTGCATCATCCCAATACTCTCTAGTAGTTTTTATATCAAATTTTCCATTACCCTTTTCCCATCCACAATCCTCCTATTTGTCTTCAAGATGGTTTGTGCCTCTATGTCCTTCATGGTTTGTTCAGGTTTGGTGATTCATGTTACGGATCTTACACTTAGTCAATTGGGACATCCAAAACCTTGTTTCAATAACCTCCTTTGGTATCTTGCATCTCTTTGAACCACTCCTGTGGTTCCTCCTTTATCACAGTTTATTTAACCACCACTCTCCATGGTTCCATCTTTCTGGTTAAGTGAGAATGTGCTATGAAATTTACAAACTTTACACTACCTTACCATCACACTCCTTGATCTCTACTGCTACTTCAAATAGCCCATGCCTTAGTGTGCACTAGCTGAATATTTTTCTCATTGAAACCCTAACCTGTGAACCTTCCCTTTGCACACACCCAACTAACTAAAATGCCTTTCCACATGGAGATATGTGAATTTTGTGTTCCAAAATAACCTATTTTTCCACTCAATCAAATGCTCTTCGCACTTCCGCACTTTTTGCACTTAACGACTTAAAAATAAAATGATGAAAGGTTAAAATAACATTACAATCACCATCTTTTATAAGTTTTTTCAAAATTATCCGCATTAATTACTCCTCAACCATCACCATAAGTGCCATTAATTCCACTCTTTCGATCTTTCGTACATCACACCGTATTCTTTTGCACTTCCAGTCATAACCTTTTGGTGTGCCCATTACTTCTAGACCACAAGTATCCTTTCACACACCTCCCTATGCCAAAGTATAAAATTGATGCACCTTATACCAATTAGTTTCCCATGATTCTTCCTAACTTTATTTTTACACTATGTGTCCATAAATCTATGCGTGGTTTTCATCCGAGTAATTTTCTTTAATTGCCTCAACTCTAAACACCCTGTAAGACATTTCTCTTATGTCCACCAATCTTTTAGAAGATGTTAATATTATGATACCTATAAAAATACTTGTATCTGGTCCACCCCATACTAAAATCATGTGTGGTCCTCTACGCATGAATCTAATAGATAGTAATCAGCTCTTGCACGCAAACACACTTATTACAACACAAAACTGAACTAAATTGACAAAGCATAGAAACGATGAAAGAAAAAACCTAAAATGGAAATGCATGAAAGGGAAATATAATATAAGTGGTAATATTGTCTTATTAAAAACACCAAGAAGACTTATTTATAGTAGGGATTCAGCCTACTCCCATTGAAGTAACTAGGAAATAAAGTTCCATCTAGCACCTGTAACTGGAAAGCACCTGATTCCAATATCTTTATTACTAAAAAGGGTCCCAACCAATGAACTTTCAACTTCCTAGGGTGGTGCACAAACTTGGAATCATATAGAAGAACCATCTTTCCAACCTCAAATTCTTTATTCCTAATATGTCTATCATGTCATGCTTTCTATTTGGCCTTTTCTATCTTCTCGCCTCTATCAAGAAATTCCATGCCGCTTATCCAATTGCATCAGGTTTTTCTTTGTGTTCTTCAAAAACTTGTTCATCATCCAATTCTACATTAATTGCAATATAAAAGGATGGAAACATGAATTCCATAGGAAAGATATCCTCCACACCAAACACCAATTAAAAGGGTGTGGCTTTATTAAATATTTTGTAAGTGGTCTATATGCCGAAATTATAGCAGATGCCTTATCATCCCAGTATTTCCTTCTAACATCACATATTGTTGTCAATTTTTGTCCCAAAATCTTGTTGAAAGCCTCAAAAATTCCATTATCTTGTGTGTGATAGGGTATTGTCTTATAGTGTGCCACCATAAACTCTTCCACTAGAATTCTTATTGTCTCATTAAGAAAATGAGTACCCCTATAACTTGTTAAGCTCAACGGACATCCATACCTACTGATAATGTTTTCCCATAGAAATATTGTTGTTTTAGTTATCATGCAATCCTTTATAGGTGTTGTTTCTACCCACCTTGTCAGATAGTTTGTATAAGTTATAATATAGTGTGCGCTAGTCCTACGTGCCGGTGGGGAAATAAGACCTAAAAAGTCAATAGCCCATTTCTCAAAAGGTTCAACACTCGTAATATGCCTCAAAAAAATCTCATCCTTGGATCCAAGATTTCCAATGTCATGAAAATGATCAAAAACCTTGACACATTTTTTAATATCCTTCTATAATGTTTCCCACTAAAGGCTAGCCATCATAATCTCATGCGTGGTGGCATATCCTGCATAATGACCTCCTGTGATTCCACCATGAGCTTCTTCCATTATTACCTCATGATCATGCTCCAATACACACCAGAATAAAACTTCATCATGACCTAACTTATACAAATCTCCACCTATCAACTGGTAAGGTGTTGCATGTATTACAAGTTGTTTCTTCTCCAAGGTATTCATTCCCTCAAGTGCTCGTCCAAGACACAAAAAGATGGAAAAATATTCCAACTCAGTGAGAACATGATTCAATCTAAAGAGTTGTACATCTAGCATTGTGTCCTTGATTCTTTGTGTGTCCTCACTAGAATTTATCCTTGACAAATGATCAGGTCCTTAGTTACTTTTTCCTAGTTTTACAATAATTGTAAACTGAAACTCCTGAAATAGTAGTATCCACACTGTAAATGTTCCCTTGTAAAAAAAGCTTGTTGACCAAATAATTAAGTGCCATATGATCTATGAAGAAGATAAATGATGTAGCCAATAAGTATTGTCTAAAATTTTGCAACACTTAAGTCATGGATAAAGTTTCACACTCAGTAGTTGTATAATTTTGTTCAATTGGTGTCAACTTTCTACTTACAAAATAAATACGATGGTCTAAAATTATTTCTCTTGGTTGTGATAACACAGTACCAATCGCCATCCCAAAATAATCCACATGAACATGGAAGGGTTTTTCCCACAAAGGAAAGTGCAAAATAGGTGCAATGGTCAACCTTTCCTTTATTTTTTCAAATTTCTATTGTTACACCTCGTCCCAATAGAATTTTTCCTTATCCTTAAAAAGCTCCAAGGGTGCTAAAATCTTTGCATAGCCCTTAATAAATTTCTTGTAATACCTTATATGTCTAAGAAATCCACACACTTCACTTTTATTGTTAGGTTATTCTAATCCCAATATCATAGTGACCTTGGTTGGATCTACCAACAAGCCTTCTTTACAAATAATATGCCAAAGTAAAGTGCCAAAAGGTGTTGTAAAGATACATTTCTTAATATTCAGAGAGATGATCAAATGCATGCACCTCTCAAATTTAAGCCTCAAATTATCACAATGATCCTTAACAAAACCATTATTGGGCCCCTTAAATATTGGCTAAGTACAAAAGGGCGCTTAGGCATGGAAGGTCTAGTTGAAGAAAAGCTCGCAAGGATAAGGTTTGAGGAAGACCTAAAAGAAACCCGTGGCGCACACGTGGATAAAACCAAGGGTTTGAGACTTAGCCATTTTGGGAGTTTTGGAAGAACACGTGAAAATCATGACCCGACTATGCATGTAGAGTGGATAAGGTGCTAGCCTAGTGATAGGGTGGCCCAAGAAGGAGCATGCCTGTGGTAGAAGCTTCTAGAATTTCAACATGATAAAGAGTGGAAAGCTCGGGCATAGAGGAGCATGCTCGCATGGAGGACCACATTCAAAAACTTGGCATTGAATATAAGGCCACCGGAGGATGCGTTGGTAGTCAATAAAGCCTATATATATAAGCACCTATAATAGGAAAATATACATAAATAGATAGAGGTGGAGCTTTGTAAAAATAATGTAATAAGTCTATTCGTTTGGGTAATTGGGTTTAGGGAAGGATGTATCAAGGGTATGGGGTTATAAATTTATTTTGAGAGCCTAGTCATTTGAGTCTAGATATAATGCATGACTTTGGTTTTCTTCTTTGTAACACTTTATAATGGCTCCATGAATGTAATGAGGTTACCAAACTGACAATGAATATGAAAATTGATGATTCTAATGCATACATCTTTCTCATAGTTCTTTCTCATTTATGTTTATGATTAAGTATGGATGCTTGTAAAATTGCTTTCTGTTTTGGTATAATTTATTCAATCATGTAAGATTTCTCTATTTGGAATGACCGCAAGGACCTAGAAGATGTCCCGAGCTCTATGGTGCTTGTATGTATTATTTCCTTCCAATTCTCCTAAACCTAGATTATAGATGATGTTTCCCACTAAAATCACATAAAAGAGAGACTCGACACCCGCACCTACCTTGGGTGAGTGCCCAACACCCACAAGGTGGTATGACGATGTGCATGGGGTTCCTTTCTTTTGTGATAAGGGTAAAAATTACTACATCTTGGTTCCATTGCTTTGGGACCCTCCTCTTGAAGTTGTAGTGGGAAATGACATACATCATGATCCGGGTAATGAGTAATGATAAAACGTTTAACTCTGGAAAGTGTTGAATCATGGTTCAGGAGTATAGAGGATGAATTTTCTTAGAGATTCAGTACTTGACCTAATTTTAATGCACGTAGATGGGTAGAAGGAACCTCTACCATGATTTATATGAAACATTTTTCTATTACTTCCCGGAGAATTATATGAATGGATCTCAGTGTATGCATTTAGATCTAACTGTTATTCTAGATCGTGCATGCATGGACCCAAGAAGAGTACCATAGGATTCGGGATGAAGATGTGACATGGACTCATGATATGGATCATTGGTGGGAAGGTGTGTTGGCTAGTTACACTGTGGAGTATGCTATTTCCACATATTCTTGCCCGGAAGTTGCTGAGTTTGAATTTCTATGGGAGTCCAGAGGATCATTTCTATGTGTTATCCCTCTGGTAATGAAGATCCTAGTTATTAATTTTGGTTTAGAGGCATTTCCAATGGCCAGATAAACCATTCTAAGCGTTGGGCAAGGGAGCTAGGGTGCAGGAAGATGGAAGATATTATGAAGGAGAAGGAAATAGAGGAGATACAACTCAAGTATAGTGAAGCGCATGAAAGGGAGATTACTAGATGATGCGAGGCTACAAGTGTGATGGATCTATATAGGTAGATGTTGTGGGAAGGAGTTGAGGTTCACAAGGAGGATGTGGAACTGAGCGAGTCTATGCTACCTCATCTTGGCAAGTGCATAAGAGATACCTCTTCAGCTTCTAATGAGAGTTTTTCACATGGAGAAAGAAGAGTCATTGGCATGTATTTGAACCCACCTAGTGACCAAACCTTGGTTCTTGGTTTTCCAAAGCAAGGAAGGAATATCATTGACCTAGTTGGAATCAGTGGAAGTGACAGATCTACACCTAGGAGGTACAATTTTTTAGTTCCCACTTCTATGGCTACACATATCCTAGTATTTGGAGGAGCCTTTAGAGAAGGAGAAAGTATACCAACATTTTTTCTTATGTCCGGGAGTGGCGCATGGTACAATAGTGGTAGTGGGGCATTATCATAGACCATCAGCATTTAATTAAGTTTAACCATGGGGAAACTTAGCATGACTACTACAAGACCTAGTGGTTGATCCGGTGGGCTAGGAGGGACAAGATATGGTGGACCTAGTGGTTCTAGTGGATCTGGTGGCTCAGGAGGCATAGGACCTAGTGGACCTAGTGGATCCAACGATGGAGGAAACACCGAGGAGGAAAACAAGGCTCTAGATCAGGAGGACAAGGGCCCTAGCCACCCCTTAGGTCTTCTTTGAGATGTCATTACACTTGCCATATTACAAAGGTATTGAGGATGTTGCGGAGTATGTTCACAAGTGTGAGATGCTATGGCATGCAAAGGGGATCACAACCTCGGAGTGGAAGGCTAGTCAATTTGTAATAATGTTGTAGGGGCACACACATAGTTGGTATAGGAAATATGACCCTCATCAAACGGTGGTGGATTATACTACTTTAAAGAATGCCTTCTTGGTAGAATTCCACATCCCTGAGTTTGAACAGAAGAGCATCAATGCCCTGAAGGAGATTCAATAGGGAATGGAAAAGAGTGTGTAGGAGTATGATGTACACTTTAAAACTATCTTGTCTAAGTTATCATATGATATTCACCCTTCACAACATGCTCAAGTGGTTTATTGGAGGATTTATCACCCATTTTATAAGGGCCTTATCTCATAAAACTTTTATAGACTGTGTGAGGTGTTGGAAGTTTCTCTATGCACCGAGGATGTTGGTAGTGTTGATACTAGAGTTAGTCCATTCTTAGAGGCTCAAATTGTTGCTATGGCTAAGCAGCTAGAGAAATTGTCCACAAACTCAGCCCATGAGACTCATAGTGGTTTATGGTGCATAGATTATGAAGTGAAGGGGCATGTCAAGGTTAGTTGTCCCTGAGGGTAGTACACGCCATGATAGTAGATCAAAATTTGTCATGGGGACCATGATGCAAGTAGATGCCCTTTGTTATAGTGTGTAATTTGGAAGAATGTGTCTTGCTACTATAAGATTTGCACCTCTACAACCCATGATACTAAGGACTATAGGATCATTGATCAGATCCATGAGGCCATTGATCATGGGGTACACCAAACCAGCATTGTCAGTAGTTATAAAGGGGATGATCACCACTATGAGGAGTGTGCAGATGGTGGAACACGTGGAAGGGGATTTTGTGGAGGATTTCATGGTCATGGTAACCATGGGGGAGGAAGGAATGAATTCCCACATGGAACCTATTTTAATCATGGGTCTACAAAACATTATAAATGAGAGTTCCTAGACCTGTTGTAGTGCTCATGGTGCAGAAAGAAACACAAGTATGAGGAATGCCCAGAGTTGTTTCAGCACATGAATCAATATCAATGGAAAGACAAGGGCACTACAATGGTAAGCATCAAGAAGATAGACACACAATGGATGCCATGAGTAACATGTGATGCGGGCTTGGAACCTGTTTTAGTAACAACAATGGTAGAGGTTGTGCACACATAGGAAATACCAAGATAGAGGACCCTTGTTTCAAGAGAGGAAGTAGTACATGGGAAGTACCTAGACCCTTCTCATCAAAACAAAGTATATCAGATACCATGGATGTCATTCAGAGTTTACAAGGAGAAATCCAGTGCCTAAAGTAGTAGTCTAGGAGGGAGAATAAAAGGAGGAAGGTCAAGGCACTAAAGGATGACCTAGATGAGGTCAAGGAAGTATGTAAAATGTTAAGACCAGAGAATGGTATTCCCTTGTTAAGAGCATGGTTAAGGGAGAAGGTACCACGTGCTGGAGAAGAGCGTGAGAGATAGATCCTGCATGCAAACCTTCCTCTTCATAGCCTTGAATATGACAAAGAGATCACATTAGATGCAGTCATAGATGGATGGCTCCTTAGTAATATCCTCATTGACATAGGGGCGGAGGTGAATGTTCTCACATTGGATGCTTGACATCAGATGGGAAGGCCTACATTACAGCCATCTTTGAATGTGTTGTATATGGAAAAAAATGAAGGAAATGCCCATTGGTGTCTTAAAGGATGCAGCTATCACTATTCAGGGAGCTAAGTTTACTGGGGACTTCAAAGTCTTAGCACTTACTTGAGGAAGACAATTTCCTAGCACTACTTACGCGCCCATGATGTTAGAAGAACAATGTGGACCTTCGGCTCAATAAAGGGTACATCAGCTTTGAAAATAAGGAGGAGTGGGTCATTATACCCATGGCTCATGGGAAGTCAACACCCTATACTGAACCTTTGGGAGAAGAAGTCCTGGACATGATATATGTACACTTAATCGTGGATCCGAGATAATCCATCCTACTAACGAAGTTATCCATAATGAGGATGCTCGGTCAAGAAGTGACACCACTAGCCTAGCATGTGATAATTGGGTGCATGGAACTTATCTATTGATCATACGACAATTGAGAGGATTGGTAACAAAAGTAAAAATGCGTGTACGATCAGGCGCTTAGGAGGAAAAAAACTACCCGGTATTTAGGAGGGGCCTTCCACGAGGTATTTTTACAGGGATAAAAGCTTAATGGAAGGAGGAGAAGGAATGAAGAGGGATGTTAAATTATGTTCTACTCAACACAACGGCATGGTGGTGGGCTACACATCGAAGATCCTTTCGAGAATGGCGCAAGGTGAGAATTTCTCTCTCTGTCAATTTTTCTATAAGCAACATGCCCATCTCCATTAAGCACTACCATGGTAAGGAACCCGACTCTTTCCACATCCAAGCTTGTGAGAAGGTCCTGAGAGAAGGCATGGAAACTTTACCACCATCCCTTTGGATGCATAAGTTGTATTCTACAAGATAGGGTTACGCATGCACATGGTACATATATTTTGAGACATGTCGACAAATAGGAAATTGGCAAGAGCTTGCAGGTGACCTCATTCAAAATTTGAGTACCAAAGTACCAAGCCATCGATTGATGAGGTATTGAGGTTGTTAAGTGCCTTACCATGGGGGATAGTGCCATGGTAGAAGATAGGCTATTGGAACTCGCTACATGGATAAGGTTTGGAGGTTCTCTTTGAAGAAGAAGTAGATGAATAAGAAGAGATCTAGCTTGAGTGTGCGTGCTTGGAAAAGGAGAAAGGGAAATTATTATATGTTATTGATGGAGAGGAAGCGAGAGAGATTGGATGCTAACAATTATGTGGGAATGCGCAAGGTAGTGGACAAGTGTTGATGCTCACACACACCTACCTTGAGCCTTTAAAGACAAATAAAGTTAACATCATCTTAGAAGAGGAACCTAAGGAAGCTATCATTGGATATTATTGGTTGGAGAAGGAAGTATGTAAGATCATTGATCAGTTGCATGAATTTGAGGATTTATTCCCATGCAGGTACCATGATCTCAAATGCGTCCACCATTCCTTGGGGGATTTGAGGATAAAATTGAAGGATGGTGTGTGCCAGTCAAGAAGAGACCCTACCGATGAATCCCAACTTCTGTGTATAGGTAAAGTAAGAGATAGACAAAATGATAGCTTCTGGAATCATTGAAGCTGTGGAAGAATAGGAATGGATAAGTTTGATGGTGATAAGCATCAAAAAGGATGGGAAGATTAAGATATGTATGGATTATAGGGAGATGAACGTAATTTGTGTCATCAATCCTTTTCCAACCCCATTCACTAAAGAAATATTAGAGGGAGTCACTGGGTGTGAAATCTATTCCTTTACGGATGGATTTTCAGGGTATCACCAAGTCTGGATTGCAAAGGAGGACCAGAAGAGATAACCTTTTCCATTGAATGGGGAAGTTTTGCATACACGATCATGCCCTTTGGGTTTAAGAATGTGCTGTTGTTTTCTCACGCATAGTGGTTCGGTGTTCTAGGACTTCATCCAAAAATTTCTTTATGTTTATCTAGATGATTGGACAAAGTGTATGGGCTGGTGAAAGACCACCGTGATAATTTGAGGCTGATGTTTGAGAGGTGTCAATAGCTAAGGATACCCCTCAACATTAAAAAGTGTGTCTTTGCTACACCCTTTGGGACGTTATTAGGGCATATCATATGTAAAGAGGGATTGCTAGTAGATCCTACCAAATTTGTAGTTATTGTGGGATTGGGGGAGACTACTAGCGAGTGCATTGTGTAGATTTCTTGAGCATACAGGTTATTATAGGAAATTCATTAAGGGGTATGCCAAGATAGCCATGCCTCTAGGAGAATTTCTCATACATAAAAGTGCCTTCTATTGGGGAGAGACGCAACAGAAGGAATTTGACACATTAAAGGATAGGCTTTTCACCGCACCTATATTACATTTTCCTTCTTGGGATAAGCCCTTCCACATTCATGTAGATGCCTTAGGAACCATCATTGGAGAAGTGATTGCATAGTTGGGTGAAGGAATTGTTGATCATCCTCTATGTTTTGTAAGTAGGAAGTTGACACCAGCAGAGTAGAATTACACCACGACTGATCGCGAAGCATTGTCAACGATCTATGTGATTTTTAATTTCAAATAGTATCTACTGGAAACACCCTTTGTGTTTTACACCAACCACATGGTGTTAAAGTACTTAGTGAACAAGCCCATTCTACAAGGGTGCATATGTTGGTGGGTGCTATTATTTCAAGAGTTTGAGTTTACGGTGAGTTACGAAGCCTGAAAAAGTAATTATGGACTTGATCATTTGTCAAGGATTGATTTAGGGAGGACATGCAGAGTATTGAAGAGGTTATGCTAGGTGTGTAATTGTTTAGGTTGTGGTGTGTGCCCTTGGATTCAAAGGAGATTACTATATTCCTAAAAGAAGGTGTGGCACCGGAAGGGATAAAGGCATTAAAAAGAAAGCAACTAGCCATATGTGTTGTTCCCTACATGTTAATTAGTGGGGACTTATACAAGTTAGGGCATGATGAATTTTTACACATGTTTGTACTAGAGCATGAACACCTAGCCATCATAGAGGAAGCACACAGAGGAAGTGTAGGTGGACATTATGTAGGTGACGCCACCACACGTAAAATTTTAATGGAAGGATTATGGTGGGAAACTCTGTATTAGGATTACAAAGACTATTGTAAAGAGTGTAACCATTTTCAGTGCATTGGAAAGCCAGGAAAGAGAGATGAAATTCCTTTACGCCTTACCCCTAAAGATTGAACCATTTGAAAAATGGGCAATAGAATTTTTAGGCCCTATTGCACCAGCAAAGGCATAGGATTGGATTGCGCTATGTAATCACTTGCATGAATTTTTGATAAGGTGGGTAGAGGCAGCCCCAACTTAAAATTGTACAAAGATGCAAAAAACCAAAAGATTTTTATGGGAGAACATTATCACAAGGTATGGATGTCCTTTAATTTTAACCAGTGATAAGGGTACACATTTCTTAAATGAGACTATGAGGATCTTGTTAGCAGTGTTCATTGTAGCTCATCACAAGACTACCCCTTATCACCCACAAGTGAATGGAACCATTGAAGCATTTAAAAAAATACTGAGTCATACCCTGACCAAAATTTTTGATGTTGGAAGACAAGATTGGGATGACAAGGTATCATTCGTATTATGGGCTTACAAGACAACTTATAAAAGGCTGAACAAAGCCACACCATTTCAATTGGTGTTTGGCATGGAATCCATTCTGCCAGTTGAATTCATGTTACCTTCTCTATGAATAACACGTGTAGGAGGGTTGGCTAATGAGTAAGTGCTGGAAGAAAGAATTGATGAACTAATAAAGCTAGATAAAAGATGATCACTTACCAAGTGGATCCAAATAGCAAAAAAGTAAAGCAAAAAGCATGGCATGATCGCCACATTAGAAACAAGAAGTGTGGTGTTGGGAAGATGGTCTTACTATATGATTCTAAGTTTCTACGCCATCTTGGGAAGTTGAAGGTCCATTGCTTAGGCCCCTATAAAATCTCATACATCCTTGATTTAGGTGTGTGTCAGTTACAAGTGTTGGATGTAATGAAATTTCTTGGACACTTCAATGGGAGTAGGTTGAAGCCCTACTATAAATAAGTCTTCTTGGTGTTTGTAAATAAGGTAGTTTTTCCAGTTAGTTTAGAATTTACTTTATACATTTTATTTTCTTATGTTTCCCTTTCATGTTGTTTTTTGTTTTGCACCTTGGGCACCAGTAATCTTATTATTCTTAAGATTTTTGATTGTGCAGAGGACTGCACATCATTTTAGTGTGGGGTGGAGTAATTTGGTGGAGAGCATGAGTAAAGTTCAAGGAAGTTTGTGCTAAAAATTCCGGTTGAATGGTTGTGTTGAAAGAGGTGCATGGAAAGAAAAGATGGAAAAGGATGGTTGGTATCAAGATAAGGATGCTTTCGGATCCCATGTACAAAGGAGGAAAAGCACATAAGGAACACCCCGAGGTAGGCATGAGCAAAAATTAGGACAAAAGAAGTGCCTTCAGCACCGATGATTCACACAAAAGAGTCCCCTATCTAGATGGATTGATTACGTGTCGAAGGTTGGAAGATTATCTACACAGGTCGGGCATGTGAGTTAAAGTGCTAAATTCAGACTTTGTTTGAAAAATCCACATTAAATGTGAAAAGTATGGTAGTAAGTGAAGTAGCATTTAATGCTTAAAAAGTGAAAAACTATAAATAGAGGGTCGAGGCATTTCATTATTTAATTTGTGTAAAAGGAGAGAGAAGTACTTTTTGCATTTTTCACAAACTAGGGCTTCCAAAACTGATCCATGTGAAGAAAAATTTAAAAGAGATTAAGTGTGGGTGACTAGTTTGGATCTGCGAAACGAGAAAAAAGGAATTTCACGGGTGTAAAAGAGTTGTGAGAAGGTGTCGTCTTGTGAAGGGAGTATCCCAACTAGGTTTTGAAGAAATAGGGCATGGGTTTAATGAATTCTCGTCACAAATTCAAGATCTAAGGTGAGAAAGAGTGGAAGAACAGAGTTACAAGACATGATTAAAGTAATAATAAAACCTAGACAATGGCACCCAAAATACAAGATAAAGACACCCAAGAAGGGCAAGGGAAAGGGCAAGGGCAAACAACAAGAAACTGATGCACATACAAATGAAGAGTGGAATGTAGAAATGCGACCCATATGGAGTAGTGCAAGGGAAGGAGTGGGAGTCCCATATAAGGAACATGTGTGTAAATGATTACAATCATCATATGAGAAAAATTGAGAAGGATATGGCACTCGGAGTTAGTGCGCCCAACAAATAGAAGAACACCGAGGGCTTACCCATCTATAATGATGATGTGAAGGTCAAGTTGGAAAAGATAGGGTTATTGTAACTCTTTGAGTTGCCTTACTTTGGGAATCCTGAGTGCCTCTATCAATGGTTGATGTCGCACATACATGAGGACTACTTCCATTTTGTAGGGTGCAAGATGCGCATTACCCTCACCCATCTCACATTTCACAGGACTTCAACAACCATGAAGGATACGGTTTGGAAGATGACTTAGGTGATAAAGAGGAAATAAAGGAGACTATCGCCACCTATGCATACAAAAAGGGGTCAAGGTATTATGATATCACAGACATCGAGGACCTGGTAATAAAAATGGTCACACATTTGGTGACTAAGTTAAATGGCTAGGAGGGATGGACCCAAATCAATAAGCCATGGTTACATGTTTGCAAGAAAATTTCATAAGGCACCATCTACAACTTGTCTGCGTTCATTGTGGATGAGATTGTAAGCCGTGCAAAGGAAAGTGATAGGATCCTTTTTGGAAATGTCTTACTAAAAATTGCTTTTTCAGAGATTGAAGTACCTGATGCATTATAAAAATTCATATGGGAGTATCCCATTGAGGACCCTTTACTCATAACAAGATTTGAAAAATATGCATGTGACTCCATGACAATTGTGCACAAGGCACGCCTGGAGAAATGGTATAGGAAATAAGAGATAAAATATGCGGAATAATCCCTTATAGAATTGCAATAGTAGAAACTAATATGCGAAAATATTACAGATCTCAAATAAAAGTGTAGAATAAATAACACAACATAGAGAGACAATATTTAACGTGATTTACCCAATTTGGGCTACATCCACTAAGAATCAGTTGCTTAGATTTTATTGCAAGCCTTCACTCTCTCAATACAATACCCAGAGCCGTTTGGAGCTATGCTAAAAACTCTACAGAATTCACACCCAAATTCAAAGCACATCTCGCAATGCATTTTCTTGTCTCTCAGTATCATATGCATAAGATCATATAAATAGACAATTACGTAAGTAGTTTGATACAAAATCAGGGTATCAAAACCATGGGCAAAAAAACCGTGGGTATTAAAACAATGGGTACTTGAAAAACATGGGCCCAAAAATAGCCCATAATGGTTACCCATTACCCATGGGTTAATAAACCAATCATGAAAATTTTCTTCGGGGCTTCGCCCCCGAACCCCCCTGACCCGCTCACCAACAAGCGGGACCACTGTAAAAATACCCAAGTGTAACACATAGAAGGTGTACCACACTCTAACATGAAAATAGGCTCCACAAACATAACAATCTCCCACTTGGAGACTGATTTTCACTGAGCAAGCTTCTCAACCCTCCACTGTCATCCATGAAGGCCAACCAAATCTAAACATAGCTTTAGTTTATCCCTTGTGACCACCTTGGTCATCATGTCTACAGGATTATGACTGGTATGAATCTTCTCCAACTTCAACTTATCTTCCTCCAAAGTTATCCTGATGAAGTGATATCTCAACTGTATATGCTTCATCCTGGAGTGGAAAGAAGAGTTCTTAGTTAGGTGTATAGCACTCGACTATCACTATGCAGTGACATTCCTTCGCTTATGCCCCAACTCCTCAAGAAATTGTTGTAACCAAATCATCTCTTTGCTTGCCTTTGTGGCAGAAACATACTTAGCCTCCATGGTTGACAAAGCCACTAGCTTCTGTAGTCGTGAAATCCAACTTATTGTTGTCCCACCTACAAAGTAAATATAACTGTCATGCTCATCCTGCTGTCTACATCTCAAGCCATGTTTAAATCTACATAACCATGTAAAGTGGTGTCTGATCCATTGTAGCATAAAACTGTCCCCATGGTCCCTCTTAAATACCGAAGGATCCACTTTACTGTTTGTCAATGATCTTTACTCGATCACTCATAGAGCTACTCACAGCCTCCTACCGCATGGGCAATATCAGCCCCAAAGGTGCATACCATAGCATACATCGAATCGCCAACCGCCGATGAGTAAGGTACCTTGGACATATGGTTTCTTTCTTGCTCTGTCTTAGGACACTGCTCCTTTGATAACTTAAAATGTCCTACCAAAGGAGTCCCAACCAGTTTAGCATCATGCATGTTAAACCTATCCAATACCTTCTTAATGTACTCTTCCCGAGATAAAGTCACTTCCGTTCCTTCCTATCCTGAGTTATCCTCATACAAAGGATTTTTCCTGTAGTACCCCAAATCCTTCATATCAAATGATTCCCTTAGTTGTTTCTTGAGTACTTTTATTTCCTGCATGTTTTTACCTGCAACTAGCATGTCATCAACATACAAACACACGGATTATATAACTTCCATCCTCAAATTTCTTTGTGTACATGCAATGGTCGTCGAATGACATCTGATATAGCCTTGCTCCATCATGAAGCTATCAAACTTTGTATACCATTGACGTGGAGCTTGTTTCAGGCCATACAATCTCTTCTTCAGTTTTCACACCATCTCCTCTTTACCTTTGACTTCATATCCTTATGGCTATTGCATATATAGCTCCTCCTCCAAATCACCATGGAGAAATGTAGTCTTTACATCGAATCGTTTCTAAGTGTAAGTCTTCTACTGCCACTATTCCAAGAACAGTTCTAATAGAAGTCATTTTTACTACGGAGAGAAAGATCTCATCAAAATCTATACCTTGTTTCTGCAAACCCCTTGACCACCAACCGGGCCTTATATATTTTCTTTCCTCCTTCTTCATCTTTAACTCTGTACACCCACTTGTTCTACAATGCTCTTTAGCCTTCTGGTAGCTTCACCAAATCCCAAGTTTTGTTCTCCATAAGAGACTTATGCTCCTCATCCATGGCTTGCTCCCACTTCTTACTGGCATCTACCTACATTGCTTCATCAAATATCTCTGGCTCTCCACTATCAATGAGTAATAAATAATAAAGAGAAGGAGAAAAACGTTTAGGTTCTTTTCTTACCCTAGAAGACCTCCTCACTGTAGAAGTTTGGGGTTCTTGTTGAGTAGGTTCCTAAACTGATTCATGGGTCACTGTCCCATCGACAAGATCCTCTACCACTGCATATTCTTTCTTGGATTCTTCCCTATTTTCCTGCAACTGTTGCTTATACATGACTTTCTCATTAAATACCACATCCCTAGACTGAATGCTTTTCTTGTCCTTAATACTCCAACATTTAAATCCAAAGTCATCACCACCATAACTAATAAATGTGTATTTTTTTATTTAGCCTCTAGCTTGGTCCTATCATCCTTGTCAATATGAACAAACACCTAACATCCAAAGATTCTAAGAAATGAGTAATCTAATTTCTTACCGTACTAAGCCTCCTCAGGTATGCCTCCTTCCAAGGCACTTGAGGGTCCTCTGCTTATTAAGTACATAGCCGTGCTCACCGATTTTGCCTAAAAATAAAGAGGCGATTGCATGTATCCTCATGCTCCTAGCACGTTTCATTATTGTTTTGTTCATCCTTTCTAACACCTCATTCTACTGCGGGGTTCCTGGAACCATCTTTTGCCTGTTGATTCCATTCTTAGAATAATAATCATCAAATTCATTACTGGAATACTCCCCTCCATTATCTGACTTGAGACATTTTAACTTAAGACTTTCTTCATTCTCTACCAAGGCTTTCCATTTAACAAAAGTATCAAATACATCAGTTTTGTTTCTAATACAATAAACCCAAACTTTCCTTGTTGCATCATCAATAAAAATAACATAATAAATTGAACCCCAAGAGATGATACCCGAGCCGGCCCCCACACATCGAATGTAGTATCTCTAACTTACTCTCTTTCTTCATAGGTCCAACCTTGAGAAACCTTAATCGCTTCTCGCTTTCCCATATATGCAGCTCACATAAATCCAAACTTGTTTCGTATATCCAGCAAATTCTTCTTTATGATATCCATGCCCTTATGGCTCATATGATCGAGCCTATAGTGCCATAATGTTGTATCTACATCTAAAGCCATAAGATTACAATCATTAGTACTATCGGTGGATAAATACAAGGTTCCAACCTTCTTACCTCTTTCCACCATAAGAGCACCCTTGGTAACCTTCCAAGAGTCGATTGGAAATATCGCAATACAACCATCACTTCCCAATTTCCCCACCGATATCAAATTTCTCCTTAAATTAGGCACATGTATGACATCCTTTAATAGCCATGTATTCCCATTCTACATCTTAACTCGAATGAACCTTTTTCCAGCTATACTTGCAAGGCTCTGCTTTTGTACATAATGTTTCCATTACTAGAATAGAGTTGCCTCTATCCTTTTAGTCTCTTGAGAAACAGATAAGGGTTAGGGATAGGAGGAATACCTCGTGAATGTTGAGAGGGTGTGCATGTACCGTAGAGAGAGATCGAGATCAATTGCAAAGGACTCCTTTTTGTCTAGGAAGGACTACTCAAAGTAAGAATACAAGACCACCGTGATTTTAGTTAGACAATAAATGAGGGAACTGCCTTGGGCCTAGGAAATATTAGACTTCCTTTCGAAGGTGGTCAGTTCCCCTTTTAAATAAGAATGAACACAAATGATAGCAAAGGGGCTATTACAAAATTACACTTTAATTACCTTGTTAAAAAGCAATAGAAGAAAGGCTGGTTTTGGTTTGAGTCACAAAGTGACTAATGCCGATCACCGTATAACTAGTACCAGATTGCTCATGACGATATCGGTAGGGGCGTGATTTAGGGATTCTAATAAAGGTTGGCTATAAGGCGGCTATGTTGTTTATAAGGCTAGAAAATGATTATGGATAGGCAATGGGGTGATGGATAAGACTCGAGAGAGTGCGGGATTTTCTTGGGGAAATGTAAGGGTAGAAGAATGACAGTTAGATGCAGGGGCTTCCGGGTAGTAGATATATGAGTGAACTTGTAATTACTGTGATTCAGAAGTTCAAGAAATGTTATTTAAAAACATACAAGACACTACTTACTAGTTCCTGATGAAGATACATGTCCAAGGACTGTGATGATGAAGGCAGGGCTCAGGTGGGATGATCCAACAATCAAAAGTGAGCTATCTTCTCTCCCAATGCTTGGATGAGTGTCACTGGGCTCTGGTTACTCAGTTGCAGTCCTGGGCTCGATCTCCTTCTCTGCAAACTCTTCTCTTTTCTTCACTTGTCTCTGCTCTGCCAAGTGAATTTCGGATCCTTCAAATGAATTCCCGATCCTTTGTTTTTGGTTGGGGAGGTCATTTACAGGGAACCGATGGCGGTTACGTAACCGACGGTGGTCGAGTAGGAACCGATGTCGGTTAAGTCAAAGTGGGCTATTTTTAGTAAAATAGCCAACTTTCCCTCCTTTTCTCCCGAGGGATTAGTTGTGGGCTTGGTCAAGTCATTATTAGGTTGGTTTTGGTGCGGGTGAGGAGTAATTAGTCATGGGTGTGGATGTAGACCAAGTTATAGGTCTTAATTAGGTTAGTTTAGGGTTAGGGCTAGGTCATGATGAGGTGGTGAAATGAGGTGGCAGGTTTGAAGATGTGGATTTATTAATTATAAGGTAATTAATAAATAATTGTGCAAGGTTTAGGTGGTGAGGTTAGGTTGCGAAATGAGATGCGGGGCATAGGGTGTCGTAAGACACAAATTTGGTGTCTACATTAGCCCCTTGTTGTCATGTAGCTTGTCTTGTAAAGCTGCACTGACAATTAATAAGAAGTGGTTACCCCAGTTAAGGGTATAGGTAATCCCCCTCAAATCTATCACAGATTGAGGCGACGTGAAATCAGGGATAGGGTTGATAAAGAGTGAATGATGATGAGATGATGATAAGATGGTGGGGTAAGTTCAAGGAGGTAGACGCACGTTAAAATGTAGTAGTGCGACCAGGGTACATGATTTGAAGAGCAAACAAGCAATACATAGGAAAAGGTCGATAGTTTATCCAAACAAGGTTGATATAATCCTAGTATCCAAGGCATAGGAAGTAGCTCCAGGGGATATAACGGGTAAGGTACAGGAACATTTAGGCATGTTCGGCAGTACCAAATGGTTGGTTTGGTTGAGATAAATGTCACGGTCTTGGTCTAGGCAAAGTTGGTCGACTGATCAAGTCAAGTATCCTAATTATGGTAAAACACGAACAGGTGAGCCAGATTGAACAAAAAGTTACATGATGGGTGGATAAAATTGTAATTTACGGGTTTTGGGTGAGGTACTTAATTGGTGCGGCCTTGGGTTGGGCCAACTGATTGGTGAGGGCCTTGGGTCGGGCCTGATTGGTTGGGTGCGGCCTTGGGTCGGGCTTGGTTGGGTGGTTGTGGCCTTGGGTCGGGCCTAATGGTTGGTTGCGGCCTTGGGTTGGGCCAAATGGTTGGTTACGACTATGGGTCAGGCCTGAGTGGTTGGTTGTGGCCTTGGGTTAGGCCAAATGGTTGGTTGCGCCGTGGGTCGAGCCTGAGTGGTTAGTTGCGGCCTTGGGTTGGGCCAAATGGTTGGTTGCGGCCGTGGGTCGAGCCGATTGAAGTCAAAATAAGGCTAGTCAGCAAAGCTAGGGGTAGGTGATGTGGGAAAAAGTGGAGATTGGTGGATAAGGGTGGGAGTTAGGGGAAGGAAGTTGGTAACCAATATCGGTTATGTGTGACTGATATCGGTTAGAAGACCGATACTGGTATTCTAGGGCGCAAAATAATCGTTATCGGTTATAGGTAAAAACCTATAAAAAGAAAAATACGGTATGTCATTGTCACTTTGTGAATTTGAGTGCCTAATTTTAGCTGTCTGAGGTGTGAATTGAGTTTGTTGAGTTTGTGGGATGAGTTAGCACCAGTTAAGTGGAGGAGTCAGTGATTGGTAGACCCCAATGAGTAGGAGGTAGAGTTTGATTGGTTGAGGACCCAGCTAAGGAGATTTGGAGCCATGGCATAGCTAGGAGGAGCAGGAGGTGCTAGACCAGCAGGACCACCACCACCTATCCCACCATGACGACGTGTAGTCATACCGGTAGGCTCTGAACTCCTACCTATGTGAATTTAATGAGTTTAACTTAGATGTGGGTTTTGGGTAGGAATCTTAATTTTAATAAAATAATGAATGAATGGAAGTAATTTGTAAAATGGAGTGGGTAGGTAGGCTAGTTAGGTCAAAACGGCAGGGTGGGTAGGTTTTTAGGGTTTTCTTGTGGGTAAATAGGTAGAAATAGGTCAAAATGTGTTTTGCGGGCCATTTTGGGTTTGGCCCCGCAATTGGACAGTGACCGATGTCGGTCACTAGGTGACCAACATCGGTCACAGAAAATAGTTTGTATACATTGTTTGGGTACAGACCGGCGTCGGTCATAGGTCGACCGGTGTCGGCACATATAATTTACTTGGGGGACCGATGGCGGTCGAGGGTGACCGGTACCGGTCAACATGAGTAGGAGTTGTGGTTTTTGTTTGTTGTTAGAATTTTGTCGTGTTGTTTTGTTTGTTTGTTTGGGGGTGAAGGGGGAGGGGGTAGAGTTGATAGGAAATGTGATTGGGGTGGGGGGAAATGGGGTTGTTGGGGGGCTGGTTTGGGTAGGATAGATTAGGTGTTGGGTATGAAGTAGAAGGTGTTAAATTGGCGGGGGTATAATTAGATGGCTAGAGTAGATCGGGGTGGTTGGTAGGGTGTGAGATAAGTAAAGGGGATATCGTAGATGTATAGGGTTAGATAGGTGGGTGTAGATGTGTGTTGTAGAGTCGGGTTGTGGTTGGGTGGGTAAGTGGGTATAGAGAGTTAAGGTAGTTGTTATTGTAAAGGGTAGGCCTGATGAAGTGGGTTGTTTTTGTAGGCATGCCAGCAGCTCACGATGCGGGATCGGATGCCCCCTCTATTGAGGCAGATGCAGCCACATGTGTCCGCAGCACAGTGGGCCATCATGCGAGAGGTTGGACTCAGTGGAGTCTAGCGGTATAGGGCTGTGGATAGGGACCACAGCCTGATGGTTGCCCTCATCGAGAGATGGGATCTGGAAACCAATGTCTTCCATCTCCCTACTAGAGAGATGATGATTACATTAGAGGATGTGTATCGCATCCTGAGACTGCTGATCGTAGGTGAGGCAGTGTTCCAGGTGGATGTGGAGACAGTGATGGATAGCATCCTACATGTATTTGGGGATGCAGCCCCATTATTGACCTATCACAGTGCGAGCATTACCTATGGCGATATGTATCGTGCACACCGACAGGAGACACGGCTTGCCGTGTTGATGATGATAGGTATCACCTGCTTCACCCTCCCGGACTCAGAGGGAGGCCGCTTCCCACGGGCTTTGATGGGAGTTTTACACGAGATGGTAGAGGAGCATACATGCTATGCCTGGGCACCAGTGTATCTGGTGCAGCTATACAGAGAGCTGTGGGGTTATCGCCGTATGAGGCGATTTGGTATTTGCTCGACATTTTTGTTACACTGCTGGGCGTACGAGCACATCATCTGTATACGACCAGTAGGGCTGCCCCAGCAGCCAGGGCCACAGATAGTATATAGATATGGATTTCAGAGGTGGTTGGGGGTCGTGGGCCAGCCACGAGTGGTGCTCATAGGACGAGATGTGGCCTACTACCGTCATATGTTAGAGGGCTTGACCACACTGGACATTATATGGAGGCCCTACAGAGGCCATCAGCCCCGAGGAGGAGCCCGAGCACAGATGCGCTGGATCCAGTATAGTTTCTGGATAGCTAGACGGAGGCTCGGGAGTATGAGCAGATACCCCTAGAGAGGGTACGACGGTAGTTGGGCTTGCGACAGGATGAGCCACCTCCCTTCCCACAGTACCAAAGGGATGATGTAGAGGCCCCACTACCTGCACTGCAGCCAGTTGACCCCGACTGGGTAGCAGAGAGACTAGCTGACGATACAGTGGATGATGCTAGAGTGACAGGGGCCTTTTTGGTTTGGTGGGCAGGGGAGAGAGCAGCCAGGAGAGCACAGCCCACACAAATGCATTTGGTGGCTGTTATAGGAGAGACAGACCAACTCTTAGGAATGGTGCAGCTTATTACAGGGCAGCAGCTTGCTCTGCAGACAGTACGATTGGGGTGCTACAGGGGCAGTTAGCCTAGGCACACGTGCTCGAGCACGGCGTAGGCACCGGTGCACCCACACAGGAACATAGGCACACCACAACACAGCATAGGTACAGGCACAAGGTGTACCGGCAGGTAAGGGCCACTGCTATTAGGAGTCGGGGGACCAGCCCCAGCAGCCATGGTGGCATGGGCCCACTATATGGAGGTGAGAGCAGAGGCCCGGTATTATCAGGACGTGCTTGATGGTACTGGGGCTGACTATCAGCCATATGCAGCACATAGAGCCGAGACATCCTAGAGCCAGAGATCCCGGGGGCCGCAGCCATAGCCGGTGGGTCGGTGACAGGGAGGAGGCAAGAGACAGGCAAAGACTAGCAGTGGAGGGGCCGAGGGTGGTGGAGAGAGCTGATACAGCCTGGGAGCTGAGATGGGCTTTTGTTTATTGGATATAGACACCGGTCTACTGACCGAGTATGTATATAGAGGCCTGCGTGCCCACATATGATTTATTTATTCATTTTTGTTGTATATACCGGCCTGCGAGCCGAGTACATTTTGTATAGTTGATACCGGCCTGCGAGCCGAGTATATTTTTGATATGAGAGACCAGCCTGCGAGCTGAGTTGAGATTTTGACAGAGACAATGCCTCCGTGCGCTTTGTATTTTTTTACATCACAGAGAGGCCCCATGCAGGGGCAAGTTGTATATTTTGACATTGATATATATAGATGATGATTTTGATCCACATGGTGTATATAATGATTGGGTTGATGTATATATTAAAATGTCTCATGTGTTTTGTCAATGGTTTTTGAAATTTAATGTATATAGATGATGAGTTGGATCCACATGGTGTGTATAATAATTGGTTTGATGTATATATTCAAATGTCTCATGTGTTTTGGAATTTAATGTATATAGATGATGTTGTTGAAATTTTGATGATATGTATATGCGTTGATGGGATTCTGATGACAAATATTGATGATGATGTCGTTATGCAGGGAAAAGAGGTGGGCGCCACCAAAATTTACAAAAATAAAGAAAATCCTAGGTTTAAGCAAAAGGAGACATATGACCGATATCGGTTAGCTAACCGACGTCGGTAGCAATATGACCGATACCGGTTAGGTAACCGATATCGGTTATGCTAAAACGAGCTTTTCTAAAAATAGAAAAGCTTGGGTGGCAACTTAAGTTCTTATTTTTAGAGGCATGCAACAAGTTAAATACGAGAATGCGACGCTATTTGACGACTGATACAGGTAATTACATGGGAGAATTGAGTGATAAGGAGGAAAGAGACAGGTAAAGTGATTGTGGGCTGAGATTAAGAAGGTAGAAAGACAAGTTATATTGAAGAGGGTGGTGAACATGGCTGAACAAGGAGAAGCATCCAACAGGTAGAGATGAGAGGGAAGACAGGTTCCACCACAAGCTGCTGCCTCCCAAGAGGTAAAATTTTTGGTTGTAATTCAATTCTTGCATGTTTTATGAATAGGATGAGAGAAGGTAACTGGGTAGAGATGAAAAAGAAAAGGTGATAGACAATGATTTGGGATGGGGTGAGTGTTATGGGGTAGGTAAGTAGGGGTTTTGGGTATGTTTGTAGGTACAGAGAGGGGTAAATGAGCAAATAATTACCATAGGTTGTGTTTGTAGTTGGTGTCAGAGGATCGATGCTGACCGATATCATTTAGAGATAACTAGTATCGATTATCTATAACCGATATCGGTTACTGTATGAAATTCCAGAATGTGAGAAAAAAAAAACACCTGGGGATTTGATTTATTGAATGGTTTGTTTGTTGATTTGATGTATGCAGACAGAGGTAGGGTTGAGGATGAATGATAGTGTGCCAGCTTTGTTGTCACGGGTCCGAGTGGATGTAACACCAGTTGAGTGGGCATTGATAAACCGTGTGGGGTTAAGTTAAATCCGCTATTATTCACGAATCACACGCAATCATGCTATGTTGCAGGCATTGATTGAGATGGAATCCAGAAAAGAATACCTTCTATCTACCAACAAGGGAGATGACAGTGATGTTGGAAGATGTGTTTAGAATTTTGAGGCTCCCAATTACAGGAAGACCAGTGTATCAAGTGGGGCCTAGCGTGGCGCAGGGAGTGATAACAACAGTATTTGGTTCAACTGCACGAGATTTTACACAAATGAGGTTTGAAATTCACTTATGGTATAATGTATGCAACACACCCCGAGGCAACAAGGTTGGCAAAGGGTATTAATGATAGCGGTGGGGTATTATGCATTACGAGGGCGCAGTAGACACCAAATTCGTGTCTCACGACCCCTCAGTGACCCGCATCTCATTTCGCAACCTAACCTCATTACCTAAACCTTACACAAGTATTTATTAATTGCCTTGTAATTGATAAATCTACACCACCTTACCTACCACCTCACTTGGCCACCTCACCATGACCTAGCCCTAACCCTAAACTAACCTAATTAGGACCCATGACTTGGTCTAGACTCACATCCATAAATAATGCCTCCTTACTCGCACCCAAAGCTGACCTTCTAGCCACTTGACCAAGCCCGCAACCGATCCCTGGAGAAAAGCAGGAAGGTGGGCTATTTTACTAAAAATAGCCTACTTTTTCCTAACCGATGCCGGTTCCTACTCGACCGCCGCCGCTTACGCAACCGCCATCAGCCCTCGTAAATGGGCTTCCCAAACCAAAACAACGGATGGGAATTTCATTTTTGAAGATCACCAAGGATTTTTAATCAAAGGAGAGTCCAAAGCGATCACAGAGTCCGTAACTTCACTTGACCAAGCAGACGAGTAAAGAAACCAAGAGTTGGCAGCAAAGGAGATCAACTTGCACCTTCATAAAAAAACCAAGAAGTTATATCTTGCATGTCCTCCATTATAACATTTCTTGTGCTTTTGGAATTGTAATCTTCCCAAATCCGCTCTCGAATCCATTATCTAACATACCATTGCCTCTAACCATCATTCTTTAGCTTCTAACCATCCCATTTCTCAATACTATCCAAAAACCAGCCATTACAAACACCACAACCAGCCCGTAAGATCCTCGAACCAACCGGTATCGGTTATCGGTGACCGCCATCGGTTATAGATAACCGCATCGGTTCCTTTAATCAAAACCAAGGAAAACAAATTTTCCCTACCCGGGCCTACGAAACAATTTAATTAGTACTCTACAATTTTGTGTTAATTCATATTAGCAGGGAACTGACCACCTTCGAAAGGAAGTTTCATACTTCACAGGCCCAAGGCGCTTCCTCATTTATTATCTAATCAAAATCTTGTGGTCTTGTGTTCTTATTTGCAGGTAGTCCTTCCAAGACAAAAAGGAGTTCTTCGCAGTCAGCCTGATCTTTCTCTACGGTACGCGCACATCTTCTCGACATTCTACAGGTATTCCTCCTAACCCTAACCTTATCTGTTTCTACAAGGAACGAAGCATTTCCGAGTGAAACATTTTGGCAATGACGACTTGGGGACCATTTTGGGTTTTTCTTTATTTCTTGCTTGCTTTTATTATAGGGAGCATACTTGCTGTTTTCTTCTTCTAGAGATATTCACAGGGTATTTTATTATTCTGGTAAAAGAGCTTGCTTTGTTTTTGCATCTTGCATTAGTAAAAGTCATCTCTTTTGCTTCATCGAATATCACTTTCGATTTGGGTTTTAAAACACATGCATTACATTCCTGCCTGTTGTTTTTCAATTCTAGTGAACATAGATTAAGTAACAGGTCGTACACGTGGGGGTGATATCCACGGTATTGACAGGAAATTAACCTTAGTTTCACTGCACAACACATACTGAATCACTTCACAATTAACACAACATCTCAAACATCCCCCCTTTTCCGCGGTATTCCTCCGCCCGATTGAGGTAACCTTATAAGCCAAAACAAACTTGACATTTCCCCTAAGTCTTGTTGTTTAGGATTCTGACATCATTCTACGTCTAAAGGCATAAGCCCACAATAATTAAAATTAACCCTAAGGTTAATCTCTGCATTTGCGTGTGCCTCTTGCTTGTTTTCAAATCCTGTTTTCTCTGTCATACTTTGTCTTCTGTGATCAATAAGTTGCTAAACTACTCAACGTTGCTAAAAATCAAATTAGCAACCCCTTTGTATTTTCTTATTCTAGATTTTTGACACCGGCATCGGTTAAGGGACCGACGTCATTTTCCCTGTGACCGACACCGGTTACCAAACCGATATCGGTTACTGTCTCTCTCAGCCCCTGACAAACCAGCAACTTGCTAAATTCACCATTCTGAGGTTGTTTTTGTCCTTGATAGATTGAAACTTTCCTGTGTGTTCTGGTCTATGGTTGTCATCACTCGGAAGCAAGCCGCCGCCATGGTTTCACACGCTTGCTCGCTTTTCTTTCGAATCACCCCTTCACATTCTATAGGAAACCCTACGGACACCAGTGAGATCCCCAAATTCCTGTAGGAGACAAGGACTTTGCCAAGTTTCTGGATGCTAATCCCAGCGCTGTACAATACTATTTGTCTCATACCCCTGACCGTGCGCCTGATGGTCAGCTCCTTATGGGCATGCCTATTAGTATAGCTGCTCATTTAGCTCCTACTCCTCCCGATAACAATACCTTACTTCCCGCATCACTAGCCCTGCCTCCCAATCCGACAAATGGCAGAGGTTCATACGACCCCGATTAGCTTTCCTTTTGTTAATCTTGGACCCCATGTATCGCCACCACCAACTGCCCCTATCTCGTCTCTCTTTCAGACCACTCCATTCATGACTTACTCTCTCGCCACCTATTCAAACGAAGTTTTCCTTCTCAAGCTCCGCCTACCTTTTCATTCCCATACACGTATCCAGTAACCTCAACACCTTATATGGGACATCCCTATTCTGTGGCACCATCACCTCATCCAACCACAGATTTCATCAAGCAAATGATGGACAAAATGCAAAACCTGGAGGCTTCCGTTTCAGGAAGTCGTAGCGCCTTGACATACGAGCAAGTTTGTCGGGAGCCCATTCACCCTTCTCGTCCCCTTCATTCATATCCTCCTCAATGGGAGTTGCCAAAGTTTACTCGCTTTTAACAAGAAAGAGTATCCTCAACAACACTTGCGATCATTTAGACATGCTTGTTATTTGATTGCCCATGATGATGCCTTGTTACTCCGCACCTTTCCCATGTCCTTATCGTGGCCTCGCCTTGAGTGGTACAAAGGTTTTTAACCCAAAGACTCAATCTTCTCTTTTAACCAACTAGCCCAATCTTTCTTGGATCATTTCTCCATTAACATTGCCAAGAAAGTATCTATCATCGACTTATGCCATCCGACACCAAGACGAATCTATCGCAGATTTCGTTGGACGATGGCGGGGCCTTATCAACCAACTTACGTATGCCTTGCCTCAAACCGAACTTATCGAACTCTTTACGCGGGCCTGCGCTAAGCACATCTCCCCTACCCTCCAAATTCAAACTTTCCGTACATTCGACGAGGCCTTTACTATGGCTCGAAAATTAGAAATTCGGGCCTTAGAGGAAGAGAAATTGCGGTTGCGCAACAAGAACTCCACTTTCCGAACTCCTGATTCTACCAATAAACCAAATACCACCACTCCTCACGCGTCAACCTCTTCTAAATCAAAAGGAGCTGTCCACGCGGTGATGGTCAAATCCCAACCACCGTCCAATACTCCACCAAAAACCACCTATAAATACAAAGCTGAGCCCACCAATTACACTCCCTTGGGAGAAACTTATGGCATCATCCTAGAGAAATTGCTCAAAGCTGGGGCTATCACCTTGCCCCCTGTAAACCTCACTCTGGGTTTGACTCCACCCGCGCAATACCTTCCTGGTACAAAGAAAATGACTTTTGTAACTTTCACCGCGTAAAAGGACATAGTCATGAAAACTGCAAGATGTTGAAAAACATAGTGCAGGAAATGGTTGATGCAGGGGATATAACACTCGATAATCCTAACGCCCCTGCTAACCGAAATCTGAAAATTTTCAACAAGCCATTCCCGAATCACTCGTCCAACGAAGTAACGTGAACCAAGATATCTTAGCCGAGGAGAGTGTTCATGAGATCCATGCAGCCTTCGATTCTCAGCCAAAAGCCTCTATTGAAAAAATTTTAAATCAAGCCTCTCCACCAACACAGAGTTTGAATCTCCTTCACCACCATTAAGCCAAAGTGAAATTATTCCTTTACCCATAGAAGAGTTAACTGCCCGGACTTCTCTTCTCATCAACGAGTCTTCTTACACCACATCCCTACAAGACTGTGAGCGGATGCTATCTAATTTATCTATTTCCCAAACGTCCCTTCTACCACTCTCGCTACACAAGAGGAAGGCTCACCACTCCTTTTGACATCCTTAGACGAGAAATCTCTTACACTAACATCACCACATTCTTTTAACATGACAGATCCCCTCGAACACGTCCTCCTACCTATTAGTCCCTCATCGCCTAAATCTTTTCAACGACCGGTTGACCTTCTAACATCTATTGATACAAAGGCCTCATCTACCTCCCCGTGTCACACCCGCAATGGACTGGAATTACAACCCACCTTTCTTCCATACCAAAATTACAAATCACACTGAGACCGCCATTCCATAGAAGATGTGACAGCCCTATGGGAACGCTTTGAGTACCCCTTTTCCTACTCAAATGCAAATGACTAATCCCGATGTCTCCACCATCTACCCGAAGTGCTTACGTGCTTAAAATGCCCCTGCTCTCGCCTTCACCCCCTCACCTCTACCAAATTCCCCGTCCACTTCTATCAACTTAACCAGATCTTCCCCTATGCTTGGGACCTCACCAATGCCCAGTCTAACACACCCGCCTAAGCGACTCGATTTATCCCAAAATAAACCCGCCCCGCCACCTAGGAGACAAACGCAATCCGGGCCTCTATCAAAACCCCCATCTTCACACCCACCTTCCATATTGGGACCTCATCCCTCCACCTTACATCAATATATCATACCTCCTTTGTTTTCTGCAAAACAACCTACGCCTTTTACACCTATACAGAGATCAAAGGGTATCACAACATCGTTACCCCGTGTATCCGGTCCACCTATCAACCCTAAACCCATCCCATCATCAAAGGATTTATTTTCTGTCACTCCCCTTTCTCCGTGGTTGTTTCCCGCTACCATGCCATCTGTAGCCTCATCATCTAACCAGCTGAACGTAACTTCTGTAACCAAGAAACCACGTTTAGTGAAAAACATGTGTCAGCACCCCTCGACTAAACCACCACCCATACGAACTAAACACGCCCAAACATTACCACAACCCACACAATCAATACCCTCATCTTCTTCTGATTTTGACCCACTCAAAGGATCCTACGCCAAAATCCTTGCTATGTTGGTGGAGAATGCGACCATCTCTCTACCCCCACTTCGACCTTATGACCCGTCTAAGCCCCGACCTGTGGATTATGATGAGTCTAAAATCTGCGCCTATCACCGCACACTGACATGATGTAGAATGATGCAAAGCTCTAAAACCATCCTTCGCCACCACCTCTTCCGGATCGAAAGATTAAGAAAAACAACTTACGCAGGGAGAGACCTCTAGCGTCAATTCCCTCTACTATACCATCTGTCCCCGCCTCACCAAGATCGATCATTATTACAACCCCACCTCTTGAAGACCATGAATTATCCCAACCATCTTCTTCATCTCAGGTCTACGAGATTAATATGATTAGTGTCGCTACTCGAGGACAGAAAAACAATGGGAAGGCGAAAGAAAACACACCTGCGGCATCTCTTTCTCCTTCAACCATCCCGATTACACCACCACCTAAAGTGGTTATTCGCGGACCCGCCTATCCCATCTCTAATGGAGTTGCCCACCGAACCATGATCAAACAAATTTCATCAATCGCCCGTAAAATGACACTATATGATCTCATTCAGACTTCTGAATCTCATCGACAAGCTCTCGTTGAGATCCTTCAAGGGATAGAGGTTTTTCCCAATGAAACCCTGCCCGTGGCCTCCATTCTAACACCCAATCACGTTGCCTCTCTCACCAAACAATCCATCTCCCCCACCACTTCGCCTCAAAACAACAAGCCGCCATGCTTAGTTTCTAAGATGAAATTATCGACTTTGCATGTAAGACCCCGACCGCCTTTTTTCATTTCTCACTACGTCCGAGACATTCGAGTACGCCGGGTTATGATTGACGGGGCGCTAGCCTAAACATCATCTCTTCAAAAGCCTTCCAACAAATGAACATCCCTTCTAGTTGCATGTGCCAACCCCATCATGTCATGCGGTCATTCAATGATGCTATTACTTCTACCTTAGGCACCGTGATCCTCAACATTCGCGTAGGACCACGTACTTTACCCGAACTCTTCTATGTCTCAAGGAGAGTTCCAATATAATATATTGCTAGGTCGCCCTTGATCCGGCCATGGGATGCGTCCCTCAACATTACATCGATGTATAAAATTTGAGTACGAGGGAAGTCCTACACCGTAAAGCTGATCCTCCCCTTCAAAACATGCAATATGTTATACCGCCCAAACGATGTGCTTATACCAATTAAGACACCCATACATTCAACCCAACCATCCTCTTCCAATATACCTCAACCGTCCACCTCAACTGCACCTACAACTGATGAAACCACCGTCGCACAAACCACTTCTCTTCCCGCAGCTAACATCCCAACCTCCGACCCCTTAGTAGACGTTTTCATCGCCTTATGCTGGGGAGTATCGCCTATATAACGTTAGTTCTTTCCCTACCCCGCAGAGTACGGACAATTACATGCACACCCCACCTACGACCGTCCGCGTGGGGAGATAATCTCTACGACCACCCCATTGTCGCACTAACCTAACATATGGGGGTGTTGACGCATCCTCCATTACCCCTGAACCTCCTCTTGGTGTGGTTCCCTTCCAATCCGATTTTCAATACTTGACAAATCGTCGTTTTGCCCTCACCTTCTTGACTCGCTGTGCGTGGAAAGGCTTTGGTTTTGGCCTTTACGAACAAGGCCGACATACTCTCATCCCCATCACCACACGCAAACATAATGATCGCAGCGGGTCTTGGTTTTTCCGAACACCTACGCAGAGACACCTCCCGTCACCGTATCCTCGAAGAAGAGGACGCCGCCCTACCGAACCATCATCACCCACTTTGCCATCATCTCCCACGTAATCGATGGACCCCGAATCTATCCCTCCTAACTTTTTTTTTTTTTTTTCATAAATGCTATCTTCATAGGTCCTCTCACTTATCAACGTGATAATGAGGACCCATCCTCTCTTCCCTTCGTATCCGCACATGATCAAGAGGATTCACCTTTGATTAATGTTGTTGAATGCCAGATGACGACTCCATCCTCACTTACCTCGCGCGATGATTCTTATATTCAACACGCCTACCATCTCAAACCCAAACTATGCCGAACGAATCTACTATAGAAATCAACATCCACACGGAGGAAGATCCTCACATAGTGAAGATTGACAATCCTCGACACATCGTAACAAGCCGCCTTTACTACCTTTCTCCGTGCTCGCAACCAAGCTTTCGCATGGTCTTACGCCGACATGCCAAGAATTGATCCTACCATCGCTGTCCATAACATCACTCTAAACCCCGATTCCAAACCGGGCCAAGCGTAAATTGAGAAAATGCATCCACGCATTGCTTCTTGGTCAAAGAGGAGCTCCAACGACTCCTTTCTCGCTTCCTTCATTCTCGCCTATTGACTATCCTCAATGGATTTCTAACATCGCACTGGCACGAAAGCGACGGGGACTTCGATATGCACGGATTTCGGGATCTTAACCTCGCTTGCCCTAAGGATGACTTCCTCCCAAGTATTGATCAACTTGTTGATCTCACATGCGGTCACGAAATGCTTTCTCTCATGGATGGCTTTTCGTGTTACAACCAAATTTTGGTTGCCTCGCCGATCAACACAAAACTACCTTCATAACTCCTCGGGAACTTTCATTACCGTAATGCCGCTTGGCCTTAAGAATGCCGGGTGCGACTTATCGGGCCGCTATGACCTACATTTTCCATGACATTATGCACACTATCCTCGAAGATTACGTTGATGATCTTCTGGCAAGTCTAAACATCGCAGTGAACATCTCGATGTTTTAACCATTATTTTTGATCGCCTATTACAATATTCTGTCCGTCTTCAACCAAAGAAATGTGTCTTTGGTGTCCTTTCGGGGAAACTTCTGGGCTTTATCGTCTCTTTACGTGGCATTGAGGTCGATCCATCTAAAGTAAAAGCTATCCTAGAAATGCCCCCACCCAAAAACCTTAAACAATTGCGTAGTTTGCAGGGTAAACTTCAATCCATCCGGCGTTTCATTTCCCAACTCTCGGATCGATGTCACCCTTTTCATCACCTTCTAAAAAAGGACGTTGCCTTTCAATGGAGTGAGGAGTGTCACCAAGCCTTCGAAGCTCTCAAAACATATCTCTTGCAGCCACCTGTGCTTATCCCACCCTAGGACGACCGTCCTTTCTACCTTTATCTTTCCGCCACCGACCATGCTATAGAGCTATGCTCGCCCATCGAGACTCGCACGCCGAGAGCAGCCGCTTACTATATAAGTCGTACTCGTGGATTACGAGACTAGGTATACACATGTAGAAAAATTGTGCCTCGGCCCTATCATTCGCCGCCACCAAACTCCGACATTACCTCCCGAATCACAAAACTTTCGTCATCACCAACACAGACCCCATTCATTATATGTACGCCAAACCACACCTAAACCAACGCATCGCTCGATGGCTCATGCTCCTCGCCGACCTCGACCTTGAGTTTATACAATGTAAATCAATCAAAGGACAAACTCTTGCAGATCAACTTCGGAGGCCCTCTACCTGGGAACAATTTACCAATTTTACCTTCCCGACGAACTCATCGCCACTCTTTCGCTCGAGAAGTGTCGTATCAAATGACCCTCTTCTTCGATGGATCTAAGTGCCAAGCGGTGGAGGAGCCGGCATTGTTCTCATCCCTCTTGACGCTGAACCTATGCCTCTTTCATTCCGACTTGATTTCCCTTGCACTAATAATACAGCGGAATACGAGGCCCTTGTTCTAGGTCTCCAAGTTGCGTTACACTTAGGTATCAAATCTATCAACATTTTTGGCGCATCACATTGGTAGTCAATCAAGTTATGGGCGTCTACCAATGCAAAAACGAGGAACTTCGTAAGTACAAACACCACGTGAGTCACTTCTAGCCTTATTTACTCACTATGCTATACAAACCATTCCCCGCTCCACTAACAAATTTCATGGATACTATGGCTTGCTTAGCCTCGCAAATTCCCGCCGCACCAACCGACTCAATTATTCGTTGTGGTTCAAAGAACTTTTTGCACCATCCTATTCAACCCCTAGTAGTTCGCATGATAAATACTGTGTCTACTAATTCACAGGATACCTGGTACCACCAATTTCATGACTACCTTACAATCTCTGTCCTCCCACCTGATCTTACTAGTAACGGCAAACGTGCTTTTCTTAAAAGTGTTTCGCGTTATGTTGTCATGGGGGGACTCCTCTATAAACGTGGCTTTGATGGCATCCTCCTTCGCTGTCTAACCGGCGCAGAAATCACTCATACCATCCAACAGGTCCATGACGGTATTTGTGGTGGACATTTTAGCGGCCTTGCCGTGGCCAAACGAATCCTTCGCCTTGGTTATTATTGGCCTACTCTCAATAACGATCGCTACGAATATGTTAAGCGCCGTGTCATGTGTCAACAACATGCCAATCTTCAACATACTCCTAGCCACCACACAGTGTCGCACGAGATCTTTGGCCTTTCTCACAATGGGGTTTAGACCTTATTGGTGAGATTCACCCGACCTTCTTCACAACGCCACCGTTGATACTCACAATGACCGAATATTACACAAAATGGGTGGAGGCCGCTCCACTCATTTCAATCAAAAAGAAAAAATTGTCGAATTCATTAACCATCACATTATCTGTCGTTTTGGTATTCCTCATCGCCTAATAACAGATAATGGTAAATCTTTCAAAAATAAGTTGTTACAAGACCTTTGTGACAACTTTGGTATCAAACTTAGCTTCTCATCGCCTTACTATCCGCAGGCCAATGGTCAGGCTGAATCTTCTAATAAAACTCTAACCAAAATCCTCATGAAAGTCGTCAATGAATCTGGAAGAAATTGGCACGATCACATTCCCTTTGCCCTTTGGGCTTATCGTACTAAAGATTCGTACTCCACTAATGCCACACCTTTTCATCGGTATATGGCACCGAGGCTGTTTTGCCTCTCGAAATACAAATACCCTCCCTTAGAATATCTCTTCAAGATATTCTCACCAACGATGATTTCCGCCAAGAGCGGTTAGCCCAATTAGAGCTTCTTGACGAACGACGTCTTACAGCTCTCGATCACCTCCAAATCTATCAAAAACGCATCAAGCGTGCTTATGATAAGCGACTTCATGAGCGTACCTTTAAGGTTGGTGATCTTGTCCTCAAAGAGAATCAACATGTAACCAAACTAGAAAAGAGCAAACGTGGAAAATTTGCTCCCAATTGGATTGGGCCTTATATAATCACTCACACCTATGGATCAGGCACTTATCGTTTAGCTTCGCTTAATGGTAAACTCCGAGCTCAACCCTTAATGCCTTGCATCTTCGACCATTCTACTGATTGAATCTAGTGTTATATCACTCCTTATCTACCTACTGCTCGTCCCTTGAGCTCATTTACCGCTACATACACTTTGTTTTCTATATCTCCGAATAAAATCAAGCTCACCCCTCACCTCCCCTTACGATGCCTTCCCCTTCTTAGTCTAGTCCATGACTTCAAAGTATTAAAATAAGCCGTATTCTTATGGGATTTTCTTGAGTCAAACTTCCTACTAAACTAGATGCTTCACGCCAAAAGAACATCTAGTTATCTAAAATTAAATATAGATCGCTTCCTCGAAGGACAGCTATATGCCAAACTATTGCTTGCATACTATAAATAGATCGCTCTCAAGAAGGACAAATATGCACTAAAATCATCTCTCAAGCTATTATAAATAGATCGCTCCCCGAAGGACAGCTTTATACACACCTTTTATCGAAGCTTCGCATTGATCAGCCTTCGTGAAGACCTCAAGAATAAAACAATCAATATCCTCAGAGACTTCCCGCATCGATCGCCTACATTCAATAAAATAAAAGCCTCATACAAAAGAAACTTTTGGTCATGGACTTGTCTATTTAGGGTAGGTTCTCTTTCGTTGTAACAAGTTCTTTGTACTCAGCTCTATCATCCACATCACCTCACCATTTGTTCAACTCAAGGGACGTAACGTACACCCGATATATTGTGATAATACAACTCTTTTCACCTATGGACTTCTCGCCTATACACGGCACTTAGGGCTTCGTGCTCGCTCTATGTTGTGTGGTTTGTTTATCTCTTTTCACCTACGAGCACTCTTTCCGCTTTGCCTCGCATCTAGAATTGTGTGTTGATCTTAATCAGACACTATTTCCTACTACTGGGGTATGCTAACCTTTGCTTTACCTATACCTACACCAACAACATTATCCTATCAAAGACCAACAACATTACCCTACCAACATCAAATTTTTACCAAATGACAAATTGCCTAAACCATACCAAATTGCCTAAATTCACCCCTCCCCGATCCTAAGGGAGAACTACATCGGTCCCGAGGCCCTTCCTTGCTTTGTGCAATGGGCTATGTAGGCAAGCACTTCGAGACATGGGGTCTCCCAAGGTTAGCTCGACCATCCCCTACCATAACCTATCTTGTGTGGTGAATATAAATATTTTTGTGTATTTTTATTTTAATCACATTTCTCTTTATCCTTTTTCAAACACCGAAAATCAAAACACCGACAATCTTATTATTATCATAACTCAAATCAACATACATATTCAGCTTTTATTTAGATGTTAAACAAATACATCTTCTCTATCATCGACACGCCGGTCAAGATCCTTATTCTTATACCTCGCTAACATATACTGCACCATCACAACTCATCCCGAACTAGGTGATGATCGTGATCGCCGACCCTCTCGCCGGGCCTCTCTGTCCTCAAAGGTACCGCGGCTATTGTACCGCCACCGATCCGCTAATCTCTCCTGTAACATATGAACACGCCATCTCGCATGGAGAACTCCAGCCTCTAGTCTCGCCGCCCGTGACTCCGCAACCACTAACAATCCTCTTGTCTCATTCACTCCGCATTTGAGCTGCTTTGACCAAACGCTGCAGATGATCCTCTCTCGCTGTAATCACCGCCGTGTCGTGGCGCTCACGTACACCTCACAGCTTCTGCTACCCACCATAATCTATAGGCCTCTGTCATTTTCGCATCCATTACCTCGCGATCGGCTGCTACCTCTTCAGTCCTTCTGGAGGTGTTGGCCGGGGAGGTGAGAATGCTGCCTCGGCATCGATCCTCATATATGGTCTATAAGCCTGTGGTATGTCCTGCACAAATCCAAATTGTCGCCGCACGCGATCTATAGGAATCCTCTCATATTCACTCGGCCTCGTGCCACGCGATCCACCTTAATCGCTCTACACCTCTCAACTCCTCGCCTATGTTCTCGCTACTATATAGTTCCCGTAGGGCCTCCAATGAGATATCCGCAATCGTCACTCTCTCCCATACCGCCTATAATACTCAATATCACCTGTCACGGCCTCGATCTCGCCTCTCTGTTCGCTGTCTGACCCATCGCTCAATCCCAACCTCTCGTACTCCGGCCTCTCTCCTCGCTCGATGGATCGCCTATTGGTCGCACACAAACAATGTGCTCATAGGCCCAACAAAGGTAATAAGTATGAGCAATCCAACGTTGTCCCGTGACTTCGCCTACAAGCCCATAACCCCTCGTATAGCTCCGCCAAATATGCAGTGCCCATGCAAACGTAATGCCTTTTTCTATCATCTCCCGATAACACACATCAACGCTTTTGGAAATTTTCCTTCCGCCTCGGTAATGCATAATACCCTCACCGCTATCATTAATATCACTCGCTAACCTTGTCTCCTCGTGGTGTGTCCGTATACATTACCCCATATGTAAACGATAAACCTCGCTGTGTCAAATCTCGTGCGTATGGACCAAATACTGCTGTTATCGCTCCCCGTGCCGCGCTAGGTAGTGCCTGATATACTGGCTCTCCTGTAATAGGGAGTCTCAAAATCCGAAACACATCTTCCAATGTTACTGTCATCTCACCTGTTGGCAGATAGAAGGTATTTGTCTCAGGATTCCATCTCTCAATCAGCGCCTGTAACATACCATGGTTACGTGCGATTCGTGAATAATAACGGATTCCACTTAACCCCAAACGATTTATCAATGTCCATTCCGCTGGTGTTACATCCGCTCGGATTCGCGACAACAGCGCTGGCACACTATCATTCATCCTCAACTCTGTCTCTGCCTGCATACACCAAAACAACAAACAACCATTCAACCCGTTAGGGTCTTTTTCAAACATTCTGGAAATTTCTCCAGTAACCGGTACCGGTTATACGTAACCGATATCGGTTAAACAACCGATACCGGTTCTACCTAACCGCTACCGGTCACTGTCAATTTTATACACTTTCCTTAAAAACAACCACCTACGACAATAATTTGCTCGTTTCTTCGTTTTTATACATATAAACATACCTGAAACCCCTGATTGCCTACCCGGTAACACTTACCTCACCTGCAACCCTTGTTATCATGTTTTCTTTCTCCTATTTACCCACCTATTCTACCCCATCTTCTTCACAAAACCATGCAGAAATCAAATCACAACCAAAACGTTTACCTCTTGGGTTGCAGTAGCTTGCGGTGGCCCTTGTCTTCTCTCTTGTCCCTGCCTGCTGGATGTTTCTCCTCGTCCTGCCATTATCACCACCTTTTTCAAACCTGCCTTGCTATCTTCTGAATCTCAGATCACAATTCCCTTTTCTTGTCTCTTCTCTCCTTATCACTCAGATTTCTCATGCAAAAACCTGTCGCAGTCGTCAAAACGCGTCGCGTTCGCGCTTTTAACCTCTTGCATGGCTCTAAATTAAAACTTCAAATACCACCTAGCTTTTTTATTTTTAGAAAAGCCCATACCTAAATAACCGGTAACGGTTACTTAACCGATATCGGTCTGTTAGCTACCGACATCGGTTACCTAACCGATACCGGTTACACACCCTCCTTTTTGAAACAGGGTTCTTTTCTTCATTTCTCATCTAAATTTTTGTCGCGCCCGCCTCTTTGCCTGCATAAACAACACAATTTACCACATTTTGTTCATCCATCACATATAACATTACATTTTCATTAAACATCATTTATTATACACAGATACACAAACCATGAACTACAGATACCAAAAAGCTATCAATCTATACATCATTGGGAACCAACTCATCAGTTACATACATCACAATATCACAAAACTACCAATTCATGACATAACCTGACATTCATATATATACGTACAAACAAACAAAAACATCAGCATCATCCATCTATCAACATGTCAATTAAACTCATCACACATTCTATCTATTACCACCATTAACCACATATTTCAACACATTTGGAACACCGCATGTGGATCAAAACATCGCTCTCTATATATATATATATATATACAAATTTTCAAAATACAATGTGCCCTACATCGGGCCTCTGTGATCTCATACAATACCAAAGCCAAAGACGCAGCCGCAATACCTACTAAAATATCGACTCGCTCGCAGCCGGTCTCTCATATCAAAATATACTCACCTGCAGCCGTATCAAATATACAACCCGTGCATCGCTCGCAGCTGGTATATAATAAATAAATGAATGAAAACAACGAATAACCAGTAGGCACGCAGGCCTCTATCAAATACAACCGGTTCGCAGACCGGTGCCCATGTCCCTATACAAAACCATGTCGGGATCTATCAGCCTCCCCACCGCCCTCGCACCTCTCCCCCGCTGGTCCCCGTGTGGTGCCTTCGCCTCTCGCTCGCCACGGACACGCCACCGTGGCTGCTCCTCCCCGAGATCTCTGGGCCGCGCGAGGTCTCTGCTCTATGAGCTGCATATGCTCGATAATCGACTCCGGACTATCAAGAATATCCCATAATAACGGCCTCTCGCTCTAACCTCCATATAGCGATCTCGCGCCATCAAGGAATCCGGGCCGGTCCTCTCGCACCCAACACCACTATCCCCGAGCTCTGCACTGCACTGTGGGTGTGGCGCTGGTGGAGGTGCCGCCAGTGCTCGTACTCGCACTCTGCGACCGTGGTGGTACTGGGCTCGTGGTCTTGCACGGTGGTACGGCCACGCTACTGTACTCTATACTCGCACTCCGTGGTCTTTCTGGGTGGTGGTGCTTTGCCCGTGCTCGTACTCGAGCTCGGGCTAGCCGCCTCGTAAACCCCTATTCGTGCTCGTGGCAAAGCAGCCTAACGTCCCTCGTAATAGCTGCACTCGCCCCGAGCTGATCTCTCTGCAGCCACCGCCGCTAAGTCTGGCCGCAGCAGCGGCGACTATCTCGCTGCTTCTCTCGCCTGCCCACTATACCTCGTATGCCGCCATGCACTGCATCATCCACACCCCCACCTGCTGGTCTCTCCGCTACCCAGTCTGGATCCCAAGGCTGTGGTGCTGGTAGTGGGGCCTCTACATCATCCCTCCTGTACTGAGGGAAGGGAGGTGGCTCATCCTGTGGCAGCCCCATCTGCCTGCGTACCCTCTCTAAGGGTATCCGCTCGTACTCTCCCGGCCTCCGTCCTGCTATCCAGAATGTATACTGGATCAGGCGCAGCTGTATGCGGGCTCCTCTGCCAGGCTGATGACCTCTGTAGGGTCTCCATATAATGTCTACTGCGGTAAGGCCCTCTAGCATATGTCTATAGTAGGCCACATCCCGACCTGCAACAACTGCTCGTGGCTGTCCCACAACCCCCAACCACCTCTGAAAGCCATATCGGTATACGATCCGTGGCCCCGGCCGCTGGGTAGCCTATCGCCTCGATGCATACGATGTGCTCGTATGCCCAACAAAGGCAACAAAAAGGTCGAACAAATACCAAATCGCCTCCTCCGCGATAGCCCCATAACTCCTCAGATAATTGCACTGTATATATCTGGTGCCCATGCAAAACAGTGTGCTCCTCCACCATCTCCAGAGAGCACCCCATCAATGCCCGTGGGAAGCGGCCTCCTCTCAATCCGGAGGGCGGGCAGTGACCCCTATCATCATCAACACGGGCAAGCCGTGTCTCTGTGTCTGTGCGCGTACATGTCCCCATATCCAATGCTCGCGCTATGATATGTAAGGGCAAGCGCGCCGCATCCCCAAAACCTCGCAGATGCTATCCATGGCAGTCTCTGAATCCACCTGGAAAACGGCCTCTCCCTCGATCGGTAGCCGCAGGATGCGATACACATCCTCTAATGTGACGGTCATCTCCCCGGTCGGCAGATGGAACACATTGGCCGCCGGATCCCATCTCTCGATGAGGGCGACCATCAGGCTGTGATCTCTGTCGATCGCTCTGTATCTCTGGACCCCGCCAAGCCCCACCTCGCGCATGATGGCCCAATGCGCCGCAGATATGTGTGGCCTCATCCGACTCAATAGTGGAGGCATCCTATCACGCATCGTCAACTGCTGACGTGCCTGCAAAATCAGCCCACATCCTTAGACCCACTCGTTATAATAACATCTACTTTACCATCTACCCCCTTTTTTTTGTAACACCCAAAATCTAACCCCACCCCAACACGCTACCTTACCCACCCGAAACCCAACCTAAAAAACCCACCCCACCAAGTCACCCTATCCACCCACTCACCCAAACTCAACCCAACCCACTCACCCAAAACCCACCCCACCAAGCCACCCTACCCACTTTCAAACCCTATCAACCCAACACACTAAACCCTCAACCCCTAACCCTATCCCCTTCCCCACCCACAACCAAAACAAACAAACCAAACCCACAACCCAAAACAAACAAACCATCCCCAACCCAACCCCACACCCACCCCCAACCCAACCCAACCCCTACATAAACCCACAACCGGCGCCGGTCGATACATCACCGACGCCGGTCACAAACAATTGTACCCTTCCTAAACTTTAGCGACCGATGCCGGTCGCTTAGTGACCGACATCGGTCACTGTTCTATCCCGGAGCCGAACCCCCGCGCGGCCCCCAAACTCATTTTTTTACCTATTTCTACCCATCTACCCACCCAAAAACCCTAAAACTTACCCACCTACCCACCTTAGCCTATCTAACCTATCTACCCTCTCCCTTTCTCAAATTACCCCCATTTACTCATTCTTTCCTACAAAATACAAATTCCTACCCAAATCCCAAAAACACCATAAATCAACCAAATCACCAAATTAAAGAGTTTAGAACCTACCGGTACGACGACACGTCGTCGTGGTGGGATGGGTGGTGGCGGTCCAGCTGGTCCAGCCCCTCCAGCTCCTCCTGCCTGTGCCATGGCTCCAATCCTGATCTGCTGGGTCCCCGGTCAATCACCTGCCGCCTCCTCAACTATTCGGGCCCACTATCAACTCTCTCCGCCAATCAAATAGCTCCACCTCACTCAATACCCCTCCAAATCAACTCTCCACGTCAGACAAGTCAATTTTGGATTACAAATAACAAAAGTGACAATGACAGGCCGTATATTTCTTTTTATAGGTTTTTCGACTTAAACCGATGTCGGTTTCCTTTTGCCCTAGGAAACCGGTATCGGTCCCTTAACCGATATCGGTCATGATGAATCGACGCTCGGCCGATACCTCTTTACCCCATTCTTTGCCGCCTTACTTACTCGCCTCTTTTTACCAATATCGCCTCGTCCACCTTTTGCACAACAACATTTGTTCCCTGGTCTGGCCCCAACCCAAGGCCTCGCCCTACCAATTGGCCCGACCCAAGGCCTCAACCTACCTATTTGGCCCGACCCAAGGCCTCACCCTACCACTTGGCCCGACCCAAGGCCTCAACCTACCTATTTGGCCCGACCCAAGGCCTCACCCTACCACTTGGCCCGACCCAAGGCCTCGCCCTACCTATTTGGCCCGACCCAAGGCCTCGCCCTACATATTTGGCCCGACCCAAGGCCTCAACCTACCTATTTGGCCCGACCCAAGGCCTCAACCTACCTATTTGGCCCGACCCAAGGCCTCACCCTACCTTACCCAAGGCCTCGCCTACCCATTCGCCCGACCCAAGGCCTCGCCCTACCTATTTGGCCCGACCCAAGGCCTCAACCTACCTATTTGGCCCGACCCAAGGCCTCGCCCTACCTATTTGGCCCGACCCAAGGCCTCAACCTACCTATTTGGCCCGACCCAAGGCCTCAACCTACCTATTTGGCCCGACCCAAGGCCTCGCCCTACCTATTTGGCCCGACCCAAGGCCTCAACCTACCTATTTGGCCCGACCCAAGGCCTCGCCCTACCTATTTGGCCCGACCCAAGGCCTCAACCTACCTATTTGGCCCGACCCAAGGCCTCGCCCTACCTATTTGGCCCGACCCAAGGCCTCAACCTACCTATTTGGCCCGACCCAAGGCCTCAACCTACCTATTTGGCCCGACCCAAGGCCTCGCCCCACTTATTTGGCCCGACCCAAGGCCTCGCCCTACCTATTGGGCCCGACCAACGTTTTATTTTATCCATCCATCCTGTACCTTGTGTTCAATCGAGCTCACTTGTTCGTGTTTTAGCATGATTAGGGTCCTTGACTTGATCTGTCGACCAACTTTGCCTAGACCTAGACCGTGACGTTTATCTCAACCAAACCAACCATTTGCTACTGCCGAACATGCCTAAACGCCTCGTACCTTACCTGTTATATACCCCGAGCTACTTCCTATGCCTCGATACCGTGATTATATCACCCTTGTTTGGATAAACTATCGACCTTTGCCTATACATTGCTGGTTTGCTCGTCAAATCATGTACCCTAGTCGTATTATTGCATTTCAACATGCGCTCTTCGCTTCGACCTACACCATCACCTTATCATCCTCTCTACCACATATACCCTTTATCAACCCTATCCCCGATTTCCCGCTCACTCAATCTGTGATAGATTTGAGGGGATTACCTATATCTTTAACATGAGAAACCACTTCATATTATTGTCCGCGCAGCTTTACAAGACAAGCTACACGACAATAAGGGGCTAATGTAGACACCAAATTCGTGTCTCACGACCCCTTGTGACCCGCATCTCATTTCGCAACCTAACCTCATTACCTAAACCTTACACAAGTATTTATTAATTGCCTTGTAATTGATAAATCTACACCACCTTACCTACCACCTCACTTGGCCACCTCACCATGACCTAGCCCTAACCCTAAACTAACCTAATTAGGACCCATGACTTGGTCTAGACTCACATCCATAACTAATGCCTCCTTACTCGCACCCAAAGCCGACCTTCTAGCCACTTGACCAAGCCCGCAACTGATCCCTCGGGAGAAAAGCAGGGAAGGTGGGCTATTTTACTAAAAATAGCCTACTTTTTCCTAACCGATGCCGGTTCCTACTCGACCGCCGTCGGTTACGCAACCGCCATCGGTTCCCTGTAAATGGGCTTCCCAAACCAAAACAACGGATGGGAATTTCATTTTTGAAGATCAGTCGAAGGATTTTTAATCAAAGGAGAGTCCAAAGCGATCAGAAGAGTCCAGAACTTCACTTGACCAAGCAGAGACGAGTAAAGAAACCAAGAGTTAGCAAAGAAAGGAGATCAACTTGCACCTTCATAAAAAAAAACCAAGTAAGTTATATCTTGCATGTCCTCCATTATAACATTTCTTGTGCTTTTGGAATTGTAATCTTCCCAAATCCGTTCCTGAATCCATTATCTAACATACCATTGCCTCTAACCATCATTCTTTAGCTTCTAACCATCCCATTTCTCAATACTATCCAAAAACCAGCCATTACAAACACCACAACCAGCCCGTAAGATCCTGAACCAACCAAGATTTGGTTATCGGTGACCGCCATCGGTTATAGATAACCGCATCGGTTCCTTTGATCAAAACCAAGGAAAACAGCCTTTTCCCTACCCAGTTCCACGAAACAATTTAATTAGTACTCTACAGTATTTTGTGTTAATTCATATTAGCAGGGGAACTGACCACCTTCGAAAGGAAGTTTCATACTTCCTGGGCCCAAGGCAGTTCCCTCATTTATTATCTAATCAAAATCTTGTGGTCTTGTGTTCTTATTTGCAGGTAGTCCTTCCAAGACAAAAAGGAGTTCTTCGCAGTCAGCCTGATCTTTCTCTACGGTACGCGCACATCTTCTCGACATTCTACAGGTATTCCTCCTAACCCTAACCTTATCTGTTTCTACAAGGAACGAAGCATTTCCGAGTGAAACAGCAGATGGGGGAAGATTTCTAAAAGCACGATGTGTATTATTTAGGAAATGATAGAAAGGAGCGTGACTTTTGCATGGGCACCCGCATATCTGGCAGAGCTATATAGGGGTTTATGGGCCTGCAGGTGAAATCACAGGATGACACTAGATTGTGCATACTTATTTCATTGTTGGGCCTATGAGAACATTGTGTGTGTGTGACCAATAGGCTGACCAATCTAGGAAAGAGAGACAGGAGTGCAGAGGTTGGGATTCAGACGATGGGTCCAAACAGAACAAGAGGCGAGATCCTAGGCCGTGACAGATGACATCGAGTATTATAGGCAGATGTGGGAGATGGTGACGATTACGGATATTCTTTGGAGGCCTTACGGGAACTATATGGTGACAAAGAACATAGCTGAGGATTTAAGGGGTGTAGAGTGATTGAGGTGGATTGCGGGGCACATGCTAGGTGAGTATGAGAGGATTCCTCTTGATCGCGTGCGGTGAAAATTTTGATTTATTCAGGATATAACCATGGCTTATAGACCATACATGAGGATTGATACCGAGGCATCATTCTCACCTCCTCGGCCGACACCTCCAGAAGGGCTAGAAGAGATAACAGCTGATCACAGGGTAATGGATGCGGGAGCGACAGAGGCTTATAGATTATGGTGGGTAGCAGAGCTGCGAGGTGTACATGAGAGGGCCGATCGTCCTGACATAGCTGTGATTATAGTGGAGAGAGACCACCTATAGGATTTGGTTCACCAGCTTCAAACACAGGTGAATGAGACAACAGGATTGTTAGAGGTTTCGCAGTTACGAATGGAGAGACTAGAGGCAAGATTCCTCCATGCGAGAGGGCGTATTCATATGTTATAGGAGATGTTGGCGGATCAGTGGGAGGAACCAATAGCAGTGGCACCTTTGAGGATGGAGAGGCCAGGTGAGTGGCATCGATGATCACGATCACCACCTGATTTGGGATGAGGCGCAAGGGTTTAAATGAATTTCATAGAGGTATAAGAATAAATAAGGATGTCGACCTGCACGTCATCGATGATAGAGAAGATGTATTTGTTTAACATCTAAATAAAACTGAATATGTATGTTGATTTGAGTTATGATAATAATGAGAATGGTTGTGTTTTGAATGTTTGTTTGGAAAAAAAGGATAAATATGAATGTTATCAAATAGAAATACACAAAAATATTTATATTTACAACACATGATAGGTTATGGTAGGGGATGGTCGAGCTAACCTTGGGAGACCCCATGTCTCCTAAGTGCTGCCTACATACCCCATTGTAAAAAGCAAGGAGGGGCCTCAGACCGATGTAGTTCTCCCTTAGGACCAGGGGATAGATGAATTCGTGCAATGTGGTTGTGGTTAGGTAATTTGTCGGTTGGTAAAAATATTGATATTGGTAGGGTAATTTCGTTGGTGTTAGTAAGGGATTGATGTTTTTGGTGTAGGTATAGGTGAACCGAAAGTTCACTTACCATCGTGTCCCGATTAAGGTCAACACATAATCCTAGATTTGAGTAAAAGAGGCAAAAGTGTCCCGTAGTTGAGAAGAGATAAAAAATCACATATTAACATAGGATGAGCTTAAATCCCTAGGTACCTTACATATGCGAGAAGTCGATAGGTGAAAAGAGTTGTATAATCACAATATATCGATATATGTCACGTCCCTTGAGTTTTGTTGCTTTGACGAATGGTGAGGTGAGGTGGCTGGTAGAGCTGGGGTGTAGAGAATTTGTTATAAGGTGATTATGCTGACAAAAGAAAACCAAACCTAAATAGACAAGTCCATGACTCAAAAGTGCTTTTGAATACTACTTTTATTTTCTGGATATAGACTGATCGATGCAGGAAGTCTACATGGGATATGTATTTTGTTGTTCTTGAGGTCTTCACAAAGCTGATCAATGCGAGAAGCTTCTGATAAAGGCATAATTTGTATAGCTGTCCTTCAAGGGAGCAGTCTATTTATAGTAGCAGATGCGGCTTTTGTGTATAGTTGTCCTTCGAGGGAGCAGTCTATTTATAACTTAGAGGTCTTAGATGTCCATTTGGCATGAAGCATCTAGTTTTGTAGGAAGTTTGACTCAAGAATATTCAATAAGTGTATAATTGAGAACATGTTATTTTGATACTTTTAAGTCATGGACCAGACTAAAAGGGGAAGGCATCTTTAAGAGGAGGTGATGACCAAACCACGTGAGCTTGATTCTATTTTGAGATGCATGAAACAAAGTGTATGAGGTGGTAAATGAGCTCAAGGGATGAGTGTAAGGTAGATAAGAAGTGATATAACACTAAATTCAACAGTAGAATGGTTGAAGATGTAAGGCATTAAGGGGTTCAGGCTCAGGTTTACCATTAAGCGAAGCTAAACGGTAAGTGCCTGATCCATAAGTGTGAGTGATAATGTAAGGCCCAATCCAATTAGGAGCAAATTTTCCACGTTTTCTCTTTTCTAGTTTGGTTACATGTTGATTCTCTTTGAGGACAAGATCACCAACCTTAAAGGTACACTCATGAAGTCGCTTATCATAAGCACACTTGATGTGCTTTTGATAGATTTGAAGGTGGTCAAGAGCTGTAAGACGATGCTCGTCAAGAAGCTCCAATTGGGCTAACCGCTCTTGGCGGAAATCATCATTTGTGAGAATATCCTGAAGAGATATTCTTAGGGAGGGTATTTTTATTTCGAGAGGCAAGACAGCCTCGGTACCATATACCAAAGAAAATGGGGTGGCATTAGTGGAGGTACGAATGCTGGTACGATAAGCCCAAAGGGCAAAGGGGATGTGATCATGCCAGTTTTTTCCAGAATCGTTAACAACTTTCATGAGAATTTTGGTCAGGGTTTTGTTAGAAGATTCGGCTTGACCATTTGCTTGTGGATAGTAAGGTGATGAGAAGCTAAGTTTGATACCAAAGTTGTCACAAAGGTCTTGTAATAACTTGTTTTTGAAAGATTTTCCATTATCTGTTATCAGGCGATGAGGAACACCAAAATGACAGATAATGTGATGGTTAATGAATTCTACAATTTTTTCTTTTTTGGTTGAAATGAGTGGAATGGCCTCCACCCATTTAGTGTAATATTTGGTTGCTGTGATTATCCAATGGTGACGTTGCAAAGAGGGCGGGTGAATCTCACCAATAAGGTCTAAACCCCATTGTGAGAAAGACCAAAGATCTCGTGCGACCTGTAGTGGATGGCTAGGAGTATGTTGAAGGTTGGCATGTTATTGACACATAACACAACACTTAACATATTCGTAGCAGTTGTTATTAAGAGTAGGCCAATAATAGCCTAGGAAAAGGATCCATTTGGCCATGGCAAGGCCACTAAAATGTCCACCACAAATACCGTCATGGACTTGTTGGATGGTATAGGTAACCTCCGCGCCGGTTAGACATCGAAGGAGGATGCCATCAAAGCCATGTTTATAGAGGAGTCCCCCCATGACGACGTAACGAGAAACACTTTTAAGAAAAGACACGTTTTCCGTTACTCATAAGGTCAGATGGGAGAACAGAGGTTGTAAGGTAATTGTGAAATTGGTGATACCAAGTATCCTGCGAATCAAGACATTATTTATCATACCAACATCTGGGGCTGAGTAAGATGGGGCAAAGAGTTGTTGGACCAAGACAAATATGTCAGAGTCAGTTGGTGAGGTAGGAATTTGTGAGGCTAAGTAAGCCATAGTATCTGCAAATTTATTAGTTGAGCGGGGAATGGTTTGGATAGAATAATGAGTGAATAAGGTCAAAAGTGAATCCACGTAATGTTTGTACTTTTGAAGTTCCTCTTTTTTACATTGGTAGATGCCCATAACTTGATTGACGACCAGTTGAGAGTCACTGAAAATGTTAATAGATTTTACACCTAAGTGTAACGTAACCTGGAGACCCAAAAAAAAGGCCTCGTATTCCGCTGTATTATTAGTACAGGGGAAATCAAGCTGGAATGAAAGAGGCATAGGTTCAACATCTAGAGGAATGAGAACAATGCCGGCCCCTCTACCACGCTGGTATTTGAATCTATCGAAGAAGAGGGTCATTGGATACGACTCATCACTGAGTGAAAGAGTGGCAATGAGTTCATCAGGGAAACTAAAATTAGTAAATTGTTCCCCAGGTAAAGGGGCTTCTGTGAGTTGGTCTGCGATAGTTTTTCCTTTGATTGATTTCTAGTTTACAAACTCAAGGTCGAGGTTAGCGAGGAGCATAAGCCATCGGGCGATGTGTTGGTTTAGATGAGGTTTGGCGTACATATAATGGATGGGGTCCGCGTTGGTGATAACAAAAGTTTTGTGATTAAGGAGGTAGTGTCGGAGTTTGGTGGCCACGAATGATAGGGATAGGCACAACTTTTGTACATGTGTATACCTAGTCTCATAATCCGCCGAGTATGACTTATGTAATAAATGGCTTGTTCTCAATGCTCGGAGTTACGATGTGTGAGCCTGGCTCCTATAAAGATGGTTGGTGGTGGAAAGGTAAAGGTAGAAAGGGTGATCGTCCCGAGGTGGGATAAGCATGGGTGGTTGCAAGAGAAAGGTGTGGTGGCATTCTTCACTCCATTGAAAGAAAATGTCCTTTTAAGGAGATGATGGAAAGGTTGACATCGATCCGAGAGTTGTGAGATGAAATGTCGATAGATTGGAGTTTTCCCTACAAACTACTCAATTATTTGAGGTTAGTGGGTGGGGGTATTTCTAGGATAGCTTTGACTTTAGCTGGATCGACCTCGATGCCACGTAAAGAGACAATAAAACCAAGGAGTTTTCCTAAAAGGACACCAAAGACATATTTATTTAGTTGAATACGAACACGGATTGTAATAAAGCATCGAAAATAATGGTTAAAACATCGAGATGTTCACCGCAATGTTTAGATTTGCCAAGAAGATCATCGGCATAATCCTCAAGGATAGTGTGCATAATTTCATGAAAAATGTAAGTCATAGCCCGCTAATAGGTTGCACCAAAGCATTCTTAAGGCCAAACGGCATGACACGATAGCAGAAGGTTCCCCAAGGAGTTATGAAGGCAGTTTTATGTTGATCGGCCGGGGCTACCAAAATTTGATTGTATCCCGAGAAGCCATCCATGAGAGAAAGCATCTCATGGCCCACAGTGAGATCAACAAGTTGATCAATACTTGGTAGGGGGAAGTCATCCTTTGGGCAAGCAAGGTTAAGGTCCCAGAAATCCGTACATATCCAAAGTCCCCCCGTTGCTTTAGTAACAGGTACGATGTTAGAAATCCATTGAGGATAGTCAATAGGTAAGATGAAGGAAACAAAAAGGAGTCATTGAAGCTCTTCTTTGACCAAGAGGGCAATGTGTGGATGCATTTTTCTCAATTTCTATTTAACTGGTTTGGAATCGGGTTTCAGGGTAATGTTATGGACAACAATGTCAGGATCAATTCCTGGCATGTCAGCGTAGGACCAAGCGAAAGCTTGGTTGTGGGCACGGAGGAAGGTAGTGAAGGCAGTTTGTTCTGATGCGTTAAGAGATTGTCCGATCTTCACAATGTGAGGATTGTCCTCTGTGTGGATGTTGATTTCTATAGTCGACTCATTCAACATGGTTTGAGTTTCAGATGGTAAGGCACGTTGAATATAAGAGTCGTCCGCACCAAGGTAAGTGAGGATGGAGTCATCATCCTGGCACTCAACAACATTAATTGAAGGTGAGTCCTCTTCGATCATGTCTGGATACAGAAGGGGAAGAGAAGATGGGTCTTCATTATCATGTTGATAAGTGAGAGGACCCAGGAAGATAGCGTTTATGAAAAAAAAAAGTTAGGAGGGATGGATTCAGGGTCTATCGACTCTGTGGGTGATGATGGAAAAATGGGTGATGATGGTTCGGAAGGAGTGACTTCGTCATCTTCCTAGATACAATGGATATGCGGTGTCTTTGGTGTAGGTGGTTCAAAGAATCCAAGACCATGATGATCTTTGTGTTTACATGTAGTTACAGGAATGATCGTATGTCGGCCTTGTTCATAAAGACCAAAACCAAAGCCCTTCCAAGCACAACGTAGCGTCAGAAGGTGAGGGAAAAGCGGCGATTAGTTAGATATTGAAAATCAGATTGGAGGGAACCACACCAAGGGGAGGTTTAGGGGTGACAGAGGATGTATCGACACCCCCATATGTTAGGTTGGTGCGGCAATTAGGTGGTCCGTAGGAGATTACCTCCCCCACATGACAGTCGTAGGTAGGATGTGCATGTAACTATCCATACTCCTGTGGGGTATGGAAAGAGCTAACGTTATATAGGTGATACTCCCCCAGCGTAAGGCATTGAAAAACATCTACTAAGGGATCTGAGGTCGGGATGTTGTCCATGGGGAAGGAAGCGGTATTTGCGGTGGCGGTTTCATTGGTTGAAGGTGTAGGTGCGGTTGAGGTGGATGGTTGAGGTGTGGTCAAAATAGATGGTTGGGTTGGATGAATGGGTGTCTTGACTGGTACAAGCACATCATTAGGGTGATATAACATATTGCAGGTTTTGAAGGGGGGAGGGTCAGCTTTTACGGTGTAGGACTTCCCCTCATACTCAAATTTTATGCATCTATGTAAGGTGGAGGGAACACATCCCATAGCCTGGATCCAAGGGTGGCCTAACAACATGTTGTATTGGAATTCTCCCTCAAGGACATAGAAGAGTTCAGGTAAAGTACGTGGCCCTACATGAATGTTAAGGATCATGGTGCCTAAGGTAGAAGTAATAGCATCATTGAATGAACGCAACATGGTGGGGTTGGCACACATGTAGCTAGAAGGGATATTCATTTGTTGGAAGGCTTTGGAAGAGATGATGTTTAAGCTAGCACCCCGTCAATCATAACACGATGTACTCGGATGTCCCAGACGTAAGCCGAGATGAAAAGAGCGGGGTCAGGATCTTCTGCACCAAAGTCGACAATTTCGTCTTCAGAGAAACTGACAGCAGCGGCTTGTTGTACAGGGATGGAAGTGGTAGTTTGTTTGGTGAGAGAAGCAACGTGGTTGGGTGTTAAAATGGAGGCAACGGAAAGGTTTCATTAGGTAGGACCTCTATCCCTTGAAGGATTTCAATAAGAGCTTGTCGATGAGATTCAAAGGTTTGAATGAGATCATACAATGTCATTTTTACAGGTGATTGGTGAAGCTGTTTGATCATGGTACGGTGGGCCACTCCATCAGAGACAGGGTAGGCAGGTCCACGAATAACCACTTTAGGTGGTGGTGTGATCGGGATGGCGGACGGAGAAAGAGAGGCCACAGGTGTGCTTTCTTTAGCCTTCCCATTGTTTTTCTGCCCTCGAGTAGCAATACTAATCATGTTGATCTTGTGAACATGAGAGGAGGAAGATGGTAGGGATAAGTCATTGTCTTCGAGAGGTGGGGTTGCAATAATGATATTTCTTGGTGAGGTGGGGACAGGTGGTATAGGAGAGGGGATTGAAGCTAAAGGTTTCTCCCTTCGTAAGTTGTCTTTCTTAACCTGTCTATCCGAGAGAGGTGACTGACGAAGGATGGCTTTCAAAGCTTTGCATCCCTCTATATCATGTCCTGGTGTGTGGTGGTAAGCACAAATTTTAGACTCATCATAACCTATAGGTCGAGGCTTAGATGGATCATAGGGTCTAAGTGGGGGTAGGGAAATGGTCACATTCTCCACCAACATATCAAGGATTTTGGCATAAGATCCTTTGAGCGGGTCAAAGTCAGAGGAAGATGAGGCTATTGACTGGGTGGGTTTCGGTAATGATTGGGTATGGTTGATTCGTATGGGTGGTGGTTTGGACAAGGGGTTTTTATAATTGGATTTAACTAAACTTGGATTTTTCGGCGCAGAAGTTATGTTTAGCTGGTCAGATGACGTGGTAGCAGAAAACAACCACGGAGAAAGAGGAGTGACAAAAACAAATCCTTTGATGATGGAGTTTGTTTAGGGTTGATAGGTGGACATGATACTTGGGGTGACGGTGTTGATACACCCATGGATCTCTGTATGGGTGTAGAAGGCGCAAGTCATTTTAAAGAAAATGTAGGAGGTATGATGTATTGAGGCAAGGTGGAGGGGTGAGGTCCCAATATAGAAGGTAGGTGTGATGGCGAGGGTTTTAGTTGTGACAGAGGCATAGATTGGACTTGAGGAGATTGGGTCTGTCTCCTAGGTGGATTGACAGCTTTATTTTTGGATAAATCTAACCGTTTAGGTGGGTGTGTCAGGCTGGGTATTGGTGACGTCCCAAGCATAGGGGAAGGTTTGGTTAGGTTAATAGAGGTGGATGAGGTATTTGGTAGAGATGAGGGGGGTGAAGATGAGGACATAGGCATTTTGAGCTTTTGTAAACACCTCGGGTATATGGTAGAGATGTCTGGATCAGTCATCTACATTTGAGTAGAGTATGGTGTACTCAAACGCTCCCATAGGACTCGTCTATCTTCTGAGGGGTGACAATCCTCACGTGTGAATAGGAACTTTTGTATGGAAGAGAGGTGGGTTGTGATTCCAGTCCACTGTGGGTGTGATACAGGGGGTAAATGAGGCACTGTATCAATGGGCGTTAAGAGGTCAACTGGTCACTGAAAAGATTTAGGCGATGAAGAACTAATAGGTAGGAGGGTATGTTTGAGAGGATCTGTCATGATTAAAGAATTTGGTGATGTTGGTTCGAGGGGTTTCTCATCTAAGGATGACAGAAATAGTGGTGAGCCTTCTTCTTTTATAGCAAGAGTGATGGAAGGAGATGTTTGGGAAATAGATAAGTTAGATAACATCCGCTCACAGTCTTGCAGGGATGTGGTGTAAGAAGGCTCATCTGTGAGAAGAGAACTCTGGCGGTTAATTCCTTTATGGGTAAAGGAATGGTAAGGTTATCATTTTGTCTTAATGGGGGTGAAGAGGGTTCGGATCCCTGCGTTAGTAAAGAGGTTTGATTCAGAATTTCCTCGATAGAAGCTTTTGGTTGGGAGTCGAAGACCGCATGGATTTCATGAACACTCTCCTCGGCTAAGATATCTTGGTTTATGTTACTGTTAGATGAGTGGTTTGGGAATGGTTTGTTGAAGATTTTCAAATTTTGGTTAGCAGGGGCATTAGGATTATCAAGGGTTATATCCCCTGAATCAACCATTTCCTGCACTATGTTTTTCAACATCTTGCAGTTTTCGTGACTGTGTCCCTTCATGCGGTGGAAGTTACAGAAGTCATTTTATTTGTACCAAGAAGGTATAGCGTAGGTGGAATCAAACCCGGAGTGAGGTTTAACAGGAGGTAAGGTGATAGCTCCTGCTTTGAGCAATTTTTCCAAAATGACACCATAAGTTTCTCCCAAGGGAGTGTAATTGATGGGCTCGGCTTTATACTTATAGGTGGTTTTTGGCGGGGTATTAGATGGTGCTTGGGTTTTGACCATCACCGCGTGGACAACTCCTTTTGATTTCGAAGTAGTCGATACATGAGAATTGGTGGTGTTGGGTTTTTTGGTGGAGTCTTGGGTTCGAAAATTAGGGTTTTTGTTGTGCAACCACAATTTCTCTTCCTCTAAGGCTCGAATCTCTAGTTTTCAAGCCATAGTAAAGGCCTCATCAAAGGTGTGGAAAGTTTGAATTTAGAGGGTAGGAGAAATGTGATTAGTGCAGCCCACGTAAGGAGTTCGATAAGTTCACCTAAGGCAAGGCATAAGTAAGTTGGTTGATAAGGCCCCGCCATCATCCAATGAAATCATGATAGATTCATATTCAAATTGTCGGATGGCATAGAGGTCGGTGATAGATACTTTCCTAGCAATGTTAATGGAGAAATGATCTAAGAAAGATTGGGCTAATTAGTTAAAAGAGAAGATTGAGTCTTTGGGTTAAAGCAATCGTACCACTCTAAGGTGGGTCTTAATAAGGACATGGCAAAGGTGCGGAGTAGTAAGGAATCATCATGAGCAATCAGATAGCAGACAGGTCTAAATGATTGCAAGTGTTGTTGAGGATCCTCCTTACTATTAAAATGAGTAAATTTTAGTAATTCCCATTGAGGAGGATATGAATGAAGGGGGACATAAGGATGAATAGGCTCCCAACAAACTTGCTCATATGTCAGGGTGCTACAGCTTCCTGAAACAGAAGCCTCTAGATTTTACATCTTGTCCATCATTTGTTTGATTAAATCAGTGGTTGGGTAAGATGATGGTGCGGTTGTTGTAAACGGAGGTGGATTGGGCCAAGAGCCACTACTAGACAATGGTGGGGTTAAATGTTGATAAGGTATTGATGATGAATATGTTGAGGCGGCTAAATAGGGATGTCCTATATAAGATGTTGAAGCCACCGGATACGTGTGTGGAAATGAAAAGGTGGGCGGAGCTTGAGAAGGAAAGCTTGTGTGGATAGGTGGTAGAGAGCAAGTTATGAAAGGAGCAGTCTGCGAGAGAGATGAGGTAGGAGCAGTCGGTGGTAATGATATATGGGGCCCCAGGTTAACCAAAGGAAAGCCAATCATGCCGTATGAACCCCTGAAGCCGCTGAGTTGGGAGACGGGGCTAAGGATGAAGAAGGCAAGGCGAGTTATCAGGTGGGGAAGGAGCTAAGTGAGCAGCTATACTAATAGGCATACCAACAAGGAGTTGACCATCGGGTGTACGGTCAGGGGTATGAGACAAATAGTACTGTACAGTGCTAGGATTAGCATCCAAAAATTTCACAAATTCCTTATCTCCTACAGGGATTTTGGGAACCTCACTGGTGTCCGTAGGATTCCCCATAGGATGTGAAGGGGGTGATTCAGGAAAAGGCACGAAACAGGCATGTGAAACCATGGCTGCAACTTGTTTCAGTGATAACAACCATGGACAAGAGTACACAACAGGGATTCAATCTATCAGGGACAGAAACAGCCACAAAATGTTGGAATTGGTAGGTTGCTGGTTTTTTGGGAACTATGAAAGACAGTAACCGATATCGGTCAGGTAACCGATGTCGGTCAGATAGTAGCTGACATCGGTCAGTTAACTGATGTCGGTAGAATATGACCGGTGTAAGAAGTTGTAAGGAGTTGTTGATTTGGGGTTAACGATGCTTAGTATACCTGCCAAACTATTCTGAAGTGATCACTGAAACAATGTATGACAGAGAAACAAAACTAAAAATAGGAAAGATGCATAGGAAAATCAAGAGACTAACCCTAGGATTATTTTTTATTATTGTGGGCTTATGCCTTAGACGCAAGATGATGTCAATCCTATACAAAATACCTAAGGGAGATGTCAAGTTTGTTTTGGCTTATAAGGTTACCTCAATCGGGCGGAGGAATACCGCGGAAAGAGGGGGAATTTTTGAGTCATGTTGTGTTGATTATGATGTGATTTGGTATGTGTTGTGCGGTGAAAGTAAGATTAATTTCTTGTTAATACCGTGGATATCACCCCCACGTGTACGACCTGTTACTTAATCTACATTCACTAGAATTGAAAACAACAAGTAAGAATGTGATGCACATGTTTTAAACCCAAATCGAAGATGATATTCGATGAAGCAAAGAAGATGACTTTCACTAATGCAAAGATGTGAAAGCAAGACAAATTATTTTACCAAAATAACAAAATATCTTGTGAATATTTTAGAAGAAACAAACAACAAGTATGCTCCCTATATGAAAGCAAGCAAGAAAGAAAGAAACCCAAAAAAGGGTCCCACCGGGCGTGCCAAAATGTTTCGCACAGAATGTTTCCGTTACTAGAATAGAGTTGCTTCTATCCTTTCATTCTCTTGAGAAATAGATAAGGGTTAGGGCTAGGAGGAATACCTGTTGAATGTTGAGAGGGTGTGCGCATACCGTAGAGAGAGATCAGATTGATTGCGAAGAACTCCTTTTTGTCTAGGAAGGACTACCTACAAGTAAGAATACAAGACCACCAGATTTTAGTTAGACAATAAATGAGGGAACTGCCTTGGGCCCAGGAAATATTAGACTTCCTTTCGAAGGTGGTCAGTTCCCCTTTTAAATACGAATTAACACAAATGATAGCAAAGGGGCTATTGCAAAATTACACTTTAATTACCTTGTTAAAAAGCAATAGAAGAAAGGCTGGTTTTGGTTTGATTCACGGTGATGATGCTACCACCACCGTATAACCGTACTTGGTTCTTTGATAGCCGATATCGGTAGGGGCAGTGATTTAGGGGCTTTTAATAAAGGTTGGCTATAAGGCGGCTATGGTGTTTATAAGGCTGGCAAATGATTATGGATAGGCAATGGGGTGATGGATAAGACTCAGAGAGTGTGGGGACTGTTCTTGGGGCAATGTAAGGGTAGAGGAATGACAGCTTAGATGCGAGGGACTCTTGGGTAGTAGATCTATGAGTGAACTTGTAATTACTATGATTCAGAAGTTCAAGAAATGTTATTTAAAAACGTACAAGACACTACTTACTAGTTCCTGATGAAGATACAGGTCCAAGGACTATGATGATGAAGGCAGGGCTCAGGTGGGATGATCTGACAATCAAAAGTGAGCTATCTTCTCTCCCAATGCTTGAATGAGTGTCATCGCGCTCTGGTTACTCGATTGCAATCCCGGCTCGATCTCCTTCTCTCGCAAACTCTTCTCTTTTCTTCCCTTGTCTCTGCTTTGCTAGTGAATTTCGGATCCTTCAAATGAATTCTTGATCCTTTGTTTTTGGTTGGGAGGTCATTTACGAGGTACCGATGGTGGTTATGTAACCGGTGGTGGTCGAGTAGAATGATGTTGGTTAAGTCAAAGTGGGCTATTTTTAGTAAAATAGCCAACTTTCCCTCCTTTTCTCCGAGGGATTAGTTGTGGGCTTGGTCAAGTCATTATTAGGTTGGTTTTGGTGCGGTGAGGAGTAATTATTCATGGGTGTGGATGTAGACCAAGTTATAGGTCTTAATTAGGTTAGTTTAGGGTTAGGGCTAGGTCATGATGAGGTGGCGAAATGAGGTGGCAGGTTTGGAGATGTGGATTTATTAATTATAAGGTAATTAATAAATAATTGTCTGCAAGGTTTAGGTGGTGAGGTTAGGTTGCGAAATGAGATGCGGGGCACGGGTGTCGTAAGACACAAATTTGGTGTCTACAGCTCATCATCACCAAGAAAAACATGCCCAAAATCCCCTTGAACATAATCAACAAAATAATTCATATGTGGAGTAGCATGAAAAGAATTCCCTGAATCTAAAACCCAAGATTCAGTAATATTATGCAAAGAAAGAATCAAAGCATCCTAACATACATTACCTGATGCCAAATTTACCTCCTTGTTTTCTTCCTATTGTTTCTTCTTGTCCCAAATCTCCCAACAATCCTTCTTTACATGCCCATACTTTCCACAGTTCCAACATACAATCTTGCTCTTGGATTTTGACCTTGCCCGATCTTTTAATTTTCCACTGCTTTCCTCTATTCTTCTATCTCCCTCTAGTTTCCACTGTCAAATCATTCCCTAAAGTAAAAGATTCCCAGAGATTTTTCTTCACATTTCCTCGCTTAGAATCACCCCTACAACATCCTCAAACTTCAACTTTGAGTTAGTCTGGAACCGAGTTGCTTACCGCCATTACCAGCTATTCCAACTTTCAGATAAAGAGCATAGAATTAATAAAGCCCTAACTTCTTCATCAAATTCTATTCTAACCAAAGATAGCATATTCACAACAGTATTGAAATCATTTAAATGATTTGATACTAAACTATTCTCAGACATCTTCATATTAAACAACTTTTTCATTAAAAATATCTTGTTAGAGGCAGAGGGTTTTTCATACAAATTCCCTAATGCATCCATTAGATCTTTTGTAGTCTTTTCCTTTGAAACTATTTAAATAATACTGAAGATTCAAGACACAACCGAACGCGTTGCAAGTGCCTTCCGATCCAAAAATATCATTCTCGCATCTATCATACTTGAGGGTTTGTTCACCTTCTCGACAACGAAGTATAAAGATCCTTCGATAAAGGTAATCTTCCATCTGCATCTTCCAAAGACTAAAATTCTACCCATTAAATTTATCAACCCTAGATCTTCCATCATCTACCATAGCTCCCACTTAAGCTAAAAACTTTCGCTACAATTCAACACTTCAGCAAACCAAACCAGCTCGATACCAATTGTTAGGAAATAAGAGATAAAATATGTAGAATAATCCCTTACAGAATTTCAACAAAAGAGAAACTAATATGTAGAAAATATTACAGATCTCAAATAAAAGTGCAGAATAAATAACATAACATAGAGAGACAATATTTAACGTGGTTCACCCAATTTGGGCTACGTCCACCAAGAATCACTTGCTCAAATTTTATTACAAGCGTCCACTCTCTCAATACAATACCCAGATCCATTTGGAGCTATGCTCAACAAACTCTACAGAATTCACACCCAAATTCAAAGCACATCTGCAATGCATTTTCTTGTCTCTATATCATATGCATAAGATCATATAAATAGACAATTGCTTAAGTAGTTTGATACAAAACCATGGGAATCAAAACCATGGGAAAAAACCATGGGTATCAAAACAATGGGTACCGAAAAAACATGGGCCCAAAAATATCCCATAACGGTTACCCATTACCCATGGGTTAATAAAACACCCATGAAAATTTGCTTCGGGTGATTTGCCCCCGAGCCCCCATCCATCGAGGGGATTTTCACCCCCCTGAATCCCCTGAACCACTCACCGATGAGTGAGACTACCATAAAAATACCTGAGTGTAACACATAGAAGGTGTACCACACTCTAACATGAAAATAGGATCTACAAACATAACATGGTATACGTGCCCAAGGAATGCATTCAGGGTAGAATGGAGGATTCTTAAATACCGCTAGTGGCCACTAAAGGAGAAGATAAATTTTCTGTGTACCAGCATTTCTACCTGGGTAGGTTTAAACTAATGGATGAGACATAGAGCCCATGGTGTAAGCTCCCCTTTGCCTTCAAAACTCAATACTTCCAGGTGGGAGTAAAAAGGTTTAAAGAGTCCAAAAATCTGAAATTGGACCTTGGTAATCTAGAACAGGAGCACAAGGAAATGCGCAAAGGGTTAGTCTATCCCAACAAGCACATGTTCATGGAGAGGTACGTGTCACATGAAGTACACATGACAAGGCCCATGACTCTACCCATTATAGGAGGATCCACGACGCACGTGTACCTCCACATAAGACCCAAATTAGAGAAGGGCACATATTTGGAAACTGAGGTGTCTATGCCTAAGGATCCAATTGGTAGGAAGAGACCCGTGCCCAAGTAGGTGAAAAAGGAGATAGAGAAGAAAATACCAAGTTTTGTGGAGACACAGGTAATAGGTTCCCCTGGGACAAGTACTAGAATAAATATGTATTCATGCAAGAAGAGGCCCTTAGTCAAGGAAAAGACCCTAGAGCTAGAAAATCCATCAAACAAGGAGTCCTTGGGAGAAAAAGAAATAGAGTGACCTATACCAGAATCCTAGTTAGGAAGAAGTAGAGGCTAGAAGAGGAGACTGCCTCAGAAGAAACTGGAAGTTTGGACAAGTGCATAGGTGAAGAAGAAGATAGTGAAGAATATGTTAGTGGGGAAGATAAGCCTAGAAAAGAACAAGGGCCACCTTTTTTCAACATACATGATTCAGATGAAGAAGGCGGAGAAGAGAAGCGGGGTTCCTCTTTGTACGGTGCAAGGATAGCTAGGAAGGGAGAGGCACCCAGGACATGAGAAGTGAGGAGGATGGCACACAAACATAGAAGGCTCCAAGCCTTACGGTGGAATAAGTAACCAAGGTGCCAGGGAGAGAAGAAGAAAAATCCATAGAGACCTTAGAGGAGGAGAAGTTAGAATGCGAACTAAGCCATTGTTCGATGAAGAGAAGGAGAAGAGCATGGAAAAGGACCACGACAGCACTAGAGGCCCCATTTTAACTATAAGTATTCCTAAGGGCACGCACATAGGATGAAGGTGCACAGAGGAGGAGAGGAAAGGAATGGATTATATTTATGACCCCAACAAAGTGTTTCGCATGTAGTTCCAAAGCATGATTTTGGCAGAAGAGCTCATAGCCATGTCATCTTTTGAAAAAGAGGTTGCATACCCATGGATGAGGAAGATGTTCTCATGGGAAATTGAGTCCCATCTTGATGATTCATACTTTGAGGTAAGCCATGGGGAAATAATAACATTGCCAAGACCAAAAGAAGAAAACCCTGTGGTGAACACTCAACATCTCTCGGATGAATAGCTATGCAACGTGCTTTGAACAAGATCTCCATTGAAATCGAGGCTAGACTCTTTAGGTGGAATGATAAAATAAAAGATCTGGAGGAGGACCTGAAGAAGAAAGAGGAAGAACTGGTTGCAAGGGCCAATGATCTTAGTCAAGAGAAACTAATCAGTGCCCAGTTTCAGTGTGAGCTAAAAGATGAGAAGGCCAAGCTGTGCACGATGTACAAGAAGGTGGAGGCTATTAATAATGCTATAGTATTGAATCATCCAGACCTAGCACCTCCTGTGTAGAAGTATGGATCTACCTTGGGATGCTTGGAGGACTTAACAAGGGTCCTCACCATGGATAGGTAGTTGTTAGCCTTGGAATCTATAGAAGAAGTGGTTGCACGCTTGGAGAAGGAAGATAAATTGAAGGTCGTGGCATTCATAGCAGAGTACAAAAAGGTTCTTACTAATATGAAATTCACTTCCCATACTACTGAGGCCACATATGACAATTACATCGATAGATAAAAAGTGGCGATCATCTTGGTCGCAACTCATGAAGCAAAACTCAAGGAGTTTTAGGAGAATTATAAGGAAATAGGGCGAAGAGGGACATAATCCTTACCGAGGTTGAGAGAAAATATGAATCCATTGAAGCCTTAAGGGGTTCAATTAAAAACCAGTTGAAGGAACCATACCCGTAGATTACATGAAGAATGGATGTGTTGGATGATGTAGGCAAAGAATTAGAGAAAATTGCTAACACCATAAGCACACAAGGAAATGGGTTACATTTTGATGAGGTGAGCACCCTGTTGGTGACCTCTGTCAGAAAGCGTAGAATGAAGTCGATGCCTAGAACAAGCTAGAGGCTAACTTGAAAAAGGATTTTCCTAGCCTATTACAATGATTCCATTACTTCCCCATTCTTTCTTCTTTCCATATTCTTTCATCCCCTTATTCTTTTCCCATGGTGTAAGTCTATTGTATTCTTTCTTTTCACTAGAGAAGTGTTCCCGCGGATGGAGAACAAGCATAGTGTGGGGTAATGTTGGGCCCCTTAAATATTGGCTAAGTACAAAAGGGCACTTAGGCGTGCATGGCCTAGTTGAAGAAAATCATGCAAGGATAAGGTGCACATGGCAGGTTTTAAGGAAGACCTAGAGGAAACCCGTGGCGTGTGTGTGGACGAACCAAGGGTTTGAGACTTATCCATTTTCAGCATTTTGGCGAACATGTGAAAAACATGAATTGACTACACATGCAGAGTGGATAAGGTGCCATCCTGGTGACAGGGTGGCCTAGGAAGGAGCATGCCTGTGGTAGAAGCTTCTAGAAGCTCATCATGGTAAAGAGTGCAAAGCTCTCGGGACTTGAGAAGCATGCTCACATGGAGGACCGCATTCAGACACTTGGCATCATATCTCATGCCAATAGAGGATGATTTGGTAGTCTAGAAATCTTATATATACAAGTGCTTATAGGAGGACAATATATATAGATAGATAGAGGGAAAAGCTCTGCAGAAATACTGTAAGAACTCGTTAGTTTGGGTAATTGGGTTTAGGGAAATATGTGTCAAGGGTATGGGGTTATAAATTTCTTTTGAGAGCCTAGTCATTTGATTCTAGATATAATGCATGACTATGGTCTGCTTCTCTGTAACACTTTGTAATGGCTCCATGAATGTAATGAGGTTACCAACTTACAACGAATATGAGCATTGATGATTCTAATGCATACATCTTTCTCATAGTTCTTTCTCATTTATGTTTATGATTAAGTATGGATGCTTGTACAACTTCTTTCTGTTTTGGTATAAGTTATTCAATCATTAAGATTTTTGTGTCTAGAATGACTACAAGGACCTAGAAGCCGTCCCGAGTCAGTATAGTTCTTGTATGTTTTACTTCATTCCAATTCTCCTAAACATAGATCATAGATGATGTTTCCCACTAAACTCACATAAAAGAGAGACTAAATAGCCGTGCATGCCTCGTGTGGCGCCCAACTCCCACAAGGTGATAGGCCAGCGCGTATGGGGTTCCTTTCTTTTGTGATAAGGGTGAAAATTACTACAACCATACACGGTCCAATAATTGAGATACACCTGTAAAAACTTATGAATAAAGTCCTAAAATTCTTGCATAATAATGCGTGAAAAGATTTCAGGTGCATCCTTCAGTCTAAAGGGAATAACTGTATATGCAAAACTTCCCCATTGAGTGTTGAAATTTTTCTTTTTCCTGATCTTATTTAGTGATACACACCTAATGATAACATAAAAATCCATCTGTAAAAGAGTATACCTCACGACCTACAACTCCTTTAAGGATCTCCTCTGTAAAAGGTGTGGGAAAAGGGTCTATGACACAAGAAACATTAAAATCTCTATAGTCCACATAGATCCTTATCCTAACATCTTTATTTATGCTTATTAGTATTGGGATAACCCACTCTGGCTCCTCAATGGGATCAATGATTTCATATTTCAAAATCTTATTTATTTATTCTTTCACCTTAACACACGTACTAAGATTCATCTTGTATGGCCTTTTCCTAATCATGCACATTCCTTATTTAATTTTTATTGGAATCTCACCTAAATAAGAGTGTTCCTTTTAACTTGTGATATCCTCATAGAGATAATTCTTGAAATTCATGTAGGAGCTCAATAATCTTAGCCACCTCCTGCTCTGACCAGTAATCACCAATAATTGCTTCCTTAGGTTCTACATCAATCCTAATGTTAACCTTATTTGTTTTCATAGGATCTTGATACATGTGTGCCTTGTCATTTTTTGTGTCCATCACCTCACATGTTCCTTCAAAGGTTAACATCTACATTTTTGTCCTTGTCATTGTCATCTATTGTGCATACCAGTTTACCCCTTTCCTTTTCTTCCCAGGTGAAGACCATTTATTATTCTTCAGTATCTTCAAGCTTAATGCATGCCTCTAAATCCAAATCACTAAACATATCTACCAAAATTTCCCCATCCTTTACCCTATCTCCAAAATTAAGGCACTTCATAATCTATAGTGCTTCATTGATCAAGGTTTAGTAGAAAAATAATCAAAAGTATGGATCATACCTAAGGTCATCTCCTACAAATTAATGGTTTCCTATGTTAATTATACATGGACATACTATGTAAGTGTGCAACCTCTTAGGGTGGTGTAGAAATTATATACCCAGAGTGATGGTGGTAAGGCCTCCTTCCCCTTCATCCAAATTCTCTCACATTCCTAGATGTGGTGCAAAGTAGGGGACTTCCCATGGAATTCACATATCTATGAAGGTATATTTCTCCTTAGAAACCTAGTAGAAAATTCTATTCTCACCTCTTGCCATTCCAATAGGATGTCTATGTGTGTAGTCCACCAACGCACTCTTATCCCACATAGGGTATAAACAAGCATTTTTCTCTTGTCACCCTCATCCTTCCACTAGGACTCCATGGCACACAAAAATATGTCAAGGTTCCCTTCACCAGTGTTTTGAGGTACATGGTTATGACTCAAGCACCGAATGGCTCACAACTTGATAACATGAGTAACAATATTATTTATCTCTCACCCAACTACTTCATACGTTCCATGTGCCTAGTTGTCACAAGAAATACTTGTAGTATAACTAAATAAATGAGAATCATCTCACACCTAAGGTCATCTCCTACAAATTAATGGTTTCCTATGTTAATTCTACATGGACATACTATGTAAGTGCACAACCTCTTAGGGTGGTGTAGAAATTATGTACCCAGAGTGATGGTGGTAAGGCCTCCTTCCCCTTCATACAAATTCTCTCACATTCCTAGAAGTGGTGCAAAGTAGGGGACTTCCCATGGAATTCACATATCTATGAAGGTATATTTCTCCTTAGAAACCTAGTAGAAAATTCTATTCTCACCTCTCGCCATTCCAATAGGTTGTCTATGTGTGTAGTCCACCAATGCGCTGTTGTCCCACACAGGTATAAACAAACATATTTCTCTTGTCACCCTCATCCTTCCACTAGGATTCCATGGCACACAAAAATACATCAAGGTTCCCTTCACTAGTGTATCAAGGTACATGGTTATGACTCAAGCACTGAATGGCTCACAACTTGATCACACGAGTAACAATATTATTTATCTCTCACCCAACTACTTCATACGTTCCATGTGTCTAGTTGTCACAAGAAATACTTGTAGTATCACTAACTAAATGAGAATCATCTCACTGTATCACTCCTTCCTTAGATGGCTTAGTTACCTCAGGGTATTTGATTGTGTGTGTGTATATCTTGTTCAAGTATTCTTCACTCAAAGGCTCAACATACAGAGAATCCTTTACATCTATCAAAGGTATAATGACATGATCTTATTTGTTCTCAAAGATAATGTACCCCTTATTGAAGTGAAAATATGCATTATTTACATAACACCAGGGGTGCCCAAGTAATTCTAGGAAACTATCTACCTCTATGAGCTCCAATAATTTAAAGTCCTCAGATAAACTTGGCTCCCTGAATCATAATAGTTACATCTTTTAATACCCCAATAGGATTATCCCTAGTTCTGTTTTCCATATACAACACATTCAAAGAAGGTTGTAATGGTGGTTTGCCCATCTGATTCCAAGCATCCAACATGAGTACATTAAATTTTGCACATGTACCTATCAGAATTTTGCTTAGAAGCCATCCATAAATAACCACATTCAATGTAATCTCTTTGTCATACTCATGATTATGGGGAGACATTATTTCATGAAGTATCTACCTCTCACGATCATTACATACACATGGTACCTTTTCTCTCAAACACTCTCCTAACAGAGGGATCATGTTTTCTTGAAGAAAAATTTTACATACTTCCTTCAAATCATCTACATCCTTCTGTGGGAGTTCAAATTTCTTATCTCAATCCAACACGTGTTCCTACTCCTTCAGGATCTGAATCTCTCCTTATAGATTCTTGATAACATCCATAGTCTTTAAGTAAACTTCTTTCTAATGTTCAACATCAGTACTTGGCATTTATCACTTCTTGCTTTGTTATAGTCAGCTTATACTTTAGAGGTTCACGGGTGCATACGGTCTCGGTGAGTGTGGTGACTAAAAAGGTTGTAATTCAGAATTAAGTCCAACCTTTGGTATCCATTGATCTCCATCCATGCGTTATATCTTAATCATATCTACTCCCTTGTCTTGCTTGTGTTGTTTTTTCATATGATCATACAAGATAGGGAATTCTTCAAATTTGTGTTATTTTCCACACTAGGAGAAAAATACATTTTGAGATTATTTGTGCTAATAGTGATTAGGAGATCCACAAGTAAAACAAGTTCCTATAGTAAATCCTCCTCTTCCACCATCGTAGCCTCATCCTCTATATCCTCCACCAAATCCTCTACCCCTATTATCCCCATTACTGTGCCATTCATTATGATGTTCTCCTTGTTCTTTTGATCCTCCTATTATGCTAATTTGATGCACACCAATTTCAATGTATTTATGGATACGATTAATCACTTTATAGTTAATAGTGTCATGAGTATGAGTATTGTAAATATTTCAATACATAGACACATTCTTCCGGACCACGCACGTACCGTAAAAGACGACATCTACTCACATCATGGTTTGGATGAAAAATATCATAGTCCAATGGCATGCCATGCACCAACTTATGAGGGTATCTATACTAAGTGTTTCCTTCAACCATGCAATCTGTACACCATATCCCACTCCGCGTCTCATGAGCTGAATTAGTGAAGAGATTTTAAAAATATTTCGCCATAGATGCAATCTACACCTATAAAAATGGACTCACTCTAGTGTTCACATTCCCAACTACCTCAGCATGAAACGATACCTCCAAATCATCACATGGATGTAAAAATTTCTTATGAGATATCGCCCTTCTAAATGGAGTCAATAACCCACAAAAACCACTATTCATGCTAACAAGGATGTATTTCATAAGACAAATTTGACAGAATTTTTTTAAAACATGCATTGTACTCATAAAATTTTTCTAATAATCCTTAATTTATATCCTTAAGCGTATTGATACATTTATGTTCAAACTCATGGATTCATGGATATGGAACTCATCTAGAAATGTAGAGTGAAAAGCATCATAATCCACCACAGTCTAGTACGGGTCATACTTTCTGTACCAACTATGTGCACACTCTTGAAGAGTAGTATAAAATCGATGCACCTTCCTATCTTAAGCACTCGACTCCTTTAGTATGCTATAGCAGCTCACACTTATGAAAATTCTCTACAACATCTTCAATACCCTATATTCTAGAAAGTGAAGATACATCTCATAAAACACTTGTTGTGGTTGATGAGGGTGCAAACCTTGTCCACCAGATCCAGAACTAGAACCCCCACTAGTATTTCCTCCACCACCATAACCACTTAGTCCTCTTGATCTTGAGCCACCCGATCCTTCCGAACCACCTTTTGTAGTGGGCACCTGGACTAGTAGATGTACTTCCTTTTGTCCCAATAGTGGTAATAAATTTAACTCCTGTAACATCCCCATTTTAAGATACTAGAACAAAGAAAATTTTTATTTTTTTTTATACAACGTTCCCTGTTATGAATTATATAATTCAAACACACGTTCAAGTTTTAATAATTGTTCTCTGTCCAACTAATGCAATTTGGATCACACAATTTCCTTTTAAAACCAATGTTCTCTGTTCACATACTTGCAATATGGAACACACATTCAATGTCATTCAATCATATAACAGATACCATATGCTCATCAGTAAATGACTCGAAGAACTACCGATCTCCCATTTTATGGCTCGAGTTTCAACGATCTCTCATTTCATGACTCGGTGACTTACCGATCCTTCATGTTAATCTGTGCATTGTATAATGAATATACAGGGTTCTCTTACCATTTCCGGTTATCGAAGTGATCCATTTAAGAAGCCTATCTGAATATCTGTTACTGATATTCATCTGACATCCTACATCTTAAACTAGGTGTTTAGGACAATGCAACCAGCACTTACGATACTTTGGCTAAAGATTTTCACATGCTTTGCATGATCATATTCCTGGATGTGGTACACATCATTGGAATATGTCCTTCTTCACCTCACTTCGTCTATTATCTAGAATGGTCTCTTCTAGTCCTTTCGTTTAAGGTCAAGCTCTAACCCCAATTAGCAATATGAACGAGCATAGGAAGTTACTCATGGTAACTAAAGATACACAGACATACGATGTCATCCCTATACGACTCCGTGTGTCTAGTTACCTTTAGTCCTCTGGAGTCACTTTGTATGCATGATCACATTCTTATCCCCATCTAAGAACTTAGTATCCAGCTTATGTAAACTTGATGATTTAATTCGGGAGGGCATTGTAATATGTCAGCTATAACATTGTGTCATCATGAAGGCCCCACCTTCATGAAGACACTATATTGTAGCTGGCATATGTCAATGTCCTACGGAATCCTCTCATCGAGGGTACACATCCAACTCAATTGTGATTTGGTTATAATCTTAGTATTTAAGATCAACTTTCAGCAGCCATGTTGATCCTTTATCCTTGTTCTTGTTTCAGTTGTATGTAGCTAAGAGAGACTTAATCTATCTTCTAGCTTAATACGCATTTCCTCCTTCATACCGAAGGGTTTCCTATTCACTTCTTGGTTCCTTTCTTAATCTTTGGACTAAGCAGTCCATTATCGATAACTTAATAAGTTTAACCTATTAAACTTAACCAAGTTTTCCACAACTGTAAACAAATTCAGAATTCCATCTTATTAGACGTCATTTAAATGAGGTCTAATTCTAAATGAATTTATTCATTTATCCTCCTTAACCTTACTTAGTTAAGGTCTGTTAACAATAGATATGATTTCCCATATCTTTATTTTCTGAATTTAAACATTCGAGGCTATTAACGGAGTCCGAATACAAGGTTCGGCTGCCTCTAAGTTATTTGATATCCCTTAGTTTTCAAACTAATCCCGAATACCTTCCAATTAGGATTTCGTGTTTATCTAAATCTTTTTAATGTCAATTCAAAATTCATCTTAACCCAAGTATGAACTAATTGCACATTTCAACGTAAAAGTTGCATTCAGGTAAAGAATAGATGTTATTTCCTTTTAAATTCATCCATTAACATTTGAATAATTCCAAGTCAAGGAATAATGTTATATTCTCAAACTTATTCAACAATATCAAACTGATACAGTTATTGAAAATATCACACTTTTACTTGTATTCATCCATCAGATTTACAATCTGTACATTTGCCAGTCCAAATGACTGGACTTTGTTTATATCAAACAACATTACAACTCATAAAGATAGAAGAATGTAACTTCTTCCTTTCTCATTTCCTCGTGGAGGAGTAATAGCTATCAATACTATCCATCTTCAGTTAATCAAAGAAGTATCGGAAAACAACCATGTCTTCATTTATACTCAAGTTTCATCTACAAAATTACTTGCACGGGTCAGTTCATTGAACTGAGCATATTAAGCACTTGTCATTAAAATGAGGTGCTTTTAATTAACTGTCTCAATAAAAGAACCCTGCTTTTATGAAACGTTAATATGAACATCATTCCAGAATTAAATACCAAAAAGGATGAACAACATATCAACTTAATCATCTAATTACCATCCCAATCGGTCAAAGGATTACTGTCCTCTTTCCGAATACTTATAACAAGAAGTAATTTCCTTCAAACATTTCCAGATTACAAACATCCGTAAGAACTGAAAATACAATTATGCAACTACTATTCTAACATAATGCTATCAATTCCTTTCCCCTACATTAGTTAGAGAAAGATTCACAATTAGATTTTAAATAAAACTTCCAGCAAAACCATTTTCCTTTCCTTTCATATAACTTGTCTAATCTCAAACAATCAAACGTTGAAGAGAAAAGTAAACAAAAATTTAAATACAAATGCTTAACCCAAGCAATGAAATTCGTTCCATAACAATTATAGATTTCCAACTGTATGAGAGAAAATGATCATTAATTCAATTATCCATTCACACTCTCTTTCCTTTCCTCATAACTGTACTAGAAATTTTAATTCAAACGTGATATCAATCAATGATAACAGTCCAAAGAGAAATGAACGAAAATCAATAATCAAATAAAAGGGAGAAAGATCATATCACCTCTTCTTACTGTCTATCCAAATACCTCTTATTTAGAGCAGACATACTCCAATAGTATAATTCATTCAGAGTAGTATATTCAGTAATTGAAAACTACTATTACCTTTCCAAAAAGTTGACCAGAGTTCATTGCAACTGGTCAATAAACATTAGTACCAAAAGAACCTCTAAACACAATCATTTCCTTTTAAATATTTCACTCTACAGACATTCACGTCAATATATAACATGTAAGAGTGTACAACAACAACATATCACGCTTTCATTGTAATAGTGAGAGAATTCACTTTCCAACAGCAAAGGAGAAATCTTTTCATATTTCGTTTCAATGAAAACAATGAAAGGTTTTCAATCCGTAAATTATATATACATATATATATCCTTGAGTTCAACAAGACACAGAGTATGAATTATATGCTCTACCCAGTCTATTCTATAGACTGACTTTTCTGTTCCCATTCAGATCAGAACTTCTTTCCAAACAGTCATATATGAATACCAAGAACAAGCAGGCAGAACACCATATCCATTTAGAACAACGAGGTAAGATGCTACTATGACCTTACTAGTCCCAAGGAGGTTTCATACCCCACACACTGTAATATGACAAGAGGAACAGTTAAACATGAGTCTTGTCAAGCATTTTTACGGCTTTCCTTAACCATTATCGCACACAAATCAAAACAACAATTCGCACATTGCTGTTACTACAGCAAGTTCGACCCATAATACACAATGAAATCCTATTATCATTATTTTCAGGATTCATAACAGCAAAAGAGATAACTCATTTCATTAACTATTTCTGTAAGAAAACAATGCAACAAGTATGCCCAAGTCGTGTTCGTTTTGTAATGACAGCTCAAACCAGAAGGTCCTACCGAATCCTTTTATTCTTCCACTTTTACAAGAGAGCACAAAACTCATAAAATAATACACGCATAGCTAATACATTCAACAACTCAACTCATATTGAGTAAAGAAATGATTACCCAACATTGTCAAACAACTCACACATCAAGAACAGAATTATTTCATTTACCCATTTTAAATTTTTTTACCCAAGTCGTGTTCAGCAAGGGAAAAATGACTCAACCCAGAAATTACTTCATTCAAATCAACAACATCATTTAACTAAAACACCCATCGTAAAAGTAGGGTTGTTTTAATGAGACGTTTAAACAAAAGCAAACGGTTTAAGGAGAAGGGCTTAACATGCCTGAAATTCTTTTTGTGGTTCGAAGAAAACCGCGTCCACAGGAGCTATTTCTCTCCACGGTGTCCACAACAGGGCTTTCCCAATAGTCCACTAACTTCCTCAAGCTCAAAAATAGCCGTGGCTATTCCAACAATAACAACAATAACCAAAACTAATAGCAGGTTCGACAGAACCATGGAAAAAATGCAGAGCAACTAAAAACCCGATTGCACACAATGACAAACAATTTTTTCCTCTATCCTCTTTCCAAGGCGAGCTAGTGGCTAAGACCAAGGTCATTGAATGCATTGAATGTAGTGCTTTTTCCTCATTCCTCATGCCACCGCTGACTCAGGTTGGTGAGTTTCCTTTTTCAAATTTTGCATGTAATTCCTTTTTAGCCACTTAGCTAGTTGGATGCCTCCAACTTTTTCTTGTTCCCGCCAAACTTGGCGCTGAAACTTGTAAGGACATTATTTATTGTCCTAATAAATTTCTTACCTCCCCTCCCCTTATCCTTTCCATCCACATGGGTCTATGCATCCCCTTCCTTAGGTTAGGATTAGTCTAGTATTTTAATAGTCCATATCTAGGTCATTCGCCTAGTTCATAGGTTAATGGAATTTATACCTATTTTCTCCCTTATGAAATCTAAAATCCATATAGGATAGTAGTTAGGGTATAAGATAAAACTTAGGGGTTGGTTAGGGTTTAATCCCCTAATATTTAATTAACTAGTTTCCATATCAAGTCTCATTAGCAATCACATAAGCAATAGTAATTCATCCCAAGTGTCAAGTTACAAAGAAACAAGGGTCCAGATCAGCAACACATTCTTCTAAGATCAAAAGATGTGTCTTAACATATTTATCTTCATTTATGCAGTTATAACATCATGAAAGGTAATTACCATGATAACTTACAAAAATCAAGGTGTTACAACTCCTATAGTATACAAAGTTTTAGTACTTCCAAATGTATTCCCAATGTTCCCGCACACCCACACTCTGTCCTTATGACACACAAATTTTTTTCCTCTAATTAGGATCTCAAATAATAAATATGTTATCACATGTGATGCCATAGATAAATTTGTTTCTGATGTACTTCTATATAAAAAGGAAAATCATATCTACACTGAAGCTACAGGATTACCTACACTTGCATGTTTATCAATTGTTACTTCCAAAACTTGAACACAAAGCGCAAGGGATAGGTCACCATGTGGGATCAAATGTGTGACTACAGTCCTTAGAATTTCCTCATTAGACATTCTCTCATCGAGAATCCGTAGAGGATTCTCTATTGTGATTTCATAAGTGGGGAGGGCCTGATGCTCTAACTCGATATCTTCTACATGAGATTCAAATCCTTCACGAGACATCATCCTCCACAACTCCACAAACTCCTCAATATCACGTTGCTTCACCAATTCCCTCTCCCACACTTCATTATACTTAATCCACCTTTCTTCTCTCTTCCTTTCTACCGCAAGGTCCACCATCTTTCACCACAACCGTTCCCTGCCCTTATGCACAATGGGATGTTTAGCTAGCCGTAGGGAGGCACTTTAAACTCAACACCACCATCAAGATCTTAATGGAAAAAGGAATAATGTAGATGTAAGATCCTCTGGGATCATGCAAGAATTCAAACTCAGTAACTTCTGGACAATAATATGTAGACACAATGTACTCCAAAGTATAACTATGTACAACACCAACCCACTAATGATCTACAACATGCATCCAAGGTTCATCTACATCAAACAAATCCTAATACTCTTCCTACATCTAAGTCCTTGGTCTATAACTCCATATTTTATTTGATGCATATATTGAAAACCACTCATACAACTCTATTGGAAAGCAACAAAAGAACATCTCAACAAGCTCATTGTATAGATATTCTTCAACCCACATGCGCACATTGAAATCAGGTTTAGGACCATATCTTCATGAAAACTGATCATGTTTGTCAATGACCCAATATTTAGTGGCTATAAGATTCAACTGATATGCCATCATCATGAAACATTTTGGTAAACAAGTTAAAAATGAGATACCGGAAACAAAACCAAAATGTAGTCTTATTTTCCCACTCAAAACCCTAGACGCATTGGCACATCACTCAGACAAGTGTGAGAGCTCACCCCAAGTGCCCAAAGGTATCGTGTCCCTCTTTTTATTGTCTTACTAGGGTTCTAGCATACATGTTCATAATAAACATACTCATGTGCATATTCCATTCTAATAATCAGATCCATGAGCTCAATTTGGAAACACACATAATAATTAAAACATATAGATCACATAAGGATTAATACCAAATTCACCATATAATAACCATGAATAAAGACATCAACAATTAATATCCATCCATAATGATCCATTATATTAATTCATCAAAAACTAGTAGTTGAATACACACATAATACTATCATAAGTAATGCGCACTCATAAACCAACACCGTAACTCACATACATATAGTGATACCACGATGATCTCTAATCTGTGTAAATAAATACACACACACACACACACACACACACACACACACACACACACACACACACACACACACACACACACACACACACACACATGAGGGGTGGGGAATTTCCCTTCACCACCCATGCGCTCTCAAACTAGGTTGCCCACTCAAAATAGCCATGCTCCACTACAAAGATAAATAAAGAAGCACACAAGCTTCACCCAATAATAGATTATCTATAATTAAGTCTACATATAATCTTATTATTAGCTCAGACTCTGCATGATTCTTGATCTTTCACATGTTCCAAAAATAGATTTTCCTTAAACAAGAAGTCTTCTTGTATTGATCCAAAGCGTCCTCTGCACTTGATCTTATTTTTATCGCATGTATGTCAAAATGACTAAGTCCCACCCTATGTCTACTTGGGCATGAATCTTAAGGATGTAACTCTTTCAACCTTTTGTGTCAATATCACATGCACCTTTGATACTTAGGAACTATTTTCTCAGCCCAAAATTTGTAGTGTCAAGTTATCTTTCTTTCATGTTTTCCTTTCATTGGTTGTGGGGTCGGGCCTTCGCATTATAGCTTCTATCTAGGTAGAATTCATTTCTAGATTCATAAAAATGTTTCCACATATACACCTCGACTTTCTAGACCATCTATCCGTACCCAAAGCCTTATGAAACTCAATTAATTATATGAACTTGATATCCATCGGAGCCCATCTATTCACCCTTCACTGAGAATGGTGACACATGTCCACCGTCAACCGTTGATCTTATGCCATCTTGATCTCCCTAACTCCACATTTCTTTATGATGCGCTTACTTTTTCTCGCCTACGGACTGAATCTGTATGAATTTAGTACATTTCACGAGACTTAAATTCTACAAAAATTGAATGGATTAGAAAGGCTTGAAATATTTCCATTTTTCCTCTCCTTCGTGGGAATTTTAATTTCTTTATGGTGTAGATATTTAATGTCCATTTGAAAGTACCTAGATTTTTTAAATGGCTAAGTCCATTTTAAATTTTCATTCATTGTTGATCACGTGTTTTTTACCTTTGCAAGAGATGTAAACATATCCTGATCACTTGTAAGTCTGAATATTTTATACTTTTATCAACCACCCATTAACCAAGATTCGGGAAATTCTTATGGTGTCGATAAGAAACAAGGCTTGAAACGCTCACAAGTTTTGTGCTCAAGATTCGCAGATAAGATTTGATATTGGAAAGATTATGAATTCATCTAAAAGTATCAAATTTTGGTCCCATCGGATCTTCAGTCTTAAGGACATCATTAAAATATTTTATTTCATTTCATTTCAGTCCTTGAACATTTATGTTGAATCCTTTCTTTTTAATTTGACAAGGCACAAAATTTCTTATAAATTGATAAGTCTCCTTTACTCAAACTAAACTTTGAATCAAGGGGAACAATATAAAGCACACATAACAGTTACATCTTATAGAGAATCTCTACAAAATACCGTCTTAATCTAGGGGCCTGGATTGAGCACCAACAATGACTCATGCTTGGGATGGACACCCCACGTGGGTGCCACAAGAATAAATACCAAATGCCTAATCTATTAGGTAAGAAGTTAGGGAGACAAAACACACAGGATTTCTAAAAAAAGACATAACATTTCATACCGAATACTTGACATATCTTTCAACCCGATCACCGTAGACTAGAGAGAAAAAGGGAAACAACAACAAAAAAAAAAGGAAAAACAAAAACAACACAAAAAAATTGTGTACTGTATAATGATTAGACCTGATCATTTGTCTTAGTCTAAGAAATGTTTAATATACCTACCATTAAAAGGAAACTCCAAAAATGTCCTTCCAAGTCTTTTAGAAAGAAATTATGTTCTCCAATCCTGATATCAATAGAATAGGGTCCCATCCATAAGGCATCAAATTTTTCATGTTTTCCTTTTCTTCATGTCTGATGTCCCATAATAGGAGTAGGTCTTCGACATTGAAAAATCTTAGAGTGACCTTCTTGTCAAATATCTTCTTTATTTTTTCTCTAAACTTGACATGTATTTGGTGGGAATCTCTTCTTTCCTCATCCAATTCCATAATTTGATTGATCCTTGTTTCATATGGACTCACCTCTTCCCCATATTCAAATTTCTTTATGAACTAATAGGTGGAAATTTTTAAGTGCGGGGGAAAAGGGCTTGAACTCCATAGAATAACTCAAACGAGATATTTTTAGTATACCTCTTGGTAGTAACTTTATCTTCCCATAATGAAAATTTAGTTACTCACCCCATTTATTTTTATTTGTCTCTAATGTTCTTATGAGGATTTTAAGAATATTTTTCTTGTACATTTCCTTAAGGATTATAATTTGATGCATAAGCCAAAGTAATACCATACTCATGACACATTGTTTCCAATGGTTTAGCTTTGAATCTCATGGAATTGTTGGTAACTATCTTGGTAGGCACCCCAAATCTATAGATTATGTTATTGAGGATAAAATCCATGACTACTTGATGAGTTTCCTTCCTAGTGGGAATGGCTTCAACCCATTTGGTAAAGTAATCAGTGGCTACCAATATCCACTTATGACCAACACTTGAAGAGTATGATATTTCACCAATAAATTCCAATCCCCATTGTTTGAATGGAGCTTCTATTGACACATGTTATAGGGGTAGGGCCCTAGAAGCTTTCAATATTCTAGAAAAATGTTGACAAATTTCACACTTTCGAACCAACAAGGTAGCATCTTTGAACAATGAATGCCACTAATATTTTTCCCTTAGAATTTTGTGAGTAGTAAATCTCCTAGCAAAATGGCCTCCACACACTCCCCATGAAATTTTGTAATTATTTTAGGTGCCTCTTCTTTAGTGATATGTCTTAGAAAAATCCTTCTGGATTATTCCAAGCCAATCCATAATCAGTCAAAATATACTTCTAGGAAACCATCTTGAGTGTCCTCATTTTTTTTTCTAAGTGCATATGACAATACAATTTCATCAATTAATATAATATATCTTTATACCAAACTGAAGTGCTCACCTTTTCATGAGGATGTGGCCCATCTTCTTCAACATTGTGTATCTCTACCACCTAAAAATTTCTCTTTGTCATCAACCTTGCTAAGCCCACTCCTTGAATAAGTTTGGTAGTTTGAATATCCATGTCATATTCCTGCAACTTGTTGACCCAGTGGAATATTTTACTGGACATTTCCATTTGAGATAGAATTGCTTTCACCATTTTGTGGGATACACAAGATATAACTTTAGAGCTTAGAATGTAGGGTCTAAAATTTTATTGGTTTTCACTAAGGCAACATCTTGTTTCTCCATAATGGAGTATTTCAACTCATCTCCGTTCAAGGCCTTGTTAAAAAATGAAATGGCATTTTCATGCCCCTATTCATCCTTATGCAATAACACATAAGAAATTGTATGTTTAGAGGAAAAATAGAACATATGGAGCACCTTTCTATAGTCAGGGTTGGTTAAGATGCGGGTAGTCTTGAGTTCCTCCTTTATTCCTCTCGAATGCCTAAACAAATACTTCTTCCTACTTGATGGATTTTTCCTTTTGTAGCATGCTTGTATTGGGAATAGTAATCTTAGTAAATTTGGAGATGAACCTTCTTACAAAATTTATCTATCTAAAGAAGGATCGGATACCATTTTTAGACATGGGAATATGAAATTTGTTAATTTCCTCTACCCTTTCATGATCTATCATCACTCCTTGTGAAACTATGTTTCCCAACAGTCTTTCCTTCTGCACCCTAAAGTGATACTTCTTTAGGTTTGATGAAATCCCATACTCTCTACATATGATCAATATCTTTTCAAGGTGCCTTAAATGGTCACCCATGTGTCTAGAGAAGAAAATTATATCATCTTGATAAACTATTATGAAATCATTAGTGAAACCATAAAAGGACACATCCATACCTCTCTAAAATTTTGCACCATCATTCATTAGTATAAAAGGAATTCTAACATAGAAATATGTTCCCCAAGGGACAATCAAAGAATTTTTGAACTGTTTTGATTGTTTCACCACAACTTGCTATACCCTAAGAATCCATCCAATGTAGATAGTAACTTAGATCATGTTACCTTTTCTAGAATATTATCCATATTAGGAAGTGGGTAATTATCCTTAAGAGATTCTTTATTTATATTTCTAAAATCCACACAAATCCTTATGTCCCCATTTTTCTTTCGGCTTACACTAAGTTCGAAACCCATGAAGATTATCTAGTGGGTTGAATTATCCCACCATCTCATAGTTTATTCAATTCCTCTTGTATATTGGTTATAAGGAGGGGGTTGATAGGAATTTGATTCTGTCTAAAGGGCTTGGAGTGAGGCTCCAATGGTATCTCATGCTAAAACAAATATTTTCTACAGGCCCTCAATTCAGAATAAGACCATGTCAGGTAATCCTAGTATTTATTCAATAACTTGGTATAAGCTTGTTTTTCTTCTTTATTCATACTACATACTAGCCAAACCTTTCTTAGGATTTGAGAATTTCCCAAGTTAAATTCTTAGAAATACATGGGGTGTATGGATTGGATTGTTCATAACTTAGTCTGCATTAAAAAAATTGGACTCAAGGATGACAAGTACTCTAGGAATAATATTTGTTTTCAATTGAATTATATATTTTCCAAAGAGGGTATTATTTCCTTCACATAACACCACCATGGGTTCTAAGTCAATGAGATAATTTATAAACTCATATTTATAATTTAAGAACCCTCTAAATCTAGGAACCATCCTTAAAAACCGTTAATGCTTTGAATGTTGTCGAAATGAAGGTCCGACTAGCACTTTTACTTCATAATTATAGTATGGGGGCATTGTATCATTATCATATTGAGAGGCTAAGACATTAAAATTTTCATCCACTTAATTTTTATCCCTTTCATGATAAATCATATTGAAGGAATCAAATAATTTTATGAGATCCCATTGCATGCTTATATTGTCTCATCCTCTGGTTTTTAGTTGCATATAATTTCCTGACTTTCTTTACAAATAATTCATAATCTCCTTTTATAATAATGTTCTTAATATTTTAATTCCATGTAAATCTTGAACCAAATATAAATTACTCATATTCAACAATGTTGTTGGTACATTCAAACTTAAATTTGAAAGAGAAATTAAAATAAAAACTTATTTGGAGAAGTTAGAACCACTCTGGCCCATTTCTTGCATTGTAACATGATCCATAGTAATTCATGGTTTAGGGGCATTTCCATCTTCAAGGTGTGCATTAATATCCATGTAATTATCTTCAAAATCTACACAACCTATGAAGTTACCCAAATTTGTATCAACAAACAATACCTCATAAGAAGCATTCATAGGATCCTCAATAAGATGGAGAATTTTCTCTTCTCTATGAAATTTGACTAGTTTCCCTTCCAATGGTATAGAGGCATATGACATGTCCATCTGAACACTTCCTCCCACACTAGCATCCCACTTTCTTGATAATAACATACCCCATTTAGTAGGAAGTCAACTATAACCATATTCATGGTTAAGTACTTACCAAGATAGGGAGAAAGTTGTACCACTAAACCTATGACATACCCAAAAAGAGGTAATTTTCTTGAATCCATGGCGTAACAATTCCCAAAAAAATTGTTATCTTGATGTCCAATTCATTCATGACCTATAAAGGCATGATATTACATAAATCTCCTAAATCAAACATATAATTTTAAAGAAACCGCCATTGACAATCAAAGTAGTAAATAAAGGATCCATATCCAATTGGGATTCTACCAAGGATGTGCCTAAATATACTTCTGGGGGTTCTTCCATGTTCTCTAGCTATTCCTTTATATAAAATATAGCAACATTGGGGGAGGGGGAATTACTACATTATTTTTACCCCTTTATTTTATAACCATATCATCCTCCATCCTTAAGTATCCAAATGTTATTTTTCTGTGTTATGGAATTCTAAGTAATTCCACAATTGGGATAGTGATCTTTATCTAACTTAGAATTTTATCCATATCACATATAACATACTTTTTTAGGGTTATATTAGAGGAAAGGGTGGCATTATTTTCTGATGGGATGTCATCCCTTATTACTTGGGTAGATGCAGAAGTACTTGGTCTTAAAGTATTGACATGACCTTTATCAGAATACTTCTTTTGGGGCCATCTTTACAAATGTTGGTCAAGAGAGAAATTTTTGGTTTAGGAGAAGGGATAGGTCCTTTGACTTGTTTTTTATGAAGGTTATACTCCTTTTATTGAGAAATAACAACATTCATTAATAGCTTCCTATCCTCTTTAGAAGGGATTCCACCATCATAATTTTTAATCATCAAATCTCTTAAATACTCAAAGTCATGATTTGGAAGCTCAAATTATTGAGCCATATCTATAGTAGCATTAAGTATAGAAGCGAGGAAAATTCCTAATTTGTACAAGCCCAAAATCCCCACATATATAAGATCAGTTGAAGTAGATTCTTGCATTGAAACTTTTGGATATTCCATCATGCACATGTCACCAAAAATAGCTTCATCGGTTACATCATCATCTCTAATCAGCTACTCAAAAGGGAGATGTGGAAAAAAATTTTATCACACCACTCAATGTTGTGTTCCTCTTCTACTAATGATACCCTTGATGTGAATGGCTTTGGGACTATTTTTTGTCTCTAAAAGCTTGTTGCTTATTTCCTAAACCCATAGGTCCTTTTCCTTTTCATTAGCTAGATGATATCCTTTGGGATGATTCCCAAACCTATTTTTTCCTTGGTCCTGGTGTTGAGTTTGAGGATTTGAAACCAATCCTTTATTTTCTCGAAAGCTTATATGAAATCTCTTTGACTACTTCGGCCAAAGTTTTAACCACCTCTTCTAAGTCTATTACCTTACTTGCACGAGGCTTCTCTGGATTAATTAGCTTAACATATTCCCTTTTTGGAGGTTTCCCATCTCTTTTTAATATTTTTCTCAATCAGGACATCCATAGAGAAGGTTTGACTCGAGTTATAGTATTTTTGTCCCTTAGATAATAATTTTCTTTCTTATCAAATTTGTCTGATTATTTAATTAGGAAAGAATCATCACTAGGCCTTAGTGTAACATCCTCCTTTTATACATTAGAACAAGTCATTTTTTTTTTTGATAATTACATCCTGGTTCTAAATACATAATTTAGAACTCACAAATCAAATAACCATTCATATAACAAAAAACCATATGCCGCTGTAATGACTCGGAGTACCTCCGATCTATTCATTCCATGACTCGGTAATCTACCGATCTATTCATGAGTGATAAGAGTTGGCATTTTTATTTAACACCCCACTCTTGCGGTTCTCTTCCCTATTCTGGGAATCAGAATGCTCTGTCCAAGGAACCTATCTGAATAATTGTTACCATTATTCATCGGCATCTCATCCCTTAGACTAGGTGATTTAGGACAACGCAATCAGCAGCTTGTGATACTTTGGCCAAAGATTTGAAACATACTGCTTATGTCTCGTATTCCTTAATGGCATACTCGTCAATCTGGAATACGTCCTTCACCCCATTCTTATGTTATGTAGAATGTCTTATACCGACTTCTGTCAGTCCCTCCTATACCAACTTAATCACTCGGAAATGGATTAGTAAGGTGATAACGTTATATGGATGCCCACGAGGACTAGGGATATGATGACATACTGGTTCAACCCTAGTTAAACCAGTGTGTCAAGATACCCCGAATCTCCTAGGCAGCCTTATAATGTGACCACATTCCTAATCGGTCCCAGAGTAACCTGTTCGAGTTCAAGGTGTAAATCTTAGCGATCAATGCAAAGGGTGTCATCATAAGTCACCTACATTGTTGTAACTTTGAGAAGATCCTAATCTTCTGAGGTACAACCCTGCAGTTGACTTGTGCCGTCAACCTTTAAATCCACCTCGAAAAGATCTACTTATTAATAAGCGTTACGCACATTGAGTTTAAATTACATTAAAAGATGTTTCCCTTAAGGTTAGCCTTTCCCGATCCCTGGGTTCCTCACCTTAGAATGACCTTTCTTAATAAAACCCTTTGCATAGAGATGTCATTAAGACTAAGGTCCCATCAAGGAGTTCATAGAATTTACTTAATTCTATATCAACGAAATTGGACAATAACCCAAAATCTTCACATGAGATTGCCATCTGAACCCTATTTAGGTTTAATTCAGTTCTCAATTTGAATTTATATCTTACTTATAAGTATCGAGATATAGTGATTAAGATTCCAATTACACGTTGTCCTGGTTTAATCAAGACTAGGAATTAATAACTTAATTCAGCTTGTTTAGCGTTCTGCTTAGGTTTATTTTGACCCTAGCTTCCAGTAAGACAGTGATCTATATTTCAATTTAGCTTTAGTTAGAACACACTAGAATTACTAAACAATCATAAGTATTCAGTCACATATTCTTGCAAGCTTACATTGATAATCACAAAAGTCTCCAATATAAACAATAATAACAATGCTCTTTAGATCATTTGAACCGAAGAAGGTCAAACTATCAAGATACGGATGCAAACATATAAGTATCAATTATCTATTTCCATTTCCTTCAGAACTAATCAAATACATTTTATGCATTCAACATACTTGATACAATGCTCAATGGAAAAAGAACATCTTTCCTCATATAGTACATTTAGAAAATTAAGTCTGTAATTCAACATAAAATCAAATTTAAACAATCGATCATCCTATCGATTTGCGTGCTTTTACCACTTACGGCATCCATTTGTAAAATTGAAAACATGCGTCGGTTCGATGAACCGAGCATGATAAGCACTAACTCTTAAAACAATTGCAATCCATCAATTGTTTTCATTAAACACCTAGGTTTAAATGAGATCAAATCACCAAACAAGTAAACATATTTCAGACTATGCTTTTGTAAAACAACATGACTATAAACGCGTAGCTCATATTATAGTCACTAAATAGTCTCAGATACTTTTCAATTATTTCATCAAAACGTTAGTGACCAAGAAGACAAATGCATCTAACCAACTATCCATCTGAATCCCAAGGACAACAACATCAGACGGATTATATATTCAACATAATAAATAAATAACCTTTCATGATTCCATCAGCATGATAGAACAATTCCAAAAGTTAGATAAACAATTATATCAACCTATACTTTATAACAGAAGAGAAATAAACGAATCATACATATTTCCTTCAGAACTAGCTCATGACTGTACCATCTTTCCAAGAGCAAGACATTCACCTTAAACACATGCAAATAAATCAGACGAGACCATCAAAAGCACCACAGATTTGTTAAAGATCAAATATAACCAACTACTGTAGTTATCCAGCAGTACAGTAGCTCTCACGCTAAACAGTGATGACCCTCTACCAACAGACTCCACAAGACCTTCCACATGAAGTGGAAAACAAGAAGATATTCACCACATCGCCTGTCGAGGTGCAGTCGACGGCTCTTAGTTCAGTCAAGCTCAAGGCAGGATAGTCATGCAACAGAATACGTAAACACGACTACAATCCCACACATCAACCTACAGCCCCCTTCTAGTCCCTAATAAACACTGCAAGGCTTTCGGACCCAAGGTCGAAATCAAAGAGCTTCAATTTTATCACAGTCAACAATAGACTCCTCGATATTAAGAAATTGATGTTTCCCTAAGACTATGCTTGGAGATAATCACACAGAATTCCCGTAACATGCACAACCTTATCTAACTGGAATAATCAGAAAGGAAACATGACATACCATATTCTCATCTGGACACATTCAAGTTTTGAAGTGTGGTATTCACGACCCACTTTTACAGAGCCAAGTTACATGATATCTAACTATACTCAAGTAATCCAACAAAGATGCCAAAAACAACAAGTGTACCAATCGGGTTAAATAGAGGCGATATACTATAGTTACCTATCAAGGATTTAATTGAACCCGAGTAACAAGATATAAGACAAATAATAATTAATGATTCCCAACTATGCCAACAATGGTAAACATTAAAAATTAGGCTTATACAAAAGATAATTAGTGATTTCGTAACAAAGAATCTAACTCGAGCCTCTTCAATATTTTTGCACAAGCTTACATAGAAAGGAAACTTAAGTACACTCAAGAGTCTCGTACTAAAATTCATTACAAAACAACATAGGTCATATACCCGTTACTCCTTTAGGACTCCAACAAAATCAAATTACCAATACTCAAATATATGTATATATAGCATCAACAAGGGTCCATAATACACGAATCATTCAATGGATTCCACAGAGTCGTTTCAATACAATAAATATATATATGCATACTATCAACAAAGTCAGCATCCCATAACCACAATGCAAGGGAAAAACAACTTCAGCAAGGTCGCAATGAAATACTGTAACACAGCAAGTTATCCATTCACAAATAACTTTAAATATCAAAGCGAAACCCAATAAGATTCAGTAACCACTACCTTAATAACCTCGACAGAAGTTACAAAGAAGTCCAATTAAACTGAACAAAATGTCCATCAGTATTCTTCCCAACGAGTATCAACAACAAGCATCAACAGTAAGCATTAACAACAAGTATCGACAGTAAACATTGACAACAAGTATCATCAGTAGCCTGTACCCATCAAGATAACAATTCATGGGCTCTCACAGAGCAAGCCCAGTACACATTCTTACATATATATTTCGCAAATTAAAGCCGGAATGCAAAACACCAAGAAATATTGCAATAGTTTGAAAAATAAAATACACCCATCAAGGTTTAAATTGAAAAATCAAACCAGCAAGAAGATACAGTGACAAAATCACACAAGGCTACCATATAAATCATCTAATTCCAAAATCATTTTGATGAGTTGTTCAAATGAAATCATTTGAAATAGAGAAAGATTTTTAAAGGTTAGGGCCTAACATGCCTATTTATTTGCTTAAAATTTCAAGCCAGACCACTGAAAGAGCTCGAACCTTCTCCTCCTTTTCCAAGTTAGAGCCACCAACAAAAATTTTCTATTTCCATGACTTATATATTTTCCTTGCCAGAGGAAAGAGCTAGTTACGCTCATACTTGCCATGCAACACCAAGAAGACTGGTCAAAAGCGAAGAACCAAGAATGTACAGAAGGAAAACTGGAGTGCATGCAAAACCCAATAAACTACTAACTTTCCATTTTTCCTGCCTTCCCGTGAAACTCGAGCTCGACTACCGAGTTCATTAATTGCATTTACTCCCAATTTCCCGCTCAATCTCCACTGCCACCGACCGCCATAGTTGGCGATGGACAAATGCACATCAAATACCATTTCCAACTTTGGCGACCTGCCATGTCAGCTCTAGTTAGCCGTTTTAAAAACCTCCACCAAATTACCTATCCCTTATGCTTATCCATGCATTTAATAACATAGAAACTGCCACCCATGGTTCGCACCCTTCCAAAGGTCCCCTTCCTCCTTGTTCAATAGTTAGGTTAGTAACTTAGGTTAGGATTTAGGATAACACCTAGTCTAACCACTTTGCACATAGATACTAACTTAGAACATTAGCTCTTAGCCTAGGTCTAGGTTAGATTAACACTAATCTAACCCCTAGGTTATAGTTTAGTTTTAGGTTACTAACCTTAATAAATTCAGTTAGTCCTTAACATTTCAAATGCTTAGAAAAGAATCTACCACATACATTCACGAATAGGGTTCACTCCTGTACTGCCAATAGGCTAGTGAATTAAATGTAACTGAATTATTACCTGGTCAACGATCAAGACCTTCCAGATATATTATGATATCTGGCACCAGTTCATTTAACATGATCAGCCTGAGTTATACTCTAGACTAGCTTATTCAATGCATCCAGACCTTGCAACCTGCTTAAGGTCTATAATTTTAATTCATCACGAATAAACTTAAAGCACCACTTGGATCAATACCACTGATCCAAGGCTAGGTCTTATAGATGGATAACTCCATAATTCATTCCAAAATCAGATTAAACTCAGGTGTAAAATGAAAGAAATAAAAGAGTCCAATCACATTCCGACTCAGTCAAAGATCTGGAATCTCAAAGAAGATACAGTACATATCAAGCATGACTTCTCAATCAAAGGAACACATCCTTTTTGCAAAAGAAATCACATATCAACACTTGTATTCTCAGGAGGAAGTAACTTCACACCCGTGGTGTTACATGCTTCCTCCTAAAAGATTCATCATCTTGATGATTACATATTCGATTAACCTTCAGGTCAACCAATTTATTAGTTCACAAAACAATGCGACTATTTCCAACTTGAATAGTTCCAGAAATTAATGTCACAACACATTTTATTCATCCTGAATAATGTTTGCCTCCATCTGGCTTTCATATAAACTTAAAAAAAATAAGTTCATAAAAGAAATGTTTTGTCAACAGATTTCATTCTGTTGAAAAAGAGAAGGAAAAGCAATCTTCATCTCTTCAAGATTTTCCCAAGTTGCACTTTCTTCGTTAAACTGGTCCCACTGGACCTTACATTGCCGTATTTCACGATTTCTCAAATGCAATTGGCGAGTTTCCAGCACTCGTGTGGGTTTAACCACGATTATTCCTAGGTCTTGGACCTGCAAGGAATTCCAATTTAAAACATGTGATAGATCTGAAACGTATTTCTTAAGCAAAGAAATATGGAAAACATCATGCATGCGAGATAAAGCAGGTGGTAATGCTAAACGATAAGCTACAGGATTGATTATTCCGACAATTTCAAGGGTCCCACAAATCGAGGTGACAACTTGGCAGCCTTGCCAAAAGTTATAGAGCTCTTTACTCGGGTTTAACATGAAGAAAAACCTTCTCACCAAGCTCAAACCTTCTATTAACCCGCTTAAGGTCAGCATAGCTCTTCTCGCCTATCTCTGCTGCTTCCTTTAATCGCTCACGAATCAGCTTAACTTCTGTTCCATTTCGTGAGAATCTCTGTCCAATTACCACTCTATCCTTAACACTATCCTACAAATAACAGAGTTCTCGCACTTTCTTCCATGAAGTGCTTCAAATGGTGCCATTTTAAGAGATGAGTGATAAGTGTTGTTGTATGCGAGCTCAACTAATGGAAGATACTCTTCCCATTTATACTATTGATCCATGCAATACATTCGCAACATGTCCTCTAACACTTGGTTTACCCTCTCGGTTTGTCCATCCGTTTCCTGGATGATATGCGAATCAAGCTTAGTTTCGTTCCAAGAGCTGCATTAAGCGTTTGCCAAAATATTGACGTCATTCTTAGATCCTTGTTAGATATAATCAATTCTGGTACACCATGTAATCTGAAAATTTCGTGTACGAATCTTTTGGCCAGCACTGGTGAATCATCCTTTAGATTTCCAGCGATGAAATGAGCTACCTTAGTTAGTTTATCTACAACTACTAGGATAACATCATGTTTATTCCTGGACATGGGTAATCCTTGTACAAATTCCATGATTATTACTTGCCATTTATACTGCGGTATGCTATGAGGATATAACAGTCCAGCAGGGTGCATATGTTCTGCCTTAACCCGCTGACACTCCAAACAATGAGTCACAAAATTAATAACATCCTTTTTCATACCTTTCCAAAAGTATTGTTGTTTCAAATCAGCAAGCATCTTTGTGATACCCGGGTGTCCAGAGAAAGGTGAATTATGAAATTCAACTAACAACTTCTTTCTCAAATCATTCAGCATAGGTACGTATACCCTGTTTTCATAACGCAAGATTCCTTCATTATCAAAATGAAAACCTTTATACCTTATATCCTTTGGTTCTGCAGCAAGCGCTGCTTTTACTTGTTGAAAGTATGCATCTGATTCTGAGGCACTTTTTACCTCATCTTTAAACTGAGTTCTTAATGTTATAAGAGCAGAAATGTGCCTCCTACGACTTAGAGCATCAGCTACTCTATTCTCCTTCCCTTTGATATAGCTAATATCAAAATCATATTGTGATAAAAATTCTAACCACCTTCTCTGTCTGGCATTCAGGTTAGGCTGAGTAAAAATATATTTCAGTCCTAAGTGATCAGTTTTCAACTCAAAAGGTTTCCCAAGTAAGTAGTGTCTCCAGACTTGAAGTGCATGAACAATGGCAGCAAGTTCCAAATCATGAGGGGCATAATTCAGCTCATGTAATTTAAGTTTTCTACTTTCATATGCTATGACTTGATCATTTTGAAGCAAAACACCTCCAAGGCCTTCCCCAGAAGCATCCGTTACAACAGTAAAACTCCCATTAGGGTCTGCACACTAATATAGGTGCAGAAGTCAACTGGTCTTTCAGACTTTTGAAAGCCGCTTCGCACTTATCATTCCATATGAATTTCTTATCCTTCTTTTGCAATGAAGTTATTGGTGTAGCTACTTTAGAAAAATCCTTAACAAATTTTCTATAGTAACCTGCAAGACCCATGAAGCTTCTTACTTCGTGCACATTCTTTGGTGTAGGCCACTCAGTTATTGCCACTATTTTTGAAGGATCTACAGCAATTCCTTCCTTACTTATGACATGACCCAAATAGTGTACTTCTGAATCAAAGAAAGAACATTTGGATAACTTACCATACAACTTTATTTTTCTCAGAATTCCCAAAACTATCTTCAAATGCTCATTGTGCTCCTCAACGCTTTTAGAATAAATGAGAATATCGTCCAAGAATACAAGTACAAACTTGTCCAGATATTCTTGAAAAATATTGTTCATTAAGTTCATAAAGGCTGCGGGTGCATTAGTTAATCCGAAGGGTAGAACCATGAATTCATAATGTCCGTACCTTGTTCGGAAAGCTATTTTATGAATATCTTCTTCTCTAATCCTTAACTGATGATAACCAGATCGAAGGTCTATCTTAGAATAAACCACTACTCCATGCATCTGATCAAATAGATCGTCGATCCTAGGAAGTGGATATCTGTTCTTGATTGTTGCCTTGTTCAACATTCGATAATCGATACACAGCCTAAGCGTTCCATCCTTCTTTTTCACAAATATCACGGGCGCTCCCCAAGGTGAAACACTTGGTCTGATCAAACCTTTAGACAAAAGTTCCTGTAACTGTGCCTTAAGCTCGACCAACTCTGTAGTAGTCATCTCGATAAGGTGCTTTGGAAATAGGTTTTGTTCCTGGTTTGATTTCGATGGTGAAGTCAAATTCTCTCTTGGGTGGTAACCCTGGTAATTCCTTAGGAAAAACATCCCTGAAACTTTGTAGCAGAGGAAATCGTTTCATGGAATCATCATCTTCTTCTGAAGATTCAGATATCTTTACTGCATAAAGGGTACATCCTTTGTTTTTAGCCTTTTTAAGTTGCATAGCTGACAGCTTTCTAACTGAAATTTCCCGTTTCACCCCTTGAATCTCTACTGATTCCAGCTGATCATCTAGACATTTTATGTTCTTTTCATAGCAGTCTACTTTTTCTTTATGGTCAGCTAACCAATTGACACCGATGACAATGTCATACGATCCCAAGGGTGTAACATAGAGGTCAACTTCCGTGGAAAAGTTAGGTAAGTCAAGGACTGCCCCAAAAAGACACATACTCACTGTATGAACAGAGTTATTACCATACTGTATAGTCCAAGGTTTATCCATTTTTCTAGTTTTTCTCTTAAGTTTAGAAGCAATTTTATTAGAAATAAAACATTCAGTAGCTCCTGTATCAAAAAGAATAGTGACAGGTATGCCAAATAACTTACCCAGAACTTCTATAGGTGTCACTTGCTTTTCAACTTGCTTGTCTACTACTCAAAAGATGTATCTTATGTCTTGATTACAATCAACCTTCTTCAAAGGGCACTGATTTACGTAGTGATCTTTGCCACAATTGTAGAAGCCTCCTACAGGTCCCTTTTTAGGCTCAAAATTGCCTCCAGTTTTGTAATTGTCACGCTATCCTCCATAGGGCTTCTTCCCATTATTATAATTTTTAGCAAAATTATCCCTTACGTTTCCAGTGGGCTTAGTTGCCACTGTTTTCTTGCTATTATCCCCTGGAAACTTACTTTTGTTTCCAAACTTTTTCCATGGTCCATTTTTGGGTGCAAGAGAGGTTGAAGAAGGGTTTGCAGTCTTCTTCTGCACTTCCTCTTTATGACCAGAAATAGCCTTTAATTTCTGTTCTTGCCTTATGGCCTTTTCAACAACTCCTTCCATAGTGGTTGGACTATGAACAACAACCTCTCCCCCTATCATGGGATTCAATCCCATGATGAATTTCCATATTCTAAACTTCTCGTCAGTTTGATACTGTGGTACATACTTGAGGAGTTTTGTAAACCGCTCCCAATATTCAGTTACCATTAACTTCCCTTGAGCTAAGTTCTAAAATTCTGTCATTTTCTCGATCATAGAAAAGTTGTAGCAGACCAACATTGCCTAAAATAGCCTTTAATCTATTTTTTTTTTTTTTTTTTTGGTCTCATCAATTTTTAGTTCAGCTTTACGGCTATCCCACCACGAAGATGCTTCATGGAAAAGCCGATAGGCTCCCAAAATAGCTTTGGTTTCTCCGAGAAGTTCCTTATCGCAAAGTACTCCATTTCACTAAGCCGCTCGCTCCATCTCCTAATGTGGTGCCATCATACTTAGGTGGGCTTATCCTTTTTATATCATTAGTGAGTTCTGCTGCCAACCTGGCCTTTTTGTTTTCTGGTTGGACAGGTGCATTTCCAGCATTAACATCAACTCCCATGTCAGGGTTGTCCTCAGGAGGTTGCTGATTGTTATTATCAGCTTCTTCATCCTCCTCATTTCCCATCACTTGCTGTTCAAGTACAGCTAAGTGATCTCTTGTGTCCAACAGGGCAGCAAGGATCTCATCAAGTTTCTGGGTTGTTGCCGCCCCTCCATCAGGTGGAGCATTATTCGCAACGTTCCCCCTTGTTCTAACCATTTTCTATTACAAGAAAATTTAGGTTTTTATCAGATTATGGACACAATAGGTCCAAGAGCTGTAACCTTCAGCTCTGATACCAAGATGTAACATCCTCCTTTTATACATTAGAACAAGTCATTTTTTTTTTTTTATAATTGCATCCTGGTTCTAAATACATAATTTAGAACTCACAAATCAAATAACCATTCATATAACAGAAAACCATATGCCACTGTAATGACTTGGAGTACCTCCGATCTATTCATTCCATGACTCGGTAATCTACCGATCTATTCATGAGTGATAAGAGTTGGTGTTTTTATTTAACACCCCACTCTTGCGGTTGTCTTCCCTATTCTGGGAATCAGAATGCTCTGTCTAAGGAACCTATCTAAATAATTGTTACCATTATTCATCAGCATCTCATCCCTTAGACTAGGTGATTTAGGACAACGCAATCAGCAAGATGCGATACTTTGGCCAAAGATTTGAAACATATCTTTTATGTCTTGTATTCCTTAACGACATACTCGTCAATCTGGAATACGTCCTTCACCCCATTCTTATGTTATGTAGAATGTCTTATACCGACTTCTGTCAGTCCCTCCTATACCAACTTAATCACTTGGAAATGGATTAGTAAGGTGATAACGTTATATGGATGCCCACGAGGACTAGGGATACGATGACATAATGGTTCAACCCTAGTTAAACCAGTGTGTCAAGATACCTCAAATCTCCTAGGCAGCCTTATAACGTGACCACATTCCTAATCGGTCCCAGAGTAACCTGTTCGAGTTCAAGGTGTAAATCTTAGCGATCAATGTAAAGGGTGTCATCATAAGTCACCTGCATTGTTGTAACTTCAAGAAGATCCTAATCTTCTCGGAGGTACAACCCTGCAGTTGACTTGTGCCATCAACCTTTAAATCCACCTCGAAAAGATCTACTTATTAATAAGCGTTACGCACATTGAGTTTAAATTACATTAAAAGACATTTCCCTTAAGGTTAGCCTTTCCCGATCCCTGGGTTCCTCACCTTAGAATGACCTTTCTTAATAAAACCCTTTGCACAGAGATGTCATTAAGACTAAGGTCCCATCAAGGAGTTCATAGAATTTACTTAATTCTATATCAACGAAATTGGACAATAACCCAAAATCTTCACATGAGATTGCCATCTGAACCCTATTTAGGTTTAATTCAGTTCTCAATTTGAATTTATATCTTACTTATAAGTATCGAGATATAGTGATTAAGATTCCAATTACACGTTGTCCTGGTTTAATCAAGACTAGGAATTAATAATTTAATTCAGCTTGTTTAGCGTTCTGCTTAGGTTTATTTTGACCCTAGCTTCCAGTAAGACAGTGATCTATATTTCAATTTAGCTTTAGTTAGAACACACTAGAATTAATAAACAATCATAAGTATTCAGTCACATATTCTTGCAAGCTTACATTGATAATCACAAAAGTCTCCAATATAAACAATAATAACAATGCTCTTTAGATCATTTGAACCGAAGAAGGTCAAACTATCAAGATACAGATGCAAACATATAAGTATCAATTATCTATTTCCATTTCCTTCAGAACTAATCAAATACATTTTATGCATTCAACATACTTGATACAATGCTCAACGGAAAAAGAACATCTTTCCTCATATAGTACATTTAGAAAATTAAGCTGTAATTCATCATAAAATCAAATTTAAACAATCTGATCATCCTATCGATTTGCGTGCTTTACCACTTCACGGCATCCATTTGTAAAATTGAAAACATGCGTTAGTTCGATGAACTGAGCATGATAAGCACTAACTCTTAAAACAATTGCAATCCATCAATTGTTTTCATTAAACACCCTGTTTAAATGAGATCAAATCAGCAAACAAGTAAACATATTTCAGACTATGCTTTTGTAAAACAACATGAATATAAACGCGTAGCTCATATTATAGTCACTAAATAGTCTCAGATACTTTTCAATTATTTCATCAAAACGTTAGTGACCAAGAAGACAAATGCATCTAACCAACTATCCATCTGAATCCCAAGGACAACAACATCAGATGGATTATATATTCAACATAATAAATAAATAACCTTTCATGATTCCATCAGCATGATAGAACAATTCCAAAAGTTAGATAAACAATTATATCAACCTATACTTTATAACAGAAGAGAAATAAACGAATCATACATATTTCCTTCAGAACTAGCTCATGACTGTACCGTCTTTCCAAGAGCAAGGCATTCACCTTAAACACATGCAAATAAATCAGACGAGACCATCAAAAGCACCACAGATTTGTTAAAGATCAAATATAACCAACTACTGTAGATATCTAGCAGTACAGTAGCTCTCACGCTAAACAGTGATGACCCTCTACCAACAGACTCCACAAGACCTTCCACATGAAGCGGCAAACAAGAAGATATTCACCACATCGCCTGTCGAGGTGCAGTCGATGGCTCTTAGTTCAGTCAAGCTCAAGGTAGGATAGACATGCAACAGAATACGTAAACATGACTACAATCCCACACATCAACCTACAGCCCCCTTCTAGTCCCTAATAAACACTACAAGGCTTTCGGACCCAAGGTCGAAATCAAAGAGCTTCAATTTTATCGCAGTCAACAATAGACTCCTCGACATTAAGCAATTGATGTTTCCCTAAGACTATGCCGAGATAATCACACAGAATTCCCACAACATGCACAGCCTTATCTAACTGGAATAATCAGAAAGGAAACATGACATACCGTATTCTCATCATGGACGCATTCAGGGTTTGAAGTGTGGTATTCACGACCCACTTTTACAGAGCCAAGTTACATGATATCTAACTATACTCAAGGAATCCAACAGTGCCAAAAACAACAAGTGTACCAATCAGGTTAAATAGAGGCAGATACTATAGTTACCTATCAATGATTCAATTGAACCCGAGTAACAGTATACAAGATAAATAATAATTAATGATTCCCAACTGTGCCAACAATGGTAAACATTCCAAATCAGGCTTATACAAAAGCTAATTACTGATTTCGTAACAAAAGAATCCAACCGAGCCTCTTCAATATTTTTGCAAAAGCTTACACAGAAAGGAAACGTAAGTAAACTCAAGAGTCTGTACTCAAAATTCATTATAAGACAACATAGGTCGTATACCGTTACTCCTTCTTCAGACTCTAACAAAATCAAATTACCAATACTCAAATATATGTATATATAGCATCAACAAGGGTCCATAATACACGAATCATTCAATGGATTCCATAGAGTCGTTTCAATACAATAAATATATATATTGCATACTATCAACGGGTTACATCCCATAACCACAATGCAAGGGAAAAACAACTTCAGCAAGGTTGCAATGAAATACTGTAACACAACAAGTTATCCATTCACAAATAACTTTAAATATCAAAGCGAAACCCAATAAGATTCAGTAACCACTACCTTAATAACCTCGACAGAAGTTACAAAGAAGTCCAATTAAACTGAACAAAATGTCCATCAGTATTCTTCCCAACAAGTATTAACAACAAGCATCAATAGTAAGCATTAACAACAATTATCGACAGTAAACATTGACAACAAGTATCATCAGTAGCTTGTACCCATCAAGATAACAATTCATGGGATCTCACAGAGCAAGCCCAGTACACATTTTTGCATATATATTTCACAAATTAAAGCCGGAATGCAAAACACCAAGAAATATTGCAACAGTTTGAAAAATAAAATACACCCATCAAGGTTTAAATTGAAAAATCGAACCAGCAAGAAGATACAATGAAAAAATCACACAAGGCTACCATATAAATCATCTAATTCCAAAAATCATTTGAACAGAGTTGTTCTAATGAAATCATTTGAAAGAGAGCAAGATTTTTAAAGGTTAGGGCCTAACATGCCTGGTTATTTGCTTAAAATTTCGAAGCAGACCATTGAAAGAGCTCGAACCTTCTCCTCCTTTTCCAAGTTAGATCCACCAACAAAAATTTGCTATGTCCATGACTTATATATTTTCCTTGCCAGAGGAAAGAGCTAGTTACACTCATACTTGCCATGCAACACCAAGAAGACTGGTGCGAAGAACCAGTGAACAAACAGAAGGAAAATCGGAGTTCATGTAAAACCCAATAAACTACTAACTTTCCATTTTGCCTACCTTCCCATGAAACTCGAGCTCGACTACCGAGTTCATTAATTGCATTTACTCCCAATTTCCCACTCAATCTCCACTGCCACCGACCGCCATAGTTGGCGATGGACAAATGCACATCAAAGACCATTTCCAACTTTGGCGACCTGCCACGTTGGCTCTAGTTATCCATTTTAAAAACCTCCACCAAATTACCTATCCCTCATGCTTATCCATGCATTTAATAACATAGAAACTGCCGCCCATGGTTCGCACCCTTCCAAAGGTCCCCTTCCTCCTTGTTCAATAGTTAGGTTAGTAACTTAGGTTAGGATTTAGGATAACACCTAGTCTAACCACTTTGCACATAGATACTAACTTAGAACATTAGCTCTTAGCCTAGGTCTAGGTTAGATTAACACTAATCTAACCCCTAGGTTATAGTTTAGTTTTAGGTTACTAACCTTAATAAATTCAGTTAGTCCTTAACATTTCAAATGCTTAGAAAAAGAATCTACCACATACATTCACGAACAGGGTTCACTCCTGTACTGCCAATAGGCTAGTGAATTAAATGTAACTGAATTATTACCTGGTCCACGATCAAGACCTTCCAGATATATTACGATATCTGGCACCAGTTCATTTAACATGATCAGCCTGAGTTATACTCCGGACTAGCTTATTCAATGCATCCAGACCTTGCAACCTGCTTAAGGTCTATAATTTTAATTCATCACGAATAAACTTAAAGCACCACTTGGATCAATACCACTGATCCAAGGCTAGGTCTTATAGATGGATAACTCCATAATTCATTCCAAAATCAGATTAAACTCAGGTGTAAAATGAAAGAAATAAAAGAGTCCAATCACATTCCGACTCAGTCAAAGATCTGGAATCTCAAAGAAGATACAGTACATATCAAGCATGACTTCTCAATCAAAGGAACACATCCTTTTTGCAAAATAAATCACATATCAACACTTGTATGCTCAGGAGGAAGTAACTACAGTCTAGGGTGTTACACTTAGATTAAGAGTCAATCTAGTAAATTTTTTATTGAACCTAGTGTTAAATTCTTACAAAAATCATTACGATTATTTTTGATATTTTTAAACTATGATAAAAGAAACCTAGGGTTAGTATTATCACCATATTTGAGTCTAAATGCATTGTTCATTTCTACCCAATAATCAATCGAATTTTACGGAGAAAATTATACCATTTTTGGCATCTTCTTCTAATGTGTGTATGAATAATTTAACATAAAAATCTTCATGCTCTACTTCATAGTCATCCATAACATTCTAAAAAAATCTAAGATGTTCATCCCTACTTATAATATTATCCCATTGAAATATAGGCAAGCCACTTCTAATTTCATTTGGAATTAGGATAGCCCACCATATCATGAAACCTTATTGGTCTATAGGTAGAAACTAAAAAGGAGCCCTTGCCGGAGGTTGTTCGATATTATTTTGTGGATTTTTTTCAAAAGGAGTGTTGAAATGGTGGGGAAATACAGTATCTCGAGGTAGAGGATTATGATCCATAAAATGGGAATCCTTCAGGGACCCAGTTTCACAAAATACTCTATTCTTATGAGTTAATAAGTAAGGAAGATGATGAGTACCTTTATTATTTGCAAATGCTAAACCATTCTTGAAAAATTGAATGCAAATATGCTTGAGGAATACCTAGATCAGAGCTTTCAAATGTGTTAGAGTAATCTTCCACCAAAGGTGGATCAAATTCAACAGGTTGAACAATATTTTCTTTTGTCTTTTGACCACCCACTAGTTTCCAGATCTATTTCCTTCTTGACTATGTATTCTCTAGCTCTGGGAATAATCTTTTGGTAGGATAAAACTTGAAAAAGGATCTTCTTCCTTCCATATTTGCAAAGGGAGAGTTAATCAAAGTTTTATAGAATATTTTCACTACTATAACCCATATTTTCTTTGAAAGATGGAGCCACCACTAAGGTCTTGCACCTTAGATATATAGATTAACTCAATTTTTTTGAAAGGATATAATAAAAACTAGGAGTTTAAGATTTGTAGATATTTATGAATTGTCCCATGTTTTTGGTTATCAATCCCTTAGTATACTCACGTGCTTAAGCTTTATGCAAAACCTATTTATATTTGGAAGTCATGGATGATACTTTACAAACCGGGTTTATATTTTTGTAATTTTGGAAAAGAACTATAAAGGTATGTATTTTGGTCCTTGGAAACAATGACATAAGCATGTTGATAGAATTCACACTCTGAAATCCAAAATACATATTAACTTGTATCAATAAATCCCAAAAAATGGTGCTAGAAGTATGTTGGTCCTTAATTATACACCCCCTAGTGACCTGCCAACATTCTTTTAGGAAGGGTAAAGATTGGATGGTGGTAAACCGGATGGTATTTAATTTTGTAGCCAAGAAGGGGTATAACACTTTCCTTTGGATCAAGATTTGAGGTGATTTCGGGGAATGTACAGAGGGGATGGCCTTATCCTACTACTTTTGGTCCTACCTTAAACCAGATGAGAGAAATCGTAGTGTAACTTGAATTCAAAATGAGAGATGAATTCTTTGTTCCTCTTGATATGTTTCAAATGATGGATCAATCTGGGATAATCATGGCCATGAATACAACACTCACTCTCATGATTTTTTGAAAAAAACATATGCTTAATATACAAGAGACAAAGTTACTATAGACATCAAAGTTTGGTTCTTGCATTTTGTTGAAAGTAGAATTAAGACTAGAGGGCACCTTCCATGGTATTTAGAGAAACTAAGTAGCAAATGGAAGCTATTATGGTGTGGGATTAATTATGGTAGTTGTAAATTCAAAAAGGGGGGATTTTTATGATGAGATATTCCTTATATCAAAGAATTTTTCACTTACTAAAGTAGAATTCTATCATTGAACATACATCAAACTTGATTAAGTAGTGAAAAATTATCCAAAGGAATATTTACATTCATTAATACTCAACAGATGAATAGTTCCAACACAATCCCTAAAATACTCAACAAAAATCTTGTGAAAATATTCTAATAAACTATATACTCCTACTATAGTATGCCCAAGCTTCACTCAAAGAATAACAAAAATCACTTCAACCAAATGGCTACAAAGAAGGATTTAATAATCATGTCCAGATTGTAGAGTAAATTCTCACACCACAATATTGAAATAATGACCAAAACACAACCATTAAGGACTGATCTAGTGTACTACAAAGAGAAGCAATAAACACAAAATTGTAGCAAGAAAGTATAACTCATCAATCAACAATTCAACATACATAACCTAGAATACATAAATCAAAGCTCATAAATAAACATAATTCATTCAAGTTTTGAATTTATTGACAAGGAACATAAATAAAATTCTCTCAATGTTTTTCAATGGTTGTACATTGTAACCACCTTGACATAGAAGTTTAGGAAACCAAATCCATATGTATTTCAAAAAAAAAACATGTAGTATTATAATTGTATCTCTCAACCTTTTCGAAAAGAAAAAAATTAACCCCCTTTGATCGAATAGAAAAATTAACTCCTTCTTAGTGTGAGGACAAGCCCCATATTTATACAATTTTGATGAATTCTTACAATTCTATTCTCCCCTCCAAAAATAGCAAGTGAATCTCCTCTTTTTCACAAAGAAATATCTTAAATAAAAATGGGAACGTATATTTTTCTAACTAAAAATATACAATTTTATGTTAGTATTTTGGGATCGATTCCATGCCTTCGTTGCCACAGGTGCAAAACAACAAGTTGATACTACCGGTTGTGCTTGTGTTCCATTTTTATCTTGTTCTCCCACTAAAATCCATCAATTTCTGAATAAAATATGACAACTTGAAGGGCTCGAGTACATATCTCCAATGATATTAATTTTGCGTTATTTGGATAACTAGAGTGAAAGTTATGGCCATTTGAATTTTTACATGTTAGGATAAATATGAGAGTGACCCATGATAGCATTTTATTGGCATAAGGAATCATCTTTTCCTACATGTCCGATTCATTGAACCTTTTTGTTTTTATGTATCTTTTCATGCAGGTATGTTCCATTATGAAATGTGAACCAATAATAAAATGCCACACACCTTTTCCTTCTCAGACTATTCTTACTTGTACTACTCACTGTGAAATATGAGCCAATGAAAAAAGCTCCACGCTCCTCACAATGTCGATTATTTGATAAACTTGATTGATTATCATGAAATGTGATCCAATGAGAAATATCCACATTCCTTGAAATGTTAGTTTTTTGATAACATTGAATGAACTTCACAAAATGAGAGCCAATAAGGAATATCCATGCTTACTTCAAAATTCACTTTCATTTACAAAAATTATTAAAGTGTGAAGCATAAAATAATGAGAAATCTCCATGAACCTTTGCGTTTCACAAAGGTGTTAAGATCTCATTCTTTCTTATTTTCTTTTCATTGGTTGTGGGGTAAGGCCTTTGCATCACGACTTATATCTAGGTAGAATTCATCACTGGCTTCATAGAAATGTTACCACATATCCACCTTAACCTACCAAACCATCTGGACCCAAAGCCTTATGAAACTTGGTTTATTATGTGGACTAGAGGTCTCTGGATCCCATCTACTCACCCCTCGCCAAAATGGTGATGTGTCTCCACCTTCTGATCGTTGATCTTGTGCCATCTTGATATCCCCTAACTCCACCAAATTTATTTTGTGACCACACTGACATTTTTGCCCTACCGTAAACCCGAAACCATATGAATTTAGTACATTCTATAGAATTTAAGTCTGTAAAACCTGAATGGCCTAGAGAGGATCAGAATCTTGTCATGTTTCCTCTCCTTCATGGGAATTTTAATTGTTTGGTGGTGTATATCTTTGACAACCATTTGAAATTCCCAAGATTTTTTAAATGGATAAGTCCATTTTAAATTTTTCATTCAGTGTTGATCGCATGTTGTTTACCTTTGCAAAATATGTAAACATATCCCGATCACCTACAAGTCTAAATATTTTATACTTTTATCAACCAGTCTCTAGGGAATTCTTATGGTATCATTTGAAGAAACAAAGCTTAAAAATCTCATGGGTTTTGTGTTCAAGATAAATAGTAGAAGACCTGATATTGAAAAGAGTCTTAATTCATCTTAAATTATCAGATTTTGGTCCCATAGACTCTTCATTATTGTGGACTTCATTAAAATATTTCATTTCATTTCAGTCCTCTAGAATTTTTGGTAAATATTTTCTTTTTACTTTGACAAGGCACAAAATTTCTTAGAAATTGATAATTCTCCTTTACCCAGACTAAAATTTGGAGAAAGGGGAATAATATGAAGCACACATAACATTTACATCTTATGCAGAGTCTTATACAAATACCTTCTTAATCCAGGGGCCTAGATTGATCACCAAAAGTTCCTTTATCTCTTCCTTTCTTGTGCCTCCTACTCATACAAAAATTCTAGAGCCTCTCCATAAGAATCCTTAAGATATTTATCAAAATTTTCTCCTCATTGTGCACCTATTTCCATGTGCATTTCAATAGTTATCATTAGTTTCTCTAGATTTTTTTCCTCGGGGAAAATTCCCCAAGGTTAGACCACTCCTAGCCATTCTATATCCCACTTCCTCCTTTGCATTCTTCTTACGCAATTTCTCTAAACTTATATTGCAATCCCTTCACTTGTGTTCTCCTCCTCTTTTGCAAACTTCTTGAAACACCTCCTCTCAATATTTCCCTATATATCCTTACCAGTACACCCTTTTTCATGCGTACTCTCAAAAATTCCCAAGATTGTTCAACCTTTCCTACAATTTTGTTCCCCTTTCCACACATGTCTTCATCTTTTCACTCCTCTACTCCTCTTGGATTCTTCTCTTTTGTGCAACTAGATACACCTCTTCTTATTTTTGGGGTATCTTATTACGTACTCTATACAACATACCCCACTTCTTGTAGTTCTAAAATGTTCTCCCATGCGTCTCATATGTATTATGTGATCCTATTTCCCCCTCACGCACCTTCTTACTCTCACTTCATCTTATTATCCAAGGCCTCCTTCTACAGCCCCAAACTCTCTTGTGCTCCCATATTCTACATCAACCACTCCTTTTAGCATAGTACTCTCACATGCCACTCGGTTATTTTGTGTGACTTCTCTCTCCACCCTCTACTTAACTTTTGATCTGCATGATGTATATTTTCTTGTACATCCTTTTGCATGGTACTCTCGCACTTGGGTTTCCTCTTTCATTGTGCTCTTCTTGAGAAATATATAGATGTTCCTTCACAAATGCCTTCTTCTTGTGCTCTCCTAGTACATTTCACATGTTTTTTTCCTCACACCTTCAATTATATTTTGATTCCTTCTTATTTTCTCCATCTCTAGCCACAAGACACCTACTTTAATAGTGGTTTTATTACACATCCTCTAGTTTCGTCCAAATTTTTTAAAGTCCCTAAATATATTGCATCATTTCCTCAAGCTTATTCATGAATTTCTTATTTGACACACCTTCCCTTATTGGTTAAATCTTACCTATCATTGCACTCCTTCTTTTATTTGTTTCCTCTACCCACTCTTGAAAATGGAGAACAAAATATTCTCATGCTAGTTAACTCACATTTGGTGGTATTCCACTTCATTAATAGGAAATTATCCTACTTTGATACCACTTGATAGGAACAAGGATCTACTAAATAATCATCAAGATTTTCTTCTCAAAGTAAACAAAATGGAATAGAAACTATTTATGTTTCTTCTATTTTATCAAAATAGCCATACAAAATTTATAATGTTAAATATTCCTATGGGGTTTACAAATTTTGGAATCTCATTGGTTTATCTTTACTTATTCCTCTCCTCAGCTCAATGGCCAATCTTGGAATTTATCTCTTGACCCCTCTCTCTTTATTTGAATTTGTGTAGTGCCTAATTTCCTTCAAAAATTTATTCTGACCATGATATTGTAGACTCTATGATGGACATCCTTATAGTTTGGATTTAGTATGGTGTTAGATGTCAGATCCTATATTATTGTTGAATCTGATTATATATGATGCATAATGATTATTAGAGACACTCATATGTGGATGATGATATACTATTGACATGGATGTTTAATGGAAGTTATTCAGACATGTGATTTTGGAGATTATGAGTAAACCAAATAAAAAGGGAAATTAATTGATGATGATATAGTTGTCGATATAAATTGTAAATGATTTCATTGATTGCATTGATGATTGTTGTGATTCATATGTATAGATGATTTTGTGATTATTTTATATATTCATTTGGGACGTTTTGATATGGCGAAAAGGCCAAAGGAGATATTTTTACTTTGCGGAGTTAAATATATCATAACAAAACATCGAGGATCAGAGACAAACCAAGATGATGACATGGCCATGGGCTTTATAAATCTTGTTCTAGAATATCATAAAATTAATGGAGGGATGTTGGGTCATTTGAATTTTGGTGTATGGATAGAAAATATGGTAAATATGTGTTATGATTACTCAAACTTGCTAAAACCTAATAAATACATAGTCTGGACAATAAAACATTTAATTTTACATGAAACAAGAAGTTCCCTTATGATTAAGAAAGGGAGTGTTCAACTGGATGATATTCACCTTGTAAAAAATGATCAACACAATTTTAAGTTCAAGGAAATTGTTACAAAATTAATCCATTTCTTCCCATCTAAGTGTAAATATCTTACAAAGGGAACAATTACCAATGTAGTTGAAGGATATATGGTACATTTTAAGAGATTATATGCCAATAGCTTCAGTGTGAATATTGATAGAGTATTTAACCCTCCTTACAAAGGATGATCCCTATCTGAAGGATCTCTCATACAATGGCCTACTAGGTAATTAGCTGACATAAATGGTTCTCAGATGGATATTATATTTAAAGAAGTCCCAAAAGAAGTTGAGGTCATCATGTGGGATGCATTAAAAGAGTGAAAACCTTAGTTTGTTTATCCAATTTCATTTGATGCAAATTTAATCAAAATCATTCCAAAAAAGTGATAAAAATATCTTATAATGCTACAAAACGTCAAAATTGGATACCCCTCTAGCCAATCCATCAAATCAAAATTTTGATGAGGATAGAAAATGGTCAATATTTATGGAATAAGTGGAAAATATAGATTTTAGTTGTTGCAAATATAATTGTCTCCAAATTTTTCTCTTGCTTGAGTTAGAGTTCAAAATCTATGGCACAAAACTAGAGCCCTGAATGAAATTAATAGAAAGAATTTTGTGTTTAATGCATTAAAAACAAATGTCATCTTCAATGTGGGTAACTAATCTATGGAGGCACATAAAATGAAATTTTATGGGATGGATGTTTTTAGAATGCATGACATAAATTTTATGGGTACCCAAAGATTTTCTTCTATAATCATAAATCTTAATTGATAAGTGGCAATAGGCATGCAATGAATGGTAACACTGGAAAAGAGAAACAAAGGTCAAACACTACTACAAAAATTTCCTACATATCAAGAATTGTTGAGATAAATTCATATATCTCTCCGCATCTGACTCATTCTATAGGACATGATGGAGTAAAATTTCCTTAGAGGTTTCTTCCTTCATTCTATACCCAAAATATATTACAAAAAAGTGTAATGAGGAGCTTGAATTATTGAAACTTCCTCATGTGTCGCAATCAAGCTTTAGTAACATAATGACCAAAATATTTCAACATGTTTCCATTACAAAAATAATTTCTTTGCCAAGTGTGATGAGTGCAAATTTTTTACAACAAACATAGGGCCACCACATGCCCGTACATACTCTTAAAGATTAAGGAGGAACAAACATGACATAATGAATATATTTTAAGTTGTCATGCAACTTACTATTATCACATATTACAATCGAAGAACATCCTCATGGATTTTTGAGCATTATTCATGATAAAATGGATAAAAGAAAAATTCCATACTAATGATGGATTAAAAAGTAAAGTCAATAAGTAATGTTATGAACCTACCAATTACTTTGACTGGTATGCTCACACATGGACATAAGACAGGGGGTTTTGAACATTTTGGCGTGCCATTTATTAAACGTGGAGTGAATTACACAATCACATCATTAAATTTATGTCTCAGGAAGATTGAAGAATCTGTTATTGATGAGTATGGAGATTTACTATATAGTTGTGGATCATCCAAACAACCATTGCATGATGTACTATTACAAACTCATGTGTATGAAAAATGTAAAAGCTATAAGGAAATATTTGACCATTCAAAATCAATTAGTGTTGCAAGTGTGAATAATTCATTCATAAAGCAACCACCAATCATCTACTTACAATTGGATAATGCTTCAAGTGATAACACGAATCATACCTTATTTACATTTGCATCACTGTTTATCGACCATAAAAAAGGTATTCAATATTGTGTATTTAAGCTTCCTTCTAGTGAGACACACTCATGAGGATATAAATGGGAATTTTGGAAGATCAACAACATTGTTACATAAAGTAAACACATTTTCATTGCAACATATCATGGAATCCTACAAAACATTCCAAGAAGGTTCAATTACATTCACTCCTTACCTTATTTGGGAAGTGTACAACTTCAAGGACTTTGTGGAGCCATTATTTTTGGATGGAAAACATAAGGTAGTGGGTATAAAAAAACTAAGATGTTCAGATTCCATGTTGTGGATGGCATACTAGTGATGGAGTATAAGAAAATAATAATGGATCTATAATGGTATCATTCTATCTAAATATGGTGTACAAATGATAATGGTGAACCAATATTTATGGAAGGGCAACCTACTTTGGCAGCTTTCAAAGAACTTTAAGAAATGGATGATCTAAAACAGGAATAAAATCATAGATTGAAAATTGGAGGAAAAGTGCAACAGTGAAGGTAGTGAACATTGGATTCCAAGGATCACATTTTGGGAAAATGTTTTACGTGCTTTAGATAGACCATTTGTAAATTGTAGCAGGAGATCATATGTTTTTTTAGCCAAAAATAGTACAAGAGAAAGAAATATATGACCAAATAACAAGAGCCACACATATTCATAGAAGACTACATTAGTCAACATATCCCAAGTAATAATTATATTTACATTGGGATAATTTGTGGAATATCTAAACAAGAATTCAATCCGTTGAAGGATGTGTTCAAGGAAAAATGCTTCTTAAATGACTAAGAACTGAAATTGAAAAGATATGGACAGGGAGAGTAGATGGGGATATTTTCCTTCAACATGAAGGAAATTTTGTAAATAAAAAGTTGATAGTTCAATATTGAAACCTACGGGAAGATGAGAAGGTGCAACATTGTATCATGATTGGTTAAGGTCAAATAATACATGGACCATATCATACAAACCTAAAGAAGATATCGATGTGGATAACATCATTTGGGCATGGACACCAAACAAAAAATGGTAATGTGGATGCATAAAGATACCTGATAAATGACATGTGGCCATTAAATCATACTTTGAACTAGTTGAATATGATAATGAATGTTGACTTGGAGAAACTATTGAAGATCATAAATCTGTATGTGAAATCATCTTGGCCTAGGATGTGGGGTTTTTGAAAAAAACTTATTCCAAAGCTTGCTCCTATAAAACTTTACAATTGTACTATTATTTGATAATTAAATGAAAGATTGAGTATTATATTACTTTGGAATATTTTTCCATAATATAATTCTATAAAACATCATGTTACTTATGGAACTATTAAATATTATTAATGTATTATTAATATAATTTCCAACATGTAATTAATTGAATTTGAAAAAAAAATCCTTTATTATGTTCTGAGTAAGTTTACATGGAGCTGGTTGTGATTTACAGGGAATGGATGTGATTTACAAGGAATTCATTTCAAAAATTCATGCTTTGGTTTTTTCAAGGAATTAGCCTTGATTTATGCATTCATTACAACCAAAAAATTATATGGTATTTTCCTAAAGTTATGTGCATAAGTCTAGATAGCTTATTTTTTAATTGTTCTAATAACTTTATAAAATGCAAACCTTTCTGAAGTCTAGATACTAAATTTTATGCTTATAATATCCTAATTCTTGAATGCAGAACTATTATTTAGAGTGCCAAGATATATTATTTAATGCTCTCAAAAATAGTGTCTAGTAATGCACCATGACTTAACCTACTTTACAACCACCTTAGTGTCTCCAAACACTTGTATCTACTTTATATAATTTTTTTCAGCAATCAAATGGCCTTGATAAAATCATTCTACACTATGACATTATTTGTGAAATTAAATTGTAGTCTATTGGAGTAGAAGGTATGTTATAAGTCTAAAGAGATGAGAAGAACACCCATGCTAGCTCCAAATTTTGATTTGAAGACATAAAATAACATTGGCCATAGTCTATCACTTGATAATTCTTCTTTAAGAACCCACAATATGTTGGTACTTACTTCTTATTTCATACAACATGTACCCATATCACATTGTTTAAATTTTCAAAAGGGATCAAAATACCTCATATAGGAATCGTAGAAGAAGAATATATATACATTCAATGCACATAAAAATAATTCAAAACATACTTGTACTATGAGTGTGATGATAATGGGCATATGTCCATTCTCATAAACTCAATATTTTCTTCTTATTTCATACAACATGTACCCATATCACATTGTTTTAATTTTTAAAAGGGATCAAAATTCCTCATATAGAAATCATAGAAGAATAATAAAGATAAAATAGATACACATAAAAATAATTAGGTACATACTTGTACTATGAATGTGATGAGAATGGGCATATGCCTATTCTCATAAACTCAATATAGAATTAGGAACATACTTGTATGTCATAGTGTAAATATTGGAATATGATATTACACTACTTAAAAAATAATAATAATAATATTGGAATCTGATATCACACTAGATAAAAACCAATAATGGAAATTTAAGAATCCAATTTCAACAATTATAAACCAAAAATGATGATACTATAAGTCTAGATTCTTGGACATATCTCTAGATTTAATGAAATTATGGTTTTTAGAGTTAAACTAGACATGTTTGCATTTAAGGTGTATTTATATATAAGTAGGTGCATTTAAGTACACTTTTCCCATCTTGGATACCTCGTTCTAATATTTCCAAATATATAAAGAAGACCTCAAATGGAGTAATGAGCAAAAATTTATGCCTTCAGTAAAGTACCCCTATAAAAATCGAAATTAAGTAGGTGTGTTTACGTATCACTATATGCATTAGTATAATATAAAGTGTGTTAACATGAATATAAAGTGTGTTATCATGAGTATAAAGTGTGTTAGCTTGAGAATCAAAAGTACATTAGCGTAACCTATGTTTCCATTTCATTCTCTCATGCTAACATTTTGTGTAAAAATCTTGATTTTTTTGTAAATTTCTAAAATGTTGAAACTTGCTTCGCTATTGTTTTATTTACATTTTGACACATTTTTATAGGTTAATTCATAAAAATAGGTCTAACATTTATATTTATATTTTTGTTCATCTTCCATTATTTTCCTTTGCGATCAAAAGTTGTGTATGCTCTTCACTTGCATCTCTGGGTGAGCTTGAGAATAAAAATAATTAAGATCCATTTTTAAAATAATTTTACTAATCATTTTCTTCGAGAAAATCCATGTATGATCTTCTCTCGCTCTCTTGAGAATCATAAACAAGCTGTGATCATTTTTTCTTATAACATTGTGTTTGCAAGAAAAATACTAATCACTTTTGTGCAAGATCGTTTCACCAAAAACCTCTTACCGAAATCAAGAAACAAACTACTAACACCATGTATGTAGTTTTCCTTGGTTAAAGACAATTAGAATTTACTAACTAAAATATACAAAATATTTTCATTGTAGGTTTAGATAAGGGTATATACTCATCCACATAACTATGGGAAGTACTTGGGCATAATCCCTAAAAATCATTATGAGGAGTACCATAGGAACCCCAAAGTAGCTAGCACATTGAGAGGACCAACCATAAAAAATAGTAGTGCCCCATACCGATTGAGTAGTTTTCTCATGAGGAAAGCCAAACATTGTTTGTGGTAACGATCTCATTTTGATTGATTGAGGGGTAAAGTCTGTAACTAGAATTTTGCTGGTGTGTGTAATCGTTTAGATAACATTGGTTAGAGGATATCCCAAACCCATAGGAAAGCTAAAAATTGGTGCCCAAAAAATCATACTATTCAAATTGCTAGATTAAAACAGTTTGTGTTCCACATATTATATCAATCAAATTAAACCTAATAAAAAAATCAAAGCTAAAAATCCTATCCCTTGGATACTCACATCCTAATCTAGTCAAAATCAAAATTTTTCCAAATCCAATCAAAGTTTGTTCAATCAAAATTGTCTCGATCAAAATCAAAAATCCAATCCAAATCAAAGTCTTATATTTTGGATACCCAATCCAAGTATATACATGTCTAATATAAATCAAAATTCTTAAATTTCATATACATACGTCCAAATTTAAGAAAATAAATCAAATCTAAATTCAAATCAATACAAATCACATCAGATTTATCCAAAATCTCAAACCACCTCTTACTTTAGGTTTTTACCCTTTTAGTACAAAATAGTGAAAAATCAAAACAAAATTTATAACATCTTTGAAAATTTTGACAAAAATCCTTTTGGAAAAGATAATCCCGACGAAAGAGGAAGGAGCTAGATAACCTGAGATCATAGAATAGGAAATAGAGAAAATAAATGAACTTATAAGAAAAAAAAACATCAATATCTTCTTTGTCTCCTAGAAATGGGATCTAAATTACCTTCATATTTCGGTGATGAGAACTTGAAACATCTCTTAGATAAACCCAAATCTAGCAAAAAAAAAAAAAAACTAGCAATTCAACAAATACATAAAACAAAACCTTACTAGCCAAAATACAAGAAATGGCTTGTGAACTTTCTAAGTTTGTAAAATAAAATGAATAAATGGTGCAACCTAATCATGAAACAATGGACATCCCTCACACAAAATCCTCGTTCACACAAGAATGGAAGAGCATGAAAGAAACGATAATGGGAATGCAAAAGCAAATAAAATAATTCAATTTTGAAGAAATTTTCCCTATCCATTTGACAAATAAATTTTGCACATACTATTTCCCTAATCCTTTGAAATCCCTAAATTCAACAAGTATAAAGGAAAACATGACCCAAGAGAACATGTTAAAGAATTATTCATGGCATGCCAAGAGGTAGCCTATAATGACATTTATCTCTTGCGTCTTTTCCCAAAAGTTTAGGATAACAAGCCTTAGATTTTTTTACACCTTCCAAAAGGCTCAATAAAAACCTTAGATGACTTGTTGGAGAATTTTTTTAAGACCTTCTCCTTGAACCTAGATTTCAAAGTCGTTTTGATGGACATGTACAAGAAAAAAAAGGAATCTTGAAACATTTGAATCATTTATTCAATGGGGGGGAATCACAAGCCGAATTCCTTATTCCATACTTGAAAAAAATGGTGAACATTTTTATTCCAAACCTTAATATGGAATTATCATTCCAAATGTAAATTCACTGTCTAACAAATTTTGAGGAAGTAATTGAAAAAGGAGCACAAATCAAAGTTCTCTCATTACTAAAGGCTTAATAAAAACTCCTTCAAAAGATCAATCTAATAAGGAAATCACCAAAATCATGATAAAGTGATTTTTTCAATAGAAACCGAATCATTATGAATGATGGGTTTACTTGATACTTCTCATATTCAAAACGTTAAAAATCAACAATCAAAACCAAACAAATAAAAATACAACCAATCATAATCTCTAGTAAATAGAAACTACTCCACATGAAGTCAAATAAAGACAATTTATATATCTTAGAGAAAGTATTTCTAGTGTCCTCCTCCAATTAGCAAGTTCTAATATGGTAATCCATCGAATTGCAAGATCCTTTGAAGAAAGGAAACCAAAACCCATGTGATGCAAAAAAATTAGACTATTGTGAAGACCACCACATAAGTGGCCATTTTATGGATTTGTTGTTCAAATTTACGTCATTACATCTAATATTTACTTAAAAATGGAGACATTAGATTTGAAAAAATGTCAAATACAAAGCTGTAACACCCATTTATTGATTCATCAAATGTAAGGGATTTTTTTAAACAAACCCCTTAAGTTCAATTAATATTTCTAAGTATTAACATTGATATTTATCTTTCTGCTAAATAATCAAACATTGTTTAATATTTAAAATCCATCCGATAACATATGATAACCATGTATAGTTGTAAGGGTTTACTAGATCTATCCAATCTCCCTTGATCACTCTAACCAAGTGTGTATACTATGTATACTTGGTTAAAACTTTTATAGGTTATAAGAATATGTGCATCTCCTTAGTGCCTACTTGAGAAGGTATTTATGCAACTTCCATATAGATCTAGACATTTTTTTATTTAGGGGATTGGTGAACAAGATAATTTAGTCATCATTTACATTACTTTGGACAAATTTTTCAAGAATTACTTTGCAAGATTAATTTTGAGACTACACACTAGCTTTGTGAAACTATCTTCCATCCAAAAAAACCGTATCAATATAGTTATTAGGATTCATTTTTTTGTTTAAGAAGATGCTTTAGTTTTGAAGAATAAGAGTTCATGTACGACTCATCCTACTAATCAAAAGGATCTTATCAATACCACCTTAGGATCCCTATGGGAAATATAGTGACCACGTAATGATTTTCATCATTATGTTCTCACTACCCTTCTCGTATCCATCCTGAGTTGGCATGGATATGATACTAATGAGAAGATGAAGGGACATAACAGCTACACTTCTTATATATTATAAGTTATCTTTGATAAATGAAGTAACTAATTCTTTATTTATGACACATTATAATGTGTTGATACATGATATTAGATTCTTGAAAGAGGTTATAGTAACTCAATGAGTTACTTACTTTCATTAGTTCCTCTTTTCATACTTTATAATGAAGTATTCATCATTAAGTAGGCTCACTGATCATATTCAATATCAAGTTATTTTATTACAATCACTCGTTTAGGATAGACCTTATTCTCTTAAGTACATTAATTGTCATGATTAGTCCATTAAATTCCATAAGGTACAATAATAACTTTATTTCATTTTCATTATATTGTTAACCTTATCGTCTATGTGTCGTCATTTAATATACTTGATCATTTCAATTGAATCAAATAAAATCCATAATTAATACATACATACACATACATACATACATACATACATACATACATACATACATACATACATACATACATACATACATACATACATACATACATACATACATACATACATATATATATATATTATAAGAATAATCAGATTTATTAATAATCAACTGTATAAATAACATATTCTTATTTTCATATCCAACAAGATAAGTAAAAAATCAGCCAAATCATATATTTTGTTTTAAATAAGGATAATCCTTTATTTTTATTAATAATGATATAAAAATCATCAAAATTAATACATAGGGAAAATTACCTGTTTGATATGAAGGCATTCCTTTCAGATTTAATAAATGTTTACAATAATCTCTTACAAATTCATATCAAATAACATATAAATAATCATAAAAATCCAAACAATCACTTATATAGTATCATCCTTTCTTGCAAACTGTAGGAGAGAGAAAATATATATGGGTCAGTTCAAAGAACTGACATGAGTTTGTAAACTCATATTCCATGTTGTATTCATGATGAAATAATTGAATAAGTTATGGTTAACTTGATTCATAATCAGTACGATATATTTATAAACTTCATAGTTTACAATAAGTATTTTATCACACACAAATATAAAAATTATAATTCATCATTATATAATAACAATATGTTCAATTTTACCTAATGAAACTAACATGATAAACGTAACATTTAGATAATAATGAATCATACTAATGATGTCCTATATTTAACAATGCAAGATTTGAAAACAAAAATTCATGAAATAGAAGTCAATCCACGTTTACTTAAACCTTCATCCTTTTAATATTTTAAATAACCAAAAATCATGCTCATACTTCTATAACTTAATAAACAAAATGATGAAAACAACTTGGAAAGGTAATTGTCCCAACTAAATTGATCAATCTTTGTTTCCTCCAATCCCACTTTTTTGTGTTTAAAACTTTTTTAATCCACATAAGAATTATTACAACAATATATATATATATATATATATATATAGATATATATATATATATACATACATATATACATATATATATATACATATATATATATATATATATATATATATATATATATATACATATATATATGTATGTATGTATGTACATATATATATATATATATATATATATATATATATATATATATATATATATACATACATACATATACATATATATATATGTATATATATACATATATATGTATATATGTATATATATATGTATATATGTATATATATATATATATGTATATATATGTATATATGTATGTATATATATATATATACATACATATATACATATATATGTATATATATGTATATATATGTATATATACATATGTATATATACATATATATATATATGTATATATGTATGTATATATATATATATATGTATATATATGTATATACATATATACATATATATATATATATATATATATATATATATATATATATATATATATATATATATATATATATATATATATATATATATATATATATATATATATATATATATATATATACAACAAGAAACCTTTAATCAATTGATAATTGTTATGTTTAAGTAGGAGATCAACGAAACTAACTCAAACAAAATTGCTCAAGGAAGAGCCACAACTTTATCTCATTCATTAATTTATAAATCACAAAAATCAATTTCAATCAAGATACAGAATGTATGAATAGTGAAATAATGATAATATCTATGCTCTATTAAGAGCTTATAAACTGATCATTTTTAATTATTTTTTCAATCATGAGAAATAAAACAAAATGCAATCAAAATCAAGACAAAACAACAATACTCTAAAGGATTTATTTCTTACTCCCATCTCCATTATCCCATTTGTAATTAACCAAACTAAAAGTATCTATATTTATTTTAATCAAATGAGGCAACTAGTGATATCATTTTCAAGTTCCACCCAATTTCTCAATCCACTAACGTATACAAGGGATATTGATAACTTGTGAGGATCTAAAAGAGAGCCATACCATTTTGTTATATTCACTAAATCCCATTATATGAACCAAAAAAAAAAAAAGTGTTTATAGACACATCATAATGGCCATGTTTTGACAAGAAATATCAAATGATTAATATCAACATATCTCAAGGAGAAAATTAATTAAAACAACTAGCTCGATTTGAGCTAAAACCCCACAAACAAATCAAGCTATTAAGATCTATGAGGAAAATAGTGTCCTCAAATCTATGTATGAATAGTGAAATAATGATAATATCTATGCTCTATTAAGAGCTTATAAACTAATCATGTTTAATTATTTTTTCAATCATGAGAAATAAACCAAAATGCAATCGAAATCAAGACAAAACAACAATACTCTAAAGGATTTATTTCTTACTCCCATCTCCATTATCCCATTTGTAATTAACCAAACTGAAAGTATCTATATTTATTTTAATCAAATGAGGCAACTAGTGATATCATTTCCAAGTTCCACCTAATTTCTTAATCCACTAACGTATACAAGGGATATCTATAACTTGTGAGGATCTAAAAGAGAGCCATACCATTTTGTTATATTTCCTAAATCCCATTATATGAACCAAAAGAAAAATGTGTTTATAGACACATCATAATGGCCATGTTTTGACAAGAAATATCAAATGATTAATATCAACATATCTCAAGGAAAAACTTAATGAAAACAACTAGCTCGATTTGAGCTAAAAACCCACAAACAAATAAGCTATTCACATCTATGAGGAAAACGGTGTCCTCAAACCAAAGGAGAATTAAAAATAAACAATAATAATCAACATAACACTCCATAAGAGCTTACAAATTTAATTATTTGGGAACCTATAGATGCAAAATCATGCACTTGGGTGCATTTCTAGGTCCTAAACACATGTTAGCATCTATATGATTCATAAACAAGAAAACTAGTAATTGACGACTATCTTTGACATATTTTTTTTTCCTCTTGATTTATTTTTGGTCTTACACAACTGATTTAACAAATATTGCAATTAATACTAAACCCTAATTATAGATTCACAATGAAATGATAAGCAGTAAAGTATAGATCTGACCTAAGTAGTAAGCTAGATAAAAATGAAACCCTATGTGCAAGAGAGAGGATAAAAGAATTAGTTGATTTCACAATAATTCTTGAAGTAAGCTAAGCTCAAAAACTGCTGAACAAGAGGAGGAATTTTTCACAACCACACTCAGAAAATTACAGAACTATTGGAAATGCCATGACTAGGGCACTGGCTGGGATAAGGGCACCTAGGTGTTGTATACTACTACGGAATCCACATCTATGAAATACCTCGAAACTAATTTTTGTAGTATCACAAGGTGTTCATTGATCTTTGTTGTTGGTCACATATATGTCACTGGATGATCATTGAATTTTCCTATAAAAAGTAAAACAAATGATCTCCTATAAAACCCCAAATCACATGAAATCCTAAAAATTAAAATATGAAAATGTGGAGTTTGAATGACCCCAGAGGTCACCCAACAAAGTGAAATTATGACCATGTGCTATACTACATCTCAGACTCCATGTAGTTCTATGTTCTTGTGTGTGGAATCGTGCCCTAGGAATCTCTTTTTCAAGATGCACCAAATAGTGAGCAATAACTATATGTAGGAATGTAATTAAATATGTGGATGGAAAAATTAACTTCCCCTCTTATGTATGTATGTATAATAAGTAGTCCCTTATCCCTTTAATGATAACTAGATGGATGCTTTGATGCTCATAGAATGAATTTTCATGCAACCTTAGGTGGTGATAGTAGATGCTTAGATCTTGGTCCTTTATTATGATCACATATCTTTGTATTTATATGATTCCCTTGTTTGAATTTCGTAATTAACATATAAAAGGATGACCACCAAGAAAACAAGATGCCCAAAAGATAAAAGAGGCCCAAAAGGGGCGAGAAAGATACAAAGAGGTTGGGGGCACCTAGAGGGGATGAGGGTGCCTAGGCACTAATGTCTTGGTGAGTGATGTTGTTAAGAGCCAAAAAGATAAAGTAATGAAGGTAAGACTGGGAAGTGAGGTGTACAAGACCACAAATAAAGAAATAAAGAAAAGGGACCAACGATAGATGTTAATTACTAATTTTCTTGCTTAGGAATCATATGAATAATAGTATATGATTAGGACCTAGAAATGTACCAAAGTGTGTGATTTAATGTCTACAACACCCTACAACCTAGTCAAGATTTTACCGGTTTATCTTTTATGAATCAAGACACTAGAACCCAACCAGGATAATAGTTCCTAGGTGCTCCTTTCCCCACTAGGCACCCCTGACCCTTTTATACCTTACTCACTCTTATTGGGCCTCTTTTATCTTTCGGATTTTTTTCACTTATGGTTCGAATTACGGTTATCAATTAAGAAATTCAAACAATGATATCATATAAATACATAGTCATGCATTCAAAATAAAGGTCCAAGCACTAAGAATTACTATCATCACCTAATATTGCATCCAAAAGGCACCTAAAGCACTTCAAAACATCCATCTAGCATCCATTCAAGAGACAAGGGACTGCATCAACTCTATATACACACCATAGGAAGGGGAACTTCATTATATTCCATCTATACATTTGCATTTTAGAGTGAATTTAGCCCATTATCAAGTGTAAATTACACAAGGGCATCCTAGGGCACAATTTCTACCCACACAGGTCACAAGAAATACATAGAGTCCGAGATGTAGTGTAGTGTTCGAGTCATAAATTAACTCTCAAGGTGAGCTCCAGGTCAGTCTAAATCCCCATTATGCATTTTCCTTTTTAGGTTTGATGTTGCTTGTGGGATTGTATAGGTGAACATTCTCTTCAGTAGGTTATAGGTACCTTTGATGATCATAGTGCGAATAAAAAGTGATGAGAAAAGAGCAACAATGATGACCTGCCGACACAATAAAAACTAGATTCTTATCATTGACATAGTCACAAGTTCCTAGAAGAGGTATTTAACATTCGACACACCCTATCCTACCATGGGTTCCCATGTTTGGCCTCATTCCTACATTCCATAATTTATTGTGAGTAGTAACGACACTTTTCCCATCCCGTTCAACACTTTTCTTAGTCCATATCAGTTCGAGATCATGTGTAAATAAGATAAGTCCTCTCTCTTTCTTATTTGCTCAGGGTTTCAAATATTACATCTTATTTTTATTGTGTCATTTATATATTTCAACATTTATACATCATTTGGTTCATTAGTGACTCTGGAATACTATATTTAATTCAAATTAAATTAAATAATTTTGTGAACCCAACATGAAACATACTCATGATCATACACTTAGACCCTCATTTTTCTTCTTTCACGGGTTCTAAAATCCTCTAATCTCCTTGCATGACTTACTTTAAATGCACCCATATTGTAAATATGTTCTCTAAAAATCCCTAGACTTTATATATCTCCCTCATAGTATGCCACCCACTCAAGTAAGTATAATTTTTATTGTTTATCTAATGAATCTATCGTTCCTAATCCTCTTTCTAATCAATCAATCTTAGACTTAATTCAAGATTTGAATTTTGTATTTCAAGACAAAATACAAGCTATGAAAACCACAATTACATCTCTTAAATATGAAATCCAACATCTCAAGGATGCTTCTTAAGCCCATGCTAGTCCTCTTTCTAAAACTAATTCTACTATGTCTTCTACACGTGCTCACGTCGAAGTAAACCTCAAGTCTTACCATTACCAAAACCTCTCAAATTTGATCTAATTTCTAAGCAACATGATATTATTCCTCAGCTCCTCACTCATCAATTGATCAAATTGTAATCTACTCATTACTATCCTCCTTATCATATTGTAAAATACCAAGGTTACCCATATTGCAATTATCATCAAATTAATGGACATAATGAAAATGATTGCTATGCTCTAAAATGAAAAATTGGCCACCTTAAGCATAATGGTTTCATTTACTTTGTTACAAAAAATGATGTTGCATACTCATCTTCAATTGATAAATCCTAATGAATCCTAAATATGGTCCTTCCATCTCTAATGAGCATCATTCCATCGTTACTAATGTTCCTAATGTTCACTTGATCAGTCAAACACCGCCTATCCAAATTAGTGTCGGATGATATTAAAAATATCTACCCCATTATCTCCTCCTACCAAGTCATCTACAATGATACCGAGTTCCAACTAAGTAACCTCTAAAAAATCATTCCATCCCCTCCTCCTCTCAAGTATTATACAATGATATCAATCCCAAATAAAATACAACCATTCAAGGTCCCTCTCCGCCCTACTTGACTTCAACATCAAATTATTATTTATAAACAAGATAATCTTTACATTGATGGACAAAACACATTTAAATCTCCACCACCATGGCATGGTGTTGAACTAGTTTTCACGCTCATGTTTGAGATTAGTGAAATGGTACGAAAGAAAATGAACAACTCCAATAATGTGAGGGTTTAAGGATACCTCTAGATAAGATGATGATGGATATGGGAAAAAAATATCCTCCTCATAGTGATCTTGATTAATTATACGGGTTGATGGTAACCCAAAACTATGAGGCAAAGTCAATGAAGATTGAGGTAGTACATATAAAAAAGAGATGAAGTAAAGGAAGATCTGAAGGAACTCATTTGAAATTGATCTAGAACTTGAAAATTATGCTGAAGTGATGTAGAGAACTTGGATCTAATGAGAACTAGAAAATATGTAAGGAAATTGATAAAAAGTGATGAATCCTATTAGGTTGATGATGACTAGTACAAATTGGTGGTGGTGACCGATAGTGATGAAGATGAAATATGGAGCAACATGTGTGTAAAATGTCAATATTGGAAGATATGAGATTCAATGGGATCAAAAATAGTTAGCTAGAAGAATGGATGATAGAAAATAAAACATATGTAGAACGGGTTGTGACGGTGATTTGGACTGGTCGATGGTGACCGAAGAGTGAACTATGGTTTAATGGAAGGAAATGGATGGAAATGATGAATTTTAGAGAGGAGTAGAAGGTGATTGATGCATGGGCGAGCTATGAGATGACAGATGAACCTACTAGGCTGATGTATAATAATTATGGGCTCTTTAAGCATGTAAAATAATGATATCAAGAAAAGAGAGGACTCCAAATATCTAAAGGTGATGCACAAGATCTCCAAAGTAACTCCAATATGGTGATAAAAATTCAAATAAGAGTATGAAATAAAGGAAAGATCACAAGAAATCTCAAAGTATCCAAAGTTACATACTTGAAGAGAGGAAGGGTATGGTCGTATTTATAGGGTCAATGATAACCCGAATAGGTCAGCGATGATTACGATAGTCCATTTATTTGGGTAGTGGAAATGTGTTCATCTCGATGCAATGAGCCCTTATGAGGCATGATCAAGGTTTTTAGTGGTAAATACAGGTTAGGGATGTCTTGGGAAGATAAAAGGTAGGTGAGAGGTAGGAAAATATTAAATAAAGGAAAAGGGGAGGTAAAATTATTAAATGAAGGTGGATGGGAACTTAGAGAGGATAAAAGGGGTTAATAAATAGTCTTAGGGATAATTAAGGATGATTAGGGATGAGGAATTAATGATGTGATTGGGATAAAATTAAGGTGGAGAATAATACTGAAAGGGATAAATAGAATTTAGGAGGGAAAGGGGATTTAAATTGGAAGAGAGGTATGTATGTGAATAATTTCGATGGAGGGAGTGAACATATGATGAGGGAGAAGGGATAAAAAAATTGGTTTCTACACATAGTCCTTCTCACATCACCACATATATCTCCATCATTGGCACACTTGGGGGCATCACAAATTCTCCCTCCTACATTTATATTAAATTTATCCATCATCTTATGAACTTCAAACTCCATTCTTAATGGCTAATATTTCCTAACAACTCTCATAACTTTTGATACATGCATTGTATCATCATTACCCTATGATGCATTCTATTTCCATAGTTCATACTCAAATCCAAAGGGTCTGAATCTGAAATGAACCTCACCATATTCAATTATTCATGCTCTACGCTTTATGATCTATCTTTTTTACACATTTTTCAAACCATTTCCCGAATACACACTCTTGTTCTATGTTTCATTATTTATTGTTGAGGGGTATTTTATAAATGAACCTCATTTTACACACATCCGCTATGGGGCACTCTAGTCATATCATTTTCACACTTTGAATACCATTCAATCACATTCATACATTACATTTGCATATCTTGGTTGTGTTAGTGATCGATTTTATCTAACCCTTTTCTCTAGTGTATGCTTTTGAAAAATTTACTCTGACTAGTTTTCTCATGTAAAAATCATGTATTTGAATATGTAATCATGTTGAATGTGAATGAAAACCATGTGTTTAGGGCATGAATCCTCTTTTTGGTCAAGGACCGTAATAGTCATGTTGCCTTTGAAAATCCCTGTAAAAAGTTGGTCATGAATCAGGTTTAATCTTGTAAAAATATCCTTATATATCATCCTTCGACATCTGTTGTGAATTTCATATTTTTCTCAGCCACCCAAAGATACGTAGCAAGTTCCCATTGGTTGCAGCATTGCGGGCTTGGATTGCAAAGTTACAACAATTTCATAATAATTACAAAATAAAAACTTGGCCCTAAGGCCCGATGAATATTCTTGGGAATATTTGAAGTCAAAGGATAAAAGATCAGATATTGACCCAGCTCCCAAAAGATTATCAAAGTGTAAAAGAGTTATTGGAGCAGGAATTGAGCCAATAATGTTTTCCTATTATTGAGTTAACAAGGTGCAAAAGTTCATAAAATCCTCTGAGGCCCACCAAGGAAACGTGGTGTATTTTTAAGCAAAGGGAGGAGAAACGAGGGCCTTAGGTCAACTTGGTAGTATTGTGCCCAATCAAGAAAATAGATAGATATGCAAAAAGGTCTTGTAGCTTTGCTACCTCCAAGATTTGAACATGTGTCATGATCATAACAAAATTCAAAGGCGGGTGCTCGGGTCAAATGTGTGAACTCGTATGCTTTTAAAAGGTAGTGCAAAAATACAAAAATACCCCCTGAGCCCGCATAACATAGAATTGCTCCACGTGGATGACCCACATTTAAAAAAGGGGAGGCAGGATGGATGGCCAAGATTCAATGCATTTATGTCTGCCTACCATTAATGCATTTTTGCACAAATCAAGGCAAAATTGTTTGAAGTATTCAAACACTTTGAGATTTTTATTATTGCATGTGAATATTTGGATACCCTTGTTATCAAAATTTTCAAAATAACAAGGTGAAATCAATCAAGGAGAATTAATTGAGAGCTAAAGGTTTGAAAATCTAAGAAACAAAGGAGAATTACACAGACATTTGCACAAAAAACCGGTAAGGATTGTACTACTTTCATACTTTCATTGTTCTACTCCACAATTTGCAAAGAGATTGAAAGTAGAAGCTAGGGAATAAAAATGAAGTCATTTCCATTGGGTTTTCAAGTCACATCTGGTGTTACCAGTGACTTGGATAAAATTATGGACACAAACTTGATGAATGCTGATTTGAATGACTTTTTACAAAGACTAAATAGCCCAGACAAAAGTGAACTCATGGAAGCAATCGAGGCTAGTAACATTGCTTCAGCTGGTGTTATCCCTCCTTCAATGCATTGTCCTAAATTGGTAAGGATTTGTGCCATGAATTATAATCCAGAGAATATGGAGGTTTTAGATGGGAGTGGTGAGGTAATATTGACTTTAACACCCAAATCTTTTAGGATAATGATGAGATTACCAGTGATCAAAACTCTGGTAACCCTAAGTGTTGAATTATCCCTAAAATACTTTGAATCCAAGAAGAAATATTATGCCAAAGTTATAAACACCAAGTGGCTGCTAGCAGATAAAAAGGTAACCACTAGGATTCCCAAAAAATTGGTTAGGTCACAGTTTGTGGAAGAAGCAGAGGATTTAGTTGTGTTGCTAAGTAGAATGGGCTAGCTTGGAAACAACAAATGAATTCAAATAATGGATGTGCCCATATATGTGGGTTATTTTAGAAAGGAAAGGAATCATTTGTTGGGAAACCCTCATAGCCAATTCAATTCATGAGCATATTTTAGCACTGGCTGCAAAAATCAAAATGGGTGGTACTGGGAGCTCAAGTTTTATATGATGACATATTTGATTTACAATATTGTAGGCCATAGACATTTCCCTGGCCTTGTACCACATGTCCCTTTCAAACAAAACAAGGTGCATGAGGTTTATCCCCAATTACAATTGAGCAATTGGAAGGGAAATGTAAGATTGGTGAATGATGCATTCTTTACACCTATCATATGCTTGTTCAAACTTGAATGGGAACAATACAAAATATCGAAGAAGTCGAAATACAATAATGGAGTATGGTTGCTTTTTCATCCAATATAGGAGATTCACATACATTAGAGCCAATGGATTTGAGGGACAACCATGCAAATTACCAAGGTATTTAGATGACAAGATGACTTTGTGTGAATTTTCAAGACAACTAACACCTATTCATAAGTTGATTTTGGGAGACACAAGAAAAACATCAAATTTCCCATTAGGATTGGAAGGTATTCTTTCCCCTCTATTATAAAATCTAGGTTGATGGAGGAGGAAATGGAGAGGTTTGATATGGAGAAATTTGAATTAAGGTCTAACTATGATATTAGATGGGTGGTCAACACTTTGGGAAATTATTTTGAGCATGAACCTCATTTTGAGGATTATTGGATGAATTATAGAGATGAGGAAGAAGTCGACTCGAGATTTTTTAAGGATGACTCTCAGAAGATCATTGATTTTAAAATTGTTGTGGTGCCTCAAGGAATCATGGATGACCAACAAATTGTGAGTCAATTTTATATTGATCAAAAGATAGAAGGAAAACCAATGACCCCCATAAAATGGGATGAAAAATAATCGATGATTAGTATGGTAGGATTTATCATGTGATGAGGAGAACTTTGACTTGGTTAAACAAAAGAACATATATTTATCTATTCAGAATACAAGGGTACTTAATAAGTTTAGGGAATTAGAGATTTTGAAGGAAGATCTTCCCCCTTTGAGGGAAGGAGATGATAAGATGGATCCTTTAGGAGGGAAATCCCCCCAATTACCTTCAAAAATACCTACTACAAGCATTATTGATGAATGGACCATTTCTTCCAGTGAAACAGGAACTTCCATGTTTGCTTTGAAGCAGAAAACAAAATAAATGCTTCTAAAGTCTATGCAAAATTCTCCTATTACTTTTGTAGTACCAATCCAAACAAAGGGAAAAGGTTTAGCTACACAAAATTCCCTCTAGAGGTTTTACCAAGATCCCAGGGTACTGAAAAGATGATGAGAGGAGCCATAACAAGTGTTAACATCTAATCCAAGTCACAGAGTGTCAAGGAAAGGGTGGCACCAGATATCAAGTAGTTTGAAAGGGAAAAGAAGAGATACAAAGTTGTATTTGAACAACCCTTGGTAAGAGAAGGTGATCATGCATTTAAGAAACACAAGCATAAGAATCTTGAAGTGATTGATCCTCCCATGCTCACTAAGGAACAAGAAGGAATAACTACTTCCATGGTTCATCAAGCAACTCCACCACCAGAACAAAAGGATGTTCAAGTAAGTCCAAGTATACAACCAATGTTTCTAGCTTCAACTTTATCTCCAAGAGGAGTAATAGCTGATATTACTCAAGAAAAAGTATCCCAAGGTAATATCCCATCTAATCTACTAGATAGTTCTGTGTTAGAATAAGGGTTGAAGAAATTTGATGTAACCCCAGTTGAAGGTGTGAGTATACCTCTTTTTGATCAATTGCATGAATCAACAAAAACCCAATTGAAATAATGGACATAGACACAAATGAGGATATTCCTGTACTTGAGGCATTTAAAGTATCAGTTGAAAGACAAGTGGTAGAAGATATAGGTATTCTCTAGTCAGGTGAAGGAGTGAAGGAATCCACCCATGTGCCAATTTTTGAGTTAGAAATTCCAATGTCAGAAGTATCTTCTGAAGGCCAAAATACTTCAGAAATGAGCAAGTCAAAAGTTCAAGGAATTTTTGGTGGAGAAATTATGGATATTGGGGCACCAGGTGAAAAGGATCCCCAAAAGGAAACCAAGGTTACCAAAGGTAGTGGATCACCTCAAAGGGAAAAGTATGCTAAAGAAAGGGTGATTGAAATTGCAAAAGAAACCATTACAAAGGAAGAGATTGATGAAAATCAAAGTATATAGGGTATTAATAAAGGTAAAGGATCAACTACTGGGAGCCAACACACTGTGCCACAAAAGGAGGTATCAAAAGAACAAAAGGAAATTGGTATACCAGTTCATGAGGATATATCCACCAAACAACAACCTCTAAAGGAAGTAGAAACTGCAGAAGAAAAATAATTACCTAAAGGAACAACACCAACCCAAGAGGTTCCTAAGGAAAATGTAGAGGTTATGACTACATCAGTTGAGGAGACAAATAAGAACATGAGAATGTTTATGACTCAAATTTTAGTCAACCCAAAGTTCAGATCAAGGAAAGAAGCAAGTGGGGGAAGTGCCAACACAAGATGAACCTAAGAAATCAACATTAGAAGTGGACAAAGTGCAACATAAGGATCCATTAGTGCAAGATGTTCAAGAAATGTCTAAGAAATTGGTGGTTGTCCTTGAAAAACATCAACAAGAATTGCAAGAGACAAAGGTGGGAACTGCTCTTACAAAAGGTTGGATAGGAGAGTTGATTTAAAAGAAGAAGAAGAAGAGGTTGTACCTATGAAATCCATAGATATTACAACCTTGGATTTCCCAAAACCCACAAAGGATCCAAAAAAGGCTAGGGTCATTACTAAAACTCATACTAGACCCATATGGATCCAAAAATTTTGAGGTGGTAATCCCACATGAGGGAAAATCAAGAAGTGATATAACTACAAGTGACTATAATGTTCAATTTATTCCTTTGGGAAAACCCTCAAGGGATGCACTAAAGCAAGGAGTTTCAAAGCAGTCCATGGCTTTCTTCATAAAGTGGATGAAGAAAAAGTATCAAAAAGAAAATTAAAAGAACAGGTGAGATCCTTGAGTTCATGTTTGCAACAACTAGTAGGCCAATCTAGTGAAGGCCAAGAAATATCTCTATACTGATACTCTTGAGGTTATGTGCATATTGAAAAGGATATCATAAAGGTTAAAATTGTTGATGAATGGGTAGATAAATTGTTTGAAAATGGGAAGAAGATATTGGAGAAATCTAGGATGAAATATGAAGAGCTTAAGAATAAGCTCAATGAAATTGATGAGTTAATTGAACAATGTGATAATGATATTTTCTATTTTGAGGGAATTCTCCCCAAGATGAATCGTATTACTCAATTAGATGAATAATTAGTTGAGAAGGAAGGAATTATGCTAATTAAACACATGGGAACTTAGTATGCAATTGAGACTTGGCCAAACTCAGAGTTGAGGTTTTGAATGGAATCGAGAAAAATGAGACAGAGAAGAAATGGGTTGAGAAGAGCATGGAAATTATTGATCTAAAGTTATAAGACATGGTATTTGATAAATTCAAAAAGAGTTATGGTGATATGAAAAATGACTTCTTAATTAGTTCTTTTGAGAAAAATATCCAAAGAAATTTTTTTCTTATGAAGTCATTGAGACACTAATGACTATAGAAACCAGAATTGTAGAGTTAAAATCAAAACCATGGGAATATAAAAAAAATGGATCAATGTGTGGATGCACTGAGCAGGAAAGCCTTGATATTTCAGCACCATACAGGCCCAGATGAGGATGATATAAAAGAGATATTCCAGAATTATGATGCATATGTGGATAGGAAACCCAAGGAAGAAGGAGATGAAGAAGATAAAGATACAAACGTGAAGACTGATGAACAAGCCTAGGCTTGTTTTCCTTGAACTTTATTTTCATCCTATTTCAAATGTTATTCTTGTTTCATAAAAAACTAAAAATTCACTTTGAAGTTGTTATTTTCAGACATATATGTAATTTGATACAATACATTAGAATTTTATATTGCTTTGATAAGATTTCAAATCCATCATGAAGCATGTAAACTAATGAAATTGTTTGTTACCTTTTATATTGTGGAAAAAGAAAAATGGGGTTCTATAGGGGCCCCAACCCATGAAGAAAAAGTTACATACATTTTCAAGAATTATATCAAAAAAGGGAAACAAGAAAAAGAAACCTAATCATCCACCACCACAAAATCCTCTCTGCAAAGAGGAAGTTTCTTCACTAGCTTATTTTTCCTATGAACAAATTCATTTGTCCCTAATGCCATTTGAACAAACAAAATGTCTCCTTCCAAAGTGTGCGAGACATACCCAAAGACCTCGAGTTCATCAATAGTTGTCATAGGACCATCCAATAGACTAAGAAATTATGATCTCCTCTCATAAGAGGCAACCCATTCAGTCATGTCCAGACCTCCTTTAGGGAAGGCCTTTTTCCCTGTTGCTTTGAAAGTGGAGGATGGATTGGAAGCTTGAGTTAGAAGTGAAACCACAAATGATCCTGGAGTAGATGGAGTAGGAGGCCTGGAGATAGACTCACCCTTACATTTCTTCACAAAAAATGGTGATGCTTCAAGAGGATGAGAAGGTATGGTCCCTAATGGTTTGTTCTCCAAGATTGAGACATGTTTCTCTAGTTCATTCATCCTATGAAAGAGGGTAGGCACAATACCTAGTGATATCTCTCCATCAAGCACATAGGACCCTAAGGGGATTTCCTTCACAAAAAATGCCTCATTACAAATGAATGGGAATTTATAATTGGTCAAACCTTGCACACTAGGCCTGCTTATGAGCCAAAAATTCTTCAATTCATCAGGATTCTTTTGATGCTCCAGTATGAAGAGATGAAAATACATCATCTGGAAGGTAGAAAAAGAAGGGATTATCCTGATAAGTCTTCTCACTAATGCAACCCGAACAAATTGAGTTGTCAGAGGCCCAATATAATCTTCAGGATCAACAATTTCAAATAGAATTCTTACATATTCCTCATCAGGACCTAAAATCAAAAATTGAGTGCAAATCCTTAGTGGATATGTATTATAATTTGGCTGCTAGTGGTGTTCTCAACATGTGTTGTAGATAAATTTCCCCAAAATTATTGCACTTAGAAAAGAAAATGTGAATTGGTAGAGGAAAATGGTATGCCTTTATAAGAAATTCAAGGCAGGAAAGTCGAGATGAGTGTAATCATGGTAAGATATCCTCTAATATCCAGATGTGATATCCACATGAGAGAAATAAGTATGAAATAAGTTGGCATTAGGTAGAAGATGATGATTGGTCTGATATGAAAAAAACCATGCAGGGAATAATCAACCTAGAAAGTCACGAAAGGAAATGTGTTTTCTCCAAGATATATTCTCAAAAGGAAAATGTGATTACATGTCAAATCAAACCATATAGAGGTACTCAAAAATCATCAAAAAGGGCCATCTACTCACAAATTGGAGAAATCATTAAACAATTCTCAAAGGGGATGATATGGTGTCCCAGTCATATATCCAAGGAAGTGAAAAACATGACTAGCTCATAACTTTTCCACCTAGCAACATAAGACGAGATATTTTCAAGAGAATAATAATAAATCAAATTGTATGTTATAAAGAAGAATATTCTCTTTGAGATCCATGCTTTTGGGGGAAAACATGAAATGAGTGAGCAAGTAAAATTGTATAAATGTGATGAGAATAATCTCACATAAGGGGGTAAAAATTTCTAAGCTTTAGAGAAAAAAGGAGAGAACCTATTTGTACTTGCTGAAATTGAACCAACCTAAGAAACCCGAGTTTATTCATTTGTTCCCAAACCTTCTCACCAAGATGGTTGCACTATACAACCATTGGAAAATATTGAGGTCATAGTTGTTGTGTCCCCTTATTGAAGAATTGGAGTTCTTTGAATTAATTTGTGTGTATTTTCATGAGTGTTGTTACTTTGTTCAAGATGAATTGTTTTGAATCAATTGTCCACATTTTTGTTACAATCTTATGCTAATTAATCTCTTTGAATTACAAAAATATTTGGTTTAAAATAATGACAATTTGGTAACTGTAATTACATGATTGATGAAGCTTTCCTTCATGATGTGGTAAACAGTTTTAAAATCAATTTGTAGCTATTTGTATTAAAATCTTTGTCAGTTCCTGAGTGTATCTGGAGCATATTTGATCAGATATTGTTAGTATTTTGTTGAGAATTTTCACAAGCTTGTGTGTTTTGAATTCTCAAAGTTTTTGAAATCATATGTTCTTGGGCCTCCATGGACACAAACCTTTTAGTTGAAGGAATGCAATATATTACGTGATCTATAAATTACATCAAGAGAAATTGTCTCATAGATTTTCAAGGTTCATTTTAGTTATTTATATAATCAAATTTATCCTGCTTAACTTCCCAACAATACATCAAAATCACAACTAATAAAAATTAGATTCACCTGAATTACCTCTGCTTACATTGTATATGCATAAATACTATGGATATTTGTTGATTCTTTGTCCAAAGTATGCAAGAGAAAGTTGGAATTTACAACGTCTTTAGTAACCTGATCCTTTTTAGAAGATATCTGCATTTTCTAGTGTGACAACTCATGAGAGTTAGATGATGTTTGTATTGACCATATCTTCCTGAGGCTACCTTTTCATGTCCCTGAGAAAGAGAGTCTAAATATTGTTGCTCTATCCATTGATTTTACAAATACAAGTTACAAAATGGGTCCTCTCACCCTGGTTGCAGGAAGAACCTAAAGTAGTAGGGTAGGTCATACCCTTTGTGAGGTGTTATCCAATATCCCCCAATTTAGAGTGAAAAGAGGCTGTCAGATCCATCCCACTATAAAATGACTCAAATTATGGTCTGTCTTTCTCTAAGAATCTTGCACAGACTCATTGAGGCTTCTTAGATTACAAGGAGGGATCAATTTGGGTATCAACAGGTTGTACTTACTCTTGCTTACTTATACTACTTACATGATGTAAAACTCCCAAAAACATAAAATCCTAAAAATAAAAAATATGTAAATGGGGAGTTGGAATGACCCCAACGGTCACCCAACTGAGTGAACTTACGATCTAGGCATTACACTACATTTTATACTCCATGTAGTTTTGTGTGTGTGTGTGAAGAATCATGCCCTAGGTGTCTTTCATGCCGATGCACTTGAATAGCAATAAATAGCTAGATGTAGAAAATGTGTGCATGAAAAATTGAATTTACCCTCCTATGAAGTGTATGCAAAATATTGTAGTCCTTTGTCCCTTGAGATGAAGATAGATGGATGATTTGATGCTCTTGTAATGCCTTTGGATGGAACCTTAGTTGATGGTAGTATATGTTTAGTGATTAGTCCTTTATTATGGTCACATAGCTTTTTATTTATATGATTACCTTGTTTGAATTTTGTAATTAACCACTAAAAGGATGACCACCAAGAAAATAAGATGACCAATACCTAGAAAGAACCCAAAAGATGTAAGAAATATAAAAAGAGGTTGGGGGCACCCCGAGGGGGTGTGGGTTTCTAGGCGTTGGTGTTCATACTCAAAAACTTGAAGTATCAAGGTCAAACTGGGAAGAAGGTATGTAAGAAAAATAAGGAAACCATAAATAAAGAAAAGAGGCCAAAGACAATGATAAATTAGTACTTTTTCTTACTTTAGAATCATATGAATAGTAGTATGTGATCAAGGCCTAGAAATATACCCAAGCTACGTGATTTAGAGTCTACGTTTTCCCCACTTTGTGTTTTTGAGTGAATGCTCGATAAAATAAACTAGATACAAGATGCCTACCTAATAACCATGAAGATCAATGGTGAAAACGTGTCGAGGAGACAAGAAAAAATGTAGAGTGATAAAAATGAAGTGTGGAAGCTAGTAGATGAAAATTGTATATAGATTTTGGTGATGTATAGATTTTGATATAGAACCCTCCAATTCCTATCACAGATGTATGGATACAATTTGATGATGTCATATATATACATGATTTTGTTAGTGTACATGTGTTATGTGATGAGATATTTGATGTATTTGATTATTTGGTTGCATTATGGATGTTAGTGTAGATGATAGATATGATATGATTTAGATCAATGATGTGATGTTTTAATTTATATGATTTTGATGCAATGGTTTGATGAGATCTTAGGTTTACTAAATTAAATGATGATGATGTGATGGTATATGTGGATTAATAAATGATGTGATTGATGATAGATGAAATCTGTGGATGTTCTATACTAGATGCATGTAATTGAGGGATGCTTTAGATGAAATGATGAATTATGAGTGTAGATAATTAGGAATACATGAGGAATTGAGATTTCATGTAGATAATATATGACAAGAATCAAATTAGATGTGACATGATGAATGGGATGAAAGTTAGGATGTTGCAGTTAGAAAGGGTGTAACCTTGATAAGTTGACCCAATCGTGAGATAATATTGTTCATCATAGAGGGGAACACATGTGGAAAAGATGATTTTGAATTAGATTAGAGGTGAATGAGAAAGGGAATGAGACAAAGCAATGCACTTGCGACCATTGACAAGTGTTAACACATAACCAACGATAGTTAGTCATACTTAAGATCTTGAGGGAAAGATGGAAAATGTGCTTATATACCCATTGTAGACATGAAAAAGGGGTAAGATGGTGCTTGTGAAGAGAATATAGGCTATCTTTAGGTGGTAGTCCTAGTTTTATGCCCCAATTCTAAGAAATATGGTGCAAAATGATCAAATTGGGAAGTTTACTACAGATGTGAAAGTTGATCGATGTGGGAAAATTTCTAGGGATGCTTTCTTTTGATATTTTGTTTTTGATTTTTAGATATTTGGAAGTTTGATCAATGCGGAAGCCTTTTAACTGCCATGATATAGGAAATTATCTATCCTTCAAAGGAGTAGTCTACATTTATATTTTTGCTTTTTAATTTCTAGATTTTGAATTTTTATATGGTAGAATAAGATATGCATGATAGATGTCCTTCGAGGGATTAGTCTATACTTTTGACATTTTTTGCTTTATATGAGCAACTATCCTTCGAGGAGCAATCCGTTTTCTTGGATATGATAGCTTTTTTGATATGACCATCCAAAGATTTAACTTTTGATAGAGTTGAGGAAAACCAAGTAGGCCACTTGGGGAGGGGATGAGAAGATGTACAAGTGACACCTATAGACCCTTAGCATGGTTCCAGTAGGTAGATAAGAGGGTGATAAATGTAATGATTGTGGGGTTCCCACCAAGAAGGAGGAACTTTTCCATAAGGAAAATGTTATGGGAAAGATGTGGTTACCATATTCAAGGTCATAGATAGGAAAGTGATAGTAGACCACATAATTCCAAATCATTATGATGAGAGATGGAAAGGCTGATGAGGGAGATATGATCATTGATATGACTAGGATTACATTGGTAGATATGTTAACAATAGAAGGGTCATAAGTGCAAGGAATTGAGAGGTTTGTTTCTACTTTACCATCTATATACACTAAACAATAGGGTACGAGATCCATACTTATATGTGATAATGTATGGTATAATCTAGTTGGGAGAAACTTTCCATGTTGGCTCCTTTCTAGAGTAATGATGTTATGATTTTATTTTAAAACTAGGTCAGTGATGTTAAAGTCGTATTCCTTTAGATTTTTATTGTAAGAATTGTTGAGAAGAAAAATATAGCACTAAGGAGAGGGCACACATAAGATTCATGTGTGGTAGCAAGGCATATTTGAAGGCGTAAAAGGATAGGGAAGGAAATGCATGTGAAAGACATATTGATTTGAGACTTATCCATTTTCATGGTTACGAGCTATTTTTGGAGATAGCGTATAGAGCACACAATGGGATGGAGACTTGTGTGACACACAAATGCTATTTTGGGAAGAGCATCTACTAAGCACCATGCATGAGTTTGAGTTAATAATAGGATTACTACTTTTAGTTAATTATAAGAGATATATTATTAGCGCACTTGCATGTGTGCATGTTATTGTAAAGGCACATGAATATTTTCATCATGTAACCTATTTTTGTAAGTGCACAAGTGGTAAAGGAAAATTCCCCACCCTTATAAATATGTATTAATTTGTGTAGTTAAAGAGACACTGTGTATGAGCTATTGTGGAGTTAGTTTGCAAGATCTGATTCATATATAAAATTATGATACAACTTATTATAAGAAGCTTATGTATTTACTATGTTTAATATAGAGGAGTGTATTGGGTGAATAATGGTGTTAAACATGACCGTAAATGACTCTTGTATGGTTGAATTCATTATGTTTATCACTTAATTCATGATTCTTTTAGATCTAGATCTGGCATATGCTATGATGAATATTATACTATTGATGGATATGAATACATTACATATTCATCATGTACAAGAAACTCTAAGGAAGGGCTTGGTACCTTTTGTTGCAAATCAACAGCACCCCGGATGTTGATTAGACTTCTAGTTTGACATCTTGGACACCCAAAGTGTGATTGCACAACATTAAATCCTCTCCCCAAGTGTGGGACTTGTAAAAATGGGAGAGGAATCTCTAGATTAGAGGCCGGTTCCTCAAATCCTCCGATCGATATATCACTTACAAGTTGCAAAGGTTTGAATTCCTAGTTCCTACCCCGAATTCCAAGGGGACAAGGATAGGGAATGCAAGAAAATGAAGCTAATGCTAATGAGGTGATGCACCAAAGGAGTTGCGAGAGACGATCTGTAATACATACATAATCCATAAGAAAACACAAAGACAAAGCATACACAAATTGCTCAAAATGTAATGAAAGATCAGGAAAACAATGATAGATATATGAAAGGATTGAGGGATTTTAATCACAGAGCATATATTAACATTATAGATCCAATACAATGCATTACAGTGATCAAGAGGAAAAAGGGGTGTCTGTATTGCATGGAAAGGTAAAAATTTCCACAAATTCTACCAAAAAGGAAGAAAAGGGGAAGTTACAGAGCTAAAAAGTGTCTCCTCTTTCAAAAATGAACCCATTCTAGCTTTTACAGTGCAAGCCATGACCCCAGGAGAGAGAAATGTAGGAAAACGTGGGAGAGCTTCAACCACTCGACCCAAAACACATTAAAACAGCATGGGCATCCTTACAACCCCATCCCTTGACATTTTTCACCATGCTGGGAGAGAATGCGAGCCATTCTTCATTAAAAATGGTGGTTGAAACGTCATTTCTATCCATGACCACGTGCCAGAGGCATTTTTCAATTTTATCTCTCCAAAATCCATAAAAATTCAAAAATTACCCTAGAATATTGTAGATAATTTCACCATCTTTCCATTGATATAAAGAACACAAAAAATGAGCTCTGGATCGAAAGATATGGCCGTTTGAAATTTTAGGGCAAAACAAGGCCAAATCGGATTAGCGGGCAATTTTTTTAAATTTTCCACTTTTTGGTCATTTGGAAAATTTTCTAAAAATTCCCCGCACTCTGCCATTCCAAGTGCCATGTGGCATGTTTTGATTGGGCGTGGGCCTTTAATGCTTCATTTTCCATTGTTTTTCCCTTTGGAAATTTTTCCAAAATTCCCCCATCTCCCGCTAGTCTAGGACACGTGGCATCATCTCATTCGCCGTGGGCCATGGGAAAACATTTTTCCTTTTGTGCAATCCCTTTGGGAAAAATTTCCAATCTCCTCCCGCACTCCACTAGCTCACGTGCCCATGGACACGTGGTGGGCTCTGACTGGTCGGCGGGGCTATGGGCCAATAATTTTCCTTTCACCTTTTGCCAAACACTTCACCAAAATTTTAAGTTCACCTCCACACTCCACTGTTCCGACCTCCGGTGACACATGGCAAAATGTGATTGGGCACGGGCCCTTCCTCTAAAATTTCTCCATGCACCGACACTTAGTCAATTTTTCACAATTTTCCCCTTGGACACATGGCGTAATCCGATTTGGCACGACGGGCTCGCGAGGAAAATATTCCCTTTTGAAAACTTTTCCAAACACTTGGTAAAATTCCAAGTCTACCTCCGACCCCCACCACTTCCTTGGACATGTGGCACCATTTTATTGGCTGTGGGCCTTTCAGGGAAAATTTCCCACAAAAACTCCGTCGGGCCATAACTTCAAAAATACATGGAGTTAGGAGGAAAACTTTACCTTTCTGGAAAGCTGAGAAAAGATCTATCCAATGGTGCCATTTCCAGAAAGTTTTGAGTGCCTAAAAGCAAAAAATTATGACTAAGGCACAAGAGAGGGAAGAATGAAAGGAGTTAGCCACAAAATGAGCAAGGGGTACATTTTGGATAACAATTTTGGTGACTCGAGGGGTCATCTCACTGTTCTTTGGATGAAGTTACCGGTTTCTGAAGAAATCCATTGGGCATGGAGTCGTCAAATTCTTTGTTTGTTACCCCAACCGACTTTAACACTGTAAGGAGGAAGATGGAGGCTGGAACACCATTTGATTGGAGCAAGGCCTACAAGACACATTTCTAGGGATAGCAAGCCTATACCAAAGCACTTAGGGAAAACAAAACTAATCTACAACAAAACAATGTGCATAAACACTTGGAGGAATGAAAACCTAGCTAATATGTACAAGGTGGAGAATTCCTTTAGTAGTAATTCTTTAGATAGATCCCATTGACTGGAACAATGAAGACAAACTGGAAAGCATTGTTTTCCTTACACTTTGTGACCATGTATGGGCCACCCAAATGGAATCAAATTTCAAATGTTTTCCCATTTTTTCTCTTTCTGCATCCCATTTTAACACTAGATATCCAACTTGGAAGGATCTATTCTTGGCCTTCCTATCAAAGGTCTTCTTGATCAAGGCTTGATCCTTCTCCATTACTTGGGATGTCTGATTTCGACTTCTTGAGCTCCATCAATTCTGCATATCTCGACTTCCATGGGCTCAAACTCCAACAACTCCATATTTCATGAGTTCCAATGTTGGAAACTCAAGTGACATGGGAAAAATTACCTCCCTTCCATAAACAAGCTTGAATGGGGAGTTACCCGTAGCTCTTTTAGGAGCTATCCTATCATCCCATAAGGCTGATTTCAACTTAGTATGCCAAGATCTCTGATTTTCATCAAGGGTCCTCCTAATGATTCTTAACAAGTTCTTATTTGTAGATTCAGCCTGGCCATTACCCTGAGGGTAATAGTTTTATGAAGTGCTTAGGTAGATCCCATTCTTGACAGCCCATTCAGTCACCTTGGACCCAATGAATTCCAATGCATTATCTGATATTATTGTAGTAGGTATGCCAAATCTGGTTGCTATTCCCTCATAGAAGTCTAGGATGCTAGATTCATTTGCTTCCTTGAGTGCTACTACTTCAGTCCACTTGGTGAAGTAGTTGCTTTGTTAAAATCCATTTGTGTCCTTGGCTTGAATTGGGATTAATGACTCCAATGAAGTCCAAACCCCATTGCATGAATGGCTGGTCAACTGAAATTGGATGCAATGGAAGGGCAACTAGCCTCTCCTTACCCGTGAAGAATGCACAATTCTTGCACCTCTTGATCCATGCATAATAATCACTGAAAATATTGGGCCAGTAATAGCCAGCCCTCATGATCTTTAGAGTTGTCACTCTTGGTGCAAAACAACCACCAGCTGGTCCACCATGGAACTCTTCCAACACCCTATGAATCTGATTTGTACCAATGCATCTTAGTAACACTCCATTCACGTCCTTTTTGAACAAGACACCATCAATAAGGGCATATGGGACAACCTACAATCTGAAGTGTCTTCTTTTGGTCTTGTTCATCTCTAGAGGGCATAGACCTGTTCTTAGGAAGTGCATTATGTCTTGGGGCCATCAAGGAGTGAGGAAACCATCATTCTCCTCTTGAATGCTTCATCACTCATGGTTGTCTTGCAACACCAAAACAGCCTCCTTCTTATTGCATGCTTCCTCTTGTTTGCTCAAAATCAGCTGCTCACACAATCCTTTTCCTATGACCAACTTGATGAATTTTATCTCAAGGTCATACTCCATTATGCAAGTAATCCAACCTGCTCTCTTTTCATTCAAGTCTTTGTTGAGGAGGAAGTCTTTAAATCCCACATGAGAAACCAGCAACTGAACCTTGTTGTTTGAAACTAGATGCTTGAATTTCTTCAAGCTTCTAATTACTGCAAGAACATGCTTTTCAATGAAAGAATATCTCACCTCATAATCCTCCAGGATTTGGCTGAAGAAAGCAATTAGCTGCTCATCATTGTCTTTGTTCTGCTGTACCAAAATTGCAGAAATAGTATCATCACCCCCAAATGCATAGAGGATGAAATCCTTGGAGAAATCCGAGTTGATGAGAGTTGGGGCTTGAGAGATGGCTTCTTTGATTGCTTTAAAACTTTCCTTGCCTTCTGCTATCCATTTGAAAGCCATGCTTTTCTTTAACATCTTGGTGATAGGCTTGACAAGGGTTGTAAAATTTGGGACAAACCTCCAAACAAAATTTATTCTCCCCAAGAAAATTTGAAGGGCCTTCTTGTGGCTTGGCAATGGTAGTGCTCTTATGGCTTCAAATCTTTCGGATCAATTACTAATCCTTCTTTTGGGAAAATGTGGAAAAGAATTTTTCCTTCATGGGCTAGAAAAATACACTTTTTAGGATTCAAGGATACTCCAAATCTTCTGCACCTTTGGAACACTTGTCTCAAATGAAAGAGGTGGTCTGCTGCATTTTTTGAAAAAATAGTGATATCATCAAGATATATTAGCACAATGTTGTTAATCAAACCCTTGAACACCATGTCCATTGCTCTTTGGAAAGTAGCTCCAGCGTTGGACATCCCAAATGGCATTTTCCTGTATGCATAGGTTCCCCATTTGGTTGTAAAGGATGTCTTGAACTGATCCTCTTCTTTCACCATAATCCGACTATACCACTGAATAGCCATCAAGTAATGAAAACCTCTCGAGAGCCGAAAAAAACATGTAAAATCTACTCCATAGAAGGAAGTGGATAATGATCCTTGAGAGATGCTCTATTCAAATCTCTAAAGTCAACACACAATCTGATTTCCCCACTCTTCTTTCTAACTGGAACCATGTTGGCCACCCAACTAGAATGCTTGATAGGGAATATGATTCTTGATTCTATCAACTTATTCAATTCCTTTCTCATGAGAGGCTCCATGTGTGGATTGACTGGCCTTTGTTTTTGTCTAATGGGTTTAGTACTTGGATCCAATTCAATGGTGTGTTGAGCTAACTTGGGATTGAAACCTTTCAAATCTTCATAGCTCTAAGCAAACACATTAAGGAATTCTTGACAAAGTTGTATGAACTCATACCTTTCTCGCTCAGTTGTCACCTTACCAATTCGAGTGATTTTCCTTCTTCCACCAAGATGGACACTGAATCTTCTCCCTTGAATTGAATGTTTTCTTTCTCCTTCCTAAACTGATCATTAGGATTGAAAATGGACTCCAAAGTAATAAGTCCCTTTGGTAGTTTATTGGTTCTCAGCTGTACCACTTGGTCACTATACTGCTGCTCTAACTTTTCCTGATTTTTAGCTGAGAACTTAGCCTATTCTTACAAGAAATGGATGATTTGATGATCATTTTCAAACACTTGCCAACTTACATTGTTGTCTAGTACTGAAGGCCTCATGATCACATGGATGTTTGGCTGTACCTTGTCTTTTTTAATGCTTTCAACAACGTCAAAGGCTGCCCTACTTTGCAAGCATGTCAACAGCTTGGTTCTATTTTCTAGGAATGGATTTTATGCCAAAGCCCTCAAAATATTCAATGAGGTCCCACACCCTTTTTTTGTAGCACTTGAGTAGATCTGTAGACACCAAATTTGTGTCTTACGACACCCTGTGCCCCGCATCTCATTTCACAACCTAACCTCACCACCTAAACCTTGCACAATTATTTATTACTTACCTTATAATTAATAAATCCACATTTTCAAACCTGCCACCTCATTTCGCCACCTCATCATGACCTATCCCTAACCCTAAACTAACCTAATTAAGACCTATAACTTGGTCTACATCCACACCCATGACTAATTACCCCTCACCCGCACCAAAACCAACCTAATAATGACTTGACCAAGCCCACAACTAATCTCTCGGGAGAAAAGGAGGGAAAGTTGGCTATTTTACTAAAAATAGCCCACTTTGACTTAACCGACATCGGTTCCTACTCGACCGCCGTCGGTTACGTAACCACCATCGGTTCCCTGTAAATGACCTCCCCCAACCAAAAACAAAGGATCGGGAATTCATTTGAAGGATCCAAAAAAATTCACTTGGTAGAGTGGAGACAAGTGAAGAAAAGAGAAGAGCATCAAGCCGAAGACTGCAACTGAGCCACTGGATTGCTACCACCCCCTTTCAAGCATTGGAAAAGACTGAGGATAGCTTCATCAGCTCGTTTTCCAATACCAGATCATCCCAACTGAGCCTTACTGTCAATACCACATTCCTTAGACCTGAATCTTCATCAAGGATGAGTAAGTAGTGTCTTGTATGTTTCTAAGCACCATTTCCTGAGTCTTTTGATTGATAGTAATTATAAGCTCACTTTTAGATCTACCACCTGCCAGCACCCTGCACTTAACCTTCATCCATACAGCCTTGTATTGCCCAGAAGACAGTTTTATCACACTCTGAGTCTTCCCCGTCATCTCACTATTCCCCTCAGCCATCCACCAGTCTTAAAAACCCCACAATCACCCTGCAACCAACCTCCATCCAGGAGCACCTAGATTACTGACCCTACCGGTGTCGGTTATCCCCTACCGGCAGCGGTTCTCTAACCGCGGTCGGTTATCCAGTGACCGGCATCGGTCACTGTGACTTATACCCAAAACCTTCCTCTCACCTATTTGTCTCCTAACAACCTCAGATCCAGTCTGGTTTATCCCTGTAACTCGAGCTGAACGTATCAATGACCATTGACCAAACAAACAACGTGACGTTTTATTATTGGTAGTTTAGTCTCTATTGCTTTGTAACGAGGTACCTAAATCGTGATTTCACAATAGCTTCTTTATTATCATTTGTGTTAATTCGTATTAAAAGGGGAACTGACCACCTTTGAAAGGAAGTCTAATATTTCCTGGGCCCAAGGCAGTTCCCTCATTTATTGTCTAACTAAAATCTGGTGGTCTTGTATTCTTACTTGCAGGTAGTCCTTCCCATACATGGGATTTCTTCACAATCGATCTGATCTCAACCCTTATCTCTGCTTCTCAAAATAATGAAAGGATAGAAGTAACTCTATTCTAAGAACTGAAACATTCTGTGCGAAACTTTTTGGCACGCCCCGTGGGACCCATTTTCGGGTTTCTTTCTTTCTTTCTTGCTTTCATATAGGGAGCATACTTGCTATTTGTTTCTTCTTAATATTCACAAGATATTTTGTTATTTTGGTAAAAGTGTTTTGTCTTACTTTCACATCTTTGCATTAGTGAAAGTCATCTCCTTTGCTTCATCGAATATCATTTTTGATTTGGGTTTAAAACACGTACATCACATTCTTTCTTGCTATTTTCAATTCTAGTGAACGTAGATTAAGTAATAGGTCATACACGTGGGCGTGATATCCACGGTATTGACAAGAAATTAATCTTACTTTCACTACACAATACATACCAAATCACATCATAATCAACACAACAGCTCAAACATCCCCCTTTTCCACGTATTCCTCCACCCGATTGAGGTAACCTTATAAGCCAAAACAAACTTGATATCTCCCTTAGGTATTTTGTATAGGATTAACATCATCTAAGGCATAAGCCCACAATATTTAAAACTAATCCTAGGGTTAGTCTCTTGATTTGCTTGTGCATCTTGCTTGTTTTTAGTTCTGTTTCTCTGTCATACACTGTTTCTGTGATCACTTCAGAACAGTTTGGTAGGTATACTAAGCATTGTTAACCCCAAATCAGCAACTTCTTACAGCTTCTTACACCGGTCCTATTCTACCGACATCGGTTAACTTACCGACGCTGGCTACAGTCTGACCGACATCGGTTACCTGACCGATATCGGTTACTGTCTTTCATAGTTCCCAAAACCAGCAACCTACCAATTCCAACATTTTGTTGCTGCTTCTGTTCCTGATAGATTGCATCCCTACTGTGTACCCTTGTCCATGGTTGTTATCACTCGGAAACAAGCTGCAGCCATGGTTTCACATGCCTGCTCCGTGCCTTTTCCTGAATCACCCCCTTCACATTATGTGGGAATCCTACGGACACCAGCGAGGTTCCCAAAATCCCTGTAGGAGATAAGGAATTTGCAAAATTTTAGACGCTAATCCTAGCGCTGTACAGTACTATTTGTCTCATGCCCTTGACCGTACACCCGACGGTCAACTCCTTGTTGGTATGCCTATTAGTATAGCTGCTCACTTAGCTCCTTCCCCACTTGATAACTCCACCTTGCCTTCTTCATCCTTAGGCCCGTCTCCCAACTCAACGGATTTATTGGTTCATACGGCATGACAGATTGGCTTTCCTTTGGTTAACCTGGGGCCCCACATATCATTACCACCGACTGCTCCTAACTTGTCTCTCTCGCAGACTGCTCCTTTCATAACTTTCTCTCTACCACCAATCCACACAAGCTTCACCCACCTTTTCATTTCCACACACGTATCCGGTGACTTCAACATCTTATATAGGACATCCCTATTCGATCGCCTCAACATATTCATCCTCAATACCTTATCAACATTTAACCCCACCATTGTCTAGTGGTGGCCCTTGGCCTAATCCTCCCCGCCATTTGAACCACACCATCATCTCATCCAACCACCGATTTAATCAAATAAATGATGGACAAGATGCAAAATCTGAGGCTTCTATTTCAGGAAGTCAGTAGCACCACGACATACGAGAAGGTTTCTCAGGAGCCTATTCATCCTTCTGTCCCCCTTCATTCATATCCTCCTCAATGGGAATTACCAAAATTTACTCATTTTAATAGTAAGGAGGATCCTCAACAACACTTGCGATCATTTAGACATGCATGCTACTTGATTGCTCATGACGATGCCTTACTACTCCGCACCTTTCCCATGTCCTTATCACGACCCGCCTTGGAGTGGTACAGTGCTTTAACCCAGCACTCAATCTTCTCTTTTAACCAATTAGCCCAATCTTTCTTAGATCATTTCTCCATTAACATTGCCAAGAAAGTATCTATCACCGACCTCTATGCCATCCGACGCTTCAAGATGAATCTATCGCAGATTTCGTTGGATGATGGCGGGGCCTTATTAACTTACTTATGCCTTACCTCAGTGCTGAACTTATCCAACTCTTTACATGGGCTTGCGCTAAGAAAATTTCTCCTACCTCCAAATTCAAACTTTCCACACCTTTGATGAGGCCTTTACTATGGCTCGGAAACTAGAAATTCGAGCCTCGGAGGAAGAGAAATTGTGGTTGCAAGAACAAAAACCCTAATTTCGAACCCAAGACTCCACCAACAAACCCAACACCACAAATTCTCATGCATCGACCGCTTCAAAATCAAAAGGAGCTGTACACGTGGTGATGGTAGAATCCCAAGCACCAGATCTAATACCCCGCCAAAACCACCTATAAGTATAAAGCCGAGCCCATCAATTATAGTCCCTTGGGAGAAACTTATGGTGTCATTTTGGAAAAATTGCTCAGAGCGAGAGCTATCACCTTACCTCCTGTTAAACCTCACTCCGGTTTTGATTCCACCCACGCTATACCTTCTTGGTACAAAGAAAATGACTTCTGTAACTTCCACCGTGTGAAGGGACACAGTCACGAAAACTACAAGATGTTGAAAAACATAGTGCAGGAAATGGTTGATGTAGGGGATATAACCCTCGATAATCCTAACACCCCTGCTAACTGAAATTTGAAAATCTTCAACAAACCATTCCCAAACCACTCATCTAACAGTAACATAAACCAAGATATCTTAGCCGAGGAGAGTGTTCATGAAATCCATGCAGTTTTTTATTCCCAATCAAAAGCTTCTATCGAGAAAATTTTGAATCAAGCTTCTTCACTAATGTAGGGACCCGAACCCCCTTCACCACCATCAACACAAGATGAAATCATTACCATTCCTTTACCCATAAAGGAATTAACTGCCTAGAGTTCTCTTCTCATAGATGAGCCTTCTTACACCACATCCCTGCAAGACTGTGAGTGGATGTTATCTAACTTATCTATTTCCCAAACATCTCCTTCTACCACTCTTGCTGTACAAGAGGAAGGCTCGCCACTGTTTCTATCATCTTTAGAAGAGAAACCTCTCAAATCGACATCACCAAATTCGTTAATCATGACGGATCCCCTCAAACATGCCCTCCTACCTATTAGTTCTTCATCACCTAAATCTTTTCAGCGACCGGTTGACCTCTTAACACCCATTGATACAGCGACTCATTTACCCCCTGTATCACACCCACAGTGGACCGGAATCACAACCAACCTCTCTTCCATACAAAATTTCCTATTCACACGTGAAGACTGTTATCCCCGTAAGATAGACGAGTCCTATGGGAGCGTTTGAGTACACCATACTCTACTCAAATGCAGATGACCGATCCAGACACCTCTACCATATACCCGAAGTGTTTACAAAAGCTCAAAATGCCTATGTCCTCATCTTCACCCTCCTCATCTCTACCGAACACCTCATCCACCTCTACTAACCTAACCAAACCTTTCCCTATGCTTGGGACTTTACCAATACCCAGCCTAACACACCCACCTAAACGGTTAGATTTATCCAAAAATAAAGCCGTCCATCCACCTAAGAGACAAACCCAATCCCCTAAAGCCCAAGTCCAATCTATGCCTCTGTCACAACTAAAACCCTCACCGTCACACCTACCTTCTATATTAGGACCTCACCCCTCCACCTTGCCTCAATACATCATACCTCCTACATTTTCTTTAAAATGACCTGCATCTTCTACACCCATACAGAGATCCATGGGTGTATCAACACCGTCACCCCAAGTATCCTGTCCACCTATCAACCCTAAACAAACTCCATCATCAAAGGATTTGTTTGCTGTCACTCCTCTTTCTCCATGGTTGTTTCCCACCATCACGTCATCTGTGGCCTCATCATCTAACCAGCTAAACATAACTTCATGCTAAAGAAGCCATGTTTAGTTAAATCTAATTATCAAAACCCCTTGTCTAAACCACCACCCGTACAAACCAACCATACCCAAACATTACCAAAACCCACCTAATCAATAGCCTCATCTTCCTCTGAATTTGACCCGCTCAAAGGATCTTACGCCAAGATCCTTGATATGTTGGTGGAGAATGCGACCATTTCCCTACCCCCACTTAGACCCTATGATCCATCTACACCTCGACCTATAGGTTATGATGAGTCTAAAATCTATGCTTATCACCGCACACCAGGACATGATGTAGAGGGATGCAAAGCGTTGAGAGCCATACTTCGCCAATCACCTATCTCGGATAGATAGCCTAAGAAAGACAACTTACGAAGGGAGAAACCTTTAGCTTCAATCCCCTCTCCTATACCACCTGTCCCCGCCTCACCAAGATCTATCATTATTACAACCCCACCTCTCGAAGATAATGAATTATCCCTACCATCTTCCTCCTCTCATGTTCATGAAATCAACATGATTAGTGTTGCTACTCGAGGGTAGAAAAACAATGGGAAAGCTAAAGAAAGCACACCTGCGGCCTCTCTTTCTCTGTCCACCATCCCGATCGCACCACCACCTAAAGTGGTTATTCGTGGACTTTCCTACCTCATCTTTGATGGAGTTTTCCACCGAACCATGATCAAACAACTTCACCAATCACCCGCAAAAATGACACTTTATGATCTCATTCAAACCTCTCAATCTCATCGCCAAGCTCTCGTTGAAATCCTTCCGTGAATAGTGGTCTTACCTAATGAAACCTTGTCCGTTATCGCCATCTTAACACCCAACCATGTTGCCTCTCTCTCACGAAACAATCTACCACTTCGTCCCCGCATCTACAACAAACCGTTATCGCGGTTTCTCTCAAGACAAAATTGTTGACTTTGGTGCGAAGATCCCGACCCTACTCTTTTCATCTCAAACACATTCAAGACATTCGAGTACATCATGTTATGATTGACGGGGGTGCTAGCCTAAATATCATCTCTTCCAAAGCCTTCCAACAAATGAATATCCCTTCTAGCTGCATGTGTGCCAACCCCATCCTGTTGCGTTCATTCAACGATGCTATTACTTCTACCTTAGGCATCATGATCCTTAACATTCATGTAGGGCCATACACTTTACCTGAAATCTTCTATGTCCTTGAGGGATAATTCCAATACAACATGTTGTTAGGCCGCCCTTGGATCCAGGCTATGGGATGCGTTCCCTCCACCTTACATAGATGCATAAAATTTGAGTATGAGGGGAAGTCCTACACCGTAAAAGCTGACCCTCCCCCCTTCAAAACCTGTAATATGTTATATCGCCCTAATGATGTGCTTATACCAGTCAAGACACCCATTCATCCAACCCAACCATCTATTTCGACCACACCTCAACCATCCACCTCAACCACACCTACACCTTCAACTAATGAAACCGCCGCTACAAATACCACATCCTTCCCTGCAGACAACATCCTAACCTCAGATCCCTTAGTAGATGTTTTTCAACACCTTATGCTAGGGGAGTATCACCTATATAATGTTAGCACTTTCCATACCCCACAGGAGTACAGATAGTTACATGCGCATCCTACCTACGAACATCGTGTGGCGGAAGTAATCTCCTACTGAGACCACCTAATTACCGCACCAACCTAACGTATGGGGGTGTCAACGCATCCTCCGTTACCCCTGAACCTCCCCTTGGTGTTGTTCCCTTCCAATCTGATTTTCAATATCTAACTAATCGTCGCTTCGCCCTCACCTTCTTGACGCGCTGTGCTTGGAAAGGTTTTAGTTTTGGTCTTTATGAACAAGGCCAACATATAATCATTCCCGTGACTACATGCAAACACAAAGATCGTAGTGGTCTTGGATTTTCTAAAACACTTACACCAAAGAAACCTCGTGTCAGTTGTATCCAGAAGACGACGAAGTCACCCCTTCTGAACCATCATCACCCATTTTTCCATCGTCACCCACAGAGTCGATAGACCCTGAATCTATCCCTCCTAACTTTTTTTTCATAAACGCTATCTTCCTGGGTCCTCTCACTTATCAACGTGATAATGAAGACCCATCTTCTCTTCCCCTTCTATATCCAGACATGATTGAAGAGGACTCACCTTTAATTAATGTTGTTGAGTGCCAGGATGACGACTCCATCCTCACTTATCTGGGTGTGGACGACTCTTATATTCAACACGCCTTACCATCTGAAACTCAAACCATGTTGAATGAGTCGACTATAGAAATCAACATCCACACAGAGGACGATCCTCACATTGTGAAGATCGAACAATCTCTTAACGCATCAGAACAAACGGCCTTCACTACCTTCCTACGTGCCCGCAACCAAGCTTTCACTTGGTCCTACGCTGACATGCCAAGAATTGATCCTCGACATTGCTGTAACACCCTGAACTGTTGTTACTTTCTCCTAAGCATTCAAGTGTTGATATGTGATTTCTAGTAAATGGATTGTGTACCTCGATTCGGAAATCATGCTTGATATGTATTAAATTTCTTGCAGATTGCAGATCTTGACTGAGTCAAAATATTAATAGACTCTTTTATTTATTTCATTTTGTGACTGAATATTAATCTGATCACGGAATGAATTATACAGGTATTCATCAATAATATCTAGACTTGGACCAGAGGAATTGATCCAAGTAATGCTTTAATTTTGTGAAGTGATAAAATTAGATCACGAACCTTGAACAGGTTGCAAGGTATGGAAGCATTTAGTAAGCTGGTCAGGAGTATGACTCAGGCTGATCTTGAGAAATGAAACGGTTCCCGATATCTAGTATATCTGGAAGGTCTCGATTAAAGACCAGGTAATAATTCATTGACATACAATTCTGTAATAAGAACAGGAGTGGCTCTGTTCTAGAAAGTATGATACAGGTCTCTCCGAGTTTTCAGGAGAAGGACCAAACTGAATTACTAAGGGTTAGTAACCTAAAACAATAACCTAACCTAGGGGTTAGATTATTGTTAGTCTAACCTAGACCTAGGCTATGTGTTATGATCCTAAAATAATAACTAAGTGTAAAATGGTTAGCATGGTTATTACCCTAAAACTCTAACCTAAGATACTAACCTAGCTAACTAAGAGTTTATGGGAAGGGGCCTTTGAAGGGTGGCGAACCATGGGCGCTATTCTCTATGGCAATAAATGGGAAGGATAAGGATGAGGGACAGGCATATGGCGGAGGCTTAGGCGTGTGCTAACCTTGGCAGACTTGGCAATTACTAAGTTTGGAAATGAACTTGAGTTTTTGGATGGACTGTCGCCAATTTTGGCGGTCGGTGGGAGTTGAGATTAAGCGGGAAAATTGGTTTAATGGCATTTAATGTTTAGGGAGTCGAGCCGAGCTCGCGGAACAGCATGCAAACGAGAAGTTGGAAGGTTTGTTTGGTGTATCGCGATTTTCGGTCTTCTTCTCTCTCTCTCTCTGCTAGTTTACTGTTCATAGCACCAGTTCTCTTTGAGTTGCATGGCGAGAATGAAATTCTCTCGCTCTCTTTTCTCTCGCCATGGAGGATATATTGTAAATGGGACAAATAAATTTTGTTGGTCGCCGTATTTGGGAAAAAGAAAAGGAAGTTTGAGCTCTTCCTCTCGGTCTTCTTCGGAAATTCGATCAAAATACGGGCATGCTAGGCCCTATCCTTTAAATATTTTGTCAGTCTTTCAAATGTCTTCATTAAAACAACTCTGTTCATTTGTTTTGTGAAGATTAGATGAATTTTCTATGAGATCTAGTTTGATTATTGGCACTGTATTTCTTCTGGTTCGATTTTTCTTCAAATCCGTTTGTTGGGTGTTTGTGGAAATCAAATTTTAACTCTACTTGTTTGTGCATTCTTCCTGGATTATGCATGAGAGGTATTTATTAACAATATGCGAGTGTTCGGCCTGTTTGGCGTGAGCCCTTGGAATATACCTATGCGTAGTATGAGACCACAAAGATGTCTTTGTTTCGTGGTCGTTGATCTTGTTATAGAAACTGTATAAAATGATTTGGGTGATTACTGTAAGATTGTTGTATTATTCGTTTATTAAAAAAAAAAAAAAAAACTCTGTCGTGGGATTTGTTGACAGCGACTAATGATACTTTCGGGTTTCATTTGTTTTCAACTTTTAGTTTGGAACAGGCAACTGTAGTGTCACCATAGTCTTTTCGACCTGGCGGAAGTTGTTTTCCTTGTTACCAGGTTAGCGGGATTACTTGCGCACTGTGTATATTATAGATACACCTGTACTTCGTTGTATTGATCCAATGGAGTCGATGATTGAATCGTAATTGCCTAGGAAGGTAGATTTATCCATAAGTTTTGTGAAGGGTCTTTTCATGAAAGCCTGGTAAGATGAAACAGGGCTTTTTGATTACTGTTATATTGAAATAATTGAAGGATAAAGACTTCCTGTGTATGCATTTTTATTTCATGTGAAAACTCTTCGAAAGTTTCGAAGCGGCCCAATAGATTCCCTTGCTTGATAAGGGTATTCGACTTGTTTTACTTGGTTGATGTTGATTGTTAACCATGAATGGCGTCTATTGATTTATCGGCCAATTTCTTGTACGTTGCTGTTGGGTTCAGTGGTTATGAGTGCAAAATCCTTAACAGTTACAGTGCGAATATATATATATATATACTAGTGTGACTTGGACGACTCTGAGGAGTCGATTGAATAATTCATTGTATATTTTGAACCAAATATAGTTAAGTTGTAGTGACTTAATGGATGAACATGCATTTCGATCTTGTTGAACCATTGGGATCCCTTCGTGTTTTTGGGATTTTGAGTTACAGATGTTTATGTAGACATGTATATCTTCAACCTGTGCAAATTAGTATAAAGCGACTGGCTGAGAGTAATTTATTGGCTGGTTATTGTTATGCTTGGTTGATGAATGACAGTATGAATTCTTATGCATTCGCTTGAATTGATACATCCGTTTGAATCATAGAACTTCTGGAAGGGTAACCAGTACTTCTGTCTCTTTCTGAATTCGACCCTGGACACTATTTTTTGTCATTGTTGAGATCCTTAGTTTGGATGACTGTTTCGTGTTTTGACCTTGTTAGGGTAAGTCGCGAATAACGCACCAAGACTTGCATGCTGCAAGGTAAGGATCGTTTGGTTGAATTCCTTTCCTTCACTTCAGTCCGATTTTGACTGAGCAAGAATATGTATGCTATGTTTCCTTCCATTTTGATCTGTCCGATCGACTGTGCATGATTTGGAAGTACCGTGTGGGCAACATAGCATAGTCCTTTGGGAAACCTTAGATTGTTGATGCAATAGTTGTTGTTTTCAGCGATACGCTTGTAGCTCTTGTTTTCAACTGGTGATAAGCCTTACTGTGTAAAAGGAACTAGCATTGGGCTTAGGATTGATACATGATTTGTTGATGTGTTAGTTGCTATACAAGAGTTTGCTGTGTTTCTGTTCTTAGTTAAACAGTGATCTTGTTTGCGGCTTGTCTAACTTGTTCATTTATATACTGGTTGACTGTTTTCATATGTGAAGGCAGTACAGTGATGAACTTATGTGAAAGGAAGTATGAATGGTTTGGTTCTTTCTCTTCCTTTATTTAAATTATTGATAATGGACTTTCAAAGGGGAAATTGTTTGTAACATATTGGTGGAATCCCGAATTGTTATGTTATTTCCTTTTTGGAGAATGAAACAATCTGACCAATGTTGTGATTTTGGGTTTAATGATTGTTGTGTGCATTCGTTCCTTGTTTCTTAATATTTGATGAAATATTAGGAAATGATTAAGACTAATTGTAACAATGATAGAGTTACATAATTGTAATCATTCTGTATTACAAGGGCATAGTCTGATTATGTTTACTTATGTGAATATCTGATCTCATTTAAACAGGGTGTTTAATGAAAACAATTGATGGATTGCAATTGTTTTAAAAGTTAGTGCTTATCATGCTCAGTTCATTGAACTGACTCATGTTGACTATTTTTGCAGATGGTTGCCGTAAGAGGGTAAAAGCAATGCAGATCTGATAGGCTGATCAGATTGTTTATTTGATTTATTATGAATTACAGCTTGATTTTATGGATGTACTATATGAGAAAAGATGTTTCTTTTCCGTTAGCATTATATCAAGTATGCTGTTGCATAAAATGTAATTGTACGAGTTTCAAAGGAATGAAAATAAGTGTTTGATACTTATGTGTTGTATTCTATTCTCGAATGATGAACTTCTTCGGTTTACGTAATGAAGAGGCATAGTTATCTTTGTATAATATGGATGCTTTTGTGATTGACAATGAAAGCTTGTAAGTAATTAGACTAAATTCTTATGGGTATTTAGTAGTTCTAGTTTGCTCTGGCAAAAGCAATATTGTAATTTAATTATTGTCTCTCTTGGGGATAGGTTAAAATTGAGCCTAAAAGATAACGCTAAACAAGTTGGATTGAATTACTAATCCCTAGTCCTAAGTATAACAGGACAATAGTAAATTGGATTCTAAATCATTTATATCTTTAAACTAAAAGTATGATATAAATTCAGTTAAGAGAACTGATAGGCAATCAATGGAGATCAGATGGCATTCTCAAGCATTGGTTATGAGAAATTGTCCCGTTCTGTTGCTTTGGAATCAGGTGTATTCTAATGACTCCTTGATGAGAGCGTGACCGTAATACCTCTACCTGTAATGAGTCTTTTAGAGGAGGGTCGTCTTAAGACAAAGAATCCAGGGATTTGGAAAGGCTAACCTTAGGGAAAAGTCTTTAAAGTAATTTAATCTCTAGTGCGTAACGCTTGTTTTTGGGTAGATCTTCTCGAGGCGGATTTAAAGGATGACGACATAAGGTCGACTGCAGGGCTGTACCTCCGAGAAGATTAGGATCTTCTCGAAGTTACAACAATGCAGGTGACTTATGGCGACACCCTTTGCATTGATCGCTAAGATTTACACTTGATTTCGCACGAGTTACCTTGGGACCGATTAAGAACGTGGCCATGTTATAAGACTGCCTCGGAGATTTGGGGTATCATGACACACTGGTTGAATTGCAAGGTTGAACCAGTATGTCCTCATATCCCTAATCCTCGTAGGCATCCATATAACATTATCACCTTGTTAATCTGCCTCCGAGTGATTCAGCTGTGAAAGAAAGGACTGACAGTAGTCAGTATAAGACATTCTATATAACATATGAATGGGGTGAAGGACGTATTCCAGATTGACGAGTATGCCGTTAAGGAATACGAGACATGAACAGTATGTTTCAAATCTTTGGCCAAAGTATCGCAAGCTGCTGATTGCGTTGTCCTAATTCACCTAGTCTAAGGGATGAGATGCCGATGAATAATGGTAACAGTTATTCAGTTAGATTCCTTGGACAGAGCATTCTGAATCCCAGATTAGGGAAGAGAACCGCCAGAGTATTGTGTTAAATAAAAACACTAACTCTTTTTACTCATGAATAGATCGGTAGATTACCGAGTCATGGAATGAATAGATCGGAGGTATTCCGAGTCATTACAAATGCAAATGGTTGTCATTATATAAATGGTTATTTGAATTGTGAGTTCTAAATTATGTATTTAGAACCAGTATGCAATTATCAAAAAAAAATTTGACTTGTTCTATTGTCTAAAATGAGGATGTTACATCTTGGTATCAGAGCTGAAGGTTGCAGCTCTTGGACCTATTGAGTCCATAATCTGATAAAAACCTGAATTTTCTTGTAACAGAAAATGGTTAGAACAAGGGGAAACGTTGCGAGTAATGCTCCACCTGAAGGAGGAGCGGCAACAACCCAGAAACTGGATGAGATCCTTGCTGCCCTGTTGGACACAAGAGATCGCTTGGCTGTACTTGAACAGCAGGTGACGGGAAATGAGGAGGATGAAGAAGCTGATAATAATAATCAGCAACCTCCTGAGGGCAATCCCGACACGGGTGTTGATGTTAATGCTGTGAATGCACCTGTGCAACCAGAAAATAAAAAGGCCCGATTGGCAGCAGAACTCACTAATGATATCAAAAGGATAAGTCCACCTAAGTATGATGGCACCACATTAGGAGATGGAGCTGAGAACTGGCTCAGCGAAATGGAGAAGTACTTTGCTATAAGGAACTTCTCAGAAGAAACCAAGGCAATATGGGGAGCCTATCAGCTTTCTCACGAAGCATCTTCGTGGTGGGATAGCCGAAAAGCTGAGCTAAATATTGATGAGACCAATATCACTTGGGATCAATTTAAAGGCTATTTTAGGCAACGTTGGCTGCCACAACTTTTCTATGATCAGAAAATGACAGAATTTCAGAACTTGACTCAAGGGAAGTTAACATAGAATGAATTTAGGGAGCAAACTTCAAAACTCCTCAAGTATGTACCGCAGATCAAACCGATTCAAAAGTTCGTGATACGGAAATTCATCATGGGATTGAATCTTGATAGGGGAGAGGTCGATGTTCACGGTCCAACCACTATGGAAGGAGTTGTTGAAAAAGGCCATAAGGCAAGAATGCAAATTAAAGGCCATTTCTACTCATAAGGAGGAAGTGCGGAAGAAGACTGCAAACCCTTCTTCAACCTCTTTTCACCCGGAAAGGACCATGGAAAAGTTTGGAAACAAGAGTAAGTTTCCAGATTTTAACATAAAAAAGCAACGGAAATAAGCTATTTCCAAGGCACCTTGTGAAGGATAATTTTGAAAAATTATAATAATGGTCAAGTCCTATGGAGGACAAAGCGTGACAATTATAAACCTGGAGCAACTTTGAGCCTAAGAAGGACTGTGTAGGAGGTCTGCTACACTTGTGGTAAAGATCATTACGCAAATCGCTGCCCTTTGAAGAAGGATGATCGTAACAAAGCAAAGATCAAGATACCGATATCCACTGCTAGGATCGATGCGGACAAACAAGTCTTGAAAAGCAAGTGACACCTATAGAAGTTCGGGTAAGTTATTCGGCATACCGCTACTATTCTTTTTGATAGAGCTTCGAATGTTTTATATCTAATAAACTAGCTTAAAACTTAAAATTCAAAAGGCTTTCCGAAAAGGATAAATCTTGAATTCACAAGCCTTTGGTAATAATTCACTTCATACGGTGAGTATGTGTCTTTTGGAGCATTTAACTTACCTAACTTTTCCACGAGAATTGATCTCTATGTTGCACCTTTGGGATCGTATGACATTGTCATCGGTATTCTTAGCTGATCATAAAGCAAAGGTAGATTGCTATGAAAAGAACATAGAATGTTTAGATGATCACTGGAATCGAGTAGAGATTCAAGTGTGAAACGAGAAATTTCAGTTAGAAAGTTCTATGGTAAGTATGCACTTAAAAGGCTAAGAATAAAGGATGTACCCTTTATGCAAAAGTAAAGATATCATAATCTGCAAAAGATAGTGATTTCATGAAGCAAATCCCACTTTACAAAAGTTTCGTGGATGTTTTTCCCGAGGAATTACCAGGGTTACCACCCAAGAGAGAATTTGATTTTACTATAGAAATCAAGCCTGGAACGGAACCTATTTCCAAGGCACCTTATCGAATGACTACTATTGAGTTAGTCGAGCTAAAGGCTCAGTTACAAGAGCTTTTGTCTAAGGGATTGATTAGACCAAGTGTTTCACCTTGGGAGCACTGTGATATTTGTGAAAAGAAGGATGGAACTTTCAGAAGTCCGTATTGATTATCGATGTTGAACAAAGCAACGATCAAGAACCGATATCCACTTCCTAGGATCGATGATCTGTTTGATCAGATGCGTGGAGCAGCGGTTTATTCTAAGATAGATCTTCGATCTGGTTATCATCAGCTAAGAATTAAAGAGGAAGATATTCATAAAACGGCTTTCCGAACAAGGTACCCTCATGAATTCACGCTTCTAGCCTTTGTTAACTAATGCACTGCGAGACACTTTATGAATTTAATGAACAATATTTTTTGAATACCGACAAGTTTGTACTTGTATTCTTGGACGATATTCTCATTTATTCTAAGAGCGTTGAGGAGCACTATGAGCATCAAGATAGTTTTGGGAATTTTGAGAAAGAGAAAGGTATGGTAAGTTATCCAAATGTTCTTTCTTTGACTCAGAAGTTCACTATTTGGGTCATGTCATAAGCAAAGAAGGAATCGCTGTAGATCCTTCAAAATAGTGGCGATAATTGAGTGGCCTACACCAAAGAATGTGCATGAAGTAAGAAGCTTCATGGGTCTTGCTTTGAGAACCTATAGAAAATTTGTAAAGGATTTTCTAAGGTAATGAAGGAATAACTTCATTACGAAGAAGGATAAGAAATTCATGTGGAATGACAAGTGTGAGCGGCTTTCAAAAGTCTGAAAGACCAGTTGAATTTCACTTCTCACCTATATTGGGTGTGCCTGGACACCTAATGGAAATTTTACACAAAAATGCTAGCTGATTTGAAACAGCAATACTTCTGGAAAGGTATGAAAAAGGATGTGATAAATTTTGTGACTCATTGTCTGGAATGTCAGCGGGTGAAAGCAGAGCATATGCATCCTGCTGGATTGTTGTATCCTCATAGCATACCGCAGTACAAATGGCAAGTAATAACCATGGATTTTGTACAAGGACTACCTATGTCCAGGAATAAACATGATGTTATCCTGGTAGTTGTAGATAAGCTAACTAAGGTAGCTCATTTCATCGCTGGAAATCTAAAGGATGATTCTCCAGTGCTAGCCAAGAGGTTCGTACACGAAATTTTCAGATTACATGGTGTACCTGAACTGATTATTTCTGACAGGGATCCTAGAATGACGTCAAGGTTTTGGCAAACGCTTAACGCAGCCCTAGGAACGAAACTAAACTTCAGTTCTGCATATCATCCAGAAACGGATGGGCAAACTGAGAGGGTAAATCAAGTGTTGGAGGACATGTTGCGAATGTATTGCATGGATCAACAGTATAAGTGGGAAGAGTATCTCCCATTAGTTGAGTTCGCATACAACAACACTTATCACTCATCTCTTAAGATGGCACCTTTCGAAGCACTTTATGGAAGAAAGTGCAGAACCCCTGTAAGTTGGGACAGTGTAGAGGATAGAGTGGTAATTGGACCAGAGATTCTCACAGAGATGGAACAGCAAGTTAAGCTGATTCGTGAACGATTAAAGGAAGCAGCGGATAGACAGAAGAGCTATGCTGACCTTAAGCGGGTTGATAGAAAGTTTGAGCTTGGTGATAAGGTTTTTCTGCGTGTTAAACCCAGAAAGAGTTCTATAACTTTTGGCAAGGCTGCCAAGTTGTCACCACGATATGTGGGACCTTTCAAATTGTCGAGATAATCAATCCCGTAGCTTATCGCTTAGCATTGCCTCCTGCTCTATCTCGTATGCATGATGTTTTCCATATTTCTTTGCTTAAGAAATACGTTTCAGATCTGTCACATGTTTTAAATTGGAATTCCTTGCAGGTCCAAGACCCAGGAATAATCGTGGTTAAACCCACACGAGTGCTGGAAACTCGCCAATTGCATTTAAGAAATCGTGATATACAGCAATGTAAGGTCCAGTGGGACCAGTTTAACGAAGAAAGTGCAACTTGGGAAAACCTGGAAGAGATGAAAATTGCTTTTCCTTCTCTTTTTGCAACAGAATGAAATCTGTTGATGAAATACTTTTATGAACTGATTGTTTTTAAGTATTTATGAAAGCCTGATTAAGGCAGACTTTATTCAGGTTGAATAAAAGTGTGGTGACATTGATTTCTGAACCTATTAAATATGGAAGTAAACACATTGTTTGTGTACTAATAAATTGATTGACCGGAAGGTTAAGTTTAATATGTAATTCATCGGGACGATGAATCCTTTTAGGAGGGAAGCATGTAACACCCTGAACTGTTGTTACTTTCTCCTAAGCATTCAAGTGTTGATATGTGATTTCTAGTAAATGGATTGTGTACCTCGATTCGGAAATCATGCTTGATATGTATTAAATTTCTTGCAGATTGCAGATCTTGACTGAGTCAAAATATTAATAGACTCTTTTATTTATTTCATTTTGTGACTGAATATTAATCTGATCACGGAATGAATTATACAGGTATTCATCAATAATATCTAGACTTGGACCAGAGGAATTGATCCAAGTAATGCTTTAATTTTGTGAAGTGATAAAATTAGATCACGAACCTTGAACAGGTTGCAAGGTATGGAAGCATTTAGTAAGCTGGTCAGGAGTATGACTCAGGCTGATCTTGAGAAATGAAACGGTTCCCGATATCTAGTATATCTGGAAGGTCTCGATTAAAGACCAGGTAATAATTCATTGACATACAACTCTGTAATAAGAACAGGAGTGGCTCTGTTCTAGAAAGTATGATACAGGTCTCTCCGAGTTTTCAGGAGAAGGACCAAACTGAATTACTAAGGGTTAGTAACCTAAAACAATAACCTAACCTAGGGGTTAGATTATTGTTAGTCTAACCTAGACCTAGGCTATGTGTTATGATCCTAAAATAATAACTAAGTGTAAAATGGTTAGCATGGTCATTACCCTAAAACTCTAACCTAAGATACTAACCTAGCTAACTAAGAGTTTTTGGGAAGGGGCCTTTGAAGGGTGGCGAACCATGGGCGCTATTCTCTATGGCAATAAATGGGAAGGATAAGGATGAGGGACAGGCATATGGCGGAGGCTTAGGCGGCGGCTAACCTTGGCAGACTTGGCAATTACTAAGTTTGGAAATGAACTTGAGTTTTTGGATGGACTGTCGCCAATTTCGGCGGTCGGTGGGAGTTGAGATTAAGCGGGAAAATTGGTTTAATGGCATTTAATGTCTAGGGAGTCGAGCCGGAGCTCGCGGAACAGCATGCAAACGAGAAGTTGGAAGGTTTGTTTGGTGTATCGCGATTTTCGGTCTTCTTCTCTCTCTCTCTCTGCTAGTTTACTGTTCATAGCACCAGTTCTCTTTGAGTTGCATGGCGAGAATGAAATTCTCTGGCTCTTTTCTCTGCCATGGAGGATATATTGTAAATGGGACAGCGAAATTTTGTTGGTCGCTGTATTTGGGAAAAAGAAAAGGAAGTTTGAGCTCTTCCTCTGGTCTTCTTCGGAAATTCGATCAAAATACAGGCATGCTAGGCCCTATCCTTTAAATATTTTGCTGTCTTTCAAATGTCTTCATTAAAACAACTCTGTTCATTTGTTTTGTGAAGATTAGATGAATTTTCTATGAGATCTAGTTTGATTATTGGCACTGTATTTCTTCTGGTTCGATTTTTCTTCAAATCCGTTTGTTGGGTGTTTGTGGAAATCGAATTTTAACTCTACTTGTTTGTGCATTCTTCCTGGATTATGCATGAGAGGTATTTATTAACAATATGCGAGTGTTCGGCCTGTTTGGCGTGAGCCCTTGGAATATACCTATGCGTAGTATGAGACCACAGTATGTCTTTGTTTCGTGGTCGTTGATCTTGTTATAGAAACTGTATAAAATGATTTGGGTGATTACTGTAAGATTGTTGTATTATTCGTTTATTAAAAAAAAAAAAAAAAAAAAAAAACTCTGTCGTGGGATTTGTTGACAGCGACTAATGATACTTTCGGGTTTCATTTGTTTTCAACTTTTAGTTTGGAACAGGCAACTGTAGTGTCACCATAGTCTTTTCGACCTGGCGGAAGTTGTTTTCCTTGTTACCAGGTTAGCGGGATTACTTGCGCACTGTGTATATTATAGATACACCTGTACTTCGTTGTATTGATCCAATGGAGTCGATGATTGAATCGTAATTGCCTAGGAAGGTAGATTTATCCATAAGTTTTGTGAAGGGTCTTTTCATGAAAGCCTGGTAAGATGAAACAGGGCTTTTTGATTACTGTTATATTGAAATAATTGAAGGATAAAGACTTCCTGTGTATGCATTTTTATTTCATGTGAAAACTCTTCGAAAGTTTCGAAGCGGCCCAATAGATTCCCTTGCTTGATAAGGGTATTCGACTTGTTTTACTTGGTTGATGTTGATTGTTAACCATGAATGGCGTCTATTGATTTATCGGCCAATTTCTTGTACGCGTTGTTTGTTGGGTTCGGTGGTTATGAGTGCAAAATCCTTAATAAGATATGCATATATATATATATATATATATATATATATATACTAGTGTGACTTGGACGACTCTGAGGAGTCGATTGAATAATTCATTGTATATTTTGAACCAAATATAGTTAAGTTGTAGTGACTTAATGGATGAACATGCATTTCGATCTTGTTGAACCATTGGGATCCCTTCGTGTTTTTGGGATTTTGAGTTACAGATGTTTATGTAGACATGTATATCTTCAACCTGTGCAAATTAGTATAAAGCGACTGGCTGAGAGTAATTTATTGGCTGGTTATTGTTATGCTTGGTTGATGAATGACAGTATGAATTCTTATGCATTCGCTTGAATTGATACATCCGTTTGAATCATAGAACTTCTGGAAGGGTAACCAGTACTTCTGTCTCTTTCTGAATTCGACCCTGGACACTATTTTTTGTCATTGTTGAGATCCTTAGTTTGGATGACTGTTTCGTGTTTTGACCTTGTTAGGGTAAGTCGCGAATAACGCACCAAGACTTGCATGCTGCAAGGTAAGGATCGTTTGGTTGAATTCCTTTCCTTCACTTCATCCGATTTTGACCGAGCAAGAATATGTATGCTATGTTTCCTTCCATTTTGATCTGTCCGATCGACTGTGCATGATTTGGAAGTACCGTGTGGGCAACATAGCATAGTCCTTTGGGAAACCTTAGATTGTTGATGCAATAGTTGTTGTTTTCAGCGATACGCTTGTAGCTCTTGTTTTCAACTGGTGATAAGCCTTACTGTGTAAAAGGAACTAGCATTGGGCTTAGGATTGATACATGATTTGTTGATGTGTTAGTTGCTATACAAGAGTTTGCTGTGTTTCTGTTCTTAGTTAAACAGTGATCTTGTTTGCGGCTTGTCTAACTTGTTCATTTATATACTGGTTGACTGTTTTCATATGTGAAGGCAGTACAGTGATGAACTTATGTGAAAGGAAGTATGAATGGTTTGGTTCTTTCTCTTCCTTTATTTAATATTATTGATAATGGACTATCAGTGGGAAATTGTTTGTAACATATTGGTGGAATCCCGAATTGTTATGTTATTTCCTTTTTGGAGAATGAAACAATCTGACCAATGTTGTGATTTTGGGTTTAATGATTGTTGTGTGCATTCGTTCCTTGTTTCTTAATATTTGATGAAATATTAGGAAATGATTAAGACTAATTGTAACAATGATAGAGTTACATAATTGTAATCATTCTGTATTACAAGGGCATAGTCTGATTATGTTTACTTATGTGAATATCTGATCTCATTTAAACAGGGTGTTTAATGAAAACAATTGATGGATTGCAATTGTTTTAAAAGTTAGTGCTTATCATGCTCAGTTCATTGAACTGACTCATGTTGACTATTTTTGCAGATGGTTGCCGTAAGAGGGTAAAAGCAATGCAGATCTGATAGGCTGATCAGATTGTTTATTTGATTTATTATGAATTACAGCTTGATTTTATGGATGTACTATATGAGAAAAGATGTTTCTTTTCCGTTAGCATTATATCAAGTATGCTGTTGCATAAAATGTAATTGTACGAGTTTCGAAAGGAATGAAAATAAGTGTTTGATACTTATGTGTTGTATTCTATTCTGAATGATGAACTTCTTCGGTTTACGTAACGAAGAGGCATAGTTATCTTTGTATAATATGGATGCTTTTGTGATTGACAATGAAAGCTTGTAAGTAATTAGACTAAATTCTTATGAGTATTTAGTAGTTCTAGTTTGCTCTGGCAAAAGCAATATTGTAATTTAATTATTGTCTCTCTTGGGGATAGGTTAAAATTGAGCCTAAAAGATAACGCTAAACAAGTTGGATTGAATTACTAATCCCTAGTCCTAAGTATAACAGGACAATAGTAAATTGGATTCTAAATCATTTATATCTTTAAACTAAAAAGTATGATATAAATTCAGTTAAGAGAACTGATAGGCAATCAATGGAGATCAGATGGCATTCTCAAGCATTGGTTATGAGAAATTGTCCCGTTCTGTTGCTTTGGAATCAGGTGTATTCTAATGACTCCTTGATGAGAGCGTGACCGTAATACCTCTACCTGTAATGAGTCTTTTAGAGGAGGGTCGTCTTAAGACAAAGAATCCAGGGATTTGGAAAGGCTAACCTTAGGGAAAAGTCTTTAAAGTAATTTAATCTCTAGTGCGTAACGCTTGTTTTTGGGTAGATCTTCTCGAGGCGGATTTAAAGGATGACGACATAAGGTCGATTGCAGGGCTGTACCTCCGAGAAGATTAGGATCTTCTCGAAGTTACAACAACGCAGGTGACTTATGGCGACACCCTTTGCATTGATCGCTAAGATTTACACTTGATTTCGCACGAGTTACCTTGGGACCGATTAAGAACGTGGCCATGTTATAAGACTGCCTCGGAGATTTGGGGTATCATGACACACTGGTTGAATTGCAAGGTTGAACCAGTATGTCCTCATATCCCTAATCCTCGTGGGCATCCATATAACATTATCACCTTGTTAATCTGCCTCCGAGTGATTCAAATTTGTGAAAGAAAGGACTCGATTTGAGAGTCGATAAGACATTCTATATAACATATGAATGGGGTGAAGGACGTATTCCAGATTGACGAGTATGCCGTTAAGGAATACGAGACATGAACAGTATGTTTCAAATCTTTGGCCAAAGTATCGCAAGCTGCTGATTGCGTTGTCCTAATTCACCTAGTCTAAGGGATGAGATGCCGATGAATAATGGTAACAGTTATTCAGTTAGATTCCTTGGACAGAGCATTCTGAATCCCAGATTAGGGAAGAGAACCGCCAGAGTATTGTGTTAAATAAAAACACTAACTCTTTTTACTCATGAATAGATCGGTAGATTACCGAGTCATGGAATGAATAGATCGGAGGTATTCCGAGTCATTACAGCTGCATATGGTTGTCTGTTATATAAATGGTTATTTGAATTGTGAGTTCTAAATTATGTATTTAGAACCAGTATGCAATTATCAAAAAAAAATTTGACTTGTTCTATTGTCTAAAATGAGGATGTTACAATTGCGGTCCATAACATTACCCTAAAACCCGATTCTAAACCGCTTAAATAGAAACCGAGAAAAATGCATCCACGCATTGCTCTCTTGGTCAAAGAAGAGCTTCAACAACTCCTTTCTGTTTCCTTCATCTTACCTATTGACTATCCTCAATGGATTTCTAACATCGTACTACATTATTAAAGCAACGGGGGACTTCGGATATGACAGATTTCCGAGACCTTAACCTCGCTTGCGCAAAAGATGACTTCCCCCTCCCAAGTATTGACCAAGTTGTTGATCTCACTACGGGTCATGAGATGCTTTCCCTCATGGATGGCTTCTTAGGATACAATCAAATTTTGGTAGCCCCGGCCGATCAACACAAAACCTCCTTCATAACTCCTTGGGGAACCTTCTGCTATCATGTCATGCCGTTCAACCTTAAGAATGCTGGAGTGACCTATCAGCGGGCTATGACTTATATTTTTCATGACATTATGCACACTATCCTTGAGGATTATGTCGATGATCTTCTTGGAAAATCTAAGCATTGCAGTGAACATCTCGATGTTTTAACCATTATTTTCGATCACTGTTACATATCGTATTCTTCTTCAACCAAAGAAATGTGTCTTTGGTGTCCTCTCAGGAAAAATCCTTGGTTTTATTGTCTCTTTGTGTGGCATTGAGGTCGATCCAGCTAAAGTCAAAGCTATCCTAGAAATGCCCCCACCTACTAACCTCAAACAATTATGTAGTTTGCAGGGCAAACTCCAATCTATCCGGCGTTTCATCTCACAACTCTCGGATCGATGTCAACCTTTCCATCATCTCCTTAAAAAGGACATTGTCTTTCAATGGAGCGAAGAGTGCCACCAGGCCTTTGAGGCTCTTAAAGCCTATCTCTTGCAGCCACCCGTGCTTATCCCACCTCAAGATGATCGCCCTTTCTACCTTTACCTTTCTGCCACTGACCATGCTTGTAGGAGCCATGCTCGCACATTGTGACTCCGAGCATCGAGAACAAGCCATTTATTACATAAGCCGTACTCTTGTGGATTACGAGACTAGGTATACACATGTAGAAAAGTTGTGCCTAGCCCTATCATTCGTGGCCACCAAACTCCGACACTACCTCCTGAATCACAAAACTTTTGTCATCACCAACACGGACCCCATCCATTATATGTATGCCAAACCTCATCTAAACCAACGCATCGCCCGATGGCTTATGCTCCTCGCCGACCTCAACCTTGAGTTTGTACACCAGAAATCAGTCAAAGGACAAACTATCGCAGACCAACTCGCGGAAGCCCCTTTACCTGGGGAACAATTTACCAATTTTACTTTCCCTGATGAACTCATTGCCACTCTTTCACTCAGTGATGAGTCGTATTCAATGACCCTCTTCTTCGATGGATCCAAATGCCAATGCATGGTGGAGGGGCCGGTGTTGTTCTCATTCCTCTAGATGCTGAACCTATGCCTCTTTCATTCTGGCTTGATTTCCCCTGCACTAATAATACAACATAATACTAGGCCCTTGTTTTAGGTCTCTAGGTTGCAGTACACTTAGGTGTAAAATCTATTAACATTTTTGGCGACTCTCAATTGGTAGTCAATCAACTTATGGGCATCTACCAATGTAAAAATGAGGAACTTCAAAAGTACAAAAATTACGTGGATTCACTTTTGACCTTTTTTACTCATTATTCTATCTAAACCATTCCCCGCTCAACTAACAAATTTGCGGATACTATGGCTTGCTTTGCCTTGAAAATTCCTACCTCGCCAATTGACTCTAACATATTTTTCTTGGTTCAACAACTCTTTGCCCCATCTTACTCAGCCCCGGATGTTTGTATGATAAATAATGTGTCTGCTGACTCGCAGGATACTTGGTATCACCAATTTCAAACTACCTTACAACCTCTGTTCTCCCACTTGACCTTACTAGTAACGGAAAACATGCTTTTCTTAAAAGTGTTTCTCATTATGTCATCATGGGGGGACTCCTCTATAAACGTGGCTTTGATGGCATCCTCCTTCGATGTCTAACCGGTGTGGAGGTTACCTATACCATCCAACAAGTCCATGACGGTATTTGTGGTGGACATTTTAGTGGCCTTTCGTGGCCAAACGGATCCTTCGCCTAGGCTATTATTGGCCTACTCTTAATAACGACTGCTACGAATATGTTAAGCGTTGTGTTATGTGTCAAAAACATGCCAACCTTCAACATACTCCTAGCCATCCACTACAGGTCGCACGAGATCTTTGGCCTTTCTCACAATGGGGTTTAGACCTTATTGGTGAGATTCACCCACCCTCTTCACAACGTCACCATTGGATAATCATAGCAACCGAATATTACACTAAATGGGTGGAGGCCATTCCACTCATTTCAACCAAAAAAGAAAAAATTGTAGAATTCATTAACCATCACATTATCTGTCGTTTTGGTGTTCCTCATCGCCTGATAATAGATAATGGAAAATATTTCAAAAATAAGTTGTTACAAGACCTTTGTGACAACTTTGGTATCAAACTTAGCTTCTCATCACCTTACTATCCACAAGCAAATGGTCAAGCCGAATCTTCTAACAAAACCCTGACCAAAATTCTCATGAAAGTCATTAACGATTCTGGAAAAAATTGGCCTGATCACATCCCCTTTGCCCTTTGGGCTTATCGTACCAGCATTCATACCTCCACTAATGCCACCCCATTTTATTTGGTATATGGTACCGAGGCTATCTTACCTCTCGAAATAAAAATACCCTCCCTAAGAATATCTCTTCAGGATATTCCCACCAATGATGATTTCCACCCAGAGCGGTTAGCCCAATTGGAGCTTCTTGACGAGCGTCATCTTACATCTCTTGACCACCTTCAAATCTATCAAAAGTGCATCAAGCATGCTTATGATAAGCGACTTCATGAGCATACCTTTAAGGTTGGTGATCTTGTCCTCAAAGAGAATCAACATGTAACCAAACTCGAAAAGAGAAAATGCGGAAAATTTGCTCCAAATTGGATTGGGCCTTACATTATCACTCACACTTACGGATCAGGCACTTATCGTTTAGCTTCGCTTAATGGTAAACCTGAGCCTGAACCCCTTAATGCCTTGCATCTTCGACCATTCTACTGTTGAATTTAGTGTTATATCACTTCTTATCTACCTTGCGCTCGTCCCTTGAGCTCGTTTACCACCTCATACACTTTGTTTCATACATCTCAAAATAGAATCAAGCTCACGTGGCTTGGTCATCACCTCCTCTTAAAGATGCCTTCCCCATTTTAGTCGGGTCCATGACTTAAAAGTATCAAAATAACACGTTCTCAATTATACGCTTATGGGATATTCTTGAGTCAAACTTTCTACAAAACTAGATGCTTCATGCCAAACGGACATCTAGACCTCTAAGTTATACATAGACTGCTCCCTCGAAGGATAGCTATGTGTAAAACCACTTCTACTATTATAAATAGACTACTCCCCCGAAGGATAGCTATACACAAAACCGCATCTGCTACTATAAATAGACTGCTCCCTTGAAGGACAACTATACAAAGTCAGCCTTTATCAGAAGCTTCTCGCATTGATCAGCTTCGTGAAGACCTCAAGAACAACAAAATATATATCCCATGTAGACTTCCCACATCGATCAGTCTATATCCAGAAAAAGTAAAAAGTAGTATTCCAAAGCACTTTTGAGTCATGGACTTGTCTATTTAGGTTTGGTTCTCTTTCATCAGAATAATCACCTTATAACAAGTTCTCTGCACCCCAACTATATCAACCACCTCACCTCACCATTCATCAAAGCAACAAAACTCAAGGGATGTGACGTATATCCGATATATTGTGATTATACAACTCTTTTCACCTATCGACTTCTCGCATATGCAAGGTACCTAGGGATTCAAGCTTATCCTACATTAATATGTGGTTTGTTTAGCTCTTTTCAACTATGGGACACTTTTACCTCTTTTACTTGAATCTAAGATTATGTGTTGACCTTAATTAGGACACGCTTCCTACTACTTTGGTAAGCTAACGTTTCGCTTCACCTATACCTACACCAACATCACCAATTCCTTACCAACACCAACAACATTACCCCAATGTCAATAATTTTTTTTTTATCAACCAAAAAATTGCCTAACCACAACCAAATTACTTGAATTCACCTCTCCCTGGTCCTAATGGAGAACTACATCGGTCTGAGGCCCCTCCTTGCTTTGGGCAATGGGCTATGTAGGCAGCACTTAGGAGACATGGGATCTCCCAAGGTTAGCTCGACCATACCCTACCATAACCTATCATGTGTGGTAAATATAAATCCTTTTGTGTATTTCTATTTGATCACATTCATCTTTATCCTTTTAAAAAAAAAAAAAAACATTCAAAACACAACCATTATTATTATTATCGTAACTCAAATCAACATACATATTTAGTTTTATTTAGATGTTAAACAAATACATCTTCTCTATCATCGACGCGTAGGTCAGCATCCTTATTTATTCTTATACCCCTATAAAATCCACTTAGACTCTTGCGCCTCCTCCCGAATCAGGTGGTGATCGCGATCGTCGACGCCACTCACCTGGCCTCTCCATCCTCAAAGGGGCCACTGCTATTGGTTCCTCCCACTGATCTACCAACATCTCCTGTAACATATGAATACGCCCTCTCGCGTGGAGGAATCTTGCCTCTAGTCTCTCCACTCGTAACTGTGAAACCTCTAACAATCCCGTTGTCTCATTCACCTGTGTTTGAAGTCAGAACCAAATCCTGCAGGTGGTCTCTCTCCGCTGTAATCACAGCTATGTCAGGATGATCGGCCCTCTCACGTACACCTCGCAGCTCTGCTACCCACCATAATCTATAAGCCTTTGTCGCTCCCGCATCCATTACCCTACGATCGGCTGCTATCTCTTCTGGCCCTTCTGGAGGTGTCACCCGGGAGGTGAGAATGATGCCTTGGCATTGATCCTCATGTATGGTCTATAAGCCATGGGTATATCCTGAACAAATCCAAATTATCGCCACACGTGATCTAGAGGAATCCTCTCGTACTCACCTGGCTTGTGCCCCGCAATCCACCTCAATCGCTCTACACCCCTCAACTCCTCAGCTATGTTCTCTGTCACCATATAGTTCCCGTAAGGCCTCCACCGAATATCCGCAATCATCACCATCTCCCATACCTGCCTATAATACTCGATGTCATCTATCACGCCTGGGACCTCGCTCTCTTGTTTTTTCTAGACCCATCATCGTCGAATCCCAACCTCTGCACTCCTGTCTCTCTTTCCTAGATTGGTCGGCCTATTGGTCACACACACACAATGTGCTCATAGGCCCAAAAATGTAATAAGTATGCACAATCCAGTGTTGTCCTGTGATTTCACCTGCAGGGCCATAAACCCCTGTATAGCTCCGCCAGATATGTGGGTGCCCATGTAAAAGTCACGCTCCTTTCTATCATTTCCCAAATAATACACATCAATTCTTTTGGAAATCTTCCCCATCCGCCTCGGTAATGCATAAAACCCCACCGCTATCATTAATACCATTGCTAACCTTGTTTCCTCATGGTGTATTGCATACATTGTACCATAAGTGAATGTCAAACCTCACTATGTCAAATCTCGTGTAGCTGAACCAAATACTCACATGTTATCACTCCTGCGCACGCGCTAGGCCCCACTCCGATACACTGGTCTTCCTGTAATTGGGAGCCTCAAAATTCTAAACACATATTCCAACGTCACTGTCATCTCCCCTATTGGCAGATAGAAGGTATTCTTTTCCGGATTCCACCTCTCAATCAACGCCTGCAACATAGCATGATTGCATGCGATTCGTGAATAATAGCGGATTCCACTTAACCCCACACGGTTTATCAATACGCATTAAACTAGTGTTACATCCGCTCGACTCATGACAACAAATCTGGTACACTATCATTCATCCTCAAACCTACCTCTGCCTGCATACATCAAATCAACAAACAAACCATTCAATAAATCAAATCTCACATTCTAGAATTTCATACAGTAACCGATATCGGTTATAGATAACCGATCCTAACCGTTATCTCTAAATGATACCGGTCACTGTCAAACATATACAACCTGCTTAAAAACATCCCCTACGATAATTATTTTGCTCGTTTACTCCTCTCTACACCTACAAACATACGCGAAACCCCTACTTACCTACCCCATAACACTCACCCCATCCCAAACTCTTACCTATCACCTTTTCTTTCTAGTCTCTATCCACTTACCTTCTCTCATCCTATTCATAAAACATGCAAGAATTAAATTACAACCAAACAGTTTACCTCTTGGGACGCAACAGCTTGCGGTGGAACCTGTCTTCCCTCTCGTCTCTACTTGCTAGATGCTTCTCCTTGTTCACACCACCCTCTTCATATAACTTTCCTTTCTGCCTTCTTAATCTCAGCCCACAATCACTTTACCTATCTCTTTCTTCCTTATCATGCAATTCTTCCATGCAATTACCTATATCAGTCATCAAACAACGTCGCATTCTCGTATTTAACTTATTGCATGCCTCTAAAAATAAGAACTCAAGTTGTCTCCCAAGCTTTTCTATTTTTAGAAAAGCTTGTTTTAGCATAACCGATATCGGTTACCTAACCGGTATCGGTCATATATCTACCGGCATCGGTTAGCTAACCGATATCGGTCATATGTCTCCCTTTGCTTAAACCTAGGCCTTTTCTTCATTTTTTGCAAATTTTTGGTGGCGCCCACCTCTTTTTCCTGCATAACGACATCATTATCAATATTTGTCATCAAAATCCCATCAACACATATACATATCATCACAATTTCATCAACATCATCTATCTACATTAAATTTCAAAAACCATCGACAAAATACATGCGACATTTTAATATATACATCAAACCCATCATTATACACACCATGTGGATCAAACTCATCATCTATATACATTAAATTTCAAAAACCATCGACAAAACACATAAGACATTTTTTTACACACCATGTGGATCAAAATCATCATCTATATATATCAATGTCAAAATATACAACTTGCCCTACATGGGGGCCTCTGTGATCTAAAAATAATACAAAGCCGGCACGCAGGCCGCTATCCCTGTCAAAATCTCGACTCAGCTCGTAGGCTGGTCTCTCATGTCAAAAATATACTCGGCTCGTAGGCCGGTATCAACTATACAACATGTACTCAGCTCGCAGGCCGGTATATACAACAAAAATGAATAAATAAATAAATCATATGTGGGCATGCAGGCCTCTATATACATATCCGGTTTGCAGACCGGTGTCTATATCCAATATCAAAAACCCATCACCGCTCCCAGGATGTCTCAGCTCTCTCCACCACCCTCGACCTGTCTCCGCTGGTCCCTCGTCCCGCTCTCACCTCCTCCTCCCCTGTAATGACTCCACCGGCTGTGGCTGCACCTCCCTGGGATCTCTGGCTCCGAGATGTCTCGGCTCTGTGCACCACATATGGCTGATAGTCAGCCCCGGTACCATCAAGGACGTCCTGATAATACCGGGCCTCTACTCTCGCCTCCATATAGCGGGCCCGTGCCACCATGGCTGCTGGGGCTGGTCCCCCGACTCCTACTAGTAGTGGCCCCTATCCTACCGGTACACCCTGCTATGCTCCTGTGTGCTGCACTTTGCTTGCCTCGTGGCCGTGCCTGAGCTCGTGCACTCTAAGCGCCTCGTAGCACCCCAATCTGCCCGTAGTGCTTGTGTAGCAGTTGCTAGCTACCCTCGTAATAACCGCACTGTCCTAAGAGCCGGTCCCTCTCCGCTATAACAGCCGCCAAATCTGGTTGTGCGGGCTATGCTCTCTTGGCTGCTCTCTCCCCTGCCCACCAAACCAAAAAGGCCCCTGTCACTCCGGCATCATCCACTGTATCATCAGCCGGTCTCTCTGCTACCCAGTCGGGGTCAACTGGCTGCGGTGTAGGTAGTGGGGCCTCTACATCATCCCTCCGGTACTGTGGGAAGGGAGGTGGCTCATCCTGTCGCAAGCCCAACTGCCGTCGTACCCTCTCTAGGGGTATCCACTCATACTCCCAGTGCCTTCGTCCCAGCCTATCCGTGGTATATACTGGATCCAGCGCATCTATGCTCGGGCTCCTCCTCGGGGCTGATGGCCTCTATAGGGCCTCCATATAATGTCTAGTGCGGTCAAGCCCTCTAACATATGATGGTAGTAGGCCACATCCCGTCCTGCGAGCACCACTCGTGGCTGGCCCACGACCCCCAACCACCTCTAAAATCCATATCTATATACAATCTGTGGCCCTGGCTACTGGGGCAGCCCTACTGGTCATATATAGATGATGTGCTCATACGCCCAGCAGTGTAACAAAAATGTAGAGAAAATACCAAATCACCTCATATGGCGATAACCCCACAACTCTCTGTATAGTTGCACCAGATACACTAGTGCCCAGGCATAGCATGTATGCTCCTCTACCATCTCATGCAACACTCCCATCAAAGCCCGTGGGAAGTGGCCTCCCTCTGAGTCCGGGAGGGCGAAGTAGGTGATACCTATCATCATCAACACGGCAAGCCATGTCTCCCGCTGTCGCATGTCATAGGCAATGCTCATGCTGTGATAGGTCAACAATGCGGCTGCATCCCCAAATACATGCAGGATGCTGTCCATCACCGTCTCTGCATCCACTTGGAACACTACCTCCCCTATGATTGATAGTCTCAGGATGCGATACACATCCTCTAATGTAATCGTCATCTCTCCAGTAGGGAGATGGAAAACATTGGTTTCCGGATCCCATCTCTCGATGAGGGCAACCATCAGGCTGTGGTCCCTATCCACAGCCCTATACCACTGGACTCCACCGAGTCCCACCTCTCACATAATGGCCCAATGCACTGTGAACACATGTGGCCGCATCCATCTCAATAAAGGGGGCATCCGATCCCGCATCGTGAGCTGCTGGCGTGCTTGCAAAAACAACCCACTTCATCAGGCCTACCCTTTACCATAACAACTACCTTAACTCTCTATACCCACTCGACCACAACCCGACTCTACAACACACATCTACACCCACCTATCTTACCATATAACCTCTACGATATCCCCTTTACTTATCTCACACCCTACCAATCACCCCGATCTACTCTAGCCATCTAACTATACCCCCGCCAATTTAACACCTCCTACTTCCTACCCAACACTTAATCTATCCTACCCGAACCAACCACACAACCACCCCATTTCCCCACCCCAATCACCTTTCCTATCAACTCTACCCCCTCCCCCTTCACCCCCAAACACAAAAACAAACCAACAACAACAACACTAAAAAAAAAAAAAAACAAGTACCGACGCCGGTCGACACATGACCGACGCCGGTCTATCGGCAAAGAAATTATTCTAGAATGTTCGGTGACCGATGCCGGTCACTTAGTGACCGACATCGGTCACTGTCCCATTCCGGGGCCGAACCCAACATGGCCCGCAAAACATTTTTTTTTCCTATTTCTACCCATTTACCCACCCAAAAGACCTACAAACCTACCCACCCTGCCGTTTTAGCCTAACTAGCCTACCTACCCACTCCATTTTACAAATTCCTTCCATTCATTCATTATTTTATTAAATTTAAAAATTCCTACCCAAAACCCACATCTAAGTTAAACTCATTAAATTCACATAGGTAGGAGTTCAGAGCCTACCGGTATGACTACACGTCGTCGTGGTGGGATAGGTGGCGGTGGTCCACTAGTCCAAACCTCCCCGCTCAACCCGGGCCGAGCCATGGCTCCAAATCTCCTCAGCTAGGTCCTCAACCAATCAAACTCTACCTCCTGCTCACTGGGGTCTACCAACCACTCACTCCTCCACTCAAATAATGCCACCTCATCCCACAAACTCAACAAAATCACTTCCCACCTCAGACAGCTAAATTTGAACGCTCAAATTCACAAAGTGACAATGACAGGCATATTTTTCTTTTTATAGGTTTTGACCTATAACCGATACCGGTTATTTTGCGCCCTAGAATACCGGTATCGGTCTTCTAACCGATATCGGTCACACATAACCGATATCGGTTATTTACTTCCTTCACCTAACTCGTGCCCTTATCCACTAATCTCCAATTTTTTCCCCCATCACCTACCGCTGGCTTTGTTGACTAGCCTTATTTTGACCTCAATCAGCCCGACTCTAAGGCCGCACAAAACCAATCAGCCCAACCTAAGGCTACAACCAACTAATCAAAGCCCGACCCAAGGCCGCACCCAACCAATCAGACCCAACCCAAGGCCGCAACCAACCATTTGGCCCGACCCACGGCCGTAACCAACCATTTGGCCCGACCCATGACCGCACTCCAACCAATCGTGCTCGAACTAAGGCCGCACCCAACTAATCATTCCCGACCCAAGGCCGCAACCAACTATTTGGCCCGACCCACGGCCGCAACCAACCATTTGACCCGACCCACAAACCACCCAACCAATCAGCCCCAACCTAAGGCCGCACCCAACCAATCAGCCTAACCTAAGGCCACAACCAATTAATCAGGCCCGACCCAAGGCCGCAACCAAATAATCAGGCCCAACCCAATGCCGCACCCAACCAATCAGGCCCGACCCAAGGCCACAACCAACCATCCGGCCCGACCCAAGGCCGCACCCCACCAATCAGACCCGACCCAAGGCCCTCACTCATCAATCGGCCTGACCCAAGGCCGCACCAATTAAGTACCTCGCCCAAAACCCACAAATTACAATTTTATCCACCCATCATGTAACTTTTTGTTCAATCGAGCTCACCTGTTCATGTTTTAGCATGATTAGGATACTTGACTTGATCAGCCAACCAACTTTGCCTAGACCGAGACCGTGATGTTTATCTCAACCAAACCAACCATTTGGTACTGCCGAACATGCCTAAACATTCATGTACCTTACCCATTATATCCCCTGGAGCTACTTCCTATGCCTTGGATACCAGGATTATATCAACCTTGTTTGGATAAAAATCGACTTTTGCCTATGTATTACTTGTTTGCTCTTCAAATCATGTACCCTAGTCATACTACTGCATTTCAATGTGCGTATGATTCCTTGAACTTATCCCACCATCTTACCATCATCTCAACACCATTCACCCTTTATCAACCCTATCCCTGATTTCACGTCGCCTCAATCTATGATAGATTTGAGGGGGATTACCTATACCCTTAACTGGGGCAATCACTTCTTATTAATTGTCAGTGCAGCTTTACAAGACAAGCTACACGACAACAAGGGGCTAATGTAGACACCAAATTTGTGTCTTACGACACCCTGTGCCCCGCATCTCATTTCGCAACCTAACCTCACCACCTAAACCTTGCACAATTATTTATTACTTACCTTATAATTAATAAATCCACATTTTCAAACCTGCCACCTCATTTTGCCACCTCATCATGACCTAGCCCTAACCCTAAACTAACCTAATTAAGACCTATAACTTGGTCTACATCCAAACCCATGACTAATTACCCCTCACCCGCACCAAAACCATCCGAATAATGACTTGACCAAGCCCACAACTAATCTCTCAGGAGAAAAGGAGGGAAAGTTGGCTATTTTACTAAAAATAGTCCACTTTGACTTAACCGACATCGGTTCCTACTCGACCGTCATTAGTTACATAACCGCCATCGGTTCCCTATAAATGACCTCCCCCAACCAAAAACAAAGGATCGGGAATTCATTTGAAGGATCCAAAAAAATTCACTTGGCAGAGTGGAGACAAGTGAAGAAAAGAGAAGAGCATCGAGCCGAAGACTGCAACTGAGCCACTGGATTGCTACCACCCCCTTTCAAGCATTGGAAAAGACTGAGGATAGCTTCATCAGCTCGTTTTCCAATACCAGATCATCCCAACTGAGCCTTACTGTCACTACCACATTCCTTGGACCTGAATCTTCATCAAGGATGAGTAAGTAGTGTCTTGTATGTTTCTAAGCACCATTTCCTGAGTCTTTTGATTGATAGTAATTATAAGCTCACTTTTAGATCTACCACCTGCCAGCACCCTGCACTTAACCTTCATCCATACATCCTTGTATTTCCCAGAAGATAGTTTTATCACACTCTGAGTCTTCCCTGTCATCTCACTATTCCCCTCAGCCATCCACCAGTCTTAAAAACCCCACAATCACCCTGCAACCAACCTCCATCTAGAGCACCTAGATTACTGACCCTACCGGTGTTGGTTATCCCCTACCGGCAGCAGTTCTCTAACCATGGGTCGGTTATCTAGTGACCGACATCGGTCACTGTGACTTATACCCAAAACCTTCCTCTCACCTATTTGTCTCCTAACAACCTCAGATCCAGTCTAGTTTATCCCTGTAACTCGAGCTAAACGTATCAACGACCATCGACCAAACAAACAACGTGACGTTTTATTATTGGTAGTTTAGTCTCTATTGCTTTGTAACGAGGCACCTAAATTGTGATTTCGCAATAGCTTATTTATTATCATTTGTGTTAATTCATATTGAAAGGGGAACTAACCACCTTCGAAAGGAAGTCTAATATTTCCTAGGTCCAAGGTAGTTCCTTCATTTATTGTCTAACTAAAATCTGGTGGTCTTATATTCTTCCTTGTAGGTAGTCCTTCCCGCATAAAAAGGAGTTCTTTACAATTGATCTGATCTCTCTCTACGGTATGCGCACACCCTCTCAACATTCAATAGGTAGCCCTCCTATCCCTAACCCTTATCTATTTCTCAAAAGAATGAAAAGATAGAAGAAACTCTATTATAAGAACTGAAACATTCTGAGTGAAACAAGATCATTCTTGACAAAAGATGCATGCTGCCCTTAACTTGGTTGACAATCAACTCACTGTCACCAAATACTTACAAGTTCTTTATCCCTCTCTTGATTGACCAATGCAATCCTTGTATCAAATCTTCGTATTCAATAGTGTTATTAGAGCATGAAAACTGAAATCTAAAAGCTAAATAATACTTAACTCCTTGAGGGGAAACCAACATAGCCCCCTCCTACACCTTGTCTACTCCTTGATCCATCAAAAACAACCGCCATACCTCATTGTCACCCTTGTGGTTTGGCTTGGTGATGCTAAGAATAGGCTAATTTTCTTCATGCATGCAATAGACTCCTAGCTCGATTCTTCTATTTCTTGAGAAGGGTCAAAAGCATGAACCTTATTTGCCCATAAATCGGGATGCTTCCTACCTTGGTGTCAGTTTCATCGGTGCTTGGATAATCCTCTTGATCAAACACTCGAACAATTGGTACTGATCTAACTTGAAGTGTAAGGTTCAATGTGAAATTTTACAATAGGTTCAGATCTGATTGTGGCCTTAGTTCCATATCTTGTTCTAAACAACATGTGTGACCAATCAAGGCAGATAAGTAGCCTCCAATCTTGGCTATGAAATCCTTGCAGCATATAGGGCAAAGAGTGGTGGAAGATATATTATTGAGACATCTTTTAGAAAAACAATGTTGGGGTAGGCATGTAAGGTAATACTCAAGCTTTTATCATTCCAATTGTTGTTACTTTCACTGTCCCATCTAATTGCACCGCCCATTGATATGACTTCATACTAAATTCCCAACCGATCAGCTATTTTCTTGGGCATTACTTGAACTACTTGCCCTAGAATCAATCATGCAATTGTGTACTAATTGGTTTCCAATGATCAATGAAACATAGAATGTAGGGGGCTTCAACATTTTACCTTGCTATCCTCCATGATTCCCTTCAGGCTGGGAAGCATTTGTGAGAACCTTTTCTTGCATTTGGACTTGCTGATTTGAAGTTGACCAGATCCTTCATGGCAGCTTGTAGCAAATCTCTCTGGCCTGGGATGGATAGTAATTCCCACATTGATATGTTTACATTTGTCTTCTTCATCTGATCAATGATGCTGAATGGAGATGAAGCATCTCTTAGCTTTCCCATGGCCTCGCACATTCATTCCTTGCATATGGGTAGTAACAACGGCATTTGAGTTGGCCTAGAGCTATTTTAGGCAACCCTTGTGTGTTTGGAACTGAATTTTGTTTTCCAATAATTTGTGTAGTAGTAGGAGGTTGTGGATTATTTAGAGCCAATGGCTGTTCTTCACCCAAATTCCTCCTTTTTGACCTTGTGTTGGCTGCAACACTTTGGGAAACTATTTGATTCATGCCACAAAAATCCTTTTCCTGCCAGTTTACGAGTGTAGTATCATTTGGAGCTGATTACTGCTAGAATGTTTCTTGTTGTTGGTTGTTTTTTTGAATACCTTCACCCTCCACACCAGTAGTTGTCACCATTAATGCTTGATTTAAGGCACCGTTGAAACACATAGACTAGTTGTGAGGTTCATTACATGGGAAACACCAATCATACTCTTGAGCTATGTTGTTTTGCACTGGCACTAATGCCTTAGAGGCAGATATAACATTGGGATTATAGGGCTGAAATGGTCTGTTGGCAGGAGGTCTTGCTTGGTTTAAATTTACAACTGGATTGGGTGGTCTTTGAGGCTGGTATGGCTACCTATTAGGCTGAGCTTGAGGCTAGAAAGAAGGCCTAAAACCTTGGGCTTGCTGCCTCTTGAGTGTAACCAGCTCATTACCTAGATTTTGCAATTGCTTCATGACTTCTTGAAGTTCATTTAAGGCACTAGAAGATTAAGTAGAAGCTTCACTTTAATTCTGATTCCTAGGAGTGGTAATAAGGGCTAAAATAGGTGTTTGATTAGTTTTTGGGCTCTCTCAACTTGGAAACAGTGGCATTGGAGGCCTAGGAGCTAGCTTTCTAGCTTGAATCGACAATTTTCAGCTCTAATGGCAATGCTATAAGGAATAGGGATAGTTGTGCCTCCCATGGATTGAATTAACATAGAAATATCAGAATTTAAAGCTTTAAGGTAATATAGAAAAACACCTTTTTCTCGCTAGCCTTACGCCACCGGAATTCTCTCCCAAGTCATTTCAAATCTGAAATTGAAGTCACCACCTACTCATTGGGAGCTCTCTTGATGGTTGTCACTGCTCCAAAAGGGACAAGTTGTCTCCTTTTCTCCAAACTGCTCATGGAGGGCTATACATAGATGGTTCCAATTTTGGATAGAACTTGAGGTAAGAGTCCTGAACCATTGCAAATATTTCCCTTTAAATGAAGATGCCAGTAGTTTGACAGCAACTTACATCTCATTGATCTCATGGATTGCACAAATATTAGCAATATCCTTAACATGATCACCAGGAGTGGTATGATTCTCTCTAGTAAAGTATGGGATGTTCTTCAATGCTGCAACTGGGATTGGATTTTGTGCATTGAGAGCAAGTGGGCTGCTGCCAGTGAAATTGACATAGGGGTTGTTTTGTGCCATTCTGATTGGCCTTAGAACCCTTGTTGATTGAATGAAAGGCCTACCAGGTGGAGGAGTTGATAGAGTTTTGTTTGGTGGAGATGGAGACCTTTGAATTCTCCTCCCTCTTTTCCTTCTTCTTGGAGATAACTGCAGATACTCAAACAACACCTCTTCTTCTCCAACTCTTGACCTTGTGGTGATTCTTCTCATGATTTTTTAGGTCTGCACTGCTAAAACCAGCTGATTCTTCTTCCTTGGAGTCACTAGATGTGTAATTTAGGGATCTTTTAAGCAAGAAACTTGCAACAAATGCACATCAATTTTGTTGCAAAGAATATGAAGACCTCTAAGGTCCCACCGAGCATGCCAAAATCAAGTATTGCAAATCAGCGCACTCCCGGGATGCCGATCATACTTCTAATTTGACATCTTGGACACCCAGTGTGATTGCACAACATTGAATCCTCTCCCCAAGTGTGGGACTTGTAAAAATGGGAGAGGAATCTCTAGATTAGAGTTTGGTTCCTCAACTCCTCTGATTAGATATATCACTTACAAGTTGCAGAGGTTTGAATTCCTAGTTCCTACCCTAAATTCCAAGGGGACAAGGATAGGGAATGCAAGAAAATGAAGCTAATGCTAATGAGGTGATGCACCAAAGGAGTTGCAGACACCTAATACTACAATACATACACAATCCACAAGAAATCACAATAAAAGCATACACAAATTTCTCAAAATGTAATGAAAGATCAGGAAAACAATGGTAGATATATGAAAGGATTGAGGGATTTTAATCACAGAGCATATATTAACATTCCAGATCCAATACAATGCATTACAATGATCAAGAGGAAAAAGGGGTGCTGTATTACATGGAAAGGTAAAAATTTCCACAAATTTTACCAAAAGGAAGAAAAGGGGAAGTTGCAGAGCTGAAAAAGTGTCTCCTCTTTCAAAAATGAACCCATTCTAGCTTTTACAGTGCAAGCCACGACCCCATGAGAGAGAAACACAAGAAAACATGGGAGAGCTTCAAACACCAACCCAAAACACATTAAAAAAACATGGGCATCCTTACAGGCCCATCCCCTGACATTTTTCACCATGCTGGGAGAGAATGCGAGCCATTCTTCATTAAAAATGGTGGTTGAAACGTCATTTCTATCCATGACCACGTGCCAGAGGTGTTTTTAAATTTTATCTCTCTAAAATCCATCAAAATTCAAAAATGACCCTAGAATCTTGTAGATAATTTCACCATATTTCCATTGATATAAAGAATGTGAAAAACTGAGCTCTGGATTGAAAGATATGGCCGTTTGAAATTTTAGGGCAAAACAGGGCCAAATCGGATTGGCAGGCAATTTTTTTAAAAATTTCCACTTTTTGGTCATTTGGAAAATTTTCCAAAAATTCCCCACACTCTACCATTCTGGGTGCCATGTGGCATGTTTTGATTGGGCACGGGCCTTTAATGCTTCATTTTCCATTGTTTTGCCCTTTGGAAAATTTTCCAAAAATTCCCCATCTCCCTCTGGTCTGGGACACGTGGCATCATCTCATTTTCCGCGGGCCCTAGGCAAACATTTTTCCTTTTGCACAATCCCTTCGGGAAAAATTTCCAATATCCTCCTGCACTTTGCTAGCCTGCATGCCCATGGACACCGGCGGGCTCTCGACTCCTTTCAATGGGCTACGGGCCAATAATTTTCCTTTCACCTTTTGCCAAACACTTCGCCAAAATTTTAAGTTTACCTCTGTGCTCCACTGCTCGACCTCCGGTGACACGTGGAAAAACTTGATTGGGCACGGGCCCTTCCTCAAAAATTTCTCCATGTGCCAACACTTAGTCAATTTTGAAATTTTTTCCTTTGACATGTGGCACCATCTTATTGGTGCGGGCCTTCCAGGGAAAATTTCCCACAAAAACTCCGATGAGCCATAACTTCAAAAATACATGGAGTTAGGAGGAAAAATTTACCTTTCTGGAAATCTAAGAAAAGATATATCCAATGGTGCCATTTCTAGAAAGTTTTGAGTGCCTAAAAAGAAAAAAATTATGACTGAGGCACAAGAGAGGGAAGAATGAAAGGAGTTAGCCACAAAATGAGCAAGGGGTACATTTTGGATACAAGTACCTTTGCGTGCTTTAAGTGAGTGCGTAGCTCGGGATGGGTGATTTGTCGGTGCACATGGGTTATTCATGGTAAATTTTAGGTTACATCATTAGTTCCATTGTTGGGACCTCTTTTTGATTATTTTTAGGATGGTTCGCGATGAAGACGTAACGATTGACCCTAGCAAGTGTTGAGGAGTGGATAAATATCTAGAAAAAGAGTATGCACAAAGGTTCAAGACTAGATTTGAGTTTGATACATACGTTCGTGAGTGTGGAAAATAATCTATATGACTATCTATATGAGAGATTCTTTTCTATTTTCCCGGTAGAACTATACGAGTGATTGGTTTCATATGCATCTAAAAAGAATTTGAAGTATCACACACTTATCTAGACACAGGAAGAATTTCAGGCCTTGTATGATGTTGATATGATTTGGACATGCACTATGGATACTTGGTTCCATGGTGTTTTGAACAATTATATCTTGGAATACTCAATTTCCACTTATTCTTTCCAAGAGGTAGCTGAGTTCCAATTTTACGTAATCGTAGGGAACTTACTTGCAAGGTATTCCATCGCGATCAAGATCTTGATGGTAGCCCCGAATTTAGAGGAAAAATCGATGGCTAGCTAAACCCCACCACACATGGGGGCAGGAACAGGAGAATATTTGGTGAAAGATGATGGACCTAGTGGTAAAAAGGTAGAGATAAAAAAGGTGTATTAAGTACAATGAGGCATGCGAGAGGGAGACAGAGAAGCAACGTGATATTTTAGAGAGGATGGCGTTGGGGAGGGAGATGGCTCATGAAGGATTTAGAGCTCACGTAGTAGGTGTGGAGCCAGAGCATTAAGAACTACCCCATTTGGGAAAACATGAAAGGGAACCCTCCTTGGCCTCACATAGAAGTGTGTCAATAGAGATGACTCAGGCTGCAAGTGCACACCGAATCTACCTAACAACCTAGCCATTGCACTTGGTTTTTCATTACCTATTACCTCCAATAGTCAATAAGCTAATTTGGGAAGTAGGGAAGCATGAGTAAATCACATAGAAATTACATCTATGTCGGTGAAAATTTCCTCTTTATTTTTGAAGGTACCTTTTTAGGAACATCATTTATAAAGAATTCGAGCACATAGAATTTGGGGCTCACTTCTGGGAGTAGTACCACCAAGAAAATGTAGGAGTTTAGTATAGTACTATTATTGGGACACAAGGAAGTACATCTTCTGGTCCACTTATGACTACGAGATGGAGGATCGGGGGTTATATGTGGCTCTAGTTCTAGTGGATCTGGTTGTTCGGAGGTAGAGACAACATAGGAGGTTATGGATCACGTGGGCGGGGTCCCCACCAACCCCATAATATTTACATAGAGATGTATCTTATTATTATAGAGTATAGAGTCATAGAAGATGTTGTTGAACATGTTCACATGTGTGAGATACTATGGCATGCAAAAGGGATCATGGCTTATAAGTGTAAGGTAAGTCAATTTATAACTACATTGCAGGGATGTGCACATAGTTGGTACAAGAAGTTTGACCTTGATCAAACTTGTGTAGATTATGTAGCATTCAAAGATGCATTCCTTAAAGATTTCTATATCCTTGAATTTGAGAAGAAGAGTATAAGTGCGCTCAAAGATATTAAACAAGGCACTACTGAGAGTGTCCAGGAGTATGATGCCCATTTCAAAACAATTTTATCTAAGCTTTCTTATGATATTCATGCAAGCCAACATGCACAATGGTTTGTTGGAGGTATGATCACACCTTTTAGAAGGGTTACTCACACGTAATACATACACACGATCCACATGAAGAACTTGAAGTAGATTTACATGCCAAGGCAAATGAGAGTATAAACACTAGATTCAGCCCATTATTAGAAGCACAAATTATAGCTATGGAAAAATAGTTGGAGAAACTATCGGTGAATTTGGCACATGAGACATGCACTTGGGATTTGGTTTATATACCGTGAAGTGGAGGGGCACACAAAATATATTTGTCCCTACAAAACAATATGTTCATTGTTGCTATACTATGAGATATGTCACCTGAACCATATCTCATATTTTCTGATCAACGACTCACAATACAAAATATTGTAGGTTGATTGGTCAGATCCATGATTCTATAGATATTGGTGTGTGAAAGATAGGAGTATGAGATAACTCTAAGGGTAAAGGTGGGCACTAGGATAATAATCACAATTAAGTGCATTATGATTGGAATGAGGGGCACTATGAAGGAGGACATGGCAGAGGTCAAGGATAACATGGTGGATTTGGAGGCCAAGGCCATTGTGGTGGATAAAGTTAATTCCACGGCGTAACATGCTTTACATGTGGATCACCTGACCACTATAGCCACAAATGTCCTTAGAATATTACATGTTATTTATGTGGGAAGAATCATAGCTATGAGAAATGCCCAGATCTATACGATCATCTTAAAAAGTAACATAAACAGGAAAACAAAGGTGTAAGGATGGTTAGGATATAACGCATTGTGGAGAATCAATGGATGCCAAAGTTGTACTTTGTAACTGAGGTATTTCTTGTGAATATCACTACACATGCTAAAGTTGCGCTCACTAGAGAGGCGTTACATCGAATCTTACCATCACTAAGGAGGACATTTTGCATGTAAGGTGTTTGGATTCTCGCACACCGAAGGAGGTTTACCAAGAGACCATGCAAGTACTCATAGACCTTCAAGGGGAAATACAATGTTTAAAGGAGCAATCACGAAAGATGGAACAAAATAAGGCAACAGATACGGTCCAGTCAGGATATTGATGACTTGAAGGAGGTATGTAGAATGTTGTGCTAGGAGAATATCATTCCATTACTAGGGATTTGGCTAAAGGAAAACACTCAACGTGTGAATATTAAGAATGGGTGTCGATCCTACAAGTGAATCTTCCCCCAATAACTTAGATTACGATAAGAAGATCACTCTAAATGCGGTTTTCGATGGATCGCTCTTGAGTAATATATTGATTGACACAAGGGCGGAAGTAAATGTGCTTACGTTATATGCATGGGTATAGATGAGAGACCTTCATTACAACCATCTTCTAATGTATTTTTATGGCTAATAGAACTAAGGCCACTCCTATCGGAGCTTTAAAATATGCATCCATTACTATACAAGGGGTGAAGTTCACTGGGGATTTTGAGGTCTTAGCACATACAAAACAAGATAGTTTCCTAGCTCTACTTAGGCACCCTTAGTGTTACACAAATAATACTAATATTTGGTTAAAAATGGATATATCAGTTTTGAGAACAAGGAGGAAAGAGTTAGTATCCCTTTAATAGATAGGAATTCTATTCCCTATGTTGAGCCTTTGAGTGAGGAAGATCTAAATAGGATTTATGTATGTGCCATTTGGGACCCAGAAGTACTCGAGCCATCTAAGGAAGGAATTATTCAGTGGGAATATGCACAGTCTATTAGTGATACTACAAGTATTTCTTGTGATAATTGGGCTCATGGTACTTATGAGATGGTTGAGTGTGAAGTAAGGAGCACATTTACATGGAAAATTAAACGTCATTGCATCGGGAGGAAAGGTATCATCTCTCGTACCTCGACACTCGGGAGAAGGATACCCTATGGTATTCCCGTGCGCCATGGAGGAACAATGGATAAAAAATTAGAAAGAAGAAATATGTTAGCATATACCTTGCATGGGACATCACCGGGATGGTGGGTGGTTCACAGGGATAATCTTGTAGAATGGAATGACATCAGGATTTCCCTTACAACTTGGTTTTCTAGGAGCAATACACCTACTCAAATCTACACTTACCATGGTAATCAACCTGTTTAGCACCACATTTAGTAGTGTGAGAGGATTTGGATACAAGGGAAGGAAAATTTACCACCTTCACTATGGGTGTAAAAACTTTATTCCAATTTACAAGGCTTAGCATGCATTTGGTATTTATATGTGGAGCTACATAGAGAATCGGAAATTGGCAAAATTTGATTATAGGTATGGTCTAGAGTTTTGACTACTTATCTACTAAACCTCTAGTAGAATAAGTATTAAGGGTTATAAAGTGTTTAACTATGGGAGACAAAGTGCAAAGGTGGAAGAAATCATTAAGGAGTTATTTGATGATAACAAATCAAGAGTGATCTTTGATGAAGAAGAAGAGACAGATGCCACACTACTTAAGCACGCTTGCTTGGAGAAATAAAAAGGAAATATGGTCTACATAGTGGATGATGAAGAGGTGAAAAATATGGATATAGAACATTCAGCAGTACGAACGAGGTCTTAGATAGTGTGGATAACAACACATGCACCTATCATGAACCTATGAGGACAAAGAAAGTGAATATTGGTACAGATGTTGAACCTAAAGAGGCAATAATTGGATATTATTGGTCTAAATTTGAAGTGGAAAAGATAGTGGAGTTGCTCCATGATTTTCAGGACTTATTTCCTAGGGGCTACCATGAATTAAAAGGAGTGCATGAATCATTAGGAGAGATGAAGACAAATCTTAAGGAAGGAGCACACTCATTCGAAAGAGACCCTATAGGATGAACCCTAACCTGCACATAAAATTTAAAGAAGAAATTGACAAGATGTTAAAGTCTGGCATCATTAAGCCCCTAGAAGAATTATAGTGGGTTAGCCCCATGGTTATCAATATAAAGAAAGATGTGTGGATTAGGATTTGTGTGGATTACGGAGAATTGAATGTTGTATGTGTGATTGATCCCTTTCCTACACCTTTCATAGAGGAGATATTAGAAGGCATTGCAGGGTGTGAAATATATTCTTTTATAGATGGATTCTCTAGGTATCATCAAGTCCAGATTACACATGAGGATCAAGAAAAAACAAATTTCACCACTGAATGGGGAAGTTTTGTATATAGTTTTATGTCGTTTGGTCTAAAAATGCACTGCTTGTATTTTTGCGAATAGTTGTTCAAGCATTCCATGATTTTATTCACATTTTCTTGTAAGTTTACTTGGATGATTGGATGGTGTATGGACTGGTTAAGGATCATTATGAAAATTTGCATTTAATTTTTGAAATATGTAGACAATTAAGCATCTCTTTGAACATCAAGAAGTGCATGTTTGCTACACCTTTTGGCACTCTATTAGGGAACATCATCTACAAGGAAGGTTTGTTAGTATATCTAGCTAAGGTTGTAGTTATTATAGACCTGGAAGAGCCTACCAATTAGAGTGAGGTGCGTGGATTCTTGGGTCACACTAGGTATTATAGAAAATTTATCAAAGGATATGCTAAGGTTTTCACACCCTTGGAAGAGTTACTAAAAGGAAAAGGGACATTTTATTAGGGAGAACCGCAACAACATGCATTTGAGACATTGAATGAGAGACTTGCTTCATCACCTATTCTATGTTTTCCCTAATGGTAGTAACCATTTCATGTACATGTGGATGCCTCTAGCATGACCATTGGCATGGTGTTAGCTTAGCCTAGAGAAGGTATTATAGATAATCCTATCTATTTTTTTAGTAGAAATTTGACTCCTGCAAAACAACATTATACAACTACTGAGTGCAAAGCCTTGTTAATGATATATGCACTACATAAATTCAGAAAATACCTTTTAGCAACACCATTTGTATTTTACACTGATCACATGGCATTGAAATACTTGGTAAACAATCTTGTTTTATAGGGGCGCATATGTCGATGGGTACTCTTATTCCAAGAATTTGATTTCATAGTTGTGGTAAAACTAGGTAAAAGTAATTATGGCCTAGGACAATTATCAAGGATTCAGTCAGGGAGGACACACAGACAATTAAATATATAATTCCATATGCACAATTGTATAGGTTACAACACGTTCCTTTAGAATTGGAGGATATTGTTATCTTTTTACGTATAGGTGTGGTGCTAGAAGGAATGAAATCCTTGGAGAAGAAACAACTTGTAATTTGTGTGACACCTTTTATGTTGATTAGTGGTGACCTATACAAGTTAGGATGAGATGAAGTATTACGTTGATGTGTACTAGAGCATGAGCACACAAACATCATGGAAGAGGATCATGGTGGTATTGCAGGTGGGCACTATGCAGGTGATTCCATTGCACACAAGATTATACTCACTAGATTATGGTGGGAAACCATCTACAAGGATTGTAAAGCATATTGTAAGGTGTGTGATCACTGTCAATGCATTGGTAAACCTAGGAAAAGAGATGAAATGCCTTTAAGACCTATTCCTAGTGCAGAGCCATTTGAGAAATGGGCTATAGAATTTGTGGGTCCTATTTTTCTATCCACACGTAGAACTGGATCACGCTACATCATCACTTGCATAGATTATCTTACAAGTTGGGCAGAAGTAGCACCTAACAAGGATTATACAAAGAGCTACAACAAACCGTGTTCTTATGTGAAAATGTTCTTACAAGTTATGGATGCCCATTGAGCTTGAAAAGTGATAGGGGTACCCAATTTCTGAATGAGAGTATCATGATACTATTAGATGAATTTATTATTGCGCACCATAAGAATACACCATATCATCCTCATGTAAATGGGACTGCTAAGGCCTTTAACAAGATTTTGAGCTAGACATTGACAAAAATTTGTGACGTTGGAAGGAAATATTGGGATGATAAAGTTTTTATCATGATTTAGGCGTACAAAACAACATACAAGAGGTTGAACAAAGCCACACCCTTTCAGTTGGTGTTTGGCGCAGAAGTAGTTCTTCCTATGGAATTCATGTTACCTTCTTTGCATATTATGTGCACTTTGGAGGTCTAGCTGATGAGAAAGATTTGGAAGAAATAATTAATAAATTGATATAGTTGGATGAGAGACGTGCCATAACACATTGGAGTTAGAAGAAAGAAAATCCCGAGAAGAAGACATGGCATGACAAACACATCGGGACAAAAATATTGAGATGGGACAGATGGTGCTACCTTATGACTCTAAGTTTCTACGTAATCTAGGAAAACTTAAAGTACATTGGATGAGACCGTATATTATCACTCACATACTTGAATTAGGTGCTTGTCGATTAGAGACACTTAATGGAATACGCTACCTGCTATTTTAATAGGAGTAGGTCAAAGCCCTACTATAAAAATGTCTTCTTGGTGTTTGTAATAAGGTAGTGTTTCCATTTAGACTAGGTTTTAATTTATGTATTTCCTTAATGTATTTATTTTTTTCATCACTATGCTTTGATAATTTAGTTGGTGTTTTGTGTAATAAGAGAATTTGCGTGCTGGAAGCTAATTACCATTTGAAGAAATTTTATGCGTAGAGGACTACACGTACCATTGTTGTGGGGTGGCTATTTATAACTGGGTATACATAAAGGAACAAACTGCTACATGTGCTATTCAAATTTGGAGAGGAGTTATTAGAAAGGAGATTGCTTTAAAAAGATGACCATAGATGGAGATAAATGAGGGAACAATATAACGCGAGGTAAGCAATGGCCATGGAGACTACCAAGGGAAGGCGCAATGGTAAGGTACTCAGGTGTATGGAAGCACGTTGAAGAGAATTCTATAGCCAAAAGGTAGGAAGGTGCACTAGAAGGTTATAGCTAGGGCGCAAAGATGTACCACGCGGATATTATGAAAATGGTCGATTAATGAGAGGATTTTTGATTGGTGAATGAGCAATAAATGTACTAAATTTTTGAAAATATATATAAGGACATGATGCGGGTTCATTTTTTTCCTTTGTGATCATAAGTATTTAAGCAAGATAAGTGCGATCGAGCCAAGAAAGTCATATTGAGGTGTAAAGAGTGTGAAACCAGATGTGGAGCGTGGATTATTGCGTAAAATAGGCTTATGTAACAATTAGTGAAGGGTTTAAGTAAAGCAAAGGTGTTTAAAATAAGCAAGTGCATGTAGTTTCAAGCTAGGGAACACATATTTGAGCTAGGGTTTGAGTTTTCTCGTTATAGACAATGAAAAGGTGGTTTTTTATGATGACACCAAAGAAAGCAAGTGCAACAGCATGAAAAGAAAGAAGAAGGCGTAAGATGAAGTTGAAAAGGCTCCCGAGAGTAATTTTTAGAAACGTAGTACCCAGAAGGTGTGATAGTCAGACAAGAGTGGGATTCCCACATCTACAGGTGCAAAATAAGTGACTACAACCACCGTACATTTGACAAAAAGAAAGATTTGGATGCATTGTTGAGTATAAAGACCAACAAGCGCATTGTGGAGGATATGCCAATATATGACGATGTTGGGGAGAAATTGTTGAAGTAGGTAGGAGTCTATTAGTTATATGAGCTCCCATATTTTGGCAAGTATGAACCATTATACCAATGGATGATGAGTAGGGTCCATGAGGACTTATTCTATTTCATCGGATGAAGGGTTAGAATCACAACAACCCTAATTTCGACACTGACAGGATTGAAGGGCACAGAGGTAGACCTTATTAGTGATCTAGATGATAAAGAAAAAATTTTAGAGACAAGAAAGGAGTTTGGGTATACTAAGGGTCTACGTGGAATGGACATTGATAAATTAAAGAAGTATCCAATGGTGCAGAAACATCATATCTGGTAACCAAGTTGAATGATCAAGAGAGATGGTCGCAAGTGAATACCATGTGGCTGCATGTTGTGAAGAAAATGTCTCAGGGAGTAGTCTACAACCTAGTAGGATACATTGTAGACACCATTGTTGAGGAAGCATGCACAGGAGAGAAGATAAGTTTTGGTGCTATCCTCCTTTCCCTTGTGTTTATAGAAATTGGAGTGCTTGATGGGCCAAAGAACAAGATCTGGGAGTATCCCATGGAAAAGAAGTCCCTCACGAGAGAGGTTTGAAAAATATTTATGTGAAGGATCAATGAGTGGGCCATTTAAATAGAGGGTGGAGATGTGGTATGACCAAATTTATGTAGAATTTGAGGAAGAGTGGCGTATTACCAAGGACCTACCTTTGGTGGTAGGAAAGGTGATACAATTTGTGGTGTACCAACACTTTTGCATCACATGATCTGCTCTAAGGGATGGAACATGAAGCCCATGGTGAAAACTGCCATATGCCTTCATAACACACTACTTCCAGGCATCAGTCCACTGATTTACTGATGCAAACCGCATGAACTTTAATGTAGACAAGGTAGAATGTGACTACCACACTCTAAGGAAGGCATATGTGTATCCAGGCCAGGCTGCCTATATTAAAAGGATCATCTTAGATGTCATAAGTATGAAGCCAATAATATTGGCTATTGGGGAGAGTGGATCCATGATTGTATACCTTCAACTTAAGCCTAAGCTGGAGAATAACAAGTATGTATAAAATGAGTTCACGCTCCCAGGGCCACTTAAAGGTAAACATACAGTGGAGAACGTGACAACCTCACATCCTGAAATTACTATAGTGGTGGATGAGGAGGATAAAGAACATGAAGATAATGGTGGACTAGATCATAGAGGCCGAAAGAAACCCACAAATAGAGTAGATACTGAATGCGCAGGTACTCCACCGCAGGTACAAGAAGAAGATGAAGACTTGGACATATAAGCGGTATATGGAGAACATCACTTTAAAAGGGTATTTAGAAGAACAAGGACCTAAGGTGTAGGAATCCCACAGAATGTGAGGAGATCACCACAAATAGCTCCTCAAAAAGAGATAATTGAGAGGAAGAAGAGAAAACTAAATCTGAATGAGGAGGTAGAGGAGTTTATAGAGAGTGTGCCTAGAACCCTTGTACAACTAGAAGATGTGGAAGAACCCAGGGATGAGGATATGAAGGATGAAGAGGAAGGTGTGAAGAAGGCAAGAGAAAAATAGCATGATATTGCTCAAAACATTAAAGATCCAAATCTAAATATTAACGCTCAAGTTCCTAAGGGGTTAATAATGAGGAGAACTAGTGGAGAGTATGTTGGGCCAAACATGGGCTATGCCGAGGACACCAAAAATTGTATGCGCCTATTTCCGAGCACAAGGGGCCTTAAGGGGTTGTATATATGGGATTTGATGGACCCAGACATGGCCACTACGTGCACTGAGGAAACAACTATCCTAGTCCATGCAAAATCACATGGATGAGCCCGATTTTGATGTATGTGAGGAGTCATGTGTGTCCCGAAGAATGAAGAAGGTACATGACTATAAAGACAACTCTCATTTCTAATGAGCAGGTGAGAAATGCCTTGGTTAAGGTATCTATAGAAGTGGTGCAAAGAAACATAGATAAGGTTGCCACTATTAGAGCACTACGAGAAGATAACAAGGAAAAATATGCAGAAATAATGCGTCTAAAAGGGGAGAAGGACTTAGAATAGAAAAATAATGAAGCCTTCATCAGCATGGTAGAAGAAATTGGTGATTATGTCCTAAAAGAAAGACTACACTTAGAGTCTAAGGTACCTAAAAATTTTCCTTCAGCTATGCATTATGTGCATACGTTAGTTGATTTGGTGCTTGAGGACGGATCGTCCACATGCCAACGCCAAAGGACCTTGATGGGAAGTAGAGAGAGAAAGGGTGTCCATGATTAGAAATATTTCATCGTACGAGGAATTACTCCAAAATTTATAGGATGAGCTGAAGAAAGAAGATCAAGCTTTGAACATATGCACAACTCTAGATGTACTGATCAAAATCAGAACTATATTGGAAGATAATGAAGTTCTGAAAGCAATGAAGGATGATACTTTAGGGAACACAAAGAGATTGGCATTAGTGAAGAAAAATCATGAAGCCCTTGCAGCAACGCACAATATCCACATAAGGAGAGGTTGGATGAGCTTAGAAAGCTCATAGCAAAAAATATGGATCTTCTGGAGGGAAGGATGTCTGCTATGGATAACATTGTCATAGTATTGCAAAATGAAAAGGGAGAGATGACCTAGGATGAGTTGGAGTCCATCGCTGTAGACATTCCAGAAAATACCAGAAATGCGCTAAATGATTGGCAAGCCTTGGAGGATGAGATTAAGGAAGAATATCCAAAGTTGATCCTGTCGGTTGAAGCAAAGGGTGTTGCAGAATAGAAGTCCATTCTTTGTAAAGTAATTATTTTCATTCTTATTATTTATTCTTTGGGAACATCAGGAGGAACCCCATTGCTAGGATGAAAATGTAGTTTAGTGTGGGGTAATGTTGAGAAGACATAATATGGCTCTAAGGAGAGGGTACATAGAATATTCACATGCCGTAGTAAGGAATATTTGAAGGTGTGAAATTATAGGGAAGGGAACACTCACAAAATATAGATTGATTCAAGACTTAGTGATTCTCATTATTACAGTGCTATTTTTGGAGATATCACATAGAGCACACAACGAGATGGAGACTTGCACAACACACAAATTCTATTTTGGGAAGAGCGTATACTAAGCGCCATGCATGAGTTTGAGTTAATAATAGGATTACTACTACCAATTAACTGTAAGAGATCTATTATTAGTGCACTTGCATGTGTGCATGTTATTATAAAGGCACATGACTATTTTCAACATGTGACCTATTTTGTAAGTGTATAAGTGGTGAAGGGAAAGTCCCCACCCTTATAAATATGTATTAATATGTGTAGTTAAAGAGACATTGTGTATGAGCTATTGTGGAGTTATGCTACTAGATATGATGCACGCATAAACTTATGATACTATTTATTGTAAGAAGATTTTGTATTTACTATTTTTAATATAATGGAGTGTATTGGGTGAATAATGGTGTTAAACATGACTATAATTGACTCTTGCATGGTTGAATTCATTATGTTTATCACTTAATTCATGATTCTTTTAGATCTAGATCTGGAATATGCTCTGTGGAATATTTATGCTATTTATGGATATGAATACATTACATCTTCATCATGTTCACATCCTGTATAAGAAACTCTAAGGAGGGGCCTGATACCTTTGTGTGCTTCAAGTGAGCACTCATCTCAGGATGGGTGATGTGCTAGCATGCCTAGGTTATTCATGATAAATTCTAGGCTACATCAAGCATGTTTGATATTCTCTTGATAAACATGATGACATTAAAGAGAAATTAAGTGATGCTCATCTAGCGCTTCAAGTTGTGCTATATGGTCTTGGTAATAGTCCTCGTCGAGATGAATTCATGAATGAAAATGTGTAAGGATGGGATTTGGAATTTGAGGGAAATATGAATTCAGAGGTATAGACAAGAGAGAAGGTAGTAGTTCCTGTATAGGTGCAGATGCTAGTTTTATAAGGCCAAAGGGTGAAGGGGATGTGAAGGTGCTAATTACGACCTGCCTTATCAATAGTTTTGGTAAGGATACTTGTGAAGAGTTTTTCTAGTGGCTTCAACTTGGCCATTATCTTACGATAGTAAGGAGATGAGAGGCCAAGATTGATGTTGAAGGAGTCAAATTTTTCTTAAGATATTTATTTTTAAGGACTTTATGTTGTCCATGATGATTTTATGAGGAACACCAACGTGAGAGATGATATATTAATAGAAAAAATCAATGATTTTTTCAGCTTTAGTGGATGTGAGTGGAATGGATTCCACCCATTTGGTGAAGTAATCATTTATTGTGATGATATAATGATGGAATTGGGAAGAACGTGGATTGATGAGGTCATTGATGTCGATCCATCACTGCGAAAAGGGTCAAATATCTTGGGCCCACTATAAGGCCTAACTAGGAATATAGATTAGATTAGAATGCTACCGACATTTGACACAATTTTTAACGTATTCATAGTAGTCTAGATTGACGGTGGGCTGATAATAACCCATTCAAAGGACACACTTGGAAACATCCGAACCACTAAAATGACCAACACAGATACCTTCATGTACTTCTTAAATAACATGAGAATATTCATGAGATTTAAGGAAATGTAATAGATGCCATCAAACCCATGTTTGTAGAGGATGCCACAAAGAATGACATAGTGGTTAGCATGTTTAAGAAAGGACATCCTATCATTCTTGGACAAGTTATAGGGAATTTTGGATTAAGAAATAGTCAAATATTTGAGAATACCACAAATCTGATTGATTAGTATGAACATGATTGACACACAGAAGCTCATGAGCACAAGATGGTTAATAGAGATGATGAAAACGATCAAGGCTTGAATTATTCATTTGTCCATTAGATGATACATGTGATATATGTCATAGTTTTTTCAAAGTGATTGGATGAATGAGGAACAAATTGGATGGTATAAAAATCGAAGGCTTCAAGAAGGAAGTTGATAATGTCCTTATACTTTTGAAGGACTTCATTTTTGCATTGATAGATTCTCTTAACTTGGTTGATGATAAGTTGAGAGTCACTATAAATGTAAAGGATTTAGATGCCATGCATGAAATTTTTTTTGAGACCCAAGATGATGGCTTCGTACTCAGCCATGTTGTTATTACATTCAAAATTAAGCTTATAAGTGATGGGTATAAGAGTATCCCAAGGAGGAATGATGATAACACCAAAACCTCCCCTTTACAAACACTTATACGGATGAGTGCATTGTTTGGCTCATTAATATCATTTCTTTAGACTGAAATACTCTTTATGATATGACTTATTAGTATATGGGGATGTTTTGTGTAGTCATATCTTAGTAGGTTTGATGCATTTTCCTTGCTATTATTTATGAAAACCGATTATCACATGAACCTCCTACTAACTATATTTATGAGATAAAACGTGATGATGTGTGCAGGGAATGATGGAAGTTGTTGGTGGATAAGAAGCCCGAGTTTGAAGCATGCACTAAAGACTGTTTCCATCGCATTGACCGATTAGCTTGGGCTTGATTCTAATAGCCTGTAGGAATCTATGAGTTTTTATTGATATTTGATGGAAAAAATTTAATGCCACCTGATATGGTGGATATTGTAACCAACATTATCTATATGAAGAATTTATCTTTAGAACTTGGTAGTACCACTTTTGATTATTGAAGAAGATTATCTGTATACGGTTCTAGATTTGTTTTTATGTGTTATGAACTCATTTTGAAGTTAATGAAAGCCACAACATTTTGAGAATCAGAATTTTTGATCCCTCTACCCCGAGGAAGAGAAAGGGCCCACTAGATTGAGGAGATACAAGGTTACATTGAGTTCATACATACAAATCCTTCAATTAGTTTTACTATAATTTTCATTTGATGATTTTTACATGCATGCTTTGATTAACTATATCTTCTTTCTCCATTACTACTTTTGCTTAGAATAGATGCTTTTGTTATGCAAATCTAGTTCACGAATAGTCTTGCTTTCTGCTAAAAATTCCATTTATTCCATTGTGATTTAATTTGTTAAGAATAAGTGTGTGCGTATTTTATTTTACAATAGAAGATTAGTTGCTAAAATTCCTTTCATTGCAAATAGTTGAATTCCATAGACTTGTATTTAATTTCCATAGATTTTAACTGCACTTCCATAGAATAGTCACTAAAACTAAGCAACCCCCAAAAATAGACCCAACGTATAACTGGTTCTCCTAGACTCCATTGCATATTGCCTAGGACACAACCCTAGTTTAGAATGACACTGACAAATATTATGTCAGTTAAATGATTGGAAGAATACAACGACCCATCATTTTTGGCACCGTTGCTGGGGACATAACCATAAGCTCCATTATTTTATTCCATATGCTATGGGTGTTAATGGAGTTCATATAGGAAACCAATAGTTCTCTCGGACCTCGATTTAAACCAACCAACTTGGATGCATAGGTCACGAGATAACCAAGGGAGATTTATAGCATGCAATATTCAAAAATCTCTTTAGACACTTCACAAGAGAGAACCAATGAGAGTGATACAGATTCCAACTCAATGCCTAGAACCTTTTCTGAGCATTCTATATCCTCTTCACACCGTTCTGCAATGGGGGATCTTGGGAATGCTGAAGACCAACCTTTAGGATGAACCTTTGCATACCCCATTGTCCTCGATGCAGATGAGAATGCACCCATGAAAAACATCTCACCTCCCATCCTCCCCCACTTTCGAGGAATGACCAAAGAAGACCTTGATCAGTTTCTGTTTGAATTTAAAATCCTATGCCAGACATATGAATACCGAACTGACAATCAAAAACTCAAACTATTTCCCTCCACTCTCAAAGATTCTGCTATGAGATGGTTTATGGGGTTACCATCTAACTCCATTAATTCCTAGGAAGCCATGGAAACAACCTTCCTAGATAAATACCAAGACTATTGTAGAGGAAGGGATAGGAAGGAAGAGTTCTTCCAAATACGGAAAAAGGAAGATGAGAATCTAGAGGATTATCTGGATAGATTCCTCTTTCTCCATAAACGCAGTGGGTATGAGTTACATGTAGACATCACTAAAATAGTCTTTCTGAAAGGACTAGATGAGGAAACCAAGGATTCTCTCCATCTCATGGGAGGTGGAGACGTGCATAAACTCACCATGGAACAAATTACTAAGCTATGTAGAAGATATTCTAGAACATGTGGAGGAATACAAAGGAAACAAACATCCAAGTCTTTGGGTACCTCTGAACTTCTAGAAGAAATGGCCAACATGAAAATAGACATTCTGCTACAATTAACATCCACCATAGATGGACTTAAGGAAAATTCCACCCTTGCTAAAGAACCATTGGACATGTATTGCCCTAAATGTCGAAGAGACACCCCTTGAGAGAATGTCCTTTGGATGTCACAGACATGTGCTTAATCTACGAAGTTACTGACCATGACACTAAGCATTGCACACTTCTACCATAGTTGAAGGGAGGTTTGAATGCCATCTCTCAAACAAGTGCTAAATTAAATTTTGTCCAAAGACCAAAAAATCAAGGTGGGTTCCCATCTAGACCAACTCAGAATCCCTAGAGAATTCCATGGCCAAATCAAGCCTCTCAGTCTTCTTGGGGACAACCTGAGTGGGAAAACTCAAACTAGATGACTTATCCATATCCACCACCTTGGAAAAATCCCTACACTCAACCGGGTTGGGCTCCACCACCCGCAGCCAATCCTTGGCACAATCAGTAGTGGGGTCCTCAACAAAATTTTAGCCAAAATTAGTCCTGGCACCACCACAAAACGGTAATCAACAACACAGGTTCCAGCAGCCACATCAAGCTTTAATGCCTCCACCTCAAGCCTACCAAAATCAAGGACAAGAAACACAAACACAACTTCCAGCCCAACTAGTATCCAATCCTAAAAATCAGCAGATAGCTTCGATTGATGACATAGACTTAGGTAACACCATGCAGGTTAACACTATTGGTAATTTATGACTATGATCTGGAAAATATTGAACCCTCCTGTTGTTATCACAGAACTACCTGATGATGTCGATAAGGAAGAAAACCTTGAGGGTAACACTGGTTCTTCACCAATTCTAGATAAACAGGATGATCAAATACCTAAACAGACTACAAGCCCCTTTTCCTGAGTGATTACATGACACTCAAACTATAGATGAAACAAAACTAGTTCAGGAATTGAAAAAAGTACATATTGAGGTTCCACTGCTACGTGCAATAAGGGACATTCCTGAACTAAACCAAACCATTAGAAATGAGTGTATAAAGACACCAGGAAGAAAAAATAAATACCCAAAGACTATTAGAGTCGAAGGGAATTTGGCTGATTTAGTTGCTGGCACCCTTATCTCACCAAAATATGGGGATCCTGGAGCCCTGTCATTACTATTTGTATAAACAACCAGTCAATATCTAATGTTTTGGTGGATCTTGGTGCTACTATTAATGTCATCACAACAGAAATGTTTAACCTGCTATCCTTGATAGGACTTCAACCAACCAACATTGTTCTGCAGTTAGCAGATCAATCCATTATTGTACCTAATGGTGTGGTTGAAGATATAATGGTCATTATTGAATCATGGGAGTACCCAGTTGATTTCATGGTTTTGCAGCCTAAAGCTCAGAAGTTGGGATATCCAGTCATCTTGGGAAGACCTTGGCTAGCTACGGTTGCTGCTTACATTGACTGTAGGTTAGGCAACATGACAATTCTAAATGGACAGAAATCCAAACACATTTCATTATATCCTCCTACCCAACCTTATACAAACAATTGTGACCAGGTATGGGTGGATTATTTGGATGCTAACTCTTTGAGTTCTTCTTTTCTAGCCACTATTGCAATACATAATCATATGGCGGAAGCTACAGAGTCATATACACTGACTGATTCTAAGGACTCTGCGACTATGGAAATCAGCACTACTACTATGGAATCTGGAATACTGGCATTAGACATTACCTCTGCTGAGTCTAGTAGGAAACTCTATGCTTATAATTCTGAACATTTAGTTTCTGATTTCTATTGTCCTTTAACCAAGGTTTTGTCTTTTGATAACATATCCATCCTACACATGCTTCAGCCCCATGTTTTCCCATTGAATTATTTTATCACTAGAATAGAGCTTACTCTTGCAAATGATACCAAGTAGGTTCTTGTTAGTATGGGTAGAGAGCTGACTATAGGAAGTGACTTGGAGGTCAATCAAGAAGCTAGGGTGCTTGAGGTTTTGAAGAAACATTCCCATGATTTTTCTTGGGATTACACTGATATGAAAGGAATTCATCCTAGCATCTGTACACATCATATTTACACCGATGACGTCAAACCTATAAGGCAGCCGCAATGAAGAATCAATCTAGCATTGAGAGACATAGTCAAAACTGAGATCGAAAAACTCCTAAAGGTAGGTTTCATCTATCCTATATCTGATAGTTAGTGGGTTTCCCCATTAGTTATTGTTCCCAAGAATAATGGTAAGTGGTGAATATGTGTTGATTACAGGGAACTTAACAAAGCCACCAAGAAATATTATTTTCCCCTGCCTTTCATTGACCAAGTCCTAGACAATTTGGCTAGTAAGAAATATTTCTCTTTCTTGGATGGGTTTAGTGGGTATAATCAAATTAGTATTGCCCCTACTAATCAAGATAAGACTACTTTCATGTGCTCTTGGAATACATTCACTTACAGAGTCTTACCTTTTGGGCTTCGTAATGCCCCGACTACATTTCAACGTGTAGTCTTGGCCATTTTAACATCTGAAACCTCCCCTTTACTAACACTTATACCCATAAAAGAAAAGTGCCATGTAGAGGGGAGTAAATTCATGATAAATGGTGAAGATGAACTTATTGGGAAATAACTTTCGAGGAATATGATTGACACAAAGAGGGGCCTTAACTAGCTGATCGGAAATAACCTAGTACTTAATGGATTTTTGAGAGATGAACTCTAGGTTGAACTCAGTCATGAGCATGAGACATCGAGTGATGTGGTCGCTGTGATAAGGCTTAGAATGCATGGTTTTAAGAAGATGGAAGATGATGATTTGAAGGTTTTATTATTGAGTAAATAATGACGAAGCTTAGAAATGAAAAAGAAGAGGGTGTAACATAGATTTTGGGATTCAATGTAGCAGGTCTCATAATTGTGAATTGTTGGGACACCATGAACTCTACCAAAAAAATCATGACTATTTCATTAAAAAAATGTGTACCCCTGTCACTAGTTAATCTTAAAAGACATCCATACCTACTGATTATGTTCTCCCATAAGAATATAGAATCTGTCGCTATTGTGTAATCCTTGTAGACACCGCCTCTACCCACCTTGTCAAGTAATCAGTCCAAGTGATGATATAATGCAAACCATTCCTTTGTGTGACATGTGAAATTATTCCTAAAAATAAATTTCCCATATTTCAAATGGTTATACACTAGCTATAGGTCTCAAGGGCATATCATATAATTTTCCCGGTTTTCCAAGGAACCGACAATGGTCATAGGCCTTAAAAATTCAATGTAATCCTGGTAGATACTTTTCCACCAAATCCATATGAGTATAATCTTTCACACTTGTGGCATTAACGCATAGTGCCCTCCTGCAATCCCACCATATGCTTCTTCCATGATTGTAATGCACTCATGTTCTAACACACATCAGTGTAGAACCTCATTATGGCCTAACTGTTATAAGTCTCCACTAATTACCATGTAGGGTGCAACACATATAGCTAACTATTTCCTTTCCAAAGTTTTAATCCCTTATCGTGCCACACCCATTTTGAGAAACACAACAATATCTTCTAAGTTAGAGGGAACTTTCTACAACTTAAATAGTTGTGTTTCTATCATAACATCCTCAATGCTTTGCATGTCATCCCCTGAGTCAATTATTGAAAAATGGTTAGGGGTTGAGTTACTATTTCTTGGTTTCATAGCAAATGTAAACTCAAATTCTTGAAATAATAGGACCCACTAACACATACACCCATACAAAATAGGATTGGTCACCAAGTAATTCAATGTCATGTGATTTTCATAAAATATGAAGGGTGTTACCAAAGTAGATACTACCTAAACTTATGCAAAGGCATAGATCATCGATAGTTCTTCACACTCATTAGTGGTTTCATTTTGCTCTGTTGGTGTTAACTTCCTACTAGCAAAGCACAAGGTGTGGTTAAAAATCCCTTCTCCAGGATATGATAAGACTGCTCCAATTTCCATCCTTGAAGCATCAACATGCACGTGGAAAGGTTTGTTCCAAGAAAGTAATCATACTATGGGAACAATGATAAGTCTATCCTTCAAAGTGTCAAATGCCATCTGCTGCGCCTCTCCCCAATGAAAGGAAATCTTGTGTTTTAGTAACTTTTCCAATGGCGTTGAGATATTTGCATACCCCTTTATAAACTTCCCAAAGGTAATACCCTATTTGTCCAAGGAATACATGTACTATGCTCTGACTGGTAGGTTCCCCCAATCCTACAATAACAAAAACTTTGGCAGGATCCACCATAAAACCTTCCTTATATATAATATTCCCCAATAGGGTCCAAAATGGAGTACTGAAGAGACACTTCTTGATGTTGAGGGATATGTGCAACATCTAACATATTTAAATATCAACCAAAAATTATCACAATGGGTTTTCCTAGTACATACACCATATAATCATCAAGTTAGACTTGTAGAAACTTATGGATAAAATCTTGAAATTCCTAGACCACTATGCATGAAAACACAACAAGCGCATTCTTCAGTCTAAAAGGCATGACCATATAGGAAAAACTTCCCCATTTAGTGGTGAAAGTTGTCTTCTCTTGTTCTTCTTTAGCAATTCTAACTTGATGGTATCATGAGAATCCATCCATGAAGGAATAGATTTCACACCTAGCCACTCCTAGGATCTCCTTAGTAAAATGGGTTAGAAAAGGATAAATTGCACATACCGCATTTAAGTCCCTGTAGTCAACATAGATCCTTATCCTTCCATCCTTTTAATACTGATGACCATGGGGATTACCCATTCGATTCCTCCATAGCTTCAATGATTCTTGAAGTGATCATCTTGTCTATCTCCTCCTTGAATTTGACGTGAAGATTTAGATTCATTTGATAAGGCCTCTTCCAAATCAAGTGCATACCCTCCTTTAACTTGATTTTAATTTCTCCCAAGGAGTGATGGATGCCTTTAAGCTCATGTTATCCATGTGGAAATAAGTCCTGAAACTCATGCAATAGATCAATGATCTTCAAAACCTCCTTTTCGACCAATAATCTCCAATAGTGGCCTCCTTACATTCTATTTCTCGAACCAATGTTAATCTTCTTTATTTTAAGGGGATCATAGAAGGCGTGTGCTTGCTTATCACCACTATCAATAAATTCACATGTACCTTCACTATGGTTAACATCAACACTCTCCATCTCTTTTCCATCTATCACATAGACCATATTTCCCTTCTCTTTCTTCGTGCATGTGCACTCAAGATGCACTTCTTATGACTCTTCCTCATCAAAGCACGGTTACAATCTATGTTCACTCAATAAATCAAATAATATATCTTCTGCCATGGCACTATATCCCATCGTTAGGCACTTAATAACCTACAACACCCTATCCACCAATGGTTTAGTACTCTCGATACTTGAAAGCTTAAAGTAGTTCATCCGTCAACTCCTACCAATTTCCTGTTTGATGGTGCATCTTGAAGTGAATATAACATGCGTGCACATAGCCTTGTAAGGTGGAATACAACTTATGCACCCATAAAGAAGGTGGTAAGGCCTCTGTGCCTTCCATCCATGATTTCTCACATGCTTGGACGTGAGATGAGGTGGGTTCCTTCCCATGGTAGTCTTATATTGCAGTGGGTGCATTTCTTCAGAGAACCTAACAGAGAAAAAAATTATTACCTCATGCCACTCTAGAAGGCTATCGCGATGTGTCACCCACCAATGTGCTATGGTCCTAAGTAAGTTATAGTTGAGCATCCCTCTTCTTTTGACCTCATTTTTCCACTGATCCTCCATTTCTCGTAAGAAATCATCAGGGTTGGTTCCTCCAAAATAACTTGGTAATTTCTTCCCTCCTAGGTACTTGACTGAGTGTGCCTTCATTACCCTTGTCATAAAGCCTCTTAGCTGTCACCCAATTAACTCATAAGTCCCATGTGCCCAATTTTCACACGCCACACTAGTTGTATCACTCATGGAATGAGCATCTTCAAATTGAATAACTCCTTTTGTAGGGTGAATCACCTCAGGGTCCCTAATAGAGTGCACATAGATATTGTCAAGAACTTATTCTCCCAAGGGATCAATATAGGGTCCTTATTTTCCATCGGTTAAGGGGATGATGACCCACTCTTTCTTGTTCTAAAATATTATGTATCCCTTATTGAACCTTAGGTTAGAATTATTCTTATAACACCAAGGGCACCCAAGTAATGCTGGAAATTTTTCTACCTCAACTAGCACCAAGACTTCAAAATCCCTGTGAACTTTACCCCTTGGGTACCGATATCAACATCATTTAAGACACCAATGGGAATTGCATTTTTCTATAATGGGGCCTTCCCATTTGATGAAATTCATCTAGAGTGAGAACATTGACTTTTTTACGTGTGTCAATCAAAATATTACTCGAAGCCACCCATCTACAACAAAATTTTATGGTAATCTCCTTGTCATAATCAAGGCTATGGGGAGGAAGGTTGGCATGCCGAATCTCCCTCTCACGCCTCCTCTAGCATGCGACCTTCTCTCGTAACTCCTCTCTTAGCAAGGGGATGATATTATCTTACCTCAATATCTTACATACTTCTCTAACCTCATCCAAATACTTATGTGGAGCCTCAACATTCTTCCTTTTCTCTAACTGTCTTGACTACTCTTTCAGGAACTGGATCTCTCCTTGTAGGCTTCAAATCACATCCATGGTTTCTTGATATACTTATTTATGATGAGTAGGGTTCGAATACTTCCCATGCACCAATTATTCTCTAATAACCAATGGTTGTTTCCTTAGTACTTCTCCGGCACGCACAACCTTAGCTCACTTTGTAACTAGTATAGGATCTAGTTTTGACCTATGCGCCACCCTTTTCATCCATTGTGAATCATCCTTCCTCACGCTTACCATCCCAATGCCTTTATCTTTTTGGATATGTTGGATCATCTGTTTAAATAACTCTGGACACTACTCATACTTACATTTTTTCCACACTAAGAGCATTGTAACAGTTTGTGCATTCATGTTTATTGTGCTATGTAGACCCACAATTGTAATAGGATCCATTTGGGAACTCACTTCTTCTTCCTCCATGGTTTCCATGACCATGAAATCATCCTCAGAAACCTCTTCTATGCACCCCTCCATCCACGCGCCCTTCATAGTGACAACCATCATCCTTAGAATTATTTATGAGGCTAATCTAGCACATGCTGATATCAATGGTGTCACATATCTGGTTAATAAATCTACAATCCTTGGTGTCATGGGTAGTAGAGATATAGATCTTATAATAATAAGACACATTCTTATGGATCACGTGTTGTAGTAGTGGACATATACTTGCATCATGATCTCTGTGGAAAATTTCACAGTCCATTATCATGGTGTATACCGATCTCTCGAGGACAACTATCCTTTGTATGCCCCTCTACCTCACAATCCATGCACCATAGACCATTGTGAGTCTCATGCACCGAGTTTGTAGATAGCTTCTCCACTACTTTTCCATTGCATAAATTTGAGCCTTAAGGAAGGGGCTAACATTGGTATCCATGCTTCTGACATCCTCGGTATGTAGTGTAGCCTCCAAGGCTTCACGTGGGTCTGTGAAAGTATTGTGTGAAAGTGCTCTCCTAAATGGTGTTATCGATCCTCCAAAAACCACTAAGCATGCTAAGATGGGTGAATATCATATGATAGATTTGATAAGATAGTTTTAAAGTGTACATCATATTCCTGCACAATCTCTATCATTTCTTATTAGATTTCCTTCAAATATCGTCTGATGCTCTTCTCTTCAAACTCAGGGATATAAAATTTATCCAAGAAGGCATTTCGCAAAGATGCGATGTAATCTATCGATTGTCTCGATGGAGGTCATACTTTAGGTACTAACTATGCGCGCGTCCTTGCAATATTGTTGCAAAATGACTTACCTACCACTCTAGGGTAGTAATCCCCTTCGCGTGCCATAGAATTTCACACTTGTGTACATTCTCTGTAACCTCCTCAATACCTTTTTAGTCAGGTAGGTGCAAAGACATCTAGAAAAATACTTGTTGAGGTTGTTGAGGTCCTTGTCTGATTGATCCAGAACCTTGATTTCCTTTGGTGTTACCTCCACCAATAGATCCACTAGATCCACCAATCGCTATCCATCCTAACCCACCAGATCCTCTAGATCTGCTAGGTTCACCAGGTCCTCTAGGGCCTATACCACCAAATCCACCTCATGTAGCTGGTAAGGGCCTAAATTGGTCATGCCTAGCATTCCCAAAATCCCACTGAACTCCACACCAATAATTTGTGATATTTCACTGCTACTATATGAGTGTCCCACGTCACTTCTATATGTGATACCCAAACTTTGTATACTCATAATTTTCCTTAATGTCATTTTTGATGATATTCCTCCAAACACATGAAATAATTTTGTAGCCATAGATGTACCAAATGATAAATTATATCTCTTCGGTGTAGATTGGTCAATCCCACCAATACCAACTGGGTAAATAATACTTATCTCTTGATTTGGAAGATTAAGCTCTAGGGGTTGGTAACTAGGTGGATTCTCGATACACGCCGACGACTCTCCTTTCTCAAAGTGAAGAAATCTCATTAGAGGTCAAGGGGTCTCTTTCCCGCGCTTACTAAGATGGGGTAGCATAGACTACTCATGCTCCATTTCCTCTACATAAACCTTAATTCATTCCTACAACATCTACCTCCATATATCCATCACTCCACCGTAACCTCACATTTTCTATCCAACTCCCTTTCATGAGCTTCATTATACTTGAGTCATCTTTCCTCTCTCTCCTTCTTAGCCGTAAGGTCTGCCATCTTCCTCCACCCTAGCTTACTCACCCAATGCTCAGAGAATCTTAGCTAGCCATAGGAATTATTCCAAACTTAGTGTAATGAGCAGGATCTTTATGGCTAAAGGGATAGCACACAAAAATGATCCTCTAGGTTCCTTTAGGAACTGAAACTCAGTGACCTCAGGACAAGAATACATAGAAATAGCATATTCCAGGGGTATAATTGGCCAACACTCTCTTCCACCAATGATCAAAAACACACATCCAAGTCAGATCAACATCCTACAACCTATGATATTCCTCTTAGGTCAAAATGTGAAATCTATAGTAACAACTTGATCTAGATAGGTACACGAAAAACCATTCATATAACTCTACTGGAAAGTAAAAAAAGGTCTCATATAACTCATGATACAGGTTCTCTTCTACCCATCTGCTTGCATCAAACTCAGTCTAATACTAAATCTCTCCGAGTGAAATCATCCTTCGTGCTCTTAAAACATGCTTTGACACTATCCAAGGTCAAGTGCTTTTTCATCACGCATAATTTTCACAACAAATTTAAAAAGAGGTCCCAACAATGGAACCAAGATGTAGTAATTTTTACCCATATACTAACTTCTAACCCCATGCACATCGGCCTATCACCCAGTGGGCACTGGGCACTCACCTGAGGCACGCGCGGTGCCGAGCCCCTCCTTTATGTGAGCATTGTGAGAAGATATTGCTATTTTTAGAGGATTATTTGTAGAGAAGTGAATATTAATGTAAAATCACAACATGAGCTATCATATCCTTATACCCAAGCATTTAATAACAAGAGAAACATCATGGCATGAAATAAAAGAAAAATTATGCCATAAAATATAAGGAAATAACACTATGGTTTGCACCCCTGAACAAGATATTTAGAAGAGAGCCATATATTTAGACTAATCATAGTCTCAAAGAACCACATTATATTCAAAAAGGTCATATCAAACCAAATTTATTAAGACAAGGATGTAACCCATATATCATAGGTCCTATCTATGCTTTCGTCATTACAAATATTTTATAGACCCATCCCTTAGACATGATAACATTCCTATAGTCCTATAATGAGAACCCCAACTCCTAGGAACTCCTAGTATTCTCTACACAAATTTTCTCTTCCCATGCTATACATCTTTGGGTCTCTCTTCATGTCTTCACATGTGTCTTTTCTTCTACATGAGCATCTCTTATTATAGGATCAAGACCCACCGTTATGCCTTTCTTCAAGAGTAGATCAGATGCCAAGTGTCAATGCTTTGTCCTCCAATAGTGCATGCTTATTCTAGTCTCGAGCTCTCCAATTTCTATAATGATTTCTTCCTAGGAATATTCCATGCGTGTAATATTATTTCCTTTACCGCTTGAAGTCTCTAGGCTGGCACCTTATCCATTCACCATGCCTAGTCGGGTGACGTTTTTCCTCAAGTGCCTTTAGAACGCTGAATATGGCTAAGTCCTTAGACCCTGTGAATTGCCTTGTGCGTGTGCCCTAGTTTTTCCTAAACCCTTCTCAAACCCTTGTCCTACACACTTCTCCCCACGTGCTCATGCACCCTTTAGTACTTAGTCAATATTTAGAGGACATGATAACATTCCTATAATCCTCTAATGAGAACCCCAACTCCTAGGGCCTCCTAGTATTCTCTGTAGAGATTCTCTCTTCCCATGCTATATGTCTTGGTGTCTCTCTTCATGCCTTCATGGGTGTCTATTATTCTACCTAAACATTTCCTATTATAGTATCAACACCCACCACCTTTCCTTTCTTTAGAAGAAAATCAGATGCCAATTATTAATGTTGTCCTCCAATGGTGCATGCTTATTCTACTCCGAGCTCTCCACTTTTTGTAATGATGTATTCCTAGGAATATTCCATGTGTGGAATATTATTTCCTTGACCACCAAGTCTCCAGGTTGACACCTTATCCACTCAGCATGCCTAGTGGGTCATATTTTTCCTCAAGTGCCTTCAAAACACTGAATATGGATAAGTCCTTAGACCCTGTGTATTGCCTTGCACGTGTGCCCTGGTTTCTCCTAAACCCTTCTTAAACCCTTTTACTGTGCTTCTCCCCATGTGCCCTTCTTCCTATTAGTCTTGTGCACTCACGTGCCCTTTGGTACTCAGCTAATATTTCGAGGCCCAACATGAAGGGTGCAACCGATATATTAGACAACTTACTACCTACCTTACTCATCATGGTGTGCTAAAATAGTGCCCAAAGCATGATTGGTGGTAGATATGTAAAGGTATAAATGTTCCCTATTAGGTGGAGGCATGAGTATAGGTAGGGATAAAAGATAATGCTTGTGATCATCAAATTCATTTTGGAACTTCATCCCAATTGAAGTTGATTTATTGACCAAGAAGATGATGAAAATGTTAAAAATTATCAAAGAGTTGCGAGATAAAGCAACAGATGGACTTAAGTTGGTCTTGAAGATTGCAAAGTTGCTTTATATTGGATGGAGGGGAATTTAGAGGATGGATTTAATTTTGGTAGAGTCAAATTCAACTCCCTTAATATAAACAATGAAGCCAAGGAGTTTTTGGTTAGAACACCAAATACACACTTGGATGGATTTAGATGAAGAAAGAGCTAAATAAGACATGTGAAAAGGACTTCAAGGATGGAAAGATGATCCTGTCAATACTTTAATTTATTAAAGAGGTCATTGACGTATTATTCTACTATCTTATGGATGAGATCATGAAATATGTAAGTCATAGCTCACTAATAGGTAGCTCCATTATTTTTTCAAACCAAACGGCATGACGCAATAATGAAGGTCCCCCAATGGGTGATGAAAGAAGTATTATTCTGATATTTTGGTGTAATGAGGATCATATAATAACTAGAATAACCATCCATAAAAGAAAGCATATCATGGTCTACGGTGATGTCAACGAGTTGATTGATGTTAGGAAGGGGAAATTATTCTTTAGGGAAAGAGATATTTAAATTTCAAAATTCAGATAGATGTAGGGTTTTTCGAAGGCTTTAGAAATGGGAATGATGTTGGATACCCATTTTGTATATTCGATAGGAATGATGAAATTATTTGAGAGGTTTTACAAATCCTCTTTGACAAGGAGGGAAATGTGGGGATGAATGCGATGAAGCTTTTGCTTAACCAACTTAACATTAGGGATGGTGATAATATTGTGGAAAATGATGGAAGGATCAAGGCCTGAAATGTTGGTATAGGTCCATGCAAAGGATTGATTTGTATTTGGAAAGGAAAATTGTGAAATATTCAAGCTCTAGGGGACCAAGGGATTGATCAAATTTGAGGATGCGGGGTTCTTGCAGAGTCCTTATATTGATGTCGATGGTGGATTTTTAAGAAGATTTGACATGTTTTGAAAGTAAGTAATTATAAAGATAGGCATCCTTCACCCCCATATGATAAATAATGGAATTATTGTTGGTGTATTAAATAATTTCAATGGTATGGGAATCTTCCTCTACCATATTGGTAAATTAAAGAGGAAGGGACCTAGTTTCACCTTCACACTGATAAGTGAGTGGTCCCAAAGTGATCATGGAGATTAAAAAAATCTAGAAGAAATGGACATGGTATCATCTATATCTATAGGCTTGTTGGATAGAGATAAGTGGATGAGGGATCGATGTTCATGGGATATGTGGAGGAAGAAGATGTAAGAGGGTCGGTGGATTGTACTTTGAAACCCAAGATAAACTTCTCATGGGGTTTGTGAGATTGGTTGATAATGAGATAGTGTACACCCTTTTCATAACCCTACATACCAAATACTTTCCATGCACAATGATGGAGGCAAGTATAGGTGAAGGATTTGTTGTAAATAAATTAAAAGCCATTTGTGTATGGATTTGTGTGAGGTTAAGCATTGATGTGAGAAGAAGGGTGATGGGAAGCTATAGGTGGTAAATATGGGTGCTTAGTGAGGATAAAAGGGATTAATAAATAGGATTTGGGATAATTAAGGATGATTAGTGCTGAGGAATTAATGATGTGATTAGGATAGGATTACGGTAGAGAATAATAAATAAAGGGATAAAGGTAATTTAGGAGGAAAAGGGGGATTTAAATGGGAAGATAAGTATGTATTTGAAGAATGTCAAATCGAGGGGAATAAACACGGGGTGAGGGATAAGGGATAACAAAAATTGGTGTCTAAATTTTCCTTGTTTTATCCAATGGATTGCATTAGGAAAACCATGAGACAAAAATGAGAAGTAATAGAAGGTGATGATTGAGGCACCCCCTCAATCTAGGGATCGATGCCATAAATAGGAATTGATCACAAGTTTGAAAGAGATAAATGAAGGGATAAAGAGTGGAAAGGATAAAAAATAAGAAGAAGAAGAAAGAAGATGCCCCAAGTGGAGAAAGATAAAAATAAAAAATAAAACACAATATGGTGGTGATTTTGGGATCACTTTGATACAAAATAAAGTACAACCTCAATGGAGATGATAGAAATGTCGTATAGAATTATGAGTTAGAAAAGATATCTACAAAAATGGAGGGAGTAAAATAGTAATCTACCCAAATGGATGTACAAGCCATGGGACCAATGGGTCAAAGGAAAACATAAAGATTATTCACAAAAAAATGTGAAGATGGTCAAGACAATGGTCTTAAAAACATTGGGGTGAAATTGAATGCATTATCCTTCATACATGAGGAATCAAGAATATGCATCTGGCTGGAATAATGATGAAAGATGGCCACAACAATGTGCTTAGGATGAAATATGGTGCCCTATGAGGGACACGAAGATGATCAAACATTGGGCTACCGGATGTGAGTAAGGATACATGATGAGATTGGAGATATGACAAAATAAAGTCAAAGGGGTGTAATGGGACAAACAAAGGTGTAAGATGAACAACACATAAGGAAAAAGTGGAAGAAAATATAATGTGATGAAGAAATGAGGTATAATGATAAAAAATAAAATTTTAGGGTAGGGTTGACGACAAATATATAGGGTCTGTGGTCAGTGGGGTTGGGTCAATGATGACTAGCACTAGTTGACAATGAATTAGGTTGGTGGGTTATAAAAGTGGTTGGGGAAACCAATGAAGCACATTTGGACTGCGTAAATTTGTTGATCAAGAGCTTTGATTAAAAGAGAGATTTGATATTTAGAGTAATATGGAGGCCATCGGAGAAATGACAAAGTGCCTGAGGACTCAAAGGATGGCGAGTTCCTAATCCCTAGCTTTGTTTTTGAGTTGGTTGTTTTATGTTAGTTTTTCTCATTTATTTGGGTTTTGAGATCAGAACCAGGGGTGTTTAGTGGTGAAAAAACATGGTCATCATCAACTGAGGCCTAAAGTTGATGACATGAGTTGGGTGGCATCAACCCATAATGGGTTGTCATCGAATGGGTAGATAGACAGACAAGATGATTAAAATAGATGAAAAAATGAGTATTTTTATGATTGATTGCTGAATCATGATTGTTTGATTGGATTTTGTAGGCCAAGGACACATTGTACCATAGAGATAGAGGCCCAATAATATATGAAAAGATGATAGGGGATGTGACTGATGTAGATTAGGACCACTTGGAGGCAATAGGATTGAGTGGATTCTTCCATTATCGGAGGGTACTTAGAGATGTCAAAGTTGATGATTATATTGATTAAGAGGTGGGATGTGTAGATTGGTAAATTTTGGTTTAGGAAAAGGGATATGACAGGTGACACTAGAGGACATGTATCATATTTTAAGGTTTCGATACAGGGGAACCCATAGAGTCTATTATAGTGGAGAGGAGATTAGGTGCATTGACATGGCTATTTAGAGTGACACCCCATAGATCACATTTACATATGGTGCCTTTCATACAGAGGCACAATATGATAAGGGAACAAGGAGGAGTAGGTTGAAATTCCATATTATGATGGTGATCTTATGTTATGCACTTTTAGACATTGGTGGAGATAGGTTTCCATAAATATTGGCAAAAGTGCTCATAGACATAGTGGAACACATGATAGTGTTATCATTTGGGACAACATTATTGGCGCATACATACCATAGTTATGAATGTATGCTTCAAAGAGGATTTCTAGATTGGATGTGGAATTCTTAATACATTATTGGGATTATGAGTAAATAGATGTGATTAGGCCACCAGGATTCCCTGGTGACTAGGGATCACATGGAGTTACCGATTAGATTTTTTTATATGGAGGGCCGACTAGGCCCATGGAGATAGAGGGTAGGATTGATATACAGAGAGGCTGGGTGGATTATATGTAGAGCATATAAGATTGAGACCCTACTGATAGTTTCCCACATGGTCAAAGGATATTGAGCTATTTTGCATGAGAAGGAGGCCGAGAGATGGTGAAGGATGTTCATTTTCCACAAGTGATGAGGAAGTTTGGGGTTATATAAAAATCGATAGGGTATCTTATTAAATATAGGTGAGATGAGGTGGAGAGGTACTTACCTAGTCCTATGATGGTAGATTTATTAGAGGAGGCAACAAACCCATGGGATATTGATGAAGATGTGGGAGTCGAATCGGGTTTGTAGATTAGAAGATAGAGGCATGGGAAACTTAGTCGGTGGAGGAGAGGGAGGAGGTAGGATTGGATGAGGATGAGGCAATACCAATGGGAGAGGAGGAAAAAACACCTAGAGGATATGAGGGTGCGAGATGGAGGTGCAACAACAAAGATAGCCCATGTATAGGAAAATTTGTATGCAACCCACTAGGAGGTGACATGATTGCGCCAGAGAAAGACATGGATATACAATAGAATGAAAAATATCATAGAAAGAGGGAGGCCTACATGGCCAAATTTGGAGGTATTAGACCTCCGATTGTAGCATCAGGAGTGAGGCACCAATAACTTCAGAGGGAGTTGGCGGATGGCTCTTTCATGTAATATGCTAGTAGATAAGCACAAGGAACTGGACATAGATGCGTCTTTACCATGAGCACATTGTTACGCCAAGGCTACCGGATGTGCCACGATATGTAACATATTTAGTAGGAGAGTAGAGAGCTAGGAAATCAATGTGACCGAAACCATCCGTAAGCACAACTAGCGTGGTGTAGCTAAGGAGAGACTAAGGTCTATATGTAGGAGGGGGTGATGGAAAGAGAGATGTGTTGGAACCTCGGCTTAGGGGAAAGGATCAATACTTAGATTGTCTAATGTTTAGTTTACTAATTAGTAGATGATTAAACCAATTGTTTGTAAAACCATAACAAGTTATTTCAAGGTCACAACAAAAATAATATAGTAGTAAAATACAAAATGTGACACAAGTAATAAACACGATAAATTAAAACCCTAAGTGCAAAAAAGAGGAGAAAAGAATTAGTTAATTCACAATAAATATTGAGGTGTGTGAAGCTAGAAAATACTAGAACTAGAACACAAGGTGTCACAATCAAACCCACAAAATTACGTAGTGTAGCGAAGGCATGACCAGAGAATTTAACTGGTATTGGGGTGCCTAGGTGCTTCAGAGACCCTAACCAAGCACCAAAGTCTATGTAGAACCATAAAACTAGTTTTCACAGGGTCACTATAAGTTCACCGATCTTCATCTTTCATTTCCTATGTGTCATGCTAAGTTCACTGATGTAACTGGTAACATATATTGAAAGAGATATCCTACAAAACCCCAAAACACATCAAATCTTAAAAACAAAAAGATGCAAATGGGGATTTAGATGACCTCGATAGTCACCCTGACCGAGTGAACTTATGATCTGGGCACTACACTACATTTCGAGACTCCATGTAGTTATGTGTGTGTGTGTGAAGAATATTTACAGGTGGCTCTCATGCCAAATGATGGGTCATTGTAACTTCCAATCATTTAATCAACCTATTCAAATGTTGATGTCATTATAGACCATGGTTGTGTTCAAGGATGTATGTATAGAAGTTGATTTGAAACTCAATATATGGTGGTTCTCTTTATGGGGGTTTTGTTTAGTTTCATTTTTCTTGTTCTACCTTAATAAATCAATGAAAGCAAGTAAAAGATATAAACTACTAAATTTCAAAGATTATAAACTATGGAGAACAAAGTAGATGGACTACATCTACTCTTCTGAAATAAAGCTACTGAAATGAAATGCTTGTTAAAGGAAATGTTTACTTGAAATGAAATACTTTCTTAAATCAAATGAAAATAAAAGGAATGTGATAAAACAAATAAATACAATATTACATTCAAATAATCATCAAACCAAGATACTGAAACTAAGAAAATATAAATATCTTGTATGGAATACCAATCCTTCAATATCCTCAGTCGAGTGGGTCTTTTCTCTACTTCGGGATTGAGGCTCTCAACACAAACATATACTCAAAATAACATGTATTATATTGATCAAAATAAGTTCATCACATACTCTGTAATGCAACTGTAAATGATATCTTCTATTAAATACTGTAATAATGTAAAAATACTCACTAAGTAACAATTCAAAGGAGGTGTCTTATAGACACAATTGATTATAAAACATGCCAAAAATATAGGAAATGAATTAACCAATAACAATTCCATAAAATTTCCATGGCACCCTATAATTTTGCTAGAAACAAGGCCCTCGTTTATAGTTGGTTGTGGGTCAATCCTCCAAAATGGCGTAGTGGCTGTGGACTCGGTCTCCTTGACTACAACTACTCAAAATGGTAGAAAATGTGCCTCATCAGCCTGCATATGTCACCAAATCACTCTACAAAGTAGTTAATGAAAGTTTCATTGGTAATTAGTTCACATAAGAAAAAATAAGGGGAAATGCATCACTTTCTACTTTAAATATAACTATTTAGAACATTCCCATACATAGATTAACATTTTTAGGAGTAAAATTTATAGTTATATAGATGCTATGATGAGTCAATTTATGGACTCATCATCTCCCCTGTAATTTACCTTTTGCAAGTCCTCGTGCAAAATATCTCTGACCTGATCTCTACCCAAGCTACTTTTCCATTTCATATTATTAAAACTGATCCACATACTAATTCCTTGTGCCTTTAAATCCTTGGGTTTCTAACATAACCTTAGCCCGTGCCTTAAATATTTTATTTGATTGGGGAGAAATATTTTTACAAGTGGTAATTGGGGTAAGGAGTAAAGGAGGACTAACCTACCTACTAACCCATTCAACTGCTATATTCATTTTTCCTTTCTCTACTTACTACCAAATAATATCCACAAGTGCATCCCCCCTTCACATACTCCAGTTGATATTCTAAGGAGAGATAACTTATCTTCATTTTAATGGAAAATTTAGAGTGTCCCATCTCTTATCATAGGATATCATAGCCATGCCAAAGTTTTACTGAAAATAATTTTCAAATTCTTGGACACATTTGGACAAGATATCATATCTATTTCTACCAATTCCATCATGATAATAAAGAGATCTAAAATATTTTTCATAGAAACATCATTATGGTGTTGAGGCCAAATGTAAAAACCAACAGTTTTGGCATGTTGAGTAAAGAGATCAGTTTTTTCTTCCCACATAATTTAATTCCTTACCAATGACTATGTTGGTACCCAAATTTAATCTCCTTCACAACTTGAGCTGCATCATGGATTTTACAAGACACTCAGAGGCAGATAAATGGTTTATATGTCATTTTGTAGCTAGGGAAGCAATTTATCTAACTTGTTAGCACTCAAGATTTGAAGAAGTGGGTAGCACCTTGGAAGGATTTGATCTAATCCTCACTATTTTAGGTTGTGCCTATCAACCAAGGTAAGAGAACCTATATTGTAGCCTCTGTTTTGTGAAGGAGGTGAAAATATCCTTGTACTATGCAGATTGTATGGAGATGGCCTTGAGAAAACATGATCAATTTCCCATTATTCAAACTCAACAGAGTCACTACTAAATGATGGAAATGATTTCAAGACAAGGCTAAGGCTACTAAAGACATGGTATGATCCTGATTTGCTTTGTGCATTTTTGTAAATGGATTGTATTCTTTTGTTGACACACAATACAATGTAGGGGTATTATAGGTAGGATGAGTTAATTTGAAATGAATTTTGGGGTGGGAGATATTCAGACAAAACTAACCAAAATTTTCCAACTTCTTTGAGGACATTTGCAAAACTTGAAAGAATCAGATAACAAAAATGCTTCAAAGAGGTTAAGGTGTTCCTTCAACCAGGATATGTGCATCAAATGGAAGCCTAGATATGCACTCTTACACATAATATCTTATGATTTATCACAAAATATTGAGTTAAATGAATTAGCAAAGAATTTAGAAATTTCTATTCTATCAGACCTAAGGTACCCCCAAAGCTTTACAATCAAATCTATATCAAGGAAAGCAGAGTGAATTTAAATTTGTTTATCCCTTCATCAAATGAAAGCACTTTTGATTCTGGAATTACAAATGCCACTAAGTTGTTACCAGAATTAGATTTGCATGATCAAAAGAAAATTCCAAACACCAGATTGTAATAGGAGCAAGAAAAAACAATTGAAAACATTTTAAAACATAAGTAAATGTAAATTTTACCAAGAGACAACACAAAATAATCCAGAATGACCAAATTTATTAGCAAGGGAATGTTATAAGAACAATCTCAGAGCTTGTTAGTGGCTATACATCTGCAACCAACCTAACATGATACAAATTTGATGCAAAAAGGAGTTAAAATGGTTCTTAGGTGGTTTCTTAGAGAATGGGATTCTTCCTAGATTTTCCCGTGAAAATTCTAAGTTTCTCCGACCCTTTACATGACAAATTCATGCAATATATACATTTTCACTCACTCACTCACTTTGCCTCTCAAATATTCCCTCCAAAATTGGAATATTCAAAGAACCTTTCCATTTCAATATTTCTAGAAAATGACATATAAAAAACTCACAACAAGTTTCCAGTTGTTCTTTAAAAGGTGAATCATTACAAAATTTTCATCAAAAGCATGTTTTTCATTCCCCACGCATGTAGACCCCTTTCATTTCATTATTTTATCTTTTCCTTTCCCAATTTTTTACTCTGTAACTTTGGATCTGGTAATTCACATTTTTCATGAATTACAGTAAAAATTCATTTGAAATGTGCTTTGGATTAACAAATTGACCCCCAATTCAATCAATTCGACCCTTAAAGACAAAATGACATGAATTGGCAAAAATTCGATGAAAATTGATGCAAAGAAATGCATATCCAAACTTCCCGGAGCTTAAATGGTGGCCAAATTGGTGAAATTCACAACTACCATCGATCTATTCTTATCTTTAGAATTTGAGCCCTCCACATGGCAGATCTGGGAAAAATGGGCCTCGACGACACTTTTGACAATTTTACAAATTTTTGAAAATTTGCAAAATTTCTTGATTTCCTCTGCCACTCCGCCTTTGTGATTTGGGTCTAATACATGGCACAATATGACTGGATACGGAGTTGTGGTTCAATTTTACACATTTTGCATCTTTTTAGACAAAGGAAAAATTTTCAGTTTTCCTCCATAGCTTCGCCCTCTCGCAAGACACTTGTCCTCATATGATTGGTTGAGGGGAAGCACTCTGATTTCATATTTTAATCTTATTTCACCAAAATAAAATGTTTCAAAATTTCCTCCGCCAGCCCACTCCTCTACCATTGACTCCTTAGATGAATTTTGACTTTTTACTTTCAGGCTCCGGTTAATTCAACGATTTTAACCTTTTGATAACTAGAGGCTAAAAATATAACTTGCCTCCGACGGCCCACCTCCCTGCCTCTGAGCCTACCACATGTCATCCTTTGATTCGATGGTGGGCCATGGTCCATTCTAATGATTTTCTCCCTTTTTCCAAAATGGGTGAAAATTCTAACTTTCCTCCGAGGCTCCATCTTCCACTTTGTGCTCTGATGCTGACACATGTCTTCATCCCATTGGCTATGAGTTTGCAGTCCAATTTTATACTTTAAATATTTTTCACCAAAGGCCAAAAAGTATCAAACTCCTCCACCTTTCCATCTCCCCGCCTGCCACGTGTCCTCCTCTGGAGCCTACAGAGCTGCGAGGGAAACTTGCACATTTTCCCAAAAAACGTTAAGTTTTTATAAATGAACCACCAATCCTTGTCTAATTACAAACAAACACATATGAAAAATTATATGAGCTAGAATTTGATGGGTAAAAGACACCCATATGACCGTCAAAAAACACAAAAATTGCCAGCGACCCCCAAAATCAATTTTTTCTTTGTGGGTGAAGAATTTTTCGATCAAAAGACAAATGGAAAGTGATTTTAGGAAATTTACAACCATGGCAAGGGATTTTTGAGGGAAAATAAGTACAAATCAAAAGATTTCAAGCTCCAAAGGCTGGGAAAAAATGAAAAAATGGTAGAGGCATTTGAAATGGGAAAAATTAGGGCAAAATGTAAAGTAAACTTGGGGATTCCTTCAGAATGGTGTAAAATGGAGGAAATATGAACAACACATAGCACTCAAACACAAAAATGATTTATTTTTTTCAAATTCAAAGTATATGAGAATCCCAAAACTATTTTTCCTCAGAAACAGGGGTAAAAAGACATTTCTCCTTAGCAAAATAGGGATGTTTCAAATTGGGCACCAACATTGGCTCCAAAGGGATGAGCACTCTCAGCAAGTGCCACAAGAACTAAAGTAGACCATGTGCCAAAAAACCATTGGTAAAATAGAGTCACAAGCCAAAACATCCAAAACACCAACTGGTAAACCAACAAAAAGGGTTTCCACACACAAAGGCAAACCAAAAACTGACCAAACCAACAAAAAAAAAGAGTAGAAAAAAAAATGTACATTGTACAAGTCATATGCAAACTTTAGTTTTGGGGATCAATCCAATAAATACTTCATATGTCTACCATTAATAGGTAGCTCAAAAATTCCCCATATAGGTCCTTTAGAAAAAATTATTCTCACCAATTCTTATGTCAATCGAATATGGGCCCATCCACAAAGCATCAAATTTACCATGTTTTCCTTATCTTCATGCATATTATCCCACAATAGCACAAGATCTCTAATACTGAAATCTCTTGGGGTTTCCTTCTTATAAAAAAATATTCATTCTCTCTTTGAATTTGACATGCCTCTGATGGGATGCTCTTCTTGCTTCATCAAGTTTAACAATCTGATTAATCCTTGCTTCATATGAATTGATTTCTTAATCTTCAAGTTTTTGAAAACACTTAAATGAAGACAAATGTAGATGCAAGGGCAGAAAAAGATTGTGTTCCATACACCAATTCAAATAGCCTTTTACCGTAGCTATTTTAGAAGTGATCCTATCAGCCCAAACAACAAACTTTAGTTGTTTACCCCACTTCTTCTTGTTTAATTCCAAAGTCCTTTTAATAATCTTAAACAAGTTTTTATTGCTGGGATCAGCCTATCCATTTCCTTGTGGATTGTAGTTAGAAGCATATGTCAAATTTATTCCATATTCTTTGTACATTGCCACTAAAGGTCCAGCTCAAACTCATGGCATTATCAAAGCAACAATCTTGACTAGCACTCTAAATATGTAGATGATATGATTCAATATGAAGTCCATTACAACTTGGTGCGTGCCTTCCTAGTGGGGATTGTTTCCACCCATTTTGTGAAGAAATCAGTAGCTACCAAAATCCATTTGTGTGCAGCACTTAATGAATAAGGATTTCACCAATGAAGTCTATCCCCATTGTTTGAAAGGAGCTTCAATTTATACAGGCTATAAAGGAAGGGATCCTCGAAGCTTTCATTATTTCAGAGAAACACTGACAACTATCACATCTTCTAACCAACTTAGTTACATATTTAAAAAGATTTGGCCACCAATAACCAACCCTTAAAATATTATGTGTAGTAAACCTCCCAACAAAATGTCCTCCACAAACTCCCCCATGGAAATAAAAACTATTTTGGGAGCTTCATCTTCATTCACACATCTCAAGAGGATTCCCACAAGGTTCTTCCAAGCCAACCCAAAGTTTGTAATGATATATTTTTGAGAAGCCAGCTTGAGAGCTCTTTTCTTATTTTTATTCAAATGTCCAATGTAGCATTGTTGTCTCGAGATAATAGATTACATCCTTGTACCACTCGAGCTCAACAATTTTTCAAGAAAATCTACCCTCTCTTCTTCTACTTCATTTACTTCAGCATTCTACAATTTTATTTCACCATGAGCTTGGTAAGACACATACCTCTTACTAGCTTTGTGGTCTAAATGTCCATATCATACTCCTGTAATTTATTAACCAACCTGCATATTTTTCTTGAAATCTCCATCTCTGATAAGACATATTTTACCATTGTGTGAGGAACATAAGCAACAACTTTGGAACTCAAAATATAAGGTTTGAAAACCTTAGTTGCTTTCACCAATGCAAAGGCCTACTTCTCCATGATTGTGTATTTTAACTCAGCTACTTGCAATGCCTTACTAAAGAAGGCAATAGGCCTCTCAGCTCCATCATCATCCTTTTACAACAAAACAGATGCAATGGTGTGCTCAAAAGCAAAGGAGAAGATTTGGAAAGGTTTCTTGTAATTTGGGGCTGCTAGAACAGGAGCATGCTTCAATGCTTCCTTGATTCCATCAAAATATTTAAGGGAAGCCTTTTCCCACCTGATATTTTGGTCCTTCTTCAACATGGAAGTGATGGGGAGATTCAACTTAGTAAAATTTGACACAAACCTTCTAAGGAAATTGACTTGACCAAAGAAGGATTGGATTCCTTTCTTAGTTTTTGAACCGAGATCTTGCTTGATAGCTTCTATCCTTTGTGGATCAATCATAACTCCTAATTTAGACATAATATGACCAAGTAGTTTTTCTCTTTCCACTCCAAAATGGAACTTCTTTGTATTGAGTGAAATACCATATTATCTACATCTAATCAACATTTTTCCAAATGCTGCAAGTGATCACTTCTTTTTCTAGAAAAAATAGTAATATCATCTTGATAAACAATAATAAAATCATTGATATAACCAGAAAAAGAAACATTCATGGCCCTTTGAAAAGTAGCTCCAGTGTTCATTAAACCAAAGGGCCTAACAAAAACATGTGTTCCCCACAGAGTAGTAAAGGTATTTTTATTCCTCTCTGATTCTTTAACAACAACTTGGTTATAACCAGAGAAACCATCCAAAGTAGAACACATCTCAGAACCAAGAACTAATTGCAACATGTTTTCCATGTCCGGTAGAGGATAGTTGTCTTTCATTGATGCTCTATTTAGATTTCTAAAATCCATACAAATTCTGATATCTCCATTTTTCTTTCTCGACCGACACCAAGTTTGCAACCCAAGAAGAATACCTTGTCGGTTGAATGATTCCTCCATGTCTCTCAATTTTTTCAATTCCTCTTGCATTTTGACAAAAAGGAGTGGGCTAATTGGCCTTTTCTTCTATCTAAATGGTTTGGCATCTTTCTTAAGAGGGATCTCATGTTGGAATAAGTCTTCTATATGCTTTCAGCTCAAAATAAGACCAAGCTAAATAGTCTTGATATTGTTTCAATAATTGGAGGTGGGACTATTTTTCTTCCTTGTTTAAACCACTCCCTAACCAAATATTCCTTGGTTTTTCCTTTGTTCCCAAGTCATGCTCTTCAACATCTGTAGATGCAAACATGTTTCTATTGATTACACAATCAAGATTGTTAAAATTTTATTCAAGATCAACTAGCCCTCTAAGGATGGTGTTAGTATTCAATTGAATGATATCCTTGCCAAACAAGGTTTATTTTCCATCAAAATTACACACCAATGGTTCCAAATCAATATGCCAATCCAAAAAATCACCTTGGTTCTACAAAAACCTCTAAACCTGAGCATCATCATCAAATACTTGCCAATGCTTAATGTTATCTAGGACTGTAGGCCTAGTGAGTATCTCAACATCATATTGACAATATGGAGAAATGGTACAATTGTCAAATATAGATCCCAACATTGCTAGTTTATCAATAATCATATTTAAACTTCTGTCATGATGAAGAAATTTGAAGGAATCAAACATCTCAATTAGATCCCAAAGTGTGTGTTTGTATTATTTCATCCACTGATTTTTCGTTACATACAATTTTCTAACTTTTTTGAAAACCAACTCAGAATCTTCCTTTACAACAACATCTTTTATGCCATACTTCCAAGAAATCCTTAGCCCTAAAAGTAATGCCTCATACTCAGCTATGTTATTGGTGCATTCAAAGTTAAGTTTGAAGGAGAAAACAAATTCCTCATTACTTGGAGAGATTAAAAACACCGGCACCATTTCCAAATTTGGAGAAAGCTCCATGAAATAGCAAGTTCCATGGTGAGCCTACCTCTTCAAGACACTTAGATAGATCCATCTTGTGCTCCTTACCATTAGCAAACCCAATAAAATTATCAACATCAACATCAGAAAATAATACTTCATAAGAAGCATTGTTTAGATCCTCAATTAGATGCAACATCTTCTTCTCTCCATATAATTTTACAAGGCTTCCTTTAATGGGAATGGTGGAAAAAGACATATCCATTTGAACACTCCCTCCAACACTTGCAGCCCACTTTCTTGATAATAACATACCCCATTTTGTAGGGAATCAACAATTACAACATCAATTTTCAAATTTTTACCCAAATAGGCTACAAGTTGCACCACCAAACCTTTGACATACCCAAGAAATGACACTTCCCTAGAATCCATGATAGTACACTTGCCATACACTCGTTGTTACTTTAATATCTAACTCATTCATAAATTCCAAAGGCATGACATCGCATGATGCCCTAGAGTCAAACATACAATTGTGTAAAGAACCGGTCCTTGATAATCAAAGTTGTGAAGAAAGGGTCAACACTCAACTGAGATTAGACCAAGGATGTTCCCAAATAGACCTCTAGTGGTTCACCAAATTCTTCCAATGCTGATGTCTTTCCTAATTCTCGCAATAACAACTGGAGCTTCAACAACATTCACATTTCTCTTCATGGAAACCTTGTCCTCTTTCAATCCCAAATGCTCAAGAATTCTAAGGAGCTCAACTATTGGAACACTGATCTTGATTTGGCTTAGAACTTGAGCAATTTCATAGGGAATGTATTTAGGAAAAACAACAGAGAAGGAGGGCTAAAAATTTCATCAGATGACACAAGGTTTTTAACATTTTGAGCATGGGGTGAAGCATAAATTTTACTTGGGACAGAAGGGCTCTTAGTAGATGTTTCTTTCTTAGGAACTTATTTTGGGATATTAGAAAGCAATGGGGTTTTATTCTTGGCCTAAAGCCCAGCTCCCTTGACAACCTTACTTCTTATGTTATACTCCTTCTCTTGGGACACCACATTATTCATAAGCAGCTTCCTATCCTCTTCTGAGAGTATACCTCCATCATACTTTTTGATCATCAACGCCCTCAAGTTTTCAAAATCATTATTGGGAAGCTCAAAGTATTGTACATTATCAATTTCTAAAACATGAGGAGGAAGAAGATGTACCCATTGGATGCAATTCCAAAACCTAGTAGTAGTCCGTGCACTTATCACTTTAGTAGATGTTTCTCCTTGACCTGAGTGTGTAGGGTAGTCCATCAAGCAACCATCATCATCCGTATTACAATCATCATCTTACTCTTCAATTTTATGATCTATTCCACATGGAGGATGGGGTAATAAACATCTATCACACCAGTTAATCTGATTTGCATCATCAACAACAACCAATCTATAATTTAGCAGATCGACACTTCCTTACTTTCTTTGGCATGATATTTCCTCTTTCCAAATCCAATAGGCCCTTTACCTTTGTCATCAAATCTTTGCTCATTCCTATGGTGATTGCCAAATCTATCTTGTGCTTGTTGCCTAGGCTGACCTTGTGAAGTTTGTCCAATTCCTTTCTCAGCTCTTGCCAACTTGTAGGAAATATCTTTGACATCCCCTACCAAATTTTTCACCACTTCCTCCAAGTATACACTCTTGTTTGCTTGAGTCTTGTTAGGGTTTACAAATTTAACTCCATCTCTCTTAGGAGGTTTCCCAACAGCCTTGATATTTTCTCAATTTGAAGTGCCATGGTGAAGGCCTACCTTAAATTGCTAGGATTTTTGTCCCTCAAGTAATATGTAGCCTTCTTGTCAAATGCATTAGAATATTTTATCAAACAAGATTCATCACATGGTCTTAAATTCACCAGAAATTTCCTCAAAGTTTTATTAAACCTTGTGTTGAAGTCATGGACCATTTCATTTGGGTTTTTCTTGATATTCTCAAACTCTGATAAAAGGAACTTGGGATCAGTCTTGTCACCATATTGCAATATGAATGCATTTTACATTTCAGTCCATGAATCAATTGAATTATTTAGCAAAGCCTTGTACCAATCCCTAACATCCTCCTCTAAAGTGTGGACAAACAATTTAATGTACACATCCTCAAATCCAATTTCAAAATCCTCCATCATATTAATAAATAGTTTCAAATGTTGATCACCTGTTATGGAATTGTTCCCTTGGAAATTTGGAAATCTACTTCTAACATTTTGAGGCACAACATTAGGATAACTAGCTATTCCCCTAAAATTTATTGGGCCAAAGGTATTGACCACAAATGGAGGCCTAGGTGGAGGCTGAGCCATGTTGTCTGGTGGAGGTGATCTTGGGGGTGACACAAGTTGATGAGGAGTGCAAGGTCTTTAGGGCTCAAGAATGTGGTTCACAAGATTGGTATTCTCTAGGTGTTGATTTTATTGGAAATTTTTACTAGAATTGAAACACACAGGTGCATATTAAAGAAGGAACTCACCAGGTGCATCAGAAGGACCTTCACTAGTTGAAGTAAACAAGTTTATGAGAAGATATCTTGAATCGTAATCACTGGAAGAACAAAGATAATCCTCTATTAAAGGTTGATCTCTCTCACTAATCGATATACCTTTGCTTGATGTCTGTCCTTCAATAACCTTCCAAAATTTTCTCTCCTCTAAAATTGTCTTTCCAAATTCTTGAAATAGCTTTCTACTTGGGTCCCTCCTAAAGAGAGATCTTCTTCTTTCTAGGTTTGTAGATTTATATGACACACTTCACTTCATGTATGATAAGGTACTTGGTATTTATCAAAATATAATAGCCAAGATTCTCCACTAAGGAATTTCACCCTAGTTTATGCAAATGTACTATAAAGATCTATGAAATGACTACAAATATTAGCACTATGCAAAGCTTTAACAGATATTATTTTCTTTCACTCAATTTATCAACTATTGTCCAAAGTTTGAAACAATAAATTGGAGACACTTGAACATATCAAACTCATAATTCTACTCTCATTCTAGTCTTATCAATTTGATCAGAAATTGATGCTCAGCAAAGTAGTTGTACATAAAATACGTGAGAATTATTACCAGGATTTCGAAAAATTGAAATACCGAAAATGTCCTCAGCAATGGCACCATTCGGGTGTTGGTGACCAGATTTAATCTCCTTCACAACTTGAGTTGCATCATAGATTTTATAAGACAATCGTGAGGCAAATAAATGGTTTATATGTCATTTTGTAGCTGGGAAGTAATTTATCCGACTTGTTAGCACTTAAGCTTTGAAGAAGTGGGTAACACATTAGAAGTATTTGATCTAATCCTCACTATTTTAGGTTGTGCCTATCAAATAAGGTAAGAGAACCTATATTGTAGCCTATGCTTTGTGAAGGAGGTGAAAATATCCTTGTCTTGTATAGATTGTATGGAGGTGGCCTTGAGAAAACATGATTAATTTCCCATTTTTAAAACTCAACGAGTTGTCACTACTACTAAACGCTGGAAATGCTTTAAAGACAATGCTAATGCTACGAAAGAGATGGTATGATCCTGATTTGCTTTTTGTATTTTTGTAAATTGATTGTATTATTTTGTTGACACGCAATACAATGCAAGAGTATTGTAGGTAGGATGAGTTAATTTTAAATGAATTTTGGGGTGGGAGATATTTAGACAAGACTAACCAAAATTTTCCAACTTCTTTGAGGACCTTTGCAAAACTTGAAAGAATCGGATGAAAGAAGTGATTCAAAGAGGTTAAGGTGTTCCTTCAACCAAGATACATGCATCAAATGGAATCCTAGATCTGCACTCTTCCACACAATCTCTGATGATTTATCACAAAATATTGAGTTAAATGAATCAACAAAGCATTTAGAAATTTATATTCTATTAGACCTAAGGTACCCCCAAAGATTTACAATCAAATCTATATCAAGGAAAGAAAAGTGAATTTAAATTTGTTTATCCCTTCATCAGATGAAAGCTCTTTTGATTCTAGAATTACAAATTCCACTAAGCTATTACCAGAATTAGATCTGCATGATCAAAAGGAAATTCCAAACACCAGATTGCAATAGGAGTAAGAAACACAAATTGAAAACATTTTGAAACATAAGTAAATGCAAATTTTACCAAGAGACAACATAAAATAATCCAGAATGACCAAATTTATTAGTAGGGGAATGTTTTAAAAACAATCTCAGAGCTTGTTAGTGGCTATACATCTACAACCAACCTAATATGATAAAAACTTGAGGAAAAAAAAGAGTTAAAATGGTTCTTAGGTGGTTTCTCAGAGAATGGGATTCTTCCCAGATTTTCCCGTGAAAATTCTAAGTTTCTCTCGACCCTTTACATGAAAAATTCATGCAATATATACATTTTCACTCACTCACTCACTTTGCCTCTCAAATCTTCCCTCCAAAAGTGGAATATTTGAAGCACCTTTGCTTTGCAATATTTCTGGAAAATGACATTTAACAAACTCACAAAAAGTTTCCAGTTGTTCTTTCAAAAGGTGAATCATTACAAAAATTTCATCATTCTTCAAAGTGGAAGCATGTTTTTCATTCCCCATGCATGTAGACCCCTTTCATTTCATTATTTCATCTTTTCCTTTCCCAAATTTTTACTCTACAAATTTAGATTTGGTAATTCATGTTTTTCACGAATTAGAGTAAAAATTCATTTGAAATGTGATTTGGATTCAAAATTGAGCCCTCAATTCAATCAATTCGGACCTTGCAGGATAAAACAACATGAATTGGAAAAAAATCGATGAAAATTGATGCAAAAATGCATCTCCAAAATTCTTGGAGCTCAAATGGTGGCCAAATTGGTGAAATGCACAGCTACCATTGATCTATTCTTATCTTTAAATTTGATCCCTCCATGTGGCAGATCTGGGAAAAATGGGCCTCGGGGACACTTTTGACCTTTTTACAACTTTTTGAAAATTTGTAAAATTTATTAATTTCCTCCATTGCTCCGCCTTTGCGATTTAGATCTCACACGTGGCATAATATGACCGGATATGGAGTCGTGGTTCAATTTTAGACATTTCGCATCTTTTTAGACAAAGGAATTTTTTCAATTTTCCTCCGTAGCTCGCCTCTCCGCAAGACAAGTGTCCTCATATGATTGGCTAAGGGGAAGCACTCTGATTTCAGATTTTAATCTTATTTCACCAAAGGAAATGTTTCAACATTTCCTTCACCATCTCGCTCCTCCGCCATTGACTCCTTAGATGAATTTTGACTTTTTACTTTCGGGCTCATGAGACTATTGAATGATTTTACCCTTTTGATAACTAGTGGCTAAAAATAAAACTTGCCTCCAATGGCCCGCCTCCCCACCTCTGAGACTACCATGTGTCATCCTTTGATTCAATGGTGGGCCGCGGTCCATTCTGATGATGTCCTCCCTTCTTTCCAAAATGGGTGAAAATTGTAACTTTCCTCCAAGGCTCCATCTTCCACTCTATGCTTTGATGCTAACACGTGTCTTCATCCCATTGGATGTGAGTTTGCGGTTTAATTTTATACTTTAACTCTTTTTCAGCAAAGGCCAAAAAGTATCAAACTCCTTCACCTTTCCATCTCCCCGCCTTCCACATGTCCTCCTCTGGGGCTGCGCAGAGCTGCGGGGCAACTTGCACATTTTTCCAAAAACATAAAAATGTTAAGTTTTTAGAAATGACTCACCGATCCTTGTCTAATTACAAATTTCCAGCTATGCAAAAGTATATGAGCTAGAATTTGACGGGTAAAGGATGCCCGTATGACGGTAAAAAAACGTAAAAATTTCCAACAACCCCCAAAATCAATTTTTTCTTCATGGGTAAAGAATTTTTCGATCAAAAGACAAATGGAAAGTGATTTTAGGAAATTTACGACCATGGCAAGGGATTTTTGAGGGCAAATAAGTACAAATCAAATGATTTCAAGCTCCAAAGGTCGAAAAAATGAAAAAATGGAAAAGGCATTTGAAACGGGAAAAATTAGGGCAAAATACAAAATAAACTTGGGGATTCCTTCATAATGGTGAAAAATGGAGGAAATGTGAACAACACATAGCACTCAAACACAAAAATGAGTTGTTTTTTGTCAAATTCGAAGTATATGAGAATCCCAAAACCATTTTTCCTCGAAAGTGGTAGAAACACATTTCTCCTTAGCAAAACAAGGATGTTTCAAATTGGGCACCAACAGATCGAAAGGATTTCAACTGAAACTCTCCCACTGATAGATTTATAAATAAATTAGAAACATTTAAAACCAGCATGTTATGGAGATAAATTCACATAATAAGTTTTAGACTTTTGGAGTACAACCTTGATAAATCTGTAAGAATTTTTTTCCATCAGGAGCATCATGAGGTTCTCAAAAATAAATTCTATGCAACTACCATGAATAAAATTATTCTTGAATAAATAAACTATAAACCGAAGATGGTAATCTGCAAGTCAGAAGTTTACAAGCCAAAGGACAGATAGACTCAACAATTGTTTCCAATTTTCTCTTTGCATTAGAACTTGACTCAACCTCTTCTTTAAGTTTTCTATTTTCTCCTACCAACTCTTTATTTCTAAGAGATAGTTGGGAACAATGAGAGGAAAAATCATCCCATGCTTTCAAACCAATATTTTTCTGTCTCTTTAAACTATCAACTTCCATTCTCAAAGTAACTATTTCTTTATCTTTTTCTACACTCTTTTGTACAAACTCATTTTGAAGAGACAAATGAGTTGTTTCCATACCTTTTAGTTGTTATTTCAGAGTAGAAATTTCATCTTGGTGTCACCTCAAAACCTCATCTCTTTGTGATTTTGTTCAACCAACCTCTTGTGCAATAATTTTTGTAGCTTCTGTCTGGATTTCTGGAGTTGCAGGCATACTTTCTGGAGCTTCCAAAGGAGTTTTTGGTACCTCAAGTAGTATGAATTTGTTCTTTGGGAATGGCTGATGTAAACTCAAAATCTCATGACTATTCTCCTAGGGTAGAGGAAGTCTTAGTTCCAACAAACTCTTCCAAAATTTGGGTTGTACCTTCATCAGACAATGTAGGATGAGAAACTTCATCTTTCCTTGCGGGACCAAACCTTATTTTTCTCAATGAACTCTGAGAAATGGTTGACAGGATAGTCTTTTTATTTAAATCTCAAGGTTCAAAGGGTTACTTGGATTCAGGTGCGAATCTCTAATAAACACTGGGAAAAATAAGGAGAAGATTGAATCTTAGGCTGAGAATTGTGGCTCTGGTTTGGTAGAGATCGGCGTAGGAGTCCCTTTGAATCTCTTCTACTTAGAAATATCCCATGTAATAAAATTTTTCCTTTCCTCCTAGGTTTCCTTAAGGCATGGTGCATGCAAATAAACTGAATAAGCCATGGTTTCTTAATTGTAGTGTCACCACCCCTACTCTTATACTTATGTCCCACCTTTATGACAACATCCATGAGGTATTCGGGAAGATTCACCTTGAGCTCAGGATTTTCCTTGCCTTTCTTCAAATGGGTTATAATATTCAGTGTATCACCCCCTAATACTGATGGTTTCCCATCACAAATGAAATATCTATTTACCCAAGAAACAACCTCCCTTAATGGCCTGAAAATCTCTCCCTCTTAATACCCTTCTAAATTCCCGAGGATTAATGATTATCTTAGGAAGAGTTTCCCCTTCCTCATGAAAAATGGCTATCAAATATTTAAGGGGGGAGTTAGTGACAACCTTAAGCCCAAAATATGGAAGACTAGATATTATGCTAACAATTTTGCTATCTATTTCAATTCTTTTCCCTCCTACTCTAGAACAAGTTGCTTCAAAATTTGATAAAAATTCTTCAATTAAATCCTCATCAAACCCCTCAAATTTTTGAATAAAATCCAACCAACCTACATCATGGAAGACTTGAGAGATGATGAAATTCTATAGCAGTGGCTCCATAGATTCTACCTTAGACTTATTATTCTTACCCATATTACGAATGATTTGTAATGAAAATGAAAAAGGTAGTGAGGGGGTATTTTTAGAACAATGGTGATGGTTTTGTGAGAGAGACAAAGTAGTTGTATGCAATGTTAGTATCTTAAATTTGAACTACTTGTGATTTTATAATGGCATCAAGTTGGCATAAAATGGTGGCAAAAAGGACAGATGGGACTATTTGAGGTGGCAAGATTTCAATTCCTTTACATGGCTCCCATACTGCCATCCTTATCACTTGTTATGTATGTCATTCCTAAAAAAAGTGACAACATGCCTTTATTCATCATCATTACCCTTATCTCTCCAATTACTCCATTAGATTTGATTTTATGGTTTTAATAAATGCATTGGGAAGTTCAAACATAGTTAATATCTCAGTAGCAAAAAGTAAGTACACGTCACCTTACCAACTCAACATCCTTTTGACCATTGGTGCTCCACTTCCTACATTTGAAAAGAAATCATGGTTAATACACATTTTGATAAATTACATCTCTAACATTTATTTGCATGCATGAAAGAAATTTTTATTTTTATTTTTAGATATAGGGGGAAGAGGATGATAATTAGAAATATGGTATTCTTCCTTTATTTGTAGATTCCTAACAAACTACTCATGGCTGGAAGAGTTGAAGTCTTCCATTGAATCAAATTCCTGGCACAACTGCATGTCCTTAGTGAAGGTTTCTTTATCCCGGGTTTTTGATACACCTCAGTCTATGGCCATTCACTAAAAATTTTATCTTGTCACCATCAATTATAAATAGTCTCATAGTTTCATTATCATATATCTTTTCAATTTGGTATGGTCCTAGCCATCTTGTTCTTAGTTTCCCTTTGAATTGCTAGTATTTTGAGTCAAACAAAAGGGCCCATCTCCTTCTTTGAATCTCTTGGTCTTAATATGAGATTCATGTCATAACTTCCTATGATGTTGAAGGATCTTAGCTTTTTGTTGTGCCTCCATCCACATCTCGTCTAGTTCATTCAGATGCATCAAGCTATCTTCTTTGAGCTTCATCCAAATCAATTCCTATCTTCAGTGTTTTCCTCTAGGTCTATAATTTAAATTCCACTGAGAGAAATGGATTCTTCCCATATACTAGTTCATATGGAGAGAAACCAGTGGTGGTTTTCCATATTGTGTTATATGCCCAGACTGCTTCAGGAAGTCTTGGCACCAAATTATTTCTATCTGCATTGATAGTGTTAGTCAAGATGTTTTCCAGCTCTATTCGCGACTTCCACCTTTGCCCATTGGTTTCAGGGTGGTATGGTAATGATTTCCTATGCTTGATTTCAATCATGTTGGACACAAACTGAGGTCCTTGATTATATAATATAGCTCTGGGATTTGTAAACCTTAGCATGATCTTGTTGTACAAAAATTCATCTACAACTTCCTCATTGGTAGATGTCAGTGTTTGAACCTCGGCCCATTTTGTAACATAGTTAGTGCACACCAATAGGAACTTTTTCCATAAGATGGGGGGTATATAGGTCCAATGAAATCAATCACCCATTTATAAACCGAACCTAAGACCAAGTAGGCTTCCCCATTCTTTGACATGCATCACATTGCCATACATATTTCTTGATAGATTGGTGGAGATAGGAGCACAATATCTGAGCTCCAAGGACCTTATGAATTGTCCTCTTTACTAATTATTTCCATCCTTTAGGTTCATCATGGTATGCTCTCAACATGTCATATACTTCATCTTCTCGAACACAAAATATTAGTTAGAAACAAAGGCCACATATAAGTTGTGCAATGGAATCATGTTTAAATGTTGTCCTAACATGATTCGTAAACCATGGTGGAAGTTCTGATATTTCAAATAAGTGCACATCTAGGAAGTGATCTTGAACTACCTCACTTTCTCCTGAAACATTCAATCTTGAAAGAAATTCAACAACAACATTAGCCTTTCCAAGATTATCAATAATGGTCAAGTTAAATTCTTGCAAAATAAGTAACCACCTGATAATTATACCCCTACTATTGGTTTGTTCATTAAGTATCTTATGGCTGAATGGTTTGTATACACAAAGATTTTATATCCAATAATGTAGTGTCTAAATTTATTCAGAGAGTAAACAACAACTAGAAATTCCTTTTCCGTAGTGGTGTAGTTTCTCTTTATAGGGGTCAAATTTTTGTTGATAAAATAGATGGCATACATTTTCTCTTCCTCATATTTTTTTCCAAGAACAGATCTATTGTAGTTTTGGAAGTGTAGTGCCCACTTCCCTTCGACACTTTTGATATTGATCATGATACTGTTGACTATATTATGGACATTATTATAATTTTGATTTAGTATGGTGTTAGATGTCATATCATGGATTATTGTTGACTCTGATTCATCTATGATGCATGATGATTGTTAGAGACATTTTATATAGATGTTGACATGCTATTGGACATGGTTATATATATATATATGGATGTTGTTAGGACATGTGATATTTGGATATATTAAGTAGACAGAGAAAATTGAATTTAAAATTGATGATTATATAGTTGCTGATGAAATTATAAGTGATATTGTTGATTGTTTGGATGTTTTTGTGATTCATATATATATTGATGATTTTGAAATTATATTATATTCATTTGGATGTTCTAATATGGCCATGAGGCCAAAGGGGTATTTGTATTGTGTAGGTCAAAAATATCACAACAAACATCGGGGGCTTAGAGACCAACCACATTGGAATTCTAGATGAATTCAACAAGGTCACCATGGCAACTTGTATTGTTCATGTGTGTGTGTTTGATTGTTAGGGATTCCAATGGGGGGGATCACCTTTAAATGTGACCAAGGGTTATGTGTATTTATTTATTTGGTTCCTTTTTATTGATGTTTGTATGTGTTTATTAAGTGATGTGTTTTCCCATTTAATTATTTATTAATTGTGCTAAATTAATGTGAGTAAACATGTTGTTAAAATTAATTAATCAAATTGGGACATAAGAAAGTAATTATTAGAGTTGTTTACCTAAAATTAAAGTGTTGTAAGAAATGTGTAAGTGATGTGTAAATTAATTTTGGAGTATGAAACACTCCACCTCCTTTTGAAATTCGAATTTTTCCTTGGAGGATGATTTTGGAGGCTTGTGGGACAAGTTAAACTTGTCCCATACCTCTTAAATTTTCATGCCAACATTACCTATGGTTAGAGGGTTTAATTATAGCCTTCATTATGCATTTTTTAAAGTCAAGTTGTATGCTTTAATTGCACTTTTCTTACATGGTTTAATTTCAGTCCTTATGAGGTGTGGGTTTGATTTGAGTGTGTAAGTAAAACTGTCATTTATTCACCCACTTATTTCTTATGCATTGGAGAATGAAGTTGACTTTTGGGGGTTGGGGTTGAGGATGTGTGATGTGGCGTCTTACATGGATACAAGTCATCCTCTTCTCTTCTATCTTCTATAAAATTTGAATTGTTTTGCCTTGTTTTGGGTTGCTTCACTTTTGGAGACTTCATTTTGGGTGAATTTTTCTTGTTGTTTTGGGAGCTCTTGCTTGGAGAAATTTTTAGAAGATTGCTGCATGCTCGTGCTTGGATATTTTGGATTGCTTGCATTGGGATAAAGCTTGTTATTTTGGAACTTGGAACAACTCCATCATGGAGAGGTAGGATCTTAGCTCTTGAAATGCTCTTCTTGTATATATGTAAATGTTCTTGTACGAATATTTTGGTATATATTGTGGGCTGTTGGGTAGATGGCCTAGGAATGGCATAGGAGAAGACTATGGGGTTATTTTGTGGGAGACAAAAGCTTGTTTTGGGGAGGTATAAGGGTGGAGGGAGTTGGGATTTGGGTTCCACCTTACAAATAAATTTCTTGCATTTCTTTACTCATTATGGGGTGCCATAAGAGGTTGCGGAGACATAAGAAAATGTGAGGAATAAAGGGTACTTGGGGAGGCATAAGGGCATGATAGGGTTTATATATATATATATATATATGTTGGTGGGTTGTTCTCAGGTGGTGATACCTAATTTTCCCCTTAGGGAGGCATAAGTAGCATCCTCTATAGTTTCTTACTACTTTGGCTTACATGATGAAGCCTGAGTGTTGTTTATTGTTTTGTTTTGTGGTGGCAAATTGCAGTTTTGTTTTGGACTGTGTTTTGAATGTGAAATTTGCATGTGTGTTTGTGGAAGCCTGTTGTTGCCATGAGTTGAATCACATCTTCCATTACTTTTTGGTTGGGGCTCGGGGGCCAATGAAGAAGGATGGATTCTCCTTGTCATTGGATGTCTTGGTTGGGTGGAGAGTGTTGCCTTTCCCCTACTCTTGTTGTGATTAGAATTGGAAGAATGATAAATCTACATGTTGTTGTTCTAGAGCAAAGGAAAATGAAATAAAATAGTTGATAGTCCCTTGTTGAGATAAATCTTATTGTAACCTTCCCACTTGAAGTGGATGAAATTGTATATGTTTTGTAATGGAAATATGTTGTATTGAATACGAAAGTCATAAGATTGAAATGTGAAAGAGATATACTCCATTTCTGTTATTTTGAAAGAAATAATTTTATTCTGTATGATGAATTTGAAGAATGAAAGAAAGAAGTTGTAATTTGTCTTTTGGGAACCAATAAATGATTGTATTACCTTTCTCAAATTACATTGTGGTATTTAATCGATCATTTAAATGTATTTGAAATCTCTATTTGAAAGGAAGAAATGTGTGTGAGGAAAACACAGAGCTCTATCTTTTGAAATGTGTAAAATTAGAAATCAGAATTGAATTTTGGTTTTGAATAGTTTGATTTGAATCAAATAAATGTATTATATTGGAATTGGAATGTATCCTAATACTTGGAATAAGAAAATGGAAAATAGATCCTTTTGAATTAGATCTATGTTAGACATTTTCAAACTGGTAAATAATTATTAGAAAATGTACAGAATGACCCTGCAGACTAGGAAAGACATTTGAAACATTAATAAAGCTAAGAAAGATCAAAAATATCCCACACAAACTATAATACTTAAGAAATTTTCATAAAACCTTTCAAAATCAGGCTCAAACAATTTCTCACAATTTTGCTATTAAATTAGGGAAATTCAATTGATCTTCAATCAAACAATTTAACCTTTTAAATCTATTCTAAAATATTCCAAGTAAAATCCTCCATGCCTATTTGGTAAGTGGAAAAATAATTAACGACAAATTTGAACAAAATTGATAAGTTAAAAATACCAGTTCACTTTCTAAGTGACAGAAAGATGTTTTCTCAAAATTTACCATTTAAACTTTATCAAAATCAAATTCCTAAGATTTTTGTTGAAAGAGGACATCCATAGCTTTCCATAAAGTCATTGATTTCCAAAACTAAGTTCCCAATCAAAATTTATGGCCTTCTGAAGTTTTTACCTCATTTTGGGCTCAAAATAATCTAACTGTCAAATTTTAAATGAATAAAATATTCTTGGGCGGACCCATGGGCTAAAACTTTCCTTTTTTGATTTTTCCCTAAAATGTGCAAAATCATGAAGTTTCCCAACTTCTCCACTAATCTAAGCCTTCATTTTGTCTAAAAATTATCAAATTACAAATAGTTAATTTGGCAATTTTGTCTTCGTGACCTCACCACCCCGCACCAATCATTGATCGACACGTGCCTTCGTTGGGCGTCGGCGGAGGCTCGGATTGATTTTAACCATAAGCACTTTCAAAAATAAACTTGGAATTTTTTAAAGTTTTCCCACATCCCCACAATCCTGTAGCCAATTAGGGGCTGCCACGTGGCTTCTTGGGCATTGGCGGAGGCATGGATCCTTTTAAAACCTTAGCTCTTTCAAAATAATTTTTTTGGAAAAATTTCTTAATTTTTCTACCGGCCCACCAACCCACAATAATGGTTGTCTCACACATGGCAAATTATGGCTCGGTGGAGGTGTGGGTTATTTTAAACCCTTAACACTCTTCTTGCAAATGTCTCAATTTCCTAAGTTTCCCTGTTGGTCCGCTTTCCCCTCGTGAATCGGGGTGTGTGACACATGGTACCCTTGGCATCGGTGGATGAACAGTTGTTTTAATCCCTTAGCACTTATTGGAAAAAAAAAGGATAAAATCCTTAAAATTCTCCCATGGCCTAACTTTCCACCAAAATTTGGAAATGCCGACACGTGTTCCCTTACAGACTTGTGGGAGCACGGAGGCAAATTGCGCCTTTTGTCCCAAAAGGGAAAAAGTGCTAAATTTCTTCCTGCTCCACCGGCTCACGTCTCGAGAAAATTCTTCTTCCCTCTCCCGGTATGATTTTATCCTCCAAGAAAATTTTCTCTCCGAAGTCCGTAGGCCCAAGTTGGGGAAACTTTTCCTCCTAGGCCCACAGGCCCACTCTTGGGAAAATTTTCACCCCAAGTTCCACCGGTCCATAACTTGAGAAATATGAGGAGTTAGGAGGACTTCTTTATATCACCGGAAAGGTGAGGAAATTCCCTACCTAATGGAAATGTTTTTAGGAAGTTTTAATTGCATTAATCATGGGAGAAATAAAATTGAATATTTAACCGAGTTCTGGGAGTGAGTAAGTGAGAATTTACTTTGATGATTTTAAATATGTATTCTTTTCCCCACTCTAATTAAACCTTTCTCTTGTGTTAGATCTTGTGGAATTAAATACCTTGGGTATTTAATTGTTTTGGTCCCTTAACCCTAAAATTTTAATTAGGGAATATTTAGCTGAAATGTCAATGTAATCAGTGATTAAATTAATCCCTAAGGAGATTTGAGCTAGGTGTGGACTTATTACACTTGTTGCTTTATAATGTGGAATTAGTAATTATTATAATGGGAAAATTTATCAGTTAAATTTAATTTTCCTTGAGACTTTGGTCGTTAACACTTTAAAAAAGAAAATTATTCCATAATTTTTAACTAAACCTAGGTTGTTCTTGGGTCTCAAGTGGGTTGTTTTAGCGGGCGTTACACTTGGTATCAGAGCCATGGGTTCAAAGCTTGGACCCTTGGGCACACTAGAAAACTTGAGACATGAACTATAAACCTAACACACTTTTGAATCTAAGAAAAAAACTTGTTTGAAAATTGAAAAAGAAATACATATGAAGAAATATTACATTACTTTGTTCATTTGAACTACCAAAATTAAAATAATAATAAAATAATAAGTTGTTTGAATTTTTGTACTCACTCAGTGGTGTTTTTCTGAACCCGGTAACTAAGAATGTCAAATTAAATTGATTTTTGTGAACTTATAGTGTAGTGGAACCTTGGTTCCCCTTTGAAAATGTGTTGTTTTACAAGTCCTAAAACTTGATTTAATTGCATGATGTGTTAAGCCCTTTGTTGAGACCCTTCCTTATTGGATTTGTTGGAATGATAAATTGTATGGTGTGAATCTTTTGGTTCGACAATAGTGGTTGTGTCCTAAGGTTGGGAAGAGTTAATTAGAAGCTACTTAGAGCTTCCTTCCTTCAATAGTTAGGAAAGTTGTTCTGGTTGTCAGTTTTTCATTTTGTTACCCGTATGGGAGAGTGGACATTAAGTTTGGGTGTAGTTTATGACCCAATCCTATGCATGTGTCCTTGGAACTGACCTCGAGGTAGAGTACCCCTATTAGTGGCCATGAAGGGCTGCAAAGTGAATGTGGTGTTAACATTTTGTATTTTACATTCATAAACTTGTGTCATTTTATCAAGGACCAACATCTTATTTTATGATTGGATTGAGAATCTTTGAGGATCTTCTAGTTATTTATATTTTTGCAAGAATTTTCAGACTTTACAATGTGGCTACTTAGCCACTTTCCTTGATTGGCAATATTTCTTGGACTTTATTTTGATTGGTGACTCGGAGCTCATTATGTTGTTGGCTTCTTAGCTAAACGTTACGTGGATTTCTTCTTGCATGATGATGAGCTGGTTCTATGCTACTTATATTCATACATTTTTTCATATGGGGGTACACCCTAGGTGTCTTGAATGTCATCTTAGGTTCTTAAAGTTATGCCTTGGTTTTAGATGCATGGAACCTTGAGTGCATCTAGTATCTTAGAGTGAGCTTTTCATTACTCAACCTTGTTTGGAAGAGAGTTCGTAGTGTTGTGTGTTCTAGTTAGCAGCCTATTAGTGATGGTGGTGATTCTCTTACAATTTGATAAGAGCTTGAACCTCGTTGGAGTAGAGGTGTTTAATTGTGGGTTGATGAATTATGGTGGGATCGGTTTGCTTTTGGCTGGTTGTGGATGTTAGTGGAAAAGTGTTTGTCAGTAGTGGCTTCTCTTCAATGGCATGCTAGTTTTATCAAGAGTTCCTCATTTCATTATATTAAGTAGTGACTTGAGGATTGTATGCATCTTGGTAATTATGGTTAGATTTAATCCCATTCGAGTATTGTGTGTAAATTAAGTGTGTCTGTTTTCCCTCTTGACCTATAAATAAGTCTACCCTTTCCTTAACTTTTTTAGTTACTATGAATAATACTCTATGACCTATTAATTTTGGATTTCGTGGAGACACTTATGGATTCTTTGAGTCTTTTGTACCATGACGTTGGTGATGATAGTATAATTAGACCCTGATAATTTAATCTTGGTGGTATTTTATAATTTGATTCTCTTATGAAATTGTAACTCTTGGTCGTAAAGCCATGTTTAATAAGATGGCTAATTGTCTCGCTTACATTTGATGCTTCTAATGAGTATGTGGTGTTCTTATAGATAAAATATTTCCTTTTCATTTTGATTTCTTGGTTGGTGGTATCATGTGGTAATATGGGTGTAGATTTTAAAACTTTCCTTGTCTTATCAGGTGAGTAAAATATTTTCACTAAAACAACAAACAATGTTAAACCCTAGTAGATCAGTAAAATTAATTATGCTTCCTTAATGGGTCTTCCTCATAACTTGGTTTGAGAACTTGTAGAAACCCACTAGGAATGTTTTATGATACTTGTAATTAGTGGAAAAATCTCAAAATATTGTTGTGATCCATGTTGGTTGATTGTTTCCTAGTTCTTACCAAATTAATAATGTGCTTTCTATGTTGAACGTCCCTTGTTTCCTTAGAATGAAAAATGTGATGTGTTGAATTACCTCTCTCTCCCATAAAAGTAATAGTGTGATATGTTTACCGTTCCTTGTCATTAATTTTTTTAAATTGACAAATTGACTCACCCAAACATCATAAAACTGTAATTGAGGAGATTTGGCCTTGAAGCTTAACAAATAAACTAGAACATAGAAAGAGAAAATGGTCCTTTCTTTAACCTTGGTAGATTAATAGAAGGAATAAAAACCATGTAGAAGAATAGGAAAGGAAATTTTTTTTCCATCTACCTCCCCTAGGAGTAGAATAAATATTTTGTTTGTCCACCTATACAGAATGGCGAGATATCATGGCCACCTTAGTGGTGATCCTTATAACACAAACATGTGATATCAGAATAAAAAAGAATATTTTAATTAAGGAAAATCGTAAAGGAATGTCCTAGAAAAAAATAAAACTATAATTTTTGACTTAATTAGTTGAGTTATAAAATAAGTAATATTTATGTGTATTGAGTGTAATGTATAGTTGAACCTGTAGTTTTGTCACCTACCTTAAATTGTGAAACACCTAGTGGATAGTAATGTGTTCTAGTTGCTTAGTACTTATTGTTCATAGATGTATGTGGCTTTCTTGTGGGAGTTTTGGGTCATCATACCCTTATCACCCCATAGCTTGGCGAATGTGAGTTGTGATCGTTTTGGATTGAGACTTATCTATTGTTTGAGAAGAAACTTCCTTGCATGTTTTCTTGTCCTTGGATACCTAAGTTATTTTAATTTTAAGGCAACATATGTTAAGGATATAACATAACTTCGGGAACTCTTCTTTTATTCATATTTTCTTGGGTCACCTTGTTGTTGTTGCCCCTTTTCCATTAGGATGGAAAGTGCAAGATGATTTTATTCACTTTTGATATGATGCACCCTTGGATTGTAATTAGACCCCATGTTACTTGTTCTTCTCCCTAGCAACCTTGAGTGGTCCTTGGTGTTTCTTGTGCTCTCTTTATGGTTATTCTGAGATTGAGTAGGAAATAAGATAAATAAATCCCATTGTGCTATAATGTATGGTACTTGTATTGATATGTTAGTTGCTAGGGGAGATATATATATATATATATATATATATATATATATATATATATATTTTGCTAAACGGTTGAATTCTTTAGATTTGGTTGGTATGGTGTGTTTGATTCTTAAAACAAAAGTGCAAAAATCAGACTATAGGATAAATTGTGGTCTTGAATTTGCTTTTATTACCATGAATAGTTAATTGTACCCTCTCGAGTTATAGAAGTGCTTTCCTAGAAGAGTTCCTTGATTTCAAATGTTTTGCTGATTTAGGTGTCCTTGTTGATTCACATCATCCCGTGTGATCCTCAAATTGTGGGACCTTGAGTAGAGTTATTCCTCGTTAAAATTTGATCATAGTTGATTTTTGCTAGCCTTTTCTAGACAACGAACCTTGAAATCATGGCTTAAACGTGTAGAAACCTTAAATTTTATTAATGTAGTATGTTGTATTCCTTGGGAAACTATGTGGTCATTCTCAAACTCATAGAATTATCCTTATTATTCCTCTAGTTGGTGGTTACTCTTAAGACACTTTTGAACTCTTCATGTTATATTGTTATGTGTGGTATCTTGGTTGATAGCGTAAATTTACTCTCTAGATTTAAGTGTTCATAGCCTTACATACGTAAATTTTAGAGCTCATCCCTTGCAATCTCCCTTCTTCTTACACACCCCCAAATTAGTTAAGTCCTTGGTACCCTTGCGCACCCCTTTTCTTGTTACCACATATTAATTTGTAATGATTTTTCCTCTACCATACATTCCTCAAAGGGTAGCCCTCCCATTTCTCCCACGTGTGCCACCTTAACATGACCTTCCTTTTGTTTTTCTTTTGCATCTTCCTTTTTCATATGCATCTTCACAATTTATTCTCAGGTGCCCTTCTATGAATGTGTTATGTGTTAGAAATTGAGTTGAATGTACTTCTTTGGCTCTAAAGCTAGAAGAAAAATCATTGCTTGACATGCGGTAGAAACGAAAAAGTAGATGTACAGTTGACCATCCTTCACCAATCTCAAAGTGCCACATGTTTTTACGTGTCATAAGAAGTAACCTATAGATTTCAAATAGTCATAATATTTTCTCGTAGAGGTTAGAATAGGGAGAAACTTGTCTTATTTGATAGCTGTTGATGTGGGCTACACTCAAGATCATTCAAATTTAAATATCATTGGGATTTCGTAGGTGAGAAGCTAGAAAACATCCCTCACACCGTTAATGTAAGATCTGATTACTCCAACCACCCAATTTTATGTAAATCTCACCTCCTTCCTTCTCTTGCATGCCAAATAGATATGGGGAAGTGCATTTGATAGATTTGTAGGTGGATTTATAGGCATTCACTACTAGTTGTTTGTGGTTGGAGATTAAAATAATTTTTCCCTCCTCTTCTTCCTCTCATCAATTCATCTATAAATGTAAGAGCATGGATCATTGTAAAGGGTTGGACATTTTGGATCCTCTAGTATTTGCTAAGGATTATATTATATTTTCATTTTGAGTCACAAACCTCTAGATCTGGTTCTTACATGTGGATATCACCCTCATACACCATTGTAATAGTCTATTCATACTTAGAAGCAAAAAGAGCATTGTTTTTTGGCTATTATCTTCCTTAACGTGTTTATATTATTATTATTGCCTTTCCTTTGTATTACATGTTTGCCATGCCATTTCAAATACCTTACAACTCTATGTTCTTGTTGTGTCTCATGAAATCGATTGTGTGAATGATTTCGGTATGTGATTCACATACATAGCCCCCTTTATGCCTTTTCCTTTGTTTTCACTAAAAATAGATCATGTTCATCCAACTTTTTCAGGTGTTATCACCTTCCTTAGTTTAGTTTCCCATTTTCATGTTCTCTTTTTATCCCTGGTCCCTTTGCATCTTTAGCTTAGGATTGCCTTTCAACATTAAGAGTGATAGTAACAATAGAAGTAGATAGAGGAACCATACTTCTTCGAGGTTTGTCTCAAGTGTGTAAGGTCCCATAACTTGGATAAAATCCCATTATTGACTCAAATGACTTAGCTCTAATAGATTTGAGAAACAAGTGTAAGTTTTAACAACCAACGGTTTTTGCACACTGTGGGACAACATTGAAAGCTTAAATTTCATTATTGCTAAGTTTTGGTGTGTGGCTTAGTGATTTCTAGCCTTTGGAGGCTTTTTTCAACACACCTAGTGACTCCTAACATTCATATCTACTTTTTCAATAGTCATAAGATCCTTTCATAAGAAGAGTGCATACGAGATGAAGCGCAACATTTGAAGCATCTTTCGAGTACCTCAAGATATCTCTGAGGAGAGTACATAAAAAAACACCCATGCACACATCCCCATCTCTAGAGTGCCATGTGAATTCCAATCCTCCTCATAGAAAACCCAGTGCACCCTACTATGGCACTCCAACCACCTCCTCCTCTGAGGAACTTTTCCAACTTCACCGGAGGAATCCATCTCGTTCTCCGAATGCGCAACATGATATGCCCACAACTATTCTCAAAAGTATTCCCTAATTTACTGGTGAGAATCAAGTCACCCCTGTTGAGAACATCCAGGATGTATCAAATGTGTGCTCTATTTATCTGATCACATGAGATGATTTAGTAGTTAGGCTGCTTGTATCCTCATTCAAAGGTAAAGCAATCCATTGGTACAATTGTTTGATACTTGCATCTATTTTCCCCTCGGGATGAGTTTAGAAAAAATCTATGTAATTATTTTGAGGACAAGTTAAGTCACCTATCACTAGTGGAGTAACTGAATACAACAAAGAGAGTGCCTAATGAGAAAATGACTAGTTTCAATATCGATTCCGAAGACCTGGACATAATACCTCTGGTGGTAAGACCTATAATCCAACATGTTTTTCTGTATTATCGAGGGCTCTAAATAGTGACGTTTCAGTCATGATTCATTCCAAAGGAGGTAGAACCTTACCTACCGCATACAACATTGCCATAAGGGAATAAAATAGTCTCATCAAGGAAGGAAAGTTATCTCCTGGACCGCATATGCCCTTATTCCCGTAAATGTCTTGGCACCCCAACATTCTATTTCTCTTATTTCCAAGGAGAGAACTCAACCCAATGCATCCACATCCTATTATCCCACGAATAAAAAATAATATGAAGAAATGAAGGCCCTAATTAGGTAGTTTTCCAATAAATTCATATCTATAGTCTTTTATTTTACCAAACCGCCCAAGGTGCACTGACACATCACCCACAAAAATCTAAGCTCTCACCCAAAGTGCATAAGGGTACCATGTCCCTCTTTTATGGAATATTTTTCAAGGAGTTAGCATGATAAGCACATACATAGATATATTCCAGATCCATAATAACAATGTAGTGATAAACCATAAACAAATCTAGATCATAACCATATGAAAGAATAACTTATACAAGAATTAAGATTAGGTTTACCATGTAAGAACCTATCACATCTATGTCTAAACCCAATAGCTATCCATAAAGATCCATTATATTAATTACTATAAAATAAAGAAGATGGATACATACATAATAGTGACACCATAATTCATGCACGCTCATGAACTATCAAAGATAACTTTATTACATAACCGACTCCCTAAACCGTGCAAATCAATACATATTTATAGGTAGTGGGGATCTTCCCTTCACTACTCATGCATTCTACAAAATAGGATACATGCTAATAATATCCATGCGCCACTACAAGATAATTAAAAATCATTCAAGCTCACTAATAATATATTATCTAATAATAACTGCATCGCTAATCCTATTAACAACCCCAAAACTATGCATGTCGAGTTGATCTTCCACTCTTCCGAGTCATCCTTTGCATGCTTTGTAAGTCTTCTAGAAAAATGTGCTCTACACTCAACATCTATATTTAGTCTCATACTAAAAATGGTTAAGTCCCAATTTCATTCTTTCCTAGGTGCACCTTCTTCCACTATAATTCCACACGCACCTACACACCCTATGTACACGGGCCCAATCCTTATGCACATTCAATAATTAGGTTACAATTCATTAACCCAACATTACCCCACACTTGCTTCATTTCCACCCCCGAAATGGGTAGATATGATTTATATTCCATGAATAAAGAATAAGGAATTAAATAATAAATGTACAAAAAAATAATACTTGGGTGCTCTATCCCTTTGCAGATAGGATTAACTCTAGATATTCAACATTGATATCTATTTCAATATCATTCTAATCACTTAGAGCCTTATTAGTTTTGTCTCGGGATGTCTAAAAGTACCTGTTGTTGCAGACTCACAACACCCCTGGATGCAGATCAAGCTTCTAGGTTGATCACTCTAGCATCCAGTGTGATTGCACAACATGGAAACCTCTCTCCAAGTGTGGGGACTTGTGAAACTGAGAGAGGAATCTCTAGATTAGAGGCTGGTTCCTCAAACTCCTCTGATTCAGATCTATATTTTGCAAAACTACAGAGGTTCAGATCCTAATCCTACTCTAAACTGCAAGGAGACAAGGATAGAAATCCAAAAAATATGAAACTAACTAAAGGTGGTGATGAACCAAAAGGAGTGGTGGAACATTTCTGTCAAGAAAATATACACAGACCAAAGTTTACAACATAAAACATACACAGACTGATAAGATATAATTTAGGATTTGAAATGAAGAAAATAATACAAACAAGGGACCGAAACCATTCACAAAGCTTGCATTATCATTTCCAAAGTGTCAAAATCATCGCATTACAACCTCGAGAGGTAAAAATATTATAATCCTTTGGAGGTCTGATTCTTGCATCAATCACTTGCTGGAGGTGAAAGAAGAACTCTGTTATGTCAAAATCATTCCCCTTCAGAAATGAGCCAAATCTGGCTTTTACATTGCATGGGTCGAGCCCAAAGGACATAAAACGTACCAAAACATGAGATCCCATCCCTTCTTGACTGTAGGTGCATTAAAATGGCATGGGGGACCTTACAAACCCATACCCTGTCATTTTGACCGGACTACAGGAGAATGCGACCCATTCTGCATTAAATCTGGTCATTTGGAATGTCACTTCCGCCATGAACACGCGTCAGAGCCATTTCTAAATTTTCTCTCTCCATATTTCACCAAAACTAAAGATTAACCCCGAAATCATGTAGATAATTTCAAAAGATTTCTGTTGATATAAAGAATGTGCAAATCCGAGCTCTCTGGATCGAAAGATATGTCAATCAAGATTTAGGGCACAAAATTGAAAATGCGTTTTGAAATTTTTTTCCCACGCTCCGCCACTGGATGACACGTGGCATGCATTGATTGGATGCGTAATTATCTCTCCTTCCCTACTTCATTGGACATGTGTCCTCTTTTATTGGTTCGAGTCAGTGCTTGAAACCTCACCCTTTGACTTTTGGACTTTCTCCCTTATGACACGTGTCGCGATTTGATTGGTCCGCGGGTCTGCCAGATTTTTGCACCCTTCGCGTCCTTTTGTCCTAGATGTCCCAGGTCTTTTTGGGGACGAATCCTCTGATTCACCTGAAATGGGCTTCCTTTTCCCTTATCTGCCAATGACACGTGGTGCAACCTGATTGGCTCTCAGCTTTTTCGGCTATCCGCGTCCCACGCGTCCCTTTCTCCCAACTGTCCCAATACGAAATTTCTCTGTTTCGGGTGAACCAACCAGTTCACATCCTCCGCGCACTCATGGCCCAGTTGTCCCAGTGTGAAAGTTCCCATTCTGGCTCAACCGGATGGTTCGTGTCCTTCGCATACCTTTGTCCCACTTGCTCCCGGACTTTCTGGGACAAATTCTTCCGATTCACCCGGTTCGGCCGGTTCGCGTCCGCCGCGTACTTTTGGCCCGACTATCCCGGTGCTAAAGTTCTCTGTTTCGGCAGATCCGGTGGTTCGCGTCCTCACAGCTCAAATGTCCCAAATCGCTTTTTCTCAAAATTAGTAATTTTGCTTCCTCCTTCGGCCGGATCGGCTTCTCGCGCCCTGCGCGTCCTTTTGTCCCAGATGTCCCTTTGCTTCGCGGGCCACCTGGAGGCTTTTCGGCCGATCCGCGTCTCGATGTCCCTCATGTCCCTACTATTGTGAGGACTAGGACTTAGCCAATTTTCACAAATTTTTCCTGTCCCAAGCTTGTTTTTGCCACTTTTTCACCTTTCCTCAGAACTTTCTCTTTTCAACCTGGACAGGAGAGTTAGGATAAATATGAGGGGACCCTGGAAACATGATTTTTTCCCCTGGATCAATCAATTTTCCTGGGACTTGAGAATTCTGATGTATGTTATCAATTCAACCCTGGGGGTGAATTTGGATAACAATTTGGTGACTTCAATGGGGGATACCGCTTCCGTGCAGAAGATACCAGCTTGCTTGTAGTAGTCCATTGGGCATGGAGTCATCGAATATTCTGTTTAGAACCCTAATTGACTCAGAATGTGCAAGGAGGAAGATGGAATGTTACCTGATGAAAGCAAGGACTGCTAAACATCTCCATGGATAGCAAGTTGTGCCAAAGCACTTAGGGAAAATAAAACTAACCTACAACAAAACAATGTGCACAAGCACTTGGAGGAAAGAAAATCTAATCTAATATTTACAAAGGTAGTGAACTTCCCTCTAGAAGCAACACTTGAGATAGATTCCATTGACTGGAATCTGCAGTTCTTCACCATCCAATGAGGCCAATTGGAAAGCATTGTTGTTCTTGCACTTTGTGACCATGTATGGGCCACTCCAAATGGCATCAAATTTTGAATGCCTTCCCGGTTTTGCTCTATCCACATCCCATTTCAACACTAGATCTCCAACTTGAAAAGATCTATCCTTGGCCTTTCTATCAAAGGTCTTCTTGATCAAAGCTTGATCCTTTTCCATTGCTTGGGATGCCTGATTTTTGGTCTCTTACAGCTCCATCACTCCGCATACCTCACCTCCATGGGCTCAAATTCAAGCAACTCCAGCTACTTCATGAGTTCCAATGTTGGCAACTCAAGTGACATGGGCAAGATTGCCTCTCTTCCATAGACAAGCCTAAATGGAGAGTTACCTGTGGATCTTTTGGGAGTGATCCTATCAGCCCATAAGGCTGATTTCAGCTTGGTATGCCAAGACCTTTGATTCTCATCAAGAGTCCTCCTAATGATCCTCAACAAGTTCTTGTTTGTAGACTCGGCCTAGCCATTGCCCTGAGGGTAATAGTTCGATGAAGTGCTTAGGTAAATACCATGCTTGATGTACCCACTCAGTCACCTTGGATCCAATGAATGCCAATGCATTATCAGAGATTATTGTGGCAGGTACACCAAATCTGGTTGTTATCCCCTCATAAAAGTCTAAGATGTTAGACTCATTCACCTCTTTGAGTGCTACTGCTTCAGTCCATTTGGTGAAGTAGTCATCCGGGTCACAAAATCCATTTGTGCCCTTGGCTTGAATTGGGATTAATGACTCAATGAAGTCCAAACCCCATTGCATGAATGGATGGTCAACCGAGATTGGATGCAATGGAAGGGTAGTAAGTCTCTCTTTTCCTATGAAGAATGCACAATTCTTACACATCTTGATCCATGCATAGCAATCACTAGAAGATTTTAGGCCAATAATAACCAGCCTTCATGATTTTTAGAGCTGTCACTCTTGGTGCAAAATGGCCACCAGCTGGTCCACCATGAAACTCTTCCAACACCCTTTGAATCTGACCTGTGCTAATGCATCTCAACAACACTCCATTCACATCTTTCTTGAACAAAACTCCATCAACAATGGCATACGGAATAGCCTGCAACCTGAAGTGTCTCCTTTGGGTCTTGTTCATCTCCGGAGGGCATAGGCCTGTGCTTAGGAAGTGCATAATACCTTGGGTCCAGCAAGGAGTCGGGGCAGCATTGTCTTCTTCTTGCCTGCCACTCGGCTCATGGCTGTCTTGGACTGTCAAAACAGTTTCTTCTTTGTTGCATACTTCCTTTTGCTTCCCCAAAACCAGCTGCTCACACAATCCTTTCCCTCTTACCAGCTTGGTGATCTTGATCTCAATGTCATACTCCATGACACGGGTGATCCAACCTGCCCTTTTCTCATTCAAATCCTTGTTGAGGAGGAAATCCTTAACCCCAACATGTGAGACCAGCAGTTTAATCTTATTGTTTGAGACCAAATGTCTGAACTTCTTCAAGCTCCTGATGACAGCAAGGACATGCTTTTCGATGAAAGAATACTTTATTTCATAATCTTCCAAGGTTTGGCTGAAGAATGCTATGGGCTGTTCTGAACCTTCTCTATTCAGCTATGTTAAGATAGCTGAGATTGTGTCTGATCCTCCAAACGCATACAACATGAAGTCCTTTGAAAAGTCTGGGTTGATAAGAGTTGGAGCTTGTGATATTGCATGCTTGATGCTTTCAAAACTCTCTTTGCCTTCTGTTGTCCATTTGAACACCAGACTCTTCTTCAACATCATTATTAGAGGCTTCACAAGAGTGGAAAAATTAGGCACAAATCTGCGGACAAAGTTTATCCTTCCTAAGAAGCTTTGAAGAGATTTCTTTTGGTGTGGCAATGGGAGCATTCGGATGGCTTCAACCCTTTCAGGATCAATTGTTATCCCTTCCCTAGAGACAATGTGGCCCAACAATTTGCCCTCGTGTGCCAAGAATATACACTTCTTTGGATTTAAGGACACTCCGAACCTTCTACGCCTCTGAAACACTTATCTGAGGTGAAAGAGATGGTCTGCTGCATTCTTTGAGAAGACAGTGATATCATCTAGGTATACCAGCACTATATTATTGATTAAGCCTTTGAATGCCATATCCATAGCTCGCTGAAATGTTGCTCCAGCATTCGATAGGCCAAATGGCATCTTCTTGTAGGCATAGGTGCCCCATTTGGTGGTGAAAGCCATCTTGAATTGATCTTCTTCCTTCACCATTATCTGATTATAGCCTGAGTATCCATCAAGTAGTGAGAACCTTTCTGAACCAGCTACAACTTGCAATATTTGCTCCATGGAAGGGAGTGGGTAATGGTCCTTGAGGGAGGCTCTGTTCAAGTCTCTGAAGTCAACACACAGTCTAATTTCTCCATTTCTTTTTCTCACTGGCACCAAGTTTGCAACCCAACTTGAGTGTTTGATGGGGAAGATGATACCGCCTCAATAAGCTTACTTAACTCTTTTTCATGAGAGGTTCAATACGGGGATTCATTGGCCTTTGCTTTTGCCTAACAGGCTTGGATTCCAGATCCAGCTCAATAGTATGTTGTGCCAGCTTTGGGTTGAAACCTCTTAGATCTTTGTAAGTCCAAGCAAAGATATCTGGGAACTCTTGACAAAGCTGAACAAAGTCAGATTTCTCTTGTGAGGTACTTACTTTGCCAATCTGCAATGTTTTTCCTTCTTCCACTAAAATAGGCTCTGAATCTTCACCCTTCACTTGAATGTTTGTTTTCTCCTTCCGGAACTAATCATTTGGGTTGAAGATTGACTCCAAGGTTATGAGACCCTTTGGTAATTTGTTAATTCTCAGCTGTACTACCTAATCACCATATTGCTGCTCCATCTTGTCTTGATTTCTGGCGGAGAACTCGGCTTCTTCTTGTAGGAAATTAACAATTTGCTGATCATTCTCGAAGACTTGCCAACTTGTGTTGTTATCTAGAATAGCTGGTCTCACAACCAATTTGATATGAGGCTGAGATTTCTCACTTTTGATACTCTCTGCAACATCAAACGCAGCCCCAGCTTCTTTGTAAGTCTCACAATGCTTCATTCTTTTTCTTGGGATGGAATTGATGCTAAAAGCTTCAATAAGATCCCATACCTGATTTTTGTAGCACTTAAGCAGATCATTTTTGGCAGCATTTTTTTCTTTGACTTGGTTTACGACCAGCTCACTATCACCAAATACTTGTAAATTCCTTATGCCTTTCTTCATTGCCCAGTGCAGTCCATGAATTAAGGATTCATACTCAGCCGTGTTGTTTGAACAGGAAAACTGGAAATGGAAGGCTGAGTAATACCTTATACCTTGCGGTGAAATGAGCATAGCTCCTCCTCCTGCACCTTGTCTACTCCTTGATCCATCAAAGAATAGCTGCCATACTTCATTCTTGTCCTTATGATCTGGCTTGGTGATGCTGGGGAGAGGTTGATCCTCTTCATGTAAACAATAAACCCCTAGCTCAGATTCTTCTATTTCTTGATAAGGATCAAAGGCATGCACTTTGCTTGCCCATTCATCAAGAGTCAAATCTGGGATACTTCCAACCTTAGTGTCAGCTTCATCAGTGCTAGGGTGATCTTCTTGATCAAATGCTGAGCAATTGGCATTAATCTGACTTGGAGTGTAAGGCTCAATATGGAAGTTTGCAATAGGTTCGGATCTGATTGTGGCCTTAGTTCCATATCTTGTTCTGAATAGCATGTGTGACCAATCAGCAGACAAATACCCTCCAATCTTGGCCGTGAAGTCCCTTGACAAACATAGGGCAAAGAGTGGTGGAAGGTCTATGACTGACACATCTTGTAACACTATTACGTTGGGACATGCGTGCAGTGTGAGGCTCAAACCTTTGATTACTCCAACCGTTGTCACTGTTGTCCCGTCTAATTGCACTACACCCTTGGAGATGACTTCATATTGAATCCCTAGTTGATCAGCTATTTGCTTGGGCATTACTGAACTACTTACCCCAGAGTCGATCATGCAATTATGTACCAACTTATCTCCTATGATCAATGAAACATAAAATGGAGGGGGCTTCAAAATTTTACTTTGTTTTCCTCCATGATTTCCTTCAGGCTGGGCAGCATTTGTGAGTACCTTCTCTTGCATTTGGACCTGTTGATTTGAAGTTGACCAGTCCTCCATGGCAGCTTGTAGCAAATCTCTCTGGCCTGGGATGGATAGTGATTCCCACATTGATATGTTTACATTTGTCTTCTTCATCTGATCAATGATGTTGAATGGGGATGAAGCATCCCTCTGCTGTCCCCTAGCTTGCACATTTGTTCCTTGCACATGGGCAGTAGAAAATGGCATCTGAGTTGGTTTAGGAGCTGGTTTGGGTGCTCCTTGCATGTTTGGAACTGCATTTTGTTTGCCAACACCTTGTGGAGTGACAGAGGGTCATGAACTACTTGGGGCCAATGGCTGTTCTTCACCAAAATTTCTCCTCTTTGACCTTGTGTTGGCTGCAACACTTTGAGAGGGTATTTGATTCATACCACAGAAATCTTCAGCCTGCTAATTGACAAGAGTAGTTTCATTCGGAGATGTTCCTTGTTGAGGTTCTTCTTGCTGCTGATCTCCTTTGTGGCTGGACTCTTACTGACCCACTGACGGTTTGCACCATCAGGGCTTGATTTAATGCACCGTTAAAGCACATTGATTGGTTGTGTGGCTGACTACATGGGAAACACCAATCATATTCTTGGGCCATGTTATTTTGGACTGGCACTAATGCTTTAGAAGCAGATACAACATTGGGGTTATAGGGCTGAAATGGTCTATTAGCGGGAGGCCTTACTTGGCTTTGATTTTGATTTGCAGCCTGATTTGGTGACCTATTTTGTTGGTATGGGGGCCTAGCCTGGTATTGCGCTTGAGGCTGATACGGTCTAGCACTTTGAGCTTGCTGTCTTTTGATAGTAACCAGCTCATTTCCCAAATTTTGCAACTGTTTCATGACCTCTTGGAGTTCATTTGAAGCACTAGAGGATGAAGTAGAAGTTTCACTTGAACTTTGATTTCTAGGGGTGGGAACAGGAGCCAAAGTGGGTGCTTGACTAGTGCTTGGATTTTCTAAGTTTGGATACAAGGGCATGGGAGGCCTAGGAGCCAGTTTACCAGCTTGAATAAGACATTTTTGGCTCTAATGGAAATGCTATAAGTAGCAGGTAAGGTTGTGCCTCCCATAGATTGAATTAACATAGAAATATCAGAATTCAAAGCTTTAAGGTAATATAGAAAAGCACCTTCTGCTGTTGGCCTGACTGCCACTGGAATCCTATCCCAAGACCTTTGAAATCTGAAGTTGAAGTCAGTCAGCTACTCGTTGGGAGCCCTCTTGATAGTTGTCAGCTACTCCAAAAGAGACAAGTTGTCTCCCTTCTCTCCAAATTGCTCGTGAAGTGCAATACACAGCTGATTCCAGTTTGTGATAGAACCAGCTCCAAGGCTCCTAAACCATTGTAATGCTTTACCCTTGAAGGAAGATGCCAGTAACTTGACAGCCACTTGCATTTCATTGATTTCATGGATTGCACAAAGGTTAGCAATATCTTTAACATGATCACCTGGAGTAGTCTAATTTTCTCCGGTGAAGTAGGGAATGTTCTTCAAGGCTGCAATAGGAACTGGATGTTGTGCATTGAGAGCAAGTGGGCTGCTGCCTGTGAAGTTGATGTAGGGATTGTTCTGAGCCATTCTAATTGGTCTTAAAACCCTTGTTGACTGAATGAAAGGCCTACCAGGTGGAGGAGTTGAGAGAGTTCTATTTGGTGGAGATGGAGACCTCTGAATCCTTCTTCCTCTTTGCCTTCTTCTTGGAGATAACTGTAGGTATTCAAACAGCACTTCTTCTTCTCCAACTCTTGACCTTGTGGTGATTCTTCTCATGAGTTTTCAGGCCTGAGCTTGGAACCAGTTGATTCTTCCCCTTGGAGTCACCAGATATGCAAATAATAGCTCTTTTTAAGCAAGAAAAATGCAGCAGATGCACATCAACCCTGCTACAATAAAAATGAGACCTCTAGTCCCACCTGCAAGTGCGTGCCAAAAGCTGTTGTTATAAACTCACAAAGACCCCCTAGATGCGGATCAAGCTTCTAGGTTGATCACTCTAGCATCCGGTGTGATTGCACAACATGAAAACCTCTCTCCAAGTGTTGGGACTTGTGGCGAGAGAGGAATCTCCAGATTAGAGGCTGGTTCCTCAAACTCCTTTGATTCAGATCTATATTTTGTAAAACTACAGAGGTTCGATCCTATTCCTACTCTAAACTGCAAGAGAGAGACAGGATAGAAATGCAAAAATATGAAACTAACTAAAGGTGGTGATGCTCCAAAAGGAGTGGTGGAACATTTCTATCAAGCAAATAGACACAGACCAAAGTTTACAACATAAAACATACACAGACTGATAAGATATAATTTAGGATTTGAAATGAAGCAAATAATACAAACAAGGGACTGGAAACCATTCACAAAGCTTGCATTATCATTTCCAGTGTCAAAATCACTGCATTACAACCTCAGAGAGGTAAAAACTGTTACAATCCTTTGGAGAGGTCTGATTCTTATATAAATCTCTTGCTGGAGGTGAAAGAAGAACTCTACTATGTCAAAATCGTCCCCCTTGAGAAATGAGCCAAATCTGGCTTTTACATTGCATGGGTCGAGCCCAGGGGACAGAAAATGTACAAAAACATGAGAGCCCATCCCTTCTTGAATGCAGGTGCATTAAAATGGCATGGGGGACCTTAAAAACCCATACCCTATCATTTTGACCAGATTACAAGAGAATGCGACCCATTCTGCATTAAATGCAGTCATTTGAATGTCACTTCGGCTATGAATATACGTCAGATCTGTTTCTCAATTTCATCTCTCCAGACTACACCAAAACTCAAGATTAACCCCAAAATCATGTAGATAATTTCACAATCTTTCCGTTGATATAAAGAACGTGCAAATTTGAGCTCTGGATCGAAAGATATGTCGATCTGAAGATTTAGGGCACAAAACAGGCGAAAATGTGTTTTGAAATTTTTTTCCAGCTTCTGCCACCTAAATGACACATGGCATGCACTGATTAGGACGCGTAATTATCTCTCCTTCCCTACTTCATTGGACATGTGTCATCTTTTTATTGGCTTGTGTTAGTGCTTGAAACCTCACCCTTTGACTTTTGGACTTTCTCCCTTGTGACATGTGTCACGATTTGATTGGTCCGCGGGTCTACCGGCTTTTCACGCCCTTCACGTCCTTTTGTCCCGGATGTCCCAGTGCTGTTTGGGATAGAATCCTCCGATCCACTTGAAATGGGCTTCCTTGTCCCTTATCTACCGATGACATGTGCCGCAACCTGATTGGCTCTCGGATTTTTCGGCTATCCGCGTCCCACGCGTCCCTTTGTCCCAACTGTCCCAATACGAAATTTCTCTGTTTCGGGCAAACCAGCTGGTTCACGTCCTCCGCGCACTCATGGTCCAGTTGTCCCATTGTGAAATCTCCCCATTCCGTACCAAAACAAACGGCTGGTTCGCATCCTTCGTGTACATTTGTCCCACTTGCTCCCTTGACCGCTTTATGCAGGACAAATTCTTCCGATTCTCCTTGGTTCGGCGGTTCGCGTCGCCACGTACTTCTTACAGCCTAACTGTCCCGGTGCTAAAGTTCTCTGTTTCGGCCGATCTGGGCGGTTCGCATCCTCATGGCTCGAATTTCCCAAACTGTTTTTCTCAGCAGTTAGTCAATTTTGCTTCCTCCTTTGGCCGGATCGGCTTCTCGCGCCCTGCGCGTCCTTCTATCCCAGATGTCCCTTTGCTTCGCGGGCTACCTGGAGGCTTTTCGGCCGATCCGCATCTCGATGTCCCTCACGTCCCTACTATTGCGAGGACTAGGACTTAGCCAATTTTCACAATTTTTCTTGTCCCAAGCTTGTTTTTGTAACTTTTTCACCTTTTCTCAGAACTTGCTCTTTTCAACCTGGACAGGAGAGTTAGGATAAATATGAGGGGACCCTGGAAACATGATTTTTTTCCCTGGATCAATCAATTTTCCTGGGACTTGAGAATTCTGATGTATGTTATCAATTCAACCCTGGGGGTGAAATTGGATAACAGATTACCCATCTAGATCATCCAAAGTCATGTTCTCACCTTCATTCTGCAATACTCTGAGAACATTATCCAAGCTTGAGACCATCCCATCCATGACATCCATTCACCACACTATAAATTTTCCAATTTCCTTGATCTTTTCCTTGTGAGGGTCTTGGGCTACCGCAAGTGCATCACACTTCTCCGCTACCAAAGTGAACCTCTCCTCATGCCCAAGTGTCTCATTCTTCACCGCTTTGAGGACCTCATTATCTTATGCCATATTCCTTGTCTTGATTATGATTTTAGGATCCTTGCACATATTTAATACCATATCTTCCTTTTTCAATTAATCCTTCAAGGTATGGAATATACATTCATAACTAGTAATTTTACATGCTATTGTTTCCTTGGCCTTCTCTATCTATGGTACAACATCCTTATGTTTTGGTATGTGTACTTTGGACCCTCATCTAACACCGATTAAGTAATGTTAATAAATAATGTAAAGCAAAGGTGAATTCTACTACCACCTTTTCCTCATACCGCTCGTTTGACCTTCGAGATCACATCCCCAATATACTCTTCCATTTCAATAATTTTTTATTCTTTCACCTCATCTTTCTATTTCTCCTCTATTATGTTTTTGATCTCAGTATTTTTTTATCTTTTCTATCTTTTAATAAATCCCAAATATTTACCACTTTATCTATGTTATGGTGTGTAACCTCTACGAGATACCTTTATCAATGCATTTCTTACCTTTTCATCCAACATCTGAGTGGGCTTGATAGTTATATAGCACAAGTGAGTCCCTTTATTCATTCTTTGTGAGATGCATGATTATTCGTACACATAAAAATCAGGATAATTCATATGAGTCTTCATACTCCATGACAATTGCTTCTGTGCATGCATGGTTTCCATCTTAGAATCCATCAACTCATAGTCATATAACTCCTTAAGTGCCAATGTACTTTGGAACCTATCACGAATAATCTTATTAGGATCATTTATATACCGGATGTAGGAGTCTCATATGTTTCGTCATCCTTCTCCTTCCCAGTTTTCCTACCTATTTGAATGTGTATGCTCGAATCTAGTCTTGGTACTCCATCGGTTTGTGTATCAACAGACTCACTAGATGGGTCATCCTTATCTTCATCAATATTTATCTCAATGACGCCACTTCCTATCTCCTATTCTTTTATCTCCTCTATATCATGTCTCAATTATTCTTCCCAAGGCTCCTCAATATCCTTAGTATTAACCGGGTATTTGGCATGTTGTCCTCTAATTTTTTTCCTCATCATCATGAGTAGGGATGTACTTGCACCTTTTCTTATTTTTGGCTCTTCCTTGACAGGATAAGTCCTAGGTGACCTCTTTGGGGTCTGTGATGGCCTTGCATCCCGATTCCTTGTTCTCTTTAATATTCTCCTATACTTCTCATTCCCAGTGCCCTCTCCTAAACTTATCTCTACTACGTCCTGTCTCCATTCCCACTTCCTCATCTTTCTTCCGTAATGGAGAAGTTATTTTATGCACTATTTTCTCCCCTATATTGGGCTATTTCCTACTACCATGCTCGAATTCATCACTATCTTCCCTTATTTCCTCATCTTCTTCTTCATCGTCATGGGGAAAAGTTTCCTCTTCATCCTATAGTGTGCCCACAATATGTTTTCCCTTGGGAAACTCAGGGAGATTGAATTCATTCTCAACATACTTCCCATTCTCCAATTTGGGATTAAGGTAGATATATACCTTAGCCACTCTAACCTTCCCAATTTCTAGGGTCACAAAATTAATATGAATATCATCTAAAATCAACTTCTCAATATAAGAATACTTACTTGGGTAGACATATGTCTTCCTGAGTGTATGGTCATTAAAATAAACTTTGTTTTCATTGAAAAACAACCTCTGTAAATTTGAGAACCTGTACACTGATGCTTGAAAGTAGCGTGCAGTGAAGGAATATGGGAGCTTGCACCAAGGGCTCTACTCTCCATCCTTCATTCTAAAGTGCCCTATACAAAAATGTAGGTAAACAATAAATTGATCCTATTTGTCTAATACCGAAGTAATAAGTTTAGGTATTCTCCATTCTTCTTCAAATGCAACACACAAGCACTCATACCAAAGCTATGTCCTTTTCTTATAAGGTATACTCATAGATCCATCACAAGTGTACTTTGTGAATCTTTTTGTAAGATATTTCTTCTCCTCTAGGTATTTCCAAATTTTATCTTTTGGCCCATCAGAAATCCAATTTCTACAAATACAATAGACATAAGGATCACACCAAAACTTAATTTATCCCCCTAGTTCACCTCTGCAACAATAGTCTCAACAATGAAGTTGGCCAAATTGTAGATGATTCCTGTCATCTTCTTTGCAATGTGTAACCATGCTTTATCCACTGTGATCAATGCTCCTCATTATTCAACTTGGTGAGGAGGTGCGCGCTTTGCTGCCTAGATAACAAGGAAAATTTTCAACTTATGGATATCCATTCTCAGTGCCCTCCCTTCACTTAAGACAATGTTTTTCTTATCGCCTCTATACCCTCCTTATCGGTGAAATTTCTGCTAACTTCGGTGCTCAAACTCCTTAATCCCCATTAGTATCCCAATTAGGGGTGCAATAAGCCTCATTTTCCACCCAAAAAGTAAAATAAGTCTTCATGGACTTAAATCATCAACCAATGGTATAAAGTTTCGGTTTCTCAAAGTAGGCGAGTTCATAAAGCTGTAAAACTCCCATATTTGACAATAGTTTCTCACCGGTGTCGTCATAAACAACCATGTCATTATCTGTTTGCAACATTTTTTTACCACCAATATCTTGTCTAATTCATCTTTATTGTCCTTATTTCTATGGTTGTAGTCACTTAATTTGTAGTTTCGACATGTGACTCCCAATCACGGCCCATAAACACCCCTTCGGGATATTGCATCTCTGAAAATCTACTCTCGGGGGTTTCTTAAAAAAATTTCTCTACTTATTTATGCTTTGTGTCCCTTGTAGTCACCCTAGGTGTTCACTTAGGTACCATAGTGACTATAAAAGTGTGTTCTTACAACTGATTTGAGATCCGCACCTTAAAACCCGTGTGCCCTAGCTCAAAATTTTCATGCCCTAACTTCAAAATTAAACACTAATTATTGACTTGCTTGCCTCGCATGCCTTTTTCTCACTCAAACACTTTATATAATGGAGCGCCAACTAATCCCATGCAAAAATACATCTGGTTCAAGTTATTATTACAACTCTTTGCACTTCTCACATAACTCACTCTTAGCTCACCCTTTAACTCACTCAAATGCTTCTTCTTCACAATTGTAATGTAAAAATGATTTCACAACACCACCTTTTATAATGTTTGTAATTTTTTTGCATTTATATCTCTCCACCTGCCATCATACACAACATTGAATGATGTTTCGTTCCATTTCCACGCTAATTTTTCCGTGCCCTAGTCATAACCTTTTGGTACACCCACTACTTCCCAAACACATACCTTCTTTCACATGCCTTCATGCACTTTGAACTATCCACTACACCTTTCAACAAGTAGTTTCCCATGCTACAACATACCTAGTGTTACAATGTGTGTCCATTCATTCATAAGTGATCTTTGTTTTAAGATATATTTTTCTTTATCTGCACCTTTACTTTAAGCACCTGTATAATATCTCCCTATGCATACACATATTTAAGAGAATGATTGAATTTGATCCATTTATCTTGTATATACTCCACCCCATACTAAAATTATATGCGGTCCTCTGTGCATGAATTTAATATATAGTAATCAACTTCTTGCATGCAAACACACTTGTTACACAAAACAATGTACTAAATTGACAAAACATAACAACGATGAAATGAAACACATATAAAGGAATACATTTAAGGAAATCTAATCTAATGAAAATAATTCCTTATTAAAAATACCAATAAGACTTATTTATAAGAGGGATTTAGCCTACTCTATTGAAATAATCGGGAAACCGTGTCCCATCCAATGCCTGTAACTAAAAAAGTGCATGAATCAAGTATATAATTCACAACATATGGTCCCAACCAATGCACTTTGAGATTTCTAGGGTGGCACAAGAACTTGGAGTCATAAAGAAGAACCATCTATCCAACTTCAAGATTTTTATCCTTAATATGCCTATCATGCCATGCCTTCTTCCTAGCCTTTTCTATCTTCTGACTCCATCTGGAAATGGCGTGCCTTTCATCCAATCGCACCAGTTTATTAATTTACTCTTTAAGTTCTTACTCATCGAGATAAACCTCTGTCACGCACAACACGTAGAGAAGGTAACATGAATTTCATGGGAAAAAAATGTTCGTGCTAAAACCAACTTGAAAGGGTATGGATTTGTGCAACCGTTTGTATGTTGTCTTGTATGCCCAAAGTACACCAAAGACTTTATCATTCTAGTATTTACTTCTAACATCACAAATCTTAGTCAATGTATGTCCCAATATCTTTTCGAAAGCCTCAACAATTCCATTAGCTTGAGGATAGGGTGTTGTTTTATGGTGTTCCACCATAAATTCTACCAATAGTATCTTGATTGTCTCATTAAGAAAATGAGTGCCCCTATCACTTGTAAAACTTAATGGGCATCCATACATGCTTTGATAATGTTTTCCCACGAAAAACTTGTTGTAGATCTTGTGTAATCCTTTATGGGTGCCACTTCACATCCACCTTATAAGATAGTCTATACAAGTTATAATGTAGCATGATCCGATCTTACACGCGAGTGGGGAAATAGGAACCAAAAATTTAATTGCCCACTTTTTAAAAGGTTTTGTACTTGCAATTGTCCTCATAAGGAATTTCATCTCTATTCCTAGGATTTCCAAGGCATTGAAAATGATCACATGCCCTATAATATTCTTTACAATTCTTATACAATGTTTCCCACCACAAACTAGCCAATAAAATCTTGCGCACGGTGGAATCTCATGCATAATTTCCACCTACAATACCACCATGAGATTCCTCCATAATATCTTAGTGATCATGCTCAAGCAAAAACTGGTGCAAAATTTCATCCCGACCTAATTTATGTAAGTCCCCATTAATCAACATTTAAGGCACGACGCGTATGGAAAGCTATTTCTTTTCTAAATTATTTATCCCTTTAGGTGCCACACCAGTACGTAAAAATAAAATAATATATTCTAATTCGTAGGGCATGTGGTTCAATATAAATATTTTTACATCTAGAATTGTATCCTTAATGCTCTGCACATCCTCACCTGAATTAATCCTTGATAGATGATCTAGTCTAGAATTTCTCATTCCTGGCTTAAGGACCACTGGAAAGTCAAATTCATGAAATAACAGAATCCAATGACATATGCACCCATACAAAATGGGCTTGTTTACAAAGTAATTCAGTGACATATGATCTATATAGAATATAAATTGGGTACCCAACAAGTATTGTCTAAAATTATGCAGTGTGTAAATCATGGACAAGGATTCACGCTCTATAGTTGTATAATTATTTTCAGCTAGTGTCAAATTTCTTCTTGCAAAACAAATAGGATGATCAACAATACCTTCTCCAGGATGGGATAATACTACACCAATGACCATGCCAGAGGTGTCCACATACACATGAAAAGGTTTGGTCCATGAAAAAAATCACATAATAGGTGTTGTAGTAAGTCTTTCCTTGATGTATCAAATGTGTGATGTTGTGCTTCACTCCAATGGAACTTTTTTTACTCTTCAATAATTCTTCTAGGGGTGCAAAAATCCTAGCATAACCTTTGATAAAATTCATGTAATAACCTGTGTGCCCCAAGAATCTACACACCTCACTCTGGTTAGTAGGTTCTTCTAAGCCCAAAATAACAACCTTAGCAGGGTCTACCAATAAGCCTTCTTTACAGATAAGATGCCCCAAAAAGTCCTTAAAGGTGTATCAAAAACATATTTATTAATGTTTAAGAAGATGCTCAATCTACTGGAACCTCTCAAACATAAGTCTCAAATTGTCACAATGATATTTTACTAACCCATAGACTTTCCAATCATCTAAGTAAACCTGTAAAAACTTATGAATAAAGTCCTAGAATGCTTGAAAGAAAATGCATGAAAAATACTCTAGGTTCATTCTTCAATCCAAAAGGCATAACCATGCATGTGAAACTTCCCCATCTATTGGTGAAATTTTTCTTCTCTTGATCCTCTTTAGAAATCCATACATGATGTTATCTAGAAAATCCATCAGTGAAGGAGTAGATCTCGCATCCTGCGAATAAATTCTAGGATCTCTTTTGTAAATGGTGTGGGAAAGGGATCTATTACACATGCAACATTCAACTCCCTATAATCCAAAAAAATTTATCCTTCCATATTTATTTATGCTTATCACCATAGGGATAACCCATTTTGATTCCTCAATGGGCTCAATGATCCTAGAATCCAACATATTATTAATTTATTCCTTTACCTTGACACACATATTAGGATTCATCAAGTAAGCCCTCTTCCTAACCAGAGTGCGCACCTTCCTTTAACTTGATCCTCATCTCACCCAAAGAATGATGTAATCCTTTCAACTCATGATAGCCTCTAGGAAATAAGTCTTGGAATTCACATAATAACTCAATGATTTTTGAAACCGTTGATTCGGACCATTAATCACCAATGATGGCCTCCTTGGGTTCAACATTTTTCCTAATGTTGACCTTATTTGTTTTTTTTGGGTTGATGATACACGTGTACCTTCTCAACCGCAATATCTAAGACCTCACGCATACCCACAATATGGTCAACATCCATATTTTCCACTTCTTCATCATCAATCATGTAGACCATTTTACCTTTTTATTTTTCTAGGTAGGCATGCCCAATATATTCTTCATTTGTCTCTTCTTCTTAAAAACGTGCCTCCAGATCTAACTCACCTAGTAATTCTTGAATAAACCCCTCAACCTTTTCACTATCCCCGGTGTCAAGTTCTTCATAACCTCGTAATGCCTCATTCATAGGAGGTTTAGTAGAAAAATAGTCAAAGGTTTGAATAAAACCTGTAGTCATTTCTTGCCAATTCCCTGTTTCTCTATTTAATTCCACATAAACATACCATGTGCACGTGCATCCTTACAAGGTGAATTAGACCTTGTGTACCCATAGTGAATATGGTAAGGCCTCCTACCCCCATCTAGAGTCTCTCACACTTATGAACATGATGCGAAGCATAATCCTTCCCATGGAATTCACATGTCTTGGTAAGCGCATTGCTCTAAAGAAATCTAGTAGAGAAGGTGATTCTCACTTCTTTCCACTCTAAAATACCATCTCTGTGTACCATCCACCAGCGCATTGCTATCCCATGCAAGGTATACACCAACATATTCCTTCTTTCCACTTGATCTTCCCAATGAACTTTCATAATGCACAGGAATACTTAAAAATTTCCTTTACCAGTGTACCTTAGTACCTAATTACTACCAAAACACCTAACACAACATGGCCTAACTACATGTGTGACTTAACTTTTCATCTCATGCCCAATCATTTCATAAGTCCTATATGCCAGGTTATCACAAGCAATGCTAGTAGTATCACTCATAGAATGTGCATCATCCCATTGGATAACTCCCTTCTTTTATGGCTCAAACACCTTAGGATCTCTAATGGTGTGCACATAAATTATGTTCAAATCCTCTTCACTCAAAGGTTCTACATAAGGTGCAACTTTTCTATCTGTCAAAGGAATGGTGATGCACTCTTCCTTGTTCTCAAAACTAATATATCCTTTATTGAAGTGCATATAAAATTATTCACATAACACCAAGGGAACCCAAGTAATGCTGGAAACCTATCTACCTCTACAAAAACCAATACCTTAAAGTCCCCATTAAACTTGGCCCCTTATATAATAATAGTAACATCCTTCAAGACTCCAATGGGAATGGTTTTAGTCCTGTTTGGCATAAACAACACATTTGAATATGGTTGGAATGGTGGCCTCCCCATATAATTCCATGCATCCAAAGTGAGCACATTCACTTATGTACATATATCAATCAAAATGTTACTCAACATCCATCCGTCAAAAACTACATTTAGAGTGATATGTTTTTCATAATCAAGACTGTGAGGAGGTAAGTTAGCATATAAAATTTGTCTCTTGCACTCAAATCCAATGTGTGACATCTTCCCCCTTAACCATTCCCCTAATAAATGAATGCTATTTTCTTGGTGCAGTAACTTAAAAATGTCCTTCAAGTCATCAACATATTTATGGGGAAGCTCAACTATTTTTTTCCTCCTCCAACTTTACTTTCGCCACTGATCTTTTAAGCATTCTATCTCACCCTGCATGTTTCTAATAAATTCCATGGTTTCTTAATAAAATTCCTTTTGATGAGTAGGGTCTGGATACTTTTCATGCAACACCTCTTATTTTGTAATAACATGCTTCTTTTTTGGAACTTCCCTCGTACGCGTAACCTTAATGCGTGTAGTGACCAACACAGGAAACATCTTATGATCAAGAAATACTTTTGACATCCACTAATCTTCCACAACATGTTATACTCTAACCATTCATGCACCCTTATCCTACTTGTGCTTCTTTATTAGGTGCTCATAAAAATCCAAGCAGTCTTCATAATTATGGTTCTTTCCACAAAATGATAAAATAATATTCTAAGGGAATTCATGCTTATAATGATCAAGGGATCCACATGTATAACATGTTCCATGGGGGAACTCACTTCTTCCACTTGCCATGACCTCAACTTCCCCGAGTCCTCCATGATAGCCTCTACCTCTACCTCTACAAATACCACCACCATCGAGTGCCCTTCATTGTAACTATGATCATGATGATTACCTTGCTTTTTGGAATTTTTTTCAATGCTGGTCTAACATACACCAATATCAATGACATCATAAATCTGATCAACCAACCTCAGTAATTCTCTTCGTATCATGAGTGGTAGAACTATAAATACTACAAGAATAACAAGACATGTTCTTCCTTATCATGCATTGCAACAATGGGAACCTACTTGAATCCTAATCCAAGTGATAGATCTCATAACCTAACAACATGGCACACACCAATTTATAAGGGCAACTATCCTTAGTATGTCCTTATAATTCAAAATCCATGCACCAAATATCACTCCACATCTCATGGACTAAATTAGTTGACAATTTTTCTAACTATTTTTGATAGCTATAATTTGGGCCTCCAAAAATGGGCTAACTCAATGTCTACGCTACCAACTGTGTGCACATAGATTCCTCAAGAGCCTCGTGATGGCCTATATAAGTATTGTGTGAGAGTGCCCTTTTGAAATGGGTGATCAAACCTCCAAATAACCATTGAGCATGCTAACTCGGGTGAATATCATAAGATAAATTTGATAGCATAATTTTAAATCATGCATCATACTCCCTAACACTCTTAGCCATGCCTTGTTTGATTTCCTTTAGCGTGCTTTAATGCTCTTATGATCAAACTCAAACATGTGAAAATTTGATAAGAAAGCATCATGTAATGCAAGATAATCTACACAAGTTTGGTTTAGATTATATTTCCTGTACCAATTATGTGCATTCCCTTACAATGTAGTAACAAATTGAATTACCTTATGCTCAGGGGCTATGATCCCTTTCACACACCATATTATTTCACATATATGCACATGCTCCACCGCATCTTCAATTCCTATATATTCGGGAGATGAAGAGATATATCAAAATACAATTACTAGGGTTGGTGTGGACCATGCCCACTAGATCTAGAACCTATATTACCTCTTTTATTTCCTCTCGCCTCCAGAACCAACAAATCCAAAGGATCCTTAACCACCTAATACTCCCGATCCCCTCTTGTAGTGGAAATGAACCGAGAGAATGTACTACCTTGTGTCCCAATATTTTTACTAAACTAAACTCCCACAGTCTACGAAGTTGTACTGCATTTAAACATTAAACCCACATTCTACACATCACATTTTATGTTGAAGACATGCTAAACATATACCTCCAACTGGACCTCAAATAAAAAATATGATAGAGGTTCCACCATAGATGAATGAGCTACCTGATTAACTCCTAAAATTAAGTGAGAATGAGATCTACCTATCACTACCAAAGCACCTATACTAGCCGAATTCTCAATAAATGTCTCAAGAACTGAAACACCAAGTGCAAGGGCTAGGTTACCAGGTAGGATCAAATGCACACCCATGGTCCTTAATATTTCTTCACACATGCTCTCATCCGAAAAAAAAAGGTTTCTCTACTATGCTTACCCAAAAAGGGATTTCCGGACTCTCTAGCTCTACATATTCCATGTGATATCCAAATCCTTCATGAGCCATATCTCTCCGCAACACCATTCATTCTGAAATTTCATGTTGCTTCACCAAATTCCTCTTGTGTGATTCATTAAACTTAAACCACCTTTCTTCTCTCTATCTCTCTGCTTCTATGTCCACCATATTTCACCACACCTACTCCTACCCCCACATGTGGTGGTGTTTAGATAGCCATAGGATGTTGTTCCAAATCCGAGGTAACGATCAAGATATTAATCGCTAAAGGGATAACGCACAAATAAGATCCTCTCGGGTTCATGTCGGAAATGAAACTCAACAATCTATGGATAGAAACAAGTATAAATCACAGTACTCCAAAATGTAGATACTCAAAACACCACTCCAACAATGATCTACAATGTGTTTCCAATTCATATCGACATCATGAAAATTATAAAAATCTTTCTGCATCTAAACAAGTGCTCTATAACTCCAATTTATATTCAATGTAGTAGCTATTAGCCACTCATACAAATCTATAGAAAAATAGGAAAAGAACGTCTCATAAAGTTCTAAGTACTGATTCTTTTAATCCATTCGTGTGTATCAAATTTAGCTCTAGTGTTAAATCTATGAGCATACTCTTCCTCTAAATTCTCTAACTAATCCTCAATGTTAGACAAAGTCAACAGTACGTATTTGTCATGAAACATCCTTGAGAAAACTCTAAAAGATGTCCTGACAATGGAACCAAAATGTAGTATGTTATTTTACCAAACAACCCAAGGTGCGCTGGCACATCACCCAAAAACCTAAGTGCTCACCCGAAGCATGCAAGGGTACTAGGTCCCTATTTTATGGAAGATTTATGAAGGATTTAACATGATAAACACATACATAGATATATTATAGATCCATAATATCAATACAATGATAAACCATAAACATATCTAGATCATAACCATATACAAGAATCAAGATTATGTTTACCATGCAAGAACTAGTCACATCTATGTCAAAAACCAATATCAAACCACAAATATCCATTATATTAATTACTATAAAACATAGAATCTAAATACATACATAATAGTGACACCATAAGTCATGCATGCTCATGAACCAACAACATAACTCTATTACAGAATTGACTCCTAAACTATGAAAATTAATACATATTTATAGATACTGGGGACTTTCCCTTCACTACTCATGCACTCTTCAAAATAGGCTACATGCTAAGAATATCCATGCACCACTACAAGATAATTATAAAATCATGAAATCTCACTAATAATAGATTATCTAATAATAAATATAGTTCTAATCCTATTAATAGACCAAAAACTATGCATGTTGCTTGATCTTATACTCATTTGATTCATCCTTTGTATGATTTCCAAGTCTTATAAAAAAATGTGCTCTGCACTCAACATCTATATTTAGCCTCATACTAAAAATGGATAAGTCTTGATTTCATGCTTTCCCCGGGTGTGCCTTGTTCCATTATTCTTCTCGCATGCACCTATGCACCCTATGTACGTGTACCTAATAATTATGCACCTTTAATAATTAGGATGTAGTTCATCATCCTAACAATATCTTTAGAAAATTAGTAGGCGCAAGCCTTCGAAATAGTTATAATCAGAACATAACTAAAACAATTAGCCTGTGGAATCGGTATGGAAACTAGAGATATGGGAGAGAAAAAAATGATAGATGATATGCTAACATGAATTTTTCTTTGTAACTAGTACCTCTTACATAGCTTCTCCCAAGACCCAACACAAGTCAAAAATTAATTCCAGTTCAAAAATATGGTGCAAGAATCGAATGGTGTTTTCCTTGTAACATGCCTCATTGTCAATATCAATTCACTAATGCTAAATGTGCGCAAGCCTACATGAATTAGGATGATTCTAGCTATGAACCTTCAATAAGCACAAGAGATCCTAAGAATCAAGAAGAGCTAGAATCCCCTTAAGAGGGTAACCTTATGTTCTTCAATGCCAAATAATTCTATGCAATTAACCAAATCGTGGAAGGTTCTAACAGCACCAAATGCTCAAGTTGTTGATAACACAAGGTATAAGAAGAGAATGCTAGACTCAAGTGTGCAACCTTAAGTTGTTGTAACATAGGTTGATCATTAAAAGAAAAATATGCAGATAAGGAATCTAATAGTAAATTCACACAAGTTCTTATGTGTGAGGTTCTACATAATGATTCGTTTGAAGTAGCATGCCCCTTCCTTTTGTAGGTCAAGCGGTTGTGCAAGCTAAGGCTCTTGTCTCTGCGTTTGAACAACAAATCAAAGATATTATTATGCCCCAAATGGAAAAATAAATGGGACTTCCATTCAACATTGTGTACGACATGAAGAATATAAATTTGAGTGTCACAATGTGGGATGCCCTGACCATTCAATCTTAGTGTGATATGTTGCATGAAGCTCTAGCCCAACTTTCACGTGTTGATCTTACTCTCCAAAATTGCTCACTTCCATTAATATATGTCAAGAAGAGGAGAATAAAGTAAGTAAGGTTTTTAAAACCCCACCCTTCTACATATATTTGATCATAGGTAAACACCTTATGTATAATTGTATGATTGAATTATGTGCTAGTACTTCGGTTATGCCTAAGAAAATTACTGATGTCTTATGTCTTAAGTATAACCCTTTGTCCAATGGAGTCTTGAAGCTTGATGGCTCAACTGCTTACCACTCTAGGTGTTATCAAATATCTTGAGTTGACCCTCCATGCATATCCAAGCTTCACCATAACTCAAGATGTGTCAATCATTGACCTACCTCCTTTGTTTTCCTTATGAATGTCAAGGGACTTTACTGCTAAAGTGGTTGGTTACTTGTCTTATGAATGGTCTCATATGTTATTAAGAATAAGGTATGGTACCTGATTTACCATACAAGGTGAGCTGATTTTTTCCTATCATATGGAGTCATATGACCCATCTTCTCTCCAAGATAATTACCTAATCCAAGAAGGCCTAAAACAATTTTTTGAAGAGCAGCCCATTCCCCCTCTACCTGACTTAGTGATAGATGAGTGGGCATAAAGACACCATAAATTTAATCCATATTTTGAGGATATCAAATATTTTGAAATTAGACTTGGCACTTATTGCATCCTTGAATAATAAGTTGTGTTTCCTTGCACGCTCAAATAAAATAAAGAAAATTTTGGTCTCGTAGAAGTTATACTTTGATGGATCTAGAAGCGGGAATAACATAGGTACATGTGTTATTCTCATTTCTCCCAAGGATGATAAGTTATTATTTGCACATGGGTTGTAGTTTACTTTCTCTAATAATGTAATAGAATATAAGGTGCTTGTGCATGGCCTTCTCATTGTTGAGAAGAAAGGGATTAAAGCACTTGTAGATTTTGGGGACATAGAACTGGTCATCCACTAGGTCACAAACAAGTGCAATGAAAATAATAAGCTCCTCAAAGCTTATAAGCATAGAGTTTTGGATCTTCTTGAGAGCTTTTATGCTTTGAATCTGTAGGTTGTGCTAAGGAAGATGAATAAATAAGTTGATCAGATGGTTGCACTTGGTTCACAATTTTCTCATGTAGAGGATTTTGTCAAGGGAAACACACATCATGTCAAGATGGTAATCATACCATCCATTCCAGATAACAACACCATAATAAAAGTGTTTGATAGTGATGCACGAGATCATCCAATTAATTCAAAATGAAATTGAGTTCTCATCAAACATGCAAGATGACTTGCATGCAGATATAATGACCAAATGATCCAGATAAAGACAAAAAAATTCCTAAAGGGATGGTCACCTTAGAGAAAATATTTAACCTAGATGATGAGTTCAAGGGTGAATAAAAGAAGAGTGCATTGTACTCACTATTGCATGTGACAAGGAGTTTCTACTTAGTAAAACTTGTGCGCATGATGAAAGGAAGGCCTTAATCTCTCTCTATCAGAAATACAGTGATATATTATCATGGAAGTATGAATACATCAAAGGATTTGATCCAAGTGTTTCTACACACTCCATTGACTTTGATTCTAACATCAAGACCACTAGAAAAAAGTAGATTCCAGTCAATCCAAGAATAGAGCCTCTCATGAGGAAAGAGTTATCTAAACTCATTGAGGTGAAGATAATATTTCCAATCAAATACTCTATATGGGTCAAGAATATTGTCTTAGTGTGTAAGAAGAACGGTGAAATCAGACTTTGTGTTGATTTCAAAGATTTTAATAAGGCATCCCTAAGGGATCATTATCATTTTCCTTCTATGGAGTAGATTTTGAAGAATGTGGTGGTGCAAAAGCAAAAATTTTCTATGTTGGATGGGTATTATGGCTTCAATAATATCTTGGTTAAGGAAGATGATCAATTAAAAATGGTGTTCATAACCAAATGGGGGACATATGCATATAAAAATATGCCCTTTGGTTTGTCAAACATAGGTGTGACCTTTCAGCGCACCAATTATATTTCCTTCAAAGTATACATCAATGAGTTCATCCTAGTCTACCCGGATGATATAACTATCTTCTCTAAGTAGGGCGCAGAGCACAAAGTGCATCTAGAGAAAGTATTTGAGAGATAAAAAAGTTGGGGGTATCTCTTAACCCTAAGAAGTGCTATTTTTTTGTAGTGCGGGGAAAGCTCTGGGACATGTTGTTTCAAAGGATGGTATCATCATCGATCCCGATTGCATTTAAGCCATCCTGGATCTTTCCTTACTAAGACACAAGAATTCCATAAAGTCCTTCCTAGGAAAAATGTGCTTCATTCCTAACTTTGTAGGACTAGTAAGGCCCATCACCCTCATGCTAAAAAAGGACACAATCTTCAGGTGGACAACAAAAGGAAAGGAAAGCTTCAACAAGATCTAGAAATAATTTCATACATGCCAACACTTATCAACTCGGATTACTCAAAGGATTTTATCCTATACGCATATGGTGTTGATGTGAGTGTTGTTATTATCCTAAAACAAGAGAATGAAAAAGGATTAGAGAAATTAGTGACTTTCTTCATCACACTAAAGGATTATGATTTTTAATATATTCACATGGAGAAACGGGTCTACAACATCATGTACATGCACAAGAACTTCAAAATCATGCTTGCACAAATCATATTAAGGTGTTAGTCTCACACTCTGGTATGAGATACTTCATCATGGGAAAAGAAATAAACAAGAAGAGAGCATGGTGGGTGACCAAGATCATGGAATATGATGTGAATATCAAATCCACAAATTTTTTTAGAGGTAGCATGCTCTACAAACAACTTCCGAGGATATGCAATATGAACTTGAGACTTCATTATTTCTAGATGAATATCTCCTGCGTGACATTTGAATAGAATGAAGCCCTTAGTGCACACAAATGGATGAAGGACATGATCACATTCCTTTCCAAGGGCACATAACCTCTTGGTCTAAACAAATTAAATAGAAGACATCTAAGGCTACACTCTATTCCATATGTGTAGATTGATGACCTTCTCTTCAAAAAGAATCTTGATGGCATATTCTTTGTGGTGTATTGATGGTGTGTAAATCAAAAAAGTATTAGCAAATTTTCACGATGGATTCTCTAGTGGAGACTTCTCTACCAATACTATAGAAATTAATATTATAATGAAAAGACTCTTTTGGCCTACCCTATTTACGAATGCACACAAGTGGGTCATGAAATGTAAAGAATGCACTTTCTTCGCAGGAAAGAAGAAAGCTAAAACACTTCCTTCTAATGAATCTAAGTAGATCAACCTTTTATACAATGGGTCCTTGACTTCATATGTGTGATCAATCCTCCCTCAAGTGCTAGCTATAAGTGGGTGTTGACAGCTATGGACTACTTCACCAGATGGACAAAAGTTGTTATGCTCGGAGAGAATCAACCAAGTCAATCATATTGGAATTTCTTGAAGGCATTATAACAAGGTTTGGCATTCCTTAGAAAATCATTTCAGATAATGAAAAAGCCTTCCTTGGTACTAAAATCATTGATTGGGATCTTAGTCTTGGTATATACCGAATAATTCTTCCAACTATTGCTCTCAAGGAAATGGCTTGCGAGTCAAAAATAAAAACATGATTAGGATCATAAAGAAAACAATGAATATCAACCAAATATATTTGCATACTAAGGTCCCGTGCGTGCTCCGGGAAGAAATAATAACAATGGAAAAGGAAACAAGAACTTCACCTTATAATCTTGTCTATGGAAAGGAGGCTACACTTCCTTTGATACTTGAGTTGAATTCATTAGCAATTTCCCAGAGCTGGAATTTAAAGGCATGGACCATAAAAATAAGAATAATTTTTTTTTTGAACTTGAAGAAATAATGAATTCCACCATGATCAAGCTAGAACAACATCAAAAATAAAAAAAAAATGGTTTGATAGAAAGGTTAGGCCTCAAGCTTTCAAATTTGGGGACTTGGTCTTAAAATGGGATACTTGACAGATCCAAACCAATGCATCATACCAAGTTTGGTGTAATTTGGAGTGGCCCATACATCATCAATTATTGCAAGGAGGCTAACTCTTTCAAGTTATCTTATCTTGATGGAGGTGCGCTATCAATCCCAGTCAATGGGATCTATCTCAAACCATTTCATTAAGCTTGTTGCATCATTTTGTATATATTAGAGTAGTTTTAATTCCTCCAAGTTAATTGCACACACATTGTTTTGTTTGTACATAGTTCTTTCCTTCCAAGTGCTTCTTATGCACACTCTTTTTTTTAATTCCAAGATTTCAGCCATCTTCCAATAGTTTTTAGCATTTTTACGGGATTCAAAACAGAGTTTAGAATATGCTTCAAGTGACTCAAGGGTAGTTCTTCAAAGTAGTAGATCAGAGGTTCATACACATGTTGAATCCATGCCCAATGGATGCTCTAGGATATTGATCTATTTCATCTAGCAGGAAGATGGCCCCAAAAGGAAACAAACTATTATTGAGAATAAATCCCTAGTTATTTGGACAACTCATATTTCCATTCTAGCTATAAGTTTCTATATTACAGTTATGCACACTTCAATTACTCCTCTCGCCACGTTCCTTGGTTATAGTTCCTCACGTGCCATCGCGATCTTCTCCTTTCCTGATCCTCCCTTATTTTATTCTCATTTTCCTCTATCTATTTTATTTTCCCTTACACTTAATCTCCGAACATTTACCTTCTTCCTAGCAGCTTCTTGTGCCTTCCGTGCATGCCTTAGACTTACTTCCTAGATTAGTTAATTCCCCAGTACCCTTGCACACCCCCTTCCTTGCAACCACACATTACTTTGTAATGATTTTGCCTCTTTCATATGTTCCTCTAGTGGTTATCCCTCCCATTTCTCCCCGTGTGTGCCACATTTTCATACCCTTCCTTCTATTTTTCTTTTGTGCCTTCCTCTTTCACGTGTATCTTCACACTTTCTTTTGCACCCTTTTATGCCACGTGTTATGTGTTAGAATTTGAGTGTGCTACACATAACCAATAAAGGCACACCAAATGGGTGCCAAATCTTGAAGATAAATCATTATTTGACACATGGCAGAAATGACAAAGTGGATGTATAGTTGGCCATGCTTCACCACTCTCGAGTGCCACTTGTCTTTGCGTGTTAGAAGAAGTAACATGTAGAATTCATATCGTCATAAATTTTGTTGTAGAGCTCAAAATAGGGTACACCTTGTCTTATTTTATAGCTTCTAACATGGAATACACTATAGATCATTTGAATTCAAATATCGTAGGATTTTGTAGGTGAGAAGATGGAAAAAGTCCCTCACACGATTAATGCAATATCTAATTACTCCAACCACCCGATTTGATGTAAATCTCACCTCCTTCCTTATCTTGCATGAAAAATGGATATGGGGAAGCAAATTTTACATATTTACAGGCATTCACAATTGGTTTTTGGTGGTTAGAGATTAAAATAATATTTTCCATCATTCTCTTCTTCCTCTTATTGATTCTTCTATAAATGTAAGAGTGTGGCTCATTGTAAAGGGTTGGACATTTTGGATCCTCTAGTATTTGCTAAGGATTCTATATCTTTGCATTTTGAGTCACAAACCTCTAGATCTAGTTTTTGCATGTGGATATCAGCCTCATACACCATTGTAATAGACTGTGCATACTTAGAAGCAATAGAAGCATTATTTTGTGGCTATTCTCTACCTTAACATGTTTGTATTATTCTTTCTTTCCTTTCCTTTGTATTACATGCTTGTTATGCCATTTTAAATCCCTTGTAGCTCTATTTTCTTGTTATGTCTCATGAAATCAATTGTGTGAATGCATTCTAGTATGTGCTCGATGCCTATCCTCCCTTTATGCCTTTTCCTTTGTTTTCACTCAAAATAGATAGTGTTCATCCCACTTTTTTGGTGATATCACCTTCCTTAGTTTAGTTTCCCATTTTCATGTTCTTTTTCTATCCATGGTCCCTTGATATCTTTAGCTTAGGATTTCCTTTCAACATTAGGAGTGATAGTAATAGTAGAATTAGGTAAAGAAACCGACCTTCTCTCGAAGGTCTTTCTCAAGTGCACAAGGTCCCAAAAACTAGATATTTTCTCATTGTTAACTCAAACGACTCAACTCTAATAGATCTAAGACATGGGTGTAATTTTGAACAACCAAAAATACCCATAGACTATCATATATTGGATAGATGAATCTTACCCTCAACAGTTTCTCTATTTCATTTTTGACATTGTTTTTTAGTGTTGGGTGAATCCTTCATTATGGCTATCTGACTGGTATGAAATCCTCAGTGTAAATATGATGAGTGTAGATTCTTGGATGAATCCCTTTCATGTTAGTATAATCCCAAGAAAATATTTTGAATGATTCCTCAAGATGTCTATGACCCTAGTCTCTTGGATATCTTCTAAGTTGTTACCAATGGTCAGTTATTTTCCTATCTCAATAGTTACTTGTTTAGTGTCTTTCAAAATAGCAAGCTCTATCTCAGGGAATCTAATGGGGTTTGTCATTTTCCTACCAAAATGGAAATTCGAATTGTATAAAGCTATTAAAGGATTAGAAAACTATCACAAGATAATTCAAGAGGATGTAATGACCTTGAATTTCATTAGAAATCATTTATAATATTTTGTGTTGTAATGTCACCTTTACATGTTGTCATAGGTAGATATGTGCTTGTAAGAGAATTATGAGAGTAAGTTTGACTAGGAAAAGGAAGAATATAGGCTAAATAAGGACTTTGAAGCCATTTCATCATGTGGAGAAGTATTTTTATGAGTTTTTAGGTGTGTTAGAGTGATATCTATCACTATTCCAGTTAATATGGTTGTTGATTATTTTTAGTAGGAATAGGGATATGAGGTAAAGAGAAAATGTAGCATTTTGGACAAAATGTATATGTATCCTAATGTAAGAGGAAGAGACATGGGTGTAGGAGGCCTGGATAGGCATGAATAAACCTGATTAGACTAATATTGAAGATTTTAAATGAAAACAAAGTGTATTTTGCATGTTTGATACAATTCTTTGTATGCATGTATTATCATCCCGCACAAACCGAGAGCATAAGTGTGACAATCGGGGTATCTGAGTTTGTTAGTTGAATGTGATGAATTGTGGAGTTGAGGAACATTCATACAAGCATAATAAAATTTATTTCAGGTCTTGAAGTATTTTTATAAGCTCTATGGAACTAATTTTGTCCTTGCTACCCATGAACTAGGGCCTTTTGGATCTTTCAAAAGGTACAATGAAAAATTATAAATTTTTAAAATCTTGGCATTCTTATCATTATATTTCATCACCAGAAAGTGAAGATCTTAGAACTTCTAGCAAGTAAGCATTGTGTCATATGCTTTCAACCTAGGACTAATGGCATTATTTTCCCTGTACAATAATGTTTATGATGTTTTAAGAGAAAATAATGGTAATGGATGGTTTGAATAATTGGAAAATGTTTGAATATACCTCCTTATATGATCTATAATCTTTAATATAATATTGTAACCACATTTACCTTGACTATAGCTTCTCAAGAGACTTAATTAGGTCTATAAGAGTTGTAAAAGTTACATTCTACATACGTAAAACCTACCTACACTCTTGATATGTCTTTGTAGTGCATTCAAGGGATTCTAAATTGATGTTTAACTTTTTGATATTCAGAGACAAGTGGAAAGTTATCCCCAAATATTAGAGATTCAAGGTTATGTATCTTAAACCAAGTCTAGAGGTGGCTATAAGTAAAAAAACACATCCTTTTGGTCATGACCTCATATGACCATTAGAGTAAGATATGAATAAAGGTCTATAAGTATTTAAAATATGGTGGTGTTTTCCTTTGGTTCATGTATTCATTCATGAGGTGTGAGTTCATACCTTGAAGTAAACAACATTGAGAAAAAGTTCACAATATGCAGAGGAGGATCATTGATCATAAAAAAAGGAGGGGTATAAAGTTAGATCATACATCAATAGACGACCCCATGCCAAGTAAGAATAAATAGATAAATTTTATAACTAAACCACTTAAGAAGAAGTGATATCCTAAAATTATTCTTTCATAGAACTAAGCTGCATTCTTGAGGAGGAAAGGACATGATAATATGTTTTCTTGATCATTATGAAGAACAATTATAAATGTGGGGAGATCAAACAAGTTATTTAGGATCAAAGTACTTGCTTCAATTTATTTTGTTTGGTTTTATAAAAAAATCTACATTTGGGGAGCTTCATTGGATGAGTTAAGATGACAAAGATCATTTGTGGCATCAGAGCTATACCAATTACACACAAGTTAAGATATAGACATAGTTTGGTGATGTACAAGAAAAGTGAAACAAGTGGATGCATGTGTATAGAAGCTATTGAAGGTAAAATATGTTGTGATTACAATAGAAGAGGAAAGATGGTGAAATTGAGGGTATAAAGAGGACAATCCTTGGTAGATAAATTAGATGAGGTAATGATAGAGTTGTTTATGAGGTTAGAGGATATAAAAGTTGGTAAGAAAAGCATGATGGATAAGATAGACATTTTGGAGGAGCAAATTCTCAAGAAGGAAACATAGATCAAACCTATGGAAGTACAAGGATCTCAAGTTTAAGGTAAGAAACCAATTGACAAAGTTGAGGTTGTTCAAACCACTCATTTTAAAGGAAAGTGTAATAAATGTCAGAAATATGTAGGTAATAGAGCTAGTGAGTGTGTAGGAATGATTCATGGAGTACCTGATATAAAGGAGAAGAGAGTAATGACTAATAAAGGTAAGCTCAGAGTAGGTAAGTATCTTTTAATGAGGAGAATGATGCTTAAACAAAAAAATTTAGTGGATGTAGTTATTTTTACCCATCCACTAACTTCTAACCCCATGCGTGCTTTGACGTATCACCCATCGGGCGTTGGGTGCTCACTTGAGGCTTGAGTGGGTGCTGATCCCCTCCTTTATGTGAGCATTGTGAGAAGATCTTTCCATTGTTAGAGGATTAGTTGCAGAGAAGTGAATATTCATGTCAAATCACAACATGAGCTGTCATATCCTTATATCCAATCATTTAATAACAAGAGAAACATCATGAAATGAAATAGAAATAACAAATATGTCATAAAATATAAGGGAAATAACACTAGGTTTTCCACCCCGAACCATATATTCGAATGAGCCATATAATTATATTTATCATAGTTTCAAAGAACCACATTACATTAAAAAGGGTCGTATCGACCAAATGTATCAAGATAGGGATCTAACCCATATATCAAAGGTCCTAACTATGATTTCTTCATTAAACATTTTTTACATACCCATCCCTTAGACATGATAACATTCTTACAATCCTCTAATGAGAACCCCAACTCCTAGGGCCTCCTAGCATTCTCTATAAAGATTCACTCTTCCCATGCTATATGTCTTGGTGTATCTCTTCATGCCTTCATGTGTGTATTTCTTCTACCCAAACATCTCTTCATTTAGGATCAACACACACCGCCATGCCTTTCTTCAGGAGAAGATCAAATGCCAAGTGTCAATGCGGTCCTCTAATGGTGCATTCTTATTCTACTCCGAGCTCTCCACTTTTTATAATGATTCTTCCTAGGAATATTCCATGCATGGAATATTATTTCCTTGACCACCAAGTCTCCAAGCTAGCACCTTATCCACTCAGCATGCCTAGTCGAGTCACGTTTTTCCTCAAGTGCCTCCAGAACGTTGAATATGGCTAAGTCCTTAGACCCTATGTATTTCCTTGCATGTGCGCCTTGGTTTCTCCTAAACCCTTCTTAAACCCTTGTCTTGTGCACTTCACCCCACACACCCTTCTTCCTATTTTTTCCACATGCTCATGCACCATTTGTTACTCACCAATATTTTGAGGCCCAACAATGGATCTAATCCCTCAAAGAAGGAATTTGTTCAAAACAAGATGTAAAACTCAAGGAAAGTGTTGTAATTTGATTATTGACAAAGGGGGGAGTACTAAGAATTTAGTGTCCACAGAGATGGTAGAGAAGTTGAAATTAAGGAAATTTCCTCATCCCACACCATATAAGATGTCTTGGGTGCAACAAGGTCATCAGTTGATGGTGAATGAACAATGTCAGGTTGAATTCAAGATAGGAAGCTACAAGGACAAGGTAACATGTGATATTGTACCTATGGATGTATGCCATGTCTTATTAGGTAGACCTTGGTAATATGATAGGAAAACAACTCACAATGGGAAGAAGAATACATAGGTGTTCATGAAACAAAAGAATGAACATGCCTTGATACCTTTGAAGGGAGAAATCCAAGAAAGAGGAAACATGAGAGTAATGATGGCAATGAAAGAGTACTTGAACAATACAAGATAAGAAAAGAGGAGAAATTTCATAGAGGCAGTTGAGCCTCATGATTTTGATCTAACTAATAAGGTTTTATGCATGTATGTAGGTATGAAAATGAAAGAAGATAATCATTTAAACAATGGACAAATGACATTGCATGGTACAACTCTAGAAGAAGAAAAAGAACCTTTAATGGAAGAGGAGGTGATAGAGGTATTCCTAGCCTCAATTGAATAAAATGAAGTAGTTTATTTAGTAGGACAAGTTTATAGTTTAAATAATGATGAAGATACAAAAGATTCAAGTGAATGTGTGTTGAAAGAAGATGTGCAACATTTGCAGCTAATAGAAGACAGAGACAAAGATGAATTGTGAAGAGGAAACAACCATGGCAAAAGTAAGAACTAGAGAAGTTCAAAGTTTTCAGTATAACCATGATTTTGAATATGTGATCTTATTTTTTGATGAGTATTATGTGAAGGAGAAAGAGACATCTCAGTCTCTTGTGAACAAAGTGACAAAGAACAAGTAAAGGATATGGGAGATGAAGCATTGTGGCAGAGATTAAAGAAGCATCAAGGTTTAGATTTGTGTATATGCGACAAGAAAAACTATTGGAAGAATTACAATATTTGGAAAAATCATACATGAAAATAAACTAAGCAAAGATCAATATGTTTCACACATTTGTGAAAGTGGACTCGTTTTAATATAGAATATTTCCATTTCATCCATAAGTTAAGAAACCTTATAGTGAAGCTAAGTATGAAAGTGAGAAGGAATGGGTGATGAGACAAGTTGAGAGGGCTATCATGTCCTATGGATTAATTATTAAAAATTTTCAAGAAGCAAGTATGAAGACTACATTTGCAGAGCAACAGAAGAATGAATGATCGAAGTCCATTCAAGGAAAAGATGAGTGAAAGGACTAACAAGAACATGAACAAGACTTTGTGGTTACCAAGCATATAAGGAAGGAAATTTAGAAAGAATTACATAAACAAAATTAAGGAATAACATGGGTACAATCCTAAGAAAAACAAAGAAATAATGATCTTTCAAATGAGCATATGTCAATTTGAAGGACAGAGAAGTAATACAAAGAAGATGAAGAAGACCTTTATAAGGAGTTGATGAGAACAATAAGGGAAATATCTCAGTTCATGTTAGAATGGAGTAATGGAGCAATGGATATCTTCAAATTCTCATGAACTTTGGTGAAACAATGTTGGAAAAGAAGAAAAATTTAGTTGATCTTCATTCCATGAAAAGATGGAACATACAAGAAATGGAGCCAAATGATCAGTTAGAATGTAACTTTCTATGTGCTTTCTTGTTTAGTCTCCATGAGAAGTATGAATAAAATTTTAGTAGCAAGATAAAACAAGAAGAAAACCTTTACTATTTAGATTGGTGTGTTGATAGCCTTGAAGTAACTATGCAACATATATACACAAGTATAGGAAAATTCCAAAAACAAAGAAGTAGCCTAAGGTTTGAACCGTTGAATGAAGTTAAAAGGAAAAAGTATAGTTTAGTCATGAATAAAGTAAATTTATTTAAAGATAAAGGATAAACAAATACCAAAACCCTGTTTAAAAGCTAAGGATAAGAGTATGAAAACAAGATCGGGTTAAGAGACTCGGTTTAGTATCCAATCGATGAAGAAAAAAATGAATAATGAAGAATAGTGTCTTAAAAAAGAAAATAAAGATGATAGTGGTCAAGAAAAAGTAACTATAGTCAAACAACAAACTTTTGAAACCATACAAGATTAGATATTATAGGGAATTCTATGGATCCTCTTTCCTTACATTGAACCAACATTGATAAGCACAAAGGAAGTTCAAACAAAGTGATCAAGAAAGACATGGAAGCTTTAGATTTGAACAAGAATGGAGGAGAATTAGTAGGCCAAGTGGAAGAAGATAATAAACACTTAGGAGATATTATGAAGTAGATAGTAACACAAAAAAATGAAATCGTGTAAGGATATGAAGCCGTAAGGAAGATGGGTAAGTGATTTTATATAACATCTTTATTACATGTGCAGGTACAAATGGAAGGAGAATAAAATAGATTTGTCAAGAAGGATCATGGATTGCTTGAAGAACATAAAGAAGCAAAAAAATTATAATTCAAGAAGGGAACATGAAATCAAGGAGAAAATTGAGATAAAGATAAAGAAAGGGAAGGAAATATGAACATATAAGAAACAATGATAACAAGATCGGGAGTAGTAGTAAGAAAGGACAAGAACTCATGAGCAAGATCCCATGAAATACTTCAAGATTGGAAACCTGATGCAAGAGCACAAGATCAAGACCAAACAAGTAGTTTCAGGAGATGGAAAAGAAAACATTTCATATTTTCAAGTGATCTTGTAGATCAAGAATTCAAAATTGGGTGTTTTGATGGGGTTTGTCATTTTCCGCCAAAATGGAAATTTGAATTATATAAAGCTATTGAAGGCTTAGAACACTATCAAAAGAGAATTCAAGAGGATGTAATGACCTTTAAGGTCATGGGAGCTTATTTATAATCTTTTGTGTTGTAATGTTACCTTGACATGTTGTCATAGATAAATATGTTCTTGTAAGAGAATTGTGAGAGTAAGTTTGACTAGGTAAAGGAAGAATATAGGATAAATAAGGAATCTGAAGCCATGTCATCATGTGGATAAGTATTTGTATAAGTTTTTAGGTGTGTTAGAGTGATATCTATCACTATTCTAGGTTAAGATGGTTGTTGAGTCTTCTTAGGGTATTGTTGAGTAGGAATAGGGATATGAGGGAAAGAGAAAATGTAGCATTTTGGACAAAATATATATATCCTAATGTAAGATGAAGAGATAGGGACGTAGGAGGCCTAAATAGGCATGAATAAACATGATTATACTAATATTGAAGAGTTAAAATGAAAACAAAGTGTATTTTGCACGTTTGATACAATTCTTTGTATGCATGTATTACAAGTCCTGTACAGACCGATAGCACAAGTGTGACAGTTAGGGTATCTGAGTTTGTTAACTGAATGCGATGAATAGTGGAGTCGAGGAACATTAATACAATCATGATAAAATTTATTTAAGGTCTTGAAGTGATTTTATAAGCTCTATGGAACTAATTTTGTCCTCATTACCCTTAAACTAGGGCCTTTTGGATCTTTCAAAAGGTACAAGAAAAATTCTAAATTTTTGGAATCTTGGCATTCTTATTATTATATTTCATCACTAGAAACTTCAGGGCCTTGAACTTCTGAAAGTAACTATTGTGTCATATGCCTTCAACCTAGGCCTAATGACACTTTTTTTTCTCAGTATCATAATGTTTGTGATGTATTAAGAAGAAACAAGGGTAATGGATGGTTTGAATAATTGGAAAATGTCTTAATATACCTCCTTATATGATCTATAATCTTGAATATACTATTTGAACCACCTTCACCTTGACTATAGCCTCTCAAGATACCTAATTAGGTCTATAAGAGTCTTAAAAGTTACATTCTCGTACAAAGTAAACCTACTTGCACTCTTGATATGTTGTAGTGCATTCAAGGAGTTTGAATTGATGTTTATCTTTGTGATATTTAGAGAAATTGGAAATTTATCCCCAAATCTAAGAGAATCAAGGCTACATAGCTTAAAATAAGTGTAGAGGTGGCTATAAGTCAAACAAACACATCCTTTTGGTCATGACCTCATATGACCATTAGAGTAAGATATGAATAAAGTTCTGTAAGTGTTTGAAATATGGTGGTGTTATCCTTTAGATCATATATTCAATCATGAGGTGCAAGTTCATACCTTGAAGTAAGCAACATTGAGAAAAATATCATAGTATGCAGAGGAGGATCATTGATCATAAAAAGGGAGGGGTATAAGGTCATATCATTTATCAATTGGAAGATGAGCCGATGCTAAATAAGTATAAATAGATCAATTTTATAACCAAGCCACTTTGAAGGATAAGTGATATCCTAAAATGATTCTTTTATAGAACTAAGTTGCATTCTTGAGGAGGAAAATATGGGATTATATGTTTTCTTGATCATCATGAATAAAAGTTATAGATGTGGTGAGATCAAACAAATTATTTAGGATTAAATTAATTTCTTCAATTTATCTTGTTTGGTTTTATAAATAAACAAATCTACATTTGGGGAGATTCATTAGCCAAGTTAAGATGGAACACATCGGAATCGAGAGTTTAAGTGAAAAAAATGAGGTTGTAGCATGTGAAGAATAGTCATGTTCTCAAGAGATAGTATATTGGCCAAAGGATACTGAAAATTAGTCGAGTGTGGCCTTCATGGTAATCATGTGTCTCTATATAGCCTCCTATAAAAATTTTACTTACCACATTGTTTTTATTTTCTCGAGCTCAAAGCGCTTATTTTTGTAGCCTTAGTTTTAGTTTCCGTAGCCACAATTGTTGTTTCCATAGATGTGGTATTTTCTTTATCCAACATAGGGTATGTCTTTATAATTTATTCTATATGATTTTTTACTGCAATGGTATCCAAATAAGAACTCATAATTTTATTATCTGAAAAATCTACCCATACATGTTAAAAACACTACATATGGTTAAGCAGAGGATAAATAGAAATATTATTTACTTTTTCCCATTTGAAATAGTCATTTTTTGACCTACAATCAATGTATGAGGAAACAATAGCTAGCAGGGTCTTCCTAAGATAACTGGATATCCCATATTTTGATTTTTAGGTTGTAAGACCATAAAATATACTAGATAATATAAAGATTCAATCAGAACCATTACACCCTCAATTATTCCATCTGGTACAATAATAGATTGATCTGCTAATTGGAGGATAGTACTGGTTGGTTGTAATCATGTCAAAGACAAAAATTGAATGTATCTATTGTTATGACATTGATGGAAACATCAAGATCCAAAAAATGTTAGATATTGACTTACCATTTACAAAAAAGTGATGATTGGACTCCGGGTCCTCATATTTTGGTGAAAGAAGTTTTCCACCTACAAGGTCACTATATTTCCTTATACTTTGACTTATTTTAGGTATTTATTATTCATTCCTGATGTCTTTATGTAATGGTTCCTAATGGTCTGGTTTAATTTGGGAATGTACTTTATTTCTCTTAATAGCGGGACCTTAATATTGAACTTTTAAAGCTCCCGAACTAGTGTCATTTCTTCCTCATGATACATTTATTTTAATCTTTCTAGGAAAGGAGATGCATGCACATTCTGTCTTTCTCCTAATCATCCCTAGTTTCTGTATTTATGAAACATGTTTGGTTCTCTCTCTTTCTAAGGTACCTTAGTAATAACTATTGGAGGATTGTTCACTATTTTTCCAGATCTCAGCTGTAAGTTATTAATGGCATTAACTTGCATTGTCTCACCCTGTCCTACTTCATTAATTGAAGTTGTTTGTTTTTTGGGGTTTGAGATAGGCTGGTATAGAATTTAGGTTTTTTCTTCCTTCCTTGCTAATAATTTTGTTGTGGTGGAGGCATTAAATATTTTTTTGTTGTGTAAACCTCCTTGATGATTATAGTTCTGCTGGGGTGACCATTGTTGGTTTGGCCATGGATGTGCATTAGATGATGGTGTCCAGCCTTGTTGATTATATGGAGGCATCCATGGTTATGGATTGGGGTAGTCCATCTAGTTCGGTGGTGTCTAATAAAGTTATCCCCAAGTTTGTGGAGGATTCGATTGGGCCATGACATGATCTAGGGGTTCTCGAGCGGTGTCTAGGGGCATAAACAGATTGATTATTTGATCTTTGAACAAATTTTACTTCTCCATTTGTTTGATTAATAACATTTAATATTAATTTCAGCAGGGTATGAGAGTACAATGGTTGGTGTCATGATCGAGACATCACATATCAAACACATTTTTGTGATATCTAAAGGAAATTATTTCAAAGGATGTCTTTTCCTACATCTGGGACAATATATGTCTAGAGGTTCTTTTGTAGCATTGTTCTTAGCTTTCAACCCATCCATGGTTGAAGTTAATTGTGTCAAGATGTCTATTTTCATATTGGCCATCTCTTCTAGAAGTTCTGAGGTACCAAAGACATGTTTTGATGTTTTACTTCTTCTAATGCCTCCCCTTGTTTTAGAGTAGCTCCTACATAACTCAACAATTTGTGCCATGGTGAGTTTGTGTACATCACCTCCTCCCATGAGATGGAGGAATTCTTTGGTTTCATCATCAACTAATTTAAGAAATATTGTATTGGTCATTTATGCATTCAACTCATAACCACTTATCATATGGAATAAAAGGAATCTATCCAGGTAATCTTCCAAATTTTCATCTTCTTTTTATCTCATCTGAAATAATTCTTCCCTCCTATCTTGTCCCTTGCAATAGTCTTGGTATTTTTCCAAAAAGGAAGTCTCCATCTGTTCCCATTAATGAATGGAGTTAGAGGGAAATCCATAAACCACCTCATGGAGGAATCCTTGAGGGTGGATGGAAAGATCTTGAGTTCATGGTTATTTATTTTATAGTCATATGTTTGGCAGAGGACTTTAAATTCAAATAAGAATTACTCTATATATTCTATGGACATTCCTCAAAAGATAGGTAGAATGGATGGGGAAATTTTTTTCATAGGTGCTTCCTTGTCCTCATTTAAGATAATGGGGTAGGTAAAGGTTATACCTAAGGGTCTATCATCATCATTTCCATTGTCTCCCATTTCTCGCAAGATGTTCGTGTTCGGATAAGTTAATCGATATTGTTCAAGGTGTCACTCTTAGGAGTAGTATTATATTTAGTGTCACTCTCAAGAGTAGTGTTATCAGTGTTTACTACACGTTCTCCTGTTGGGGATATTATTTGAGTGTTGTGAGGTATATATCTCCCTCTAGCATCCCTTGGCATGTGCATCAATGTTTATTATTAAGGAAAGGCTTAGGATCATTACTGGTGGCATAACTCAACTTCAATAACACCCATAGCATAAATTGTGAACAAAATGATGTGTTTTGCTTAAGGTGTCCTCATAAACAATGCTAAAAATGATGGTTCATTGTAACTTCCAATCATTTAATCAACCTATTCAAATTTTAATGTCATTATAGACCAAGGATGTGTTCAAGGCTATATACGCAGAGAAGTTGATTTGCAACTCAATATTATGGTGGTTGTATTTTGGGGGCGGGTTTTTTTAGTGTTGTTTTTCTCATTCTACCCTAATAAACTACTGAAAGCAAGTAAAAGATCTAAACTACTGAATGTAAAATCTTCTAATCTATGGAAAACAAAGTATATGAACTACATCTACTCTACTGAAAACAAAGTTGCTGAAATGAAATGCTTGTTAAAGGAAATGTTTACTTGAAATGAAATACTTGCTTAAATCAAATGATAGTAAAGGGAATGTGCTGAAACAAAGAAATACAAGATTGCATTCAGATAATCATCAAACCAAGATACTGAAACTGAAACTGAGAAAATATAAAGATCTTGCATGAAATACCAATCCTTTAATCTCCTCAGTCGAGTGGGCCCTTGCTCTACTTTAGGATTGAGGCTCTCAACACAAACGTATACTCAAAATAACATGTATTATATTGATCAAAATAAGTTCATCACATACTCCGGAGTGTAACTGAAAATAAATTCTTCTATTAACTACTGTAATACTATAAAAAAACTAACTAAGTAACAATTCAAAGGAGGTGTCTTATAGACACAGTTGATTACAACACATGCCACAAATATAGGCAAAAATTAACTAATAACAATTTCATAAAAGTTTCATGGCACCCTATAATTCTGTTGGAAACATGGCCCCTCATTTATAGTTGGTTGTGGTTCAATCCTCAAAAATGGTGTAGTGGTTATGGACTTAGTCTTCTTGACTATAACTCGCTCAAAATTGTAGAAAATACACCTCATCGCATTCATATGTCATCGAGTCACTTTACAAAGTAATTGCTAAAAGTTCCATAGGTCATTAGTTCACATAAGAAAAAATAAGGGGAAATGTGTCACTTTCTACTTTAGATATAACTATTTAGAAAATTCCCATGTATAGATTAAAATTTTTAGGAGTAAAATTTATAGTTATATAGATGCTATGATGAGTCGATTTATGGAATCATCACCAAACACACTTGAATAAAAGAAAAATAACTATATGTAGAATATGTAGATAGATGTGTGCATGGAAAAATGAAATTCCCCTCCTATAAAGTGTATGTAGAAGAATTCAGTCCCTTTTCCCTTGGAATTAAGCTAGATGGATGCTTTCATACTCTTGTAATGCCTTTGGATACAACCTTAGGTGATATTAGTAGATGTTTAATGATTTATCCATTATTATGGTCATATAGCTTTATAGCTATATGATACTCTTGTTTGAATTTTGTAATTAACCACTAAAAGGTAGAACCCCAAGAAAATAAGATGCCCAATAGCTAGAAAGGACCCAAAAGATGTGATAAATATACAAAGAGGTTGGGGCCCCGAGGGGATGTGGGGTTGGTGTCTAGAATAAAAAAATGAATTATCAAAGGTTATATTGGGAAAAAGAGTGTGTAAGACCAATAAGAAAACCTAAAAAAATGAAAGAGGCCAAAGACAATGATCAATTAATTCTTTTATTGCTTATGAATCATATGAATAATAGTATGTGATTAGGACCTAGAAATATACCAAAAGTGTGTGATTTAATGTCTACATTTTCCCCCACTTTATGTTGTTGAGTGAATTATCGATAACATAAAGTAGATATGAGATGTGTACCTAATAACCATGTAGATAGATGGTAAAAAGCATACAGAGGAGACAAGAAAAACATGGAGTGATAAAAATGAAGCGTGGAGGCTAGAGAAGAGGAAGTGAAAAATGCCCTAGGGGTGAAAGTGTATGTGAATATGTCATGTTGTACCCGTTTTCAATGTCACTTGATTCTTGATGATGTGAGTTATTCTTCCCATAAGGATGGACCTAAAAGAGAAGAGAAAATGAGTAGTCAAATATGTGTATATGAAAAATTTGATCCAAACATGTAAAAAAAGTGTAAAAAATTATGTAAAAACACAAAAGGAACATGTGCATCTAATTTGTGATGAGTGAAAAGATAGAAATGATCCTAAATATGTTGTAGAAGAATGATTTTTTTGGGAAATCTCATGCCAAGACCAAGTTTTTCAAGTGATCACACACCAACTATGCCAAGAGTGATTATTTTGTGTGATCTCACACCACAGAAAAATAAGTATAGGGAGAAATATCTAGTGTTATTCTCCAAAATTTTACTACTTCTCGATGATGTAAACACCAATGCAGATGGTGTTTTCAAATCTAATCCATTTCGATCCAATGTGTAAAGATAAAAATTTGAAAAACATGTGTGCTGATTACTGGAGGACTGTGCTTGTAATGTGAAGACCTCTATGTAGGATTCTAATAAGTGTGATCATCTGAGAAAACCTATGTAATTACCCCTTGGTCATAGGAACCTAGGAAGAGTAAGGAGTACTCATACACTCATGTCTATGTTATGTTGAAGACCCAAGTCAGATTCTGGTCCATTTATGAGACTAAAGACTATACTTGTGCCAATATTGAATTGTGTTGTACTATGAATGTGAACTATTGTATAGGGTGAGTGATTCACCCAATGATTCCCCCACTTGTTTTTGGTGCATGTGACTTTGCTAGGAGTATGTGGCCCAAAGGAGGACTAGATGGTGAAACTGATATTGATGCCCTGCAGGGGGAGGGAATGTGCTTGGTAGAAACCAAGGCACATGCAAACAAAGTGGATAGAAACAAGTGTTAGTGCAAACAAGATAAACACACATATAGAAGAAAATATGTAAGCTAGCAGAAAGAATACAATGTAGACTACGAAAGGTGGGTTGAAAATTTGGGACATTGATTACAATTTCACAAGGCAATCAAGGCCGAATAAACTAAAAGCATATTGTGCACTCAAGACAAAGGGTAAATCCTACAAATAATGGTAAACAAAGGAAAACATTGACAAACAAAGTGAAAATAAAAGTAACAAACAACCATGGTGGAAAAGAGTTTTTGAAAGAAAAATGCTACACATGAAGCACCCATTAACATTTTAGAAAGAAATTTTTTATGTCAAAGCATGAATGATCCAATATAGTAGTGTGTTGTTATGAATATGAAATATTATAAATCAAAACAATAATATCTGTGATGTGTAAAAATTATATTCCCCAGAGCCACCGTGAGACTGATAAGAGGTATTGTGCCAAGCATTCATGCTGCATGTAATAATAGGTGTAGAGGTTACATTCACAACTAGAAGGTAAGTGAACATGCACATGTATATGATAAAGATAATGACATACAAACTATTTTTCTGACATAGTAAATAATGTGTAACATGTGAGTATAAGTAAGAAAGAATGATGTGAAACCAAGATATGAAATATAATGCGAATGTGAATGGAATGGAATGCAATGTGAGTTTGACAGGAGAAGTGTGCCCCTTGAGAAAATGTGAATGATTATGCACGATATGAGATTCATTTATATCTAACCCCTTAGAAGTCAAGAATGAACCTTTGAACAAGATTACATTATCAAGAAAGGGTTTGAAATATGTGCATTAGAAATATATGATTGATAAAGAATAGAGAATAGATATTGAATGAGTTTAGTGAGGTTCATTTCAGATTTCGACCCTCAGTAGTCAAGTATAAACTATGGAACTAGATTTCATCATAGGGTAGTGTGTTGTGCAAGAGTGTGATGCTAGAAATATGTTTCATAAATGTACTGAGTGTGAAATGTGTAGTGATTTGAGGTTCATGAATGTAGTGAACCTCAACAGTGATCAAGTGTGAGCCATAGCATAAGAGTGTGTCATCAGGTAATGATAATACAATAAGTGTATCAAGTTGTATGCAGATTGATTTTTAGAAATGTGAATGGTGAAGAAAAGAGTGTGATAACATAAAATAAGTTACACCTGAAAATGTTAGGAGGGGGGAAGAGTAAGCATGATTCCCTCAAAGTGTATGAGTATGAGCAATCTATCTGATAAAAGTAAAGGTCACTGGTCCTCCACCCGATGTATGAGGAGATAAAGATGTATGACCATGCTCTAGAGGTGGTGGTGAATGAGACTAACAATGTATGTGCAATGGAAGTCGAGGTGGTGAACACCTATATGAATGAGACCACAAAGTTGATGCGCATCAAGAAGGAGACTGAGGTGATGTACACCAAGATGAAGGAGAACTAGGAGGTGATGAACACTTAGATGGATAAAATCCATGAGGTGTTGAACATCTAGATGGATGAGGCCTATGTGGTGATGTACATTTAGATGAAGGATACGTTTGAGTAGTGGATCTAGACTAATGATATGGACTAGCGGACCTATGAGAACGAGTGTGTCATGCACGAGTAGGAGATTGAGGAGTAGATTTTTCTTTATATACTATAGGTATAAGGGACCTATATGCTTTATCTAGTGCGATGTAAATCTCAAGAGGAGAATGCGTCTATGGAGTGCATGGAGGGACACCTCGATAGTAAAAATTGGTTGTTATGAATGAATTTGAGACAAAAGTGAGGCATGGAAATGATTTCTTGAGTGGCAAGGAGCCATGGGATACCTAAGAGCATGTCACAATTTTTGATGCTAGGTGCCACAAGGAAAAGGACAAGCATGGTGAGAGGACCGAATGTAACTGGAAGCTTGACATAACCATAAGATCCAGGAACTGGATATGAAATTTGTGAGAGTAGATAATCAATAGAAAAAAAGTGCAATAGAGCATGCTCTTACGTGAAACGATGGATCAACCATGGTGTTATTGATAGAAATAGATCCAATAGAAGAACTGATGTGCAAACGATTAGAGGAAAATGTAGCATGATAATCATGATTAGAAAATGTAATGAAAGGTGGAGATGAATCAACATGAGAAACTAGAAAATCAAGAGGCCCCGATGATGGAGGAGGCATCGCATGATTGGCTGATTAGTCACCACTTACTTGTCATGTTTAAGAAGAGGATTGTTGAAGATATTGAGCTTGTGATTTTCATTAAAGGGCACAAAAGTCTGTAGGATCGGAAGCTCGATTACATTATTATCGATAAGATATTGAATAATATTTCAAAGTTTGAAACATCAATCTGTAGAATTCCCAATGCATTGATGATAATCACATCTAAAATTTTCATTATAATTGTAACCTTTTGGATGAGATGGGTCCAAATTGAGTAGAGGAGGAAGCATAATAATATTTCTCTCAATGAGTTGCATGAATAGAATAATAAGAAATCATGCGAGAAGATGAAGCCTTCTCATGATACTTAAGCTTTCCTATAGATAATAGTTTATTTTCACATAGCTTAAGAGTATGACATAAATGATCAAATGATGGAGAGGTATTAAAGATAACACTCTCCTAGAGAGGCAGTAATAGACTTTGGACAAATAGATCTTGAATTTTAGAGTCCACAAGCACATTAGACATCTTAGCTAAGTTGTTCTTATATCACAAGACATAATCTGCTAGATGTTCATTAGATCCTTGTTTAAGTTGTGCAAGTTGAGAATAGGATATCTTAGAGACGATATTGATAGAGAAATGAGTGAGAAAATCATCGACTAAATGTGTAAAAGATGTTACCGAGTGGATAGGTAGATCATAGAACCAACACATTGCATAATATTGAGACTGTGAGGAAAGAGATTTACAAGTAAAGTATGATCATCCACATAATATAGAGATGCCACATGAAATTCTTTGAGATTCTCTTGAGGGTCATCATGGCCATTGAAAATTAGGAGCTTGGAAACTACAAATTTTACAGGGGATTGCATATGTAGAAATGGCGGGTACAAAAAGAGTATGAAGAAGCAAAATGGAATCAAGAGATGAAGAGACATGATAAGTAGCTTTTTGAAGTTGAAATATTTGAACTTGGAGATCTTGATAAAGAGAATATAGATCTTCAGTTTTAGAAGAGGAAAATTGTCATGTATGTGAAGCGAGAGGTGGAGTGAAATTATTTTTAGGGGTAGGAATGTAAACAGCACAAAGGAGGTAGGTGGAATGGTGGAAGGAGTAGGTTTGAGTAATAATTGGAATAGAGTAAGTAACAATGGTAGATCCATTAAGCTTAGTGAAATTGGTAACCTCCTCATGAGAAACAAATAAAAATAGATCTAGATCCTACGGGTGCTCAACAATATGCTCATGAAGATCATGAAGATTGGCTTCAGTGAAGGGACCATAAGAGTTAGGCATGATAAAAATATTTCAAGGTTGAGGCCAAACGGATGGGTTCACCAAATGATTAAACAAAAATAATTTTTTTGTAAAACCATAATAGGCTATTTCAGTGTCACAACCAAAATAATATAGTAGTAAAATATAGAATGTGAAACAAGCAATAGGCAAGATAAATTAAAATCCTAAGCGCAAGAAAGAGGATAAAATACTTAACTGATTTGAAATAAATCTAGAGGTGTGTGAAGCTAGAAAATTGTTAGAACTAGAACACAGGGTGTCACAATAAAACCCATAAAATTGTAGAAGTATAGTAAAAGGTAGGAAAAGGGTACTTGGACTGAACTGGGGCACCTAGGCTCTAGAGACGCTAACCAGGTGTCGATTCTCGTATACAACCTCAGAAAGTGTTTTTTACAGGGTCACTAGATGTTTAGTGACCTTCATCTTTGATCACTTGTGTGTCACGCTAAGTTCAATGATGTCACCTGTAACCTGTAATGAAATAGATATCCTACAAAACCCTAAAAAACATCATATCCTAAAAAGAAAAAGATGAAAATGGGTAGTAAAACTGACCCTAGCGGTCACCCAACTAAGTAAACTTATGATCCGAGCATTGCACTACATTTCAAACTCCATGTAATTTTGTGTGTGTGTGTGTGAAGAATCATTCCCTATGTAGTTCTCATGCCGGATGAACTTGAATAACAAGCAATAGATAGATGTAGAAGATGTAGATAGATGTGTGCATGGAAAAATGAACTTCCCCTCCTATGAAGTGTATGCAAAATAATGCAGTACCTTGTCCCTTGTGATGAATTTAGATGGATGATTTGATACTCTTATAATGCCTTTGGATGTAACCTTAGGTGATGGTATTAGATGCTTAGTATTTGGTCCATTATTATGGTCACATAGATTTTTATTTATTTAATTCCCTTGTTTGAATTTTTTAATTAACCACTAAAAGGTCAACCACCATGAAAATAATATGCCCAATATCTAGAAAAGACCCAAAATATGCAAGCAAGATACAAAGATGTTGGGGGCATCCGGGATACTTGGTGTCCTGGCTTGGCGCTAGTGTCCAGACTCGAAAAAAATGAAGTGTCAAATGTCATACTTGGGAAAGAAGGTATGTAAGACAAGCAAGGAAACCTGAAAAAAAAAGAAAAGAGGCCAAATACAATGATCAATTAGTAATTTTCTCACTTAGGAATCATATGAATAGTAGTATGTGATCAGGACCTAGAAATATACCCAAAGTATGTGATTTAGTGTCTACATTTTCCCTCACTTTTTTATTGATAAAATTCTTGATAACATAAACTAGATATGAGATGTGTACCTAATAACCATATAGATTTATGGTGAAAATCATGCCAAGGAGATAATAAAAATCGTGGGAGTGACAAAAATGAAGTGTGGAAGCTAGTAGATGGACATTGTATATATATTTTAGTAATGTATAGATATTTGAGATAGATACCTTAGTGGCCTTTCATGGATGTATGGATACAATTTTTGATGACAAATATATACATGATTTTTTCGGCATACATGTGTTGTGTGATGAATTATTTGATGGATTTGATTAGTTTGTTTACATTACAGATGTTAATGTAGATGATATATAAGATATAGTTTGTATCGATCATGTGATGTTTTAATTTAAATGATTTTAATGTGATGGTTTGATGAGATCTTAGGTGTATTAAATTAAACGATAATGATGTGATGGTAGATGTGGACTAAGAAATGATATGATTGATGATAGATGAAACATGTGGATGTTTTATACTAGATGCATGTAATGGATGGATGTTTTAGATGAAATGATGAATTATGAATGTATATACTTAGGAATACATGAGGAATTGTGATTTCATGTAGATAATATATGACAAGAGATAGATTAGATGTGACATGATGAATGGGGATAGTTAGGAAGTTGCGGTTTAGAAAGGGCATGACCTTGATAAGGTGACCCAAACGTGAGACAATATTCTTCATCGTAGAGGGGAGTACACATGGAAAATATTATTTTGAGCTAGATTAAAGGTGAATGAGACAAATTAATGCACTTACGACCATTTACAAGTATTAATACATAACCAATGATTGTTAGTCGACTTGAGATTTTGAGGAAAATGTGTTTATAGACCTATTGTAGACATTAAAAATGGGGTAGGATGGATCTTGTACATGGAAAATACATTAACCTTAGGTGAGAGTCCTAGGTCTATCCCCAAAATCTAAGAAATATGGTACAAAATGATCAATGCGGGAAGTTTTCTATAGATGGGAAAGATGATCGATGTGAGATGATTTATGGGAATGCTTGATTTTGATACTTTGCTTTTGTTTTTTAGATATTTGAAGGTTGTTCAATGTGAGAATAATTTTACTACCATGATATAGGAAATTATCCATCCTTTGAAGGAGTGGTATAGATTTAGATTTTTTTTTGAATTTTGAAATTTTGAACTTTTATATGGAAGGATAAGATATACATGATAGTTGTCTTTCAACGGATCATTATATACTCCTGATTTTTTTACTTTACATTAAAAATGTCCTTCAAGGGAGTATTCTATTTTATTGGATATGATATCTTTTTATATGATCATCGAAAGATTTGACGTTAGATAGAGCATCGACAACCAAGTAGATCACTTGGGGAGGGGATGAGAAGATGTAAAAGTGACACCTATAGATTTTAGCATGGTTTCGTAGGTAGATAAGAGGGTGACAGATGTAATGATCACAAGGTTCCCACCCGAAGGAGGAACTTGTCCAAAAGGAAAATTCTATGGGTAGAACCTGGTGCCCATATTCAAGATAATAGAGAGGAAAGTGAAAGATGAAAATGATGATGAGGGAAATATGATCATTGATATGTTTAGGATCACATTGGTAGATATGTTAACAGAGAAGGGTTGCAATTAAAAGGGGCCGAGAGGTTCCATTTCTGGTTTACCATCCAAAGTTGCTAAACAATAAGCTTTAGACCCATACTTATGTGTGATAATGTATGGTACAATCCAAATGGGAGAAAAATTCCACGTTGGATTATTTCTAGAGTAGTGATGTTCTGATTTTATTTTAAGACTAGGTCAGTGATGTTAAAGTCACATTCCTTTAGATATTTGTTGTAAGAAAGCTTGATACACTCTTGATAAACATGATGATGTTGAAGAGAAATTAAGTGACACTTTTCTAGCAGCTTAAGTTGGGCTAGATGCTCCTAGTGATAGTCCTCATCAGAGATGAATTCGCGAAGAGAAACACACAAGGATGGGATTTGGAGTTTTGAGGAAGGATGAATTTAGATCCATAGATGAGAGAGAAGGGATTAACACCCATAGAGGTGTGGATGCTAGTTTTGTAAGTCTAAAGGGAAAAGGGAATGTGAAGGCTTCAATTATGACTTGCCTTATTAATAGTTTTGAAAAGGATATTGTGAAGATTTTTTTAGTGGCTTCAAATTTTTGGCCATTATCTTACAAATAGTAAAGAGATGAGAAGATAAGATTGATGTTGAAGGATTTGCAAAGATTTTTAAGATATTTATTTTGAAGGACTTTATATTGTACATGATGATTTTAGGAGGAACACCAAAGTGGAAGATGATATGCTTTGATAGAAAATATCAATGATTTTGTCACTTTAGTGGAATGGATTCCACCCATTTGGTGAAGTACTCAGTTGTAGTGATGATATAATTATGGAATTGGGAAGAACGTGGATTGATGAGGCCAATGTGGTTGATCCCCCACTATGAAAAGGGCCAAATATCTTGGGCCAGCTATAAGGCCTAACTAAGAATGTGGATTAGATTAGAATGTTGCTAGCATTTGGCATTTTTTTAATGTATTCAAAATAGTATAGATTGAGGGTGGGATAATAATAATACATCTAAAGGACACACATGGAAATAGCCAAACCACTAAAATGGACACGAAAAATACCATCATGGACTTCTTAGATAACACAGAAAATTCATGATATTTAAGGCAACACAATAAGATGTCGTCAAACCCACATTTTTAGAGGATACCACTAATAATGACAAAGTGGTTAGAACATTTAAGAAAGGATCTCCTACCATTCTTGGATAGGTTAGAGGGAATTTTGGATTGAGATAGATAGTCAAATATTTGAGAATACCAGAGATCTAATTGATTAGTATGAACATGATTAACACATAGAATATCATGGATATGAGATGGTTGATTGAGATGATGAACAACAAATTTTTTTGATTCTTCATTTCCCATAATATGAGAGATGCGAGATATGCCATAGTTTCTAAGAAGTGATTGGATGAATCAGAATAATTTGGATGGTATAGAACTCAAAGGCTTCAAAAATAAATTTGACAACATCCTAATACTTTTGAGGAATTCATTTTACATTTATAGATCCCCTTAACTTGCTTGTTGATAAGTCGAGAGTAACTATAAATTTAAAGGGTTTGGATGCTAAACATCATAGCGGTTTCAAGACCCATGATGAGGGATTTGTACTCAACCATGTTGTTAGTACATTCAAAATAAAGCTTATAAGTGATGGGGATAGGAGTATCCCAAGGAAGAATAATGATAACACTGACACCTCCCCCTTGCTAAAAATTATACCCATCATAGAAAAATGTCATGCAGAGGGTAGTAAACTCATGATCATCAAAGCCTCATCTAGTTGATCGAAATATCCTGCCCTTAATGGATTATTGAGAGATGAAATATAGGTTGAAATTGGTCATGAGCATGAGCTATCAAGTGATGTGATCATTTTGATAAGGATTAGAATGCATGGTTTTAAGAAGATAGAAGCTAGTGATGATAAAGGTTTTATGATTGAGGAGATAATGATGAAATTTAGAGGTGGTGAAGAAGAGGGCACAACATAACTTTTTAGATTCAATGTAGCGGGTCTCATAATCATGCATGGTGTGACTGATATAGTAGACAACTTTCTCCCTACCTTTCTCATCATGGTGTGCCAACATAGTGCCCAAAGCATGATCGATGGAAGATATGTAAAGGTATAAAGTCTTCCCATCATGTGGAGGAATGAGTATAGGAATGAATAAAATATAATTCTTGAGATCATAAAAGGCCTTTTGGAAATCATCAAGTTCAATCACTATCAATTCATCTCACAACTCTTTGATCATTTTCAACCTTTTGGCCATTTGATAGAGCGGAATTTGGAGGATGGTTTTAATTTTGGTGGGGTTAAGTTCAATTCCCCTGATAGAAATGATGAAGCCAAGGAGTTTTTTAGTTAGAACACTGAATACACATTTGGATGGATTTAGATGAAGAAACAACTAGATAAGACACGTAAAAAGACTTTAAGGATGGAAATATGATCCCACTGATACTTGGATTTACGTAAGAGTTCATAAACGTAGTCTTCAACTATCTTATGGATGAGATCATGGAAGATGTAAGTCATGACTCGCTGATAGGTGGCTCTAACATTTTTCAAATTGAAGGGCATGACCTAATAATAGAAGGTCTCCCAATGGGTGATGAAATAAGTCTTATGTTGTTATTTAGATACAATGAGGATTTGATTATAACTAGAAAAACCATCCATAAGCTAAAGCATCTCATGGCTTGCGGCGAATTCAAAAATTTTATTGATGTTGGGAAGGGTAAAGTCATATTTAGGGCAAACGATATTTAAATCTTGAAAGTCAATATAGATGCAAAGTTTTCTAGAGGATTTAGAAATGGGCACGATGTTGGATACCCATTGCAGATAGTTGATAGGAATGATGAAATTAGTAGAGAGAAGGTGTCACAACTCCTCTTTGATAAGGAGGGAAATGTGGGGATGCATGTAGTGAAGCTTTTACTTAACCAACTTAACATTAGTGATGGTTAAAATATTGTGGACAATGATGGAAGGATAGAGGCTCCTGACATGTCAAGCATATGACCATGTAAAGGATTGGTTGTATTTGGAAAGGAAGATGATGAAATATTTAAGATCTTGGGAATCAATGGATTGATGGAATTTGAGGATGTGAGGTTCTTGCGGAGTCCCTATATTGATGTTGATGGTGGATTCATTAAGAAGAGTGGATGTGTCTAGAGGTAAGGAATTATGAAGATAGGAATCCTCTTCCCCATATAAGAAAGAATGGAATTATCATCGGTGCATTGAATAATGTCAATGGTAGGGGAATCTTCCTCTACCATATTAGGAAATTAAAGAGGAAGGGACCTATTTTTACCTCCACACTAATAAGTGAGCATTTGTAAAGTGATCATAGAGATTAAAAAAAATCTAGAAGAAATGGAAACTCTATCATCCATATCCATAGGCTTGTTAGATGGAGAAGAAGTGGATGAGGGATTGATGTTCATGAGAGATTTGGATGAAGAGGATGTGAGAGGTTCAGTGGGTTGTACTTTGAAACCCAGACAAAACTTCTCATGGGGTTTGTGATATTGGTTAATAATGATATCATCTACACCCTTTTCATAATGCCCCATACCAAATCCTTTCCATGCACAATGATAGAGGTAAGTATATGTGAATGATATGTGCTTGTAAGAGAATTATGAGAGTAAGTTTGACTAGGAAAAGGAAGAATATAGGCTAAATAAGGACTTTGAAGCCATTTCATCATGTGGAGAAGTATTTTTATGAGTTTTTAGGTGTGTTAGAGTGATATCTATCACTATTCCAGGTTAATATGGTTGTTGATTATTTTTAGTAGGAATAGGGATATGAGGTAAAGAGAAAAATGTAGCATTTTGGACAAAATGTATATGTATCCTAATGTAAGAGGAAGAGACATGGGTGTAGGAGGCCTGGATAGGCATGAATAAACCTGATTAGACTAATATTGAAGATTTTAAATGAAAACAAAGTGTATTTTGCATGTTTGATACAATTCTTTGTATGCATGTATTATCACCCTGCACAAACCGAGAGCATAAGTGTGACAATGTCAGGTATCTGAGTTTGTTAGTTGAATGTGATGAATTGTGGAGTTGAGGAACATTCATACAAGCATAATAAAATTTATTTCAGGTCTTGAAGTATTTTTATAAGCTCTATGGAACTAATTTTGTCCTTGCTACCCATGAACTAGGGCCTTTTGGATCTTTCAAAGGTACAATGAAAAATTATAAATTTTTAAAATCTTGGCATTCTTATCATTATATTTCATCACCGTAAAGTGAAGATCTTAGAACTTCTAACAAGTAAGTATTGTGTCATATGCTTTCAACCTAGGACTAATGGCATTATTTTCCCTGTACAATAATGTTTATGATGTTTTAAGAGAAAATAATGGTAATGGATGGTTTGAATAATTGGAAAATGTTTGAATATACCTCCTTATATGATCTATAATCTTTAATATAATATTGTAACCACATTTACCTTGACTATAGCTTCTCAAGAGACTTAATTAGGTCTATAAGAGTTGTAAAAGTTACATTCTGTACACAGTAAACCTACCTACACTCTTGATATGCTGTAGTGCATTCTGAAGGGATTCTAAATTGATGTTTAACTTTTTGATATTCAGAGACAGTGGAAAGTTATCCCCAAATATTAGAGATTCAAGGTTATGTATCTTAAACCAAGTCTAGAGGTGGCTATAAGTAAAAAAACACATCCTTTTGGTCATGACCTCATATGACCATTAGAGTAAGATATGAATAAAGGTCTATAAGTATTTAAAATATGGTGGTGTTTTCCTTTGGTTCATGTATTCATTCATGAGGTGTGAGTTCATACCTTGAAGTAAACAACATTGAGAAAAAGTTCACAATATGCAGAGGAGGATCATTGATCATAAAAAAGGAGGGGTATAAAGTTAGATCATACATCAATAGACGACCCCATGCCAAGTAAGTATAAATAGATAAATTTTATAACTAAACCACTTAAGAAGAAGTGATATCCTAAAATTATTCTTTCATAGAACTAAGCTGCATTCTTGAGGAGGAAAGGACATGATAATATGTTTTCTTGATCATTATGAAGAACAATTATAAATGTGGGGAGATCAAACAAGTTATTTAGGATCAAAGTACTTGCTTCAATTTATTTTGTTTGGTTTTATAAAAATCTACATTTGGGGAGCTTCATTGGATGAGTTAAGATGACAAAGATCATTTGTGGCATCGAGCTATACCAATTACACACAAGTTAAGATATAGACATAGTTTGGTGATGTACAAGAAAAGTGAAACAAGTGGATGCATGTGTATAGAAGCTATTGAAGGTAAAATATGTTGTGATTACAATAGAAGAGGAAAGATGGTGAAATTGAGGGTATAAAGAGGACAATCCTTGGAAGACAAATTGGATGAGGTAATGAGAGAGTTGTTTATGAGGTTAGAGGATATAGAAGTTGGTCAGAAAATCATGATGGAGAAGATATAAATTTTGGAGGAGAAAGTGCTCAAGAAGGAAACATAGATCAGACATATGGAAGTACAAGGATCTCATGTTCAAGGTAAGAAACCATTTGACAAAGGTAAAGTTGATCAAGCCACTCATTTTAAGGGAAATTGTTATAAGTGTCAAAAATATGCTGGTCATAGAGCTAGTGAGTGTGTAGGAATGATTCATGGAGTACCTGATATAAAGGAGAAGAGAGTAATGACTAATAAAGGTAAGCTCGAGTAGGTAAGTCTCTTTTAATGAGGAGAATGATGCTTAAACAAAAAAATTTAGTGGATGTAGTTATTTTTACCCATCCACTAACTTCTAACCCCATGCGTGCCGACGTATCACCCATCAAAGGCGTTGGGTGCTCACTTGAGGCTTGAGTGGGTGCTGATCCCCTCCTTTATGTGAGCATTGTGAGAAGATCTTTCCATTGTTAGAGGATTAGTTGCAGAGAAGTGAATATTCATGTCAAATCACAACATGAGATGTCATATCCTTATATCCAATCATTTAATAACAAGAGAAACATCATGAAATGAAATAGAAATAACAAATATGTCATAAAATATAAGGGAAATAACACTAGGTTTTCCACCCCCGAACCATATATTCGAATAGAGCCATATAATTATATTTATCATAGTTTCAGCAACCACATTACATTAAAAAGGGTCGTATCAGACCAAATGTATCAAGATAGGGATGTAACCCATATATCAAAGGTCCTAACTATGATTTCTTCATTAAACATTTTTTACATACCCATCCCTTAGACATGATAACATTCTTACAATCCTCTAATGAGAACCCCAACTCCTAGGGCCTCCTAGTATTCTCTAGAAAGCTTCACTCTTCCCATGCTATATGTCTTGGTGTCTCTCTTCATGCCTTCATGTGTGTATTTCTTCTACCCAAACATCTCTTCTTTTAGGATCAACACCCACCGCCATGCCTTCTTCAGAGAAGATCAGATGCCAAGTGTCAATGTGGTCCTCTAATGGTGCATGCTTATTCTACTCCGAGCTCTCCACTTTTTGTAATGATGTATTCCTAGGAATATTCCATGCATGGAATATTATTTCCTTGACCACCAAGTCTCCAGGCTAGCACCTTATCCACTCGGCATGCCTAGTCAGGTCACGTTTTTCCTCAAGTGCCTCCATAACGTTGAATATGGCTAAGTCCTTAGACCCTATGTATTTCCTTGCATGTGCGCCTTGGTTTCTCCTAAATCCTTCTTAAACCCTTGTCTTGTACACTTCACCCCACACACCCTTCTTCCTATTTTTTCCACATGCTCATGCACCATTTGTTACTCAGCCAATATTTTGAGGCCCAACAATGGATCTAATCCCTCAAAGAAGAAATTTATTCAAGACAAGATGTAAATCTCAAGGAAAGTGTTATAATTTGATTATTGACAGTGGGAGTACTAAGAATTTAGTGTCCACATATATGGTAGAGAAGTTGAGATTAAGGAAATTTCCTCATCCCACACCATACAAGATGTCTTGGGTGCAACAAGGTCTTCAGTTGATGGTGAATGAACAATGTCAAGTTGAATTCAAGATAGGAAGATACAAGGACAAGGTAACATGTGATATTGTACCTATGGATGTATGCCATGTCTTATTAGGTAGACCTTGGTAATATGATAGGAAAGCAACTCACAATGGGAAGAAAAATACATAGGTGTTCATGAAACAAAAGAATGAACATGCCTTGATACCTTTTAAGGAGAACTTCAAGAAAGAGGAAACAAGAGAGTAATGATGGCAATGAAAGAGTACTTGAATAACACAAGATAAGAAAAGAGGAGCAATTTCATAGAGGCAGTTGAGCCTCAGGCTTTTGATCTAACTAATAAGGTTTTATGCATGTATGTAGGTATGAAAATGAAAGAAGATAATCATTTAAACAATGGACAAATGACATTGCATGGTACAACTCTAGAAGAAGAAAAAGAACCTTTAATGGAAGAGGAGGTGATAGAGACATTCCTAGCCTCAATTGAATAAAATGAAGTAGTTTATTTAGTAGGACAAGTTTATAGTTTAAATAATGATGAAGATACAAAAGATTCAAGTGAATGTGTGTTGAAAGAAGATGTGCAACATTTGCAGCTAATAGAAGACAGACAAAGATGAATTGTGAAGAGGAAACAACCATGGCAAAAGTAAGAACTAGAGAAGTTCAAAGTTTTCAGTATAACCATGATTTTGAATATGTGATCTTATTTTTTGATGAGTATTATGTGAAGGAGAAAGAGACATCTCAGTCTCTTGTGAACAAAGTGACAAAGAACAAGTAAAGGATATGGGAGATGAAGCATTGTGGCAGTAGATTAAAGAAGCATCAAGGTTTAGATTTGTGTATATGCGACAAGAAAAACTATTGGAAGAATTACAATATTTGGAAAAAATCATACATGAAAATAAACTAAGCAAAGATCAATATGTTTCACACATTTGTGAAAGTGGACTCCGTTTTAATATAGAATATTTCCATTTCATCCATAAGTTAAGAAACCTTATAGTGAAGCTAAGTATGAAAGTGAGAAGGAATGGGTGATGAGACAAGTTGAGAGGGCTATCATGTCCTATGGATTAATTATTAAAAATTTTCAAGAAGCAAGTATGAAGACTACATTTGCAGAGAGCAACAGAAGAATGAATGATCAAGTCCATTCAAGGAAAAGATGAGTGAAAGGACTAACAAGAACATGAACAAGACTTTGTGGTTACCAAGCATATAAGGAAGGAAATTTAGAAAGAATTACATAAACAAAATTAAGGAATAACATGGGTACAATCCTAAGAAAAACAAAGAAATAATGATCTTTCAAATGAGCATATGTCAATTTGAAGGACAGGAGAAGTAATACAAAGAAGATGAAGAAGACCTTTATAAGGAGTTGATGAGAACAATAAGGGAAATATCTCAGTTCATGTTAGAATGGAGTAATGGAGCAATGGATATCTTCAAATTCTCATGAACTTTGGTGAAACAATGTTGGAAAAGAAGAAAAATTTAGTTGATCTTCATTCCATGAAAAGATGGAACATACAAGAAATGGAGCCAAATGATCGGTTAGAATGTAACTTTCTATGTGCTTTCTTGTTTAGTCTCCATGAGAAGTATGAATAAAATTTTAGTAGCAAGATAAAACAAGAAGAAAACCTTTACTATTTAGATTGGTGTGTTGATAGCCTTGAAGTAACTATGCAACATATATACACAAGTATAGGAAAATTCCAAAACAAAGAAGTAGCCTAAGGTTTGAACCGTTGAATGAAGTTAAAAGGAAAAAGTATAGTTTAGTCATGAATAAAGTAAATTTATTTAAAGATAAAGGATAAACAAATACCAAAACCCTGTTTAAAAAGCTAAGGATAAGAGTATCAAAACAAGATCAGGTTAAGAGACTCGGTTTAGTATCTAATCGATGAAGAAAAAAATGAATAATGAAGAATAGTGTCTTAAAAAAGAAAATAAAGATGATAGTGGTCAAGAAAAAGTAACTATAGTCAAACAACAAACTTTTGAAACCATACAAGATTAGATATTATAGGGAATTCTATGGATCCTCTTTCCTTACATTGAACCAACATTGATAAGCACAAAGGAAGTTCAAACAGTGATCAAGAAAGACATGGAAGCTTTATATTTGAACAAGAATGGAGGAGTAGTAGGCCAAGTGGAAGAAGATAATAAACACTTAGGGAGATATTATGAAGTAGATAGTAACACAAAAAAATGAAATCGTGTAAGGATATGAAGCCAAAAGGAAGATGGGTAAGTGATTTTATATAACATCTTTATTACATGTGCAGTACAAATGGAAGGAGAATAAAATAGATTTGTCAAGAAGGATCATGGATTGCTTGAAGAACATAAAGAAGCAAAAAAATTATAATTCAAGAAGGGAACATGAAATCAAGGAGAAAATTGAGATAAAGATAAAGAAAGGGAAGGAAATATGAACATATAAGAAACAATGATAACAAGATCGGGGAGTAGTAAGAAAGGACAAGAACTCATGAGCAAGATCCCATGAAATACTTCAAGATTGGCAACCTGATGCAAGAGCACAAGATCAAGACCAAACAAGTAGTTTCAGGAGATGGAAAAGAAAACATTTCATATTTTCAAGTGATCTTGTAGATCAAGAATTCAAAATTGGGTGTTTTGATGGGGGTTTGTCATTTTCCCGCCAAAATGGAAATTTGAATTATATAAAGCTATTGAAGGCTTAGAACACTATCAAAAGAGAATTCAAGAGGATGTAATGACCTTTAAGGTCATGGGAGCTTATTTATAATCTTTTGTGTTGTAATGTTACCTTGACATGTTGTCATAGATAAATATGTTCTTGTAAGAGAATTGTGAGAGTAAGTTTGACTAGGTAAAGGAAGAATATAGGATAAATAAGGAATCAAAGCCATGTCATCATGTGGATAAGTATTTGTATAAGTTTTTAGGTGTGTTAGAGTGATATCTATCACTATTCTAGGTTAAGATGGTTGTTGAGTCTTCTTAGGGTATTGTTGAGTAGGAATAGGGATATGAGGGAAAGAGAAAAATGTAGCATTTTGGACAAAATATATATATCCTAATGTAAGATGAAGAGATAGGGACGTAGGAGGCCTAAATAGGCATGAATAAACATGATTATACTAATATTGAAGAGTTAAAATGAAAACAAAGTGTATTTTGCACGTTTGATACAATTCTTTGTATGCATGTATTACAAGTCCCATCTGACCCGATAGCACAAGTGTGACAGCTTAGGTATCCGAGTTTGTTAACCGAATGCGATGAATAGTGGAGTCGAGGAACATTAATACAATCATGATAAAATTTATTTAAGGTCTTGAAGTGATTTTATAAGCTCTATGGAACTAATTTTGTCCTCATTACCCTTAAACTAGGGCCTTTTGGATCTTTCAAAGGTACAGTGAAAAATTCTAAATTTTTGGAATCTTGGCATTCTTATTATTATATTTCATCACTAGAAACTTCAGGGCCTTGAACTTCGGAAAGTAACTATTGTGTCATATGCCTTCAACCTAGGCCTAATGACACTGTTTTTCTTGTATCATAATGTTTGTGATGTATTAAGAAGAAACAAGGGTAATGGATGGTTTGAATAATTGGAAAATGTCTTAATATACCTCCTTATATGATCTATAATCTTGAATATACTATTTGAACCACCTTCACCTTGACTATAGCCTCTCAAGATACCTAATTAGGTCTATAAGAGTCTTAAAAGTTACATTCTGTACAAAGTAAACCTACTTGCACTCTTGATATGTTGTAGTGCATTCGAAGGGAGTTTGAATTGATGTTTATCTTTGTGATATTTAGAGAAATTGGAAATTTATCCCCAAATCTAAGAGAATCAAGGCTACATAGCTTAAAATAAGTGTAGAGGTGGCTATAAGTCAAACAAACACATCCTTTTGGTCATGACCTCATATGACCATTAGAGTAAGATATGAATAAAGTTCTGTAAGTGTTTGAAATATGGTGGTGTTATCCTTTAGATCATATATTCAATCATGAGGTGCAAGTTCATACCTTGAAGTAAGCAACATTGAGAAAAATATCATAGTATGCAGAGGAGGATCATTGATCATAAAAAGGAGGGGTATAAGGTCATATCATTTATCAATTGGAAGATGAGCCGATGCTAAATAAGTATAAATAGATCAATTTTATAACCAAGCCACTTTGAAGGATAAGTGATATCCTAAAATGATTCTTTTATAGAACTAAGTTGCATTCTTGAGGAGGAAAATATGGGATTATATGTTTTCTTGATCATCATGAATAAAAGTTATAGATGTGGTGAGATCAAACAAATTATTTAGGATTAAATTAATTTCTTCAATTTATCTTGTTTGGTTTTATAAATAAACAAATCTACATTTGGGGAGATTCATTAGCCAAGTTAAGATGGAACACATCGGAATCGAGAGTTTAAGTGAAAAAAATGAGGTTGTAGCATGTGAAGAATAGTCATGTTCTCAAGAGATAGTATATTGGCCAAAGGATACTGAAAATTAGTCGAGTGTGGCCTTCATGGTAATCATGTGTCTCTATATAGCCTCCTATAAAAATTTTACTTACCACATTGTTTTTATTTTCTCGAGCTCAAAGCGGTTATTTTTGTAGCCTTAGTTTTAGTTTCCGTAGCCACAATTGTTGTTTCCATAGATGTGGTATTTTCTTTATCCAACATAGGGTATGTCTTTATAATTTATTCTATATGATTTTTTACTGCAATGGTATCCAAATAAGAACTCATAATTTTATTATCTGAAAAATCTACCCATACATGTTAAAAACACTACATATGGTTAAGCGGGAGGATAAATAGAAATATTATTTACTTTTTCCCATTTGAAATAGTCATTTTTTTGACCTACAATCAATGTATGAGGAAACAATAGCTAGCCAGGGTCTTCTTAAGATAACTAGATATCCCATATTTTGATTTTTAGGATGTAATACTATAAAATATACTAGATAATATAAAGATTCAATGTAACCATTACACCTCAATTATTCCATCTTGTAAAGTAATAGATTGATCTCGCTAATTGAGGATAGTACTTGGTGTGATGTAATCATGTCAAAGACAAAAAATTGAATGTAACTATTTTTATGACATTGATGGAAACATCAAGATCCAAAAAAATGTTAGATATTGACTTACCATTTACAAAAAAAGTGATGATTGGACTCCGGGTCCTCATATTTTGGTGAAAGAAGTTTTCCAGCTACAAGGTCAGCTATATTTCCTTATACTTTGACTTATTTTAGGTATTTATTATTCATTCCTGATGTCTTTATGTAATGGTTCCTAATGGTCTGGTTTAATTTGGGAATGTACTTTATTTCTCTTAATAGCGGGACCTTAATATTGAACTTTTAAAGCTCTGAACTAGTGTCATTTCTTCCTCATGATACATTTATTTTAATCTTTCTAGGAAAGGAGATGCATGCACATTCCTGTCTTTCTCCTAATCATCCCTAGTTTCTGGTATTTATGAAACATGTTTGGTTCTCTCTCTTTCCTAAGGTACCTTAGTAATAACTATTGGAGGATTTTTCACTATTTTTCTAGATCTTAGCTGTAATTTATTAATGGCATTAACTTGCATTGTCTCATCCTGTCCTACTTCATTAATTGAAGTTGTTTCTTTTTGGGGGTTTGAGATAGGCTGGTATAGAATTTAGGTTTTTCTTCCTTCCCTTGCTAATAATTTTGTTGTGGTGGAGGCATTAAATATTTTTGTTGTGTAAACCTCCTTGGATGATTATAGTTCGATGGGGTGACCATTGTTGGTTTGGCCATGGATGTGCATTAGATGATGGTGTGCAGCCTTGTTGATTATATGGAGGCATCCATGGTTATGGATTGGGGTAGTCCATCTAGTTCGGTGGTGTCTAATAAAGTTATCCCCAAGTTTGTGGAGGATTCTGATTGGGCCATGACATCATCTAGGGGTTCTGAGCAGGTCTAGGGGCATAAACAGACTGATTATTTGATCTTTGAACAAATTTTACTTCTCCATTTGTTTGATTCATAACATTTAATATTTATTTCAGCTGAGGTAGGAGAGTACAATGGTTGGTGTCATGGTCAGGGACATCACAGATCAAACACATTTTTGTGATATCTAAAGGAAATTATTTCAAAGGATGTCTTTTCCTATATCTGGGGACAATATATGTCTAGAGGTTCTTTTGTAGCATTGTTCTTAGCTTTCAACCCATCCATGGTTGAAGTTAATTGTGTCAAGATGTCTATTTTCATATTGGCCATCTCTTCTAGAAGTTCTGAGGTACCAAAGGCATGTTTTGATGTTTTCCTTCTTCTAATGCCTCCCCTTGTTCTAGAGTAGCTCCTACATAACTCAACAATTTGTGCCATGGTGAGTTTGTGTACATCACCTCCTCCCATGAGATGGAGGGATTCTTTGGTTTCATCATCAAGTCCTTTAAGGAATATTGTCTTGGTTATTTCTGCATTCAACTCATAACCACTTCTCCTATGGAAAAAAAGGAATCTATCCAGTAATCTTCCATATTTTCATCTTCTTTTTATCTCATCTGAAATAATTCTTCCCTTCTATCTTGTCCCTTGCAATAGTCTTGGTATTTTTCCAAAAGGAAGTCTCCATCTGTTCCCATTAATGAATGGATTTAGAGGGAAAATCCATAAACAACCTCATGGAGGAATCCTTGAGGGTGGATGGAAAGATCTTGAGTTCATGGTTATTTATTTTATAGTCATATGTTTGGCAGAGGACTTTAAATTCAAATAAGAATTACTCTAGATATTCTATGGACATTCCTCGAAAGATAGGCAGAATGGATGGGGAAATTTTTTTCATAGGTGCTTCCTCGTCCTCATTTAAGATAATGGGGTAGGTAAAGGTTATACCTAAGGGTCTATCATCATCATTTCCATTGTCTCCCATTTCTCGCAAGATGTTCGGTTCGGATAAGTTAACGATATTGTTCAAAGTGTCACTCTTAGGAGTAGTATTATATTTAGTGTCACTCTCAGGAGTAGTGTTATCATTGTTTACTACACATTCTCCTGTTGGGGATATTATTTGAGTGTTGTGAGGTATATATCTCCCTCTAGCATCCCTTGGCATGTGCATCAATGTTTATTTTTAAGGAAAGGCTTAGGATCACTACTTGGTTGCATAACTCAACTTCAATAACACCCATAGCATAAAATGTGAATAAAATGATGTGTTTTGCTTATGGTGTCCTCAGAAACAATGCCAAAAATGATGGGTCATTGTAACTTCCAATCATTTAATCAACCTATTCAAATTTTAATGTCATTATAGACCAAGGTTGTGTTCAAGGCTATATGCAGAGAAGTTGATTTGCAACTAAATATTATGGTGGTTGTATTTTGGGGCGGGTTTTTTTTAGTGTTGTTTTTCTCATTCTACCCTAATAAACTAATAAAAGAAAGTAAAAGATATAAACTACTAAATGTAAAATATTCTAATCTATGGAAAATAAAGTATTTGAACTACATCTACTCTACTGAAACAAAGTTTCTAAAATGAAATTCTTGTTAAAGGAAATGTTTACTTGAAAAAAATACTTGCTTAAATCAAATGACAATAAAGGGAATGTGCTGAAACAAAGAAATACAAGATTGCATTCAGATAATCATCAAACCAAGATAATGAAACTGAAACTGAGAAAATATAAAGATCTTGTATGAAATAACAATCCTTCAATCTCCTCCATTGAGTGGGCCCTTACTCTACTTTAGGATTAAGGCTCTCAACACAAACGTATATCCAAAATAACATGTATTATATTAATCAAAATAAGTTAATCACATACTCCAGAGTGTATTTGAAAATGAATTCATCTATTAACTACTGTAATACTATAAAAATACTCACTAAATAACAATTCAAAGGAGGTTTCTTATAGACATAGTTGATTACAACACATGCCACAAATTTAGGCAAAAAATTAACTAATAACATTTTCACAAAAGTTTCATGGAACCCTATAATTTTGTTGGAAACATGGCCCCTCATTTATAGTTAGTTGTGGTTCAATCCTCAAAAATGGTGTAGTGGTTATGGACTTAGTCTTCTTGACTATAACTGCTCAAAATTGTAGAAAATACACCTCATCAGCATTCATATGTCATCGAGTCACTTTACAAAGTAATTGCTAAAAGTTCCATAGGTCATTAGTTCACATAAGAAAAAATAAGGGGAAATGTGTCACTTTCTACTTTAGATATAACTATTTAGAAAATTCCCATGTATAGATTAAAATTTTTAGGAGTAAAATTTATAGTTATATAGATGCTATGATGAGTCGATTTATGGAATCATCACCAAACACACTTGAATAAAAGAAAAATAACTATATGTAGAATATGTAGATAGATGTGTGCATGGAAAAATGAAATTCCCCTCCTATAAAGTGTATGTAGAAGAATTCAGTCCCTTTTCCCTTGGAATTAAGCTAGATGGATGCTTTCATACTCTTGTAATGCCTTTGATACAACCTTAGGTGATATTAGTAGATGTTTAATGATTTATCCATTATTATGGTCATATAGCTTTATAGCTATATGATACTCTTGTTTGAATTTTGTAATTAACCACTAAAAGGTAGAACCCCAAGAAAATAAGATGCCCAATAGCTAGAAAGGACCCAAAAGATGTGATAAATATACAAAGAGGTTGGGGCGCCCGAGAGGGGATGTGGGGGTTGGTGTCTAGAATAAAAAAAAATGAATTATCAAAGGTTATATTGGGAAAAAGAGTGTGTAAGACCAATAAGAAAACCTAAAAAAATGAAAGAGGCCAAAGACAATGATCAATTAATTCTTTTATTGCTTATGAATCATATGAATAATAGTATGTGATTAGGACCTAGAAATATACCAAAAGTGTGTGATTTAATGTCTACATTTGCCCCCAATTTATGTTGTTGAGTGAATTATCGTAACATAAAGTAGATATGAGATGTGTACCTAATAACCATGTAGATAGATGGTAAAAAGCGTACAAAGGAGACAAGAAAAACATGGAGTGATAAAAATGAAGCGTGGAGGCTAGAGAAGATGAAGTGAAAAATGCCCGGGGTGAAAGTGTGTGTGAATATGTCATGTTGTACCTGTTTTCAATGTCACTTGATGCTTGATGATGTGACTTTTTCTTCCCATAAGGATGGACCTACAAAAGAGAAGAGAAAATGAGTAGTCAAATATGTGTATATGAAAAATTTGATCCAAACATGTAAAAAAGTGTAAAAATTATGTAAAAATACAAAAGGAACATGTGCACCTAATTTGTGATGAGTGAAAAGATAGAAAGGATCCTAAAAATGTTGTAGAAGAATGATTTTTTTGGGAAATCTCATGCCAAGACCAAGTTTTTCAAGTGATCACACACCAACTATGCCAAGAGTGATTATTTTGGGTGATCTCACACCACGAAAAAATAAGTATAGGGAGAAATATCTAGTGTTATTCTCCAAAATTTAACTACTTCTCGATGATGTAAACACCACTGCAGATGGTGTGTTCAAATCTAATCCATTTCAATCCAATGTGTAAAGATAAAAATTTGAAAAACATGTGTGCCGATTACTTCGGAGGACTCGTGCTTGTAATGTGAAGACCTCTATGTAGGATTCTAACAAGTGTGATCATCCGAGAAAACCTATGTAATTTCCCCTTGGTCATAGGAACCTAGGAAGAGTAAGGAGTACTCATACACTCATGTCTATGTTATGTTGAAGACCCAAGTCAGATTCTGGTCCATTTATGAGACTAAAGACTATACTGTGCCAATATTGAATTGTGTTGTACTATGAATGTGAACTATTGTATAGGGTGAGTGATTCACCCAATGATTCCCCCACTTGTTTTTGGTGCATGTGACTTTGCTAGGAGTATGTGGCCCAAAGGAGGACTAGATGGTGAAACTGATAGTGATGCCCTGCAGGGGGGAGGGAATGTGCTTGGTAGAAACCAAGGCACATGCAAACAAAGTGGATAGAAACAAGTGTTAGTGAAAACAATATAAACACACATATAGAAGAAAATATGTAAGCTAGCAGGAAAGAATACAATGTAGACTACGAAAGGTGGGTTGAAAATTTGGGACATTGATTACAATTTCACAAGGCAATCAAGGCCGAATAAACTAAAAGCATATTGTGCACTCAAGACAAAGGGTAAATCCTACAAATAATGGTAAACAAAGGAAAACATTGACAAACAAAGTGAAAATAAAAGTAACAAACAACCATGGTGGAAAAGAGTTTTGAAAGAAAAATGCTACACATGAAGCACCCATTAACATTTTAGAAAGAAATTTTTATGTCAAAGCATGAATGATCCAATATAGTAGTGTGTTGTTATGAATATGAAATATTATAAATCAAAACAATAATATCTCGTGATGTGTAAAAATTATATTCCCAGAGCCACCGTGAGACCGATAAGAGGTATTGTGCCAAGCATTCATGCTGCATGTAATAATAGGTGTAGAGGTTACATTCACAACTAGAAGGTAAGTGAACATGCACATGTATATGATAAAGATAATGACATACAAACTATTTTTCCGACATAGTAAATAATGTGTAACATGTGAGTATAAGTAAGAAAGAATGATGTGAAACCAAGATATGAAATATAATGCGAATGTGAATGGAATGGAATGCAATGTGAGTTTGACAGAGAAGTGTGCCCCTTGAGAAAATGTGAATGATTATGCACGATATGAGATTCATTTATATCTAACCCTTAGAAGTCAAGAATGAACCTTTGAACAAGATTACATTATCAAGAAAGGGTTTGAAATATGTGCATTAGAAATATATGATTGATAAAGAATAGAGAATAGATATTGAATGAGTTTAGTGAGGTTCATTTCAGATTTCGACCCTCGGTAGTCAAGTATAAACTATGGAACTAGATTTCATCATAGGGTAGTGTGTTGTGCAAGAGTGTGATGCTAGAAATATGTTTCATAAATGTACTTGAGTGTGAAATGTGTAGTGATTTGAGGTTCATGAATGTAGTGAACCTCAACGGTCAAGTGTGAGCCATAGCATAAGAGTGTGTCATCGTGTAATGATAATACAATAAGTGTATCAAGTTGTGCAGATTGATTTTTAGAAATGTGAATGGTGAAGAAAAGAGTGTGATAACATAAAATAAGTTACACCTGAAAATGTTAGGAGGGGGAAGAGTAAGCATGATTCCCTCCAAGTGTATGAGTATGAGCAATCTATCCGATAAAAGTAAAGGTCACGGGTCCTCCACCCGATGTATGAGGAGATAAAGATGTGTGACCATGATCTAAAGGTGGTGGTGAATGAGACTGATAATGTACATGCAATGGAAGTCGAGGTGGTGAACACCTATATGAAGGAGACCACAAAGTTGATGTGCATCTAGAAGGAGACCGAGGTGATGTACACCAAGATGAAGGAGACCTAGGAGGTGATGAACACTTAGATGGATAAAATCCATGAGGTGTTGAACATCTAGATGGATGAAGCCTATGTGGTGATGTACATTTAGATGAAGGATACGTTTGAGTAGTGGATCTAGACTAATGAGATGGACTAGCGGACCTATGAGAACGAGTGTGTCATGCACGAGTAGGAGATTGAGGAGTAGATTTTTCTTTATATACTATAGGTATAAGGGACCTATATGCTTTATCTAGTGCGATGTAAATCTCAAGAGGAGAATGCGTCTATGGAGTGCATGGAGGGACACCTCGATAGTAAAAATTGGTTGTTATGAATGAATTTGAGACAAAGGTGAGGCATGGAAATGATTTCTTGAGTGGCAAGGATCCATGGGAGACCTAAGAGCATGTCAAAAATTTTGATGCTAGGTGCCACAAAGAAAAGGACAAGCATGGTGAGAGGACTGAATGTGACTGGAAGCTTGACATAACCATAAGATCCAGGAACTGGATATGAAATTTCTGAGAGTAGATAACCAATAGAAAAAAAAGTACAATAGAGAATGCTCTTACGTGAAATGATGGATCAAATATGGTGTTATTGATAAAAATAGATCCAATAGAAGAACTGATGTGCAAGCGATTAGAGGAAAATGTAGCATGATAATCATGATTAAAAAATGTAATGAAAGGTGGAGATGAATCAATATGAGTAACAAGAAAATCAAGAGGCCCCGACGATGGAGGAGGCACTGCATGATTGGCTGATTAGTCAGCCACTTACTTGTCATGTTTAAGAAGAGGATTGTTGAAGATATTGAGATTTTGATTTTCATTAAAGGGCACAAAAGCTGTAGGATCAGGAAGCTCGATAACATTATTATCGATAAGATATTGAATAATATTTCAAAGTTTGAAACATCAATCTGTAGAATTCTCAAAGCATTGATGATAATCACATCTAAAAGTTTCATTATAATTGTAACCTTTTGGATGAGATGGGTCCAAATTGATTAGAGGAGGAAGCATAATAATATTTCTCTCAATGAGTTGCGGCAATAGAATAATAAGAAATCATGCGAGAAGATGAAGCCTTCTCATGATACTTAAGCTTTCCTATAGATAATAGTTTATTTTCACATAGCTTAAGAGTATGACATAAGTGATCAAATGATGGAGAGGTATTAAAGAGAACACTCTCCTAGAGAGGAAGTAATAGACTTTGGACAAATAGATATTGAATTTTAGAGTCCGCAAGCACATTAGACATCTTAGCTAAGTTGTTCTTATATCACAAGACATAATCTGCTAGATGTTCATTAAATCCTTGTTTAAGTTGTGCGAGTTGAGCATAGGATATCTTAGAGTCGATATTGATAGAGAAATGAGTGAGAAAATCATCGACTAAATGTGTAAAAGATGTTACTGAGTGGATAGGTAGATCATAGAACCAACACATTGCATAATATTGAGACTCGTGAGGAAAGAGATTTACAAGTAAGGTATGATCATCCACATAATATAGAGATGCCACATGAAATTCTTTGAGATTCTCTTGAGGTTCATCATGGCCATTGAAAATTAGGAGCTTGGAAACTACAAATTTTACAGGATTGCATATGTAGAAATGGCGGGTACAAAAAGAGTATGAAGAAGCAAAATGGAATCAAGAGATGAAGAGACATGATAAGTAGCTTTTTGAAGTTGAAATATTTGAACTTGGAGATCTTGATAAAGAGAATATAGATCTTCAGTTTTAGAAGAGGAAAATTGTCATGTATGTGAAGCGAGAGGTGGAGTGAAATTATTTTTAGGGGTAGGAATGTAAACAGGCACAGTGGAGGTAGGTGGAATGGTGGAAGGAGTAGGCTGAGTAATAATTGGAATAGAGTAAGTAACAATGGTAGATCCATTAAGCTTAGTGAAATTGGTAACCTCCTCATGAGAAACAAATAAAAATAGATCTAGATCCTACAGGTGCTCAACAATATGCTCATGAAGATCATGAAGACGGACTTCGATGAAGGGACCATAAGAGTTAGGCATGATAAAAATATTTCAAGGTTGAGGCCAAATGGATGGGTTCACCAAATGATTAAACAAAAATAATTTTTTGTAAAACCATAATAGGCTATTTCAAAGTGTCACAACCAAAATAATATAGTAGTAAAATATAGAATGTGAAACAAGCAATAGGCAAGATAAATTAAAATCCTAAGCGCAAGAAAGAGGATAAAATACTTAACTGATTTGAAATAAATCTAGAGGTGTGTGAAGCTAGAAAACTGTTAGAACTAGAACACAGGGTGTCACAACAAAACCCATAAAATTGTAGAAGTATAGTAAAAGGTAGGAAAAGGGTACTTGATCGAAGGCCCAGGGCACCTAGGCTCTAGAGACGCTAACCAGTGTCGGATTCTGTCTACAACCTCGAAAAGTGTTTTTACAGGGGTCACTAGATGTTTAGTGACCTTCATCTTTGATCACTTGTGTGTCACGCTAAGTTCAATGATGTCACCTCAGTAACTTTGTAATGAAATAGATATCCTACAAAACCCTAAAAACATCAAATCCTAAAAAGAAAAAGATGAAAATGGGTAGTAAAACCGACCCTAGCGGTCACCCACCTAAGTGAACTTATGATTTGGGCATTGCACTACATTTCAAACTCCATGTAATTTTGTGTGTGTGTGTGTGAAGAATCATTCCCTATGTAGTTCTCATGCCGGATGAACTTGAATAACAAGCAATAGATAGATGTAGAAGATGTAGATAGATGTGTGCATGGAAAAATGAACTTTCCCTCCTATGAAGTGTATGCAAAATAATGCAGTCCCTTGTCCCTTGTGATGAATTTAGATGGATGATTTGATACTCTTATAATGCCTTTGGATGTAACCTTAGGTGATGGTAGTAGATGCTTAGTATTTGGTCCTTTATTATGGTCACATAGATTTTTATTTATATGATTCCCTTGTTTGAATTTTTTAATTAACCACTAAAAGGTCAACCACCATGAAAATAATATGCCCAATATCTAGAAAAGACCCAAAATATGCAAGCAAGATACAAAGATGTTGGGGGCATCCGGCACCGTGTCTGGCTTGGCGCTAGTGTCCAGGACTCGAGAAAAATGAAGTGTCAAATGTCATACTGGGAAAGAAGGTATGTAAGACAAGCAAGGAAACCTGAAAAAAAGAAAAGAGGCCAAATACATTGATCAATTAGTAATTTTCTCACTTAGGAATCATATGAATAGTAGTATGTGATCAGGACCTAGAATTACACCCAAAGTATGTGATTTAGTGTCTACATTTTCCCTCACTTTTTTTTATTGATAAAATTCTTGATAACATAAACTAGATATGAGATGTGTACCTAATAACCATATAGATTTATGGTGAAAATCATGCCAAGGAGATAATAAAAATCGTGGAGTGACAAAAATGAAGTGTGGAAGCTAGTAGATGGACATTGTATATATATTTTAGTAATGTATAGATATTTGAGATAGATACCTTAGTGGCCTTTCATGGATGTATGGATACAATTTTTGATGACAAATATATACATGATTTTTTCGGCATACATGTGTTGTGTGATGAATTATTTGATGGATTTGATTAGTTTGTTTACATTACGATGTTAATGTAGATGATATATAAGATATAGTTTGTATCGATCATGTGATGTTTTAATTTAAATGATTTTAATGTGATGGTTTGATGAGATCTTAGGTGTATTAAATTAAACGATAATGATATGATGGTAGATGTGGATTAAGAAATTATGTGATTGATGATAGAGAAAACATGTGGATGTTTTAGATTAGATTCAAGTAATGGATGAATATTTTATATGAAATGATGAATTATGAATGTATATACTTAGGAATACATGAGGAATTGTGATTTCATGTAGATAATATATGACAAGAGATAGATTAGATGTGACATGATGAATGGGGGATAGTTAGGAAGTTGCGGTTAGAAAGGGCATGACCTTGATAAGGTGACCCAAACGTGAGACAATACGATTCATCGTAGAGGGGAGTACACATGGAAAATATTATTTTGAGCTAGATTAAAGGTGAATGAGACAAATTAATGCACTTACGACCATTTACAAGTATTAATACATAACCAATGATTGTTAGTCGACTTGAGATTTTGAGGAAAATGTGTTTATAGACCTATTGTAGACATTAAAAAATGGGGTAGGATGGATCTTGTACATGGAAAATACATTAACCTTAGGTGAGAGTCCTAGGTCTATCCCCAAAATCTAAGAAATATGGTGCAAACTGATCAATGCGGGAAGTTTTCTATAGATGGGAAAGATGATCGATGTGAGATGATTTATGGGAATGCTTGATTTTGATACTTTGCTTTTGTTTTTAGATATTTGGAAGGTTGTTCAATGTGAGAATAATTTTACTGCCATGATATAGGAAATTATCCATCCTTTGAAGGAGTGGTATAGATTTAGATTTTTTCTTTTGAATTTTGAAATTTTGAACTTTTATATGGAAGGATAAGATATACATGATAGTTGTCTTTCAACGGATCATTATATACTCCCGATTTTTACTTTACATTAAAAATGTCCTTCAAGGGAGTATTCTATTTTATTGGATATGATATCTTTTTATATGATCATCGAAATATTTGACGTTAGATAGAGCATCGACAACCAAGTAGATCACTTGGGGAGGGGATGAGAAGATGTAAAAGTGACACCTATAGATTTTAGCATGGTTTCGTGGGTAGATAAGAGGGTGACAGATGTAATGATCACAAGGTTCCCACCCGAAGGAGGAACTTGTCCAAAAGGAAAATTCTATGGGTAGAACTGTGGTGCCCATATTCAAGATAATAGAGAGGAAAGTGAAAGATGAAAATGATGATGAGGGAAATATGATCATTGATATGTCTAGGATCACATTGGTAGATATGTTAACAGTAGAAGGGTTGCAATTAAAAGGGGCTGAGAGGTTCCATTTCTGGTTTACCATCCAAAGTTGCTAAACAATAAGCTTTAGACCCATACTTATGTGTGATAATGTATGGTACAATCCAAATGGGAGAAAAAATTCCACGTTGGATTATTTCTAGAGTAGTGATGTTCGATTTTATTTTAAGACTAGGTCAAGTGATGTTAAAGTCACATTCCTTTAGATATTTGTTGTAAGAAAGCTTGATACACTCTTGATAAACATGATGATGTTGAAGAGAAATTAAGTGACACTTTTCTAGCAGTTTAAGTTGGGCTAGATGCTCTAGTGATAGTCCTCATCGAGATGAATTCGCGAAGAGAAACACACAAGGATGGGATTTGGAGTTTTGAGGAAGGATGAATTTAGATCCATAGATGAGAGAGAAGGGATTAACACCCATAGAGGTGCGGATGCTAGTTTTGTAAGTCTAAAGGGAAAAGGGAATGTGAAGGCTTCAATTATGACTTGCCTTATTAATAGTTTTGAAAAGGATATTGTGAAGATTTTTTTAGTGGCTTCAGCTTGGCCATTATCTTACAAATAGTAAAGAGATGAGAAGATAAGATTGATGTTGAAGGATTTGCAAAGATTTTTAAGATATTTATTTTGAAGGACTTTATATTGTACATGATGATTTAAGGAGGAACACCAAAGTGGAAGATGATATGCTTTGATAGAAAATATCAATGATTTTGTCACTTTAGTGGAATGGATTCCACCCATTTGGTGAAGTGCTCGGTTGTAGTGATGATATAATTATGGAATTGGGAAGAACGTGGATTGATGAGGCCAATGTGGTTGATCCCCCACTATGAAAAGGGCCAAATATCTTGGGCCAGCTATAAGGCCTAACTAAGAATGTGGATTAGATTAGAATGTTGCTAGCATTTGGCATTTTTTTAATGTATTCAAAATAGTATAGATTGAGGGTGGGATAATAATAATACATCTAAAGGACACACATGGAAATAGCCAAACCACTAAAATGGACACGAAAAATACCATCATGGACTTCTTAGATAACACAGGAAAATTCATGATATTTAAGGAAACACAATAAGATGTCGTCAAACCCATGTTTGTAGAGGATACCACTAATAATGACAGTGGTTAGAACATTTAAGAAAGGATCTCCTACCATTCTTAGATAGGTTAGAGTGAATTTTGGATTGAGATAGATAGTCAAATATTTGAGAATACCGAGAGATCTAATTGATTAGTATGAACATGATTAACACATAGAATATCATGGATATGAGATGGTTGATTGAGATGATGAACAACAAATTTTTTTTTTGATTCTTCAGTTTCCCATAATATGAGAGATGCGAGATATGCCATAGTTTCTAAGAAGTGATTGGATGAATCAGGAATAATTTGGATGGTATAGAAATCAAAGGCTTCAAAAATAAATTTGACAACATCCTAATACTTTTGAGGAATTCATTTTTACATTTATAGATCCCCTTAACTTGCTTGTTGATAAGTCGAGAGTAACTATAAATTTAAAGGGTTTGGATGCTAAACATCATAAGCGGTTTCAAGACCCATGATGAGGGATTTGTACTCAACCATGTTGTTAGTATATTCAAAATAAAGCTTATAAGTGATGGGGATAGGAGTATCCCAAGGAAGAATAATGATAACACCGACACCTCCCCCTTGCTAAAAATTATACCCATCATAGAAAAATGTCATGCGAGAGGGTAGTAAACTCATGATCATCAAAGCCTCATCTAGTTGATCGAAATATCCTGGCCCTTAATGGATTATTAGAGATGAAATATAGGTTGAAATTGGTCATGAGCATGAGCCATCAAGTGATGTGATCATTATGATAAGGATTAGAATGCATGGTTTTAAGAAGATGGAAGCTAGTGATGACAAAGGTTTTATGATTGAGGAGATAATGATGAAGCTTAGAGGTGGTGAAGAAGAGGGCACAACATAACTTTTAGATTCAATGTAGCGGGTCTCATAATCATGCATGGTGTGACGATATAGTAGACAACTTTCTCCCTACCTTTCTCATCATGGTGTGCCAACATAGTGCCCAAAGCATGATCGATGGAAGATATGTAAAGGTATAAAGTCTTCCCATCATGTGGAGGAATGAGTATAGGAATGAATAAAATATAATTCTTGAGATCATAAAAGGCCTTTTGGAAATCATCAAGTTCAATCGAGTCTATCAATTCATCTCACAACTCTTTGATCATTTTCAACCTTTTGGCCATTTGATAGAGCGGAATTTGGAGGATGGTTTTAATTTTGGTGGGGTTAAGTTCAATTCCCCGATAGAAATGATGAAGCCAAGGAGTTTTTAGTTAGAACACTTTGATACACATTTGGATGGATTTAGATGAAGAAACAACTAGATAAGACACGTAAAAAGACTTTAAGGATGGAAATATGATCCCACCGATACTTGGATTTACGTAAGAGTTCATAAACGTAGTCTTCAACTATCTTATGGATGAGATCATGAAAGATGTAAGTCATGACTCGGCTGATAGGTGGCTCTAACATTTTTTCAAATTGAAGGGCATGACCTAATAATAGAAGGTCCCCCAAGGGGTGATGAAATAAGTCTTATGTTGTTATTTTGATACAATGAGGATTTGATTATAACTAGAAAAACCATCCATAAGATAAAGCATCTCATGGCTTGCGTAATGAATTCAAAAATTTTATTGATGTTGGGAAGGGTAAAGTCATATTTAGGGCAAACGATATTTAAATCTTGAAAGTCAATATAGATGCAAAGTTTTCTAGAGGATTTAGAAATGGGCACGATGTTGGATACCCATTGCAGATAGTTGATAGGAATGATGAAATTAGTAGAGAGAAGGTGTTACAACTCCTCTTTGATAAGGAGGGAAATGTGGGGATGCATGTAGTGAAGCTTTTACTTAACCAACTTAACATTAGTGATGGTTAAAATATTGTGGACAATGATGGAAGGATAGAGGCCTGACATGTCAGCATATGACCATGTAAAGGATTGGTTGTATTTGGAAAGGAAGATGATGAAATATTTAAGATCTTGGGAATCAATGGATTGATGGAATTTGAGGATGTGAGGTTCTTACGAAGTCCCTATATTGATGTTGATGGTGGATTCATTAAGAAGAGTGGATGTGTCTAGAGGTAAGGAATTATGAAGATATGAATCCTCTTCCCCCATATGAGAAAGAATGGAATTGTCATCGGTGCATTGAATAATCTCAATGGTAGGGAATCTTCCTCTACCATATTAGGAAATTAAAGAGGAAGGGACCTATTTTCACCTCCACACTAATAAGTGAGCATTTGTAAAGTGATCATAGAGATTAAAAAAATCTAGAAGAAATGGAAACTCTATCATCCATATCCATAGGCTTGTTAGATGGAGAAGAAGTGGATGAGGGATTGATGTTCATGAGAGATTTGGATGAAGAGGATGTGAGAGGTTCAGTGGGTTGTACTTTGAAACCCGCACAAAACTTCTCATGGGGTTTGTGATATTGGTTAATAATGATATCATCTACACCCTTTTCATAATGCCCCATACCAAATCCTTTCCATGCACAATGATAGAGGTAAGTATATGTGAATGATTTGTTGTAAATAAAGTCAAATAAATTGGTGCATGGCTTGGTGTGAGATTAAACATCAATGTGAGACAAAGGGAGCTCAATACCACTATAGATCATATTGGTTTAGAGGTGAGGTGGTCCAAAATAAATAATGTCCCCGACATTTGGTTGGTACATTGGTGCTTTATCGGGTCTACCAAGTTGAATAGGTGTGGGAAGATCATTAAGGGTGAGAAGGAAATATTCCCCTAATGGAAGATGATGCATCAAATTATTAATAGAATCATCATTAGGGAGCTTGGATCAAGGGACAAAGAGCTAGTAGAAGCATCAAAAGAATATTGTTTGGTAAAAACACTTCGTTAGATCAATAAGTAATGTGGCATGCTTTGAATGGGGGTTGATATGTGGGGAGTGTTAGGATTTTCCCTTCATGTTTTTATTTGGTGTAACGATGAAGGGTGGCGGGAAAATAACACATGTCATAGATCCATGGTTGTCCAAGTAAGATATTATATTAAAAATCCCCCTCAAGGATATAGAATACCTCATGAAGGATTTTCTCACTGATGTGGATGGGAAGAATAACCATACCCAAACTAGGGGAAACAACATCATTGAATTCGTGAAGAACAATGGGTGATTGGGTGACAATGAAGTTAGAGAGTTTGAGCTAATCAAAGGTGTGGGATGAAATGATATTGATAATGAATCTATTATCTATAATTTAACTTCAAAATATAGTGAGATATTAGGAATTTGAGTGATATCAAATGAAATGATGGTAGAAGCTATGAGCACTCCAACAAGGGTTGTGAAATGTTGAGTCTCATCTCTAGTTATAGGTATGCACTCTAGAAAATAAATGATATATTTTCTATGATTGGGGAGATTTGGATGAGATTGTAAAGTGACATTTTGACATATGCTTGATGGAGTTGCTTCACCACACTTTGTTCAATGACAGCTTAGTTTTAAAGTTTGTGGAGCAGCTAAAATGGATACCTTGGATTTGGATGAAGAAGATGGATTAGATTGATATGGAGTGGTGATGAAAACTTTAGGTTTAGATTGGGTAGATGATTGGGGTCTTAAGGTAAAGAGAATGTGGTGATAAAAATGACATCAATAAAGAGAGGGGGAACTTCTTTGGAAGAAGTAGTGTTTGGTGGGGGATTGCGACAAAGGTCTTGGATGAAGAAGTAGATTTGGAGGTTATATATTTGATGGGAGGATTACAATTAGATGTGGATGGGAGAGGATGATATTCTTCAATAAGAAGGTCATCTTCTTTGATGAGATTATGGATGAGGGTTTGGAGGGCCCTACAATGTTCAATATCATGTCCAGGGGTGTGATGATAGGAACACATAACATTAGGGTCAAACCATGTGGGTTTTTGTCCACATGAGTCAAAATATTTGATAGGAGGAAGAGTGATGGTAGATGTTTGGACAAGATGTTGAAATATTTCAGTATACAACCCAAAGGGGTGCTTGAAGGAGAGGTTATGTGGGTTGTGGATGGATTGGATTTGAGAGTGGTGGATGAAGGTAAGAGAGGCATATTACTTTTATGAGGCTTTATGGGCACCTTAGACTCTTATAAGGGTTTAGAATAAGGGTTTGATAGATATGATTATGATTTAAATTTAGGAGGGAGGATAGGTGGCTTTGGTTTTAATTTAGATTGACCTGATGATAGGGGCTTTAGATGATGTTGGTGTATATGACTTGTTTCATCATTATTAGATGACTTGTCCACCATAGATGGTTAGTCATATCACTTAGTGAGAATATGTCATAGTGAAAATAGGTTAATATGGTTAGTTATGATTGTGTACACATGTCATGAACATGAGTTACACATCACTCCCATATGTACCTCTATTTTTTATCTATGAGTATGCCGAGACACAACTAATTGATTCTCATTTTGTGATTCAATCTTTTTCTTACTACATGGAGAATTCACGTCACCATTGAAATATAACCTTGCTAGATGTGCATGGGGTTCCGTTTTGATCCTGGTAGAATAATACAATATGGTATAATAGTGATTTTTTGGTAAACGTGTACTCAATTAATTCAATTTGCTATTAGTTTTCTATTTTTCATGCTTCTCATGCAATTTTTCGTTACTTTGGAATCTTGATTACAAGTTTAACCATCTGGTTTTTGAAGTTTGTATGGGTTTTCTAATTTTTCTTGTGTAGGTTATAGGGGTTATCTGGACATATCTATCTATATATAACCAAGTTTGGAAGAACCACTAAATCTAGAGGTAGGTGTCATTTTTTGCATCTCCGGTATTTAATTAGTATTTTTAAAATGCAAATGAATTTTTTTTTAAATTTTTTTTTGGTTTTAAGACTGATATTAGCCTTATTGCTTCCTTGTTTTCATTTAATTTTCCCTGAATACTTTGTTTACCTCCTGCATCTCTACTCCTCCCTCACCTAACTCGTGCTTATGAGCTCCGAAGGCTACCTGGTTGTTTGATCTCATTTTTCTCCAATTTCCTCGGGTTGGATATTTGGATTGTTATTTTTGCATTGCTTTTTTCTCTCAGTAGAAGTTGATTTTTCATCTTCCCTATGAGCTTCATTGTATCTCTTTTTTACTTTTGTATTGGCTTATCTCGCATGTTTTGTATTTGTTTTACTCTTGTGTGTTGGGTGAGTGTTATTCCTATACATTCGAACCTTATTATTGTTGCATTATTCTTGCTTTTGAATTTCTTAGGTTGGATCTTATCGATTTGAATTTTCCTTGTGTTGAGCTCTAGTGAGTTTCACAATCGGTTCCTTTTTTTGCATGATTATTAGCCATGTTTACATTCTAAGTTATTTTTATGACTGCTACGCATAAAGTCAAGTTTTGGGTTTTACTTTGTTGGATTGTTGCATGCATGTTTTTTCTTAGTTCCTCGAGTGTTATCTCTACAAAACATGTGTTTTGGACAAGCCCTCTATTTGTGTTTCAAGTTTCTAAACTCTATTTTGGTATTCCACATGGTCGAGTAGTTATTTTTACTCCTACCGTGCCTCCATCCATCCCCATAGTTCTTGTTGTTGGGTTGGGCCATTACTTCCATTCCTCTCACCTTTCCTTGCATGATTTTCTCCACATGCATGGTGGTTTTTAGCCCACCTCTTGCATCTCCTCCATATGGAGATCCACCCTCTCCTCCCACCGAATCTTGTGGTCTAAGATTCCTCCCTTTAACTCCGACTCATTTACCTCTATTTGCATTAATATTTTTAAAATTTCCTACCTTCCCTTTTTAAAGGGTTAGGGATGTGTTTATAAAAGTGATTTTTTTATTCTAAGGTGGGTTCAATATTAAAGTTATTCGGTGTGTTTAATCGGGGTGGGGTGTATAATTATGTTTTGGTGGGTATAATTTAAAAATGTGGGTTAATTAAAGTAGGTGCATTGTTATTAAAAGGGGTAAGATTTATCTAAGTTAGGTTGTAATTTAAACATTTAGGGTCTAATTTATTTATTTAAAAAGGTAGCATTAATTAATTTATTTAAAAAGGCGGGGTTAATTTATTTAATATTTAGAGAATTATTATTTTAAAATAGGCATCTAATTATAATTTCAAAGCTCTTTAATCCTTTTTAAAAATATCTTAATTTTCAATTAGTAAATATTGTGATCAAATTAAATTTTTTTATTAATTGTCTTTTTGTATTAATCTAAAAATTAAACTAATAGGCCTTTTTAAAATGTGTGATTTTAAGAGTTATTATGCTTTTTTCTACTAATCATGTGTTGGAGTGTGTTGTAGTGTTTCTAGCATTTTCTTCGTCTTTCGAGAGCCTTTGTTGAATCTCGAAGGCCCTTGGGTCTGTTGGTTGGATATTTTGTCAAACCAAAATATGAGGTTCAACCATAGTACATGGGATTAAATCCCTCCTCAAAGACAGGTGAGGCTGCCTGTTTATTGCTAATCTAAAACACAATAAATAATATATACAATATTCGAGACTAATCTAACCATTGGGGGTTGGGATGAAATCCTGAAATCCACATTCACACGATTCAAGGATATTGCTTTCGTAAATGAAATAGGTTAGAAACTGTTACAATGAAAGAAGCACGGTAGAAAGGAAATGGGAGAAACGTATTTTCTTTCGAGTAAACACAGAGCACGAAATAATCATACGAGTTTTAGATCACAGATGTAATGTCCAAGATAATTAGAAACACTGAGATTCTATGCAAAGAATAGCTTAAGATCATGAACATAAGAACACTATGTCTTAAATAAGATATATTTCACAACACAAAGTCTGTAAAACAATATCAACTCCTATTCTTCAAAATGATTGAAAGAAAACACAAAGTTTTTCTCCTTTCCAATAGCCCCTCAATATTCCAAAAACTCTCGACCCTTTTGAATGCACAGGCATCCTTTATTTATAACAAAAGGAACTAGAGATAAACTAGGGCAGATCCTAAAAAGTAGCATTTTAACTGGAGTTCAGTTTTGCATGACTCTCACGCAGGAGATCAAGTCAAAACATGATTAAAAATATGACGAAACAGAAATGAAAAAGACATGTCAATTTCAAGATTGAAATGACATGACACATTGGGACTTAGTCTGAATCATCATCTTTTGCTCTTTCCTCTTTTTCTTCCTCCTGCTGAGACTGTTTGCTCTGAAATTCCTGGAACTTTCGAATTATGCCTTGCATTTCATTCTCATCAGGTGCAGTGGAATGATCATTCCACATTTCGCAGGTCTCATGAATATCATCACTGCACTTTGCCAGAAGCTTTTCAATTTTTGCTTGAGCTTTCTTAAGGCCTCCAACGTATGTTCACATTCAACATTTTTGGCCTTTACCACTGTCGAGCAAGTATATCTCCCGATAGAAATTGGGAAGGATACAGCTGCCTTATGCTTGCTTTGTTGGAATTTGTGAAAATCCAATAGCTGTCTGACCAATTCTATCAATATCAATCTATCCCCTGGATAGCGAGGCAGACGGAAAGGCTCTCCCGAGTACATGACTGTTCGAAGATATGTAAACTTCTTGAATTGCAAGAAGATACACCCCCATTTGGATACTTCAGTCCAAGCCTCATCTGAGACTCTCGTCTTCCTCAGCTCTGGGTTCAGCCTGCAGATATTCTCATAGAAAAAGGCATCATTTACCCTCCTGAAATGATCTTTTGACCCCTTCTTTGTCAATTGAGGGAAATATTTATAAACTGGGTTTGTCGTTCTGCTTCCCTTAGTATCCAGCCCGGGATAGTTCCTCATCCCGGCTGCTGCGTAAGCCACATATGAAAACATATAAAACTTTCCAGTCGATAAGACCGTCGTCATCTGAGAATCAATTTCATTGCTGATAAGGGTCCCCCAGTCAATCCCTTGCTGATTCTTCTTGATGGTGACCATAAACTGATACATCCATCCATGAAATACATTTGATTCAGGCAAGCCAAAAACCCGGCTCAGCAGGGTGATAATATCATTGATTTCTTGTATGAAATCACATCTGGGGATAGTCCTTGGAAATCTAGATACTGCTGGTTTAGCCTTGACCAGGAACTTCTTATTGACATCCTTAATGCAGTCTTCCTGATTACTATCCCAGGCCTTCTGAGCCGACTTGATGTTCAGGTCCCCATACTCTTCGAAATTAGGTAGTTTTAGAAGATCATCAAAATATGCTCCATCTAGCCTGATCACTACCTCACCAGCCTGGCTCTTCACGGAACGAGAAGCCGAGTCATAACTAGACGCACAAGCCAAAACAAATTCTGGACATTGGGCGGACATGGGAAAGCCTGCTGCAAGGGGCAAGCCACTGTTAGCTAAAGCTGTCATCCATGGGGTTTGAGAGGAACTCTTCACCCTATTCCAGAAGTCATCCATATCTATATTGCCAAGTTCAGTGTCCCTGATATCATAATTGCAATCAATATATGATGGAGATTCTGGCTTCTTGAATTTGTACTTCATCCTGCTAGATTTCTCGGCCTTCTCCTGAGATGGACCAGGGTCCGACATGAAGAATGTTGGAGGGAGAAAGGCTTGAAACTCAGGAGATGTTATCCACACTGAAAATCCCGATCGACTGAATATGCCGGAAGAATAGAAGAGTCCGACACGCTGAGGAGGATGTCGGAAAACCCTGAGAACCCGACAAGTTTGATATGTCGGAACTTTGGCAAAGCCCGACACTTGCGTTGATGACGGGAACTCGGAGATACCCGGCACTTGCTTTTGATGTCGGACACGGAAGAAACCCCGACACCTGTTTGTGGATGTCGGAACTGGAAGAAAACCCGACACTTCAATATACTTCGGAATTTTGAGAAAGCCCGGCGCGCCAATCCGTCAATACACTTCGGGTCTCCGGCTCTGCAAAACAATCTTCAAAACCCAAGAAGAAAAACAGGGTTTTTCGTTGAATTCCAAAACATGTAATCTCCTTCTTTTTTATTATTCATGTTCCATGCATATAATAGAACTTGGAAGAAACAGCATCAAGGGATAGTCTCAAAAGAGATAAACCCTAAAAACCTAAAACCCTTTCCAAAGCAACACAGAAAGAAGAAGGAAAGAAAACCTTCAACACCCGGCAAGAAATTGGGAATAAAATACGCTCAATCGATCCATAAAAACCAAGAATAAAGAAGGGAAAGAAAAATACCTTCAATTCGAGAAATGTAAGATCGAAAACAGACGATCCAATCGAGCAAGGTGAGTTTTCGGGTTTTGAAAACGGAAGAGCACGCACAAAAATTCCACGAATTAAAAATACGAATGGTAAGAATGACGTGGAAATCCACGTATTTATAAGAAAATTGGTAATTAATACACTTCAGCTCGGCACGTGCCAACTCACCGACCACTCGGCATGAATGCCATGTCAGCATGTTTGGGAGGTCCGAAAACCCGACACGAGGGGACTTAGTGCAATTCGGGTTTCGGGTTTTGGAAAACATGATGCATAAAGCATGAGGTGCTTAGATGCTACATAGCCCCGAAAACCCGATACAAAGGATTAAGCGGACTTCGGGAATCAGAAAACATGTTTTGGATTGCGGATGTTCCGATGCGCCGGGGATCCGAAAACCCGATTTTCTCAATACAAGGCGGGTTTCGGGTTTCGGAAGACAGTCGACATAAAGCATGTTAAAACTCATGTCGAGCTGTTGGTAAAACCCGAAAACCCGATTTTCTTAAAAATAGGCCATAATGCAAAATCAACTTCGAAAATTTCCGTAGGGGTTATCCGATCGTTTTGTCATGAACTCAAAACGGGGATAACAGGGTCTCATCTTGAGCCAATTTGTTTGCATTGTAATCACTCTTATTATTGATTGCAAACTAGTGAGCACGACCACCACATTCTTGTAGTATGGGGGTTTCTACTACAATGTGAGACACTTTTTCTCACACTAAACTTTGTTTTTTTCCCTTGTTAATTTCTTATGACTTTTTAGTGCTTATTTAGGTGTTGCTTATTGTGACCTCCACTCTTGTGTGATTCATCACCTACTACAAGGTGAGTGGTCAACTGTCCCACGTCACATGAACACCCTATTGTAATCAACACACTACTTATAAAGTGTCCTAAACATGGGTTTTTTTATTATTATTGGGTGTTGTATTACATGCATATGCATTCTCGGCTGATTCTAACATCTTACAACCTTGTGTGTATTCTTGCACCCTCATTTTTGCATTCTACATTTATTTCTCTTTTTACATTTGCACTATGGAGATTGCTTTTCCCAAACCTACACTTCATAGGATCATTTCTATATTACAGCCTCTACCTATTCTTATTGATAGGGCCAACTATGCATTATGGTGTTCAAGCATGTAATTTTTTACTATTCATGATGACATTTATCTATTCTTGTATGGAAAGTTACTTGCATCCAAAGTGATCCTAATAAACTTGAATAATGTCTTGACACTTGTAGCATGGTCATTTTTTATTTGCTGACATAAATTTCCAGGCCTCTCCACCATCACGTTGCACATGCAGAATGTCCTCACACTATTTGAAGGATCCTTCGATTCTTATTTGGACCCTTTAGAGACTCACTGCTATTTATCCCATTGATACAATTTTTCCTTCCCTTCTTCATCGATGAAAATTATGCTTACCTATAATCAATTGTTTCTATCCCCGATGAGGAGGATCGTTATTCTAGTTTTTATGATGAGAGTAGTATTGAGGAATTATATCCTCATTCTCTCGATCACCTTTCGAGAGAATGTTGATGTTAGGAAATTAGTGTTCATAGTGTGAAAATATGGTTTAAATATTAATATTATTTAATATTTAAATAATATGTGAGTGTGCATAATTAGTTTTCATGCACAACTCATAGAGATAGGAATGTGTGAGAATATTTTGAGATTAGGAGTAAGACTAGGGAATCAAAGAGATATATGGGGATAAAATGATAAGACTTGACTCCATGATTTTAGGAGCAAGAAATTGTATAAAATTCCCTCTCATATTCAATAGAAATTGCTCCATTCTACTTTCATTTTGTCTGTATTTTCTATACTTTCCATTTCATGAGTTAATTTTATTTATTGTTGTTGAATTTATTTATGAAAATCTAGATATTTACAATCATCCGTATCGAGCAAGTTTCCTTCTGCAAGTGTAGAAGAAGAAGAAGAAGAATATGGTTGAAGGAATCCCATAAGAAAATTTCTAGTAGACACATCACAGTAAAAAGAACGCATTTTACTCATATGACATCCGATTGATGTCTCGGTTTTTTTGAAAGATAAGAATAAGGTGCACAATATTTTAGTTTACATTAGATTCGATTCATATTTTATCTATGCATAAAATTCTATGTAATTTGAGTGAAATTTTTGTTGTTTTTAAAAAAAAATCGCTTGATAGATTGAATGTATCTAAAAAACCCAGATTTGATATATTACAAAATTTATTGGGTTTGTTTAGTTAATATCTATAAAAATTCTATTAAATTTTACAAAAACCCAATTTCTAGTTTAAGAGAAAAGTGGAAATTAAAAAAGGATCTAAAAAAAAAAGTGGTGCATAATACATTTATGTAATTTTTTAATTGGATGCATTTTCACTTGCACACAACATCCATAGTCAGGGGGTGCATTATCGGTTGAATCTGACACTCAGAAAAATTGTGTAATGAGCCTAAAAGCTACATTTTCTAACTAAGTAGCATCACGATGGAGGAAGGAGGCAACAGAGGAAGGAGGTTAATCAGTGACCTCTCACCAGCCGCAAGCGAAGGGGCCACACAATGAATTTGTGGCATTTAGTTTTTTTGTGTGTTTAATTTTCATTGTGTGATGTAATAAGAATAGATGATTTATTCATGTTTACTCTTGTAATAAGTGAGCTCTGCGTGAGTGATATTTCACTAGAATTTTTTTTTTTGAGTGTTTGTGAATCTCTTAGAAAATCACATACATAGTGGTTAATGGTTCCACTAGAAAACCTATTGGAGTTGATGGTACTCTTTGAAAACCATCAGATTGTAGAACATGAGCAGGTACTAGACAAAACTCACCCATGTTCACACTAAGGGGGTGAATGTTAGGAAATTAGTGTTCATAGTGTGAACATATGGTTTGAATATTAGTATTATTTAATATTTAAATAATATATGAGTGTGCACAATCATTTGTCATGAAAAACTCATAGAGATAGGAATGTGTGAGAATATCTTGGGATTGGGAGTAAGACTAGGGAATAAAGGAGAGATATGGGGATAAAATGATAAGACTTAAATCCATGATTTTAGGAGAAAGTAATTGTATACAATTCCCTCTCATATTCAATATAAATTACTCCATTATACTTTTATTTCATCTGTATTTTATGTACTTTCCATTTCATGAGTTAATTTAATTTATTGTTGTTGAATTTATTTATGAAAATCTAGAGATTTAGTATCGATTGACACTCCTCCCTTCCCATTTGACATTAGGTAGTCTTGTTCCTAGTATCATACCATCATTACATCTACCTGATTTCCACTTCTAGTATGTGATTCCATTTCCACTCCCCCTCCTTCATATGATGATGATTCATACCTGTCCAACAATGCTCTTCTATTTGTTGAGATACCCTCTAGGGATGATTATATGTCATAACTTAGTTGTATCTTCACAAGTATCTACTTATGTTTCCATATAGGGAGTTTTTATCCTTCTACGGTGTTTCACATGAGTCCTTCATCTCTTTTATTGGGATTTCCCCTTCTAGGACTCTTATCACTCCTACTATTTTGGAGATCTTTCTTGATCCACCCTTTCTTGTGAATCCTCTTTCTACTATTGTGGGGTTGATACTTTACCTTCGATTCACTTGGGAATCCTTTCAAAGAATGTTCCTATTTTATACTCTGACGATTCTAATTTCATGGAATTATTGATTAAGATAAATATGGAAATATATACCTAATCTGATTGCTATTGCAGTATTAAATGAATAATTAATTAAGTACACAAATTAACCTTGAGTAATCTAAGATAAAATATATAAAAATCTAAGTACAAAGAATAGGTAAGATGACTTAGATATTTCAAAATTATTCATGGACTATGCCAAAGTGCTGACCAAATGAACAGAGAGGGAGAAACATCACACAAATCCTTAGAAAAGTGTGAGATATGACAATTTTCCTAGATTGGGGCATCTAGAGAGGGATAAGGGTGCCTATGGGTATCGTAGACCTATTTTGCGGCACCCTGTTTGTGGAAATGATCGAGAGAACCTCCTCGATTATTTTTTCTTATTTGAATTTGATCACTATGAGGTCACACATTGATCACCAAAGTCATTAGAAACCTGTAATGAACTATAAAATCCTCAAAGAGACATCAAATCCTAAAAGCGAAAGATGCATAATGAGTGGTTAGACTTTCCTCAATCTGTCATAATAGTCATCTTATGATGAGAAATTCACTACATCTCAAACCCAATGTATTTCCATGTGTTTGTGTGTGTGTGTGTGTGTGGAATCATGCCCTAGGTGGCTCTTGTGTGTGTTTCCCTTTATAACAAGCAAAATAATTAGATCTATAGAAATGTAATAGATGTGTGCATGGAATAGAATGAACTTCAATCCTATGAAGTGTATGATAAATAACCAACCCTTGTGTCCCTTGTATGGTGCTAGATAGAAACAATAGATCTCTTATATTCTTGATGGATGTAACCTTAGGTGGTGATAGTTAATGCTTAGTGCTTGGTATTTTATTATGATCACATAAATTTATATTTATATGATTCCCTTGCTTTAATTTTATAATTAACCCCAAAAAGGCCAACTACAAAAATATAAGATGCTCAAATAAATAGAAAGGACCCAAAAAGTGTGAACAAAGTATACTAAGGTTAGGGGCGCCCAAAGGGGATGAGGGCACACAGCACTGGTGTCCAAGATGATAAATGCCAAGGTATAAAAAGGAAGACTAAGAAATTAAGGGTATAAGACCAAAAGTGGCAATAAAAAGAAAATAAGGGTGGCCAAAGACATGGGTTAATTATTACTTTTCTTACTTAGGAATCATATAAATAGTAGTATGTAATCAAGACTAAATAGATACCCAAAGTACATGATTTTGTGTCTACATTTTCCCCCACTTTATGTTGTTGAGTGAAATATCGATAACATAAAGTAGATAAGATATGTATACTTGATAACCATGTAGATTGATGAAAAAGGAATTCGAGAGACAAGACAAAGTTTGACATGCTAAAAATGTGAAGCATAGATGCTATGGAGGAAAAAGTGTAAAAGTCATGATGAAAGTGACCCTAGGGAGAAAACATAAGTGCAAATGTCATGGTGTGCCTATTGTCAATGTCAATTATTTTTTTGGTTGGTGTTTTTATGTTGTGATGTGATGTGACTACCACTTCCCATAAGGATGGACCTATAAAAGAGAATAATGAACAAGTAGTCAAATACGTATGTATATGATCAAAAATGTGTAAAAAGTATGTAAAGAAAATATGTAAAATATGAAAATGAAAAAGGAACATGTGCACCTGATCTGTGATGAGTAAAAGGGTGTAGAAAGGATCCTAAAGATGTTGTAGAAGAATGATTTTTTGGGTGATATCATTCCGGTTGTGCATGCCATGAGTTTTTGGGGTGATCTCATGTCAAGTCATTAAAGAAGTGTAGGGAGAAAAGTATGATGTCATCATATAACCTTGAACTACTTATCGAATGTAGAACATCATTGTAGATGGTGAGGAAAAATTTAAACAATTAAAACAATTCGATCTAATGTGAAAGAAAAAAGTGCTATGTAGTGCATGTATTCTTAGTGCTAAGGACTATGTTCCTAGTAAAATTCGTTGTGTGGAGTTCTATAGACTATGTTGAACTACCAAATGTTGTGTAACTTCCCCTGGTCATAGGCATCTACGAAGGGTCAAGGGTACATAGGAGATATTATCTTGGTCAGGGAACTAGTGTATGTGATGTGCTAAAGATCCACGTCGACTCTAAGCCCTATCGATACTAACTCTTGTGTATCGTTGTATCGATCTTGTGCTATGTTGAATAGTGACTGTATGACATTGTATGGGCTGGCTGATTCAGACAAATGATGCCTCCTCAATTGGGGTGCATGTGACATCATTGAAGGAGTATGTATCCCAAAGGAGGACTGACCACCTTGTATCTTGAAACGGTGCCACTGTAGGGGGAGGGAGTGTGCTTGGTAAAAATAAGGGACACACAAACAAAGTGGCTAAGATACAAGTGATAGTATAAGAAAAGAGAAACACACATGTAGAAGACTAAATGTAAGCTAAGCATATAATGTGTAAGATAAAGACGCAAGAAGAGATTGTAAAAATGCAAGAAGATAATATAGACCATGAAAAGCGGGTTGTAAACATGGTACACCACTCACAATTTCATAAGACCATACAGGCCGACAAAGCTGAAATTAAATAGTGTGCACATAAGAAAAAGGAAAAGACTCGCAATCAATGTCATACAAAGAGTAAATAATGACAAGTAATGTAATATACAACCATGGAAGTAAATAGTCCCGTATAATAAATACTACACATGAAGCACCCATTAGTATGTTAGAAAGATACAAAGTATGTCAAATTGTGTATAAGATGATAAAGTAATGTGCTATAAAGAATGAAACAATAACACTTGTAATGTACAAAAGTAGATGCCCCCAAGAGCCGTTGTGGGACTGGTAATAGGTACTACGCTAAGCATCCATGTTACATGTAATAGATCTATATAATTTGTGATCACAACTAGAAAGTAAAGTGAATGTACATGTGTGTATGATAAAGATAATGACATACAAGATATCTATCTAACATGTGTAATAAAGTGAACATGTAAGCAGAAGTAAGTAAGAGTAAATACAACCAAGATATGTAGTATGTTGTGGATGAGACAGAATGGAATACAATGTGAATGATAGGAGCCATGTGCCCCAAGTGGATTTTTATGCATGAAGTGAGGATCAATTGTACATGCCCCTCATAAGTCAAGAATGAACCGTAAACGATAGTGTGTCATCAAGAATTGGGTCAAATGTGTGTATGAAAAATATGTGATTGTCAAAGCACAAAAATTGAGTGTGTGAGTGATTGTGTGAGTGAGGTGAGGTTCATTTATACATGCCCCCTTAGTAGTTGAGAATGAACCATAGTATAAGAGTGTGTCATCGAGAAATGGGTCAAATGTGTGTATGAAAAAGATGTGATCGTCAAAGCGTAAAGCATAGAGTGTGTGAGTGAGTGAACATGTGAGTGTGATGAGGTCCATTTGAGATTCAAACCCTCATTATTTGATTATGAACCATGGAACTAGAGCGTGTCATGTGCAAAGTGAGCGCGAGTGCATAAAAGTAGATGCTAGAAAGATATAACATGAATGTGCAGTGTGAATAGTGCATATAGTATGTGATAGATGTTGTGAGAAAGAGGTGTGAATAAATCTTGATATGCAAAGAGTTTAATGTGTTGTGCATAGTTTGTGGTGTGCGGTGTGTGAGGTTCATGTATATAGTATGCCCTAAATAGTTAAGTGTGAACCAAAACATGAGAGTGTGTCATTGGGATATGATGATACTAACATATCAAGATATGTATGATGTATATGAGATATTGGATGTGAAATGATGAGAAGATAAGACGTGTTTTGATGTTGGAAGGGTGGAAGAAATAGTTTTATGCCCCCAAGTGTGTGATAATGAATGTGATATCCAATGAAAGTAAAATATGAGGGTCCTCCACCTAATGCTTGTGGAGATGAAGGCATGTGATCATGTTCTAAGAGTGGTGGTATATGAGATAAATGTTGTGTAGGTTAATGAATCCTAAATGTATATGACTGATGAGTATAATGTAGAGGAGATGGGAATTTATGTGGAACCAAACAAAGAGGTTATAGACACCTATGTGTAATAGAACATGAATTTGATGGACACCTATGTGTAGTAAAGCAGGAGGTGATGGACATCTATGTTTAATAGAGCATGAAGGTGATGGACGTCAATGCACAAGAGAATAAGGTGGTGATGTTTATCAATGTGAAGGAGTGATGCAAATAGTGGACTGGACTAATGTGTTAGACTAGCACATTGATGAGACCATGTAAGATGAGTGTGAATAGGTGATATATGAACATATTGTGCTTTAGTTTTGAGAGGTCATGGGGATGTAGGTGCTTTAGTTGATGTAATGAAAACCTCAAGGGGAGGTTACAACCATGGCATAGATGGTGGAAAACCATTGATAGAGATTACTTGCATTTTGTGAATGAACTTCAGGAATAAATAATTCATGGAGATAATAGCCTGAGTTTTGTAGAGCCAAGAAAGACCTAAGAGCATTTCACACCTTTTGAGTGGTGGTTTCAAAAAAGGCACAAGCATGGTGAGAGGACCTGACTGTGAGTGGAAGATGGAAAACACCATATTAGTTGGGAATTAGCTACAAAATTTGTGATATCAGATAGCCAATAGCAATAAGGAGTGCAATGGAACATGTGTTGATGGGCCACGATGGATCAACTTGAGTGTTATTGATAGAAATCAAGCCAATAGAAGCACTAATGTGTAAGTGATCGAGAAGAAAATGTAGTGTGATAATCATAGTTAGAAAAATTAATGAGTGGAGGGGATGTGTTCGTATGAGAGAATAGAAAATCAAGAGCCCTTAATAATGGAGGAGGCACTGCACGATATGTATGGTATTATGAGGATTCATTCGATTTGTTGTCATGCTTTGGAAGAGGATTGTTGAATATTTTCAGCTTATGATTTTCATTGATTGGTGTAGAGGCCACAAGCTCTGGAAGCTCGAGTTTTTACTATCAATAATATCTTGGATGATAGTGCAAAGTTTGAAACACCTATATGTAGAATTTCCAACACATTGATGATATACACATTGAAATTTTTCATTGTAATTAAAACCTTTAGGATGAGATGGATCCAAGTTGACTAGAGCGAGGAAGCGTAATACAATTGCTCTCAAGAAGTTGTTATAATATAAGATGTAGAGAAATAGTCAACTTTGTATATGTATGATTAGACAATTGCTATTGGAGTTCTTTGGTGTTAGAGAAAATGTTGACAGTGACCTTAGCTTCAATAGGTATCAGGGTTGGTTTAAAAGTTTATTTTCTTTGAAAATGTGTAGAGGATGAAGCTTGCTCCTGATATTTAAGCTTACATATAGATAAAAGTTTAGTTTCATGTAGCTTAAGAGCATGGAATAGTTTATCAAATAACAAGGATTTCTCAAAGAGAACACTCTCCTAGAGAGGTAGAAATAAAATTTGAATGAATAAATCTTGAAGCTCATATTCCATGCACTTAGACATATTAGCTAAGTTGTTTTTGTATCGTAAGACATAATTGATTAGATATTCATTAGATCCTTGTTTAAGTTGAGAAAGTTGGGCATAATATATATTAGAGCTGATATTGATAGAGAAATGAGAAATAATCATTGGTGAGATTTGTGAAATATGTTACCAAATAGGCATGAAGGTTATATAACTAACACATCACATAATCGTGAAGAATGGGATGAAAGAGATTAGCTAGAAGTATGTGATCATCCAAAAATCTAGACATGCTACATTAAATTCTTAGAGATGCTCTTGTGGCTCACCATTCCCATTGAAAATAAGAAGCTTGTGGGTGATGTAGTTAGGAGGAAGCGAGTAAGAAGAAATTGTGGCTGCGAATGGGGTATGAAATAATAAGGTGGAATCCAAATTTGGAGATGCATGAGAAGTATCCTGTTACAATTGATAAATTTGAACTTGAAAATATTTATAAAGGGAGGCTAAGTCTTGAGTTCTAGTGGAAGATACTTACCACATGTGAGAAACAAGAGGTGGAGTGAAGTGGTTAGCTAGAGTAGGAACATAAACCTAAATGGTAGAAATAGGTGATAGAGTGGAACTAGGAAGTTGAGTGGAAATAGAGGTGGGAATGGAGTGGAATCCTCATGAGAAACATATAAAAGCAAATCTAGATCCCAAAGATGCTCAACAACATGATCATTAAGGTCTTTAAGATGGGCTTCAGTAAATTCACCATAAGATTGAGACATAGGAAAAATATGATAAAATCCCTAGAAGCAAGATGGATTAAAATGTTGGATTCACCAAAATGATTAAGCTAAATATAGAAATATACGCCTAGTATTCTTGATATTGTAGTAGTATATGGATAAATAATTAAGAACAAAAATTAATCCAAGCAATATAATCCAAAATATATAAAACCCTTAGTGCAAATAAGAGGTAAGATGACCTAGTTGTTTCACATTTATTCTTGGATTGTGCCAAAGTTTTGACCGGATGAAAAAAGAGGGAGAAGCATCACATAGAGCCTTAGAAAAGTGTGTGAGTTGATGATCTATTTGGACTAGGGCACATGGAGAGGGAAAGGGGAACCTATGGATTCCCAAGACATGTTTTGAGGCAACTATGTATGCATAAATGCTCAAAGAACCTCCTCTAAGTGGTTATAAGGTAATCGTTGTTGTTCTCATTTGGTCACTATGAGGTTGTATAATGATCGCCAAATTTGCTGAAACCTACAATGAAGTAATTACATGAAAAAAACTCAAAGAGACTTTAAATCCTAAAAATAAAGATGCAGAATGAGGGGTCAAACTATCCTTAGCTATCAAAATGGTGATCTTACAATCCGAGCATTGCACTACATCTCAGACCCAATGTAGTTCTATGTGTGTGTGTGGAATCATGCCCTAGGTGGCTCTTGTGTATATCACACATGATAGAGATAAAAGTAGCCATATGTAAAGAGATGTAATAGATGTGGTGCGTGGGATAAAATGAACTTCCCTTTTATGAGGTGTATGTAGAATAACAAGCCCTTGTGTCCCTTGAATGGTGTTATATGCATGTAATGGAGCTCTTATATGCTTGATGGATACAACCTTAGGTGGTGATAGCTAATGCTTAGTGCTTGGTATTTTATTCTAATCACACATTTATATTTATATGATTCAATTGCTTGGATTTTATAATTAACCCGAAAAGGTCGACTACCAAAAAGATAAGATACTCAAACGACAAGAAATAGCCCAAAAGTGTGAACAAAATATACTAAGGTCGGGGGTTCCCAGAGGATGACGACACCTAATGTTGACATCCCGGTTGGGTGCTAGTGTCCAAGGTGATAAATTTCAAAGTATAAAAAGGTAGACCGAGAAAGTAAGGTTGCGAAGAATAAAAGTGGCAATAGAAAGTAAATAAGGGTTGCCCAAGACATGGGTTGATTAGTACTTTTATTACTTCGAATCATATGAATATTATGTAATTAGGACTAAATAGGTACCCAAAGTACATGATTTTGTGTCTACAATTACCAACTCTTATGCATTTACTTGCCATACCTCTATCATATTTCTATGGACCAGATTTAGAGTTCTTTGTACTGCTACCTTCGGTTTCCTTCGTGGAGTGGGTGGACAATCAGTACACCATTTCTATTTTTCCTAAGGGTAGAAACATTGTTTGATGTAGATGGATCTTCATAAATTTACATGTCAAAAACCAAATCATTGACACTCTTCTTGGATACTTCATAGATTTTTAGACTTCAAATCTAGTTACAAAATTCTTTACCAATCCCTTCACTGAATCCAAGTATCCTTACTTACGCTCACATCTTGGTGTGAGGTTCACTATTACTTCAACACATCTTTAGGCCTTCTCTTCTTCCTCTTGTCTTCAGGATTCCATTCCACCTTCCTTCTTCACCATTGCTTCAGATTCACCATCCCTTCATGGAGTAGTTGGCACTTCCACCTCATATATGGAGCATCATTCCTTAGATAGAAAACACACCTTGTCATTTTGCAAATATTATTCTTGGACATGATATTATTTCTTGGGAGGCTAGATAAAATTCTTCATCTCTTCTCTTCTTCTAGAAATATTGTAGTTTGTACATGAGTACCTTTTAGGCCTTTAGTTTTCAGGACTCATTTGATGCATCTTTCTTAGGTTTTTAGGGGTGTATTTTATCTCTTATAAGTGGATGTTTTCCCCTTGAATTTTCCTCCATTACTTGATATCCTTATTATACATGGGTACCTCATCAAGCCTAGTTGTTGGGACCCATTTCCCTTCTCCTCTTCTTCTTTTCTAGAAAGATTATTGTTTGTACATGGGTACCTTATAAGACTTACTCGTGAGGTCCCACCGACACACCTTTCTTAGTTTTCTAGGGGAGTTATTTTTCAGTTTTGAATTTCCATGACCTCTACCTCAGTTTTGATGAAAGGGGTATTGGCATATATGAATTGTTTCATCATCATTCGATGAATTATCCATGATAGATGGTTAGTCATCTCACTTAGTGAGATTAATTCATAATGAGAATAGGTCAATAGGTTAGTTAGGATTATGTACATGTGTCATGCATAGGAGTTAATCAACACTCCCATATGTACCTCTCTTTTTTGATCTATGGGTATGCTAGACACACCGATGTCTTTATATACTTGATTCTCATTTTTTGATTCAATCTATTTTTATTACGTGGAGCTTTCATGACACCATTTAAGTGTAACCTTGCTCTATATGCACGAGGTTCCGTATTGATCCTCATAGAAAAATCGATAGATGAAGGAGTCGATCCCAAATTAGACAGAGAGGTTCTCCTAAGATTGATGATGAGACATGAGATCAATCAAGATGGTGAAGGTTATGAGGAGGGAGCTCCAACTTATTATGTGGATGGTTGAGATATTTCGAATGGGAATGCCAAAGTCCTTAGATTTTTATTTTGACGGTTTTTATTTAGTGTGAATGGAAATGATCTCTGCATGGGGGTGGTCCTTATAGGTAGAATTAGATGATTTGAATGTAGATTTCATAAAATATGTAGGAGGTTATGATGAAGGTGGTTTTGGAATAAGAGGATTAGAAGAAGCCTTAAATTATGAGGATTTTAGAGGTGTTGATGTAGAAGTGGTTGAAAGCATGGATTATGATTATATGAGGAGGATATGTTTGCTTAGTAGGTTTAGATGTTGATGTGGGAATAATGATAGATGTAGATGTGGTCATAGGTAAGGATGTAGAAGTGGATATAGATGAAGGGATATGTGAAGAATAAGTTGTGATAGACGTAGGGATATATATGGATAGGGGCTAGATGTGATTGGTGTAATAGAAGTAGATATGGATGAGGAAGAAGATGTGATAGTAGTGGGTGTGGGTGGATTTAAAAGTGTGAATATGGTGAATGTTGAAGTAGATGGGGATGTTTCCAAGACCATGGATGAAGGAGGAGAGATATCAATGGGTGAAGAAATGATGGGTGTATAAGATGATATCAATTCTTTGCTTATTGTGTTGATCGTGTGAGCATTAGGTGTCCGAGGTGTTTGAGAAGTGATTTGATTGTTTTGAAGATGACTGAGAAAAGGGTTTTTGAATACCTCTAGGGGTTTATTAGGGGGTGTATTGGGGCTATGATTAACTAAAAATGGACTAAATATGAAATACGAGAGATAAATAATCTAAGATATGAAAAAATATAAATGAAGTAAACAAACGTAAAAAATAGTATGCTAATGATCTAAGAAAATATGTAAAATGAAATACTAAAACCTAAGGTATAAGAGAGAAGAGGAAAGAACTCAACTGAAAATAGATACTTTCCAAAAAGTTTCCTGGAAGTAATCAGTATAAAGAAGAAGTAGGAATGACTGCCTGCAGGGTCCCATGAGAGGACATATTTGAGTGATATGGATAGACTAAAGCACATGGGAGAGGATTGGGGTGCCCATAGGTGATCTGGTAAGAAAAAAAGGTTCCCTAGTTTGGTAAAAAGGCTTGGAACTAGTCTTCACAAGTCCTGGAGATGACTAATGTAAATGAAAAATGTAAATGTAAAGGTAAATGGAACATGTGCAACCGATCCATGTTGAGAGAGAAAGTGTAAGGATATCCTTTACTATGAGTTTTTAGGGAAATCTCATGCCATAGGCCAAAGAAGTGTAGGGAGGAAATGCTCTATGTCCTCCAAACTCTAACTTCTTCCGTGAACTATGTGTAGAGATCTATATACGTCTGGTTTTTGGGTGATCGATGCCACCGACCAAAGTAATGTAGAGAGGCACAACCACTATAACCTCTAAGCCTATAAATACTTCCCAAAAATTTTAAGGACACAATTTCCTATAAAGGATGTTGTGTATGGGGTTTATAGATGAGTTTGAACCCACTGGTTGTATGTAACCCACAATGCCAAAGATGGAAATTTCAATGAATTAAACTGTGTAAATATGATGTGTTAGTATGTAAATCCCCAAATGATTCTGGTGTAGGGGTACACTTCAATTTTCTTGGACTTGGGCTTAAACATTTTAAGATAGAATTTTACCTATCCAAAATATTTTTTCATAATACCAATAGCTTAAACTTTCTCAAATGACCAACCAGATCCCTACTCTAAGGATCCTTCTTATGAGGTTATATTGCAATATTTGTGCTTCAAACACCTTGAGGTCCTAATAAGACCTAGTGTATGCTCATACATGATAGAAAACCACTAGAAGAGATTACCTAAACTCAACTGATCGGAGGTGATCACTACACCAATGTTTCCCAATATGCAAGAATCCTATAATCACATGAAACACTTGTTTAATCTATAAATCCATTCTTGAGCTTGATTGCATACATACCTCTTCTCATCATCATCACCTTACCCTCACAATGGATTTATTCTTAAATATAGTCACAAGACCCTTTTGAACATGTCAAGACATATAATGGGGATAAGGGTTTTCTATGAATGGAACTTAGTACTTTTGTTCCTTCCTAGAGCTCTATTTTGTCCTCAAGCTTCTTGAGGCCCTTATTTTCCTAATTCAAGACCATATATGCAATGGAAGGGATTTATAACAAGATCACATGCTTTCTAGACTCCTCTCACCCTGATCAAGATGTCTAAGATCCTTCATAAACTATTATAGAGAAAATTTTGTCAATTCACCTTTCTAATAACCTCTCATTGTGATTTATTACAATATTTACTAGCTCCTACAGTCATGTTTGCACAAAATGTAGGAAATTACATTTAAGGATTCTCCTAGGAGTACTCAAAAAAATCAAACATACCTAGATAGGTAGTATCCAAACTTGCAGACATTGGTTTTTCATCATACTATACTCAACTCCCTTTATTGGGCTCCAAAATGGCTTGTTATAGTCCTAAAAGGCTATGTACAGATCTGATTTCATTGAATTGATGGAATTTTATTTGTTCCTATGCCCATGATATCATTAAAATGTGTCAATAATACATCCTTCCACCTTGCATATCAGTCTAGAACAATGAAAGTCCATCACTAATGATAACTCTGTCATTTAATTGTTCTTATTTATGACTGCATCCTTCTTAATACTTAAAAAACCTTTAGAGATAAATTTCCCTATACGCAACCAATCACCAGGAGAATTTAGGAATTTATAATACATGAATAAACATAGATAAATTTAAATGTGTGGCCATTTTTATCCATAGAGTCAAAAGATCATCGAGGCCCTAGTTCGGGCATGAGAGGAAACAATTTGGAATAACATTCAAATTATGTAATTTCAAAACTTACAAAAATTATGCATATGGTCCTTGATGTATGTAGAATCTTTTAAGATTGATATTTAGGAGAAAATCAATGCATAAATTCTCCTAAGCGTTTTCCATCCACCTGTCTAGGAAGGGTTTCCATGCACATCCACTAAACAAGTAATTTTCTTCCAAAACAAAGCAATTTATTTATTTTCATACTTCATACATGCAACATTCTTCCTTGTTCAACCTCTAAAATCCCTCTCATACTGCATTTCAATTGAATTTCCTATGAATAGGTTTTCATTTTCTAATTATGGAGTCTTAAACAACCTCCTAAACTGACTCCTAAGAAAACTCAACACTCCTAAGAAGACTCAACAACCTTCTCAACATAGAAATCAAGTGTATATCACCTTAATTTACTCATGAGGTCCATAAAAGACAACAAGAATGAGATAACATGACTTAATTTGTTTATATTACCCCTTTACGAAGTCAAAATCACTCTTTCAACCTTCTAACAAGCACTCATTGACCTTTTACAAGCACATATTCACTTTTTACAACACATTGAACTTTAACACATCTAAGATAACATTCCCTAATGGCCTTATATGACCTTATTATGATTTATCACTTGATGCTCCTACATCAGAGTTCCCTTGAGAGAAAAAATTTGAGCTCTTGCTCAAATACCTTGTAGGTGTGTGTCTCTTCCTTGTCTTCCAATTAATTCTTATTTCTCTTGTTTATTTACTTTGTTTTCTAAAGATACTCTTGCATTGTCTCTTCTTGATTATGAACTTCTTTCTTGATTCTTACTTCATCATCTTCCTCATGATATTTGTATTCAAGCTTATCTCCTGAAGGTATTCTACCTCCTTACTAGGAATGTCAACTCGCTTTGTGTTCATAACAGCCTGTAGTCACAACTTCTTGGTCCTTGCTAAGAATGTATTCACAAGACCTGATGGTATTCTCCACCTACTTTATCAACCATCCTCTCTCTCTTTCATTCTTGGCATCTTGGTAGGCTTTCTTCACCTTAGAAATGAAATGAAGGTCTTCAATACGACACTAAAATTATCTAGATTTCTTGAAATCTCATAAGGATGTCTTCCCTCATCTACACAAGTATATGAAATGTTTTGATTTATACTAGATCCTTCATTTGTCTTTCCTTAATGTCTATCTATATGAGTCTCCTTGGATTGGTGTATGGATTCCTCCAATTCTTTCAGTTCTTCTTACTGCAACTACTCCATACTCATATAAAAACATTCATGATTTGGTGCTCTTTCAAGTGTTATTTCCTTAAAATGGCATTCTTCCTCTATGGCCTTTGTACCTGCAAACACCCACTTAGAGAAACAATTATAAGAAATATTTTGAGACTCTCTGGTCTCCATGGATTCCTCCTCCTTATTTGGCACCTCTTCTCTTCCTTGTTGCATTTCTTGAAACTTTCCTCTTGGTTGCTTTGTAGGAAACTCTCCATGTTGTTATCTTCTTAGGAACATCTCTTATCTCTACTTCTTCTTCCACTCAAATGTTCTTTTCTTTCTTCTCACAATTTCATGTATAGGCCATCTAAAAACCTTCCTAATGTGAAGGTTCCATCCTTGTAATTTAAAAATTGCACTCTCTTACACTTGTTTCATTATCCTTTCAAAGTCCTTCCTAATGGACTTAATCTCTTACTAGAGCTTAGACTACCTCCGATCTTCAATCCCTCTCTTATATTTCCTCCTTGAATCCATATTTTTAAACAAAATATAAACTTGCATAATAATGATTAGACAAATTTAAATGCTTCCAAAAAAATTCTCTAAATAGAGCTCATCTCGATACCAAACTGTAGTGCGGGGTACACTTCAATTTGCTTTAAATCAGGCTTAAAAGCTGTTTTAGGCTAGAAGGTTACCTATTAAAAATGTTGGTTTCAAAATACGAAGAGATTAAAATTTCTCAAATTGAAAACCAAAACCCTACTCTAAGGATCCTTCTTATGAGGTTCTATTACACTAATTGTGCTTCAAACACCTTGAGATCCAAATAAGACATAGTTTATGCTCATACATGAAAAAAAAAAACCACTATAAGAACTTACTTAAATGTAATCGATCTAAGGTGATCACTTTGTGATCACTACACCAATGTTTCCCAATATGCAAGACTCCTATAATCACATGCAACACTTGTTTAAGATATAAATCCATTCATGAGATTGATTTAATACATAACTCTTGTCATCACGTTACCCTCACAATGGATTTCTTCTTCAATATAGTCGAGACAAACCTTCCTTTCTTAGTTGAACATGTCAGGACATCAAACTAGGGATAAGTATTTTATATGAATGGACCTTAGTACTTGTGTTCCTTCCTAGACCTCTATTCTATCCTCAAGCTTCTTGAGGCCCTTATTTACTTAATTCAAGACAATATATGTAATGACAGGGTTTCATAGCATGATCCCATATATTCTAGACTCCTCTCACCCTAATCAAGATGTCCAAAATCCTTCATAAATTGTTCTAGAGAAATTTTTAAATTCACCTTTCTAATAGCCTCTCACTTTGTGATTTATTACGGTCTTTACCAACTCATATAGTCATCTTTACACTAAATGAAGGTAATTACATTAAAGGATTCTCCCTAGGAGTACTCAAACACATCAAACATACCTAGATAGGTGGTTTCCAAACTTTCATACATTGGTTTTTCATCATACTATGCTCAACTCCCTTTATTGGGCTCCAAAATGGCTTATTACGATCCTAGAATGTTCTCTACAGTCTGGTTTCATTGAATTGATGGCATTTTCTTTGTTCCTATGCCCATGAGATCATTCAAACATGTCAATCATACCTCTTTCCAACTCTCATATTAGTATAGAGCAATGAAAGTCTGCTATTAATGATAACTCTATCATTTAATTGTTCTTATATGTAATTGTGCATCCTTCTTGATGCTCAAAAGAAATGTCAAAGATAACTTTTCCTGTACACAACCAATCACCAGGAGAATTTGGGAATCTCTAATACATGAATAAACAAAGATAAATTGAAATTTTTGGCCATTTTTATCTGTATAGTCAAAATATCATCGAGGCCCTAGTTCAAGCCTAAGAGGCAACAATTTGGAATAACATTCAAATTATGTAATTTCAAAACTTACTAAAATTATCCATATGATCCTTGATGTTTGTAGAAGATTTTAGGATTGAAATTCACAAAAATTTCAATGCATAAATTCTCTTGAGGGTTTTCCATCCACTTTATCTAGGTAGGGTTTCCATGCACAATCCACTAAACAAGCATTTTTCTTCCAAAAACAGCAATTTCTTTATTTTCATACTTCATACATGCAACATTCTTCCTTATTTAACCTCTAAAATATATGTCCTACTTCATTTCAATAGAATTACCCATGAATAGGTGTTCATTTTCAAAGTATAAAGTCTTAAACAACCTCCTAAACTGACTCCTAAGCTAACTCAATACTCCTAAGAAGACTCAACAACATTCTCAACATAAATATCAGGTGTATATCACCTTAATTTACTCATGAGGTCCATACAAAACAACAATAATGAGATAACTTGACTTAATTTGTCTATATTACCCCTTTACACATTAAAAATCACTCTTTCAACCTTCTAACAAGCACTCATTGACCTTTTACAAGCACATATGCACTTTGTACAACACATTAAACTTTAACACATCTAAGATAACATTCCCTAATGGACTTATATGACCTTATTGTGCTTTAGCACTTGATGCTCTTGCATCAAATGCCCCCTCATTAGGGGCACATGTGACATCACTGATAGGAGACATACAAGTCCTAAATAAGGCCAACCGCATGTATGTTGTAACGCTGAAAAGTGCTTGGTAGAAACCAAGGCATGCACAAATAAGAAGGCTAGAAAAAAATAAGTGTAAATACACATGCATGTAGAAAACAATGTATAATCTATGTAAACAATGTGTAAGCTACCAAAAAAGTAATGTAAACACACAAGAAGACAAGTAAGCCACAAAAAGTGGGCTACAAACATGGTACATCACTCACGATGTCACAAGACATGCAAAGCCATGATAGCCACAAACACCAAACAAGTGTACATACCAAACATAGGTCAAGGCCTGCAAACAATAGAAGACAATATAAGAAACAAGTATGGAAACCAATATCCCTACATAAAAAATGATGCACTTGAAACACCCATTATAATGTTAGAAAGATAACTAGTATGTTAAGAGCATGTAGAACCAAGTAGTGTAAAGTGCTAAGCACAAGGGAAACAATAACACCTAGAAGGTATGAATGTGTATGCCCCCAAATGACTAGTGTAGGAAGGGTAGAAGGTGAGCATCCATGTTGTGTGAAAGAGACCTATATCTATAATCACAACTAGAAAAATGTATGAACACGCATGTGTGGATGGTATAAATAAATGACATACAAGTAAGCTAGCTAACACATGTAATAAAGTGATCATGAAAAAAAGTAAGCAAGAGTATAAGCAACCATAATATGCAGCATGTTGTGGATGGATGGAATGTAATGTGAAATGGAATGATAGGAGACACATTCCCTCCCAAGTGAATGGAAATGTATGTAATTAGGTTCATTTTATTTTCCCCCTCAGCAGTCAAGAATGAACCATAAATGAGAGTGTGTCATTAGGAAATGGTTGAGTAGTGTGTGTATCGTGTCTAGTGCAATGTGATAAATGTGTATATGTGTAATGTGATGATATGTGACATGTAGTAGAGATGTGTGGGGACCTTATAGCCTAATCGTCTACCAAAAGGAGATGAAATGTGGAGTTATGATTTAGTCTAAGCGTATATCACTATAAGATGAATGGATGAGTGATGATTTGGCACCAAGCATATATCACTATAAGATGACTAGATGAATGATGATTTATAAATAAGTGTATATCAAGAATAAATGAAAGGATAGTGTGGTGATGTAACCTAAGGTATAGACCACTAGAAAATGATAGAATGGGTGACTATTTAGCCTAAAGTGTATGTCACTACTAGATGAATAATATGGAGTGGTGATGTAACCTAAGGTGTATACCACTACAAAAGGATGGAATAGGTGATGATTTAGCCTAAAGTGTATGTCACTAGCCTAGGAATGTTGTATGGTAAAATTTCAATTAGTAAATGTGTAAGTTCCATTTGATTTGTAAACCCTCGGTAGGTGAGTATGGAGCGAAGAACTAAAGTGTTTCATCAAGTAATGAGTGTAGCGTGTAGAAGACAATGCAATATGCATGATGATAATAGATGACCATATGATGAGTAGAATGTGTAAATACATGATGTGTAGAATGTAATTCAAAAATTGTATAATGTGTAAAATGTAATGTATAGAATGACATGATATGTATGTGGATAGACTAGTGGTATAGTATGTAAAATGGTGTGATGCCAAAATCTCATATGAGGAAGACTAGAATAGTATGTAGAGTATGTGTGAAAAGGCATGGTGTAATATGTATGGTATGTAGATAAATAAATAATTTAGTAGGGAGGATAAGTAGTGTAGGATGTAAGATGCATGGACAATGGTGTATGCCTAATGATGACTATCATAATGTAGGATGTGTGAATACGTGAATGTCAAAATGTTGTAGTAGAATGTAGGGTGAATGACACATAATGTATGATGAAGTGCAATGTGTAATGCCTATGGTGTAGTGTGTGGGGTTCATTGTAGTAGTAATCCCTCAACAGTCAAGTGTGAAATGAAGCACAAGAGTGTGTCATCGGGTAATGATAGTGCTAAAACATGTGATGAAAATGCCTATATGAAAATGAAAAAAATGAGAGATGTGTAAGTGAGGGGGGTGAGTGTATTAGGTGTTATGTCCCCCAAATGCACTATGATGATGGAGAACTATGCAACAACACGAGAGGTTCCATGCCATTGTGGGAGAGTGTTGTCTATGTCATGATAAGAGAGAGGGCCAACACAATGGTAGGTCAAGCAATAATAGGACCATGCGATGGTGGCAGAATTTGAGATGTGTCTTGTTCATCAAGTAGGAGTAGTAGCTTTGAAAAAAGTGATTGGATGTGATAGAGGAGTGTGACCATCAAATGGTTCATCATCATAGTAAGTGTCATCTAGGTCCCAATCGTCAACGTATGTAGGATCTATAACAGATGTAGGAATTTCAAGCTTTACTTTAGGTAGTGATTGACTACATATAACTTGGTGAGGTGGCTGATACCTTTAATGGAAGAGGAGTGAGATCATCCTTAAGAGGAGGTTTCTTATGTTGACTTGGTGATTTCAGAGATGATTCGAGAAGAGGTGGCGTATCGATGTTGAGGGTGGTTGCTTAGGCAGCTCTTGAATTTCCTTAGAAGTAATGGCATGATGCTCATTAGACGAATCAGATTTAACAACCCATTGAGATGTAACAAGTGGAGATGACCATGTAACAAAATGTTGTGTGGTGAATGAGATGAAACCTTGATGCTCAAGATGTTTAATTCTTCGTTGTAAAGCATAACAATCATTGTCATTATGTCCATTGATTTGATGATAATTACAATATGGGAGACCATGATATTTTGCAAGCTGATAAGGAGGATAACAATGAGTAGATGGCAAGCTGATTAATTGATGAGTTATGAGTTTGGGAAGAACATCTTTTTCATAAAATTTATTGCAAACTTGAGAGGCACGGGTAGCGGTAAGATTTGAGGTTCACTAATATGAGAACATGTAGAAGACATAGGATGGATATGAGAAGAAGAATAATTGTGAGCCTGAGAAGTATCCTTAAGTTGTTGAATTTCATATTTAAGAGATGTGATTATGGATTCCATAGCTTGAAATTTATCTTGAAATAAATAATGAAGATCTTGAATGGATTTACAAATAGATTGATTGGAATTAGAATCAAGGGAGTCCACAAAAAGATGACCAAAAATAGTGTTGACTTGGGTAGGCAATATGTTGATAGGTAGATGCATATTCTTTAGGGTTTGTTGAAGAGCATATTTACAATATGGGTGCATTTGAATCAATTTAAGTAAAGATTCTTGATAGACATTAGAAGCCATGGTATAAAATATGAGAAAATCCCTAGAAGGAAGGTGGATTCAATTGCCAAGTTCACCAAAATGATTAACTACAAATGGAATAACTATGTAGTAAAAATATAGTTAATCTAAGCTATGAAAAACTATAAATTAAGTAAACAAATGCAGAAAACAATATGATAATGATCTAAGAAAATATGTAAAATGAAATACTAAACCCTAATGTGCAAGAGAGAAGAGGAAAGAAATCAGCTGATAACAAATGTTTTCCAAATAGTGTCATAGAAGTAACTAGATAAATCAAAAGTAGGAACAACTATGTCGGGGTCCCGTAGAGGATATATCTGGGTGATATGGCTAGACTAGAGCACTGGAAGAGGACTGGGGTGCCTACGGGTGCTCTGGACACTAGTAAGCACAAAAGGCACCTTGTCTCGGGAAGAAGGCACAGGCTGGTCTTCACAGGTCCTAGAGATGAATGATAACCTTTGTTTTCTATCACACTAGTTTTCATGTACTATGCAAAATGCTCCAAATATTCCAAGAGGGAGAAAAACATGAAAAAGACCCCCAAAAAGTATCAAAACCATAAAAAAATAAATATGCAAATGAATGGGTCGATTGACCTCACATTGCCACAATAGTGGGCTTACTAACTGAATGCTACACTACATTTTGGACCTAGATGTAGTTCTGATGAGTGTGTGCATGTCATTCCCTAGGTGCTCTTATGCCAGTCACACTTTGTGAAATAGAAAGAAATAGATAAATGTAGAAAATGTAATAGAATGTGTGCATGGAATATAATGGAATCCCTCCCCCTATGAAACATGATGTAGGTTTCCTAGCTTGTTCCGTGATGATGGAGCTATGTGGATTCCAATACAATAGATGGATAAAACTCTAGATGGAGTGATAGTAGTTAATGATGCTAGGTCCCTCACTATGGTCTCATAACTTTATATTTATAGGATTCTCTTCTTGTAATTTCACAATTAACCCTAAAAAAGCCAACAACAAGAAAGATAAAGATGAAAAATGGCTAGAAGAGGCCCAAAAAGTGGAAGGAAAATGCAAAAGGAATGGGGCATCCTGGTGGGACTAGGGTGCCCCAGTACAAATCTAGGTGCCCCAACCGAGGCTAAAATAATGCAGAATGTCATAAAATGGATGGGCATATGGGTGCAATAGGTCAAAACTTATGAAATAAAATAAAAAAGATGACAAAAGGATGGGGGTTAATTAGTACTTTCTTCACTCAAGAACCTTTTAAATAGTAGTATAATACCAAGATAAATAAATATCTAAAGTGCATGATTTTGTGACTACGGGTTATCTAATTAAAGATCACCATATTTTATGAGTCGTTGTACAAGATATTTAATGGTGCAACACTTGTCAATGTCTTGACCACATTCTTAGTGGTATTTCCAATAGTGGTCCTTGTGATATCATGCGGGCTTAGGTCGAGAGTCATTAATGGGTTTGATGGGGTGACGTTGGATGAGATGCACAACCATTAGATTTTCAAAAATAGAACTATAGGATTTCCCAAGAGGTATATAATTAGGGGTTGGCCTAGGAGATATTTATGGACGCTCTATGTGAGAAGTGGATGTGGAGCATTATCCATATTTTTAGATTTGTCACCATGATTAGATGGCTTACTTGAACTTAGCTTTGGTTTTGTTAGATTAAATTTTAACATGGCCTTGCTCAAGGGCACGAAGTTCAAGTTTACGAGCCATGGTGAATGCCTCTTTAAAGGTTTAGAAGGATTGAATATGAAGAGTTGATGAAATATGCTTCACACAAGACCTCTAAAAGAGTTTGATTAGCTCATTATGTGGAAGAGAAAAGGAAAATTAGTTGATTATGCCATGTCATCGAGAAATGAAGTCTATGATTTATTCATCATTGAAGCTGTTTAATGGTGCCTCGGTAATGGTAATCTTATGCACAATGTTGATAGAAAATGATTCTAGGAAGAGTTACTTGAGTTGGGTGAATGAAACTAGATAATTTTGGGGATGTTGTCATACAAGTTTAGGGTAGGCCCGGTCAATAACACGGGAGAGTATGAAGTATAAGATCTTGTTTATGAGAAATGAGGTAACATGCATGTATAAGGGCGTAAAGGTGTTGTTGTGGACCGTCTTTTCGATTGAATTTATAAATTTTTGGGAGATCCCAGTGTGGAAGATAAGGCTTTACGGGAACCAATGGATTGATAGGTTTGTTACAAATCTATTCATAAGAGAAGGTGGTTTTAGACCCTAAAGTAACTCCTCCAAGGTTGAACATCCTACTTAGCAATGCATGAAGAGGATCAATATATGCGTGAATATTATAAGATGGATGAGATGATGGGATATAAGAAGTAGATGGGTGAGGTTGTAGATGAGATTGGTATGATTGGGGATGAGTAGGTGTTTGTGGAAGTGGTTGATAAGGGGAGTATTTTTGAAGGGTTTTGATGGAATGTGTTGAGAAATAGGATATTGTTGAGATGTGGGGATGTAATTAAGTGGATAGGTTTACTTTTGTTTTTGTTGAGAGATGGTGATGCTTGATTGATCTTGCATGGGGTGATCGAGTTATAAGTATGGGGTGGTTGAGATGCTTGAATAGATTGATTAGGAAGGATGTAATAAAAGGAACTCCTAAGGGGAGGTTGGTGAGTTTGGGTAGATTCCGAAGGGTGAGGTTGTGAGGTGATGAAATTTGCATGGATGTGGGATGTAGAAATAGGGACTAAAGTTTGATCATGTTGTTTAGGTGGTGGAGGAAGTAGATAGGATTCTTGCAAGGTTTGGATAGGGATGTTAGTGATGACAGTGGATGAGGAAGTGATAGGGATGGAAGAAGTGGGTGTGGTGTTGATATGAGGAAGATTAAGAGGAATGGGATCCACTAGTTGAGTGGATTGGTGAGTTTTGGGTTTGTATAAGAAGATTTATGGGATCCATTATCACGTTGTGCCATGGAAAGTTCATTCATATCTCTAGGGAAAAACACAGTGAGTTACAATGTGAGGACTTGGGTAGACTTAAGGTGAGAATGATAGGCATAAATTTTTTGAAGAGGGGATCCATTGATAGGGAGATTTGTATATTTATGAAGAAGGTAGTCATTAAGAGAAACTGGGTTGGCATCCAAGAGTTCCTCTCATTCGGGTGTGCCCTATTTATTTCTATGGGAGGCCAGGCACCCCAATCTAGCCATCCATCATGTGATATATCTATATAGTGGAGATAACCACCATATAGATATATACCAGAAATGTTCACCATATAGGATATATGGGAAACCCCTATAGATAGTGATAGTAAGGCGTCATGATCGTTATTCATTCCTTGATATCCATTCATATCCCCCACCGGTGCATTGATTAAGAATAATCCTTCCCCTCCTGGTTGACTTCCCTTCCTGACTGTATATGAAGAATACTATACCTTCTAACTCCTCAAGGAAATCCAAGGATCCACGAGGGACAATGGGAGGCCCAAATGTCTCTAAGGAAGAAAATGATGGAGGTGTATCTTGTCTATAAGGAATAGAATGATGATAGCTAAATGGATTAGTTTTAGTATGAGTTTTGGTTGGGATGGCTTGAGACTCATAGAAAGGGGGAATGGGAACCATAAGCTAGGTAGTTGTAGAATTGGTAACCAAGGGGTAGAAGAGATGATAAAAAGAGCTGAAGTTTGTTGGGAGAAAATGTTGGAAATAGGAATGTTGTTGGATGACATGGCTTGTTTCATTTTTCTTTCTTGAGAAGGTGTAATCATGAGCATGAAAATATAAAATAAGAAATTATACTGATTTTTAATATTTCAAACAAGTCACGCATCAAATTTTTAATAATCTTTCTTATTAGGTGTAAAAAAAAGGAAAATGATCTCAATGGAATCCTAGGATGATCTATAAACTTCTACTTTAGAACTCTATGAGTCACACAATCATGTTGTTCTACATTCAAATTTTGAAAATGATAGATTTTATTGAAGATTAGAGATTTAGTGACTAATTAACTAGTGCTTAGGACATAATAGTAGAGAAATGCAAAATAATTCTACACACAAAACAAGAATTTTTATCTTGGAAACCCCCCAATGAGGAAAACCCGGTGGGAAGGGAAATTTCTTTCTTCCCACTTCAAGTTATCAAATTTTATAGATTACAATAAGTATGAAAATAAGAAAAAAAGTAAACATTCTCTCCAATTACTTTTTTCTCTATTTTCTTACACCTTTCTCATAGTAATACTTTTCTTCTCGATCTCTTTGTATCTTCAAATGGCCGATTTTCTTGCTCCGTTAATACATTTATAGGACTTCCCATGTCCTCCCGTATGCTTGGAGGATGTGAAAGGGCATGGAAGGGAAGAGACACAATCATTCGCTTCTAATTCACATCCATTCATGATCCATTCTTCTTTTCTATTCGGAGTGTCAGATCGCCACCACGAGAATATTGATGGTTTCAAGACCACCACCTGTAGGGTAGCGGTTATGTAACCATCACTTTGCCTGAGTGGCAGTTATGTCCAGAACCTTTGTTTACCTCATTTTATTCATTTTCTTCAACTCTCCTTCTTGGTGCTAATGGAACTGATGAAGTGGTGTGTTTTTCTAGATCCCTATGGATCATACCTCCCATATTTAGGAGAATTTCAGTCCCACCAAATCTTATTATGGGAGTGGTAGAGAAATAAATTCCCTCTCTTGCTTCTTTGAGTATCACTGGTCTGCCTTGGTGTATTCTCTTGACCAACTTGGAAATACTCTTGTGGATCTCTAGTTTTCTACTCCAAGTGCTACATCCTCCTCTCGATTTTCCTTGAGTATAATCCTCTTTGGAAGGTAGCTTCTGTATATTTCCTTCTTTGTCATGCATAGATGGATTTAGTAGGTGTGAGCTCTTGCAACTTGCTATCGCATGCATCTACATGAAGTATGTCCTGAAGGTTTCTTTTCCAACCTGCTCAAGTATGGAGAAGGTCCCATACTGTAGTGGTTTAGTCCTTCTTACTTGTCTTTGTCTCTTGACATAGATTGGACAAATCCTCTACATGTATATTTTTCTATAGTCACCGATGTTCCTTGTATCTCCTCTTCTCCTTGTTGCCTCACAGTCAGGTCTAGTGAATCCGTAGGTAGATACGGTGACTGCATAGTGGAATTTTTTTTTATCCTGGAATGTGCAGTTCATGTGGTGGCTTCTTCTACAAAAAATGACAAGTGTTATCAAAATTCTCAATCCTTTGGTCGAAAATATTTGTTCTCTCACATCAATTTTTCTTTTCTTCTAATGAAAGCAAACAAAACTGATGATTTTCTGAATAATTCTTACTTCTTGGTGACACTTACCATTTCCTTCTTTGATTTTGTATGGTGTGCCCGAATGTTAAAACTCCGACTCTGTCCTTAACCCATATGTCTGGTTCTCCCTCCTTATGAACACAACAACCCTAGTATCTAAGTAAGGACTTATGAAGACAACATCAAACGTCAAGTGGAATGATATCAACCTCTAATACATCTATGTATTGGGTATTTATCCCAAACTTAAACTTACACTTTCTTGTAACATGTATTTCTACACCCTCTTCACCCATCCGAATGGGTATGGATGTGGATGCACGTAAGTCTCTAGGCCAAGTTTGTTTACAATTTGCATTAGAAATAAAATTTGAATAAGAACCAGAATCTACTAAATCGTTTACCTTAGTCTTTTTGATTTGGATTCTGATTTGAAAAAGCTTACTCATCTCTTTTTATTCTACTCCCCATACATGTTTGTGGCTGTACATCCCATACTTCCATCTACATCCAAATCATCCTCAATATCCACCTCTCCTTGTTTTAATAATCATGGATTTCTTGGAATCCTTGGTTCGAAGTCTTTAGGTGCAATTCCGGATGCAACTTCCAACATGAGGCATCGTATGTCCATTTATATAACAATTTTCATAGAAATTCTTAGGATCTTTACAAGTATGAAAAGTAGTAGCAACTTTGTTTACCTTTCCATTTACCTCGATACTTTTCTTCCCTTGTTATTTTCTGTTATTTTGTTGATTGGTCTCCCTTTGGCTCAAATTCTCCTTGCTTCTTCTCATCATCAATGTAGTATGCTTATATACAATCTTCATTGAGATCCTTGGGCTTCTTGGAGATTACCTTCCTTTGAAGTTGAGTGTGAAGTACTCCCAAATAATTGGTCGAATGTACTCATCCTCCAATTCCATATTAAGTAACATGTCTTATCTCGTGAAACTTTGAAGTGTAATCTTATACACTTTGACCACTACCCTATCTAACGAACTTCCACTTAATCATCATGTTAGTCTTATGGCCAATAGGATAGAAGTTATCTCTAATAAATTATTTAAAACCTTTCTAAGTAAATCTTGACAATAGGATGTTTCTTCCTTTCACATGTAGCTAAGTGGGTTTCCCACAAAACTAGAGCATGACCTTCCATCTTGAGATGTGAAAAGGTAATCCCTTATGCCTCAATAAAATTATGCACACTAAAATAGAATTCCAACTATTTTAGACATTTATCCATAATTTTGCATCTACTTTTCCTTCAAAATTCTTTATTTGCACTTTTGTTTCAACTTTAAAATGTGGAGGAGTAGATTTTACCTTTTAAGCTTACAATTGGCATGTCTTCTTCACACTCTTCCCATTCTTCATCCGCATGGATCTTTCCGATACCAAATTTCTTGTCCAAAGGCTCAAACCAATGAGTCCATGGAATCTTCATTAATCGAAGACGTATTTTTAGATCTGAAAGCTCTTATTTTTTATACAATCTATCCATCATGGTCTCTATCATCTTGACTCTACTGAGACAAAGTTATCTTCCTCCATTTGAGCTTAAATTATATGTTTCCACTTCTTCACAGAAATTTATGGCTCATAAGGTAAAACTTCTTCACCTTTATACCTTGCCACTTTCATAAAAATCACAAGAAAGAATTGAATGCCATAGTCCTAGATATATAATCATCTCGGATACCAAAATTATTCGTAAACTTCTACTTTAGAACTCTACAAATCAAAAATCATGTTGTTCTACTTTCAAATTTGGAAAATGATAGTTTTTGAAGATTCTAGCTTTAGTGACTGATTAACTAGTGATTAGGAAAAAATTGTAAATAAATGCTAAAGAATTATACACACAACACAAGAATTTTTATCCTGAAAACCTCCGAATGAGGGAAAACTAGTCGGGAAGGGAACTTCTCTTTCTTCCGACTTCAATTAATCAAATTTATAGATTACAATAAGTATGAAAAGAAGAAAAAATATAAACCTTCTCTCCAATTATTTTATTTCTCTATTTTCTTACACATTGCTCCTATAGTTCCACTCCAGCACTGAAGAATCTCTGCTCACTTTCTCTCATAGTAATAATTTTCTTCTCAATCTCTCTGGATCTTCGAATGATCAGTTCTCTTTCTCCTTTCATGCATTTATAGGCCTTCCCATGTCCTCCCATGCACTAGAGGATGTGAAAGGGCATGGAAGGGAAGAGACATAGTCGGGCACTTCAAATTCATGCTCATTTGTCCTCCATTCTTATTTTCTATTTAGAAGTGTCAGGACCGCCACCCTAAGAAAATCGACGGTTTTAGGACTTACGCCTCATTGGCAGGTTTGTAACCGCCACTCTACATAGAGTGATGGTTCTATCAATAACCTCCATTTACTACATTTTCTTTATTTTATTCAACTATATTTCTTGGTGTTGATGGAACTGATGAAGTGGTGTGTTTTTCATATCCTTATGGATCATAGGAAATGGCCAAACTATATATGGTTTTAGGTAGTTTTAGATGGCATCCTCGTTATACCCAAAGGTACGTGAGGCCCATATCTATAATGAATATTGGTATAAATCTTGATATTTGGTACTACCCCCTACTTCATGCACCACAATAATAAGGGTTTCGGTGCTTAGCTAATATACCGATAGTCAAAAAATTTACAACACATGCCATAACACCGAGGCAACTTTCCTATTACTTTATCAACATTGTCTTTCCCATAATCATTCAATCCCAAATTCCCCTTCCCCTACCATGAATTCACTTCCCCACCACCACTTCTGATCATAGGAAAATCAAAACCAAAAATCCACTTTACCCCTCTAATCAACCCTTCCCATTACAAAGGGTCCCTTATAAAAAAAAGAAATTGAATCTACAAAAATATTCTTAATATTAGCAATCCTACTGATGCTTATGGTATGGAAAGATAGGAAGGAATTCTTAATAGAATTGTTAAGTTGGAAAAGGAGGTTAGAGAATTGAAAGAAGAGCTCAAGCAGATTTATAAGAGACAAGGAAAAAGAAGATGCATAATGACCTTGACAAGGATAATGAGTAGACTTTACAAATCTACAAGAATCTTAATTCTATGGATAATAGACTGGGTAATGTAAAGGTAGGCATGACTATACCATTTATATTCTTAAGGATATTTAAAAATTCATGGAGAAACATGTAAAAAGTGTTTGTATACTCAGCGAAATTCTTGTTTCCATTTGGGAGTCGAATTCAACAAGGGTCTTGGTTCTCTCACAACTGGATAAGAAAGATCCCTCCCATGTTACTTCCTAGGACTATTTAGCTCTCTGCAGAAGATAAAGACAAAGATTGATAAAGTAGTCAAATAATGAGGACTGTTCCTATTTATAGATTTCTATTTTGATGTGTAAAGGTTGTTTTTTTCATGCTGATTTGTTGCAGATTTGAAACTTTTTGTCCCTCTTTATACTTTTCATTTAAACTATAGTTGGTCCTCATGTATATCCTAGTTTCTAATCCATTTTAGATGTTTTTACTACATTATCTGGCATTTGAGACTTCTTGTAATAGGGTATAGACCCTTCAAAAATATGAACTATTTTTATTGCTATATCCGGCAGAGCACCTTTTGTAACATGGTATAGTCCCTTAAAAAATATTTACCCCTAATAAAAGAAATTCCTTTTGGGTGATGAAATTCTAATAGTTTCACCTGGAGGAGATGTTTAATATGTGTAAACTAATGTGTGTGTTTTGGATGTGTGTGGAAGAATTGAATGCAAAGAATTAACTCCCTAATTAGATTATGTTTCCAAACAAGTATGAGGAGGTTCTTTCTAAGTCAAAAATTGAAATGTGGAATTTGATGAAATCAAACGAAAAAATAAGGAAAGATGATGCAAAAAGATAAAATAGGAAGAAATGAAGAATACTTGGAAAACATTATTTTCTTTTTATTTTATTTTTATTTCAGCCAACATGTTGGTAATCCAAGAAAGAAATACACAACTTATCAAATCAATCAAATCTCCTACCTATGATATTACTAGAGAGAGAGGAGTGGAAAATGAAATTGAATGAAAAAATAAAATAACTCACCAAAGAATGGTTTTTCCCGTTGTTAATTCCAAAATTTTGAACCAGTTTTAGTGAAATGATAAGAAATAAAATGAGAAAATATAATAATGAGAGGTTTTAAGGATACCTCTAGATGATATGATGATGGATACAAGCACAAAATATCCTCCTTGCAATGAGCTTAATGACTGTGTGGGTCAATTGAAACCAAAGACTATGGGGCAAAGTCAATGATGAATGAGGTAGGTTAGACCAAAAGAGATGCAGAAAAGGTAGATCTGAAGGCACTTTGTTCCAAAATTGATATGTAACTTAAACATGATGTTGAAGTGATGTAGAGAGAACTTGGATCTAATTGGAAAAGAAATGATGAAAGAAAATTGATAAAAAATGATGAATGATGATTAGGTCAAAGGTGACTAGTGCAAATCGGTGGTGATCTATGATGAAGATGAAATTTGGAGCAATAGGTGTGTAAAATGATAAGATTGATAGATTTGAGAGTCTCAGTAATCGATCGAAACAAAATAGATAACAAAATGGATGAAAAAAATAAAACACATGTGGATCTGGTCGAAGGTGACCAGACTAGGTCAATAATGACCAAGAGAGTGAACTAGGGTCTAATGAATGGAAATGATGAATTATAGAGAGTAGAAGATGATGATGTAGGGCCGAGTTCCGAGGCGGTAGATGAGCCTACTATACTTGATGCACAATAAATATGGGGTATTTAAGCATGCAAAAAAATGATATGAAGAAAATAGAGAACTCCAAATATCCAAAGGAGATCAAAAAAATCTCTAAAGTAGCTCTAAGATGGTGATATTAGATGCAAAGAATAAGAAACAAATGCAAGATTACAAGAAAGCTCAAAGTCTCCAAAGTTGCATCCTAAAGAGAGGAGGGGTATGGTCATATTTATATGGTTTATGAAGACTTGGATAGGTCACCACAAACCGTGGAGGTCCGTTGATTTGGGAAGTAAAAATGTGATCATCTCAAGGCAATGAGCCCTTGTGAGGTGGGATTAGGGTTTTGGGTGGTAAATACAGGTTAGGGATGTTTTGGGAAGATAAAAGATAGGTGAGAGGTAGGAAAATATTAAATAAAGGAAAAATGGAGGTAAAATTATTAAATGAAGGAGGATGGGAACCTAGAGATGGAAAATAAAGTGCTTAGGGAGGATAAAAGAGGTTAATAAATAGGCATAGGGATTATTAAGGATGATTAGGGATGATGAATTAATGATGTTATTAGGATGAGATTAAGTTACAAAATAAAAATTAAAGGGATAAATGAAATTTAGGAGGGAAAGGGGGATTTAAATGGGAAGATAGGTATGTATGTGAATAATGTCAATGGAGGGGAGCGAATTTGGGGTGATGGAAAAGGAATATCAAAAATTGGTTTCTACACATGGACCTTCTCACATCACCACATAATTATCTATTATTGACACACTTGGGGGCATCACATCTCCCTCCTACATTTCTATCAAATGTATCCATCATCTTATGGACTTCATGACCTGTTCTTAATGTATAATATTTCCTAAGAACTCTCATACCCTTTGATACATGCATTGTATCATCATTACCCTATGAATTACTCTAGTTCCCAGTTCATACTCAAATGCTTAGGGTCTAAATATCAAATAAACCTCACCATTTTCAATTCTTAACACTCTATGCTTCATAATCTATCTTTCTAGTGAATTTTTTTGAACTATTTCCTAATGATACACTCTTGTTCTATGTTTCATTCTTTTGTTGAGGGTATTTTATAAATGAAACTCATTTCACACACATCCACCGGGGGCATGTTGCTCTATCATCTTCACACTTTGCATACCATTCCATCACACTCATACATTACATTTTCATATCTTGGTTACACTTACTCTTGCTTACTTATACTATTTACATGATGCACTTTTCTTACTATGCTAGTTAGATACTCAGTATGTCATTATATTTCTATATACACACATGCACATTCACTTGGTCTTTTGGAGTGAATGCAGATTTTTCACACACTGCTGCGGTGATGCTTGGCACTATACCTTTTACCAATCCCACCAAGGCTCCTAGGGGCATCTACATTTCCTACTCTCACACATTACAGGTGTTATTATTTCATTATTTACTACTTCTACTTTCTAGAAAATTACTTTCCACCAATATATACATCCCTTGACATACCATTCATCTTTCTAACATGATAATGGGTGATTCATGTGTAGTATTTTCTTTGAATGACTATTTACCACTATGGCTATCTAATACATTTTCTTACCTTTGTTTCCTATTTATGACATTATTTTCAGGCTAAATCCTATGTCTTATATGATTTTTGTATGATTTTGGCCACTTTGGCCCTGATTGTCTTGTGACATTGTGAGTGATGTCCCATTTTTGAAACCTACTTTTTTTGGTCTATCTTGTATGTACACTTTCTTGTTACATTGTCTTATTTTACATGTTAGCTAATTTTTCAACTAACACATGTTCCTAACCACTTTGTTTTCATGTTCCTTAGTTTCTCCCATGCACATCCCCTACCCTCTATAGGTATCACTTCAAATCAACATCATTTCCTATCCTTTGGGCCACATTCTCCTAGCGACATCACATACACCCCAAATGAGGGGGTATACATTGGGTGAAAAAATAACCCCTACAACAACTCGTAGATACAATAAAAATTGGCACAATACGGGATTTTTTTTTAAAAAAATCACAAAATGACCCAAAATGTGACTTAGTTCTTTGACATAGCATGGACACAAGTGCCCAACATCGAGACAGTACCACATGGGCACCTCTATCCTCCCCTGGGTGTTAATGTCTTGGGGGCACACAATGTTAACTTATCGATCACCACAATTCACATAAGCCTTCCAAGTAGTTTCATAGTTATAGGAATACTCCTCCAACAATAAAATTCATGAAATATCCTACAATCTATTTCAATCAAAAAAATAATACGATCGAAAATAATTCAGACAACATGAAAAAATTAGGGATGTACTTGTAGACACTAAAACACACACTTTTGTTATTTATCTAGTCTTTATCACATATTACTATTCATATGGTTCATAAGTAAGAAAAGTTCTAGCTAACCCATGTATTTGGCCATCTTTATTTTCTTTCTATTTCCTCTGTTGGTCTTACACTCTTACTTTCCCAGTCTCTCTTTTCACACTTTAGAATTTATCACTCGGACATCGGCACCCAACTAGGATGCCAACACTAGGCACGCCCGTCTCCTCCGGGAGCCACTGAAATCTTTTTACTTTTCTCACATGTCCTTTCTAGTCATTTGGGAATCTTATGTTTTTGGTATTCATCCTTTTCGTGGTTAATTATGAAATTCAAGAAATGTAATCATATAAGTATCAAGCTACATAGAAATAATAAAGGACCAAGCACTAAGCATTAGCTATCACCACCAAAGGTTGCATCCAAAGGCATTACCAAGAGCATTCTAGCATCCATATAACCTATTTAAAAGGGAAAGGGACTAAATTATTCTATACACTCTTCATAGGAGGGAATTTCATTCTATTCCATGTAGACATCTTCTTATATCTCTTACATCTAGTTATTGCCCGCTATTAAGTGTGATGTACATACTAGCCACCTACGGCACAATATCTTCACACACACACACACACAAAAACTACATTGGGTCTAAAATGTAGTGCGAGCTCGATCATAACACCACCTATTTGATAGATGAGGACAATTCGACCCCTCATTTACATTATTTTTGTTTGGGATTTGATGCACTCTTGAGAGTTTTGCATGTTAATTATTTATTACAGGTTATCAACAACATTGACAATCATCGTGTGACATACTAGGGAAAATAAAAGAACGACAAATAACACCTTGTGACCATTCAAAGATGGGTTTTTAGATTTTTGATAGTCACGAGTCCTTAGAATTGGTCTCACGGTGCAGTAAGAACTTATACGCACCCAAAATTACATGTGCTACATTGCTAGGAAAATGGTTACAAAATTCCCCAATGATAATTCACAATCCTTTCAAGAAGGTGTTCGAGCTCCAAAACCCATTCATAGTGAATATTTTTATCCTAAATAGCCTTAACTTTTTCATGCATTTTTTCATCTCCCCGTCTCTTCCTATGCTTATTTTGGCCTTTAGTGCCAGGACCGCCACCCTAACTGGGTGGTGGTTCTCAAACCATTTCCCGGCGGGGTGGGGGTCTTGAAAATACCACCTGCAAAGGCAGTGGTCCTACCCAATTTTCCAGATTCTTAATGTGTGTTTTAAACATGTGATGATTCACTTAAGTTTTCTTTTTTCATGCATCAGTGAGCCAAATTGGCTAAACGCAACTTTGTTTTCTTGGTTCTCCTTGCTCCTTCTATTTTAAATAAGATTTAATTAGGATGATTTCCCGCTACCATCCATTGACATTATCATTTATGCAACAACTGGATTTGAGTTGTTATCTCTCATGGATGGGTTTTCGAGATATAATCAAATTAAAATCTCTATGGAGGATCAAGCTAAAACTACATTTATAACTCCTTGGGGAACTTATTGTTATGTTGTCATGCCATTTGGTCTTAAGAATGCTAGCACTACATACCAATGAGAAATGACCTACATGTTTCATGATCTTGTTCATAAGATTGTGGAATTCTACGTAGATGACTTTGTTGGCTAAGGATAGGAATCTTTGTGATCATCTAGAGGTGCTTTGCGTCATCCTCTCATGCTTAATTGAGTACGGTGTCATGTTAAATCCAGAGAAGTGTGTATTTAGTGTAACAGGAGGTAAGCTTATGGGTTACATTATATCTTCATGAGGGATTGATGTTGACTTTGGCCAAAATCAGGCTATGTTAGAATTTTTCTTCCATTAGACAAGTCTGGTAATAGATATTTTCTTGGGAAACTTAGTGCAATCTAAAGGTTTGTCCCTAACTTGACCTTTGTCATTCATCCAATCAACAATTTGTTGAAAAAATATTATAGCATTGATTGGATGGAAGAATGTAATGAGGCCTTCGAGGTAGTTAAATGATTCATGTTGTCCCCTCCTACGCTAATTCTACCTAGATCATATCACCCTTTGATCTTATATTCATGAGCTATGGATGTTTTGCTAGCCTGCATGTTGGCTCAAGAGGATGACGATAAATGGGAACATGTAGTTTACTTCATTATTTAGACGCTACTTGATTATGAGACGCACTACACACAGGAAGAAAAGGATTGCCTTGCCATAATTTTTGTAACAAATTGTTTAAGGCATTACATGCTCAATCAAGAAACAAGGGTTATTGTTAATACAAATCACTTGTAGACATTTCTCATGCAAGGATCCTTATCTAAAAAGGTTAGGCATTTCATAACATTAATGGGTGAGTTCAAATAAATTTTTTTAAATAAAAAATCCTTTAAGGTTCAAATCATTGTAGATTGGTTGGCTGACAATCCATTGGATGGGGGTGATTTAGTAGATCTGGACTTTCCCGATGAGTGTGTGTACTTTGTCAAAACTAGACCCCTATCTTTGTGTGTCCCCGGTATATCAACATTATCAAATTTATCATGGACTTGTTTCACCTGATTCTTAGATGTTTCTTTGAAAATGATGAAACAGATAGGGTAATGGGTGTAGGAGGAATACCTATTGAAATGTTGGTTGATAGGTTATTATGTGCGTGTTGACTCCTTGATCCACAACTGATTGTGAGAGCTTCCTTTTGGCTGGGAGGAACTACCTAAAATGGAACACAAGACCACCAAATAAAAGTTAAACAATATGTGCAGTGAACTGCCTAGTGTGTGCTAGATCCGGAAGTGTGATACTTCCTAGACGGCTATCAGTCCACTGTTTAAAATATTTTAATTCTGGTAATAAAGTAAATCCTATTGTAGTTAAAATGATTTAGGTATCTCATTTAAAACACAATAAGAAATATCTAATCTAATAGGCTAGGTTAAAATAAGATCCGAAGGTCAAGTAATTGGTTCTGGGTCTCTGTAGGTCTGACAGAGGTCTTAGGTAGGTCACATGTGATTAAGGGTGATGTGGGAATAGGTGGGTAGGTTACTATTCTAGGCTATATTGGTAGATACAGAGACCGATGCCAGTTAAGGGTGACCGATGCCGGTTTGGGAGAACTAGTGCCGGTTACTGTGGAATACTGGGAATGTCACAAAATGAGCTTTAGATCTCCCTTATGATTGCATAAAGGACTAGGCTGGTTGAAATGAGGTATTAAGTTGTTTAGATGGGATTTGTTAAGGTTTTAATGGGGATATGGAGGGGTGAGAATTAAAGGAGGTCAATGGGTGGCTAGGAGAATAAAGGATGAAAATACAATGATGAAATGAGTGAACCAAAAGAGTGAAACATTCTACTTACTTGGAACCAGTTCTAGATGTTTGTGAGTGAGGAATGAAGGTGTTGATAAGAGGTTGTATAAGCTACATGTGCCCTCCTTCTTTCCGAGTTGGATCAAATCAGTCTTTGGGGTGAGTGTTGGATGGTTGTTGGGTGAATGTTGGATGTCATGCAAGAGAAGATACTTGATCTCCTTCTTTGTATGTGTGTTATCATTGAAACTTGTTCTCAAAATATGTGATATCTCTCTGAAACTACCCACCTAGAAAATAAGGTTGTTTTGGGAATTAAAAGGTGACCGATGGCGTTCCGAAACTTACACAGCGTGGTTAAGGCAAGATTTCCTAGGTTTACTAAACTTGGCGGATCCCCTTGATTTTGGGATCTCGTGTGTTGACACTACGGATTAGAATGGAAGCTTATTTTAAGCATGTGAGAATGTGGTTAGAGGGAATGTAGGCATTGATCTTTAGGGTTTGGGTAAGTCTTAGTTAGTTATGGCAAATTACTAAGAATAGGTCTTAGGGTGAGGTGGCTAGATGAGGTGGATATGTGGGCATTATCTCAATTAGGATATTTAAATAATAAATATAGTGAGGATAATGAATTAATTTAATTTAATTAATTAAATTAATATTAGTGGGGTGAAAGAGGTCATGGCGGTGAATATGATGAAGGTGTTAATTTGTCGAGGGACCAAAGGGGAGTGTGACCCAATTTTAGTGTCTACATTTTCCCCTTTACATTGCGTGGCTTGTATTGGTAAGCGACAACGAGAAAAATAAGATGTAGTTGCCCCATGTGTGGGTAGAGGTGATCCCCTCAAACAAGGAATTGACGAGGCGGAAGGAAGAATCGGTGAGTGGTTTGATATAAGGTAAATGTAATGAAAAGGAAGGTGGAGAGTAGGGGAAAAGGAGTAACATATACTCGGGTAATCTAGGTAATGAATCGGGGTCAAAGGTAGCAATAGTCAAACGAACACACACGTATAAAGTATAGCACAACATCAGTTGAAGAGCAAACAGACTCTAAATTGTATAAGGTCAATAGGTTTATCCAAACAAGGTCGAAACATGATGCGAGTTAGGTACAAAAAATTTTAGGTGTGTCCCATTACACCAAAGGTAGGGTCGGGATAAATGGGCATGGAAAGAGGAAAGGTAAGGTCATCAGGTAAATCAACATAGGTAATAGTTCCGCAAGGTATAGCAAACACATGAGGTCAAAGGTCACTAGTGATGGGACAGGTCTAAGAATCTAGGTCACAACATGAGTAGGGATGAGGTATGGGTAAAATAATGAGTCCCTAAAGGAGGATGAGATTAGGCAGTAAATGATGAGGTCAGGAGGGTGAGGTAAATGGTTTGGGTAAAGGTGGGGTGGGGTAAATGATCAGGGTAAAGGTTAGGTGTAGAAAAAAAGAGTGATGGGTAGGGTAATAGGGTAAAATTTAGGGCAATGTGCAAGAGAGGGTGATCGATGTTAGTCAAGGGTAACGACGCCAATAGAGTGTAACCAATTATGGTAAGGTATGGCATGTGACCGATGCCTGAAGGTAAAATTGGTGTTTGCTAAGTCGATTTGTTATAAAAACAAAAATTCTTGTTTTTTGTTATTCATTTATCATCTAGCAAAATGAGAAAATGACATAAGAGAGAGAGAGAGAAAAAGGAAAAGTGTTTAGAAAGAATGAAGAGTTAAGTTGGTGATTCAAATGTTGGATGATTGGTTGTTGAGAGGCGGGTCCACGGGATCGAGGTGTGTAATTTGATTGGTTGGAGGCACGGTGGCGATTAGGTAATGGTAGAGGCCGAAGAGGGATTAGGCGGGCCACCGGTGCATCGGCCAGATGTGCCACCACGATGATGACATCATGATGAGGTAAGCATCTAACTCTTGTTATATTGTGTTAGATAGATTAGGTGATTGGGAAAATTGGTTTTTTATTTATTTTGGGTGGGGAAAATAAAATTTGGAATATGGGGTGGTAAATTGGGTAGAATAGGAGCGGGGAGAGAGATAAGTGGGAGAAGAGGGGAGGGGATGAGGTGTAGGGGAATTATAGGTGAGATTAGGTGGGTAGAAGTGTTAGAAGAGGTAAGTTTTTGAGAAGGGAGGGTTTGGGGTCACGGGTTTCTTTGTGATAGGGACCGACGTCGGTCGGGTTTAGCCGCGTTAGTGGGGTTAAACCGGGTATCGATGACGAAATAGGGGACCGATGTCATTTTAGGAGTGATTAGAGGTCACTTAGAGAGAACCGGAACTGGTTGGGTTTTGGAGAGAAAGGGGCCAAAAGTGCCATAGGTTGGGTGGTTGAGATGGGTAGGGGTAAAATAGGGTGCGGGAAAATGATAGTGGGTGAGTATGGGTATGATAAATGTAGATTAATTTGTTGTTTGTATTGGATATAGGGGAGAAATCAGTTATGCGTGTGGGATAGGGTTCCACCCCTACTCATGATAGTTCATGGCCCATCGACCCCTGAGGAGTTGTGACATGTGGAGGAGGTGGGCCTGATTGGGGTCTGACACTACCGAAATTTAGTCTGGTAGTAGCCGAGTATTATGGTCACTCTCATCGATAGATGAGATTCCATGACCAACACATTCCACCTACCAATGTGTGAGATCACAGTCACCCTAAAGGACATGTTTCGGATTCTATGGCTACCATATTGGGTACACAGGTCTATTCAATATCCTCGAGGCCTTGAAGGAGTTGATGCTAATGGTGTTTAGAGAGGGGATGGCCTAGTTGACATTCCATAGCTCCAAACTTGAGCTATAGAGATGTACCTAGCCCATCTAGAGGAGATGAGGATAGTAGTTCTATTGATGGAGACAATGTGTTGCTTTGTAATGCCAAATGTAGAGGGTGGGTGGTTTCCCTTATCGTTGATGGGGGCTATGACACAACATGATGATAGATCAGACCTTCTTTTCCTTGGTGTCGGCATTCACAGTACAGCTATATAGAGAACTGTCGGCATATGGTTTTCTATGCGAGTTCACCTATGATGTACCTTTTTACTTCATTGCTGGGCTTATGAGCACATTGTCTGTGTGCATCCAATGGGTATGCCCTAGGCTGATTCCTTTCCACCAGGCTTTGTACGAGTGGGGTATAGGTGATGGGTGCCTACTATTTGAGAGTGGAGATCAAACAGGCCCACACATGATGTGGCCTATTATAGGAATTTATTGGAGGGGTTATCTAGAGTGTACATCATATGGAGGCCATATGTGGGCTTCCCATAATATAGGAATATACGTGATGAGCTAGATGGGATGCAACTACTAAGATGGATACATTTTCACCATGTTGGGGAGCACAAGATGATCTGGTTAATAGAGTTAGGTGATAGTTTGGGCTGCTTTACTGAGGACATACCTCCACCCTTCCCGCAATACATGAGAGATGACATGGAGAGGCCCTTACCTCTGCCATAGCCGAAAATGCCCATAAGGTAGAGGAGGAGGTAGTAGAATAGTAGATTGATAATGTCAGGGTCACAGATATATATAGGTAGTGGTGGGCAGCTCATTTATGAGTAGTACCATGCAGGCCGGGGTAGCCAGATCTAGCCACCATCACGGTGCAGAGGGACACCCTACAGGGGCAAGTAGTGACTCTGATTACCTAGTTGGGTATGGTCGAGACACGGCTTTCCAGCTCGAAGGTGGAGGTGGCCAAGTTACATATACAGTGGCAGTCTTCGAGCCCAAATGGCCCAGGGTGGGGATGGAGATGGAGATGATGGCCGAGTTCCTGCCCTACAAGCATAGGTGACAGGGTTGCAAGGCTAGTTAGGCATAGCTCGAGGCACATATTAGGGCCTTAGAGGCCTAGATACATGCACAGGGGAAAGGTCGATGGCACCACCATAGGCACCAGGATAGGGTCCCGTTCACGGTAGGGCGGGACGAGGGTCCCGTGGGACGAGATATAGGGGTCGAGGCACATGGGGCCACCATAGACCATGCCCATATCAAGGTTAAGGGATTCCCTAGGTGATGCTTAGATACTACTAGGATTAGTTGATGGCAGCTAGGATAGAATTTCTATGCTATGGAGAGTACAAGGCACAGTAGGCCTCGAGTGAGAGGATGATATCTCACAATCATAGTGTAGAGAGCACATGGGGCCATCGAGATTTGATACGAGGATCGGGGAGAGGCCATTAACTCACGAGACCATCTCCGTGTGATGCACCAAGGTATGGACCTAGCCACCACCTATGATGGGTAGGGAGATGTTACCAAGTTGTCAAATAGGGGCCGAGGAGGTAGAGGGGACGGGTGATACGATATGGAGGATGTCATAGGCTTGGATTGAGTTTAAATTAGTTGAAGTTGTGATTCATTAATTTGTGTAATGATATGATAATATGTGTCATCTATAGGATGTTGTGTAATACATGCATGATGATGGTAGATAAATGGTAGTCGTAATAAATGTATGTTGTGATGATGATAAAATGTTAAGCAACTTATTGTTTGTTTGGTTTAATATCCAATTGTTGACATAAAAAGGAAACCAAGTGGTGTAGAATGCAATTGTAGGAAGATGAAAGATGAATTATTTAGGGTAGAGAGTGCTCGAGTTAACCTCTAAGGGCGTCATGCCCTCATAGTGCTACCTACATAGTCCCAACGAAAAGGGACCTTAGGTTGATGTAGTTATCCCATAAGCTAGGGAAGAATCTGAGGAGGTATGAAAATGAGTTAGTAGGTTTTAGGCATGTTTTGGGTTTAGGTCTTTTAGGTGTGGGTGGGTTATAGGAAAATTGGTGTAGGTGATGTTGATTGTGGAAAAATAAGAAGAATATTACCCCAAAGGTATGCGTTGAGGACCAAGTCTTGTATAAGGTAATCAAAATGTAAATAAATATGGTTAAAAGATACGAGGGGGAAATAAAGCCACACGATTGGTTAGGATCATACCGACTAGATCATACCTTGGAGAAGGTGATGAACATAAGATCTTAAAGACATTGCATGATTGATTGTTCTAAGGGTGAAAATTAGTCACATGATCACCAAATGTCTTGGTTCCCAGAGATCCCTTGAGGAAGTAGGAAATGGGAGTGCGTATGGTGAGGGGGGTGAAAGGTGGGTAATTTTATATGATATGAGGTAGCATGCTCTTTAGGCAAGAGATCCAAGGTCACAATTGGTAAGTCCATTACTAAAAAGCTTTCTATTTTGACTTGTATTTGAGATAGACTGATCGATACGGGAAGTCGATATGGGATGAGGAAATGAACTCCTTGAGGTCTTTGTGAAGCTGATTAATGTAGGAAGCTTCAGATGTTTGTCTCTCTCTCTCTCTTTTTTTAATTTGAAAGAGCTTTTACATAGCTGTCCTTCGAGGAGTAGTCTATTTATAGAGGCAATTTCGAGAGGAAGATGTCCTTTTAAGGGAGTCATCATTTTATTATAAGTTTGACTCGAGGAGTTGTGTCCCAAGTGAGGGCTTAAAATTCATGGACAAGACCAAGGTGAAGAGTAAGATTCTTGTTCGAGATAGGAGGGTGAAATTACCATGGGATCTCATCTAGAGGTAGACAAAAAGTATTCATGAGAATCATGTTATGTGCAGCACCATAGTACACATATTCAAGTGAAGATAAAAAGTGACGGTACTCACATGATTCATTTTTAGTCATCGGTGAGATGTAGGAAGTGGACAAAGTGCTCAAGGGATGAGCATGGAAGGAGATAAAAGGTGATGTAGGACTAAAATTCAATAGTAGAATGGTCGAAGATGCAAGGCATTAAGGGGCTCGAGCTCGGGTTTACCATCGAGGAAGATACATGATAAGCACCTGATCCATAAGTATGGGTTACAATGTATGGTCCAAGCCAATTAGGATCAAATTTTCCCGTTTAATTTTTTCCACTTTGGTTATATGTTGATTTTCTTTCGGACAAGGTCACCGACTTGGAAGGTTTGTTCATGGACCCATTTGTCATAGGCACGTTTGATACATTTTTGGTAACTTGGAGGTGGTCAAGAGTGTTAAGATGACATTCATATAAAAAAATCCAGTTGTGTTAAATGGTCTTGATGAAATTCATCATCATTGAGCATGTCTTGGAGAGAAATGTGGAGTGAGGGAATTTGGACTTTGAGGGTTAGAACAACCTTTGTACCATAGACCGAGAAAAAGGTGTAGCGGATATGGAAGTATGGATACTAGTATGGTATGCCCGTAGGGAAAAAGGAATGTGCATATGCTAGTCCTTCCCGATATCATTAACCACTTTCATGAAATGGTTGACACCAATCAGATAATTGTGAAATGAAATAGTGAATAGATTGTAACTTATGTTGCGGGCTACGAGTTGTCTAAGGTTAGTGGGTGGAGGCATTTCGAGAATGGCCTTGACTTTTATAGGGTCAACTTCTATAACACGTAGGAAATGATAAATCCTAGGAGCTTTCCTAAGAGAACCATGAAGAAACACTTCTTTGGCTGAAAGAGAACGCGATATTTAATAAGGTGGTCAAAAATGGTTTTGAGGACGATAAGGTTCTTAGAGTGGCATCTATATTTGACAAGGAGATCATACACGTAATCTTCCAATATACAATGTATGATGTCATGGAAGATATAAGTCATAGCCCACGATATGTGGCATCAATATTTTAAAGAAAAATGGCATGACTCGATATAAGAAGGTCCCCAAGGGGTGATGAACGTAGTTTTATGCTGATCCTCTGCGGGCAAGCAAGATTTGGTTATAACCCAAGAAGCCATCCATGAGTGATAGCATCTTGTGACCAGTGATAAGGTCAACTAGTTGGTCAATACCAGGTAAGGGAAAGTCATCTTTTGGGCAAGATAGGTTGAGGTCGAGAGAAATCTATGCAAATAACAATTCCCCTATCGCCTTAGTGACAGGGGACAATGTTAGAGATCCAACGAGGATAAACAATGGGTAATACTGAAGGAAATGGAAAGAAGGCAATTTGAAGTTCTTCTTTGATGAGAAGAAGGCAATGCAAAGGTACATTTTACTCAAATGTGTTTTATGGGTTTGGCATTGGGAACGGTTACGATATTGTGGACCACTATGGTGGGGTCAATACCAGGCATGTCTACATAAGACAAAGCAAAAGTGTGGTTATGATCTTTGAGAAAGGAAGTGATGGCTTCTGTTCAACAACATCTAAGGATTGACCGATCTTTACAATGTGTAGGTCATCTTGAGTATGAATGTTGATCTCGATAGTTGACTCATTTAACATGGTTTGTGTCTCGAAGGTAACGATTGATGAATATATGAGTCTTATGCACCAAGGTAGGTGAGTATAGATTCATCATCCCGACATTTAATGACATTAATTGAAGGTGTATCATCCTTGATCATTTTAGGATTTAGGAAGGGAAGAGAGGAAGGACCCTCGCCCTCGTGTTGATAAGTCAAAGGCCCCAGGAAACGGTCTTTACGAAAAAAAAGTTAGGAGGGATAGATTCAGGATCTATCGACTCTGTCGGGAAGGTGGTGATGAAAGTGGAGTGGGTTGAGAAGGGTTTATGTTCTTGATGAGTTCAATGTGGGCATGTTTGGTAGGTGCTTCAGAAATCGAGATACTACTACAGTCGTTATGTTTGTGGGTAGTACATGAAATAATAGTATGGTGGCCTTGCTCATAAAATCCAAAATCAAAACCTTTCCACGCACATCGGTGCGGAAGGTGTGGGTGAAAAGGTGATTGGTGAGAGATTGGAATTCAATAGAAAATGTGTGGGTTTGTGATGGTGGTTCGGGTGTGTAAGTTGTAGTATCAAGTCCCCCATAGGTGATCTTGAGTACGAAGGTGAGGAGGACCATAAAGGAGGTATTCTCCTATGGTGATCATAGCGAGAATGTTGTTGAAGCTTTCCATACTCTTGTGGAGTAAGGAATGTGTTGACACTATATAGGTGATACTCCCCCAGAGTGAGACATTGAAAAATTCCTTCCAAGGGATCGATGGTTGGTATGTGGGTAGCTAGAATAGATGATGTGTTAGATGATGATGTGGAGGTCGAGCTAACAGATTGAGAGGCTGATGGGTTGGCCTTGGAGGTTGTGGCGGCAATATGAATGGAGGAAGCATGTACGATTGAGGTAGCGAAGGTTTGGGTGAAGTAGTAGTGGTCGAGGAGGTAGATGCCTTAATAGGGATGAGAACGTCATTAGGTCGGTAAATCATGTTGCATGTTTTAAAAGGTGATGGATCAGCTGGAATAGTATAAGTGTGCCCTTCATGCTCAAACTTTACACAACGATGCAAAGTGGAAGGAACACAACCCATGATGCGAATCCAGGGTCTTCCAAGCAATAGGTTATATTGAAACTCCCCCTGCAAGACATAGAATAACTCTAGACTAGTGCGGGGGCCCACATAAATGTGGAGGATGAAGGTGCCTAGTGTAGAGGTGATATCATCATTAAATGAACACAACATGATAGGATGTTTATGCATGAAATTTTCAGGTATGCGCATTTGAGAAAATGCATGGGATAAAATGATATTAATGCTTGTAACTCCATCGATCACTACACGTCATACACATATATCATCGATGTGGACGAGAGATGAAGAGGACTGGGTCTAGGTCATATGTTTGAGTACAGTGTGATCTCTTCCTCGAGAAGTTAAGGGAGGCTATCTGGTTAGTAGGGTGAGGTGTAGATAAAGGTGGAAATTTTGTGAGAGAGGCTACATGATGGGGTGTGATAATGGAAGCTACGGGTATAGGGTCATTGGGTAAAACCTCAATAGATTGAAGAAACTCCATGAGGGCTTGCCGATGGGATTCCGAGGTTTGGATGAGGTCATATAGGGACATTTTGAGGGGGATTGGTGTAGCTATTTAAGCATGATGCGATGTGTGACCCCATTAGAAATAGGGTATGTGGGACTACGGATAGTAATCTTAGGTGTGGGTGCAAATGGTATGTTGGGTATAGGTTTGGTTGGTTGATCAGCTACCTTTTCCTTACCTATGTCTTTCTAAGCACGGGTAGTGATGTGAAGCATGTTAATCCGAGGGGAGTTGGCCAAAGGAGAAGGTGTAGGGTGAGTGATATAATGACATGATGGTTAAAAACCTATTAGAGGAGAAAAAAACTTGTGAGGCGAGTTACGCGCACCGACATTTGGGAGATGGTGTAGTAAGTTCTCCGATGAAAACCATGTTAATTTCAAATCTTGGGGTGGCTCTAAGATTTGAGGGGGTGGAGGTCATGGATGTTAAGGAGGTAGCGAGGAAGGACTGTGGAAATGGGTGTTGGTGAAATGGGGTCCTCATCAAGAAGGTCATCATCGTCAAAGTTGGCTTCAGGAGGACACAACTAGATAAGGAAGGTTTTCAAAGCCTTACAGTTCTCCACATTGTGCCCTGACACACAATGTTAGGCAAAATTTTTAGTGTCATCAAACCCTTTTAGCTTGAGTTTGAGGGGGTCATAAGGTCTAAGCGGCAGTAATGTGAGGAAAAAATTCTCAAGGAGGTTGGTTAATATTTTGGCATAGAACCATGTGAGTGGGTCATAATGGGAAGTAAAAGTGGGTTTGGGTGTAGGTACATCTAATTGTTGAGGAACGGTCATTTCGGGAGAGGGAGTAGGTCAAGCTATAGTTTTGGGTGCCGGAGTGGTCTTGGGTGTTGGTCATGCTTGCTTGGGTAGGGGCATGGTAGATGAATGGGTAGGAGGGTGTATGGTTGTTTTGACTACCTTATTGGAGGGTAGCGAATTTTTATCTTTGGGTTGCACCTTCTTGGGTAAAGGTGATACAGTGTATGAGATCTAGAGGAAAAGTAGATGGTGGAAGAGGGTGAGTTACCCAAGGGGACAATGGAGGTTCTGTGAAGGTAGATGATGCGGGTTGTGTAGGGGTGTGAGGGACAGAGACTAAAGTGTAGTAGGTAGTGAAGAAGTGGCTGAGGATATTAGAGGTATGGGTGGTAAAGATGCTATAGGTGCGGGTGTAAGTCATGTCAGGCACTTGTGCATGTTAGAGGTTTGTAAGGAAGGAGTGGGCTATTGTGTTTTTGGTTTATTGACGTGGTGGATGTTTCTTGACCATGTTAGGAGGTTGAGGTCCTAAAAAAGATGGAAAGGGTGAAGGTGATGTAGGCATGGCTAGCACAATTGGGGGGTATAAGGTTTATGGTTTTACTTCTTTTGTTTGGGTACCGAGTAGGTTGGTGTTGACCCTAGAGGATCCGGCTAAATCTAGTTTGATAGGTGGATGAGTAAGGTTGGTAGTTGGGGTGACCCCTAAGGTAGTAATAGGTTTATTCAAGGAAGATATTATAGGTGTGGGTTTGGATTTAAATGTATGTTGGGCTATAAGTAAGGGTGTATGTTGAGTCATGATGGGTGTTGTGGAATAAGTTGTGGTAAAGGTGGTTGTGTTCGGTTCAATTGGTTGAAATATTTATGGGTAGATAGTGGAAGTGTTAGCAAGTGACATCTACATTTACATTGAGATATGAAGTAGAAGGCATCCCCACAATAGGCTCTATCCACATAATCTACGTGAGAATGACACGTCTTTAGGTGATGTTGATGAGGAATCAATGGAAATTCCCATAAAATGTGTCTTAGAGATGGGGAATTGGCTAGCTTCAGCTTCCATGGGTAAGAGAGCCAAAAGTAAGTCTGCAAGATCTTGGGTAGCTGATGGAGAATGGTTGCCTAAAGGAAAAGGTATCTCTATTGGATCCTTGATAGGCACGGAGAAAACGGGTGCTCCTCTATAGGTGGAGGAGATGATGGGTACTTGTCTGTGGGTTAAGTAGATAAACAAGTATCCTCCATGGACTGAAGAAGTACTATGGATGACGACTCCCTAAGTGGAGAAGCCAAAGGTGAAATAGCCTCAATATTGGTAGAGGGCTCCTCCACGGGTGAGGAAGGAGGTGGAAGGTATTCCTCTATGGGTGGAGGAATAGGTGAGGTGGGTTCTAATGTAGAAGGAGGACTTTGAGATATAATTTCCTCTATGGAAGGAATATGAGGTGATTGGGAAGAACCAAGTGCATCAATAAAAATAGCGTGGAATTTGTGGGTATGACTATCATGAGTTGAGGTCTCACTGATTTGATCAGACAAAGGGGCATGATTGGGAAAGGGTATCTTGAAGATGTGTAGGTTTTGATTGGTAGGTGCGTTAGGATTATCCATGGTTAACTTGCATTTCTCGAGAATTTCTTGGACAATATTTTTGAAAGTGATGCAATTTCCGTCACTATGGCCCTTTACTCAATGATAGTTATAGAAATCATGTTCTTTATAGCATGCGGGTGTGGGGTGAGAAGGGTCAAAACCAATGTGTGGTTTTATAGGTGGAAGGGTGATGGCCCTAGGTTTTATGAGCTTTTCTAAGATAGAAGAATAAGGTTCCCCAATTGGGGTGTATTTTTGTTATTCTTGTCTAAATTGAAAAGTCCGAATGGGCGAGAGATAGGATGAGGGGCTAGCTTTGATTTGATGGGTGATCTAGGCCGGATTTGAGTATCACTTGTGTTAGCGGTCCCCTTTTCCTTTGAATAATTGTTCTCTGGTTTTGAAGAAGAAGAGGTATCATTCGACTTGAATGCCAAGTTCTTATTGCATAATTAGATTTTATTTTCTTCATGGCCCGAATATCTAGCTTTCATGCCATGGTGAATGCTTTGTCGAAGGTTTGGAAAGTTTGGACCTGCAAGGTTGGCAAGATATGTCTAGCACAAGCCCACGTGAAGAGCTCAATGAGTTCAGTTTGTGGTAGTTGGAATGTGAGTTGATTAATCAGGCTATGCCAACAAGTAATGAAATCTACGATAGATTCGTCATCATATTGACATGTGGAGTATAGGTCAGTCATGGTAACCTTCTTAACGATATTAATGGAGAAGTGATCTAAGAAGGCTTGGGCTACCTAATTAAATGAAAATATAGAGTGTCTAGGTAACCCACTATACCAATCTAACGTAGGTCTAGTCAGAGACATGGGAAAGGTCCTCAAGAGCAAAGCATCATCATGGGTGATTAGGTAGCACCCATGTTTAAAAGATCGCAAATGTTGTTGCGGGTTTTCCTTGCTATTGAAACAATTGAATTTAGGCATTTCCCAATGCATGGGGTATGGATAGATAGGAATGGATGGGTGGATAGGCTCATTACAAATCTCATCATAGGTGAGAGTGTTGTGGGAGCCAAAAACCGATGCCTCCAATGTCTGCATCTTGTCCATCATTAATTTTATTAGGTCGTTTGTAGGTTGTTATGATTGGGTGCCTCCTGTAGTGTAAGAGGGTTGGTGTTGGGCATATGACGGAGGTAGTATTCTAGTATAGGGTGCTGCCATGTAGGTTGATTGAGAAGAAGGTAGTGAAATAGAGGGTATGTACCTAGAGTGAATAACAAATGAAATAAGAGGCTACTGATAGTACGTATATGGAGGTGGAAGGGTTGTGGTGACCCTAGTGGTAATGAGGGCCAATGATTGTGGAATAGAAAGTACCACCTTTTGAAAAGGGGTAGGGGTCACCAACAAGGAGGTGGTTGTGTAGCTACAAGTATATGCGAGACAATAGGGGTGGATGAGGTTGTGTTTTGGGTGTTTTTCAAAGGTATGGTTAAGGTTGTGGGTTGAACGGATGTAGCATATGTGGCATCATAGAGTGTATAGGACCTAATCAGAAAACAACCGGGGTAAGGTAGATGTAGTAAACATGGGGTTGACAGGGCTGGAGTAGGAGTGAGTGTCGGGGGATAGATATGGGCATTTTGTATATTAACCGACCCAAGGCATCTTGAGTGGATGAGTGGGAAAGATAAAACTTGAAGGTAGCGGGGTTTTGGTTAAGGAGTCATGTGAATTCCTCATCTCCGGTAGTGATAGTGATCAGTTGGATAGGATTCTTGGTGGGTGATAAAATGGAAGGTGGTGAAGGGATAGGTGGAAGTGGTTGACAACCGGCATGGAATATAAGGGTGTTTTCTTGTTGACACATCAACACCATGTGAACAGACACTAACGTGGTAAGACTACTTTCTATAAATGACACAAAAATATAGCAGTGATAGGATAGATAGGCGGTGGTAGGTGAATTGGGGCTAAAATGTTAGTTGGAAAATGACACAGACAATGATGTCGATTAGGGTAAATTGATGCCGGACATAGGTAACTACGGTCGATCACCGTGGAAAGTGGACAAAGTGGATCAAAAACAAGGTATAAGGCCAAAGTTTCCAGGTATGCCAAATATTGATGAGATTTACCAGGTCAATGGGAGTGAAAATAGTGGCAAGGACTCTGAATAGTCAAAGAAGGTGAATAGGTTTCCTTTTGGGTTGGTTAACCAAAATTAAAGTGAACCGACGCCGGTTGGGTATAACTAATGATAGTCGAGGGTAATCGATGAAAGTCAACTGGGTGACCGACATTCTTATGAAATTGAAATAGTGATGAAGAAAATATGGTTGTGAGTTAAAATTTGATGTGGAATTAGACCCAGAATTTTGAGAATGATGAGAATATGGTCCGTCCAAACTCAGATGAAGCCAAAATACACCAACTATGATGAGGAGCATGCAAGGAGAAACAAGAAAAATGAAGAATGTGACCTCTCACCTCAAAACACAAGCCAAGTAGAAACACTAAGAAAAATATGATCCTAAGAGTGCTTTTTCTATTATGTTTGTTTAGCTTATGCTATTTAAGGACTGACTCATGAACTATAGAATAGAGTTTTTTGGTGAGGATGGCTTCCTACAAAGAAGGAGATCTAAAAGGTGAGGTTTCAGGTATGTTATGGTGGGGACAGGATTCACTCTAAAGTATGACTTGATAGAGAAGTGAGTGGGAGTACATGACAATCCTCGATATAAGTGTGATCATTGTGGTGTTCCCAGGAAAGATGTTATTTAAGAATATGTATTTGTTTTGAATTTTTGCAATTTGGTAAGAATCAGATAGAGAGATGTGCTTTCTATGATTTTTTTGTCAACCATCAGCTGGGAATGACTTCCAACATATAGGTTGCCCTCAATTAATGTGAGCTAATGCCAAAAATTAGAATGAAGTATACTGATTTTTAAGCCCAAATTGAAATATGGAATTTGATGACATAAATAGATGAAGAGGGAGAGGATGCTCTTTCACTAAAATGCAGAAAATAAGAAGAAATGGTTCTTTTTAAGTACACCAAAAGAAATATTTCTTTTAGAGAAAATAGAAAGAAAATAAAGGTTACCAAGGAAGAAAATTAATGTGTATACTTTTTAGAAGGGAAACCAACACATAACTTTTCCTAGGAATGAATAAAATGCAATGAACCCCATATGGGTCCCACCAGTGTGTGCCAAAATGTTTCACTCCGATTCTTAGACATTTTTTGAAAATGACGAAGCAGAGATAGGGTAATGGGCGTAGGAGGAATACCTGTTAAAATGTTGGTTGATAAGTTGTTGCACGAATGTTGACTTCTTGATCCACAACTGATCAAGAGAGATTCCTTTTGGCTGGGAGGAACTACACTGAAATGGAACACAAGACCAGCAAATACAAATTAAACAATATGTGCAAGAACTTCCTAGCATGTGCTAGATCCGGGAAGTGTGATACTTCCTAAACGACTATCATTCCACTTGTTTAAAATAATTTAATGCTGATAATAAAGTAAATCCTATTGTAGTTAAAATGATTTAGGTATCTCATTTAAAACACGATAAGAAATATCTAATCTAACGAGGCTAGTATAAAATAAGATCCGAAGGTCAAGTAACTAGTTACGGGTCTCTACTTTGATGTCCGACAAAGCTCTTAGGAATGTCATAGGAGATTAAGGGTGATGCGGGAATAGGTGGGTAGGTTACTTGTTATGGGCTATATTGGTGGATATAGAGACCGATGCCAATTAAGGGTGACCAGGCACCGGTTTAGGAGAATTAGTGTTGATTCTTTGTGGAATCTTGGGAATGTCACATAACGAGCTTTAGATCTCCCTTATGATTTCACAAATAACTAGGCTAGTCGAAATGAGGTATTAATTTGTTTGGATGAGATTTGGCAAGGTTTTAATGGAGATATGGAGGGGTGAGCATTAAAGGAGGTCAATGGGTGGCTAGGAGAACAAAGGATGAAACTACAATGATGAAATGAGTGAACTAAAAGAGTGAAATGTTCTACTTACTTAGAACCTAGTTTTGGATGTCTCGTGAGTGAGGAATGAAGGTGCTAATAAGAGGTTGAATGTTGTGGAGGATAATAAAACATTGGGGATCTCTTGCATGGGCTTTATGTGCTCTCCTTCTTTCTTGATTGGATCAAATCGTGTTGGGGTGAGTGTTGGATGGTTACTAGGTGAATGTTAGATGTCTATACAAGAGAAGATACTTGATCTCCTTCTTTGCATGTTTGTTCTCTCTCTCAAACTTGTTCTCAAAAGATGTGATATCTCTCTGGAAACTTCCCACCTAGAAAATAAGGTTGTTTTGGGAATTAAAAGGTGACCAATGGTGGTTCCAGCTTAACCGGTAGTGGTTAAGGGTAACCGGCATCGGTTAAGGTGGGATTTCCTAGGTTTACTAAACTAGGCATATCCCCTTGATTTTTGGGATCTCGTGTGTTGACGCCATGGATTAGGATGGAAGCTTATTTTAAGCATGTGAGAATGTGGTTAGAGGGAATGTAGGCATTGATTTTTAGGGTTTGGGTAAGTCTTAGTTAGTTATGGCAACTTACTAAGAATAGGTCTTAGGGTGAGGTGGCTAGATGAGGTGGATATGTGGGCATTATCTCAATTAGGATATTTAAATAATAAATATGGTGAGGATAATGAATTAATTAAATTAAATTAATTAAATTTATATTAGTGGGGTGAAAGGGGTCATGGCTAGGTGAATATGATGAAGGTGTTAATTTTTCAAGGGACCAAAGGGGAGTGCGACCCAATTTTAGTGTCTACAGACCACACATACCCGAAGGGGAACGTCACAAAAATAAGGTTATTATGTGTCATCGCTACTAATACGTTATTTTGGAGTAGGTTCTCTATCATAGAGCCTTTGATGAGAATGTTATTGAGATGTGTTGACGTCAAAGAATTCAAAAATATTCTTTATGAGTCACATAGCGGGGTATGTGGAGGTCACTTTGGCAGCCATGCCATTGCTCGGAAGATACATTGGATGGGCTATTTTTGGCCCACCCTAGAACATGACGTAGTAGAGTTTGTGTGTAGATGTCACAAATGTCAAGAGTTCTCCCACGAGATTCACATACCGGCACAAGCTTTGCAACAAATTGCAACCCCATGGACCTTCTCCACATGGGGCCGGATTTGATAGGGAAGTTCTCTCCTCGTCAACAGAGATGTCCATAACTTCATAATCATGGCCACAGATTACTTTACCGAGTGGGTAGAATCCATGCCCCTTACCACTTTACCATGATCTCGTAATCACTAAATTCATTCTAAACCCAGATCATTTGTAGGTATGAGGTACCACAAGTCATTATTTATGATAATGACATGTCTTTCAAAAATGACGAGGTGCATGAGTTGTGTATAAAGTTCAAAATAATATGAGTCTACCAATAAGACTTTAAATTCCATTCTCCTAAAAACCATTAATGAGAATAAATGAGATTAGCACCTAAAGATTTTTCCAGCCTTGTGGGCCTACCGAACGTCGATTAGAACACCAACGGGGAAACCCCCTTTTCTTTAGTGTTTGGTGCTGAGGTGGTTCTGCCGCTTGAAGTTGAAATACCCAGTCTCCGTATTTCACTACATGGGATCCTAGGAGAGGAGGGTTATCGAGAAGCATGACTCTCCTAGTTAGAAAGTATTGACGAGGGTAGGTTGAATGCCAAACAACGGCACAACATTTACATTGACCGAGATGGCTCGACAATACAACAAGATTTTTAGGAATGTGATATCTATGAAGGAGATTTGGTATTAAGACTTGATAGCTAGATAGACAAAAAGACCAGCAAGGGAAGGAAATTCAGACCTAGGTGGTTAGGTCCATATCGAGTAGTGGAAGACTACAAAAATGGTGCATTTCACTTGTGTACACTAGAAGGTGAGGATTTTAGTGAATCCGTAAACTCTCTTCACCTAAAGAGATACTACGCATGATCCATCAACATTTTCATATGTACATTATTACATCTGCATTGCATTTTCATCTGTCTGTTCATTTTGTAAAAATTGTGATCAAGGAGCTTATTCTTATAGAAATTCCTAAAAACTTTTGAAAATATTGGAAAAACATTCAAATCATGTCTCTTCATACCTTCATAATATCATCAATTGTTTCTGAATCAGTTATCAATCTAAACAAGATAAGACAAAGTTTTGACGGTAACCATACCAAGGCCTACATACTTGGTTCTACTTTTGGTCTCTTCCTAGGTTGGGTGTCTTTTCCCATGGTCATTCTAGAAGATTCATGGTGTCACATCTATCCCATATACATCTCCTTGGAAATAAGAGAATTCTAAACATTTTTCCCAAATAAGTAAGTCAAATGCAAATCCACATAAAATTTTATTTTTACACATTTCTTTGCCCTACCAACCTTCGGTGTTGAGCCTATGTCTCTTACTAGTGACATAGGGTTGGGAAAGGAGGGAAATTCCCTTACTCATATGTGCCTTTTCCATGGTGATAAGCCCATGCTTCCTACTAGTAGCATGGGGCAAGGCGTAGGGGGTCTCTATGATAAACTTGAAAGTTACAAATTAGTTAAACATTGTGAAATCATGAATCAAAAACAAAATGAGTTAGATGTACAAACTTCCAAGAGAGATTAAAACCCAAAAACAATATTTTTTCAACCAAGTGGCCATCTACGGATCCAATTCTAGATAAAATGCAAAGCAATTCACATTCTAGGCTATGAAGTAGATTTAGTAGAGTAAGGTTATAGCATCCTAATTTGGTTCTGTCAAACCTCGGTCTTTCTCTCATCACTACCATTCAACAATTTTTCATAACTTGTGCCCTTTCTAACTCTTGGTGTTGAGCCCTCACATCTTACTAGTTGTATGGGGTTAGGACCGGGCAAGCACAACTATTTATCATATCATTGTATCATCACGTTTTATCAAGACAATATGCGGTACTAAAGTTGCAAAAGAAATTAAGTTTAATATCACATTGTTTTTACATCATCATATATCGAGCATAAAAAAGAAAATAATTTTGTTTATCATTCACATCCATTGCATACATTCTGAAAAGCATTAAAAAGTGGAAATTCTAAATATCTCAATTCCACATGAGAGATAAGCCAAAAGAGAGTTAACTTAGATACAATGGAATACTGAACCAAAAATAGAGTCTCAGTATATATCAAGTAGATCAAGTCTGCATACAATGTCATCATGCACTAGGCATGGTCAAAACGCTCATAGTGAGCTTGAAATATACAAAAAATCATATAGTATCAAAAATGGTATCAAAGAAATAAAGGTTCAATGACCTATCACCCCTTGTGGGATTCCTCGAGGGTGCATGACCGTGTCTATGGATCCTGCTGGCACATGAATGAATAGACCGAATGGTGTGAGTACTGCGTGGTGGTGCCCGCTGCACGTACCATCACTTTGATAATGGCTCCACCTCATCAGGTGCTCAGCAGTCTCATATCTAGCTACCTAAGTATGAAGGGAGGTCACTATCTCTGCCACCTTTTAGACAGGGGCAAACATATTAGTATGTCCACTGGTGGCTAAGGGTTGTCCTGAATCTGTAGACAACTCGGCCCGGTCTTCCCAAAGGGGATAAAAATGGTGTCCACGCATACCCGATGAATGAGTTCTCGCCACTCATGTGCAAATGCTACAGAAAAGAACAAAAAAAAGAGAGAGTGAGCTAGAAAATCACAAAATGCAAATCAAAAGGAGAATGCTAAGCTAAACATACGAAAATCAATAGAAAAAATTGAGAAAGGAGTATCAAACATAATCAGGTCTCTAGGCATCCATGTGGGATCAGTGGCTACTACTACAAGTTCTGCTAGTGATTGCAGAGCCTCACCAAATCCAAAGGTGTGACACTTTCCAATCATAGACTCATCATCCTCTCCAAGTGTCTCCTCCGAGACCAGTGTCTCTCTCTCCACTCACCTCCTCGTGCACTACTATGAGGATCTCCTAAGTGTCATGCCACTCAGGGTCACTCTCCACTCCCTCCGAAGGTCCTACCCCCTCATCCTCCTCTCCGACCGACTCCCCCTCCACATCATCTCCTGCATCCTCCTTAGAGTCGGAGTCCAAATCAATTGGCTCATCCTCCTCCCCACTATGAGAAGGAGCTGCCCCAATCTGAAGTAAGGGTGTTTGAGGGGTACCAACTTCCCATCAATCTGGACTACATGCCTAACTATAATAGGCACACCAGGAGTAAAAATATCCAATCGGGATCCCCTCTAGGACCCCTTTGAGCCTCTTGAATAGTCCTATAAATAGGATCCACTGGAGGAAGCATGACAAGGTATGGAAGACCAAACTGCTGAGGTACCCTTGGTCAAATGGGTGAATCTCTAATCTCCTAGCTCTATCAACTAATTGGCTCGTGGAAGAGAAAGCTACCATCATCGTAACCTCCTCACCCCATACCCATGTCATGTCCTAGTAGGGTGTGGTAGTCATGTCTGTTGTAGTCAAGGAGGCCACTGACTGATGTGGTGTCCGGAGCACTGACATGCCTATCCATCTAGCTACCTAGAAAACCTCTGGATCTGATACTAGTACCCCCTGCCATAGGGGATGAAATTCTCATAAACCCAACTCATAACTAGAGTAGGGTGGCTCAAAGACTATCCCTAAAATCTGAAAACTTTGTACAAATAATGGTATGTAGTCCCCAAAATATCTTCCCCCCAAGCATACTTGCGGCCATGAACGTCATTTTTTGCAATGATGAGGGCCCAATAGTATAAGAGTGTATCCGATCCATTGTCCCCGACTAGTCTCGAGGAAAGGATACCATGATGGCTCTCCAAAGGATAGGAATGGGAGCGTGAAGAATGGACCAAACCTTCATTTCCTTCTTCGAGCTAGATGATACAATGACGTCTCCCATGTATCTAGCCCACTACATCATCACAGCCACAGGCCCCGCTATCTCTAATGTCATCCTCCTACTAAGTACTGGGAGTCCAAGGATGCGGTATACATTCTCCAGGGTGATGGTCCACTCACCCCTAAAGCCTTAAAATCGGAAGTTATTCCGAGTCTGCATCCCAAGAAGATAATTGGTTGCCTGAGAATGTGATTTATAGGAGTGACATGGGGCACCCATGTTATCCACTAGATGGCTGCTTGCTGTAGATGATCTTTCTCACTGGGTTAGCTAATCTAGAATCCTAGGAGCCAATCACACACACTCTCTCTCTGCTCCAATGTATGTATTCCACCTTCTTTTACATTCACCAAAACATGAGAAAAGAGCAAGTTAGTAATGTACATCACATGATAAGCTCATAAAAAACATAGCAAAACATTGAAAACACAAAAAAATCAAGTTAAGGTGCATTTTAGACATTTTGTTCGAACTCGCCGCCCTGGTGTGTAGGGCGATGGTCCCACCAAATTTCCCAAAATGTGCCCTTAACCCCAAAATGCCCAAAAATGAAAAATATTGACCATTTATAGAAAAATAAAAAGAATTCCCTATGGGTGCCCCCCTAAGGACTCATTTGAAACAAGAAAATTTGAAAATGTCCCCCTCAGGTGAACTTTTCAACATTTTAATATCTAGGGCACAAAAAGACAAAAGAGGAGATAACTAACCTGGGAATGCGCCGGTTGATTTCCCACTCATGGAGGCATGATTGCTATCTCACAATGGTCATTTTGGTTGTATCCACATCAGAAATGATCAACATATGTCTAGAGCCCCAATTTCACCAAATCAACAATGCACAAATGAATTAAAAAATGAATTTGTTTATATATATATATATATATAATTTTAAACTCATTTTGAGTGTATGTGTTTATAGGGCTAGAGTGTTATACAGGTATATTTCTACATCCCCACACAGATGGTAAGTCCTCTTGTCATTTTGGTTTAGTGTTTATTTTCCAACATTTTATCTATCTACATTTGATCCTCTTCTCCTTCTTATAGGAAGCGGGAGCTTGGATGACAAGATTTTGACACATAGGCATGTTAGGTATAGCTTCTAACTCCCCATTCTAGGAACTCCATGCTCGAATCTAAATTTTACACCTTTTCATGGCTAAGACACTTATCCGAGAGGGAAATATGTACGCACCCAAAATTACACATGCTACATTGTTGGAAAAATAGTTAGAAAAGTCCCCAATGATGATTCAAAATCCTTTCAAGAAGGTTTTTGTGCTCCAAAAACCATTCACAGTGTATATTTATAGCCTAGATAGCCTTACTTTAACTTTTCCATGCATTTTTCCATCTCCATGTCTCTTCCTGTGCTTATTTTGGCCTTCAGTGCTAGGACCGCCACCCCGCCTGGCGATGGTTCTCAAACCGCTACCCAGGTAGGGCGGTGGTCCTATAACCACCACCCTACATAGGGTAACAATCCTATTTGCTTTTTCCAGATTCTTCAAGCATGTTTTAAACATGTGATAGTTCACTTAAGTTTTCTTTTTGCATGCATCTATGAGCCGAATTGGCTAAAACAACTTTGTTTATTTGGTTCTACTTTCTCCTTCTATTTTAATTAAGATTTAATTAGTTGGAGCTACTTATTCTTGGCTTGTGCATGAAGTAACCTCCTAACATCCATTCCTATATATTCCATGCTTGTATTCAAACAAATGGCCTGAGAATTTTGTGTATTTTGTATTGTTTTTCTACCATAATCTTACTCGGAATTGCATAGCCAAGCTCATATATCTTGTGCTATCTCTCTTCTACATGTATTGCATCCAGAATGCTTCTAAGATGCCATTGTTCAAGCACTATCCTCTTTTTTTTGTTCTTTTCATTCCTAATCCCTTGGAATCACATGAAAACTCAGAGAAAGAAAGGAAATAATTGAGGGGAAAGATAATGATACTACTGGATTTGCTAAGGTTCTTACTCTTCTAGGTTGGAGTTGTGTATTTTTTTGCTTTGTTTATCAAATTTTCAATTAAGAATTGTTAATTTCAATTGCATATCAAATAGAGTAGAGAAACAGTTCATTCCAAATTAGCTAGACAATTTCAAGTAGATCAAATCAATAGGAAGTTGTCTCTTCAACATTACTAGGGAAGCTATGGGGAACAATAGCTCTATTAGGGTTATGATTTGTTCTTCACTTCTGAGGTAGGGTTGGAAAGATCTTTGATTGAGTTAGAATAGGTTTTAGATTTAGATTCACACATCTACACAAATAGTTAGCTACATCTGGCTAATTATTTGTATTTAATTTGTTTATTAGATTAGATGTATTGTCTAAAAAGTTAGAAAAGAACAAAAACATTTACTTTCAATAGATTAGCTTGTTTTACTCCTTTTTTTGATATATTGAGAAAATACTAAAAAAATAGGTTAGATCTCCTTCGATAGATAGTTTTTTTACTGAAAGCAAGTCAGTTCATCTTACATGACCATCAATGGTCCACAACAGGAAAAGAATTATGGTTGTGATCCCCTGGTTCTACAACCCAAGGGGCCAGAGTTAATAACTGACATTGACAAAAACTTGCATTTAACAATATTATGCACACCTACAACATACATTCAGAAAAATAGACAGCTAAATACACTGAATATCGCTACTAATCAAGCCTATGAATATTGGACTACTCTTGAAAATAGGTTTTGATTGTATACATGACCATACAAGGGCCTCGACCTCAATGAGTCTTCGGTTGTGATCCGTAGGTCCCGCAACCCAATGGGCCTTCCAATCAGCTAGATATTGACACTATTTTATGCACATTGGTATTCATATCTTCACCGCTTCCACCTAATACTATTACACAACTTTCTTTGTTGAGTATATCAACTGATCAGCTAAGGCTTTACTCGGACAAGACCAAAAATTTCCCATAGTTCTTGCAGCTCCACTACACCTCTTGTGTCCATTTCCATGACCTTATCTGGAAACCCATATGAGGCACCTATAGGTTACTTTCCATGTATTCCGTAACCACTCAATAGAATCTAGGTAGAACTAGACATTGATTGGAGTCTTCAAGTAGCTATCATAACAGACCGTACCATCACACACCTTCAGGTTATGAGAGCATTCCTTACCTTAGATTTGTAGATTCTAGTATTACATGTCAAGGACCTAAGGTTTCCCAATTATCTTGATCACCATCATCACTTTAGTTCCCATTTCAATTCCACACCGCTTTTTCGCAGCACGACCTCGGGAGGTCGGGTGTGAAGAAGTTCACATGTTGATTTTCTATCGTACATAACCCCCCTGAACCATTCCAAGCACCCTAGTCCAACATATTCTTCCATATCTACATTTTTTTGGGTTCCATTGTGATAGTCTACGCACTTTGGATTTTCTATTTCAAAACTTTTGCACAACTCAAGATTAATTGTGAAATAACTAAGTCATTTTACCTCCTCATTTTCACTTAGGATTTTAAATCTAATTACTTAATTGCTTATTCATTTACTACTACATTGCAATCAGATTTAGGCATCTATTCATTTAAATATTTGCTTTATCATTTGGTGAACCCATTGCTTGAACATTCCTAGGGTCTTCGAGACTTCTATTTTTTCTCATTCTTCTAGGATCCTCTCATCATGGATATTTCTATTCATGATTTATTGCTTATCCACCTTGAATTAAGAGCTAAAATCATTACTCTCTTGGCTACCACTTTTTTTCCTTATGATATTCATCCGGATGTAATATATAACACATTCGTAGATGCATTTTCTCAACACATTACTTTTCTATCTAATCCTCTTGTTGATCTTGTTGTTTTTGACAATGATCCACCTTTCTACATCACAATTTGCATCCATAATATCGATGTCAAACAAACTATTTCGATAATGGATATGAGATTAATTTGTGTCCTTTATCCTTCAATGAAGATATCATCTTTTATGTAGTTAATTTTAGTACTTCATCTATTTCTCTTCACTTATATGATGGTTACAGTTGTCCATGGATAGGTCATTTCACTTTTCATGTCTCTATCAAGCTAATAACCCTTCCTATGGTCTTCCTTGTCACTGAATTCCTAGTTCAATATAATTTTTTACTTGGTAGGCCATTTCTTCAAGCCATGAAAGATTTACCTTCTACAATGCATTGATGTGTTAAATTATTACATGAGGGTATAGAATATACAGTTCTTGGTGATCATGAACCATTCAAATATTGCAACCATGATTCAACCACTACACTCCCTACTCCAACATATGTTACTACTAATGATCCACAACCCATGGCTTCTCCAAATTACTTTCCATAACTTGAAGGTGTAATTTGCATGTTATACACTATCCCATTGACATCATTTCCCCCCTGCTATGACAAAAACTATGGTAATTTATTGGGGACTATCCAAACATTGGACATCACTTAACCTAATTCATATTCTCATGAGAAACCATCATTATCATGACCTCCTTTCACATGTACACTCTTCATGAATGAATATTATTGGGAACACATTCCATTTGATCCTACTTTCCCCAATACTATATGTACGCATGATGGCTTGATTCGGCTAGGATTCATAGTAGATGATATATTTCCTCCATCTCATGATCCTCATATTTATCATGGATTCATCCACATTACTACTACTTATGGGCTTCACATATTTTATCTCATAGTATTTCTTGCATGATCTCCCCATATTTATCTGATTACACTTGGGAAGTCTTGGCTTGACTATATTAGGGGCACCTTAGATCCTGATCATATTGACATCTCATTTCCTATTCCTTTTGGCCATGTTTTCATTTGCAATTATTCCTTTCTTGGTTATTCAAAAATATTACACGCTGGTATACACTTGGTTTTCCACTACCCCCTTTAATTGATGAAGAATAGGCAATGGGCATGTACAACCTTTTCCGAAATGGCTTAGTACATGATCAACCAAATACTATTTCTTATCAAGTCTTTGATGCTTCTCCATTTGGCTTTGACCATGACAACGATGACCTCCTAGATGATACTACATGACATTTTACATACTCATATGCTTGGGGGCACCATGTTTACTCTCCTCATTATAGAACTATCAAATGTATCATCCCTTTGTTATATCACTTCTATATCTCACATTTCATCTCTCACATGCATCATACACACTTTGATACACTATTGGTATCATCATTACCCGATGACACACTCTCATTCTTTGGTTCACACTTGACTATTGAGGGAATACTATACACATGAAACTCACACACTACGAAAAAGATAAAAATTACACTACACACTATAAATTACACTCTTCACATGTCATGAATTATTTACACCTCTTTCTCGCAACATCTATCACATACTATGCACAATATTCACTCTACATGTTCATGATACATCTTTCTTACATCTCCTTATGTTTCACTCGGAATGTTTCGTTCCTTTTAGAAAAAGATAAGGGTTGGGGGTAGGAGGAATACCTGTAGAATGTCGAGATGATGTGCGCGTACCATAGAGAAAGATCAGGCTGACTGCGAAGAACTCCTTTTTGTCTTGGAAGGACTACCTGCAAATAAGAACACAAGACCACAAGATTTTAATTAGACAATAAATGAGGAAACTACCTTGGGCCCAGGAAATATAAAACTTCCTTTCGAAGGTGGTCAGTTCCCTTGCTAATATGAATTAACACAAAAGACTATAAGATATCAATTAAATTGCTTTGTTGAACTGGGTAGGGGAAAGGCTGGTTATTGGTTATAGTCAGTATAACCGATGGCGGTTACTGATAACCGATGGCGGTTACTGATGACCGATATCGGTAGAGTCTAGGATCTGAAGGTTAGTTGTTTTGGTGGGGTGTTTGTGTTTCTTGGTAGCTATGGTGTTTGTAAGGCTGGTTTATGGATGATATTAGGAAATGAGATGATGAGAGGTAAAAGAATGACAGTTAGATGCAATGGTACGTTGGGTAGTGGATTCAAAAACGGATTTAGGAGGACTGTGATTCAAAGAGCATAAGAAATGTTATAGAGGACATGCAAGATGTGACTTACTGGTTTTGACAAAGATGCAAGTTGATCTCTTTTGCTGCAAACTCTCCTGGTTTCTTCACTCGTCTCTGCTCGGTCAAGTGAAGATCTGGACTCTGTTTTTCGCTCCCAATGACCTCTGTTGATTCAAAAATCATTCGACCTTGATTTTGGTTCGGGGAGCCCATTTACAGGGAGCCGATGGCGGTTACGTAACCGACGGCGGTCGAGTAGGAACCGGCATCGGTAAGGAAAAAGTAGGCTATTTTTAGTAAAATAGCCCACCTTCCCTACTTTTCTCCCGAGAGATCAGTTGCGGGCTTGGTCAAGTGGATAGAAGGTCGGTTTTGGGTGCGAGTAAGGAGGCATTAGTTATGGATGTGAGTCTAGACCAAGTCATAGGTCTTAATTAGGTTAGTTTAGGGTTAGGGCTAGGTCATGATGAGGTGGCAAAATGAGGTGGCAGGTAAGGTGATGTGGATTTATCAATTACAAGGTAATTAATAAATAATTGTGTAAGGTTTAGGTGATGAGGTTAAGTTGCGAGATGAGATGTGGGTCACAAGGGGTCGTAAGACACAAATTTGGTGTCTACATTAGCCCCTTATTGTCGTGTAGCTTGTTTTGTAAAGTTGCACGGACAATAATATGAAGTGGTTTCCCCTGTTAAGGGTATAGGTAATCCCCCTCAAATCTATCACAGATTGAGTGAACGGGAAATCAGGGATAGGGTTGATAAAGGGTAAATGGGGTAGAGGGGATGGTAAGATGGTGGGGTAGGTCCAAGGAAGCAGACGCATGGTAAAATGCAATAGTACGACTAGGGTACATGATTTGACGAGCAAACCAGCAGTGCATAGGCAAAGGTCGATAGTTTATCCAAACAAGGGTGATATAATCCTGGTATCCAAGGCATAGGAAGTAGCTCCAGGGTATATAACAGGTAAGGTACAGGAACGTTTAGGCATGTCCGGCAGTACCAAATGGTTGGTTTGGTTGAGATAAACGTCACGGTCTAGGTCTGGGCAAAGTTGGTCGACAGATCAAGTCAAGGACCCTAATCATGCTAAAACACGAACAGGTGAGCTCGATTGAACAAAAAACTACAGGATAAGTGGATAAAAGTGTATGGTTGGTTAGGGCGAGGCCTTGGGTCGGGCCAAATGGGTAGGGCGAGGCCTTGGGTCGGGCCGGTTTGTTAGGGCGAGGCCTTGGGTCGGCCGGTAGGGTAGGGCGAGGCCTTGGGTCGGGCCGGTTTGTTAGGGCGAGGCCTTGGGTCGGGCCAAATGGGTAGGGCGAGGCCTTGGGTCGGGCCGGTTTGTTAGGGCGAGGCCTTGGGTCGGGCCGGTTTGTTAGGGCGAGGCCTTGGGTCGAGCCAAATGGGTAGGGCGAGGCCTTGGGTCGGGCCGGTTTGTTAGGGCGAGGCCTTGGGTCGGGCCGGTTTGTTAGGGCGAGGCCTTGGGTTGGCCGGTAGGGTAGGGCGAGGCCTTGGGTCGGGCCGGTAGGGTAGGGCGAGGCCTTGGGTTGGGCCGGTTTGTTAGGGCGAGGCCTTGGGTCGAGCCAAATGGGTAGGGTGAGGCCTTGGGTCGGGCCGGTTTGTTAGGGCGAGGCCTTGGGTTGAGCCAAATGGGAAGGGCGAGGCCTTGGTCGGGCCAGTAGGGTAGGGCGAGGCCTTGGGTCAGGCTGGTTTGTTAGGGCGAGGCCTTGGGTCGAGCCAAATGGGTAGGGCGAGGCCTTGGGTCGGGCCGGTTTGTTAGGGCGAGGCCTTGGGTTGAGCCTGAAATGGGTAGGGCGAGGCCTTGGGTCGGGCCGGTTAGGGTGAGGCCTTGGGTCGAGCCAAATGGGTAGGGCGAGGCCTTGGGTCGAGCCAAATGGGTAGGGCGAGGCCTTGGGTCGGGCCGGTAGGGTAGAACAAATGGTGTTCAGCAAAGGTGGATATAGGTGATATTTGGTTAAAAAGGGCAAATGGTAAATAAGGGCAAAAAATTGGGGGAAAGTTGGAAGAAAAAACGATGTCGATTCTACGTGACCGATATCGGTTAAGGGACCGATACCGGTTCATTAGGGCAACATGAAACCGATATCGGTTAAGGGCACAAAACCTATAAAAAGAAAAATACGGCTTGTCATTGTCACTTTGTTATTTTGAAAACCAAATTGACTTGTCTGACGTGGAGAGTTGAGATTGGAAGTTTATTGAGTGAGGTGGAGCTATTTTGCTGGAGGAGTGAGTTGTTTGCGGGCCCGAGTGAGGAGGAGGCGGCGCTTGATTGGTTGGGGGACCCAGCAGATCAGAGTGGAGCTATGGCACGGCGGGGAGAGCGGAGAGGGCTGGACCAGGTTTGGACCACCACCACCCATCCCACCACGATGACGTGTCGTAAATCGCAGGTAGGCTCGGAACTCTTTATTTTGTGCATTTGAATGGTATTAAGCGAAATTGGGGGTTTGGGTAGGAATTTACATTTTTTAGGAAATAATGAGTAAATTGACGTAATTTGAAAAATGAAGAGGATAGATGGGTAAAATAGGGCAAGTCGGCTGGGTGGGTAGGTTTTTAGGGTGTTTGGGTGGGTAGATAAGTATAAAAATGCAAAAATATGGGCGGGGGCATCGCGGGGGTTCGGCTCCCAAGAATTACACGGCGACATGTCGATGTCGGTTGCTATGCAGCGGCGCATCGAAAAATTGTGTGGATAGGTGTGTTGGGTTGGGTTTTGGACCGGCGTCGGTCGTATGTCGGCCGGCGTCGGTTTGGGTTTGTATGGGTTTGGGTTGGGTTGGGTTTTGGGTGAGTGTGGGTTGGGTTGGGTTGGGTGTGTTTTGTGTTTTGGGTTGGGTGGGTTTGGGTGTTTTGGGCTGGGTCGGGTAGGGGGTGTTGGTGGGGTGGGTTTGGTTTTTAGGTGGGGTGGGTTTTTAGGTTGGGTTTGTTTTGTTTTGGGGTTGGGTGGGTTTGGATTTGGGTAGATTTTGGGCTTTGGGTCGGGTAGGGGTTTGGGTGGGGTGGGTTTGGTTTTTAGGTGGAGTGGGTTTGGGTTTTTAGGTGGGGTGAGTTTGGTTTGTAGGTGGGGTGAGTTTGGGTTTTGGGTGGGGTGGATTTGGGTAGATTTTGGGCTTTGGGTCGGGTAGGGGTTTGGGTGGGGTGGGTTTGGTTTTTAGGTGGAGTGGGTTTGGGTTTTTAGGTGGTGTGAGTTAGGTTTTTAGGTGGGGTGAGTTTGGGTTTGGGTGGGGTGGTAGAGAGTCGGGGTGTGGTCGGGGGATAAAAGGGGGTTTAGAGGATAAAGTAGATGTTGTGATAAAAAGTAGGTCTAAGGATGTGGGTTGGTTTTGCAGGCACGTCAGCAGTTGACGATGCGGGATAGGATGCCCCCGCTGTTGGTGTGCGGATGAGACCACATGTGTCCGCAGCTCACTGGGTGATCATGCGCGAGGTGGGACTCGGTGGAGTCCAGAGGTACAGAGCGATAGAGAGAGATCACAGCCTGATGGTCGCCCTCATCGAGAGATGGGATCCGGCGACCAATGTGTTCCATCTCTCGACTGGGGAGATGACTATCACGTTGGAGGATGTGTATCGCATCCTTCGACTACCTATCGAGGGAGAGGTAGTCTTCCAGGTAGATTCAGAGACTGCCATGGATAGCATATTACAGGTTTTTGGAGATGTAGCCAGCTGCTTACTTACCTATCACAGCGCATGAGCATTGGGTATGGTGACATGTACCGTGCGCATCGACACGAGACACGGCTGGCTATGCTGATGATGATTGGGATCACCTGCTTCGCCCTCCCGGACTCAGAGGGAGGCCGCTTTCCACGGGCGTTGATGGGGGTGTTGCTTGAGATGATTGAGGAGCATACTTGCTATGCGTGGGCACCAGTGTATCTGGTGCAGCTATACAGAGAGCTCTGGGGTTATCGCCGGATGAGGCGATTCGGTATCTGTTCGACATTTTTGCTGCATTGTTGGGCATATGAGCACATCATATGCATCAGGCCAATAGGGTTACCCTAGCAGCTAGGGCCACAGGTCATATACAGATATGGCTTTCAGAGGTGGTTGGGGGTCGTGGGGCAGCCACGAGTAGTTATTGCAGGGTGAGATGTGGCATATTATAGACATTTGTTAGAGGGCCTGACAGCAGTAGACATCATATGGAGACCTTACAGAGGCCATCACCACAGCGAGAGCCCGCTTACGATTACTACGCTGGATCCAGTACACTTTCTGGATAGCAAGACGGAGGCCGGGAGAGTACGAGAGGATACCCCTAGAGAGGGTACGCAAGCAGATGGGGTTGCGACAGGACGAGCCACCTCCCTTCCCTCAGTACAGGAGGGATGATGTAGAGGCCCCACTACCTGCACCACAGCCCTTGGATCTAGATTGGGTTGCAGAGAGGCCACCAGATGATGGCGTAGATGATGCTGGGTGCACGGGAGCATACAGGGTTTGGTGGGCTGGTCAGAGAGCGGCGAGGGTAGCACAGCCCGCACAGCCAGAGACTTAGCAAATGCGGTGACGAGAGAGAGATCAGCTCGAGGCAGTGCGGTTATTACAGGGCGGCTTACTTTGCTGCGCAGCAGCACATAGAGGGGTCTTACAGGGGCAGCTAGCCCAGCTCTCGAGCTCACGAGCACAGCAGCAGACCACCACCACCAAAGCCAAATGACCACAGCCAGTGCAGTACAGTACAGTACAAGAAGGCAAGCGGCAGTGCAGCACCGTGCCCACGAGCACCACCGTGGCACACACACCACCAGCAGAAGACTGCCACAGGGGGTACTGGTAGTAGGAGTCCGGGGACCAGCCCCAGTACCGACGGTGGCACGGGAGAGATACATGGAGGTGAGAGCAGAGGCCCGGTACTATCAGGATGTCCTTGATAGTACCGGAGCTGAGTATCAGCCATATGCGGCACACCGAGCGGAGACCTCGCATAGTCGGAGAGGTCGCGAGGAGGCGCTTGCCTACGCCGTGTGTCCGTTACAGGTAGGAGGCGAGAGGCACCGCAGGGACCAGCAGGGAGAGGTGCTGAGGGTGGTGGGGAGAGCTGAGGGATCCCCACATAGTTTTTGTATAGGGACATGGGCACCGGTCTGCGAACCGGTTGTGTTGATAGAGGCCTGCGTGCCGTCATTTATTCATGTATGGATTTATTCATTATATACCGGCCTGCGAGTCGAGTACGGGTTGTATATTTGATACCGGCCTACGAGCCAAGTATATTTTTGATATGAGGGACCGGCCTGCGAGCCGAGTCGAGATTTTGGATAGTTATTGCGGCCTGCGTGCCGGCTTAGTTGTATGATGAGATCACAAAGGCCCCGATGCAGGGCACATTGTATATTTGAAAATTTGTATATATATATAGAGATGATGTTTTGATCCACATGCAGTGTTCAAAAATGTGTTTAAGTATTTTGTCGATGGTTTGTGATATAGAATGTAGGATGAGTTTAGTTGACATGTTGATATATGGATGATGTTGATGTTTTTGTTTTTGCACATATATATGGATGACATGTTATATGATGAAATGTTGCATGTTTTGGGCTGGTTTTATGACATTGTTATATATGTATCTGATGAGTTGGATCCAAATGATGTATAGATAGATAGTTTTTTGTTTTGTTTTGGTATCCTTAGTTGATGACTTGTTTGTTTTTGTAAAATAGATGATGTTATGGACATTGTAATGATATGTGTGGTGGATGGAGAAATATGGATAATGGTGTTGTTATGCAGGAAAAAGGGCGGGCGCGACAAAAAATTAGGTAGAAAATGAAGAAAAAGAACCATGTTGTAAAAAGATAGGTCTATAACCGATATCGGTTAGAGAACCAATGTCGGTAGCTGCTAGACCGATATCGGTCACATGACCGATACCGGTTATTTAGTATGAGATTTTTCTAAAAATAGAAAAGCTAGGGTGGCAACTTAAGTTCTTATTTTTAGAGCCATGCAAGAGTTAAATACGTGAACGTGACGCTTTTTGATGACTGAGACATGTATTTGCATGAGAGATTTGAGTGATAAGGAGAAAAGAGACAGGAAAGTGAATGCGATCTGAGATTCAGAAAGTAGAAAGGTGAATTTGAAAAGAGTGGTGATCATGGCAGAATGAGGAGAAGCATCCAAAGAGGCGAAGGGACGAGAGGGAAGACAAGTGCCACCATAGTCTGTCTATTGCAACCCAAGAGGTAAATGTTTTGGTTGTGATTTGATTTTTGCATGTGTTATGAATAAGAGATTAAGTGGGTAGATATGAAAAAGAAAACATGATAGCAAGGGTTATAAGTGTTACGGGGTAGGTAATCAGGGGTTTCAGGTATGTTTGTAGGTATAGAAAGGAATAAACGCTCAAATTATTGTCGTAGGCAGTAGGTTTAGGCAGGCGGTATGAAGGTGACAGTGACCGATATCGGTTAGGAATAACCGGTATCGGTTACTAAACCGGTACCGGTTTACTATAAACGATACCGGTTGCTGTAGGAATTTCCAGAATGTGAGAAAAAAAACCCGTGGGGATTTGATTTATTGAACAGTTATTGGTTTTTGTGACATATGCAGGCAGAGGCAGGGCTAAGGATGAATGATAGTGTACCAGCGTTGTTGTCACGAATCCGAGCGGATGTAACACCAGCTGAATGGATGTTGATAAATCGTTTGGGGTTAAGTGGGATCCGCTATTATTCATGAATTGCACGGAACCATGCTATGTTGCAGGCGTTGATTGAAAGATGGAATCCTGAGAAAAATACCTTCTATCTACCAACAGGGGAAATGATAGTAACATTGGAAGATGTGTTCCGTATTTTGAGACTCCCAATTACAGGAAAACCAGTATATCAGGCATTACCTAGCGCGGCACGGGGAGCGATAACAGCAGTATTTGGTCCATACGCACGAGATTTAACACAGCGAGGTTTGTCATTTACGTATGGGATAATGTATGCAGCACATCCTGAGGAGACAAGGTTAGCAGTCATATTAATGATAGCGGTAGGGTATTACGCGTTACCGAGGGCGGATGGGGGAAGATTTCCGAAGGCATTGATGTGTGTTATTTGGGAGATGATAGAAAGGAACGTGACTTTTGCATGGGCACCTGCATATTTGGCGGAGCTATACAGGGGTCTATGGGCGTGTAGGTGAAATCATAGGACGACGCTAGATTGTTCATACTTATTACACTGTTGGGCCTATGAGCACATTGTTTGTGTGCGACCAATAGGCCGACCCATCCAGTCAGGAGAGACCGGAGTACAGAGGTTAGGATTCAGACGATGGGTCCAGACAAAACAAGAGGCAAGATCTCAGGCCGTGACGGGTGACATTGAGTTTTACAGGTAGATATGGGAGAGGGTGACGATTGCGGATATCTGTTGGAGGCCTTACGAGAATTATATGGTAACAGAGAACATAGCTGAGGAGTTGAGGGGTGTAGAGTGATTGAGGTGGATCGCGGGGCATAGGCCAGGTGAATATGAGAGGATTCCTATAGATCACGTGCGGCGACAATTTGGATTCGTGCAGGACATACCACAGGCTTATAGACCATATATGAGGATCGACACGAGGCGTATTCTCACCTCCCCAGCCAACACCTCCAGAAGGTCCTGAAGAAGTAGCAGCCGATCGCAGGGTAATGGACATAGGAATGACAGAGGCCTATAGATTATGGTGGGTAGCAGAGCTGCAAGGTGTACGTGATCGTCCTGACATAGCGGTGATTACAAAGAGAGAGAGATCGTTTGCGGCGTTTGGTTCAAAGCACTCCAAACGCAGTGAATGAGACAAGGGGATTGTTAGTGGTTGCGGAGTCACGGGCGGAGAGACTAGAGGCGGGAGTCCTCCATGCGAGAGGGTGTATTCATATGTTACAGGAGAGGTTGGCAGATCAGTGGGCGGTACCAATAGCCGTGGTACCTTTGAGGACAGAGAGGCCTGGCGAGAGGGGTCGACGATCACGATCCTCACCTAGTTCGGGATGAGGCGTAAGGGTCTAAATAAATGTTAGCAAGGTATAAGAATTAATAAGGATGCCGACCTGCGTGTCGATGATAGAGAAGATGTATTTGTTTAACATCTAAATAAAACTGAATATGTATGTTGATTTGAGTTACGATAATAATAAGAATGTTTTCGTTTTGACTTTCGGTGTTTTGAAAAAGGATAAAGAGGAATGTGATAGAAATACACAAAAATATTTATATTTACCACACATGATAGGTTATGGTAGGGGATGGTCGAGCTAACCTTGGGAGACCCCATGTCTCCGAAGTGCTGCCTACATAGCCCATTGCACAAAGCAAGGAGGGGCCTCAGACCGATGTAGTTCTCCTTAGGATCGGGGAGAGGTGAATTCGAGCAATTTGGTATGGTTTAGGCAATTGGTTGGTTGGTAAGAATATTGATATTAATATTGGTAAGGTAAGGTTGTTGGTGTCGGTAATGAATTGGTGATGTTGTAAAAGGTATAAGGGAAGTGAAAGTTAGCCTACCCAAGTAGAAGGGAACCATGTCCTGATTAAGATCAACACACAATCCTAGATGCGAGGCAAAGCGGAAAGAGTGCTCCGTAGGTGAAAAGAGCTAAACAAACCACACAACATAGAACGAGCTTGAAGCCCTAGGTACTGTGCATAGACGAGAAGTCCATAGGTGAAAAGAGTTGTATGATCACAATATATCGGGTGTACATTACGTCCCTTGAGTTGAAACAAATGGTGAGGTGAGGTGGATGATATAGCTGAGGTACAGAGAATTTATTACAAAGTGAGTGTTCTGACAAAAGAGAACCTACCCTAAATAGACAAGTCCATGACTCAAAAGTTCTTCTGAATGAGGCTTTTATTTTATTGAAGATAGACTGATCGATGCGAGAAGTCTACAAGGGATATTGATTGTTTTATTCTTGAGGTCTTCACGAAGCTGATCAATGCGAGAAGCTTCTGATAAAGGCTGACTATGTATAGTTGTCCTTCGAGGGAGCAGTCTATTTATAGTAGCAGATATGATTTTAATGCATAGTTGTCCTTTGGGGGAGCAGTCTATATATAATAGCAGCAATAGTTCGGCATATAGCTGTCCTTTGAGGGAGCAGTCTATATTTAATTTAGATGACTAGATATTCTTTTGGCGTGAAGCATCTAGTTTGGTAGGAAGTTTGACTCAAGAAAATCCCATAAGAATACGGCTTATTTTAATACTTTGAAGTCATGGACTAGACCAAAAAGGGGAAGGCATCGTTTAGGTGAGGTGAGAATCAAACTATGTGAGCTTGATTTTCATTATGAGGTGTAGGAAATGAAGTGCATGTGGTGGTATGTGAGCTCAAGGGACGAGCGGCAGGTAGATAAGAAGTGATATAACACTAAATTCAATAGTAGAATGGTCGAAGATGCAAGGCATTAAGGGGTTTAGGCTCAGGTTTACCATTAAGCGAAGCTAAACGATAAGTGCCTGATCCATAGGTGTGAGTGATTATATAAGGCCCAATCCAATTGGGAGAAAATTTTCCACGTTTGCTCTTTTCTAGTTTGGTGACATGTTGATTCTCTTTGAGGACAAGATCACCAACCTTAAAGGTACGCTCATGGAGTCACTTATCATAAGCACGCTTGATGCGTTTTTGATAGATTTGAAGGTGATCAAGAGCTGTAAGATGAGGTTCGTCAAGGAGCTCCAATTGGGCTAACCGCTCTTGGCGGAAATCATCGTTAGTGAGAATATCCTGAAGAGATATTCTAAGGGAGGGTATTTGTATTTCGAGAGGTAAGACAGCCTCGGTACCATATACCAAAGAAAAAGGTGTGGCATTAGTAGAGGTACGGATGCTAGTACGATAAGCCCAAAGGGCAAAGGGGATGTGATCGTGCCAATTTCGTCCGGACTCATTGACAACTTTCATGAGGATTTTGGTTAGGGTTTTATTAGAGGATTCAGCTTGTCCATTTGCTTGTGGATAGTAGGGTGATGAGAAGCTGAGTTTGATACCAAAGTTGTCACAAAGGTCTTGCAACAACCTATTTTTGAAAGATTTTCCATTATCTGTAATCAGGCGATGAGGAACACCAAAACGACAGATAATGTGGTGGTTAATGAACTCTACAATTTTTTCTTTTTTAGTTGAAATGAGTGGAATAGCCTCCACCCATTTTGTGTAATATTCGGTTGCTGTGATAATCCATCGGTGACGTTGTGAAGAGGATGGGTGAATCTCACCAATAAGGTCTAAACCCCATTGTGAGAAGGGCCAAAGATCTCGAGCGACCTGGAGCGGGTGGCTAGGAGTATGTTGAAGGTTGGCATGTTGTTGACACATAACACAACGCTTAACATATTCGTAGCAGTCGTTATTGAGAGTAGGCCAATAATAACCTAGGCGAAGGATTCGTTTAGCCACGGCAAGGCCACTAAAATGTCCACCACAAATACCGTCATGGACTTGTTGGATGGTATGGGTGATCTCCGCACCGGTGAGACATCGAAGGAGGATGCCATCAAAGCCACGTTTATAAAGGAGTCCCCCCATAACTACATAACGAGAAATGCGTTTAAGAAAAGCACGTTTACCAGTACTAGTAAGGTCAGAAGGGAGAACAGAGGTTGTAAGGTAGTCATGGAATTGGTGATACCAAGTATCCTGCGAGTTAGCAGACACAGTATTTATCGTACAAACAACCGGGGCTGAATAAGATGGGGCAAAGAGTTGTTGGACCAAGACAAAAATGTCAGAGTCAGTTGATGAGGCTGGAATTTGCGAGGCTAAGCAAGCCATAGTATCCACAAATTTGTTAGTAGAGCGTGGAATGGTTTGGATAGAATAGTGAGTAAATAAGGCTAGAAGCGAATCCACGTAGTGTTTGTATTTTTGAAGTTCCTCATTTTTGCATTGGTAGATGCCCATAACTTGATTGACTACCAATTGAGAGTCGCCAAAAATATTGATAGATTTGATACCTAAGTGCAGCGCAACCTGGAGACCCAGAACAAGGGCCTCGTATTCCGCTGTATTATTAGTGCAAGGGAAATCGAGTCGGAATGAAAGAGGCATAGGCTCGGCGTCAAGAGGAACGAGAACAACGCCAGCTCCTCCACCGCGTTGGCATTTGGATCCATCGAAGAAGAGAGTCATTGGATACGACTCCTCCTTGAGTGAAAGAGTGGCGATGAGTTCGTCGGGGAATGTAAAATTGGTAAATTGTTCTCCAGGTAAAGGGGCTTCCGCAAGTTGGTCTGCGATGGTTTGTCCTTTGATTGATTTCTGGTGGACGAACTCAAGGTCGAGGTCGGCGAGGAGCATGAGCCATCGGGCGATGCGTTGGTTTAGATGAGGTTTGGCATACATGTAATGGATGGGGTCCGTGTTGGTGATGACGAAAGTTTTGTGATTCAGAAGGTAGTGTCGGAGTTTGGTAGCCACGAATGATAGGGCTAGGCACAACTTTTCTACATGTGTATACCTAGTCTCATAGTCCACCAAAGTACGACTTATATAATAAATGGCTTGTTCTCGATTTTCAGAGTCACGATGTGCAAGCATGGCCCCTACAGCGTGGTCAGTGGCGGAAAGGTAAAGGTAGAAAGGGCGGTCGTCTTGAGGTGGGATAAGCACGGGTGGCTGCAAGAGATAAGTTTTGAGAGCTTCAAAGGCTTGGTGGCACTCTTCACTCCATTGAAATTCAATGTCCTTTTTAAGGAGGTGATGGAAAGGTTGACATCGATCCGAGAGTTGGGAGATGAAACGTCGGATAGATTGTAACTTACCTTGTAAGCTACGCAATTGTTTGAGATTAGTAGGTGGGGGCATTTCTATGATAGCTTTGACTTTAGATGGATCGACCTCGATGCCACGCAAAGAGACGATAAAACCAAGAAGCTTTCCCGAAAGGACACCAAAGACACATTTCTTTGGTTGAAGACGGATAGAATATTGTAACAGGCGATCAAAAATAATGGTTAAAACATCGAGATGTTCACTGCGATGTTTAGACTTGCCAAGAAGATCGTCGACGTAATCTTCAAGGATAGTGTGCATAATGTCATGAAAAATGTAGGTCATAGCCCGCTGATAGGTCGCACCAGCATTCTTAAGGCCAAATGGCATTACACGGTAACAGAAGGTTCCCCAAGGAGTTATGAAGGTTTTTGTGTTGATCGGCGAGGGCAACCAAAATTTGGTTGTATCCTGAAAAGCCATCCATGAGAGAAAGCATTTCATGACCCACAGTGAGATCAACAAGTTGATCAATACTTGGGAGGGGGAAGTCATCCTTAGGGCAAGCGAGGTTAAGATCCCAGAAATCCATGCATATCCGAAGTCCCCCCGTCGCTTTAGTGACAGGTACGATGTTAGAAATCCATTGAGGATAGTCAATAGGCAAGATGAAGGAAACAGAAAGAAGTCGTTGAAGCTCTTCTTTGACCAAGAGGGCAATGCGTGGATGCATTTTTCTCAGTTTTTGTTTGACTGGTTTGGAATCGGGGTTTAGAGTGATGTTATGGACGGCAATGGTAGGATCAATTCCTGGCATGTCAGCGTAGGACCAAGCGAAAGCTTGGTTGCGAGCACGGAGGAAAGTAGTAAAGGCGACTTGTTCTGATGTGTTAAGGGATTGTCTGATCTTCACAATGTGAGGATCCTCCTCCGTGTGGATGTTGATTTCTATAGTAGATTCGTTCAGCATGGTTTGGGTTTCAGATGGTAAGGCTCGTTGAATATAAGAATCATCCGCGCCAAGGTAAGTGAGGATGGAGTCGTCATCCTGACACTCAACAACATTAATCAAAGGCGAATCCTCTTCGATCATGTCTGGATATAGAAGGGGAAGAGAAGATGGGTCCTCATTATCGCGTTGATAAGTGAGAGGACCTATGAAGATAGCATTTATGAAAAAAAAAAGTTAGGAGGGATAGATTCAGGGTCTATAGATTCTGTGGGTGATGATGGCAAAGTGGGTGATGATGGTTTGGTAGGGGTGACGTCGTCTTCTTCCAGAATACAGCTGACACGAGGTGTCTCCTGTGTAGGTGTTTCAGGAAAACCGAGACCACTGCGATCATTGTGTTTGTGGGTAGTCACGGGAATGAGTGTATGTCGGCCTTGTTCATAAAGACCAAAACCAAAGCCTTTCCAAGCACAGCGAGTCAAGAAGGTGAGGGCGAAGCGACGATTTGTCAGGTACTGAAAATCAGATTGGAAGGGAACCACACCAAGAGGAGGTTCAGGGGTAATGGAGGATGCGTCAACACCCCCATACGTTAGGTTGGTGCGGCAATGGGGTGGTCCGTAAGAGATTACCTCCCCCACGCGACGGTCGTAGGTGGGATGTGCATGTAATTGTCCGTACTCCTGCGGGGTAGGGAAAGAACTAACGTTATATAGGCGGTACTCCCCCAGCGTAAGGCGTTGAAAAACATCTACTAAGGGGTCGGAGGTTGGGATGTTAGCTGCGGGAAGGGAAGTGGTTTTTGCGACGGTGGTTTCATCAGTTGAAGGCGTAGGCGCGGTTGAGGTGGATGGTTGAGGTACATTTGAAGAGGATGGTTGGGTTGAATGTATGGGTGTCTTGATTGGTATAAGCACATCGTTAGGGCGGTATAACATATTGCAGGTTTTAAAGGGGGGAGGATCAGCTTTTACGGTGTAGGACTTCCCCTCGTACTCAAATTTTATGCATCTATGTAATGTTGAGGGAACGCATCCCATGGCCCGGATCCAAGGACGACCCAACAATATATTATATTGGAACTCTCCCTCAAGGACATAGAAGAGTTCGGGTAAAGTACGTGGTCCTACCCGAATGTTGAGGATCACGGTGCCTAAGGTAGAGGTAATAGCGTCATTGAATGACCGCAACATGATGGGGTTGGCACACATGTAGCTAGAAGGGATATTCATTTGTTGGAAGGCTTTTGAAGAGATGATGTTTAGGCTAGCACCCCCGTCAATCATAACACGACGTACCCGAATGTCCCGGATGTAAGCGGAGATGAAAAGGGCAGGGTCAGGGTCTTCTGTACCAAAGTCAACAATTTCATCTTCAGAGAAACTGACTGCAGCAGCTTGTGGTACAGAGACAGAAGTGGTTGGGGCAGTGGGTTGTTTGGTGAGAGAGGCAACGTGATTGGGTGTTAGAATGGAGGCAACGGGCAGGGTTTCATTAGGTAAGACCTCGATCCCTTGAAGAATTTCAATGAGAGCTTGTCGATGAGATTCAGAAGTCTGAATGAGATCATATAGTGTCATTTTGACGGGTGATTGGTGAAGCTGTTTGATCATGGCTCGATGGGCAACTCCATTAGAGACGGGGTAAGCGGGTCCACGAATAACCACTTTGGGTGGTGGTGCAATCGGGATGCTGGACGGAGAAGGAGAGGACGCAGGTGTGCTTACTTTCGCTTTCTCATTGTTTTTCTGCGCTCGAGTAGCAACACTAATCATATTAATCTCGTAGACCGGAGATGAAGAAGATGATTGGGATAAATCATGGTCTTCAAGAGGTGGGGTTGTAATAATGACAGATCTTGGTGAGGTGGGGACAGATGGTATAGGAGAGGGAATGGAAACTAAAGGTCTCCCCCTTCGTAAGTTGTCTTTCTTAACCCTTCTATTTGGGAGAGGTGGCCCGACGAAGGATGGTTTTAAAGCTTTGCATCCCTCCACATCATGTCCTGGTGTGCGGTGATAAGCGCAGATCTTAGACTCATCATAACCTATAGGTCGAGGTTTAGACGGGTCATAAGGTCTAAGTGGGGGTAGGGAAATGGTCACATTCTCTACTAACATAGCAAGGATTTTGGCGTAAGATCCTTTGAGTGGGTCAAAATCAGAAGAGGATGAGGGTATTGATTGCGCGGGTTTTGGTAATGTTTGGGCGTGGTTAGTTCATATGGGTGGTGGTTTAACCGAGGGGTGTTGATACGTGTTTTTCACTAAACGTGGTTTCTTTGGCGCAGAAGCTATATTGGATGATGAGGCCACAGATGGTGTGGTATCAGAAAACAACCACGGGGAAATAGGAGTGACCGAAAACAAATCTTTTGATGATGGAATTTGTTTAGGGTTGATAGGTGGACAGGATACGTGGAGTGATAATGTTGATATACCCTTTGATCCCTGTATGGGTGTAGAAGGCGTAGATCGTTTTGAAGAAAACGCAGGAGGTATGATATATTGGTGCAGGGTGGAAGGATGAGGTCCCAATATGGAAGGTAGGTATGACGATGATGGTTTTGATTGTGATAGAGGCACGGGTTGAGTGTATCTCCTAAGTGGCGGGCGACTTTATTCTTGGACAAATCTAGTCGCTTAGGCGGGTGTGTTAGACTGAGGTATGGGTAAGGTCCCAAGCGTAGGGGAAGATTTGGTTAGGTTGATAGAGGTGGATGGGATACTGAGTATAGATACGGGGGGTGAGAATGAGGACATAGGCATTTTGAGTTTCTGTAAACACTTCGGGTATATGGTAGATGTGTCGGGATCGGTCATCTGCATTTGAGTAGAATAAGGGGTACTCAAACGTTCCCATAGGATTTGTCTATCCTCTGGAGAATGACAGTCTTCAGGTTTGAATTGTAAATTTGGTACGGAAGAAAGGTGGGTTGTGATTCCAGTCCACTGTGGGTGTGATACAGTGAGTAGATGAGGCACTGTATCAATAGATGTTAAGAGGTCAACCGGTCGTTGAAAAGATTTAGGCGATGAAGAACTAATAGGTAAGAGGGCGTGTTCGAGAGGATCCGTCATGGTTAAGGAATTTGGTGATGTCGGTGCAAGATATTTCTCGTCTAAGGATGTCAAAAGGAGTGGCGTACCTTCCTCTTGTGCAACAAGAGTGGTAGAAGGGGAAGTATGGGAAATAGATAGATTAGATAACATCCGTTCGCAGTCTTGTAGGGATGTGGTATAAGCAGACTCATCGATGGGAAGAGGAGTCTGGGCAGTTAACTCCTTTATGGGTAAAGGAATGATTTCGCTTTGGCTTGATAGTGGTAAAGGAGGTTCGGGCTCCTGTGTTAGTGAAGAGGCTTGATTCAAAATTTTCTCGATAGAGGCTTTTGGCTGGGTATCGAAGACTGCATGGATCTCATGAACACTCTCTTCGGCTAAGATATCCTGGTTTGTGTTACTGTTGGAAGAGTGATTCGGGAATGGTTTGTTGAAGATTTTCAAATTTCGGTTGGTAGGGGCATTAGGATTATCGAGGGTTATATCCCCTGCGTCCACCATTTCCTGCACTATGTTTTTCAACATCTTGCAGTTTTCATGACTATGTCCTTTTACACGGTGAAAGTTACAGAAGTCATTTTCTTTGTACCAGGAAGGTATAGCGCGGGTGGAGTCAAACCCAGAGTGAGGTTTAACAGGAGGCAAGGTGATAGCTCCGGCTTTGAGCAATTTTTCCAAGATGACACCATAGGTTTCTCCCAAGGGAGTGTAATTGATGGGTTCGGCTTTGTACTTATAGGTGGTTTTTGGTGGAGTATTAGACGGTGTTTGAGATTTAACCATCACCGCGTGGACAGCTCCTTTTGATTTAGAAGAAGTGGACGCGTGAGGAGTGGTGGTATTTGGTTTATTGGTAGAATCAGGAGTTCGAAATTGGGGTTTTTGTTGCGCAACCGCAATTTCTCTTCTTCTAAGGCTCGAATTTCTAGTTTCCGAGCCATGGTAAAGGCCTCATCAAATGTGCGGAAAGTTTGAATTTGAAGAGTAGGAGAAATGTGCTTAGCACATGCCCGTGTGAAAAGTTCGATAAGTTCAGCCTGAGGCAAGGCATATGTAAGTTGGTTGATAAGGCCACGCCATCGTCCAACGAAATCTGCGATAGATTCGTCTTCGAATTGTCGGATGGCATAAAGGTCGGTGATGGATACTTTCTTAGCAATGTTAATGGAGAAGTGATCCAAGAAAGATTGGGCTAGTTGGTTAAAAGAGAAGATTGAGTGCTGGGTTAAAGCACTGTACCACTCAAGCGAGTCCTGATAAGGACATGGGAAAGGTGCGGAGTAACAAGGCATCATCATGGGCAATCAAATAACAAGCATGTCTAAATGATCGCAAGTGTTGTTGAGGATCCTCTTTACTATTAAAACGAGTAAATTTTGGCAACTCCCATTGAGGAGGATATGAATGAAGGGGAACAGAAGGGTGAATGGGCTCCCAAAAAACTTGCTCATATGTCAAGGCGCTACGACTTCCCGACACAGAAGCCTCCAGATTTTGCATTTTGTCCATCATTTGTTTGATGAAATCTGTGGTTGGATGAGATGATGGTGCGGTTGTGGCAAACGGAGGCAAATTGGGCCAAGGGCCTCCACTGGACAATGGTGGGGTTAAGTGTTGATAAGGTATGGAGGATGAATATGTTGAGGCGACAGAATAGGGATGTCCCATATAAGGTGTTGAGGTTACTGGATACGTGTATGGGAATGAAAAGGTAGGCGGAGCTTGAGAAGGAAAGCTCGTGTGGATAGGTGGCAGAGAGCAAGTCATGAATGGAGTAGTCTGCAAGAGAGATGAGGTAGGGGCAGTCGGTGGTAATGATATGTGGGGTCCAAGATTAGCCAAAGAAAAGCCAATCTGAGTCGTATGAACCTCTGAAGCTGTCGGATTGGGAGATGGGGCTAAAGGTGCCGGAAGCAAGGCGGTGTTATCAGGCGGAGTGGGGGCTAAATGAGCAGCTATACTAATAGGCATGCCAACAAAGAGCTGACCATCAGGCGTACGGTCAGGGGCATGAGACAAATAGTATTGTACAGTGCTAGGATTAGCATCCAGAAATTTGGCAAAGTCCTTGTCTCCTACAGGAATTTGGGGGATCTCACTGGTGTCTGTAGGATTCCCCACAGAATGTGAAGGGGGTGATTCAGGTAAAGAAACAGAGCAAGCATGTGAAACCATGGCGGCGGCTTGCTTTCGAGTGATAACAACCATGGACAGGTGTTCACAGTAGGGTTTCAATCTATCCGGAACAGAAACAGCCTTAGAATGGTGAAATTGGTAGGTTGCTGGTTTGTCAGGAATTGGAAAAGAGAGTAACCGATATCGGTCTAGTAACCGATGTCGGTTACACTATAGCCGACGTCGGTCAGGTAACCGATGTCGGTGTAAGAAGTCTGGGCTAACAAGATATAAAAAGGCTGCTAATTTGATTTTTAACAATGTTTAGTATACGTGTCCAATTATTGATCACAGAAGACAGAGTATGAGAAAGAAAACAGAACTAAAAACAAGCAAGATGCACACACAAATCCAGAGATTAACCCTAGGGTTAATTTTAATTATCGTGGGCTTATGCCTTTAGACGTAGAATGATGTCAGAATCCTAAACAAGAGACTTAGGGGAAATGTCAAGTTGTTTTGGCTTATAAGGTTACCTCAATCGGGCGGAGGAATACCGCGGAAAAAGGGGGGATGTTTGAGTTGTTGTGTTAATTGTGAAGTGATTCGGTATGTGTTGTGCAGTGAATGTAAGATCAATTTCTTATCAATACCGTGGATATCACCCCCACGTGTACGATTGCTACTTTAACCTACGTTCACTAGAATTGAAAAACAACAAGCAGGAATGCAATGCACGTGTTTTAAACCCAAATCGAAAATTATGTTCGATGAAGCAAGAGAGATGACTTTCACTAATGCGAAACTAGGAAAGCAAGACAAATTCTTTACGAAATATATAACAAAAGCAGCAACAACAAGTATGCTTCCTAAAATGAAAATAAGCAAGAGAAACAGAAAACAAAGATGGGTCCCACAGTGCGTGCCAAAATGTTTCACTCGGAATGTTTCGTTCCTTTTAGAAATAGATAAGGGTTGGGGCTAGGAGGAATACCTATAGAATGTCGAGATGATGTGCGCGTACCGTAGAGAAAGATTAGGTGATTGCGAAGAACTCCTTTTTGTCTTGGAAGGACTACTGCAAATAAGAACACAAGACCACAAGATTTTAATTAAACAATAAATGAGAAGCGCCTTGGGCCAGAAATATAAAACTTCCTTTCGAAGGTGGTCAATTCCTTGCTAATATGAATTAACACAAAAGACTATAAGATATCAATTAAATTGCTTTGTTGAACTGGGTAGGGGAAAGGCTGGTTATTGGTTATAGTCGATATAACCGATGGCGATTCTTGATATGATAACCGATGGCGGTTCTTGATGACCGATATCGGTAGAGTCTAGATCGAAGGTTAGTTGTTTTGGTGGGGTGTTTGTGTTTCTTGGTTAAGGTGTTTGTATGGTTTATGGATGATATTAGGAAATGAGATGATAAGAGGTAAAAGAATGACAGTTAGATGCAATGGTACGTTGGGTAGTGGATTCGAAATGGATTTAGGAGGACTGTGATTCAAAGAGCATAAGAAATGTTATAGAGGACATGCAAGATGTGACTTACTTGGTTTTGACAAAGATGCAAGTTGATCTCTTTTGCTGCAAACTCTCCTGGTTTCTTCACTCATCTCTCGCTTTCGGTCAAGTGAAGATCTGGACTGTTTTTTTCTACCAATGACCTCTGTTGATTCAAAATCATTCGATCTTGATTTTGGTTTGGGAGCCCATTTACGAGGAGCCGATGGCGATTACGTAACCGGCGGTCGAGTAGAATCGGCATCGGTAAGGAAAAAGTAGGCTATTTTTAGTAAAATAGCCCACCTTCCCTACTTTTCTCCCAAGAGATCAGTTGTGGGCTTGGTCAAGTGGATAGAAGGTCGGTTTTGGGTGCGAGTAAGGAGGCATTAGTTATGGATGTGAGTCTAGACCAAGTCATAGGTCTTAATTAGGTTAGTTTAGGGTTAGGGATAGGTCATGATGAGGTGGCAAAATGAGGTGGCAGGTAAGGTGATGTGGATTTATCAATTACAAGGTAATTAATAAATAATTGTGTAAGGTTTAGGTGATGAGGTTAAGTTGCGAGATGAGATGTGGGTCATAAGGGGTCGTAAGACACAAATTTGGTGTCTACACCTTATACCCGACGTGTTAATTACCCTATGAAACACTCTATTTTCATGGTTCATACTCAAATGATGATGGTTTCAATATAAAATTAACCTCACCATACTCACTCATACACTCTCTATGCTCTACGCTTTCACGATCACATCATTCTAGTGCACAAATTCAAACCATTTCCCAATGACGCACTCTTGTTCTATAGTTCATTCTTGACTATTGAGGGGGCATGTATAAATAAACCTCATCACATGAATACTCATTCACATTCAATCAGGGGGCACGATGCTCCTATCATTCAAAATCCATTCCTTTCCATCTCATCCACAATATATTTCATATCTTGGTCACATTTAGTCTTGTTTACATTTACTTGTTACATGTACACTCTATTACACATGCTAGTCAAATATTTTTTATGTCATTATCTTTTATCATACACACATATGCGTTCACCTTCCTTCTAGTTATGATCACATGATTTTACAAAAATATTTACATGTAACATGGATGCTTGGCGCAATACCTCATACTAGTCCCACAACGGCTCCTGGGGGCATCCACTTTTGTACACACTACTACAGGCTATTGTTTCATTTTCATAACAAATTACTATATCAGATTATAAACGCTTTGATATACTATATATATTTCTAATATGTTAAGGTGATTCATGTGTAACATTTTCTATTCAAGTCTATTTTATTGCATGGTTTTTGTTACATTACTTGACATTGTTTTCTTTTGTCTTCCATTTTGTGCCTTTGTTTGTGGGATTTTTCCTTTTCTTGTGTATAAACTATCTTCTTTTGGAAATTTCAACCTTGATTGTCTTATGACATTGTGAGTGATTTCCTATGTTAAAAATTCTCTTTTCATGGTCTACATTGTCTTCTTACATCTTAGCTTAAAAATTGTATGTTTAGATTACATCTTGTCTATTTGTCTTTGCTTAAAATAACACTTTTTCTCAACCACTTTATTTGTTTTTGCCTTTTTTTCTACTAAGAACACTCCCTCCCCTTGCGGGGCATTAATTTTAACACAAGTGATCCATCCTCTTTTGGGCCACATACTCCTTAGTGATGTCATATGCACCCCAAATGAGGGGGTGTATCTATAAAATGAATCAACCACCCCATACACCATCTTATAATCATCAAATAAACAATTTTGGTATGGGTACATCAAATTCATCAGTCTCAGATAAGGATCAGAATCTAACTTGGGTCCTTAGCACAACATAGACACTAGCGTCTGACCAGGAAAATAGTGCATGGATGCCCCTAACCCTTCTGAACGACTTTGACCAGGTAAGTTACATAATTTTTAATTCAAAAAATTTATCATCACCTCATACAATGGATTTTATAGGGCACAAAGTCCTTAACATTGAGCATGCATGCAATACACCTTCTTTTCTACTTTCACATTAGATCATAACTATTCAAACTAGATCATATTTTTACACATCATCTATAGTGGTGTTCTACACTGCAGGAAGTAGTTAAAGGTTGGAGGATGAAACTATACTTTTCTCCCTACACTTCTTCCATTCTTAGCATGAGATCACCCAAAAAACTTTTAGTTAGTGCAATTAACGTGAGATCTCCTAAAAATGCATTCTTCTACATCATCTTTAGGATCCTTTCTACACTTTTTACTCATCATGGATCAGGTACACATGTTCCTTTTCACATTTTACATACTTTATTACATAATTTTTACATATTTTGATCATATACACATGTATTTGACTACTTTTTCATTCTTCTCTTTTATAGTTTCATCCTTATGCGAAGTGGTAGTCACATCATCAATCACAATAAACACATTAAAAAAATCAACATCAACAACATGTAAAATTGCGACATCTACACATATGCTCTCGCCCTAGGGTCATCATCACCATCATCACTTATTTTCACTTCCTCTTCTCTAGTTTCCATGCTTCACATTTTTATCACTCCATGCTTTTCCTTGTCTCTCGAAATGCTTTTCACCATCGATATATGTTATGTTTGTGGAGCCTATTTTCATGTTAGAGTGTGGTACACCTTCTATGTGTTACACTCGGGTATTTTTATGGTGGTCCCGCTCGCCGCTGAGCGGGTCGTGAAGGTTCGGGGTGAAGCCCCCGAAACATATTTTCATGGGTGGTTTATTAACCCATGGGTAATGGGTAACCGTTATGGGCTATTTTTGGGCCCATGTTTTTTTTCGATCTTTTACCCATTGTTTTGATACCCACAGTTTTTGCCCTTGGTTTTGATACCCACGGTTTTGTATCAAACTGCTTAAGCACTTGTCTATTTATATGATCTTATGCATATGATAGATGTACAAGAAAATGTATTGCAGATGTGTTTTGAATTCGGCTGTGAATTCTGTAGAGTTTGTTGAGCATAGCTCCAAACGGATCTAGGTATTGTATTGAGAGAGCGGTGGCTTGTATTAAAATTTAAGCAAGTGATTCTTGGTGGACGTAGCCCAAATTGGGTGAACCACATTAAATACTGTCTCTTTGTGTTGTGTTAATTTATTCTACAATTTTATTTGAGATCTGTAATAATTTCTGCATATTAGTTTCTATTGTTGCGATTCTATGAGGGATTATTCCACATATTTTATCCCTTATTTCCTAACAATTGTTATCAGATCCTGGTTTGGTTTGCTGAAGTGTTGAATTGCAGGGAAAGTTTTTAGCTTGAGTGGGAGCTATGGCAAATGAAGGAAGATCTAGGGTTGATAAATTCAACGGGCAGAATTTCAGTCTTTGGAAGATGCAGATGGAATATTACCTTTATCAGAAGGATATTTATACTCCGTTTTCTGAGAAGGTGAAAAAACCCTCGAGTATGACAGATGCGGAATGGGATTTGTTAGATCGGAAGGCACTTGGAATGATCTGGTTGAGTCTTGCATCTTCTGTATTATTTAATGTTTCAAAGGAAAAGACTACAAAAGATCTAATGGATGCATTAGGGAAGTTGTATGAAAAACCCTCTGCCTCTAATAAGATATTTTTAATGAAAAAGTTGTTTAATATGAAGATGTCTGAGAATAGTTCAGTAGCAGATCATTTAAATGATTTCAATACGGTAGTGAATATGCTAGCTTCGGTTACAATAGAATTTGATGAAGAAGTTAGGGCTTTATTAATTCTGTGCTCTTTACCTGAGAGTTGGAATAGCTTGGTAATGGCGGTAAGTAACTCGGTTCCAGCTAACTCGAAGTTGAAGTTTGAGGATGTTGTAGGGGTGATTCTAAGCGAGGAAATGCAAAGAAAAATCTCTAGGGAATCTTCTACTTTAGGGAATTCTTTGACAGTGGAAACTAGAGGGAGACAGAAGAATAGAGGAAACCATGGAAAATCAAAAGATCGGGCAAGGTCAAAATCTAAGAACAAGATTGTATGCTAGAATTGTGGAAAGCCTGGGCATGCAAAGAAGGATCTGGGAGCTTCGGGATAAGAAGAAACAACAAGAAGAAAACAAGGATGCAAATGTGGCAATGGGTAATGTATGTCAGGATGCTTTGATTATTTCTTTGCACAATATTACTAAATCTTGGGTTTTAGATTCAGGGGCTTCTTTCCATGCTTCTCCACATAGGCATTATTTTGTTGATTATGTTCAAGGGGATTTTGGGCATGTTTTTCTTGGTGATGATGAGCCTTGCAGCATAGTTGGAAAAGGTTCTATTCAGGTTAAGATGTAGAATGGGAATACATGGCTATTGAAGGATGTCAGACATGTGCCTACATTAAGGAGAAATTTGATATCGGCAGGGCAGTTGGGAAGTGATGGTTGTACTGTGATATTTACAGTAGACTCTTGGAAGGTTACCAAGGGTGCTCTTGTGGTGGCAAGAGGTAAGAAGGTTGGAACCTTGTATTTAACCACTGATAATACTAATGATTGTAATCTTGTGGCTTCAGATGCAGATACAACATTATGGAAATATAGGCTCGGTCATATGAGCCATAAGGGCATTTTTGCTGGATATACGAAACATGTTTGGATTTCGTGAAAACCGCATATATGGGAAATAGAAGCGAGTAAGGTTCCTCAAGGTTGGACCTACAAAGAAAGAGAGTAAGTTAGAGCTGGTACATTCTGATGTGTGGGGGCCGCTCAGGTATCATCTCTTGGGGGTTCAAGTTATTATGTTACTTTTATTGATGATGCAACAAGGAAAGTTTGGGTTTATTGTATTAGACACAAATCTGATGTATTTGACACTTTTGTTAAATGGAAAGCCTTGGTAGAGAATGAAATAGGTCTTAAGCTAAAATGTCTTAGGTCAGATAATGGAGGGGAGTATTACAGCAATGAATTTGATGATTACTGTTCTAAGAATGGAATCCATGAGGCAAAAGATGGTTCCAGGAACTCCATAGCAGAATGGGGTATCAGAAAGGATGAACAAAACAATAATGGAACGTGCTAGGAGCATGAGATTACATGCAGGTCTGCCTCTTTCTTTTTGGGCAAAAGCGGTGAGCACAACTGTACTTGATAAACAAATGAGAGGACCCTCAAGTGCCTTGGATGGAGGCATACCTGAGGAGGCTTGGTATGGTAAGAAAGTTGATTATTCATTTCTTAGAGTCTTTGGATGTGAGGTGTTTGTTCATATAGACAAGGATGATAGGACCAAGCTAGAGGCTAAATCAGAAAAATGTACTTTCATTGGTTATGGTGGTGATGACTTTGGATTTAAATGTTGGAGTATTAAGAACAAGAAAATCATTTGGTCTAGGGATGTGGTCTTTAATGAGAAAGTCATGTATAAGTAACAATTGCAGGAAAATAGGGAAGAATCCAAGAAAGAATATGCAGTGGTAGAGGATCTTCCTGGATGGGAAAGTGACCCATGAATCAGTTCAAGAACCTACTCAATAGGAACCCCAAACTCCTACAGTGAGGAGGTATTCTAGGGTAAGAAAAGAACCTGAACGTTTTTCTCCTTCTCTTTATTATTTATTACTCACTGATAGTGGAGAGCTAGAGAGCTTTGATGAAGCAATGTAGGTAGATGCTAGTAAGAAGTGGGAGCAAGGCATGGATGAGGAGCATAAGTCTCTCATGGAGAACCAAACTTGGGATTTGGTGAACCTCACCGAAGGCAAAAGAGCATTACGAGCAAGTGGGTGTATAGAGTTAAAGATGAAGAAGGAGGAAAGAAAAGATATAAGGCCCGGTTGGTGGTCAAGGGGTTTGCACAGAAACAAGGTATAGATTTTGATGAGATATTTTCTCTTGTAGTAAAAATGACTTCTATTAGAAGCTGTTCTTGGGATAGTGGCAACATAAGACTTGCACTTAGAAACGCAGTTAGATGTAAAGACTACATTTCTCCATGGTGATTTGGAGGAGGAACTATATATGCAGCAACCGAGGGCTATGAGGTCAAAGGTAAAGAGGAGATGGTGTGTAAACTGAAGAAGAGCTTGTATGGATTGAAACAAGCTCCACGTCAATGGTATAAGAAGTTTGATAGCTTCATGATGGAGCAAGGTTATATTAGATGTCATTCTAACCATTGCGTGTATAAAAAGAAATTTGAGGATGGAAGTTATATTATCTTGTGTTTGTATGTTCATGACATGTTGGTTGCGAGTAAAAACATGCGGGAAATAAAAGTACTCAAGAAACACTAAGTGAATCCTTTGATATGAAGTATTTGGGGGCAGCCGAGACAAATCCTTGGTATGAGGATAACTCGGGATAGGAAGGAACGGAATTTGACTTTATCTCGGGAAGAGTACATTAAGAAGGTATTGGACAGGTTTAACATGCAGGATGCTAAACCGGTTGGGACTCCTTTGGCAAGCCATTTCAAGTTTTTAAGGAGAAGTGTCCCATGACAGAGCGGGAAAGAAACCGGATGTCTAAGGTACCTTACTCATCGCGGTTGGCAATTTCATGTATGCTATGGTGTGCACTAGGCTTGATATTGCCCATGGAGTGGGAGATGTGAGTAGATTTATGAGTGATCCAGGTAAAGAGCATTGGCAAGTAGTAAAGTGGATCCTTCGGTATTTGAGAGGGACCATGGGGACAGTTTTTTTGCTATAATGGATCAAACACCACTTTACGTGGTTATGTAGATTCAGACATGGCTGGAGATGTAGACAGCAGGAGGAGCACAACAGGTTATATTTACACTGTAGGTGGGATAGCAGTGAGCTAGATTTCACGACTACAGAAGCTGGTGGCTTTATCAACCATGGAGGCTGAGTATGTTGCTGCCACAGAGGCAAGCAAAGAGATGATTTGGTTACAACAATTGCTTGAGGAGTTGGGGCATAAGCAGGAGGAATGTAAGCTATATAGTGATAGTCAGAGTGCTATACACCTAGCTAAGAACTCTGCTTTCCACTCCAGGACGAAGCATATATAGTTGAGATATCACTTCATCAGGATAGCTCTGGAGGAAGATAAGTTGAAGTTAGAGAAGATTCATACCAGTCAGAATCCTTCAGACATGATGACCAAGGTGGTCACAAGGGATAAACTAAAGCTATGTTCAACTTTGGTTGGCCTTCGTGGATGACAGTGAAGGGTTAAGAAGCTTGCTCGAGAATGGAAATCGTCTCAAGTGGGAGATTGTTATGTTTGTGGATCCTATTTTCATATTAGAGTGTGGTACACCTTTTATGTGTTACACTCGGTTATTTTTACAGTGGTCCCGCCGCCACCGGCGGTCGAAGGTTTGGGGCGAAGCCCCACAAATTTTCATGGGTGGTTTATTAACCCATGGGTAATGGGTAACCATTATGGGCTGTTTTTGGGCCCATGTTTTTAGTCTTTTGCCCATTGTTTTGATACCCACGATTTTACCCTTAGTTTTGATACCCACGATTTTGTATCAAATCGCTTAAGCATGATTGTCTATTTATATGATATTATGCATATGGTAGATATACAAGAAAATGTATTGCAGATGTGTTTTGAATTTGGTTGTGAATTTTGTAGAGTTTGTTGAGCATAGCTCCAAACGGATCTGGGTATTGTATTGAGAGAGCGGTGGCTTATATTAAAATCGAGCAAGTGATTCTTGGTGGACATAGCCCAAATTGGGTGAACCACATTAAATATTGTCTCTTTATGTTGTGTTAATTTATTCTGCAATTTTATTTGAGATCTGTAATAATTTCGCATATTAGTTTCTCTTTTTGCGATTACTGTGAGGATTATTCCACATATTTTATCACTTATTTCCTAACAATATACATGGTTATTAGGTATTGTTGTTGCGAGCTCACATCACCCCTGGATGCAGATCAGGCTTCTAGGGTGATCACTCTAGCATCCAGTGTGATTGCACAACATGGAAACCTCTCTCCAAGTGTGGGACTTGTGAAACTGAGAGAGGAATCTCCAGAGAAGGCTGGTTCCTACTCCTAAACTACCTGCCACAAGCTATTCTAGTGCAGATAAGCTAATCTAATCCTAATCTAACCATGCCAAGGAGAGAGAGAGAGTGTAACACCACTGAATCTGTTGTTACTTTCTCCTACGCATACAAGTGTTGATATGTGATTTCTTGTAAAGGATGTGTTCCTCGATTCAGAAATCATGCTTGATATGTATCTTCGAATTTCTTGCAGATTGCAGATCTTGACTGAGTCAGAATATGATTAGAATCTTTTATTTATTTCATTTTGTGTCTGAATATTAATCTAATCACGGAATGAATTATAGAGATATTCATCTATAATATCTAGACTTGGATCAAGTGGAATTGATCCAAGTAATGCTTTAAATCTGCTTGTGATAAATTAGATCACGCACTTGAACAGTCAGCAAGGTATGGAAGCATTTATTAAGTCTGGTCGAGTATGACTCAGGCTGATCTTGAGAAATGAATTGGTTCCCGATATGGAGGTATATCTGGAAGGTCTCGGACGTGGACCAAGTAATAATTCTCTCATGTATATTCCTGTAGCCTAACGGCTGTAGAGTAAATCCTGTTCGGAGATGCATGATTTTAGGTCTTTTCTTGGCATATAAAATGTTATACCTAACTGGAATTATTAATGGTTAGTAACCTAAAAACTAAAACCTAACCTAGGGGTTAGATTATTGTTAAGCTAACCTAGACCTAGGCTATGTGTTAATATCCTAAGTTAGTATCTATGTGTAAATTGGTTAGTATGGGTATTACCCTAAATTCTAACCTAAGATACTAACCTAACTAATGAGGAGATTATGAAGGGGCCTATGGAAGGGGGTGCGAACCATGGGTGGTGTTTTCTATGGCAATTAATGCTGGGGATAAGGATGAGGGACAGGTCATGGCGGAGGCTTAAGCGGCGGCTAACCTGTGCAGACGTGGCAATTTGCTAAGTTTGGAAATGAACTTGAGTTTTAGTTGGACTGTCGCCAATTTTGGCGGTCGGTGGAAGTTGAGTTTAAGCGGGAAAGTTGGTTTAATGGCATTCAATGTTCTAGGGAGACGAGCTCGGAACTCGCGAGAAGGCATGCAAACGGGAAGTTGAAGGTTTGTTTGGTTGTCGCGATTTTCGGTCTTCTCTCTCTCTCTGCTTGTTTACTGGTTCTTCGCACCAGTTCTCCTTGAGTTGCATGGCAAGAATGAATTTCTCTGGCTCTTTTCTCTGTCATGGAAGATATATATGTGATGGAGACAGTGAAATTTTGTTGGTCGCTTTATCTTGGAAAAAGAAAAGGAAGTTTGAGCTCTTCCAGTGGTCTGCTTCGGAAATTTGATCAAAAAAATACAGGCATGTTAGGCCCTAACCTTTAAATATCTTGTTGTCTTTCAAGTGATTTCATTAGAACAACTCTGTTCAAATGTTTTGAGAAAATAAAGGATTTTCTATGGAGATCTTGTTTAAATTTTGGTACTGTATCTCTTCTGGTTCGATTTTTCAATTTCCTCTTGATGGGTGTTTGTTAAATTCGAATTGTGGCTCTATTCCTTTGTGTATTCTTTCTGGTTTAAATATATGAGATATTTATATGTAAAGAGCATGAAAGCTCAGCCTTTTTGGCGTGAGCCCAAAGAATATACTTGTGTTGTGAATAGACCACTGTATGTTGTTGATTTGTGGTCGCTGTTTCTTGTTGTGGAAACTGTATGGAATGATTTTGAAGAATACTGTAAGATTGATCAAAATTATTGCTTCTTTGGAAACTCGTCGTGGTTTTGTCGATGTTGTTTAATGATACTTTTGGGTTTTCATTGTCTTCTAATTTTGCTAGAACAGTAATCATTGTGTTACCGTAGTTTATACGACCTAAATGGAAGTTGTTTTCCTTGTTATTGTGGTAACGGGATTACTTGTTGACTGTATAATATAGATACATCTCAGTATTTTATTTTATCGACTCAAGGAGTCCATGATTGAATCGTATATTGCTATCTATTGCTGAGAATGTAGATTCATCCATAAGTTTTGTGAATTGATTTTCGTGGAAGCCCGTAAGAAGAAACAGGTCTTTTGATCACCGTTATTTGAATGAATAAAGGATATAGACTTCCTAGGTATGCATTTGCATTTCTTGTGTAAACTGCTCAAAGTTTCAAAGCGGCTCATTGATTTCTTTGCTTTGAAAGGGGTATTCGATTTGCTTACACTTGTTTTTATTCTCAATGTTTGCCATAGCTGGCATAGAAGAATTCATCACCAATTTCATACGCGTCTGTAGGGTTCAAATGGATTATGGGTATAAACCCGTTAACAAAGATACAACATGTGCATATATATGTATATATTTACAATCGTTGTAATCTGAACGACTATGAGGAGTCGATTGTATGTTTTATATTTGAATCTTATTCAAGTTGAATATATTTAAATAGTTGGTGATTGTTGAACCTGCGACTTGAAGGAATAACACGTAATAGACCTCTTGTTATTTTTGGGAATTACTCTTGTGTTGCATGGGTTTTGTGGTACAGAATCTTAGGTGAACATTTACGTCTTCGACCTGTACAAATTTGTGTAAAAAGATTGGCAGAGTTCAGTCGGGTTCTTGGTGTGAAATCAGAGATTAATTTGTTTGTCTGATTCTTATTATGCTTCGTTGATGAATATCAGTATGAATTCATATGCATTTGCTTGAATTGTTACCTCCGTTTGAATCATTTGGAATTCTGGAAAGGTAACTGGTACTTCTGTCTCTTTCTGAACTTGACATTGACACCGTCTTTGTCACACCGCTTTGAGATCCTTGAATATGGATGATGACTTTTCATGTTCGACCTTGTTTGGGTAAGTCGCGAATACCACACTAAGACTTGCATGCGCCAAGGTAAGGATCGATTGGTTGTATTCATTTCTTTTTACTTCAGTCCGATTTTGACTGAGCAAGAATAAGTATGCTATGTTCCTTTCCATTTATTCAGTCTGATTTGACTGAGCATGATTTGGAAATACTGTGTGGTCAACATAGCATAGTCTCTAGGAAACCTCAAATTGCTTGATGCAATAAGGTTGTTGTTTTCAGCGATACGCTTGTAGTTTCTTGTTTTCAACTTGTGTCAAAGCCTTACTGTGTAAAAGGAACTAGCATTGGGCTTAGGGTTGATACATGAATTGCTGATGTGTTAGTTGCTGTACAGGAGTTTTGCTGTGTTTCTATTTTCGTGATTTAGAACAGCGATCTTGCTAGCGGCTTGTCTAACTTGTTCATTTATATACTGGATAAATGTTTTCATAGGAGAAGACGGTACAGTGATGAATTTATGTGAAAGGAAGTATGAATGGATTGGTTCTTTCTCTTCCTTTATTTCATATTTGTTGATATTTGTCTAACAGTGGGAAATTGTTTTGTAGCATTTTGGTAGAATCCCGAATTGTTATGTTATTTCCCTTTTGGAAGAATGAAACAATCTGACCAATGTTGTGATTTGGATTCAATGATTGTTTGTATACATTCGTTCCTTGATTTTTAATATTTGATGAAATATTAGAAAGTGATTAAGACTATTTTGTAACAATGATAGAGTTACATATTTGTAATCATTTTGTATTACAAGGACATAGTCTGAATATGTTTACTTATTTGGATATTTGATCTCATTTAAACAGGGTGTTTAATGAAAACAATTGATGGATTGCAATTGTTTTAAAAGTTAGTGCTTATCATGCCTCGGCCTATCAACCGACTCATGTTGACTATTTTTGCAGATGGTTGCCGTAAGAGGTAAAAGCAATGCAGATCTGACAGGCTGATCAGATTGTTTATTTGATTTATAATGAATTACAGCTTGATTTTATAGATGTACTATATGAGAAAAGATGTTTCTTTTCCGTTAGCATTATATCAAGTATGTTGTTGCATAAAATGTAATTGTATAGTTTTGAAAGGAATGGAAATAAGTGTTTGATACTTATGTGTTGTATTCTATTTCTGAAAGTTGACCTTCTTCGGTTTATGTAACGAAGGGGCATTGTTATCATTGTATAATATGGATGCTTTTGTGATCGACAATGAAAGCTTGCATGAAAATGAGATTGAATTCTTATGAGTGTTTAGTAGTTCTAATTTGTTCTAGCAAAAGCAATATTGGATTTAAATAATTGTCTTTCTAGAAGATAGGTTAAAAATGAGCCTAAAGAGAACGCTAAACAAACTGGATTAAATTACTAATCCCTAGTCCTAAGTATGACAGGACAATATTAAATTGGATTCTTAATCATTTATATCTTTATACTAGAAAGTATGATATAAATTCAGTTAAGAGAACTGATATTCAATCAAATGGAGTTCAGTTGGCAATCTCAAGCAAAGGTTATGAGATACTGTCCGATTCTGTTGCTTTAGAATCAGGTGTATTCTAATGACTCCTTGATGGGAACTTGACCGTAATACCTCTACCATGTAATGGGTTTTAATAGAGGAGGGTCGTCTTAAGACAAAGAATCCAGGGATTTGGAAAGGCTAACCTTAGGGAAAAGTCTTTAAAAGTGATTTAAACTCAAGTGCGTAACGCTTGTTACTGAGTAGATCTTTTCGAGGCGGATTTAAAGGTTGACGACATAAGTCAACTGCAGAGTTGTACCTCCGAGAAGATTAGGATCTTCTTGAAGTTACAATAATGCAGATGACTTATGGCGACACCCTTTGCATTGATCGCTAAGATTTACACTTGATTTCGCACGAGTTACCCCCGGGACCGATTAAGAACGTGGTCATGTTATAAGGCTGCCTAGAGATTCGGGTATCATGACACACCGGTTGAACCGCAAGGTTGAACCAAGATGTCATCATATCCCTAATCCTCGTGGTCATCCATATAACATTATCACCTTGTTAATCTGCCTCCGAGTGATTCAACCAGAAAGGAAGGACTGATAAAGAGTCAAGATAAGACATTCTATATAACATATGAATGGGGTGAAGGACGTATTCCAGATTGACGAGTATGCCGTTAAGGAATACGAGACATGAACAGTATGTTTCAAATCTTTGGCCAAAGTATCGCAAGCTGCTGATTGCGTTGTCCTAATTCACCTAGTCTAAGGGATGAGATGCCGATGAATAATGGTAACAATTATTCAGCTTAGATTCCTCGACAGAGCATTCTGAATCCCAGATTAGGGAAGAGAACCGCAAGAGTAATGTGTTAAATAAAAACACCGACTCTTATTACTCATGAATAGATCGGTAGATTACCGAGTCATGGAATGAATAGATCGGAGGTACTCCGAGTCATTACAGCTGCATATGGTTGTCTGTTATATAAATGGTTATTTGAATTGTGAGTTCTAAATTATGTATTTAGAACCAGTATGCAATTATCAAAAAAAAAAAAAAATTGACTTGTTCTATTGTCTAAAATGAGGATGTTACATCTTGGTATCGAGTCAAGGTTGCAGCTCTTGGACCTATTGAGTCCATAATCTGATAAAAACCCGAATTTTCTTGTAATGTAAAAATGGTTAGAACAAGGGGGAACGTTGCTAGTAGTAATGCTCCACCAAGGAGGAGCGCAACAACCCGTAAACTTGATGAGATCCTCATGCCCCTGCTGGACACAAGAGATCGCTTAGCTGTACTTGAACAAAGCAGGTGATGGGAAATGAGGAGGATGAAGAGGCCGATAATAATAATCAAGAACCTCCCGAGGACAACCCCGAAATGGGTGTTGATGTTAATGCTGAAATGCACCCGTCCAACCAGAAAAAAAAGGCCGATTAAGCGCAAAGCAGAACTCACTAATGATATAAAAGGATAAGTCCACCTAAGTATGATGGCACCACATTAGAGATGGAGCCGAGAACTCGCTCAAATAAATGGAGAAGTACTTTGCAATAAGGAACTTCTCGAGGAAACCAAAGCTATTTGGGAGCCTATCGCCTTTCTCACGAAGCGCCTTCGTGGTGGGATAGCCGAAAAGCTGAGCTAAACATCGATGAGACCAATATTACTTGGGATCAATTTAAAGGCTATTTTAGGCAACGGTGGCTGCCACAACTTTTCTATGATCGTAAAATGACAGAATTCTAGAACTTAGCTCAAGGGAAGCTAACGGAATCGAATACCGGGAGCGGTTTACAAAACTCCTCAAGTATGTACCACAAGATCAAACCGACGAAAAGTTCAGATACGGAAATTCATCATGGGATTGAATCTTGTGATAGGGGAGAGGTCGATGTTCACACCCCAACCACTATGGAAGGAGTTGTTGAAAAGGCCATAAGGCAAGAACAGTAAATTAAAGGCTATTTCGCTCATAAGGAGGAAGTGCGGAAGAAGACTGCAAACCCTTCTTCAACCTCTCTTGCACCTTAAAAGGACCGTGGAAAAAGTTTGGAAACAAGAGTAAGTTTCCAGAGATAACAATAAGAAAGCAGCAAGAAATAAGCCTCATTGAAATATAAGGGATAATTTTGTTAAAAATTATAATAATGGACAAAGTCCTATGGAGGACAAATGTGACAATTACAAGGTCCGGGAGGTAATGCTTGAGCCTAAGAAGGGACCCGTAGGAGGCTGCTACACTTGTGGTAAAGATCATTACGCAAATCAATGTCCTTTGAAGAAGGATGATCGTAATCAAAAGATAAGATACATGCCGCAAAGAGCGCATACAAAGTCCGAAAAGCAAGCAACACCTATAGAAGTTCCGGGTAAGTTATTCGGCATACCCGCTACTATTCTTTTTGATACAGAGCTACCGAATGTTTTATTTCTAATAAACTTGCTTCTAAACTTAAAAGAAAAGTCGGGAAAATGGATAAATCTTGACTCAGAGTATGGTAATAATTCTGCTCATACAAAGTGAGTATGTGTCTCTTTGGAGCAAATCCTGATTTACCTAATTTCTCCACGGAAGTTGATCTCTATGTTACACCTTTGGGATCGTATGACATTATTATTGGTGTCAATTGGTTAGCTGACCATAAAGCAAAGGTAGATTGCTATGAAAAGAACATAAAATGTTTAGATGATCACTGAATCAGCAGAGATTCAAGGTGTGAAACGGAAATTTCAGTTAGAAAACACACCATGCAGCTTAAAAAGGCTAAGAATAAAGGATGTACTTTTATGCAAGAAAGATATCTCGAATCTTCAAAGAAGATGGTGATTACATGAAGCAAATTCCATCTACAAAGTTTCAGGGATGTTTTTCCTGAGGAATTACCAGGGTTACCACCCAAGAGAGAATTTGATTTTACCATTGAAATCAAGCCTGGAACTGAACCTATTTCCAAGGCGCCTTATCGGATGACTACTACAGAGTTAGTCGAGCTTAAGGCACAGTTACAAGAGCTTTTGTCTAAAGGATTGATTAGACCAAGTGTTTCACCTTGGGGAGCACCTGTGATATTTGTGAAAAAGAAGGATGGAACACTAAGGTCAGTATTGATTATCGGATGTCAACAAAGCAACAATCAAGAACCGATATCCACTTCCTAGGATCGATGATCTGCTTGATCGATGCGTGGAGCAGCGGTTTATTCTAAGATAGACCTTCGATCCGGTTATCATCGCTATAAGGATTAAAGAGGAAGATATTCATAAAACAAACTTTCCGAACAAGGTACTGACATTATGAATTTACAGCTTCTACCCTTTGGGTTAACTAATGCACCCGCAGAATTTTTTATGAATTTAATGAACAATATTTTTCAAGAATACCTGGACAAGTTTGTACTTGTATTCTTGGACGATATTCTCATTTATTCTAAAAGTGTTGAGGAGCACAATGAGCATCTGAAGATAGTTTTGGGAATTTTGAGAAAGAGAAAGTTGTATGGTAAGTTATCCAAATGTTCTTTCTTTGATTCAGAAGTTCACTATTTGGGTCATGTCATAAGTAAAGAAGGAATCGCTGTAGATCCTTCAAAAATAGTGGCAATAACTGAGTGGCCTGCACCAAAGAATGTGCATGAAGTAAGAAGCTTCATGGGTCTTGCAGGTTACTATAGAAAATTTGTAAAGGATTTTTCTAAGGTAGCTGCACCAATAACTTCACTGCAGAAGAAGGATAAGAAATTCATGTGGAATGACAAGTGCGAAGCGGCTTTCAAAAGTCCGAAAGACCAGCTTGACTTCTCGCACCTATATTGGCTGTACTGCACTCCTAATGGGAATTTTATCATTGTAACGGATGCTTCGGGAAGGCCTTGAGGTGTTTTGTTACAAAATGATCAGTGTCATAGCTTATGAAAGTAGAAAACTTAAGTTACATGAGCTGAATTATGCCCTCATGATTTGGAACTTGCTGCCATTGTTCATGCGCTTCAAGTCCTGGAGACACTATTTACTTGGAAACCTTTTGAGTTGAAAACCGATCACTTAGGGACTGAAATATATTTTTACTCACCCAATCAATGCCGCATAAAGAAGGTGGTTAGAATTTTTATCACAATATGACTTTGATATTAGCTATATCAAAGGGAAGGAGAATAGAGTAGCTGATGCTCTAAGTCGTAGGAGGCACATTTCTACGCTCTTATAACATTGAGAACTCGCTTTAAAGACGAGGTAAAAAGTGCCTCGTAATCGATGCATATTTTCAAAGAAGTAAAAGCAAAAGCTTGGCCACAGTAACCTAAGGATAAAAGGTATGAAGGTTTTCATTTTGATAATGAAGGAATCTTGCGTTATGAAAATAGGGTATATGTACCTGTGCTGAATGATTTGAGAAAGAAGTTGTTAGTTGAATTTCATAATTCACCTTTCTCTGACACCCGTATCACAAAAATGCTAGCTGATTTGAAACAAAGAATACTTCGAAAGGTATGAAAAAGGATGTGATAAATTTTGTGACTCATCGCTGAATGTCACGGGTGAAGGCAGAGCATATGCACCCATTGCCGGATCATTATATCCTCATAGCATACCGCAAAGACAAATGGCAAGTAATAACCATGGATTTTGTACAAGGACTACCTATGTCCAGAATAAGCATGATGTTATCCTCGGTAGTTGTAGATAAACCGACTAAGGTAGCTCATTTCATCGCTGGAAATCTAAAGGATGATTCACCAAAGGCTGGCCAAGAGGTTCGTACCTAAATTTTCAGATTGCATGGTGTACCGCAATTGATTATATCTCGACAGGATCCTAGAATGACGCCAAGTTTTGGCAAACGCTTAACGCAGCCCTAGGAACAAAACTAAACTTCGCTTCGCATATCATCCAAAACGGATGGGCAAAACCGAGAGGGTAAATCAAGTGTTGAGGACATGTTGCGAATGTATTGCATGGATCAACAAAGATATAAATGGGAAGAATATCTTCCATTAGTTGAGTTCGCATACAACAACACTTATCACTCATCTCTTAAGATGGCACCATTTGAAGCACTTTATGGAAGAAAGTGCGTAACCCCCGTAGTTGGGACAAAGTGTTGAGGATAGAGTGGTAATTGGACCAGAGATTCTCACGTAAATGGAACAAAGCAAGTTAAGCTGATTCGTGAACGATTAAAGGAAGCAAATGATGACGAGAGCTATGCTGACCTTAAGCGGGTTGATAGAAAGTTTGAGCTTGGTGATAAGGTTTTCCCGCGTGTTAAACCCGTAAAGAGTTCTATAACTTTTGGCAAGGCTGCCAAGTTGTCACCACGATTTGTGGGACCTTTCAAATTGTCGAAATAATCAATCCCGTAGCTTATCGCTTAGCATCGCACCGCTTTATCTCGCATGCATGATGTTTTCCATATTTCTTTGCTTAAGAAATACGTTTCAGATCTCACACATGTTTTAAATTGAATTCCTCGCAGGTCCAAGACCCAGAATAATCGTGGTTAAACCCACACGAGTACTCGAAACTCACCAATTGCATTTAAGAAATCGTGATATACAAAGAATGTAAGGTCCAAAGGGGACCAGCTTTAGCGAAGAAAGTGCAACTTGGGAAAATCTCGAAGAGATGAAAATTGCTTTTCCTTCTCTTTTTGCAATGTAATGAAAACTGCACAAAATATACTTTTATGAACTCGATTGTTTTTAAGTATTTATGAAAGCCGATTAAGGCGACTTTATTCAAAGTTGAATAAATGTGTTGTGACATTGATTTCTAAACTATTTAATATGGAAGTAGTCACATTGTTTGTGTACTAATAAATTGATTGACCAAAGGTTAATTTAATATGTAATTCATCTAGACGATGAATCTTTTTAGAGGGAAGCATGTAACACCCTCGAATCGTTGTTACTTTCTCCTAAGCATTCAAGTGTTGATATGTGATTTCTTGTAAAAGGATGTGTTCCTCGATCTCAGTAAATCATGCTTGATATGTACTCGAATTTCTTGCAGATTGCAGATCTTGACCGAGTCGAATATGATTAGACTCTTTTATTTATTTCATTTTGTGTCCGAATATTAATCTGATCACTTTAATGAATTATAGAGATATTCATCTATAATATCTAGACTTGGATCAAAGGAATTGATCCAAGTAATGCTTTAAATCTGCTTTGTGATAAATTAGATCACGCACTTGAACAGTCAAGGGTATGGAAGCATTTATTGTCGGTCGGTCGTAGTATGACTCAGCTGATCTTGAGAAATGAATTGGTTCCCGATATGGAGGTATATCTCGAAGGTCTCGACGTGGACCAAGTAATAATTCTATCATGTATATTCCCGTAGCCTAACGGTCAGATAGAGTAAATCCTGTTCTCGAGATGCATGATTTTGGGTCTTTTCTTGGCATATAAAATGTTATACCTTACTGGAATTATTAATGGTTAGTAACCTAAAAACTAAAACCTAACCTAGGGGTTAGATTATTGTTAAGCTAACCTAGACCTAGGCTATGTGTTAATATCCTAAGTTAGTATCTATGTGTAAATTGGTTAGTATGGGTATTACCCTAAATTCTAACCTAAGATGCTAACCTAACTAATGAGGAGATTATGAAGGGGCCTATGGAAGGGGGTGCGAACCATGGGCGGCGTTTTCTATGGCAATTAATGCTGGGGATAAGGATGAGGGACAGGTCATGGCGGAGGCTTAAGCGGCAGCTAACCTATGCAGACGTGGCAATTTGCTAAGTTTGGAAATGAACTTGAGTTTTAGTTGGACTGTCGCCAATTTTGGCGGTCGGTGGAAGTTGAGTTTAAGCGGGAAAGTTGGTTTAATGGCATTCAATGTTCTAGGGAGACGAGCTCGAAACTCGCGAGAAGGCATGCAAACGGGAAGTTGAAGGTTTGTTTGGTTTGTCGCGATTTTCGGTCTTCTCTCTCTCTCTCTTGTTTACCGGTTCTTCGCACTGCTTCTCCTTGAGTCAGCATGGCAAGAATGAATTTCTCTCGCTCTTTTCTCTCGTCATGGAAGATATATATGTGATGGAGACAAAAAATTTTGTTGGTCGCTTTATCTTGGAAAAAGAAAAGGAAGTTTGAGCTCTTCCAAAGGTCTCGCTTCGAAATTTGATCAAAAAAAATACAGGCATGTTAGGCCCTAACCTTTAAATATCTTGTCAGTTTTTCAAGTGATTTCATTAGAACAACTCGTTTCAAATGTTTTGAGAAAATAAAGGATTTTCTATGGAGATCTTGTTTAAATTTTGGTATCAGATTCTCTTCTCGGTTCGATTTTTCAATTTCCTCTTGATGGGTGTTTGTTAAATTCAATTGTGGCTCTATTCCTTTGTGTATTCTTTTCTCGGTTTAAATATATGAGATATTTATATGTAAAGAGCATGAAAGCTCGGCCTGCTTTGGCGTGAGCCCAAAGAATATACTTGTGTTGTGAATAGACCACCGTATGTTGTTGATTTGTGGTCGCCGCTTTTGTTGTGGAAACCGTATGGAATGATTTTGAAGAATACTGTAAGATTGATCAGTATTATTGCTTCTTTGGAAACTCTCGTCATGGGTTTTTGTTGATGAAGTGTTTAATGATACTTTTTGGGTTTTCATTGTCTTCTAATTTTGCTAGGAACAGGTAACTGTTGTGTTACCGTAGTTTATACGACCTAGCGGAAGTTGTTTTCCTTGTTATTGTGGTAACGGGATTACTTGTTGACCGTGTATAATATAGATACATCTCGTATTTATTTTATCGACTCAAAGGAGTCCATGATTGAATCGTATATTGCTATCTATTGCTGAGAATGTAGATTCATCCATAGTTTTGTGAATTGATTTTCGTGGAAGCCCGTAAGAAGAAACAGTGTCTTTTGATCACCGTTATTTGAATGAATAAAGGATATAGACTTCCTAGGTATGCATTTGCATTTCCTTGTGTAAACTGTTCGAAAGTTTCGAAGCGGCTCAGTTGATTTCTTTGCTTTGAAAGGGGTATTCGATTTGCTTACACTTGTTTTTATTCTGAATGTTTGCCATAGCTGGCATAGAAGAATTCATCACCAATTTCATAGTACGCTGCTGTAGGGTTCAGCGGATTGGGTATAAACCCGTTGACAGTATACAGCGTGTGCATATATATGTATATATTTACAATCGTTGTAATCTGAACGACTATGAGGAGTCGATTGTATGTTTTATATTTGAATCTTATTCAAGTTGAATATATTTAAATAGTTGGTGATTGTTGAACTTGCGACTTGAAGGAATAACACGTAATAGACCTCTCGTTATTTTCGAATTACTCTTGTGTTGCATGGGTTTTGTGGTACAAAATCTTAGGTGAACATTTACGCCTTCAATTCGCATAAAATTTGTGTAAAAAGATTGGCAGAGTTCAGTCGGGTTCTTGGTGTGAAATCAGAGATTAATTTGTTTGTCTGATTCTTATTATGCTTCGTTGATGAATATCAGTATGAATTCATATGCATTTGCTTGAATTGTTACCTCCGTTTGAATCATTTGGAATTCTGGAAAGGTAGCTGGTACTTCTGTCTCTTTCTGAACTTGACATTGGACACTGTCTTTGTCACTATTTGAGATCCTTGAGTATGGATGACTGTTTCGTGTTCTGACCTTGTTTGGGTAAGTCGCGAATACCACACTAAGACTTGCATGCGCCAAGGTAAGGATCGATTGGTTGTATTCATTTCTTTTACTTCAGTCCGATTTTGACTGAGCAAGAATAAGTATGCTATGTTCTTTTCCATTTAATCAGTCCGATTTGACTGAGCATGATTTGGAAATACTGTGTGGTCAACATAGCATAGTCTCTAGGAAACCTCAAATTGCTTGATGCAATAAGGTTGTTGTTTTCAGCGATACGCTTGTAGTTTCTTGTTTTCAACTTGTGTCAAAGCCTTACTGTGTAAAAGGAACTAGCATTGGGCTTAGGGTTGATACATGAATTGCTGATGTGTTAGTTGCTGTAGACAGAGTTTTGTCATGTGTTTCTATTTTCGTGATTTAGAACAGCGATCTTGCTAGCGGCTTGTCTAACTTGTTCATTTATATACTGGATAAATGTTTTCATAGGAGAAGACGGTACAGTGATGAATTTATGTGAAAGGAAGTATGAATGGATTGGTTCTTTCTCTTCCTTTATTTCATATTTGTTGATATTTGTCTAACAGTGGGAAATTGTTTTGTAGCATTTTGGTAGAATCCCGAATTGTTATGTTATTTCCCTTTTGGAAGAATGAAACAATCTGACCAATGTTGTGATTTGGATTCAATGATTGTTTGTATACATTCGTTCCTTGATTTTTAATATTTGATGAAATATTAGAAAGTGATTAAGACTATTTTGTAACAATGATAGAGTTACATATTTGTAATCATTTTGTATTACAAGGACATAGTCTGAATATGTTTACTTATTTGATATTTGATCTCATTTAAACAGTGGTGTTTAATGAAAACAATTGATGGATTGCAATTGTTTTAAAAGTTAGTGCTTATCATGCCTCAGCCATCAACCGACTCATGTTGACTATTTTTGCAGATGGTTGCCGTAAGAGGTAAAAGCAATGCAGATCCGATGACAGTCGATCGATTGTTTATTTGATTTATAATGAATTACAAATTGATTTTATAGATGTACTATATGGGAAAAGATGTTTCTTTTCCGATAGCATTGTATCAAGTATGCTGTTGCATAAAATGTAATTGTATAGTTTTGAAAGGAATGGAAATAAGTGTTTGATACTTATGTGTTGTATTCTATTTCTGAAAGTTGACCTTCTTCTTCGTTTATGTAACGAAGGGGCATTGTTATCATTGTATAATATGGATGCTTTTGTGATTGACAATGAAAGCTTGCATGAAAATGAGATTAAATTCTTATGAGTGTTTAGTAGTTCTAATTTGTTCTAGCAAAAGCAATATTGGATTTAAATAATTGTCTTTCTAGAAGATAGGTTAAAAATGAGCCTAAAGAGAACGCTAAACAAACTGGATTAAATTACTAATCCCTAGTCCTAAGTATGACAGGACAATATTAAATTGATTCTTAATCATTTATATCTTTATACTAAAAGTATGATATAAATTCAGCTTAAGAGAACTGATATTCAATCAAATGGAGTTCACTTGGCAATCTCAAGCAAAGGTTATGAGATACCGTCCGATTCTCGTTGCTTTAGAATCAGGTGTATTCTAATGACTCCTTGATGGGAACTTGACCGTAATATCTCTACCATGTAATGGGTTTTAATAGAGGAGGGTCGTCTTAAGACAAAGAATCCAGGGATTTGGAAAGGCTAACCTTAGGGAAAAGTCTTTAAAAGTGATTTAAACTCAAGTGCGTAACGCTTGTTACTGAGTAGATCTTTTCGAGGTGGATTTAAAGGTTGACGACATAAGTCAACTGCAGAGTTGTACCTCCGAGAAGATTAGGATCTTCTTGAAGTTACAATAATGCAGATGACTTATGGCGACACCCTTTGCATTGATCGCTAAGATTTACACTTGATTTCGCACGAGTTACCCTGGGACCGATTAAGAACGTGGTCATGTTATAAGGCTGCCTAGAGATTCGGGTATCATGACACACTGGTTGAACTGCAAGGTTGAACCAGTATGTCATCATATCCCTAATCCTCGTGGTCATCCATATAACATTATCACCTTGTTAATCTGCCTCCGAGTGATTCAGTTGTGAAAGGAAGGACCGACAAAGAGTCGATAAGACATTCTATATAACATATGAATGGGGTGAAGGACGTATTCCGTGATTGACGAGTATGCCGTTAAGGAATACGAGACATGAACAAGATGTTTCAAATCTTTGGCCAAAGTATCGCAAGTCATCGATTGCGTTGTCCTAATTCACCTAGTCTAAGGGATGAGATGCCGATGAATAATGGTAACAATTATTCAGCTTAGATTCCTCGACAGAGCATTCTCAATCCCGCATTAGGAAGAGAACCGCAAGAGTAATGTGTTAAATAAAAACACCGACTCTTATTACTCATGAATAGATCGGTAGATTACCGAGTCATGGAATGAATAGATCGGAGGTACTCCGAGTCATTACAAATGCATATGGTTGTCTCTGTTATATAAATGGTTATTTGAATTGTGAGTTCTAACGAAACACATTTTTGTTACTCCGAGAAGTTTGCACGAGAACATCATTTTAATGGTAAAAGGCAAAAATGTCATTACAGAAGCGGGGAGGAGGTTCAAACTCCATTTTCAACCACTGGAGAAGAAAAATAAGGGAGGCGGAATGAAAAGATGAACCCAAAAAAGACAGAAAAAGCCCCTCCTTACAATTTATAGGAATAATGAGAGAGGGAGAAGAGAGGAATTCAAAATCTACCCCAACCACCTCTAGGCTGCATTTAATTATCTCATTATGGTGGTAGGTGAGAACCCTAGCGAACCCAAAAAGTGGTGGCTGTATTTCAAACTCAGTATTGGACAGAGGACCTTGTAAGCTTTTTGAAAAGTCCAACCTTGCATGAATCCGAGCTCCCATTCAAAAGTTATGGCCATCTGAATATCTCGTGCCGAGTGCACTTCTGTCGGTGCTCAAAATGTTGCGCCTCCTAAAGGTACGCCATAGGTGCATCCATGTGTGTGTCGAAATCCTCTTACATGCGCTAAGGTGTAACTTTTTCCCTGTTGACACTCTGTGTCATGCGCCATTCCGTGTGCCAAGGGCGCATCCTTTACCACTGTCGACATCCATTTACGTGCGCCACTTTCCTGCACCTTGGTGCATAAATTTTAGTGTTGACACCCATTTTCATGTGCCACTTTCGTGTGCAAGGGTGCATACATTTTAGTGTTGACACCCATTTTCATGTGCCACTTTCCTGCGCCTTGTCACATACATTTTAGTGTCAACACTCATTGTCATGTGCCATTTTCATGCACAGGCGCATCCTTTACCTTGTCGACATCCATTTAATAACGCCACTTTCGTGTGCCTTGGCACATACATTTTAGTGTTGACACCCATTTTCATGCGCCACTTTCTGCACCTTTTTAATGTCGAGGGGATTTGAGCTTCTTTGATTTCTATATTCTCTGTTTATCTATATCGACACGGGGAGATATTTACAACAGTACACATCTCTTATCTACTTTATGTTATCAAGAATTTTCTCAACAACATATAGTGGGGGAAAATGTAGACACAAAATTACACAATTTTGGTATTTATCTAGTCCCGATCATATACTACTATTCATATGGTTCATAAGAAAGAAAATTACTAATTAACCCATGTATTTGGAAATATTTGCTTGCTTTTTCTTTCCTTAGTTTGTCTTACACTCTTACTTTCCTAGTTTGTCTTTTCACACTTTGGCATTCATAGCCTTGAACATCAACACCCAGCTAGGACACTAGCACCAGGTGTCCTCATCCCCTCTAGGTTCCCATGACATCTATGTACTTTGCTCACATCTTTTGGGTCTTTTCTATTCGTTTGGGCATCTTGTCTTTTTGGTATTTGGTAATTTCAAATTTAATTATGAAATTCAAGCAAGGGAATCAGATATATATAAAGCCACATGGAAATAATAAAGGACCAAACACTAAGCATTAGCTATCACCACCTAAGGATTCATCTAAAGAAATTATCAAGAGCATCCAAGCATCCATATACCATCAAGACAAAGGAAATGGACTGTGTTATTCTGCATATACTTCATAGGAGGAATTTCATTATATTCCATGCACACATCTAATTATATGTCTTACATATAGCTATTTTTTTCACTATCAAGTGTGACTCACACAAGATCCACCTAGGGCACAATATCTTTACACACACACATAAAAATACATTGGGCACAAATGTAGTGCAACGCGCTTCGGTTGTAGGATCACTTGTTTGAAATGTAAGTAGAGTCCCACCCCTCATTTTCATTGTTTTATTTTTAGGATTTGATGAACTTTTGAGGTTAGGTCAATTCTTTATTGTAGGTTATCAACGACATCAAAGATCATTATCGACATACTAGTGATAAGAAATAAAGGAAAAAAGAACACCTTATGACAATTCAAAGATGGATTTATGAGGTTTTTGTGATCACGAGGCACCAAAAACTGGTCTCAAGACACCGTAAAAACACCTAATGTAACGTTCCCAAATTAAGATTTTAGAAACAAGGATTTTATTTTTTTTACATGAGTAATGTTCTACTGCTCTAAATCCTAAATTCAGAACACAAATTTCATAACAATCATTCTTATAACAGATATCCATATGTAGTTGTAATGACTTGGTGTACAACTAATCTATTCATTCCATGACTCGGTTAACTACCAATCCATTCATGTGTAACATTGAGTTTGGAGTATTCTACTGAATACTTCATATTATTGGTTCTCTCACCCTATACTGGGTTTTGAGTGATCTATCCAAGGAACCTAACTGAATAATTTTTAATAATATTCATCGGCATCACGAACCTTAGGCCTGGGTGACATAGGACAATGCAATCAATAGCTTGTGATACTTTGGCAAAATATTCATAACATATTGTTCGTATTACTTATTCCTTGATGGCATACTCATCAATTCCAGAATACGTCCTTCACCCCACTCCATTGTTATCTCAAATGTCTTACACTAACTTCTGTCAGTCCCCTTGCCCAAGGTTTAACTCAAGCTCAGGTTAACAACATAGGTCATGATATGACGAGGCTCTTGAAAACTTAGGGTAAATTGGCATACTGGGTCAACCTAGGTTAACCCCGTGTGCCAAGGTACCCTGAGTCCTAAAGGGCTACTTCATATCCTGATTATGGTACTAACCAGTCCTGGAGAGGAATCTTGAACAAGTTCAAAAGTGTGTAGATCTCAATGATCAAGGTGGAAGGGTGTTGCCACATGTCATCTACACTGTTGTATCCTCGAGAAGATCCTAATCTTCTTGAAGGTACAACCTTGTAGTTGATGTGTGTCAACATCCTATGGCACAACCTCATAGAGATGTACATACCTCCTAGGTTTACTTACGTTAAGTTAAATTTGGTTTAAAAGACTACCTAAATCGGCATCCCACCAAACCCCGAGTCCAACATTCCTTTAAGTTCCCTTTTTAAAGTTGAGTTCAAATAATTCAAGAACTTAATTTACCTTAGGATTGCTTCCCGAATTGAAAGTTTGACCTATCATCTCGTACCCAAGAGTAGGACAACAACAACTTATATTCCCTTTCATTAAGTCACTGAACCATTTAAGGAACTGTAATAGACCATTAGTCAAACACATCGGACTTATTGTAATTAAGTCTTAATGATTCACAACCACATCATTTTTTTTTATTGAGTGCTTACTAGGAGGAAGGGTCTTCCTCTTCATAGTTGCATTTTTAGGGCTTGCCACACCCTACCATGTCATTTTATGTTACAATAATCTTTATTATAGTTTTATTCCACCTCACAAGGTATAATGAAAAACTTAGATAAGAATGTTGTATTCAACCACCTATTTAATTTCAATTTTTCTTAGGAATTTATCTAAATTCCCTTTTTTTTAAAACCACTCTTAAAAATACACATCCAATTATATAGATAACAAGAAGATTATACTCAACAAGATAATTTACACAATCTATATAAGTAATTTCTCACTCTTCAATTCATTTCCAAACTTATACAATTACAACTTATGCTTTTTAGGCATGCTTTAAGACATCAACCTCCTTTAAAAAAAAAAAAAAAGACAAACTTTTCTTTTTACAATACAATTCAGAAATCAACTCAAAATTCTTCACTAAAATCAACTTAGAGCAGTCAATGCATCATTTAAGTTTTTCCCTCTTTTACCACTTACGAAGTCCATCTACAAAAATTGCTAGCACGGGTTAGTTTAATGAACTAAGCATGATAAGCACTAATCCTTAAAACAAGTGCATTCCAATAATTGTTTCAATAAAACAACCCTGTTATAATGACAACAATTACTTCATACTCTCTAAGCTTTAAGTAATATCAATATAAGAAGAGTCATAGTACACTGTTTAAACAAAGTGGACATGATATATTCTATATTACTTGCCCTAAAATTTTAAAGTATAATTGATTCCAACAATTACATTCACGATCAATAACATAATATAACACTGATTTTTCTTCCTAACAATTATAACACCACTCACATCATAACCTAAGTTACAAGTAATTTCAACATAATCTTTTTCGGATGATTCATCTCACTTTTATGTAAGGAAGGAAGAAACATTCCATTTACCAAGTACTTATCCATCCGAAAATTTGAAACAATTTATATCATGATTTAAACAGATTCTTAAAATATCTTCTATTTAAAAACTAAACCATTTAAGGTATTCATCCAAAACAGGATCATACAAAAGAAATTCAAATAGAAGTGATGGATTAACTGCCACCTTCAATTTCTTTTTCCAACCTATCTTCTACCTTAGTCTTCTTAATTTTCAATCAATGAAAAGTATACAAGACAAATAAACATTGATTTCCTTTTTACAATAAGAATAATAAATAGGAGGTTTAAAAAAAAGATCTTATCCCAGCTAAACGATGAAGGAGTCTTATTAGATTTAGGATCCCCCATCCCATTTATTTCTTTCAACTACTAAAACAGTTTTGCCTTCTCATAACCATTCAGTTTGAGTTCATTACAAGTTCTAAGGAAGGAGCACAATAACCAATCAAGGAAAAGAGTATTAAAATAACAGACTTCCTTTTTAAACCCTTTTACTTCTTTCCCTTTTATCTCTAAGAGAACTATGATGATCTAAACACTATTGCAATCAAGTTTAGAATGAAATCAAGTTCCTAAGACATAATAAACATTCATTAGACCAACCAGGAATGAGAAGATGAGTAGTTCTAGCACTTAATTTCACCCAATAGTTCGCAAGGTAGATCCATCTCATTGGTTTACCATTACATCCCTACAGGATCTACAAACTGTACATCCAATAAAAGTCAAGATCAATATTTAACATAATCATTTACGAACCGATCAAGACTCAGAATATAATCCCGATCCAAATGAAATAGACTACATTTCCTCAAATACTCAAACCATTCAAGTTTAAAATCAAGTTAGGGTAACTTCACGTTTCCCTTAATGACAAAGTATTCAGAGACTAAATTAGTTGAACCGATACATCATTCGGTTACTATTTTAATATGAAACACTAAAGCCAAATTGAATATACAGAATTTATCTACCGTATTCAAATCATAATTTCCAAAAATACCCAAAAGTCCATAATATTCAAACCATAGTAATGAATTTCACATTAACAGTCCAAAATAAAAATAGGTTTTCCATTTGTATCCAAAACAATTCAACCATATTTCTAACTTCAAACAAAATGTATTGAACTAGACATCGTTAAAACTTGTCGACTTTAAATTCAGGTTCGAAAGAGTTTCCACCACCATTAACATGGTCATAATAACTAGATTTCACAAACCATGTCGAAAAGACTACAAGTTACAGACTTGTTTGCTCAAAATAATAAACACAAATTCCTTTCAATACTTTTTCCAAAACAACCAAGATTTCACAGGTAGAACACAAACTCATCCATATACTATTCCTCCTGTGCATGCCAATGTTACTTATCATTCAAGGTTTCATGCAAGAATAAAGCAACTAACTATATACTGACTTATCCATAGTGCCCACAAACTTAAAACATTCAATCCCCTTTCACAAGAGAAGTGCAGACTGGCTTATATATAATATTTCCAGAATACGAAATCTTTATAACAGTCAAAGTTTCACAGGGTGATACCAAACAAACCTTCCACAAGTTATTCACATACCAAATAACCACGAGATAAAACATGAATATCATAAGCTGGTAAACACAAAAACAACATTGTTTCGTCCACCAAAACAAGTTTTTATCTATAGAGATTCAACCCAGTTTAAGTTTTCCTCCGAGGTTAAAAAATCACAACCGTTCGCAAATCCAAACTTAATGAACACAAGTGGGTCTATTACAACAATAAAGACTTCTAAAGAAGTCGAAATCAATAAACAATTTCATCCACTGAGAGCCCTTTACAATTACCAATATTACTCAAATGTTCACAAAACCACTGCGAAAGAAAAGTAATGCAAACAAATTCCGAAAGAATCAAGCAAACTCCCGATTCAACCTAGAAACTCAAGTTTACACACAACCCATGAAATCATTTTTTTACTAGACAAGCATAAATACATAGAACTCATCAGAACAAATTTGTTTTAATAAAACACTTAGAGGAAAGCAAAATATTTTAACAGTTAGGGCCTATCATGCCTGATAGTGTCACTGTAAAATCGAAGAAGACCTCTGGTTGAGCCCGTTCTTTCTCTTCTTCTCCACGAAAGGTCAAACAACAAAATACTACTTCCACCATGCCTCATATATTCTCCATGAAATAGAAATAGATTTGAAACCCTCAAAATAGCCATGCAATGAAGTATAAACTTGCTGGTTCGAAAGACCAGTGTGCATGCAGAGAGAAAAAAGAGTGCATGAAAAATGAAACAACCAAACAAAAATCCACTTGCATGCCTCCCTAAGTGATCTAGGCTCACGAAACCATGCACATTAATTACATTAATACCATATCTCCCACCCAATCTTCCTTGCCACCGCCCACCAAAGTCTGGCAAGTTCTAAATCAAAATAAACAAGTGTTTCCATTTCTAGAGGTACTGCCACCTAGGCCTCTGCTAGCCAATTAACCTCCACCAAAGTTGGCAGTTCCTAATGCCCTTACAACCTTATCACCATCTTAAATGCCATAGAAACTACCACCCAACACTTGTGACCCTTAGGTTCCTTTCATAGCAATTAGTTTAGGATAGGTTAATGACTTAGGTTAGATCTTAGGTAATTTAAATCTAACACCTTAGGATATAACCCTAGTCACTTACCTTAGCAATAGGCTAGACAAACCCTTAGGTAATATCCAAAAATACATAGTTTAGGAACTAGGTTAGATTGAAATCACATTTCGACAAATCAATCGATACTAAGACATTTTAGGATGGATTCTGAATTCATGTTAAGTATAAAAGCTTAGATAGGAAAACTCACATATCTTACCTGGCTTAAGGTCCAGGTTCTCTCCGATGCCATAAATGGCTGAAAACCAAATTGTGACTGTAATGACCTACCGAGGTCAATTCCAGAATCCAATGAAACTTTCCACAAGCATGAAATATTCTCATATGAAGGAGAATTAAAGAACATATATATTCTAAGTTCAGCCCAAAACTAATAATTCATAGAATGCCAATTCATGGTTATTCATCCTGAATATATTTAAAACATTCCTTGGATCACTGTAATTGATCCAAGGATGAGTCATAGAGATAGATAAGCTTACAATCCTCCTAAAATCAGATTGCACTCATCCACGAGAAATGAAAGAAAATGAATCTAGGCATATTCTAGTTCAATCAAAGATCTCAAGAGCAGAAAAGACATATCCATATCAAGCAGATTTCCCGAAATCAAAAGGACATATCCTCATAAGGAAATTCACATAACAATACTTGAATACAAAGGAGGAAAATAACAACAGTTAAGGGTGTTACATGCTTCCCTCCTAAAAGAATCATCGTCCCGATGATTACATCCCTTTATTTATATTAAGGATTGTCAATTCATTCACTTACTTATTCAAAACCATATATTTCAAATTTTATAGTTCCCAAATCAGTATTATATAACCTGTCAAAAATTGAATAAATTTTTTCCCAAAATTGGCTTTCTTAATGTCATGTAAAGATAAAATCACAATTTTTTTATCACCAATGATTCAGTTCTGTTCAAAAAGAAAAGGAAAAGTAGTTTTCATATCTTCCAGATTTTCCCAAGTTGCACTTTCTTCATTAAACTAGTCCCACTGGACCTTACATTGTTTTATTTCACGATTTCTCAAATGTAACTAATGAGTTTCTAGCACTCAAGTGGGTTTAACCACGATTATTCCTAGGTCTTAGACCTACAAGGAATTCCAATTTAACACATGTGACAAATCTGAAACGTATTTCTTAAGTAAAGAAATATGGAAAACATCATGCATTCATGACAAAGTAGGGGTAATGCTAATCGATAAGCTACGGGGTTGATTACTTCAACAATTTCAAAAGGTCCCACAAAATGAGGTGATAACTTGGTAGCCTTGCCAAAAGTTATAGAACTCTTTCTTGGCTTAACACGAAGAAAAACCTTCTCACCAAGTTCAAATTTCCTAGTCAACCCACTTTAAATCAGCGTAACTCTTTTGCCTATCTGCTACTTCTTTTAAGCATTCACGAATCATTTTAACTTGTTGTTCCATTTCCGTAAGGATTTCAGGTCCAATTACTTCTTTGTCCTCAATGTTGTCCCAACTAATAGGGGTTCTACATTTTCTTCCATAAAGTGCCTCAAACGGTGCCATCTTAAGAGAAGCATGGTATGTATTATTGTATGCAAATTCAACTAATGGGAGATACTCCTCCCACTTATACTGCTGATCCATACAATACATCCGTAACATATCTTCCAAAACTTGATTTACTCTTTCATTCTGTCCATCTATTTTTGGATGATACGCATAGAACTAAATTTCAAGTTTAGTTCCAAGAGTTGCATTAAGTGTTTGCCAAAATATTGATGTCATTCTAGGGTCTCTATCAGATATAATTAATTCAGGTACTCCATGTAATCTAAAAATTTCATGTACAAATATTTTAGCTAAAATAGGAGAATCATCCTTTAAATTTCCAGCAATAAAATGAGCTACTTTCATTAGTTTATCAACAACTACTAAAATAACATCATGCTTATTTCTTGACATAGGCAGCCCTTACATGAAATCCATGCTTATTACTTGTCCATTTGTACTGCGGTATGCTATGGGGATATAATAAACCAGCTAGGTGCATATGTTCTGCTTTCACACACTGACATTCAAGACAATGAGTCACAAAATTAACAACATCTTTTTTCATTCCCTTCCAGAAATATTGTTGTTTTATATCAGCAAGCATTTTAGTAATACCTGGGTGTCCAGAAAAGGGTGAGTTGTGAAATTCAGCTAACAATTTCTTTCTCAAATCATTAAGCAAAGGTATGTATACTTTGTTTTCATAACGTAAGATTCCTTCATTATCGAAATGAAAACCTTTATACCTTTCATCTTTTGATCTATAACAAGCACTTTTTTACTTAAAAAATTATGAATCGATTCCATTGCACTTTTTACTTCATCTTTAAACTAAGTTCTTAATGTTATAAGAGCATAAATGTGCTTCCTACGACTTAGAGCATCAGCTACTCTATTCTCTTTTCCTTTGATGTAACTTATATCAAAATCATATTGAGACAAAACTCTAACCACCTTCATTGTCTTGCATTCAGATTTGGCTGAGTGAAAATGTACTTCAGCCCAAGATGATCAGTTTTCAACTCAAATGGTTTACCAAGTAAATAATGCCTCCAAACTTGAAGTGCATGAACTATGGCAGCAAGCTCTAAATCATGTGGAGCATAATTCAACTCATGTAACTTAAGTTTTCTACTTTCATATGCTATGACATGATCATTTTGTAACAAAATACCTCCAAGGCCTTCCTGATGCATCTGTTACAACAATAAAGTCTCCATTAGGATCAAGTATAGCTAAAATAGGTGTTGAAGTCAACTAATTTTCAAATTTTAAAAGCAAGATTCACATTTATCATTCCAAACAAATTTCTTATCCTTTTTCTGTAATGAAGTTATTGGTGCAACCACCTTAGAAAAATCCTTAACAAATTTTCTATAATAACCAGTAAGGCCCATGAAGCTTCTTACTTCATGTACATTCTTTGGTGTAGGCCATTCGGTTATAGCTACTATTTTAGAAGGATCAACAACAATCCCATTCTTACTTATAACATGCCCCAAATAATGAACTTCGGTATCAAAGAAAGAACATTTGGATAACTTACCATATAACCATCTCTTTCTCAGAATTCCCAAAACTATTTTCAAGTGCTCTTTATGCTCCTCAACACTTTTAGAATATATGAGAATGTCATCCAAGAATACAAGCACAAAATTGTCCAGGTATTCTTGAAAGATATTGTTCATTAAATTCATAAAAGCTCGGGTGCATTAGTTAATCCAAAGGGTAAAACCGTGAATTCATAATGTCCATACCTTGTCCTGAAAGTTATTTTATGAATATCTTCATCCTTAATTCTTAATTGATGATATCCAGATCAAAGATCTATCTTGGAATATACCATTGCTCCTCGCATCTGATCAAATAGATCATCAATCCTAGGAAGTGGGTATCTATTTTTGATGGTTGCTTTGTTTAACATCCTATAATCAATACACAATCTAAGTGTTCCATCTTTCTTTTTCACAAATATCACTGGTGCTCCCCAAGGTGAAACACTTGGTCTAATCAAACCTTTAGACAATAGTTCTTGCAACTGAGCCTTAAGCTCAACTAACTCTATGGTAGTCATTCGATAAGGTGCTTTAGAAATAGGTTCTCGTACCTAGTTTGATTTCAATGGTGAAGTCAAACTCCCTTTTGGGTGGCAAACCCAGTAATTCTTCCGAAATACATCACTAAAATTCTGCAACAACGGGTAACGTTCCATGAAATCATTGTTTTCTTCTGCAACTTCTAATATTTACCGCATACAAGGTACAACCTTTATTTTTGGCCTTTTTAAGTTGTATAGCCAACAATTTCCTAACTGAAATTTCTCGTTTTACACCTTGAATCTCTGTTGTTTTCTATAGATCATCCAAACAACTAATATGTTTTTCAAAATAGTCCACTTTTTCTTTATGCACAGCTAACCAATTAACACCTATGACTATATCATAAGATCCCAAAGGTGCAACATAGAGATCAACTTCAGTGGAAAATCTAGGTAAGTCAAGGATTGCCCCAAAAAGACACATACTAACTATATGGACAGAATTATTACCATAATGTATAGTCCATGATTTATCCATTTTTCCATCCTTTCTTTTAAGTTTCGAAGCAAGTTTACTAGAAATGAAACATTCAGTAGCTCCCGTATCAAAAAGAATAGTTACAGGTATGCCAAATAACTTACTAGGAACTTCAATGGGTGTAGCTTTCTTTTCAGCTTGCTTGTCAGCTACCACAGCGTGTATCTTGTGTTGTTGATTATGATCATCCTTCTTCAAAGGACATTGATTTGTGTAATGGTCTTTGCCACAATTATAACAACCTCCTACAGGTCCCTTTTTAGGCTCAGAATTATTTCCAGCCTTAAAATTGTCATGTTGGCCTCCATAGGACTTCTACCCGTTATTATTATTCTTGGCAAAATTATTCCTTGCATTTCCAGTAGGCTTGCTCATTGCTGTTTTCTTATTATTATCAGCTGAAAACTTATTTTTGTTACCAAAATTTTTCCATGGTCCCTTCTTAGGTGCAAGAGAAGCTGAAGAAGAGTTTGGAGTCTTCTTCTTTCCTCTTTATGAGCAGAAATAGCTTTTAATTTATGTTCCTACCTTATGGATTTCTCAACAACCCCTTCCATAGTGGTTGGGTTGTGAACATCAACCTCTCCCCCAATAATGGATTCAATCCCATGATGAATTTTCATCCTAAACTTCTCATCAGTTTGATACTGAGGTACATATTTGAGGAGTTTCGTAAACCACTCCCAATACTCAGTTACAGTTAGCTTTCCTTGTGCTAAGTTTTGAAATTCATCATTTTCTGATCATAATAAAGTTGTGGCAGCCAACGTTGCCTAAAATAACCTTTAAATTGATCCCAAGTGATGTTAGTTTCATCAATATTTAACTCATCCTTACGGCTGTCCCACCATGAAGATGCCTCATGGGAAAGCTAATATGCTCCCCAAATAGCTTTGGTTTCCTCTTGAGAAGTTTCTTATTGCAAAGTACTTCTCCATTTCACTGAGCCAATTCTCAGCTCCATCTCCTAATGTGGTGCCATCAAATTTGGGTGGACTTATCCTTTTTATATCATTAGTGAGTTCCATTATCAACCTTGCCTTTTTGTTTTCTAGTTAGACAAGTACATTACCATTATTATTATCAACACCCAAATCAGGGTTGTCCTCAGGAGGTGGCTGATTGTTATTACCAGCTTCTTCTTCCTCCTCATTTCCCATCACTTGCTATTCAAGCATAGAAAATTATCTCTTGTCCAAAAGGGCAGCAAGGATCTCATCAAGTTTTTGGGTTGTTGCTGCTCCTTCATCAGGTGGAGCATTATTCGCAACGTTTCCCTTGTTCTAACCATTTTCTGTTACAAGAAAATCCAAGTTTTTATCAAATTATGGACACAATAGGTCCAAGAGCTAGTAACCTTCAGCTCTGATACCAAGATGTAACATTCCCAAATTAAGACTTTAGAAACAAGGAATTTTTTTTTTGCATGAGTAATGTTCTCTGTTCTAAATACTCAATTCAGAACACACATTTCATAACAATCATTCTTATAACAGATAACCATATGTAGCTATAATGACTCGGTGTACAACCGATCTATTCATTCCATGACTCTAGTTAACTACCGATCCATTCATGTGTAACATTGAGTTTGGAGTATTCTACTGAATACTTCATATTCTTGGTTCTCTCACCCTATACTAGGTTTTGAGTGATCTATCCAAGGAACCTAACTGAATAATTGTTACCAATATTCATCGGCATCACGAACCTTAGACTGGTGACATAGGACAATGCAATCAGCAGCTTGTGATACTTTGGCCAAAGATTTATAACATACTGTTCGTATTACTTATTCCTTGACGACATACTCATCAATTCCGGAATATGTCCTTCACCCCACTCCATTGTTATCTCGAATGTCTTACACTGACTTCTGTCAGTCCCCTTGCCCAAGGTTTAACTCAAGCTCAGGTTAACAACATAGGTCATGATATGACGAGGCTCTTGAAAACTTAGGGTAAATTGGCATACTGGGTCAACCTAGGTTAACCCCATGTGCCAAGGTACCTTGAGTCCTAAAGGGCTACTTCATATCCTGATTATGGTACTAACCAGTCCTAGAGAGGAATCTTGAACAAGTTCAAAAGTGTGTAGATCTCAACGATCAATGCGGAAGGGTGTTGCCACATGTCATCTGCACTGTTGTATCCTCGAGAAGATCCTAATCTTCTCGAAGGTACAACCTTGTAGTTGACGTGTCAACATCCTACGGCACAACCTCGTAGAGATGTACATACCTCCAAGAGTTTACTTACGTTAAGTTAAATTTGGTTTTAAAGACTACCTAATCGGCAGCCCACCAAACCCCGAGTCCAACATTCCTTTAAGTTCCCTTTTTAAAGTTGAGATTCATTTAATTCAAGAACTTAATTTACTTTAGGATTGCTTCCTGAATTGATAGTTTTGACCTATCATCTCGTTACCCAAGAGCAGGACAACAACAACTTATATTCCCTTAAATTAAATAACTTAACCATTTAAGGAAGTGTAACAGCCCATTAGGCTGAAACATATCAGACTTATTGTAATTAAGTCTTAATGATTCACAACCATATCTTCTTTTTTTTATTTAGTGCCTTACTAGAGAGGAAGGGTCTTCCTCTTCATAGTTGCATTTTTAGGGCTTGCCACACCCTACCATGTCATTTAAAGTTACAATAATCTTTATTATAGTTTTATTTCACCTCACAAGGTATAATGAAAAACTTAGATAAGAATGTTGTATTCAGCCACCTATTTAATTTCAATTTTCTTAGGGAATTTATCTAAGTTCCCTTTTTAAACCACTCTTTAAAATACACATCCAATCATATAGATAACAAGAAGATTATACTCAACAAGATAATTTACACAATCTATATAAGTAATTTCTCACTCTTCAATTCATTTCCAAACTTATACAATTACAACTTATGCTTTTTAGGCATGCTTTAAGACATCAACCTTCCTTCAAAAGAAAAAAACTTTTCTTTTTACAATACAATTCAGAAATCAACTCAGAATTCTTCACTAAAATCAACTTAGAGCAGTCAATGCATCATTTAAGTTTTTTCCTTCTTTTACCACTTACGAAGTCCATCTAAAAATTTTGCTAGCACGGGTCAGTTCAATGAACTGAGCATGATAAGCACTAATCCTTAAAACAAGTGCATTCCAATAATTGTTTCAATAAAACAACCCTGTTATAATGACAACAATTACTTCATACTCTCTAAGCTTTAAGCAATATCAATATAAGAAGAGTCATAGTACACTGTTTAAACAAAGTGGACAGGATATATTCTATATTACTTGCCCTAAAATTTTAAAGTATAATTGATTCCAACAATTACATTCACGATCAATCAAATAATATAACACTAATTTTTCTTCCTAACAATTATAACATCACTCACATCATAACCTAATTTTACAGGAGTAATTTCAACATAATCTTTTCGGATGATTCATCTCACTTTTATGCAAGGAAGGAAGAACCATTCCTTTTACCAAGTACTTATCCATCCGAAAAGTTGAAACAATTTATATCATGATTTAAATAGATTCTTAAAGTATCTTCTATTTAAAAATTAAACCATTTAAGGTATTCATCCAAAATAGGATCATACAAAAGAAATTCAAACAGAAGTGATGGATTAACTACCACCTTCAATTTCTTTTTCCAACCTATCTTCTACCTTAGTCTTCTTAATTTTCAATCAATGAAAAGTATACAAGACAATAAACACTGATTTCCTTTTTACAATAAGAATAACAAACAGAGGTTTAAAAACAAAGATCTTATCCTAGCTAAACGATGAAGGAGTCTTATCAGATTTAGGATCCCCATCCCATTTATTTCTTTCAACTACTAAAACAGTTCTGCCTTCTCATAACCATTCAGTTTGAGTTCATTACAAGTTCTAAGGAAGGAGCACAATAACCCATCAAGGAAAAGAGTATTAAAATAACAGACTTCCCTTTTTAAACCCTTTTTACTTCTTCACCTTTTATCTCTAAGAGAACTGTGATGATCTAAACACTATTGCAATCAAGTTTAGAATGAAATCAAGTTCCTAAGACATAATAAACATTCATTAGACCAACCAGGAATGAGAAGCTGAGTAGTTCTAGCACTTAATTTCACCCAATAGTTCGGGCAAGGTAGAGCCATCTCATTGGTTTACCATTACATCCCTACAGGATCTACAAACTGTACATCCAATAAAAGTCAAGATCAATATTTAACATAATCATTACGAACCGATCAAGACTCAAAATATAATCCCGATCCAAATGAAATAGACTACATTTCCTCAAATACTCAAACCATTCAAGTTTAAAATCAAGTTAGGGTAACTTCACATTTCCCTTAATGACAAAGTAATCAAAGACTGAATTAGTTGAACCGATACATCGTTTGGTTGCTATTTTAATATGAAACACTAAAGCCAAATTGAATATACAGAATTGATTTACCGTATTCGAATCATAATTTCAAAAATACCCAAAAGCCGTAATATTCAAACCATTGTAATGAATTTCACATTAATAGTCCAGAATAAAAATAGGTCTTCCATTTGCATCCAAAACATTTCAACCCTATTTCTAACTTCAAACAAAATGTATTGAACTGGACATCGTTAAAACTTGTCGACTTTAAAGTCAGGTTCGAAAGAGTTTCCACCACCATTAACATGGTCATAAGAACTAGATTTCACAAACCATGTCAAAAAGACTACAAGTTACAGTCTTGTTTTCCCAAAATAATAGACACAATTTTCTTTTAATACTTTTTCAAAACAACCAAGATTTCACAGGTAGAACACAAACTCATCCATATACTATTCCTCCTGTGCATGCCAGTGTTACTATCATTCAAGGTTTCACACAAGAATAAAGCAACTAACCGTATACTGACTTATCCACAGTGCCCGTGAACTTAAAAAAAGTCAATCCCCTTTCACAAGAGAAGTGCAGACTAGCCTTATATATAATGTTTCCGAATATGTAACTTTATAATAGTCAAAGTTTCACAGGGTGATACCAAACAAACCTTCCATGAGTTATTCACAGACCAAATAACCATGAGATAAAACGTGAATATCATAAGTAGGTAAACATAAAAACAACACTGTTCCATCCACCGAAACAAGTTTTTAACTAAAGAGATTCAACCCAGTTTAAGTGTTTCCAGAGGTTAAAAATCACAACAGTTCACAACTCCAAACTTAACGAACATAGGTGGATCTATTGCAACAATAAATACTTCTAAAGAAGTTGAAATCAATAAACAATTTCAACCACTGAGAGCCCTTTACAGTTACCAGTATTACTCATATGTTCACAAATCCACTGCGAAAGAAAAGTAATGCAAACAAGTTCCAAAAGAATCAAGCAAACTCCCGATTCAACCCAAAACTCAAGTTTACACAAAACCCATGAAATCTTTTTTTACCAGACAAGCATAAATACACAGAGCTCATCAGAACAGAGTTCTTTTAATAAAACACTTAGAGGAAAGCAAAGATTTTAATAGTTAGGGCCTATCATGCCTGATAGTGTCACTGTAAAATCGAAGAAGACCTCTGGCTGAGCCCACTCTTTCTCTTCTTCTCCACAAAAGGTCAAACAACAAAATACTACTTCCACCATGCCTCATATATTCTCCATGAAATAGAAATAGATTTGAAACCCTCAAAATAGCCATGCAATGAAGTATAAACTAGTTTGAAAGACTAGTGTGCATGCAGAGAGAAAAAGAGTGCATGAAAAATGAAACAACCACACAAAAATCCATTTACATGCCTCCCTAAGCAATCCGGCTCATGAAACCATGCACATTAATTACATTAATACCATATCTCCCACCCAATCTTCCTTGCCACTACCCACCAAATCTGCAAGTTCTAAATCAAAATAAACAAGTGTTTCCATTTCTAGAGGTACTGCCACCTAGGCCTCTGCTAGCCAAATTAACCTCCACCAAAGTTGGTAGTTCCCAATGCCCTTACAACCTTATCACCATCTTAAATGCCATAGAAACCACCACCCAACACTTGTGACCCTTAGGTTCCCTTTCATAGTAATTAGTTTAGGATAGGTTAATGACTTAGGTTAGATCTTAGGTAATTTAAATCTAACACCTTAGGATATAACCCTAGTCACTTACCTTAGCAATAGGTTAGATAAACCCTTAGGTAATATCCAAAAATACATAGTTTAGGAACTAGGTTAGATTGAAATCACATTTTGACAAATCAATCATACTAAGATGTTTCAGGATGGATTCTAAATTCACATTAAGTATAAAAGCTTAGATAGGAAAACTCACATATCTTACCTAGCTTAAGGTCCAGGTTCTCTCCGATGCCATAAATGGCTGAAAACCAAATTGTGACTATAATGACCTGACTGGGGTCAATTCCAGAATCCAATGAAACTTTCCACAAAGCATGGAAATATTCTCATATGAAGGAGAATTAAAGAACATATATATTCTAAGTTCAGCCCAGAACTAATAATTCATAGAATGCCAATTCATGGTTATTCATCCTGAATATATTTAAAACATTCCTTGGATCACTGTAATTGATCCAAGGATGAGTCATAGAGATAGATAAGCTTACAATCCTCCTGAAATCAGATTGCACTCATCCACGAGAAATGAAAGAAAATGAATCCAGGCATATTCTAGTTCAATCAAAGATCTCAAGAGCAGAAAAGACATATCCATATCAAGCAGGATTTCCTAATCAAAAGGACATATCCTCATAAGGAAATTCACATAACAATACTTGAAAGGAACAGTGCGAAGGGATAAAAGAAATGAATTCCAAAGCGAAAGGTCAGAATATTTATGTTTTTGGGTTGGTAGTAAATGGAGCCAAACCTACTTGCATAAATAAACAAAGCAATACTGATGAGCAAATGACAGAAAAGTAGATATGAATCTAACAAAATAAACACATGTAGATCTAACATAAGAAAGTTCTGACACATAACACAGGTATTCAGCACAAAGTCTCAATATTTGTATTACTGTTTTCTTACTATTACATGATGCTAAAGCCCAAAGTCTTTCTCTCCTCACTTCTATTTTCATCTAAAAATGTCCACCACCTTTGAATACAACCAAGTATTCCAATATATATAGAAGAGGAGAAGGAAATAAGACAAAAGGGAGCCAACAACTATCTACAAAGATATTTACAAAATATCTAAAAGTCATGTTGACTTTTACAATGACTTGATGGGTGACATCATCCCATGACGCAACATGGATGATGTCATCATTTTGTGCCAACATACTTTAGACATTCCAACAAGAAAGTCGAGAAGAGAGAGAAGAAGAAGAAGAAGAAGAAGAAGAAGCTACTACGTCTCATCATCCTACCCCAGCAGCTCTAAAGGGGTAGCTCGCTTTTGATCTCGCTCTGTGTGATGAGATATGAAATAAGCGTGGTATTCCAAAAAACTTGTTAATTATTGGCCCAAGTCGATCCCGAGAAGGATCCTCAGTGCTATCACTTATCGCCTCTGAAGTCTCCCCGCTCATCTATGAGCTTCTCGGGAGTTTGGAAAAGTCCTTTTCCGCCTCGATGAGGAACCCGATTTGAAGTCCCTACAGCGCAAGACGGTTGTTGATAGATTCGATGTCAAATGTGACCTCACGGCCGTCTCCTTAAGTGATCTCTTTAAAGATTCGGATGGTTTCATGCCTGACCTTAAGGTAAAGGAAGGGAGTGAGCAACCTTGTGACATGTTGAGAACAATTCACTCCATTTGATGCATCGCATCCAGGGCTTCTTCCTGCATGACTTTGTCAATATTTTCTAGAATAAATTCTAGCTGATCCACCCGATAGTCGAGTGGACATGATTTTGTTGAGAGCCCTTGGGTGGCGAAGACGCCACTGTGACCTGCAGATCTTGACCGAAACAGTCAAACATTTGTTGGAAGGCCTCGTCTTATATAGTCTAGCATGTTCGACTCTTGATATGGGCCTGCTGCGCTTGGAGTTCTTTATTCACCTTGCCTGATATTCGGGTATAAGTCGAGAACTCAAGCGATCACTTTTCACTGGGCATTTGTCTTTAAAGTGATTTAGCTCCTCAATGCGATTATACGCCACATTCTGCTCATCGATCTTTGCATATTCGTTGATTTTCTCTTGGGCGAAGCTCGAGAAGTCTCGGCGGTAGTTATGGGAGCCTTGACTACCCATCTTCTTCAAGGCTTGGAGCGAGATATTTATTTTGCTCTTTTAGTAGCCTTTTCTCTAGCACACACGTAACTAATCATA